>CM071600.1:128943545-130216045 GCA_036435485.1 Saposhnikovia divaricata | reverse complement strand
GACACATTTCAGATGTGCTCTTGATGTAATTTTCGGAAACTAACTTATGGAAGTTGTTCCTTGATATGAGGACTTAAATTTTCATGTTTGGATCTAAGACATTTTCTTAGTGGAATCCATAATTATATGTACGCAAAGTTGCTAGTTTGGAACAAGTTTAAAATGGATTTTTTCATAAATCCCACATTGAAAATATTTTTAACCAAGCAACTTGAAATGTCTATATTGTTAAATATAATTGATGTGTTTTAATCAGTGTTTAAGTGTTACAGTGAATTATCAGAGTTTAGCTGGAAGCAGTCAGAGTTTAGTGTAAACTCTGACAGATGGAAGCTCGACAGAGTTTGTCAAACTCTGTCTGGAGGAAGCGTCTACTGGTCAACATTGATTGAAGATTTATTATGGAAGCGATATCTTTGAAGATTGGATAGCTATCAAAGAGATCGAGTTGACATAGGAGACGTGTGACAATCTGTAATTGATATCATTGTATAGCTGATTATTAGGATTATCAATTAGAGATTGTATCGTAGCTGTATGTTATATAAATACAGTTAGGTTAACCCTAGAAGGGTATCGTACAACGAATTATCTTTATTGTAACCTAGCAGCTCTTTGTGATATTTTACATCACGAAGAGGGTTCGTAATATAAGAAGTTTTTAAGTGCATAAACGCTTTTACTTGTTAAACTCTCATACAAAGTTGATTATTAATTGTGTATTCGGCCTAACAAGTGGTATCAGAGCCAATCTGTTACTTTATTACAGGTTAAGATCCAAACACAAAAATAATCATGGCAGCAATTCCTCCACCAACACCTACTGTTTCTTAAAAGGCTCCTACTACTGTGAGTCGTTATGAACCAATCAGGATTCCTATTCTGAGGCCATTAGAGTATGCTATGTGGAAGGTCAAGATGACTATGTTTCTGGAGGCTACAGATCCAGAATATCTTGACAGGATTTATGAAGGCCCTCACAATCCTACAAAGCTATCTGTTGCAATTGCTGGTGAAGAAGCAAAAATGGTTCCAAAGGAAAAGAAGGACATGACTCCTGAAGATCTATCATCAATTGCTAAGGATGCAAAAGTTAGGCATTTACTGCATAGTGCTTTAGACAATGTTATGTCTAACAAATTCATTAACTGCACCACTGCAAAAGAAATATGGGATGCTCTTGAAGTCAGGTGTCAAGGAACTGCGGCTATTAAGAAGAATAGGAGAAACATACTCACACAAGAGTATGAGCATTTTGAGGCTAAACCTGAAGAGACCATGACAGAAACATTTGATAGATTCTGTAAACTGATTAATGATCTGTCATTGGTCAACAAAGAGTATGATCTAGAAGACTCGAATCTCAAGTTTCTTCTTTCTCTACCTGAAAAGTGGGATGTGAAAACAACCACTATTAGAGACAACTATGATCTTGCTGAAACAGAGATTGATGAAATCTATGGACTGCTCAAAACTCATGAATTGGAAATGGAGCAGAGAAACAGGAGATCAAGCAGGAAAGGAAAGTCTGTTGCTCTTAATGTTGAAGAGAAGCCTCATAAGAAAGAGGCAACAAGAAGGAAAATGAAGGGAAAAGCTTTGGTCATACATTCAGAAAGTGAATCACCAAACTCTGATTATGATTCAAACTCTTCTGAATCATCTGACTCTGAGGATGATGAAGAAGAAATGAGGAAAATGGCTGTGTTGATGGTGAAGACTTTCAAGAAAATGGGCTTCAAGAATTTCAAGAAAGGAAAAAGGTTTTCTAGGGATTCAAATGAAGACAGGAAAAGCTACAGGAAGTCTGATAAGAGAGATTCTAAAGGGAAGAAGGATAAGTCTGAAATTCAATGCTACAAGTGTAAGGAGATGGGTCACTATGCTCCTGAGTGCAAGAAGGGTAAAACTGGAAAGGTACTCTACACTAAAGGCAGAGATTGGGCAGATACTTCAGATTCTGATGAAGAAGTGAACTATGCTCTCATGGCTACTACTGAATCAGAATCCTCTGAAAATCAGGTACCTCTAACTACCTATGCTTATAATATTGATGACATTGCTCAATTAAGAATTTATCTTAAGTCGTTGCATATAAGTTATAGGGATCAGACTTTAGAAAATGAGAGGATAAAAGCTGAAAATTCTGAACTTAAGGTTAGAAATAAACTTGTTGAAGAAAAACTTGAAAACATGCAACAAGTTCAGAAAGAGAGAGATGATGCTGTTTGTAAAGAATAGAATTTGCTTCAGAAGTATAAACAACTAGAGTCAGAGTTGAAGGAAGCAAATAATAAAATTAGGACTTGGACTAATTCTGGAAAGGACACTCAACAGATTTTTCAAACAGACACTGTTGGTCTAGGTTATAATGAGGGAGATGAACTTAGATTTCAAAATCAAGTTAAAGTCAGAACTCATTTTGTTCATGGAACCAGTAAATTTTTGTCTGAAAATGAAAAGGAAGCTGTCAAAAGTAAACCAGTAAAAACTAGTGTTAAACAGGTTAATATTGGTTCAATGACAGATAAACAACTCAAACATAAACTGAAGGAGTTAAAATCTGTTGAGAAACAGAAAGTGTCAAACAAGAACAGAAATGGAAAAGTAGGCATCACTTCAGGAAATAAACCAATGCTTGCTAGTTATGCTCCAAGAAAGACATGTCATAACTGTGGTAGTACTAAGCATCTTGCAAATTTCTGCAAGAAAAATAAAAATATAAATTCTTTACCTACAAAGTCTGAGGTAAAGAAGGATTTTGCTAGAACTAAGCCACAGACTTTATGCACACACTGTGGAAGCACTTGGCATTCCATTTATACTTGCAGAGAATATCATGCTATCTATCATAATTACTATGAACTAAAACCCAATCTGAAATGGGTTAAAGTTGATACTGCAAGTGTAAACACTGATACTGTTAGCTCAAACTCTGATAATGTTAATTCCGCTGCAAAAGCTAACAAAGTTAAGAATGCCAAAGGATCCAAGCAAGTCTGGATCTTTAAAACTAATCCTCAGTAATTGCTTGTGATTGCAGGGCAACAGGGAGGCAACCCTAGTCGTGGACAGTGGATGTTCAGGACACATGACTGGAAATAAAGCCCTGCTATCAGAATATGAGGAGAAGGTTGGCCCAAAAGTTTCCTATGGTGATGGCAATGTAGGAAGAACATTGGGATATGGCAATATTAATCTTGGAAATGTCATCATCAACAATGTAGCTCATGTCCCAGGACTCAAGCATGACTTGTTATCTGTGAGTCAAATCTGTGACAAGGGATATCATGTAGATTTTCAACCTGAATATTGTGAAGTAATCAGCAAATCTACAGGAAAGGTTGTTCTAGTTGGTCACAGGCAAAACAACATTTATGAAATCAAGCTTTTGATAGACTCTATTGGAAAAACTGTTTGCCTGTCTACAAGAATGTCTAGTGAAGAGAGTTGGAAGTAGCACAAGAAACTCTCACATTTGAACTTGAACAACATCAATGAATTGATCAGAAAGAATCTTGTAAGAGGACTCCCAAAGGCTCTGTTAAATGTTGATGGCCTGTGTGACTCATGTCAGAAGGCTAAACAAAGGAAGTCATCTTTCAAGAGCAAGACAGAATTTTCTATCACTGATCCCTATCATCTTCTGCATGTTGATCTCTTTGGTCCAGTAAATGTTATGTCTATTGCAAGGAAGAAATATGCTTTAGTCATTGTTGATGAATACACTAGATTCACTTGGGTGTATTTTCTAGCAAAGAAGGATGAAACTGCATTAACTCTGATGGAGCATGTGAAGCTTCTGGACAAAGGATCAAGCAACAAAGTCAGAATCATCAGAAGTGATAATGGAACTGAGTTCAGAAATGCAACAATGGAAGAATTCTGCAAGGACAATGGAGTGAAACAAGAATTTTCAGCACCTGGTACACCACAACAAAATGGTGTAGTTGAAAGGAAAAATAGAACCTTAATTGAAGCTGCCAGAACTATGCTTGATGAAGCAAAATTGCCAACTTATTTCTGGGCAGAAGGTGTTCAAACTGCTTGTTTTACTCAAAATGCAACACTGATCAATAAGCATGGAAAGACACCATATGAGATGGTGAAGAAAAAGAAGCCTAACCTGAAATACTTTCATATTTTCGGGTGCAAATGTTTTGTTTTGAAGACTCATCCAGAACAGTTGACCAAGTTTGAGCTAAAGGCAGATGAAGGAAATTTTGTTGATTATCCACTGTCAACAAAGGCATTCAGAGTTTACAATCTGAGAACTAAAGTGATCATGGAATCTATACATGTTTCTTTTGATGATAAGAAGATAACTGGACTTGAAGACAAAGATGAATATGATCAACTGAACTTTGAGAATGAAGATTTAAACTCTGATGAAGGAAACTCTGATGAAACAATTCTGACAGACTCTGTTGAAACAAACTCTGAACCTCTACTGGTAAACACTGGAGAAACTTCTCAGTCACAACTAAGGGGAGAACCAGTTGAGGGGGAGCATGATCAAGATGAAGACTCAAACACTGATACTGAGTCAACTGAAAAATCTGGATCAAACTCTGATGCTTCAAATTCTGACTCTGGGCAGTCAAGTTCAGGGGGAGTCTCAGAAAACGAAGATAGATCACAACAAAATCAGGAGAGCATGGATCAAGGGGGAGGATCATATGCTGATAGGAGTCATTTACCTTCTGCTAGGAAATGGACTAAATCACATACACCTGATTTGATAATTGGTGATCCAAATGCAAAAGTAAAGACAAGAAGTGCTACTGCAAGTGAATGTCTGTTTCATGCATTCTTGTCTAAAAATGAACCAAAGAAAGTGGAAGAAGCTCTTCAAGATGCAGACTGGATAACAGCAATGCAGGAAGAGTTGAATGAATTTGAAAGGAATGAAGTTTGGACTCTTGTACCAAGGCCAAAGAACAGATCTATTGTTGGTACTAAATGGGTTTTCAGAAACAAGACTGACAGTGAAGGTGTTATCACAAGGAACAAGGCTAGACTGGTAGCAAAAGGCTATTCACAACAGGAAGGAATAGACTATGATGAAACATTTGCTCCAGTTGCAAGATTGGAGGCAATCAGATTTTTTCTAGCATATGCCTCTCACAAGAAATTCAAAGTGTTCCAGATGGATGTGAAAAGTGCTTTTCTGAATGGAAAGCTTGAAGAAGAAGTGTTTGTTGAACAACCACCAGGATTTGTGGACCCCAAATATCCAGATTATGTCTACAGGCTAGATAAGGCACTATATGGACTTAAGCAGGCACCAAGAGCATGGTATGAGACACTTGCTCAGTTTCTTCTAGAAAGTGGATTCAACAGAGGAATAATTGACAAAACTCTGTTTTATTTCAATCAAGGAAGTGACCTCCTTTTAGTTCAAATTTATGTTGATGACATCATCTTTGGGTCTACTAATGATAAACTCTGTAAGAAGTTTGCCAAGCTCATGCAGTCTAGATATCAAATGAGCATGATGGGAGAGCTTAGTTACTTTCTAGGCCTACAGGTGAAACAAACATATGATGGAATTTTCATTAATCAAGAAAAATATACCAGAAATCTTCTCAAGAAATTTGGTATGCTTGACTGTTCATCTGCATCAACTCCCATGGCAACAGCAACTAAATTGGACAAAGACACACGAGTTTCAGTGGATATGACAAACTACAGGGGCATGATAGGATCTCTTCTATACTTGACAGCTAGTAGGCCTGACATCATGTATGCAACCTGTCTTTGTGCAAGGTTTCAGGCAGATCCTAGAGAGCCACATCTGACAGCTGTGAAAAGAATCTTCAAGTATCTCAAGGGCACCATATCATTAGGTCTGTGGTACCCTAGAGAATCAGATTTCAAGCTACTTGGGTATTCTGATGCAGACTTTGCAGGCTGCAAAGTAGACAGAAAGAGCACTAGTGGAAGTTGTCAATTTCTTGGTAACAGACTTGTTTCCTGGTACAGCAAGAAACAGAAATCAATCTCTACATCTACAGCAGAAGCAGAGTATATTGCAGCTGGTAGCTGTTGTGCACAGATCTTATGGATGAAGAATCAATTGCTGGATTATGGATTGAGGTACAGTAATATCCCTATTTACTGTGATAATCAAAGTGCTATTGCTATGACAGGTAATCCAGTACAACATTCAATGACCAAGCACATCAGCATAAGGTACCACTTCATCAGAGAACATGTGGAAGAAGGAAATATTGAACTACATTTTGTATCTACAGAACAACAGCTTGCAGATATCTTCACTAAACCATTGAGTGAAGCTACATTTACAAGACTGGTCAATGAACTAGGAATGGTCTCTGGTTCTGACTAGGAATGTTGGTTAGATTCAAATTTTACTTATGTGGTGTATTACTCATATTTCCTGTTTGGTTAAATGCTAAGTGAACTCTGTTGACTAAACTCTGTTATGCATACTCTGTTAAACTCTGTCAGCATGCCTACATGTAATTCACTGTTAATAAGTTTGATAAACTCTGTGAACTCTGAGTTGATTTTTGTCTGAATGAAAACACCAATGAAGAAATATGTATGAAGCATGATTCTCAGCAATTAATCATGAATCTTTCTGAGTTATTGTGATCTAATCTTAGATTGTGCAGAAAGTTAACACAAGCATGATACTGGCTCATATTTATAGCATCTCTTAGTTTATTTTGTCCTAAACTCTGAGTCTATAAATATTGTGTGCATTACCTTACAAGAAAAACTACTGATGTTGATGAACTCTAAACTCTGTTAGTTATACTCTGGTAGAATAAAAAGCTTACTGCAATACCCCAAAGAAAATGTATATAGGTTGTTATACTCCTTTGAGATTATGTTGGATACTAGGATGACCCAGGAACCTATTGGTATATAATATGTGCTAAAATTCTCTGATTTTTGGTGACTAGTTAAATACTAGGATGACCCAGGAACTTATCAAAATGATAAGGGCTAAATTTTTTGAATTTTTGGTGACTGGTTCCAACCTCTGATTACTGGAATGAAAAATAAAAAAAATGAAAAAAAAATGATGAAAATAAAAAAAATGTGTATATAAAGGGGGTATAAAATAAAAGTTACTGTATATAGTTTGATTACTTCAGAGTTTAGCTTTCATCATACAATCAGTGTTTACTATGACAGTTTGTGCATCCAGTGTTTATTGATTTACTTTATGGATTTTATGAAAAATTAGATGCTCTAAAAATTGATTTAGTAAACTCCGCTTCACACACACACATATTCACAACTGTGCAATTTATGAAAAGGGTTTCGGTGATAAAGTTGGAGAATTGACAAACGCTGTTGATTCGTGATTTGTACTCTAAGGTAAATTTTCACATGGACAATTTGAAAATCTTGGAGTAAATAGGGTTTTTGACAACTGCTAATCAGTGGATTGTTGATGAATGTGTTCTTTATATGATTACTTTAATTAGTTTTCATATTCTCTTCTTGATTTATTTTCTTGAAGAACAGTTCATAAAACATAAATAAAGGTTGCAGAACACAATGAATAAGATTAGAGAAACATAATTTTTCATTGATAATAAGAAAGAGATTACAAGCAAATATTACATCTTTCTGTTCTCTCTATCTGCTAATCTATTCAACAGGAAAATAAAAGGTCAGTCCAAACCACTCCATTGTTAGCAAAAATTCCCAGATCCCATCTTTGCCACTTTATTTGGGTGGAAGTTGAAGGGAAAAGGTTATTTTTGCTGACATATTCATTAACAATGGTTGGTGGTGTTGGATGAGGATGCCTTTGAGGAGAGCCATGCCAATGTTGCTTGGAGGGCAGCATCGATGTCGATCACCCTTGCAGGTTTCTCTCTCTCGATCTCTTCCAGACCGGCATCCATTTGCAGCCACAGCGTTTCAAGCTGCCTTTCCCACTCAAACGCTTCCAACTCTTCACGCGTATAGCTGAAGATGTCCCTATTCTCGACAAGATGAAGGTTCTTTTCTTTGATGGTAAGGTTGGCCATTGTTTTTCAGAGTATTTGGTTTGAAGGGTTTGTGATTTTACAGGGGAGACTGAAAGGTTAAAGGTTTAATGAACTAATCTGAGCAAGTCTCTAGGCCTTAAATAGAGATGGGTAAGAACGAAGTTCTTAAACGCTTCGTATTCTGGTTATTAAAGGCAACAGGTAAACGCTTCAAATTCTGGTTTTACTTGGGTCCAGATATTTTAAAAGAGTATTATTTGATTTTTTTTTAAATCAAATATTTTAATGTTTTAATTTTCAAAATACTCTTCTTAAAAATAAGCGCACGTGACCCACTCGCCCATTAATGTGTCCCACTTACCCATTATCGTGTCCCACTACACATTAATCTAGGAACTGATTGAGTGTTTATTACATAAGAGATTGGGTTTTTAATTACTTTAATCACTTTTGTGTCCAAACGATTGTGTTTTATTCTTACATCTCACAGTTCTCGTATTTTTCACTTGGGTATTCACGCAAACACCTTTTCTACATACATTTCTCTTGGAAATTCTTGCAAATTTCTTAATTCAATGGCTTCTAAAGCATTCACTGCTCTTGGTTTACGGTTTGTTCCTAACAACTATGAAGCTCCACTCTATCATCAACGTGTTCCAGAATCGTTTCATCTAATGCAGAACTTCTTGAGGGATTCAGAGATTGGACAAGCTCTGATTGGACCTGCTACTCTCTCTGCGTCTCAAATTGCTACATTTTGGCAGAATTCAGTTTATGTGGATGGAGGAGAGAATGGAACTCCTAACATTATCTTCACTTATGAAGACCAAGATTATGTGATTACTCCACAGACTGTACGAGATACAATGGGGTTTGAAACACATACTTCTTATACTCTGGTTAATGAAACTTATTTGAGAGAGATGCTACAAGAGATAGGTTACATGGAATCTCTTGACAAGCTTGGCGGTATAAAGAGACCAAATCTCAGAAAGGAATGGAACTTTTTCTTTGATTGCATCACAAGGACGTTCCAGAAGAAAGTCACCAACTGGGATGCCATTCCAATAGACAGTCTCCAAATCGGGTATTCTCTACTCTATGGTACTAATTTTGATTTTGGTCGACATGTTCTGATGAGCTTAGGAGATAAACTGTCAGAATCTACTACTGTTTATTATGCTCGTTTTTGTCAAATGCTGTTCAATGCCTGTGTACCTGGTCTAGAAATTGATGATACTGATGAAATTGATCCTTTTAGAGTCAATAAGAGAATATTCTCTGATATGACTAACAAGGATGTTGGTAAAGCAAATCTCCTTGCTTTTGTCATGCCACTTGCTCTGCAAAACTTTCTCAACCAACCACAAGAACCACAACAACCTGAACCTGACCAACAACAACAACAACCTGAACCACAACCACAACAACAACCTGAACCACATCCTGAACCTGAACCAGAACCACTAAACATTGACCGTACTCAAAAACCAAACACTGAATCACCTGCTCACTCAGCACCTTCAAAACAACCTTCACCCAATCCACAAACAAACTCTGAATCGTCACAATCTCCACCAGAATCACAGTCAGCACAAAGAGTTAAGAAGGCAGTAACTGAACAACATGCAAGTGTTAAGCAGGCGAAAGAGACACAAAGAAAATCAAAGCAGACATCTCCTGACGCTGTTTATACTAGAAGAGTGAAAAGAATAAAAATTCGGGCCAAAATACCTAAGTCACCATCTAGTGAAGAGGATTCAGATAATGTACCTCTAGCAAAGCGAAGAAAACTGGTATTCTCTGATTCTGTGGATGAAAATATTGAAGCTCCAGAGGTAGTTTCACAGCAAACACCTCCTGTTGAAGTTGAGAAAGATGCAATACCTGCAGAGGTTGAAATACCTGCAGAGGATGAAGTGCCTGCAGAGGACAAAATGCCTGCAGAAGAGGATGCTAGAGATGGCCTCTCTCCAATAAATGATATTCTTGATTCATTTATGCCATTCTCTGATCCTATCTCTGATATTGGTGTAGCTGATCAACCTACGGTTGTTCTTTCTGAAGCTGTGGCATCCCATACTGAGTTAATATCTGATGCTCACCAAACTGTTGAAGGAGGAGAAGAAATTGATCAGGCAACCAAGGTCACTTCTCAGTCTATGCCTGTTGCTGAGCCTGAGCAACATGGAGAAAATCTGGACAAGCCGACAGAAGATATTGCTAAACCTATGGATGAAGATGAACCTGCTAAAGTTACAAGTGTTGAAACTGAAGGTGAAAGTAGTGCAAACTCTGATGCTTCTCTGAGTGCACCAGTACAAACAGACAATAAACATACACCTTTCACTCAACCTTGTACTTCTCATGAAGTTGAGAGAGCACAATTTGCAAAGAATGCTGCTGAATGGTACAAAGAGGATTGTATTTTTCCACGAGGAAGAGCAGCTGATTTTGTTAAGAAAACTGCTGATACTATCTCTAATCCAGAGATTCTTTCTTGCTTGAAAGCAACTGTAGTTCAAGTAAAAACTCTGGATAGAAGATTTGATGATACTACATTGGCAATCACTGCTTTGCGAAATGAGGTTGTAGCTAGAGAAATGAAAATGGAAAGAGATTCAAAACTAGTGACTACAAAATTCTCTAAAGCTCAAGACAATCTCTTTGCCAGGCTGAGTAAAGTTGAAGAGAATCAGTCTGACTTATCTGCTAAAATTGATTCTATTGCTACTTCCCTGGAGTTAATTACATCTATTCTTATGCCTGATGATGTCAAAAAGGGGGAGAGAGTTGTCAGAAGGGATAGTGCTGGAAAGAACAAGGCTGAAGAGGTTCAAACTCTGAGAACTAGCAAGTCATCTAAATCACAGTCTGTTGGGAGAAATACTGATACTCAAGGTAATTCAAAGACCAAGAGTTTGCTGTTACCTTCTAATCCACAAACTGATGAAGAATTGGCTGCTAAGCTGTTCATTGAAGAGAATGAGGAAGGAGTTACGATTGAGGACATTGAAGCTGAAGAAAAGAGTTTACAAGAAGAACATCTTAAAGCTTTAAAGTCTGGTAAGGTACAAAGAGGAAAAGCTCCTAGACCTGTTGTTAAAGGTGTTGTGATCAGAGAAAGGGCTGATGTTAGTCAAAGATCTCGGTTTTCAAAGGAAGAAATTGCAGCAGATGCTAAACTCAAGCTAAAAGGCATTGAAGGAGAAAGTTCACAGAAGAAAGTTACAACTTCTGTTGTATCACAAGCAATGATCATACCTTTACACTCTTTTCAGTTGAAATCGGTTTTTGGGAAAGGAACAATTCATGATCCAAATGTATTATCTGGAGTCTCTATGAATGTTTCTGATGGAAAAGCTTTATCTGGCAAAGTTGGTAATAATAAGGGTGGACTAGGTTCACACAGAGACAAAAGGCAGTATACTGGTCCTAGAGATCCTTCTTCACTGGCTGTTCCAGGTCGTGGTGTTCCTCAAGAGAGTTTGGACAGACTGGAATCAGTACAGTTAGTTCATCAGAAGAGTTTAAACAAGGATTTTCTTTTGTACTTCATGGCTGATGGGACAGTATTTAAAGTTGGTGAGGATGATATTGGCTTGAAATGTTGGGAAGAACTAGAGTATGTTCTGTATCTTCTCAAGGTGAATAGTCGAAGGACTCAATCAGTTGCTAATGTGCTCAGACAGAGAATGACTCAGAATCTGGCAATCAGAGGAGAGAAATATAATAGCAGATATGTTCCTAAGTACAGGGATTACAAAGGAAATCTCATTGAAATGAAGAAAGGTACTGCAAAGTTAAAGACTGATTTGGGAATCACAGTACTTGATTTCAATTCACAGTCAGAAAAAGTCAGATTTATCAGACTGGGAAATGAGATGAGAAGGAACAAAATCTATGATCTTAGGGCTGCTATCTACCAGACAGATGAAAGTGATCCTCAGCTCAGAGAAATTAAAGAAGCTATGAAGATTGAGCTTGAAAATGCAGAAAGAAGATTGCTGATAGACTATCTCAGAGCTATGCCAGATCTTGAAATGATAAGAGATTAAGGTCTGTAAGGATTTTCTTATTCTCTGTAGTTTTTATTAAGTAGAAGCTTAAACTCTGAATTTGTATAAACACTGTAGTTGTCTATTTGTTTTGACATCATCAATTATTGTCATTAACTTGTGCATTTTTGCTAATGAACAAGTTGGGGGAGATTGTTAAATATAATTGATGTGTTTTAATCAGTGTTTAAGTGTTACAGTGAATTATCAGAGTTTAGCTGGAAGCAGTCAGAGTTTAGTGTAAACTCTGACAGATGGAAGCTCGACAGAGTTTGTCAAACTCTATCTGGAGGAAGCGTCTACTGGTCAACAGTGATTGAAGATTTATTATGGAAGCGATATCTTTGAAGATTGGATAGCTATCAAAGAGATCGAGTTGACATAGGAGACGTGTGACAATCTGTAATTGATATCATTGTATAGCTGATTATTAGGAATATCAATTAGAGATTATATTGTAGATGTATGTTATATAAATACAGTTAGGTTAACCCTAGAAGGGTATCGTACAACGAATTATCTTTATTGTAACCTAGCAGCTCTTTGTGATATTTTACATCACGAAGAGGGTTCGTAATATAAGAAGTTTTTAAGTGCATAAACGCTTTTACTTGTTAAACTCTCAAACAAAGTTGATTATTAATTGTGTATTCGGCCTAACATATATATAGAAGGCTTATGCTTGAGTTTTAAATATAAGTAATCTCAAGTGCCTACCTTGCATTCATTTATAAGTTGCATAGGTTTTTTGGGCGAATTGAGGTGCTAGTCATTGTTGATCTCTGCCGTGTCTGTGACCGGATTGATCTGAGCTGTTTTATCCTGGAAGAGATATTGCTGCAACCCATCATAGCGTAAGTGGGGCAATAATCTCTTCAAGAACAGTCAAGACTTCTCTAAGCCTTGGCGACTCAGCTGTTCTGTTTTGTCAGAATTTTAAAGCTTCTGTTAGAGCTAAGTATTTTCTCCTTTCTTTTGTTTTACAGTATTTAATTCTATATTTTGTTTTGCCATCGTGTTTGTTTCATTATTTGGTTAATTGTCTGTTCTTGTTAATTGTAATATAATTGTCCCATTGTTGCGTTGTTTAGTTAAATATACCCAACAATCTTGAACAGATTATTTGTTATATTTGTTAATTAGCATGATGGTTAATGAAACGGAAACTCCTGTTGTTGAGACTAGCTCTGGGTCTGGTGTTACTGCACCCACCATTGATTGGACCACGTACCGTTTCCCACAACCTATCGATTTGTCGGGTATGCCCGATAAATTCGGTGGAGGTGTTGGTTTTTCTCGTTGGCAGAAAAAGATGAAACTGTGGCTTACGGTAAAGGGTCTATGGCTGGCGGTGCAGTATGAGAAACCAGTTGTGGTTAAGGAAAAGGCTGAAACTGTTAGGGCTTATGCTATGTGGGAGGAAAAGGATGGGGTGGCCAGGGCTGCAATTCTGGTAGCTTTAGCGAACACTCTGTTTGATGTTTATTCATCGGATTCCTACACAGCTAAGCTCTTATGGGAGAAGCTGGACCAGACACATAATACTGACTTGCAAGGGTTGGAAAAGTATTCTGTGGCTCGGTTCCTTGATTTTAAACTGGTGGACAATTAATCCATGACTGAGCAGGTGCACGAGTTTGAGATGTTGGTGCATGCTTTGAAGGAGTCCGGTATGGTCCTTCCTGAGAAGTTTCAGGTTATGGCAGTGATTGAAAAGCTCCCGAAGTCTTGGGAGAGTTTGCTCTTTCCCTGAAGAGACAGAAAGGAGAGATCACGTGGACTAATCTGATGTTGGACATCTCATTGCAGGAGCAGCATAAGTCCAAACAGGGACATGTTATACCTTCTGAACATGATAGTAGTTCGAAGGTGAATGTAATGACTGTTGGTAAGAAAAGAAAAGAATTTACTAAGAAGGAAAACAATAAGTCTAATAAAGATAAGAACAAGGCTAAGAAACCAAAGGCAAACAAACCATGTTGGTCTTGTGGACAGGTTGGTCATTGGAGCAAGGACTGTCCTGTAAAGAAATCGAAGAAAGCTGATGTGGTTGCTCAAGCAAACACTATGCTTGGAGCTGGAACCATTGATGGGCCTATGGCTAACATGGTTATTGGTGAAGCATCTGCTTCTGTAACCAATGACGGGTATGTTACCTATAAGCCTGTTTTACTATCCACTTATCTATCTCATGAATGGTTGATTGATACTGGAGCTAATGTGCACATTTGTGCTGATAAAACTCTGTTTGTATCTTATCAACAGACTCATGGAGTGACAGTGACGATGGGGAATGCAAGTGCTGCACAAGTGCTCGGAATAGGAAACGTGGACCTGAAGTTTGCTTCTGGGCGTGTTCTATCCCTCACTAGAGTGCATCATATTCCTGATATTCGTAGAAATATAATAAGTGGAAGTTGCTTAGTTAAGAACGGATTTGAACTTTCTTTAGAGTGTAATAAAGTAGTTACTCCCTCCGTCCCTTTCATTTCTTTATAGTTAATATTTTTGGCCGTCCCTCTCATTTCTTTACATTACCAAAAATAGTAAGTTTTCTCCACTATTACACCCACTACTTTCTCCCACTATCTCATATTTAATTATAAAAAACACTATTACACCCACTACTTTCCTCCACTATCTCAAATCTATTATTAAATATTGATAGGTCCCACCACTTTACATACTTTTCATCTAACTTTACTCATTTTTTATCCTTTGCCTTGGTCTCCGTGTCCCCCTCCAATGTAAACTATTGAGGGGGACAGAGGGAGTATTACACATACTAGTGTTTTTGTTGGCAAAGGTTACTTGTCTGATGGATTGTTTTTGATAAATGTTGAGCCTGTTTTGGGCAGTTTTATTAATGATAATGTTGCTCCTTCTGTTAATTGTGTTGAATCATCTGATTTGTGGCGCTTACGTCTTGGTCAATTGAATTTTGGTGCTCTAAAGAACATGATGAATTTAGAGTTGATTCCAAAACATGCCATTGATAAGAAATCTAAATGTCAGGTATGTGTGACTGCTAAACAAACACGAAAACCTTTTCAAAATGTAGTAAGGGATTCAGGAGTGCTAGATTTAGTTCACACGGACATATGTGAATTTAGTGGCATAGTGACTAAGGATAATAAAAGATATATCATTACCTTTATAGATGACTGCACTAGATATTGTTATGTTTATTTGCTTAAACATAAAGAAGAAGCACTAGAAAAATTCATTATATTCAAAACTGAAGCTGAAACACAAACAGGTAAAGTACTTAAACGTTTGAGATCAGATAGAGGTGGTGAGTATAGGAGTACCTCGTTTAATGAATTTTGAAAGAGCAATGGTATAGTTCACGAGGTAACTCCACCATACACACCTGAGTCTAATGGGGTAGCAGAACGAAACCTTTAAAGATATGATCAATAGTATGTTAATTAATTCGGGGTTGCCTAAGTACATGTTGGGAGAGGCTCTGAATACGGCTTGCCATATTCTGAATAGAGTTCCTCTAAAACATGTGGACAAGATACCTTATGAATTATGGACAAAGAAAAAGACTAGTTTAAAATATCTTCGTGTGTGGGGGTGCCTCGCAAAGGTATTTGTCCCTGAACACAAGAGAAAGAAACTAGGGCCGAAAACTGTTGATTGCATCTTTCTGGGCTATATTGAAACCACTACGGCTATGAGATTTTTAGTCCTAAAATCTGACATAGACGGAATAGTGGCTAACACTATAGTTGAATTTCGTGATGCAACATTCTTTGAGGATGTGTTTCCTATGAAGACTGGTACGCCTCAGGGTGCTTCTGATGATGATCCCACTCGCACATCGAGTTCCATTCCTGATCATGTGGAAAAGATGACTAATGTGGGGGCGGATCCTAATAGTAGCTCTACTCCTGATAAAGTAGAGGAACCTAGAAGGAGTAAGCGTACGAAGGTAGTCAAGGACTTTGGAAGTGATTTTATCACTTACAATGTCGAGGATGAACCTTTAACTTTCCGGCAGGCCATGGATTCTTCAGAATCTAGGTACTGGAAAGGTGCGGTAAAAAGTGAGATTGACTCTATTGTTTCTAACGGAACATGGGAGTTGGTTGATCTACCTCTTGGGTGTTCTACTATAGGATGTAAATGGGTTTTCAAAAGGAAGATGAACCCGGATGGCTCAATAGATAAGTATAAAGCTAGGCTAGTAGCTAAGGGTTTTAAGCAAAAGGAGGGCATTGATTACTTTGATACGTACTCTCCTGTAGCTAGAATGACAACAATTCGAATGCTTGTAGCTTTGGCTTCCGTACATGGTCTTATCATCCATCAAATGGATGTAAAGACAGTTTTTCTTCATGGTGAACTTGAAGAAGAGATTTATATGGACCAACCTGAGGGATTTGTTGCATCTGGTAATGAAAGGAAGGTATGTAAGTTAATCAAGTCTATATATGGCTTAAAACAAGCTCCAAGAGACTGGCATAAAAAGTTTGATGAAACTGTTTTAGAATCAGAGTTTGTAGTTAATGAAAGTGACAAGTGTGTCTACTACATGGTTAAAGGAAATGAATGTATTATTGTGTGCCTTTATGTGGATGATATTTTGTTGTTTGGAACCAATATTGAGATTATTAACGAGATTGAAAGGTTCTTGAAAAGGCACTTTGAAATGAAGGATATGGGTGAGGCTAGTATGATTCTTGGAATCAAGTTGACTCAATCAACTTATGGAATAACCCTGTCACAATCTCATTATATAGAGAAATCTATACTTGAGAAGTATGGTTATTCACATTGTAGAATCGCGAGTACTCCCTATGATCCTAAAGCTGCACTTTTCAAGAAAAGTTCAGGAGTTCCTGTGTCTCAATTAAGGTATTCTCAGATTATTGGGAGTTTGCAGTATCTTGCAAATGGTACTAGACCGGATATTTCATATTCAGTGTCTAATTTAGCAAGATATACAAGCTGTCCAAACAAGACTCATTGGGATGCTCTTGATAGAGTACTTATATATCTGAAAGGCACCATATATCTTGGTTTGCATTATAGGAGGTTTCCTGGAGTGCTAGAGGGATATAGTGATGCAAGTTGGATAGCTAAGAAGTCTGGTTCCAATGGAGTGACTGGATACTTGTTTACCCTTGCGGGTGGAGCAGTATCATGGAAGTCTTCTAGATAGACTATTATAACTCGGTCTACTTTTGAGGCTGAGTTGTGTGCATTAGATGCCACGGGGACGGAGGCTGAATGGTTACATGGACTTATGTCAGTGTTACCTGTAGTAAGCCGACCACTTCCTGCTTTTGCTCTTCATTGTGATAGCCGTACAACTATCGACAAGATTAACAGCAAGAAGTATAATGTGAAAACAAAGAGACATATCCAAGTTAGACTAAAGTCTATAAGGGGTCTAATGTCTGAAAGGATTATAGCTGTTGAGTTTATTGGAACTCAACATAACCTAGCTGATCCTTTGACTAAGGGACTTGAGCATGCTGTTGTCCTTAAGTCTAGGTTGGGGATGGGATTGATAGCCCATAATGATTCATCTACAACGGGAACCCAATACACATGAGAGGAGATCCCTCTAAAGTGTATTCAATGTGGTAATAACAAGTTGTAATGGTGAATTGGTTGTACCTTTAACTAAATAGATTGATACTCACGTATCTGGAGTCTATCCTCTGTAAAGCTATAAGGTACTGTAACTGCCAGAATAGCAAGAGTTATTTGAACATTGATTGGGGTCAAGTCATATGACGAGATGCTAGTAGTACATCTCTGGAGATGCCCAGCTAAGTGAATGTAATTGTTTGGTCGCAATTAGAGGAAAGGGTTATTCCTTGAAACATTCGACGAACAGGATCGAGACATGACCATTAACGTCTCAAAGCCGTAGATTAGCACCATAGACTTTGACTTGTTGTCGTCTATGGAGTGTGGTTACACCAAACGGATAAAGATTCAAGGTGAAACATTCCATCTGTATCCGGTAGCCATCGAAGTAGGGGACTTAGGAGGGTTCAAACCCGGAAGGGTACCTACTCTGAAAAGCAAATCATGAGTAGAATCTGATATGCATTTACTGTATGGATTTTTGGGGGATTGTTAGAAAATGGAAAGTTTGAGACACATTTCAGATGTGCTGTTGATGTAATTTCCGGAAACTAACTTATGGAAGTTGTTCCTTGATATGAGGACTTAAACTTTCATGTTCGGATCTAAGATATTTTTGTAACGCCCCGACTTCCCAATACTGAAAATATACTTTTTATAATAAAATAGACTTTGATACAGGGAAATTTTAGAAAATTTCGGCATGAAGTATTCGTAAATCGGACTATCCACCTGTGTTTCAACCCAAACCAAATTCCAATTAACAATTACAAAAAAAAAAACTTAATACACCAACGATTCCTCACCGAGGATCGATTCCAGGTTATGGTATGAAACAAGAATCTACACTATACAAATTATTACAACTTCTATCTCTGCTATACATACAAATCACTATACCTTCTAATCTGTAGCTTAATCCAAAACCGTGCTCGCCCACGTTAGCTCTGAAATCTATTCTGAATAGGATCATCCTCGCTCTCATTCGCATTTGAAAGTATAAGTAGATCATCCTTAAACCTAACTGCAAAGGGTTAGGTAAAACAAAGCAAAAGTGAGAGTTAATAATATAGTGAAACAATGATATTACGATAATTCATTGATGAACAATATCAATGAATACTTTATCTCAAGAGATCATTCAATTTCAATCATAGAGTAAAACTTTTCCATTTTCTTCAACTATACTGTCTCAGATAAAACTTTGAGAAAAAGAATATCAAGAAATTCCCCAATCATTCTTACTCCACTTTCAACGTACAATGTTACTCGCGAAGAGAATAACTGGGAAACTTCTATCAATCCTTAATCCCATTATTTTACTGAGTTCCAAATTTTATCATGTAGAAAACGACTAACTCTGATATCCACAATTTCGAAACTAGAAACCATTTACCTTGAAATATATATATATATATATATATATATATATATATATATATATATATATATATATATATATATATAGGCTTAATGATCTTTTAGCCCTCGAAGTTTTATACGAAATACCTATCAGCCCTCAATGTTTTAAAACGTTCCTTTTAGCCCCTGAAGTATCCGTAAAGGTCCAATTAACCCTTGTACCGGTACGAAAAATTGTAACGGTACGTATCGGATGGGTAAAATAGACATTACATGTGTCCGTTACAATTTTTTTTTTTTAATTTGTACCGGTATAAGGGTTAATAGGACCTTTCCGGATACTTCAGGGGCTAAAAGGTACAACGTATTAAACTTGAGGGTTTGATGGGTACAAAAGGTATTAAATTTTATATTAAATCAAAAATTAATATATTAAATTATAATAATAATATATGATAGTCCGTGCTTTGCACGGGTTATCGGCTAGTATATAATTATTATCAAATCATATCATTTAAAATTTTAATCGTGCAAAATTCATGTCGTAAATTTTTTAATTCAAATTAAAAAAAAAGTTTCCATTATATTAAAGAACATCCGTGCATCCCACAGGTTTTAAGCTAGTAGTATTAGAAAAACAAAATTATTAAAATTTGAAGAACACATGTTCGAATGTATATTTCAAAGATCAATATTTTTTTTTTATTAAATGAAAAAAGGTAATCATAAACTCCATCTAAAAACTTGCAAGCTGCAACGGTGAATTTATCGAAAATTTAATCTTTTTTTATTCGAATTAAACTCTACACTGTAATAGTGCTTTGGAGGTAAAAAAAATTTATGGGAAATTTGTATGATATGTCCCAAATTAATAGATCATTTTGCAAATATGTCCCATCTTATTGATTTATTAATTATATGTCCCATTATCAGTTTTTAAGTTTTAGAGAGAACAATATACCCTTTTTTATTAATTAATTACTATTATAAGTATACTAAAATTTTAAAATTTTAATAACTAAAAAAAATATTATTTTATATTTTTTAGTACAAACCAGTCAGGGGTGCTTTTTTTAATTTTAACCATAGAATAAATTTTTTATTTTTTTTTCTTACACAGGCCCCGCCAGGGGCACCCTTAACCAAATAAAATATTAAAATTTATAATTTAAATTAAACAAATCATGTTTTTGTGAGACATTATATTTTAAAATAAATTTGATTAAAAAGGGTACAATGGATATAGGACATATTTACAAACCATGTTTTAAATTTGGATATATTATTAAAAAACCCAAAATTTATCTTGTAATAACATATTTTAGATGAGAATTCTTGATATACAAAGATGTATTGTATCATTTTTTTTATTAGCCTTCTTATATTTATGTATAATAATAGGATATATTTGTATATAATTAAATATTTTTTTATTATGTAAGTTGTAGAGTCGAACCTGTTGACGTATGATAGTACACGTTTATTATCCCTATTACTCTTATTATATAAGAATAATAGGATATAATTAGTAATATCTAACTTATAATTATATAAGAATAAATTTTAATTAATCATTAATATACATAAGATATTAGTTTAATTAATGTTTCTCTATTTTTATTTAATAATAATTACATAATTAATCATTAGAATTATTTGTAATCCATTGTAATTGTATAATATATATACACAAATCTATACATATGGATATACACACTTCTTTAAAATCGCATGAGCGTAGTACACGTTAGTGCTACGAGAGTTTTATAAAAAATAGACATTATTAAAATAGAATATTTAAATACTTAATACTTCAAATATCGAATTACAATTTTCAAATATCTATAATAAAATTTTATTTTTTTCAAATTTCAAATTAATAGCATGTAACTGAATTAAACGTTAGTGTATGTAAGTCTTACTCGAGTGGTATGGAGATAGTGGTAACTGAATTAAACTAGTAGATATAGTAATGACCTTTTGTACCCATCAAACCCTCAAGTTTAATACGTTGTACCTTTTAGCCCTTGAAGTATCCGGAAATGTCCTATTAACCCTTATACCGGTACAAATTAAAAAAAAAATTGTAACGGACACATGTAATGTCTATTTTGCCCATCCGATACGTACCGTTACAATTTTTTGTACCGGTACAAGGGTTAATTGGACCTTTACGAATACTTCAGGGGCTAAAAGGAACGTTTTGAAACATTGAGGGTTAATAGGTATTTCGTATAAAACTTCGAGGGCTAAAAGGTCATTAAGCCATATATATATATATATATATATATATATATATATATATATTCTATCAAAACATTCCTTTCTTTAAAACCATTTCATCTTTGAAACATACTTTACATAAAACTTTTTTAAGAATATTTAAGTTGATTTTTATTATTCTCCTAATTACGGACAATACAGGTGATCAGCCGCGTAAAGTCCCCATTCCTTTGAAATTGGGTTCCCAATTAGGCAACACATTGGCCTTTAATGCTGGACTAGGACCACCCTAGCCTCTTACGCTATATAAAAGTGCTGGACTAAGACCACCCTAGCCTCTTACGCTTTTCCAATTTTTAAACAAATTTATTATTAATGATTTAAAACATTTCACTTTTCAGTCCTTAATCTCACTGATAACAGATTAGCCCAGTATAAGGAATTTTTAAAACAAAACATCTTTAAATAAATTAAGCCATTTTAATGAGTAACAATAAAAGATTAAGAGTTAGGGAAGTAAATGATATAAGGAATCATAAACAGCAAAGCAATAAGATTAAACTAAACATGGTACGGTTCAACAGAACGGAATCATATATCAACAAGGAAACATAAATCAATTAAGGGACGAAACAATTATTAAGATTCTAGAAATTGAACAGCAATTTATAAGAAAATTCATGGAATAAAGGAATCTGGAGTTAAATTGAGAGACTAGGATTACTGCATTGATCATAAACTAATGAAGAGTCATTAGTTAATAAAGAACAAAACAAGGGTTAAGGTTCTAGAATTTAATTCAAGGGTTATGAAATTTGGTTTCACTGGTAGGGTCTAAAAGAATAAGCATAAGAAAACGACTAGGATAAAGCAAGGCATCAATTATAAGTTAAAGATTATGGTTCAACAGGAAACATGGTAATTAATAGGGTACATAAGTTTAAATAATGATTCATAGGGATAAACAAGGTTCAGGTGTTTCAACAATAATTGATAAGAAATAAACAATAAGGTATGAAGGGTTCAACAATAATTAAAAAGAAATGATAGTAAGGTATAAGAATTTAAACAATAATTGTTGAGTATTGAATACAGTAAAAGAATACAGAGGGGGGGTGAATGGATTCTTGAACTTTTCTTCGTTCTTGAATCTTTGCAGCAAGATAAGTGATGAGTGTGTGAGATATGAAGATGCGGATAATTAAAGACAAACACAACACAATATCACTTTAATCTAATATCTTATTAGATAAAGATTTTGCTACAATCTGTGAATACAAATGATAGTATTCTCAGCTTCGTTTTTCTCAGAGAGATATTTTCTGGGTATTTGAGAAACTTCAACACCTTAACAGCTAAGGAAGTGAGGCTGTATCCTTATAGACATGGATACACCCACTTACTACAAATGAGGTAGGTAAAACAAAAACACTTTCCAGTCTGTCTATCTCATTTTAGTAAGAGTCCAAACGGCTACAGATTTGACTTTGAAAAGCCTGTTTAGATCCACTTCTTCAGCTCCTTGTCCCTTGTCTTATCTCTCCAAGCTTCTTTGTAGGCTTTCCAGCATGCTTTATAGGACAGAGTCAAATAAAGTATCCTGGCTTGTTGCAGGTTTCTGACTTGTACAATTCTTCAGTATTTTGTCCTCAAGAATGTATTCGAGAAGTGACTAAGTGAGTGATTCGAGAACTGGAGTTGACTTGATCGATAACTCTGAGTTCTCGAATAGTGTTATCTTGACATATCGAATCACTTCTCGAATAGCTCTTTTCTCTGGGACTCCTTGAGATATCGAATAGAGCATTTTGACATATCGAATCCCTGAGATATCGAATAGCATATTGAGTCTTTGAGATATCGAATGTAGCATTGACTTGTTGACCCTTTGAGAACTCGAACTGTTGACTCCTTGAGTTCTCGAACCGTGTAATAGACATATCGAATCCCTGAGATATCGAATGAGATATCGAGAGATATCGAATAGTGTCTTCTGAGATATCGAACTCCAGACTTCTCGAATGCTAGACTTCTCGAATAAACAAATGTACTTCTCGAATTAGTACTTAGGCAATTTCTTCATTTCTTCAATTCTTCAAATCCCAACTGTGATTATTTGACAGTCTTCATTTCCTTGCTTGAGGCATGAACCTTAGAACTTCTTTCAAGCTTTATTCTTGACTTAGTAGGTACAGTTACACAGATAGAATTTAATGCCTATTACATAGTACAAACAAGTAGAAACTCTACAACTAGAGGTTCCCTCAGTTAAGAGGTCATGTAGGTAATGCATAGCATTACGAACCACTTGGGCTTGTTATTAGATGTATTCAGGCATGCCTCTGTGACTAACAATCTCCCCCAAATTGTGAGTAAGACCCTTAGTCACAATTTCATGTCTGATAACAAGCCTAACATACATAAAGATAAAACTTGACAGTACAGGTATGAATTTCCATTAGCAATTTGGATAGAACTACAGAGTGAGTAATCTTACAGCCTATGATGAAGAACTAGCCATTGTCTTTTGATTCCCTTTCCATAGCTTTGTCTTGAAATTCATCATATGCTTTCTCTCTTCTTTCTTTCTCCTTCCTTGTATTCTCATCCATAGCTTTTATTATTTCTGCCATAGCATCCAATTCTTCAAGCAAAATTGAGTCTTTGAAATCTTCAAGTACTGGTTCCAGAATATTTGCAGGATAGTGGTTGAGTAGATTCATTCTGATGTTGACTTGATTTCCATTTCTCCTCCTATACTTTACCATGTAGGGGTTGAACTGAACTCTACACAAACCCTTTTTCCTCAGCTTTTCTGCTTCACTTTCCAGTCTCTCAATTTCTCTCTCTCTTGCCAGCCATTTCTCAAAACACCCTTTTCTGACTTTTTCCTCATGATCTCTCTTCATTTTCACAAAATCAATTAGCTCCAGCTTCCATACTCTCTCCACTTTATCTTCTGAGCTCAACAGTGCAATGATTCTCTCTATGTCATATAGCTTGCCCCAGTGTTGACATCCTCCTTGTTTGAATTTCTTCTCCCTTCCATCAGAATATTTAATCTCAAGGCAATTATCAACAATGGCAACATGATAGATTCTTTGAGCTTGTAAAAATTGCAGTTGGTCTACATCATAATCTTCATCTAGTGGTTGGAGTTTTAGGCCTGGATAGATTGTCAGGGTTTTTGATATGGTTGGCTTTGATTTCCTTGCAGCTTGCTTGAACTTGATTCTTTTTACATGATTACTTGGCAGCAGTATGTGACCTTTGTTTGTAGACCATTGTAGTATTCCATTAGCAGTTTGCTTTTTGAAACATACAGATGGTTTCTTGACTTGAATCTTCTTCTCTTCTTGAGGTGGCAAGGCAGTTGCAGAAGCCATAGATGCAAATTTTGAAAGGTCACTACTGGCAGCATTCACCCTAGACTTAGAGTCTTGCGTTGTGGTGAGGTTACTGTCAGCAATGCCTGAGGCTTGCTGTCTTCCACTTTTCCTCTCAGAGCCTTTACCTTGATCATCATCATTCTTCCTCTTCTCATCATCCTTCTTCTTCTTGTCTTCATCACCCTTATTACTCCTGTGATGTCTTCCCCTTCCGTCACTTTTATCTTCATCCTTGTCTTGATCTTTGCTTGGGTTGAACTTAGCAGTCTCAGATACAATGCCAGTTGCAATATATGACCTGAGATAAGATATAGCTTCTAATTCTTCTGCTGTTCTTGATCCCTTCTTCTTGATCAGTTTCTCAATGATGGCTATGATGAGATTTTTATTTTGAGGAGTTAGATGCTTAGGAATGACCAGCTGCTTGATATCTTCAATTCTTGTTCCAGCCTGGTAGATAATAGTTCTAGGATCTGTGAAAACTTCAGGTAGCCTTGAAGGTTGACCATTCCTCAAGTCATCATGAAGACTCTTGTTGTTCTCATTTCCCTTCTCAATTAGTCCAAGGAGCACATTCACTTCTGAGTGCTTTAGACTCTGTAGAGTATTGATGGTTAAGTGCCATATCTTGTTCTTTCCTACCATCAATATCTCCTTGAGCCATAGATCATTAAGCCTCCTTGGTACTACAGTGAGACAGTCAATCTGACTCTTCAAACTCTCATGATATAGCAGAGCATCACCAGCCTGTTCTCTAGAGACTTTCAGAAACTCCAAGAATGCATCATCATGATAGACATTTGAGTTTGCAATTTCTTGTAGCTTGGCCTCAGTGACCACCTTCACTTCTACTGGCTTGGCACTCTTAGATATTGAGATTTGAGGCTTGTCAGATGGCATACTCCCTGCAACCACTGTGGTTGTGATAGACTGCCTTTGACCATCAGGAGTAGTGATGTGCACAGTTGGTAGAGTGACAACTGGCAGAGAAGTGGGAGGCTTGGGAGGCTCATCAACTTTGTCCTTTCCTTTTCCAGGCACATGAGTAGTAGATTTCAAAGTTCTCTGATGGCCACCCTCAGTGATCTTGATGCCCTTTTCTAGTGGTCTCTCCCCCTTTGGATTTGAGTTCTTTGATATCCTCTTCTCCCCCTTAGGCTTGTTGACAGACACAGGGGCTGTAGGAGGCACCTTTGGAGTTGAAGATTCATCAGGTAGAGGGAGACCCATGTGCTTCATCATTGCAGACAACATGGATTGTTGATGCAGAAGAACATCAGCTGTGGTGGTGGCTTGAGTGTTCAACTGCTCAGTCAGAGTTGTCACAGTGTCTGTAAGATGAGCATTGGACTTGTGGAGAGAGACTACCTCCTTTTCAAGAGTATCCACTTTAATGAAGAGTTCATTGGCCTTAAAACCAGATAGGGATTGATCCTTCAGTCTCTGCACTTCGAACCTTGACATCTCATGCACAGGAACCTCAGTGACCAGCTTGTCTCCATATTGATTTGCAAAGAGGGTCCTGAGCATGGCATTGGCATCAGTTGTCTGATCTGATAAGGATTGAAATTTGTGCCCCAGACCTGTGACAGCACCCTTGAGAATAGCCAAACCATTGTCCATCCTGGTGCAAGTAGCATTGCAGGTTCGAATATCCTTGAGAACAGTCTCCAATTGAGGGAATTTAGCATCAAAAGTCCTCTTGATCTCATGCACCTCCTTGGTTGTAGCTGAACACACTTCATTAATTTCTGTCTTTAAGCCTTTACCAAGATAGTGTGCAGCCTTGAGAATGCCTTTATAGCTATCATTCACTGCTTCAAACACATCAGTAGGGTTGAGAGATTTGGCATTGGACCCTAGTGAAGTGATGTACTCTTCTCTGAGGTACTGGAGACCTTCTGAGAGAGGGATTGAATTGGTTCCTTGCAGCCAAGCATCGATATTCCCATCTCTCTCAGTTTCATCTGTGATCTTCTCCTTCTGTAGCTCTACATCCTCTTTGTGACATAGGAGAATAGCTTCATAGTCTGGATTGGGCATGTTTGCAGTGAGAAGGTGCTGAGCAATTTTTGTGAACTCAGGGATCTGATCCACAACTAAGCTTTGAAGTGCTTCAACCGTCAATTGTGGTGGAACAGACCCTGATCCTGAAGCACTGTCATGTTGCACAGGCTTCAGCCATTGAGACATAAAGTTAGAGCTAGAGCTAGGCTTGCTAGGCTCCTCAGTTACAGATGCAACTTCTGCAACCGGATGAACAGACTCTACTACTGCTGTCTCCACAGAAGTGGGATGAGTTACAACAGTAGTTGACACAGGCACAGAGTCTCTAGTAAGAACTAGTGAATCCTCTGTGTTTGTGATGGTGTCATTAGGATATGCCCCAGCATGCATTCCCTGACCATCCAAATGTGGTACCTGGGTGGTGAGCAAGGTGTCATGCACCAAGTCACTTGAATTCATTGGCTCATCAAAGGAAAAGAATTCTTGATGATCAATGCCTTGCTCCTCAATTGCTTGAGTTGCAGGCTTCAAAGAAATATGAGTGGTAGATTCTGAAAGAGAAGTGTGTTGTAGACAAGATTTTGGCAACTCCCCCTGAGAAATAGAGGGAGTTTCAGTTATGATGTGCTCTCCACTCAGTGTTGTGCCAGCCTTATCACTCCCTTGTGCTGACTCTTTACAGATAGGTGCATTGGGGAGGATGCTTGATTCTATAGATGCATCCTGTTGAGAGGACACATCTAGTGAGCTGTGTGCCCCTGATTTTACAACTTCAGCCATTTGAGTGACTGAAGAGGTGGTTTTAGACTTCTTCTTCTTCTTTAGGCTTATGATAGGTGACTCAGGTGTCTCACTTTCTAACCCTAGTTCTACAGCCAAGGCTGCTTCAGTTAAGATTTCTAAAGGTTCAGAAGCAGCCTGTTTTCTCTTCTTTTTACTAACATCACCCTTTTGAGAGGATGATGCAGTTGGCTCTTTGCTGGATAGAGTGTTTGGCTGAGGGGGTTGGTTAGCAGGCCTTGGGTTAGCACTTTGTTCTCCTTGCTTAGGCTGTGCTAACTGTGATTTTGAATCAAATATTGGCATGTTGTGGGGGTAAGACCTAAACAAACCCTCCATGTGGGGAGTTATGCTAAGTCTTACATCCACATCATTCCTAGTCTCCAAATTACCAAAAATGAGTTTGGTCATGGACTTAGGATAGCCTATTTTACTCTTATCTACTCCAGGCAATTCAATCAATGAAGCATTTTTAAAGTTAAGCACTGATTGAATAAAGCGAGGAAAGAAAATTTCATTACCTCTCTTGGCTGTGGTCTGACCAAGTCTCCCATAGAGTTCCTGTAGAATGAGAAGTCCAACATCTATCTTTCTCCCATGAGCCAAAGCATAGGCAAGCTGCTGCACGGGTGTACTAATCTGATCAAAGCTTGATTTCCGTGCAGTGAATACTTGAAGGAGTGTAGCAAATACAAAGCTCCATTCTTTCCTCAAGAACTTCCTATTCAACTTTCCCAGCTTGATAGTATCAGAGTAGTTGATGAAGTCAAAGAATTCTTCCAACTCATCATTGGAGGCCAGAGCATCATACGTCTCTTGCTGCATATCCAAGGCTTGATTCATGTCTGCAGTGGTGATAGTGATATCCTCTCCTTGAATCTTGCAGTGAACAATATAAGAGGTGATAGCATTCTCAAGAGCGATGACCTCCACAGTAGCAGTCCTCCAGAATTGTTCCAATAGATCTATGTACAGAGTTGGGTTGGCTGAGAGCGCACTCTTGATGTATGATTCAGACAACCACCGAACAAAGCACTTGAAATTGGCATTCGGTGCTTCCACATCACTGGAGATTGCGATGAAATTAGTTTGGGATGGTATGGTGAGTTGAGTGTTTGCCATTTGGGTAGAGAAGAAAAGAGAATTAGGATTGAAGAAGAAATTCGCAGTTAGGGTTTTTCAGAGGTTTCAGGAGTTGAGATGCTTGAGAAATCGAACGAAATGAATTGAATAGTTGTGAAGTTGTATATATATATATATGAATGTCTTGAGTTGTCGATAGATAAGTGTTCTGTAGCGACAAGTCATTCGAGAAGTATGAAACAACTATTCGAGAAGTCAAGAAAGGCTTATTCGATATCTCAGGCAGTTTTTAACTCACAGCTGGCAGTGATTTAACTCAGAAAATAATTCAAAGTTAAGTAAAATATATTTTTATGAGTGAAATGAAGGTTTGAATATAAATCCAAAAAGCGATTAAGTGTCAGCGAAAAATCAGCCTTTTCAAATGATTCGATAACTCAAATGCAGCATTCGAGAACTCTATCATTAGAGAACTAAAATACTCTATTCGAGAACTCAAAGTGTGCTATTCGATTTCTCTAAAAGACACTATTCGAGAACTCAAGAGGGTTCTAGATAGGCCTATTCGAGAACTCGAGCCAAGACATAACAATGAACCATTCGAGAAGTCTGACTTATCGAACTGTATTTTTCACTCATAAAATTCAATTTCCACTATCCTTTAAAATTTACTAGAAATATTCATTGACGAATATTCTACCAAATTAAATAGTGGTTTACTCAAAATTTTTACAGAAATTTCAAGCTACATATGTATGATTTTCAACATGTGCAGCATTGGAATATTTATACATCATACTCCAGCCAATACTTACTTCAGAAATATTAGGCATTTGATAAAGTAAGTATTTACTGCTGCAACAATCTAGTTGATATATTCACTTAGCCAGAATTCGAAGAATTCAGCATTCCAATCTCACTGACCAGCCTAGTGAAGGTGGCTTCATCTAATGGCTTAGTGAATATGTCAGCTAGTTGTTTATCTGTAGAGACATAATGCAACTCAATGGTTCCATTAGTTGCATGTTCTCTAATGAAATGATATCTGATGTCAATGTGCTTTGTCCTAGAATGATTGACAGGATTGGCAACTATAGAGATTGCACTTGTGTTGTCACACATGATAGGAATTCTTTCCAACACAAGTCCATAATCTCTAAGTTGGTTTCTAATCCAAAGCACTTGAGCACAGCAACTTCCAGCAGCTATGTATTCAGCTTCAGCTGTGGAAGTTGACACAGATTGTTGTTTCTTGCTGTACCAAGAGACTAACCTTTGTCCAAGAAACTGGCAGCTACCTGATGTGCTTTTCCTATCCACTCTGCATCCAGCATAATCAGCATCAGAATAACCAACCAGATTGAACCCTGTGTCCTTAGGATACCATAACCCCAAGTTTGGTGTGCCTTTCAGATATTTGAAGATCCTTTTTATTGCTATCATGTGTGATTCCTTTGGGTTTGATTGAAACCTTGCACATAAGCATGTAGCAAACATGATATCTGGCCTACTAGCAGTGAGGTAGAGTAGAGAACCAACCATGCCTCTGTAGATTGAGATATTTACCTTTTTGCCCTTAGCGTCATCATCTAACTTGGTGGCAGTGGCCATGGGTGTCTTCGCAGGTGAACATTCTTCCAAATCAAATTTCTTCAGTAAATCTTTAATGTATTTGGTTTGACTTATAAAAATGCCATCCTTCCTTTGACTAACTTGCAGTCCAAGAAAGAATGTTAATTCTCCCATCATACTCATCTCATATCTGCTTTGCATGAGCTTAGAGAATTTTTCACACAGCTTCTCATTTGTAGAGCCAAATATGATATCATCCACATAGATTTGAACTAGGATAATATCATCACCATGTTTCTTGTAGAACAGTGTCTTGTCCAGTGTGCCTCTAGTGAATTGATTCTCCAGTAGAAATTGTGATAGTGTGTCATACCATGCCCTAGGAGCTTGCTTGAGTCCATACAATGCTTTAAGTAATCTGTAGACAAAGTGGGGGAACTGTGGATCCTCAAAGCCAGGTGGTTGTTGCACATATACTTCTTCTTCCAACTCCCCATTCAGGAATGCACTCTTGACATCCATTTGATAGACCTTGAAATTAGAATGTGCAGCAAATGCCAAGAAAATTCTGATGGCTTCTAGTCTAGCAACAGGGGCAAAGGTCTCATCATAGTCAATACCTTCCTGTTGAGAGTATCCTTTTGCAACCAACCTTGCTTTGTTTCTTATGACTACACCATTTTCATCCATCTTATTCCTTAGAACCCATTTAGTTCCAACAATGGTTCTATCCTTTGGTGCAGGCACTAGTTCCCATACTTTGCTCCTTTCAAATTGATTTAGCTCCTCTTGCATAGCAATTATCCAGTCAGGATCCAACAATGCATCATCAAGTTTCTTGGGCTCAACTTGGGATAGAAAGCAGCCATAGAGACATTCATTTATAGTTGCTCTCCTTGTCCTTACTCCTGCATTTGGATTTCCAATTATCTGATCTGCAGTGTGTGATCTATCCCATTTCCTTGTATGTTCAGATTGATTTCTCATCCTTGATGTTGCTTCATCATTTAGATCATGATCATCTACATTTCCTCCCCCTGTGAAGTTGTCACTCCTCACAGGTGTATCTTGGATGCTTGTTTCTTCATTGTTGGTTGACACAGGTTCTTCATTCACTTGAGTTTGTTGGATTATGAGTTCAGATTCACTTTCAATCTCCTCATCAGAATCATCTAGATTGTCAAACTTCAAGGGATCTTTATCTTCATCATTGGCTTCTTCTAATCCAGGTAGTTTGCTGTCATCAAATGTTACATCTGTGCTCTCCATTACTTTCTTTTGACAAATGACATAAACTTTGTATGCAATTCTTTCCATAGAATAGCCAAGAAAGATTCCTTCAAATGCCTTTGCATCAAACTTTCCAACATATTCTGAATTATCTTTTAGCACAAAGCACTTGCTTCCAAAAGTATGAACATACTTTAGAGTAGGCTTCTTTCCAGTCATCAAGTTGTAAGGTGTCTTTCCAGTGTTTTTGTTGATGAGGGTTCTGTTTTGGATGTAGCATGCAGTGCTCACAGCCTCAGCCCAAAAACATGTAGGCATCTTTGCATCAAGTAGCATTGTTCTAGCAGCCTCTATCAGAGTCCTATTCTTTCTCTCAACAACTCCATTTTGTTGTGGGGTCCTTGGAGCTGAGAATTGTTGAGAAATACCATTTTCTTTGCAGAATGCTCCAAGCATGGCATTTCTGAATTCTGTCCCATTATCACTTCTTAATGCAATCACACTTGCATTTATGGCCTTTGCTTCTTTGTCAACTTTCTTTATGTGCTCAATGATTACTTGTGGAGCCTCATCCTTTGATGCCAGAAATTCTACCCATGTATACCTTGTAAAATCATCAACCATCACTAGAGCATACTTCTTCCTTCCTAGTGACATAATATTGACAGGCCCAAACAAATCCATATGAATCAGTTGCAGGGGCTTGGTTATAGATGTCACTGTTTTTGACTTGTGGCTTGATCTTTTCATTTTTCCCTTTTGACACGCCTCACACACTCCTTCTTGACAGAATTCAAGTGTGGGCATGCCTCTCACTAACTCCCTTTTGACTAGGGAATTAATGGCTTTGAAGTTCAGGTGTGATAGCTTCTTGTGCCACAGCCAACTGTCTTCATTTGATGCTTTTGAGTAGAAGCAACAAATTGTGTCCTTGCTTGCAGAGTCCATATTGGCTACAAACAGGCTTCCCTTCCTTACTCCAGACAGAGCAAAATCACCAGTCTTCTTGTGGGTGATCAAACATTCATCTTTGTCAAAGTTCACTTTGAAGCCTCTGTCAGTGAATTGACCAACACTCAGTAGATTATGCTTGAGCCCCTTGACCAGTGCTACATTCTCAATGATGACATTTCCAATTTCCAACTTGCCATATCCCAGTGTGTTGCCAATGCTGTCATCTCCAAAAGCAACCATTGGGCCAGCCTTTTCCTCATACTGTGATAGCAGGGCCATATCACCAGTCATATGATTTGAGCATCCACTGTCCAATATCCACATGACCTTCTTTTTACTTTCTTTGCCCTGCAAACACAAAAGTATTACTTCTCCTTTGGTACCCAAACGAGTTTGGGTCCATGTGACTTAGTGACAGTTTTATCAAAATCAGCATGCTTATCAGTTTTCTTGATGTTGGTCTTCTTGTCACTGTTGGGAGTCTTAGAATCAGGGTTCTTAGACTTAGGTGACAGAGGTACCTTCCTAACTTTAGGAGGACTTGAAGACTTTGTCCTTGTGCAGTGTGTGTGAACATTATGATTGATACAGCCCTCCATGAATTGTCTTCTCAAATTAAAACAACTAGTCATCACATTCATGTTACATGGCATACAATCAAGTTTATCACAGAAAGGAGAGTCTCTATGTCTTAAAGGCACAGAGCAATCATAGAATGGTTTAGCAACACTACCAGATGGTTTCTTGCAAGCATGAGTCAAATGATTAGAGCTAAAACAGTTTTGACAAACTTTCCTAGGGGCATTTGGCACATAAGCATAGTTGTTATCTTTGTTAATCCCTAATTTGCCATTCCTGTTTGGTCTCTTATTAGTCACTTTCTTCTTAGTCTCATAATTTCCAGCTGAAACAAATTTTACAGATTTCTCAAGTCTAGGTCTACCTTCTACTGACTCCTTGGCTTTGGTTTTGACATTCTTACTCTCAGAGGATGCTTGTTGTTCATTTGATTGTGCCTCATCTTCATCCTCCAACATTTGCTTGATGAGTAAGGCATCCTCATCAATCTCAAGTGTTGGTGATTTAAATATTGGATTCTCAGTCTTTTTCAAAACCTGAGGCACCTCCTCTTGAACAACAAGGTCATCTTCAATGACTGCATAGCCTTTCCTCTGTTTAAGAGTGTCATAATCAAGTCCAATGGCAGCCTTAGGTCTAGCTAGATTTTTCTCATGATAAGACTGCAATAGACTAGAGGAATTCTTAAATGTCTTCAACTTAAATTCATTTTCAGCTAATTCATCCCTAAGAGCTTTCTCAACTTGACTAGCACATAGAACTTTATTCTTTAGATACTCAATCTCTTGTTTAAGATTTTCTATTTGCACAGTAGTTAGCTCTAGTTCCTCATTTCTCTTATTTAACAGTTCATTCCTAGTAGACAGTTTAGCAATCTCTTCATTAGCAGCAGTCATACTAGTATGAATGTTAAACATCTCAACGGATAGTTGTTCAACCAAAGATTTATATTCAGAAACAGACATGTCTATGGTAGTGAGAGATGGTACCTGTGAGTCTGATGCAGATGGTTCTTCCTTGGAATTGGCCATCAAGGCATAGTTGCAGAATTCTTGTTCTTCCCCATCACTGTCAGAATCATCCCAACACTTCCCTTCAGCTATGTAAGCCTTACCTGGTGTCTGCTTCTTTAGAAGGGCCTCATACTTAGCTTCAAGCTCAAGAAACTCCTTATCCTTCTTTTTAGGCTTCTTGCATTCACTGGCAAAATGCCCTAGGTCATTGCATCTATAACATCTTACAGATGACCTATCCACATAGCTGGTTTTGAATCTGTTCTTGTTTGTTTTCATAGGTGCCTTGCTCTTGTTGAATGAATGATTTTGAGGTCTAGGCTTGAAGGGCTGATTCCTCTTGAATCTGATGTTTGGGAATTTTCTAGCCATAAAAGCATATGATGTATTTTCCATGCCATCCAGCTCTTCAAGAGTGTAGAACTCATCTTCTTCCTTGTCATCAACAGGTTCAGTCACTACTTCCTCAGTTTCTTCATCATCTACTATCTCTTCTATTCTCAGCTGACTTGCAGATGCTTCCAGGTCTTGAATAGATTTGTTGACAATCAAGGCACAGGATGTGTTTATCATTCTGCCTTGGTTAGCTTGGATAGCCCTCTTTTGAAGCAACTCAAGCTCGTGTGTCTTTAAAACCCCATAGAGCACATCATACGTGACTTTGTTCAAATCTCTTTCTCTTAGGGATATGACCCTTTGCTCTAGATGGTTTGGTGACGATAGTAGAAACTTCATATTTAATTCCTTAGTGCTGTAAACCTTCCCATTCATTTGGAGCTCAGTCACCAGCTTGTGAAATCTTTCAAACATATCAGTGATACTTTCCTTGGACTGTGCCATGAACGCCTCATACTGTGTGACCAGTATCTGTTTCTTATTTTCTCTTACCTCCTCTGTCCCTTCACATAACACTTCGATGTGATTCCACATGTCCTTGGCTGATTTGCATGATGCTATGTTGGCAAACATCGACATATCCATGGAGTCTATGATTAACAACATGAGGTGGCTGTCTAGGGCAATCTTTTCCTTCTCTGAGTCCGTCCATTTGGATGGCTCTTTTGGAACGTATGATCTAGGAATGACTACTGCGCCCACTGTGGATTCAGCAACTTCTTGTTGTGGTATGAATGGACCATTCTTGAGAATGTCAAGGTAGAGAGGATTGGCAGCTTTGATGAACAACAGCATTTTTATTTTCCAGAGGTTGTAATTCTCTTTGTCGAACTTAGGGACCTTTACCGTACCTGTAGTCTTTGGTGTATTCGAACTCATGATCGTTTTCTGTTTAGATTAAACAGCCTGCTCTGATACCACTTGTTGAGTATTGAATACAGTAAAAGAATACAGAGGGGGGGTGAATGGATTCTTGAACTTTTCTTCGTTCTTGAATCTTTGCAGCAAGATAAGTGATGAGTGTGTGAGATATGAAGATGCGGATAATTAAAGACAAACACAACACAATATCACTTTAATCTAATATCTTATTAGATAAAGATTTTGCTACAATCTGTGAATACAAATGATAGTATTCTCAGCTTCGTTTTTCTCAGAGAGATATTTTCTGGGTATTTGAGAAACTTCAACACCTTAACAGCTAAGGAAGTGAGGCTGTATCCTTATAGACATGGATACACCCACTTACTACAAATGAGGTAGGTAAAACAAAAACACTTTCCAGTCTGTCTATCTCATTTTAGTAAGAGTCCAAACGGCTACAGATTTGACTTTGAAAAGCCTGTTTAGATCCACTTCTTCAGCTCCTTGTCCCTTGTCTTATCTCTCCAAGCTTCTTTGTAGGCTTTCCAGCATGCTTTATAGGACAGAGTCAAATAAAGTATCCTGGCTTGTTGCAGGTTTCTGACTTGTACAATTCTTCAGTATTTTGTCCTCAAGAATGTATTCGAGAAGTGACTAAGTGAGTGATTCGAGAACTGGAGTTGACTTGATCGATAACTCTGAGTTCTCGAATAGTGTTATCTTGACATATCGAATCACTTCTCGAATAGCTCTTTTCTCTGGGACTCCTTGAGATATCGAATAGAGCATTTTGACATATCGAATCCCTGAGATATCGAATAGCATATTGAGTCTTTGAGATATCGAATGTAGCATTGACTTGTTGACCCTTTGAGAACTCGAACTGTTGACTCCTTGAGTTCTCGAACCGTGTAATAGACATATCGAATCCCTGAGATATCGAATGAGATATCGAGAGATATCGAATAGTGTCTTCTGAGATATCGAACTCCAGACTTCTCGAATGCTAGACTTCTCGAATAAACAAATGTACTTCTCGAATTAGTACTTAGGCAATTTCTTCATTTCTTCAATTCTTCAAATCCCAACTGTGATTATTTGACAGTCTTCATTTCCTTGCTTGAGGCATGAACCTTAGAACTTCTTTCAAGCTTTATTCTTGACTTAGTAGGTACAGTTACACAGATAGAATTTGATGCCTATTACATAGTACAAACAAATAGAAACTCTACAACTAGAGGTTCCCTCAGTTAAGAGGTCATGTAGGTAATGCATAGCATTACGAACCACTTGGGCTTGTTATTAGATGTATTCAGGCATGCCTCTGTGACTAACAATAATTCATAAGCAGCTCAGGGAATCTGGACTTCAATACAAGGTTCGAGTCAATAGAAACAATGAAAGAGGTGTAGACCTTAGCCACATAAATTTGAAGAAAACCTTACAATTAGTAGAACATGTTCATATCATTCAAACCGAAAATGAAGGGTACGAATACTTGCAAGAAGGAATCTGAATGCAGATATGAATAATATAGGATATTTCACATCACTTGAACGATAAGTGAGGGATAGTATACTTGCCTCCGGTCCTTAGCTTTTACGTAAAGCCGAAGTAATACAACTATCTTCTTATTCTGTCTTATAGCCTTACTATATTCTTTTTCAATCAGTCTTCGGTATGACGTTCTTGCGGTTGCCACGAGTCTGATCCGTCGATATCAAACCCGCGCGTCTAATTCTATAGTCAAACATAAGATAATAATTCAGTCTTCAAATATCACTTCCTCCTTTCTATAAATGCTTACAACCTCGACTCGAACATATTAGCCATGCATGTATTTCATTTCAGGTTTTAATACATCTAAATCCTCAATACTAACTCATATATAGATAACCATATCCTTTAGGCCTTGCTAATCTATTTTACACTTAAACATTTCGTTTACTAGGCTTGTTAATTCTAAACATTTATGAAACTGAAACGAATGTATTTTCTACAGAAAATTGGGCATGACCTATTCGTAAAACGGACTTTGCCTGGTACAAAAACACCCCAATTACAATCCCAAAATATTCACAAAGAACCCACAATTCATCTCAGTATCCCATTCATCTCCAATCTCAATTAATCTATTATTTTCAACTATTCCACCTTTGAAATTATAAGTCAAAATATTAAACACCAATTCAATTCATACCATACTTGACATACATCTAGACAAGACCAAAATTAATAACTCTCGTATTTTAATCATTTTCAAATAAGTCCTCTAACTCGCTCGAATTTACCTCCTAAAAGGCTTCCCTAAGATAACCTTCTTAAGGACTATTTACTAACCTCCCATCTTTAAACATTTTTCATAAATTCATATTTCCTTCTTTTTATACCAAATCTTTTTCTTGGATAAACTAGATATTTAAGACTACAACATAACAAAATTTCGTTGTATAATATGTAATACCCAATTTATGGTGAAATTTTAAAGTCAACCAAATGGTCAGTTCAGAATTGTCGGGATCAGTCATGTTCAAACATCTATATCTCATTTTCTACACTTCTGATGGATACCATTTTTTTTGCAGCCACTTAGACAAGATGCAAAACTATAAATTTCATTCTTTGGCCATGATCAAATAAGGTTTCTAACCCTATCGAAACATCATCCCAAAACAGGACAGTGAATCTGTTAAATCCAACTCTACTGCGCACCCTTTACTCATGTATTTTTAATAAATTGAAAAATAATCATTTTACTACGAAATTTGACAGACATCTTCCTGGATAGCTAGTAAATCTCTCATAAAAATTGCATCTGAAAATCATTGTATTTAGGCCAAAAACGAACTGAATCAACTCTCAAATCGGACACAGCAATTTCAGCTTTACGCTACCTTTACTAAAACTCGCGTAACTTCTTACTCGTTAATCCAGTCGACACAAGGTTTTCGCGTACATAAACTAGAAAATATAAGGAACAATTATATTACATACCCACTGTCAAAAACAGAGCATAACACTTATGGACGAACTGACCAAAACAGAGCAGATTTCAAGACCAAAACTACATTCTAGTTCTTAAACAATAATTATCCTTTCATTAACATCCTTATTCCATTACTAACAATAATCAAGCAAGCAATAATACACTCGTCAAGAATGCAAAATATGCTAATTACAATTATATATAATCATGGTAATCTAACAAAATCAAAGCTTGTATTAAGAAGGTTATACCTTTCCAAGCTTCCTTTTAAGCAAATAAACCTTCAATGCAAGCTAACCCATTCCTCCCCAAGATTTGCAAGATGAAAACCGAATATATACATACATATTTATATATATAACTCCAAGAGCTTCACTCCAAATCACACAAACCCATTACTATAAGATATAATCAAGATAAAGGAGTGAATTATATGAAGTTTAGAGAGGTTTTGTTGCAAGAATTCCGAAGAGGGAGAGAATCGACCTAGAGAGAAAATGAAAGAGAGGGAGATGGGAGAAGGTTCGAGAGAGACCTGGAGAATGGGGGAGAAGACCAGTGAGTTTGGGATAAGAAAAGGGAGGACAAAACAATCATTTACATAGTTGAAAATCTAATTAAGAAAAATTAATAAGCCTTTTAAAAATCGAAATCAAATAGCAAATTGGTGGACAATTAAACTTTCCATTTTTAAAATAAAGAGTACAAAATTACAGACATGTACATATTTTTAAAATATTTTTAGGATCAAAATGAATTAAATATGGATTTTACAAGTATTGATCCTTTAAATGCAATATAACTCATAAAATCATTTTAAAATACTTACACACACAAAATAATTCTTCCAATAATTTTAAAAACTAAATAATATAATAAAGATAATAACACAAAAGATTTCATGATTTTTATCAACTCCAATGATTTTATAAAAATCTCAGAAGATCAATAATACATATTTAAATAGATTTAATCACCAAAAATGAAATTAAAAATACACGGGCGCACCCTGGCTCTCATAAATCATCATATAAACATATAAACATGATATCACATGTATTCAACCTTCTCAACAATATCCACCCCATAAGATCCACAATTACTATTAAATAAACTCAAAAAAATACGCGATATTGGTCAATTAGACACGTAAATGCATCCAGTAGGAATAACATCAACACAATCTTATTCCTCCTTTATTGGAAAACCCATAAAATATTTAAATGATAATAATAAATCCTGAATATCTGGATTATTACAATTTTCTTAGTGGAATCCATAATTATATGTAGGCAAAGTTGCTAGTTTTGAACAAGTTTAAAATGGGTTTTTTCATAAATCCCACATTGAATAGATTTTTAACCAAGCAACTTGAAATGTCTATATATAGAAGGCTTATGCTTGAGTTTTAAATATAAGTAATCTCAAGTGCCTACCTTGCATTCATTTATAAGTTGCATAGGTTTTTTGGGCGAATTGAGGTGCTAGTCGCTGTTGATCTCTGCCGTGTCTGTGACCGGATTGATTTGAGCTGTTTTATCCTGGAAGCGATATTGCTGCAACCCATCACAGCGTAAGTGGGGCAATAATCTCTTCAAGAACAGTCAAGACTTCTCTAAGCCTTAGCGACTCAGCTGTTCTGTTCTGTCAGAATTTTAAAGCTTCCGTTAGAGCTAAGTATTTTCTCCTTTCTTTTGTTTTACAGTATTTAATTATATATTTTGTTTTGCTATCGTGTTTGTTTCATTATTTGGTTAATTGTCTGTTCTTGTTAATTGTAATATAACTGTCCCATTGTTGCGTTGTTTAGTTAAATATACCCAACACCTGCGCCGTGCCATCTTTCCAGAATTAATTCTTTCCAGAATTAATTTTCTGTTCTGTTTTGGTAATTACTTTGCTTTGGGTCCAAGTCTTCCGGATCCTTCTGTAACCGCCTAGAGAGTATTATATAAACTCTCTAGGGCATAGCCTAGCATATATGTCTGAAATATGAGTCGGAAAATCTGAGTCTGTAAGTCTGTAATCTGAATCATATCTGTTATCAATTAAGTCTGTCAGATCTAAAGTCAATTAGATCTGAATCTGTATTCTGTAATCTGTATCCTCAAGATCAATAAAGTTTTCTCTTCTGCCAATCTGTGTTCTTCCTTTACCGTTATTATAATCTCTTTTGTGCTTCCGTTATAACAAACTGGTATCAAGAGCTTGGTTTTCGGAGAGCTATGTCTGGATTCGGTGGTATTAACGTGAAGGTCGACAAATTTACTGGGCGGAATAGTTTCAGTCTGTGGCAGATCAAGATGCGTGCTTTGTTAAAGCAACAGGGGCTCTGGGCACCGTTGAACAAGAAATCGGCTGCTGCTTCTACAAGCGCTGAGATGGCAATTCTGGAAGAAAAGGCAAATTCAACAATTCTGTTGTGTCTTGCAGATGATATTATTACTGAAATCGCGGAGGAGGATACCGCGTCTGGTCTGTCGTTGAAGCTTGAAAGTCTCTACATGACGAAGTCTTTAACAAACAATTTGTTGCTGAAGCAACGTCTGTTCAGTCTGCGAATGCAGGAATGTATGCGTCTTTGAGATCACTTAGATCAGTTAAACACAATTTTATTAGAATTGCGTAATATTGATGTTAAAGTTGAAGATGAGGATGCTGCTTTGATTCTGTTAGTTTCTTTACCACTATCGTATGAGAATTTTGTGCAATCGTTTATTGTTGGTAAAGATACTATTTCTCTAGAGGAGGTTAGATCTGCTCTCCATGCTAGAGAGCTGCGCCATAAGGCGGCTAGTACAGGTGCAGATAATCAGGTTGTTGGATTAATAGCTAGTGAGAGTAATGGACATGGAAAGTCGGGGAAGAAACCAGTTCCTAAGGGTCCAAAACCTAATGATATCTGCAATTACGGTAAAGAGAAGGGACACTGGAAATCTGACTGTCCCATGAAAAATAAGCAACATGATAAATTGGCAGGTACTGGTGCTTCAGGTACTACTGCTGTAGCTGGTGCTACTTCTGAAGAAGATATTGCTCTTGTTGCTGCTGATCACATGCATCACTCTGATGTGTGGATTCTTGATTCTGGAGTTTCTCACCATATATGTCCACGCAGGGAGTGTTTTACAACCTATGAGCAAGTAGACGGTGGCAATATTTCTATGGCTAACAGTTTTGCTTGTGAGACGGTTGGAATAGGCTCGATTAAAATTTGGACACATGATGGTAAATTCTGCACATTGAATGATGTTAGGCATGTTCCACTTATGACAACGAATCTGATATCTTTGAGTATGTTAGGCATCAAGGGTTTCAGTTTTCAAGGTGAAGGTGGAGTTCTACATGTCTGCAAGGGTTCTGATGTGGTTCTGAAAGGTGTTAAACGTGGTACCTTGTATCTTCTTCAAGGTTCTACGTTATCAGGTTCTGTTGCTGTTGCGACCTCGGAGATTGATAAGATATACATGACTCAGCCAGATGGGTTTCAGGTTCCTGGTAAGGATGACTATGTTTGCAAGTTATTGAGGGCTTTGTATGGACTAAAGCAGTCTCCGAGGCAATGGTACAAGAGAATTAAGGTGAGCAAAGTAGGTATTATAGATAACCCAGCTGATATGCTCGCCAAGCCGGTTCCACATAGCAAGTTTCAACATTGTTTGAACTTGCTAAATGTTCGGAGTTCTTGACTGCCCTGTTGAGGGCAAAATCTGAGGCAGAAGAGTTTTTTATGGTACATCTGGCATTATTGTGATGCGTCTGGTACATCTGTTTTTCTGGTACATCTGGCATTATTGTGATGCGTCTGGTACATCTGTTATCTGTTATTTGTGAGAGGATTCAAGTCAAGGTGAAGATTTGTTAAAATACTGCCTTGAATCTGTGTACTATTCTATTTTTAGCAGAATAAGGCAGCGCGCCTGCGCCATGCCATCTTTCCAGAATTAATTCTCTGTTCTATTTTGGTAATTGCTTTGCTTTGGGTCCAAGTCTTCCGGATCCTTCTGTAACCGCCTAGAGAGTATTATATAAACTCTCTAGGGCATAGCCTAGCATATATGTCTGAAATCTGTGTCGGAAAATCTGAATCTGTAAGTCTGTAATCTGAATCATATCTGGTATCACTTAAATCTGTCAGATCTAAAGTCAATTAGATCTGAATCTGTATTATGTAATTTGTATCCTCAAGATCAATAAAGTTTTCTCTTCTACCAATCTGTGTTCTTCCTTTATGTTTATTATAATCTCTTTTGTGCTTCCGTTATAACAATAAGTTTACTCTTTGTGCACTCATGTTCTAGTCATCTTATCAACAACTTGTAATCAAATCTTATATGAAACGTAACAACAAATCAACAGCCGTCATAATACATTCTCCCCGTGAAAAATCTAGCTGAAACTACACATGTCTAATCACATAACTAATTCATATTCCCTCAATTCTCTACTTCATTTCAATTTCTATATCTGGATTGAGTACAGATAACTTTTTTTTTAAAAAAAGGACGATAAAATAGTGGGTGTTATTATATTAACAAAAGAAACGCTAGAATTGGAATTTTCCATAATAAGTGCTTAAATGTTTGTTTTGTTAGAGGAAAGGATAGAATTATGATGAAGTTTTGTTTTGTTTAATCCATTTGAGAGCATCTCAAACGGTATTAGCTAAGTTCATTGACTAAATTTCAAAAAATAATAGTTGGTTAAAATTTACTAAACCTGTAGAGTGTTTTGTTCCAATGAGGATTGACTATAATGATTGGTTATATTTCAAAAAAATGTATTATTATTATTTATTTATTTTTTGTCAAATTATGGAAAGAAAACGGGAGGGAAATGACATGACATTTGCTACATATCTGTAGAGCTTCAACAAATATGACCAATATTAAAAAAATATAGAGAATTGACTAAAATTTTAGACAAGGAGAACGTCCCATTGGAATGATGAATTTTTAATATATTATGTATAATTTTCAATTTTGGTAAATTATTTAAAATTTTAGCTAGTTTGTCCCATTGGAAATGCTCTAACATGTATTTTCTTTTAAAAGATTATAATCCTCTACATATGATCTTGATTAAATAAACATAAGATTAAAATTTTAAAAAGTTAACGATATAATTTCATGATTATTTCCCAAAAACAAATATGAAACATGATTATTTTAAAAAACTATAATCTATACTATTATATAATAGCCGAAACATTAAAAGATTGGTTGGTTGGTCGGTACCTGTTAATTTTACTTATTTACCCTTACTCAATTACAAAAAAAATCCATTCTACTAATTAATCAATTTCCTTTTTCAGGTTAAACATATTATCTTTTCTATTTTTCAATAACCAAATAATTTTCTTTTTCAGGTAAAATATAATATCTTTTATATTTTATCTAACTAAAATTTCTCCTTTACTAATCAATTTTCTTTTTCAGGTTAAACATATTACCTTTTCTATTTTTAATAACTAAATAATTTTCTTTTTCAGGTAAAATACAATATCTTTTACATTTGTTCTAACTAATATTTCTCCTTTTTTTAAAACAATACGAGCAATTTTTTTTAACAAAATAACATAATTATATTATAATTACTATTAACTAATCAATTAACCTTTTTAGCCAAAACACGATCTCTTTTCTCTAACTAAGATATCTCTTTTTCTAATTATACATGGGCGGTTACCTTTTTCAGCTAGAATACGTTACTTTTTTCTTTTCTCTAACTAAAATCTCTATTTTTCCAATTATATCACGGACGTTTCTATTTAATAAAAATAAAATAATAATATTACAATACTAATAAATAATAATTAACCGATTTCATTTTCAGCTAAAACGCATCATATTTTCTATTTTTTCTAATAAATTTCCTTTTTTCTAGATATATCACGGGTAACATTAATTTCTCATTCTCTAAAAACACTACGAGCAATTTTATTTACTAAAATAACATAACTAATTATAACTGCAATAAACTAATCAATGGGTGAATGACATTTTTACCCTTTATTGGGGCCAAGCAGACTGAAATACCCATTGGCGAGATTTGCTGCCCTAAATACCCACATAATACGCCTTTGTCAATAGCGTAACACGTTATCACGACACCAGGAGACCTGGCGTATAAAATTATAGTCAGTCACAAGTAATGGAGCTGGATACTTCTCTTCTACCACCGTCTGACCGTCTCTCCACTAGATACGCCTATATACAAGTAGTGTCCAGTTAATTCGTCAAAATTTATGGAATGTGTGCAAAACCATGGATACGCCTACAACTAAGAAGTATTGCTTTAATACGCCGACAGACGAGTAGTATCGGGTGGACACACAAGAGGACCATACTTAAAAGCAGTTAATAGGCCTACTTGAAAGTAGTATCAAGCGGATACGCCGATGTTGGAGAAGTATTTAATAGATACGCCTCCTAAGCAGAACCAGATTTATTTCAGTCAAGGGTGTTGGTACATACGCCTTAGGTTAAGCAGTGTCCCAATGATACGCTGATGAAATAGTAGTATCCACTTGATACGCCAAAGATTTGGAAAAGAGGGAAAAAAGCGCTGGTTACGCCTAACCCTACAACGTTTTTCATTGATACGCCTATGTCCCCTGTCGTATCACAAGGATACGCCTCATTTTTTGGTGGTACCAGTGATAACTCCAAGACCCGATCTAGTGCCTCCTCCGCCGTTCCCACGCCCGGTAAGAGGTGAAGCTGGTGGTTGGGCGTCTGCAAAACAACACCGGAGGGGGGTTTGAGCCCCGCGGCGCCTCCGGCGTGAGAGTAAGTGACGGCTTTGGAGAGTAAAGATAAGGACTAGAGTATCTAATTATGGAGGGTGTGTGTATATGAGTGTGTATGTAAAAGAGAATGTAACCCCTTCACCTTTTTCTCCTTGTCTTATTTATAGGCCAAGGATTAGGGTTTAGGGGTTGGTACCTGCAATCATGAGCGTCGGATCCTAGGTAGGTGGGACACTTGTCCTTCTCTGATAATTCCCACCTGTCCAGGTAATATCTGTGGCAGCGTGTGCCCTGGGCGCGTCAGCACGCGGTCTGATGGGGACATGATTGTGCCAATGCTAGGATTCCCTTATCTGTCGCTGTCATGTAGGACCCTAGTCATGACTCATGTCTCCCGTGCTCTTATGCTCCCTGTGGCTGGGTTGCCAACTAGACCGGTTCGGGCCCAGTCCGGGCTTCCTATAGGCCGGACTCCTGGACTCCTGGTACCTTGGGCCGAGTCCAGTTGGGGTTGGTTATGGCCCATCATTTGCCCCCCACTCCCTTATACGGATTTTCCGTATGGGGGAGTGAGAGTTCGTGAGTGGCAGTGTAGATGTTTTCTTAGTTGACCGTTTGTGATAGAGAAAAAGTTTTTGGTTGAATGTTGCCTCCTAATCCGAATTGTTTCTAGGTTGAGACAATTCGGATTGAAGTAGCTTGAAGAAAAAGTTTTTTGGTTGGATGTTGCCTCCTAATCCGAATTGTTTCTAGGTTGAGACAATTCGGATTGAAGTAGCTTGAAGAAAAAGTTTTTTTTTTTTTTGTTGGATGTTGCCTCCTAATCCGAATTGTTTCTAGGTTGAGACAATTCGGATTGAAGTAGCTTGAAGAAAAAGTTTTTTGGTTGGATGTTGCCTCCTAATCCGAATTGTTTCTAGGTTGAGACAATTCGGATTGAAGTAGCTTGTATGAAGAGGTTTTTTTTTTTTGTTGGATGTTGCCTCCTAATCCGAATTGTTTCTAGGTTGAGACAATTCGGATTGAAGTAGCTTGAAGAAAATTTTTTTTGGTTGGATGTTGCCTCCTAATCCGAATTGTTTCTAGGTTGAGACAATTCGGATTGAAGTAACTTGTATGAAGAGGTAGTTCGGGTTGGAGTGTACCGCGGTAATTCAAGCGAATTTGGGGGTTTTTTGATTTGTCAATTTCGAAGTCGCCTTACTCCATTTTTCCTAAAAAGGCGTGCGACAGCTGCGTGTCATTAAAGCGGTTGTCTTTTCACCCTTTTCAATTATTCCCCAGCCTATCAGAACGTGCCACGTGGGCCACTCTGCCGTTTCCTTTCAGAAATTATATATAACTCCTTTTGAGTTGCAATTGTACTTCCATTCTTGTAAACCAAAACAAACGAAAAACCCCCTTTCTTCTCTAACATATCTTGTGTTCTCTTCACCGGAATCCATCGCCCCTGGTCCGCGTTCTCTATTATCTCTGAACTCCGTTTCGTCCTCTTGGGAAAGCTTTTATTTGTAAGTGTTCTTCTCTCTCCCTTTGTCTTTGCTATTTTCCTTTCTTTTGCATGTGTTCATGACCCGTCTTTGTTTCGCTTGCAACTGTTCATCTTTCTGATTTTGTGTTCTTCATGTATTCCTTGGCTTCTTGTTGTTGAGTGCGAGTTCACAATGTCTTTTGCTGTCTACTTGATTTTGCTTGTCCCCCTTTTCGTAATTGAGGTTTTTTTTTTTTTTTTTTTTTGTGTTTATGTTAGATCTGGGCTAAGGGGTTTTTTACTTGTTATTCTCTGCGTTCTTGGTTCTTGTACCTGTATGTGGGCGTGTATGTTTGTGTTTAGATCTTGGTGAGATGTGTTTTCCTTTTGTATCGCGTTTTTAGGTTTCATTTATGTGTGTAGTCCGGACTGTGATTTCTGTTTGCTACGGGACGGTTCACTAGACCCGGACTAGGAGTATAATGTGATTTGGGCTATATATAGGTAGAGAATCACGCTAACCCGGACTAGATTGACTTGTTAGAGTAAATCCTTGCCCGGATTAGGTGTAATAAAATATTGTAGAACGGAAATTTGTAGATGAATTTGTAATAGGGTTAAAAGGAAAAGACTTAACTTTGGTAATTTCCTCAGGTTTTATGGTTCGTTACAAAAGCCGGGCAAGGAAATCGAAGCCTCCTTCGGATATTTTGGTTATTAGCTCCGACAGTAGCACCGGTAGCACTAGCTCTGTAAATCAGCCTTCTCCACTATTAGATTTAGAGTGGTGTTTGATGGCCAGGAAGAGGAAGAGTGGCAAACCAGTGCTCTCCCAGCTCTGCATTAAAGATCGGGGTCCCGGGCAAGCTTGCATGACTCCCGATGGATTTTGGGTAGACAGCAAGTACTTCTTTGTTCGGAAGTATGAGGTGGAAGAGGCACTTTTTTACAAAGACCTTAGCTTCCAATATAAACATAGGCAACCAAGTGGGGTGCCCGGCCCCTACGACAAAGCCCTCTTAGATGCTACCTTTTCTGGGACTGTGGTAAGTGAGGCCCCTTATCCTCTATCTCCAACCTATGCTGAATACTCTAAGTCCGATATGGACGATGCAATCCGGTCCGTGTTCCATCTTGGGCCTAAAATTGAGTGGAGGTGGCCCCGTCATGGCGAGAGGATTTACCACAGACCGGGGGATGGGTACGTAGGTGTCTGGCTAGAGCATCTCCGATCTGGTTGGAATCCGGAGTGCCATATCTTTATTAAACACCTCTGTAAATATGAATACAAGATCCCTTTGATGCAATTGACTCCCAACGCCGTGAAATGGATATCGTGGTTTTTGGCCGCTTGCAATCAGAGTGGGTTCTTTCCTAGCTTTAAGCTGTTCCACAACCTTTTCACCCTTATCCATTCGAGCAAGAACCCCTTCTATGAGTTTAGGTTCCGGGGTGATGAGTGCGGCTATTCATCGGGGTCCGCCAAACCGGTCATCCACCAATCTTCTTTGAAGGGTTGGAACCGGGAATGGATCTTTTTAAAGGGTGTGGACCTTGAGTTTATGCCCCTCTTTGCTGAACGCGTTAAAACCATTCCCGCTAAAGAGACGTTTGAATTTGAGGGAGCCGCTTTCGATAAAATGCACCGGTTCTGTGAGTGTATCGGTTATCAGATGACCCGGGACACTTTCATGGATCACGAGAAAATGTACCATCTTGGATGTAAGTTGCTCCCTTTCATTATTTCCTACTATTTCTGTGTTGTGTATTGACTCTATTTCTTTTTCTTCCTTCAGGTTTACCTTTTTACGATCCCAGATTAACCGAGAGAATGTCTAAGAACGATGCCACAAGGGCTCTTGCCTCTAAGCTGAAGAAGATAACTGGTATTCACCAAACCAAAGTCCCCAGCAACCGAGTCCCCACTGATTCTGAGACCGGTACTGGTGGTTCTAATATTCCCAAGGATGTGGGTGGCGAGTCTCTGGTCCAGGGTACGGTGGGCGGTCAATCTCCACCCGACCAAGCCCAAACTCACTCACCTCCTGCCAAAAGAGCGAAGCTATTCCAAGGAGATGAGGACTTCGAACCTGGATCTCTTCAAGGTGTGAATGCTGGGGCTGCTCCTTCTGCAGGCACTGATGCCACCCCCCAGAAGAAGCTGGGACTAGTAAGAAAAAGGGGTTCCAAGTTGGTAACTTTAGCATAAGGCAGATAGCTGAAATGGCTGGTTCTATTGCCGAGGAAAAAGACTGGAAGGTCATGGAGCGTCTCTCAAAGACCGAAATTTTGAAGAGGAACTTTGTCACTTGGGCTCAGGTAACTTGTTTTGCTCCTTGAATCATTTCTGCTTCCTGCTGTAAATTTTTACTAACCTTTGATATGTTACTCAGTCCGGGATCATGCTTGCCGGGGCTGCGGCCAATGCCCATGTTGAGGAGGAAAAAATTAAAGAGTTGTCTGAGAAGCTGGACGCCGCAAAGAAAGAGTGCACCGAAAAGGATTCGAAGATTACTGATCTAGAGCGGTCTTTGACTGAAAGTTCCAAGAAAGATTTGAGGATCCGCGAGTTGGAGGGCAAGGTTTCTGATTTGGAGGGTGGGTTTAAGTCTGCTACAGATCGGGCTAACAAAGCTGAGATGGAATCCGGGGAGTTGAGGAAGCGGGTGACCGAATTGGAGGCCGAACTGAGTTTTCGTAAGCCGGCGGAGGAAGTTATCACTGAATACAAGAACTCCGAAAGCTATACTGAGTCCGTCGCTGAATCTTTCGCGGAGAAACTCTACCGGTGTTGGCTTGTTTCGGAGAGGCTAATAAAAACTGATCCCGAGTCTTCTTGGGATAAGTTTACTGATCTCTATGTCGCCGCCGAAGAGGCTCATGACCGGGACGGCTCAGAACCCGAACCTTATGTTGGTCCTAATCCGAACATTCCTGCCATCCCTCCTATGGATCCAACTCCTGCAAATCCTTCTCTTGCCCTCGAGAATCCAGATGGTCGCACCGCTTGAACTTTCAATCTTTTGAACTCCTGTTCTGTAATTTTATCATTTGCTATTCTGAACTTATGTGTTGTAACTCTGAATTTTGCGCCTTATGTGCGCTCCGAACTTGTGAATGTTCCTTTCTAATTGTTCCTGTTTGCATATTTCCCTTTGTGTATTTGTTTGTTATTGTAGTTACCCTCAGTCCGGATTATTATGCCAAAGCAATGACCCGGACTAGAGTGGTTGCCATCGGCTAAGTCCAAAGATTGGAGCTTTGGGTTACTTAGGAAACTTTGTAATGTATCCCTCAAGTTCAAGGCCGAAACTCTTGAATTACTTAGGGAAATTTGCATGTGGCTCTTTCGCAGTCCGGAGTCCTTTGAAGTGAGTGGATCCGGACTGTGATGAAAATTTTAAATACTTCTCTCCAGTTCAAGGCGAAAGTCCTTGAGTTACTTAGAGAAGTTTGAATGTAGTTTGGCCCTTAGTCCGGATTTCTTCCAACTGGCTGGATTCGGACTGTGGTGAAAAATTTGTACTTTCCTTACCTGATTCTTGACAGGATTTATTGTGATGCTTCGTTACTTGTATTTTCAACGGTCAAACGTCTTGATTCTCACGTTGTCAACTGATATTAACTCCGTTCCAATTTCCAAGTATGACGGAGAACTTGAATCGCTTGGGCTCCTCTCATTCCCATCTTTATAAATACTAGCCCTTGTATGTTTTCTTTTATCACATTCTCCTCAGAAACACTTGAAGTTCTCCTTTATTCTCTCTTTCTTCGTAATGGATCCCAAAAACTTGGTTTATGACTACGATAACAACAAAGTTATCGTGGATGGTATGGTCTTCGACGGACCAACCACCATGGCGGAAATTGGCATAGTAATGAAAAGGATCGAGGAGGCGCTCGCACTTCGGAAGATGGTCGCCGATGAGACCAAGGGGAAGGCTGGCAAGGGTGGGGAGGGTTCCGGCGGTCCTGGTTCTGCTTCTGGAGGGACGACCGTTTAGTTGTAATAATATTGTACCCCCCACCTTATTATAAATAAAAATGGCTTGGAAAACAGCCATAAATATTTTATTATGATTCCGTTGTCGTAGTTTTTGCTGTTGTTCTTGTGTCGTTTCTCTTTCCTGTTGCTTGTATTTCGATTGTTTTTCTTTCCTCCAAAATTCTTAGACTTTGGTTTGGTTTAGAATTTTTCTTTTGCATTTGCCCCCAGTGCGGACTCTTTTCGTAGAAAGTGGTCCGGACCAGAGTGATCGTTTTTAGCTAAGTCCAAAGTTTGAAAACTTTGGGTTACTTAGAAGATTTTTATCATGTTTGCCCCCAGTCCGGACTCTTTTCGTAGAAAGTGGTCCGGACCAGAGTGATCGTTTTTAGCTAAGTCCAAAGTTTGAAAACTTTTGGGTTACTTAGAAAAATTTTTATGTTTGCCCCCAGTCCGGATACTTTTCATAGAAAGTGGACCGGACTAGAGTGATCGTTTTTAGCTAAGTCCAAAGTTTGAAAACTTTTGGGTTACTTAGAAAATTTTTATGTTTGCCCCCAGTCCGGATACTTTTCATAGAAAGTGGACCGGACTAGAGTGATCGTTTTTAGCTAAGTCCAAAGTTTGAAAACTTTTGGGTTACTTAGAAAATTTTTATGTTTGCCCCCAGTCCGGATACTTTTCATAGAAAGTGGACCGGACTTGAGTGATCGTTTTTGGCTAAGTCCAAAGTTTGAAAACTTTGGGTTACTTAGAAAATTTTTTGTGTTTGCCCCCAGTCCGGATACTTTTCATAGAAAATGGACCGGACTAGAGTGATCGTTTTTGGCTAAGTCCAAAGTTTGAAAACTTTGGGTTACTTAGAAAATTTTTTGTGTTTGCCCCCAGTCCGGATACTTTTCATAGAAAATGGACCGGACTAGAGTGATCGTTTTTGGCTAAGTCCAAAGTTTGAAAACTTTGGGTTACTTAGAAAATTTTTTGTGTTTGCCCCCAGTCCGGATACTTTTCATAGAAAATGGACCGGACTAGAGTGATCGTTTTTAGCTAAGTCCAAAGTTTGAAAACTTTTGGGTTACTTAGAAAAAATTTTTATGTTTGCCCCCAGTCCGGATACTTTTCATAGAAAGTGGACCGGACTAGAGTGATCGTTTTTGGCTAAGTCCAAAGTTTGAAAACTTTGGGTTACTTAGAAAATTTTTTATGTTTGCCCCCAGTCCGGATACTTTTCATAGAAAGTGGACCGGACTTGAGTGATCGTTTTTGGCGAAGTCCAAAGTTTGAAAACTTTGGGTTACTTAGAAAATTTTTTGTGTTTGCCCCCAGTTCGGATACTTTTCATAGAAAATGGACCGGACTAGAGTGATCGTTTTTGGCTAAGTCCAAAGTTTGAACACTTTGGGTTACTTAGAAAATTTTTTATGTTTGCCCCCAGTCCGGATACTTTTCATAGAAAGTGGACCGGACTAGAGTGATCGTTTTTGGCTAAGTCCAAAGTTTGAAAACTTTGGGTTACTTAGAAAAATTTTTTATGTTTGCCCCCAGTCCGGATACTTTTCATAGAAAGTGGATCGGACTAGAGTGATCGTTTTTGGCTAAGTCCAAAGTTTGAAAACTTTGGGTTACTTAGAAAATTTTTTTTTTTTTTTTTTTTTTTGTTTGCCCCCAGTCCGGATACTTTTCATAGAAAATGGACCGGACTAGAGTGGTCGTTTTTGCCCCGGCTCCGACTTTGCCTATGGCTCCCGGTCGGGGACTTGTGTGTTTTGGCGATATACTAATTTGACAGTAACGGATGAAAGTTGTGAGGCTAGGTCCGATTTCATTAGACTTGATATTCAAATTACAAAGTATTTATTCTTGCTTCATTACAGAGACTAATCTATCTGTTGAAGACTTTTTGGGCTCAGAAGCAGCTCCTTGATTGGTTTTCCGGTCCTAGGCCTTTCGTTCACTGGTAGAATTTCCGAAGTCGGATGCCGTGCCAGGTGTTGGGAACCTCCGAATCATCCATGTTGCATAGCTTATAAGTTCCAGGACGAAGAATCTCCTTGACCCTATAGGGTCCTTCCCATTTAGGCATTAGCTTTCCAGTGTTTGTTGGTTCAGAGGCTTCGGTGTCTCGAAGGACTAGGTCTCCCACTTGAAAGTGTTTGACCCTGGCCTTCTTTCCAAAGTATTCTCTTGTCTTCTCTTTGTATTTTTCCATTCTTGCCACCGCTTCATCCCGAACCTCATCTATCAAATCCAAGTTTATTCGAAGCCCTTCTTCATTTGCAATTTCTTCAAAGTTGATTACCCTGTGAGAAGGTGATCCTACTTCAACTGGTAACATTGCTTCAGACCCATAAGCTAGCTTGAAAGGTGTCTCTCCCGTGCTTGTCCGCGGGCTAGTCCGGTAAGCCCATAACACGTTTGGTAACTCTTCGGGCCACTTGTTTTTGCTTTCCTGAAGCCTTTTTTCTATTCCCCTCAGTAAGATTCGATTTGTTACCTCAACCTGACCATTACCTTGTGGGTATGCCACCGAGGATCTCTTGTGTTTGATGCCCCTCTCCTTCAAATAATTTTCAAAGTCTGAACCAACGAATTGAGGTCCATTGTCCGAGACTAACACTTGGGGAATCCCGAATCTCATCAGTATGTTATCCATGAATCGGATACAATCTTGCTGATTTATTGTTCTCATAGCTTTGGCTTCTGCCCACTTTGTCATGTAATCAATAGCCACCAACAAGTACCTCAAATCCCCTTTAGCCCGGGGAAAAGGGCCCATGATGTCGATTCCCCAGACTGCGAACGGTATGGGAGAGAGGACCGAAGAGGGTAGAACCGGGCTCTGCCTCTGGACGTTGCCGAATGTCTGACAATTCTTACACTTTCTGACAAACTCTACCGCATCTTTGTGAATCGTTGGCCAATAGTATCCCTGCCTTATTATTTTGTATGCTAAGGCTTTTGCTGATAGGTGGTCCCCGCAAATTCCTTCATGCACTTCTTGCAAACAGTATGCCGCTTCGGCAGGTCCTACGCATTTCAAGATCGGGCTAGAGAACGTTCTACGATAAAGTTGTCCTTCTTCGACAAAAAATTTTGCGGCTTTGGCTTTGAGTCTCTGGGCTTTGTTTTTATCTTCTGGCAACTCTCCTTTTTCTAGATATGACATTATAGGGGTCATCCAGCCGGGCTGATTATCTATCTCCATTAATTCACTATTTTCAATGGTAGGCCTCTCTATTTCTTCGAAGTAGACCGAGCTGTCTAGCTCTGCATCATTTCGGATTAGTTTGGATAGTAGATCGGCCTCCGTGTTTTCTTCTCTATTAATCTGCATCATCTCAAAATTTGGAATTGTAGTTAAGTAACTTTTTACCAAAGCTTGGTATTGAGCTAGCCTTGGATCCTTAGCGATATATTCTCCTTTCGTTTGCTTGACCACAATTTGAGAATCACTATAAACCTTCAAGTCTTGGATTTTCAATGATCTGGCCAATCGGAGTCCGGCCAAAAGTGCCTCATATTCTGCTTGATTGTTAGTAGCCAAAAACTTGAAGGTTATCGCTTGTTGTATCTGGAAGCCGCAGGGGCTTTTCAGAACCAAGCCTGCTCCAGCCCTTTCACTTGTTGCAGATCCATCGACATATAAAGTCCAAACCTCCGGATTAGATTCACCTTCTACCCTCGTATCTCTTACCATGAGACCAGATCGAGGTTCAGGAAAAGAGCATTCCACGACAAAATCGGCCAACACCTGAGCCTTTATTGCTGTCCGAGGTACAAATGTGAGTTGGAACTGACTGAGCTCCACAGCCCAATTAACAAGTCTACCAGATACATCTGGCTTGTGAATTATTCTTCTCAAGGGCTGGTCAGTAATAACTTTAATTTCTCTCCCTTGAAAATAATGCCTTAGCTATCTGGAGGCAGTTACCAGGGCGAAAGCAAACTTTTCCAAGTTGGGATATCTGGTTTCTGCATCTTTTAGAACCTGGCTAACATAGTAGACCGGCTTTTGCTGCCCTTCATGTTCCCGGATTAGTGCCGCCCCCACCGCCGAAGGACTTGCGGCCAGATAAAGGGATAGCGCTTCTCCGGGTTCAGCTTTGGATAAGATTGGCGGGGACGATAGGTATGCCTTTATAGAATCGAAAGACCTTTGACAATCCGGGCTCCAGTCTATCTCTTTTTTATTCTTCGCCCCTCTTAGTAGTTCGAAGAATGGTAAACACCGCTCGGCTAGCTTAGGAATAAATCTCCTCAGAGCCGCTAGCGAGCCAGCCAATTTTTGTATCTCCTTCTGAGTCCGGGGTGGTTCCATTTCTATTATTGCTTTGATCTTTTCAGGATTCGCTTCGATTCCTCTCTGACTAACCATGAAGCCTAGAAATTTTCCTGCTTCCACCCCAAATGTGCACTTTTCTGGATTTAGCTTCATCTCATGCTTCCTCAGATTGTCAAAACATTCTTGCAAATCCAGGATGTGCTCTTGTACCGTTTGTGATTTAGCTATCATATCATCTACGTAGGATTCCAGGTTTCGACCCAACTGATCTTTAAACACTTCGACCATTGCTCTTTGGTAGGTTGATCCGGCGTTCATCAATCCGAAAGGCATGTATTTGTACGCATAGACAGCTCTATGAGTTATGAAAGCAGTTTTTGCAATGTCTGCCGGGTTCATTCTAATCTGGTTGTAGCCAGAGAATGCGTCCATGAAACTGAACATCTCGTGACCTGCCGTGGCATCAATGAGTTGATCGATGCTTGGGAGAGGATAGGGGTCCTTAGGACATGCTGCGTTGAGGTCTGTGTAGTCCACACACATTCTCCACTTCCCATTAGGTTTCTTGACCAAGACGACATTGGCTAGCCATTCTGGATACTTTACCTCACAAATTATTCCCGCTTTGAGAAGTTTTTCAACCTCCTCATCGATTGCTTTTTGTCTATCCGGAGCAAAATTCCTCCTTTTTTGTTTCACTGGTCTTTTGTCAGGATTAACATCAAGGCTATGCATGGCTACAGATTCTTTGAGTCCAGGCATGTCCTCCGGGCTCCACGCAAAAACGTCCGCATAACCTCTGAGCAGCTGTATAAGTTTCTGCCTGAATTCTGGATCTAGTCCAGATCCTATCTTTATTCTTCTGTCCGGACTACCTTCCTCCAGCTCGATCATCTCGGTTTCAACTGCGGGTTCTACCTTTCCGAGATCTTTCTTTGAGATGTACTGCTGAACCCGGGCTTGTGTATTGGACTCTAGATAACTTCGGGCTTTCGCAATTAGTTCTTCCTTGGTTTGAGCTTCGATACTTTCAATATTTTGAACTTCATGTCCGGGTTCCTTCTTGAAGTGGGCTCTGTGCTTCTTTCGGCTCAAGTTCTTTTGGTATAAGGTTGCTTTTCTTTTATTTTCTGGGTCTGTTTCAGCCATGATCAAAGCTTGACCGTAGCAGCGACCGGCGGTTTCCGAATCGCCCTTGACTTCCCCGATTCCAGATGGAGTGGGGAACTTAAACTTCAAATGTGGGGTAGAGGTTATCGCTCGGAGCTTGGTTAATGCTGGACGGCCAAGTATCATGTTGTACGAGGATGGGGTGTTGATCACATAAAATTTCACAATGTGAGTGACTTGCTTTGGGTAGGTTCCGAACTGAACAGGTAGATACAAAGTTCCTTGGATCGGTACTAAGTTGTTCCCAAACCCGAAGAGTGGGTCCTCTCTGCATTCGTTCATTCTTATACTACCCAGTTGCATTCTATCGAATGTATGTTTGAAGATGATGTTGACTGAGGATCCGTTATCGACCAGAATTCTCTTGACCTCATTTTCGGCGACATCTAGGCTGACCACCAAAGCCTCATTATGGTTTGGATCAATTCCTTCGAAATCTGCGTTGCTGAAAGTTATTATTTGCTCGGGGAAAGATTGAATCATCATTACCTCATCTCCTGAGTCCGGACTAGGGGGAGGAGAATTGGAACCTCCCATGACCACGTTGACAACATGCTTTTTTCCTGCTCCGGATGCCTCCCCTTTTTCCATGGTCTTCCGAGCTATGTATTGCCCCATGTTTCCTTTTTTGATTTGTTCTTCAATAAAGTATTTGAGGGAGAGGCAGTTTTCTGTGGTATGACCGTGTGTGCCGTGGTAGTCACATTGTTTGTGAGTAGGTCGATTTTCTGGGGCAGTAATCATTGGTTTAGGTGGGTAGAAGTATGGCTTATCCCGAACCTCTTTCAGTATATCAGAACGAGTTCGGCTGAGTGGAGTCCACTGAGGTTCAGGTTTTGGATCGGGTTTGGGCGGTTTTTTAGGCTTCGAGTCTGATTTGATCGTCACCGTTACCGGATCGGTAGCTCTTCCCGAGGCGGGTGGTTGGGAAGTTTGGATGTAATTAGCCTGTCTATTCGGTTTGAACCTTTTTTCGGACTGGTACCCGCCCCGAGAGCGGTCATCTTGAGTAATCCGGGAAAAAACATTCCCTTGTCGAGTCATCCTCATGGCTTGGAGAACATCGCTTTCTTTGATGAATCGAGCAGCCATAGAGTATGCTGCAGCCAAACTTTCGGGCTCTTTGTTGATTAGTTCATAAACATATCTTTCATTCTGGTCGGGGTCTAAGTTTCTCCGGAAAATACTGAGAGCTTCGCGCTCATCCAATCGTGAGATTTTGTTGATTGCCTCCTGAAAGCGTTTCATGAAATCCGAAAGGGATTCATTATCATACTGTCGAATGGTTTCCAAATGACACATGTGTAACTCGTGTGTCCTGTTTGCTCTGAACCTTTTCAAAAAAGATTCTCGAAACTGCTTCCAGGAGTGAATGCTTCGGGAGGGGATGCGGCTGAACCATCTCTGTGCTCCTCCCTTCAGGGTTGATGCAAAGAATCTGCATTTGGTGATGTCATTATAGTAGTAGATCAGGGCAATCTGCTCAAAGTAATTAATGTGTTCTTCCGGGTCTCCCAGTCCGTCAAATGAATCAAAATTGTAGTGTTTCAAGTTTTTCTGCCTTGGAATAGCTTCCAAGGAACGGCTGAAGGGCGTCAAAGTCCCCTCGATTTCAAGTCCAGAGTCTTGGCCTACTTTTTTCTGTAACTCGTGAATCATTTGCATGAGATTGTCTTCAGGCTCTTCTTCATCTGAGATAAGTTCAGGACTGATTTCTCTCATGGCCCTCTTAGATCCGGACCGCCTCAATACCCGGTCCTCTTCCTCCTGGATCCTTTTCTGGATTTTGAGTTCAAGCTTTGCTTCTTCCTCTTGCCTGATCTTTTCTTTGAGTTCGGCCAGCTTTTTGAGTTTTTCTGCTTCATGATTTTTGCTTTGGGCTTTGTTGGCGGTTTGTTTTCCTTGGTTGCCAATTCGGTCAAAGACTGATCTTCTTGACCGGTGAGAGTGTTCAGAGCCTTGTGAATTTTCAGCTTGTTCTGGTTCGGGAGGAGGTGCTATCCGGCTTGCTCGATATGCCCGGATTGCATCCGCCAACTCGTCCCGAGTAAGATCTTGCATGTGTGCCGCGGCTAGAGGTACATCTGTATATTTGTATTGGTTGAGCTCAATGTCAATTCGGGCATCTCCAGGACCGATCCCTACCCTTCCCAAAGCTGGAGCTGCTTCTGCCGGAACCAAGGGCAAGTCGGGGACGGGATTCGGATCCTGGTCTCGATTATTGTTTCTTTGAGTAGATTTGCTTCCTCTCGGCATGATTTCAAACTCACAAAATATTTCACAAAATATTGATTGTAACAGAATGGGGCTGAGTTTCAAGTAAAGCGGTGTGTGTATGAGCTAAATGTTCAGATATAAACACAGGTAAACAGGTATAGACAGACAAGCAGGTGACTATGAGCACAGATCTGTATTTCAGCTATACTTATAGGCCAAAGATCGCAACTTTTACCAATATCTAGGCTATCAAAGCTAAATAATGTTGAACACGCATACACACGGCAAAGAAACGTGCAAAGGTGACATCTTTGGTGAAGGTTTAAGGGTTGTATTAGATCTTACTGATTTTAACTAGGACTCTTTTTCAAGAGCTTGTTGATGTAGTCGAGTCCAGTGGCACCGAGACCAAAGGACGGAGCGCCCTCCTTCTAGCGCCAATGATAACTCCAAGACCCGATCTAGTGCCTCCTCCGCCGTTCCCACGCCCGGTAAGAGGTGAAGCTGGTGGTTGGGCGTCTGCAAAACAACACCGGAGGGGGGTTTGAGCCCCGCGGCGCCTCCGGCGTGAGAGTAAGTGACGGCTTTGGAGAGTAAAGATAAGGACTAGAGTATCTAATTATGGAGGGTGTGTGTATATGAGTGTGTATGTAAAAGAGAATGTAACCCCTTCACCTTTTTCTCCTTGTCTTATTTATAGGCCAAGGATTAGGGTTTAGGGGTTGGTACCTGCAATCATGAGCGTCGGATCCTAGGTAGGTGGGACACTTGTCCTTCTCTGATAATTCCCACCTGTCCAGGTAATATCTGTGGCAGCGTGTGCCCTGGGCGCGTCAGCACGCGGTCTGATGGGGACATGATTGTGCCAATGCTAGGATTCCCTTATCTGTCGCTGTCATGTAGGACCCTAGTCATGACTCGTGTCTCCCGTGCTCTTATGCTCCCTGTGGCTGGGTTGCCAACTAGACCGGTTCGGGCCCAGTCCGGGCTTCCTATAGGCCGGACTCCTGGTACCTTGGGCCGAGTCCAGTTGGGGTTGGTTATGGCCCATCAACCAGCACTAGATTCTCTTGAAACCTTAAAAATGTTACGCCTACCAATCATACGGATGAAGTGGATACGCCTCAATTCCCACCCAGTCGGTGCCGCGTGTAACCCTTTATATCTCTTGTGTGAGGCTAAACCGTTTTCTTGGTCTAAACCTTGTCCTTACTATTTTTAGAAGTTCCAGTATTGTCTAAAATTTTTGCTTGGTCGTCTTGGCAAAAGGTCTATTTTATATCAATTTTTTTTATAGCTTTAGTCTAGAAAGTAGAGCTGAGCATTTGGTAGTTATAATATTTTTATTTTAAGATTGTCAAATAATTAGAAACTCGCATTTAAAACATCATTTGTTAAATTTCGTAGTGCTTGGTGCAAGAATGAGATTGTAGTTAATTTTGTTGAACTCTTTCTCTTCCTGTAATTGTTTATTCAAAAATTATGAAAGAGTAGAGATACATTATAATTTGTTTAATGGGTGATTGTCAACTCTTTCTGTTTGAAAGTTGAAACAATTGTCATGGTTTTGTAGTGGTGTCTTTCTAAAGGTAATGTATATGCCTTTTCCTGGTATTGTAAAGTGCATGTAAAATTCTTATCAACAGGTAGGTGATATGTATAGAATATAGGGCAATTAGTGATTTTTAATGTTCAGTTATATTGGAATCTCTAGGACACATTTCTCAATCTAACTCTTAAATATTTGTTTAAGTGTAGCAAGATCAGATATCTAAAAAAATGTAGTAAGATCTTGTCATGTGTAGATAAGATGGTCTAACCACTCTTTTAAATTGGAGATATGTACAATGCTTGAAATAAAAAATTGTTCTTTCTTGACCTCATTAATTCAAAAAGATCAAATATGAGGTTGAGATCATTATTACCCAAATGATGAAACTTAATTAGTTATTTAGACATGGTTTGCAGAAAATAATTTGGTAGTAATCACAAAAATTGACAGTAAAAAAGCTTGACAAGCCAATAAAATTTTATACCAAAAGCTACTTCACAAATCAACCCATCTAAATCCAAAAATATAGCAAAAACAACTTCACAAATCAGTTCATATTAGCCCATCTAAATCCAAAAGTACAACATAAACAATTTGTTGCCATCAGCTTAAACATCTACTACGAGTAGACTCCTTCCTTTAAGTTCAATATGTTAGAACATAAACTAGATAATAGTGAAACATCCAACCACTCTTGTGCTTCCATGTTTCCATAAAAATCCCATCAAACTTTCTGCTATTGCTTCGCCAAAACTCACTGAAAGTTTCATAACTGTAAGAAAAGTTACATTAGAGAGATAAACAATAGTAAATTAAAACATCTTATTGTACCTATAGTAAACATCGAAGCTTATCAAATAATGAATTTATGCTCATAACTAAAGACGGAACATTTTAACAAACCATCACCATATCTATTTATAACAAATCCAGAATAGTTAATTCTCATTTCTATAAAAACAAAAAATAAACAAAAGCAAAACAAGTAAAAAGTTGAAACTGTTAAACACACGTAACTAACGTAAATAGGCAACAAATGAAAGGACTTACCGATGCTTGTAAGTATCTAACTCCTTTCTACCAGTAGTCCCACATTTTGGAGGTGCATGCTTGCAAGCTCACAACTTCATATGCAGCTGTTCACGGGGTAGTTCCTCCTGTGATGGCAGCTGTTGTGCTGGCTGTTAATGTTCTGGCACCTGTTCTGCTAGCTGCTTTTGAACTGCCAGCTCTCAACTTCTGCACTAGTAGCTTGCAAAATCACTTAATGTAGATAAAATCAAGTTAAGCAGGTTTTTGCTCCGTTACAGGCTTGCAGAAAAAGCAACTCTGAACCTTAACATGTAAATGTTTTGGTCTTATACATTTATCGATTTAGCAAAACAAAAAAGTTTTGGTTTCACTACAACTGTTACCCCTTTCATGACTTTGGTTACTATGAAAGTATTCACATACCATTTCCTGTTTACATTTGTTAATATACAGTTGCATTAATAATATTACATATAATGCTTGAGCTAATTCTCTCACAGTCAAATCATCAAACATTTATTGTACACAACATACATTATTACATACTACTTCAATAGCACTAAATTAATCACCACTATTCCTCTCTTACACTTATAGTAACTTAGATCTTCAAGAAATCCAACAAATTTTTAATTCAATCAACAATTAAACTCTAAAAGCAAACATAGATTATCGAACCCTAATCTACATATTTCTTGAAAATATAAGAATGAAAAAGGATTAATAATGACAAAAATTAAGATTTACTTACATACACTAGTCAGTACATGATGGTAAATTGAGCACAAACAACAAGAATTGCAATAATCACATTATTGTCGCATTTGATGTTGGAGCAGGAGCACTATGTTTTCAGTATCAAGCAAGGTTCTTTGCTTAGATGAAAACGCCGCACCCAATTGCGTAAGGAGTGGGTATTTTAGACAGAAAATCCGCCAACCGATATATTGGGGAGATGAAATTCAAAAATGGTGTATTTTGGGTAATTTTTCCTAATCAATTAACTTTTTCCCATAAAACATGTCACATTTTCAATTTTCGCGTTACCTTTTCCATTTTTTTATATTCTCTAATAAAATCTCTATTTTTCCAATTATATCACGAACATTTCTATTTAATATAATATAATACTAATAATTAACCGATTACCCTTTTTAGCTAAAACGTATCATCTTTTCTATATTTTCTAACTAAAATCCCTCTTTTTATAGAAATATCACGGACAATCATTAATTTCTCCTTTTTCTAAAAACATTACTAGCCATTTTATTTAGTAAAATAACGTAATTAAATTATAATTACTATAAACTAATCATGACCTTTTTCACCTAAAACATGTTACCTTTTTAATTTTCTCAAACTAAATCTTCGCTTTTTTACAATTATATCACGGGCATGTTCTTTAATAAAATAAAATAATAATTTTATAAGAGAAAAATTAACGTAAGATATATCTCAGGTAACTTTCCTGAGATATGAATAAAATCCTTTAAAATTTATTGAGCCTGCAGGGCTAATTAATAAAATTTTAAACTAAACTTTATTTTACAAAATTGCCCATCCCATATTTACATATAAAATATAGATATCTCAGGGAACTTATCTAAGATGTATCTTAGGTTCCCTACCCTCATTCTATAATTACTAATAACCTATTACCTTTTTCAACTAAAATCTATCATTTTTTTTATATTTTCTAACAAAAAATTTCTTATTTTATAGAAATATCATGTATAACATTTATATAATTATTATCAAATCATCTCATTTAAAAATTTAAGTCTCCAAAATTTGTGTTTTGAAAAAATTAATTCAAATTCATGAATAAAAAAGTCATATTATATTAAAAAAAAATTTGTGTATAGCACGGTTTTAAGCCACTTCAATACTAAGTTTTATACTAACAAACATATTATAATTTAAAAAATTATAAGCAAAAAAATTATTGATGGTAAAATTATCACAATGAAATAATAATCCAGATATTTTAATCCTAAACATGGCTTAAATGTAAATATATAAAGTTTTAAAAGTTTACAAACATGGAGGCCTCGCCAACTTTAACAAAAATTCACGCTTTTTAAGAAAATATAGAGCTTGTTTGGATTAATTTAAAAAATGTTATTTATAATTTAAAGTTCAATTTATTCGCTTTAAGTAAAATTGACAATTTTAACTTTAAATTAGGTGTACTTTTTGACTAATTTTACTTCAAAGGAATTTACTTTAAGAAAAATGACTAAAAAATAGAAATTTATATATTTAAACATAATATAAAAGTATAAAATAAAAATTATGTAAAAAATAAAATATGAATTAAAAGGTAACTTAAATATATAAAAATGAATGTGAAGAAAAAAATAAATTGAAAAAAAATACTTAAATTTTTTATACTAAAACTAATTTAGGTATACACATCAATTATCAACTTGAAGGGAATTGGGGCCGCTTAGCCCAAACAAGCTCATAGTCACCTCACTTTAAAAGTTTGAGGCAAACCTAAGATGTAGCTCCGTACAGAAGTTTGCACGTTCAAATACTATAATCATTCCTATTCTAATTCATGTAATTTTTCCTAAATCGTATATAATAATGTTTTAAGCAAATCTATACTATTATATAAAAGTCGAAATATTAAAAGTTTTGGTACCTGTTTTTTTGTTTTTTGGTACTAAGTGAATTTACTTATTTACCCTTTATTATCAAGAAAATTAAACACACCTAAAATAAATAATAACATAATATAATTCATGATAATTAGTCAAGATATTACCTTTTATAAACACCTAAAAACATCAATCGTATCGTATCTTTCCATCATTAATATTTCCTTTCGAATTAAAACACGTTACCTTTTTAATTTAAAACAAATCTTACAATCATTAATATATACCTGAAAATATCACAACATAATTTTCAAGAAAAATATTACACTTAAAATAAATAATAACATAATATAATTAATGGTAATTAGTCGATTAACATAATAAAATTAATGGTGATTAGTCGATTGTTTTTTCACATTAATATAATAAAATTAAAGGTAATTAGTCGATTACCTTTTTCACAGTTACTTTTAGTTGAAGATATTACCTTTTATAAACACCTAAAAACATTCGTATCATATTTTTCGATCATTAATATTTCCTTTCGAATTAAAACATATTACCTTTTTAATTTAAAACAAATCTTACAATCATATATACCCGAAAATATCACACCATAATTTTCAAGAAAAATATAACACTTAAAATAAATAATAACATAATATAATTAATTGTAATTACTCGATTGCCTTTTTCACATTTATTTTTAGCTAAAGATATTACCTTTATAAACATCTAAAATGATCAATTGTATCATATCTTTCAATCATTAATATTTTCTTTCTAATTAAAACACGTTACCTTTTTTAATTTATATTTCAATCATTAATATCTCCTTTCTAATTAAAACACGTTATCTTTTTTAATTTATAACAAATCTTACAATCATTAATATATACCCCAAAATATCACACCATATTTTTCAATTATTAATAAAATATATTAAAAATCGTATACATTGTTTATAATAAGGAAACATTAATATAATCTGTAAACATGAGTAAATTAAATTATATCAAATTAAAGTTAAAAAAATTATTAAAAATAATGATTATATAAAATATAATTATAATATTAAATAAAATTTATAATACAATACAAGAAATCCGTGCATTGCACGGGTTATAAGCTAGTAATTACTTAAATGATCACAAGCTAATAACTTGTAATTGTTCTCCAACATAGAAGGGAATCGAAACCAATAAAAATCAAGTGAGATTAATTAGTGATCATTAGGTTAATTATAACCAATATTATTCCAATACGTGTGATGACTCATACTCAAATTTTACCTTAAGAAAAGTTGGATTAGGATGCAATGCTTAGCTTACTACTTGTATATCGAGTCCAATACGTAGACATAGAGGGTGTTTGGCATTACTTAAGATAAGTTACTTTTGATTTAATGGAGGTGTTTTTAACTTAAAGGAGAAAGTAAAGTTGTTTATTTAAGTGGAATGAATGTGTTTGGATAATTTTACTTAAGTTAAATGGGGGTTAATAATTTTGACTTAAAGTGAAATTTGACTTTAAAAAAAATTTTAATTTCATAATATTTAAACTTTACAAGACTTGTGAAAAAAAAAACTCCATAAATCATAAATCATAAGTTAAAAATACCTAAATGGAAGTTATGACTTAAAACAATTTTTTAACTTAAAACCCTTCTTTAAACACTTCATCCAAACACATCATTTTCTCGAAACAGCCTCAGAGCTTAAAAAGGGGCTGTGAGACATTGAGTACGACGTGGGTTCATGCTACTACTTTTACAGTATATATACGACCTACGTCTATTGATGATGCCTCGTGTCCCATATGTATCATAAGCTTTCAAACTAAAGATAAGTCATAACAGTAAAACGAATATAATTATTGTTATATTTTAAAATTAAAAATGAATTTAAATGTTATATTAAAATTTGTGTTTTAATATATAATTTTAAAATGATACTAAATATTTTTAAATAAATGTTATAAAGTTATCTTTTAATTATCTAATCTTTAAATGTATTACTATATTTGTTACTAATATCTTACAAATTCATTTACCAGTTATATGCTCGTGTGATAATTATAACAACATTTATATTCAATTCTATATTTAGTACTCTCAAATATAATATTTTGCTATTTTATATCCATATTTAACATCTTATAAAAATTGTACTTTTTCCTTGAATACTATATAATAGCAATGACATCACTTTTTACATGGCACTTGCACTAAAAGAGTATTTTTATTATTTATTTTAGGTAAATTTTAGATATTTAACATTGTTAAACTTCCAATATTATATTAAAGTTTACTTTATAAATTTTAGATATTGTTAATTAGCTATTTTACTATTATTCAATATTGAAAAGGTTTTTAAAATAGCAAAAAAATTAAAAACAAAAAATTAAATGGATCGGATATCCTATACGAGTTTTTAAAGTGTACGGATATAATTGATAGTATGTAAAATATTCAATGTTGATCTCATCCGAATTCAAATTTGATAAAATAAATGGATATGATCTATTCATAAACTTTAGCCCGCGCGTGAATGGGGCATGCGCGCGCTAACGAATAAGCATTCTGCCACGTTACACTGTTGTAAATTAGGTTGAGCTTAAAATATGTTTCAAAGTTGAGATAGAAAGTAATTTTGGTATAAAACGTGGAAGTGTTGTTTGTAATATGCACAAGCTGTGTTACTATTTTTTGGGTATATTCTTCTACCTAATCTATACTCCTCTAATATTTAATTTGTTCAATAAAGTTGATGAATAAACAACGGGTAAAAAGGAACCGACCGCTTTCTCCTACTAATTTACTAACTAATCTAATAATAATAAAGGTGGTCTGTTTTCTTTTGTCACTACCTCTTTTAATAGTATGTATATATTTGCCACCAGAAATATTTGTATTAGGCGTTTGGTCAAGAAATGAATATTGTTTTTGTCAAAAAGGTTTATGGACCAAACAACCACATTATCTTTATATGATATTGTTATTGATTTATTGGTATTATTTGGCTCATTTTAAAATAAGTTTTTATGGATTTGTTTTCAGGTAAAAATTTAATATTTTATTAATTTTTAATGGGTATATTTAATATATATTTGAGATTTCATAAGTTACAAAAAAAAGTATTTTTTCAGAAAAAACCTAAAAATCTTAGTTTTTTTCTTGAAATAAATCAACTTCTTTAAAAACTAAGCGAGTTATTAGCCAAAAAAGGTAATTAACTTATCAATTTTTTGCAAATAAACCTATGAACTTTTTCTTTCACATACAACCCCAACAAACTTTATTATATTATGAAAATTTTAACTCAAATGCAAAAAATATTAACTTTAGTTAGTTGACTTGGCAAAAACATTCCATGCAAGTAAAGTAGTACTAAATTGTTTAAATAAAAAATACAACTATGTTATTACTTTTTAATTAACTAAATTATATTTATATTTTCCACTTAAAATATTAACATTATTACCACCAATAATTTGGTTTTTGATTGTTCCCGTGCAATTGCATATTTGCATATAACGTCGAAAAGGCCACTGTATATTATAGCTAATTAGCTAATCGACTATAAACTATGACATTGCAATTCATTACAAATATAAAAAAATAATTTATTAAGTAAGTTTGGAAATGAAAAACATAGATGGATTTTATATTATGTATTAACTAAATATTAGTGTATAATTTATCAAAAATTATAAATATAATAATTTAATATGTATTTGTTAGTTATAGATATTTATAATTAATATTAGAAAACATATTTTCAAAAATTTTATAAACACATTTTTTTATTGAATTATAACCACGTTTTTTTTTGCCAAAATAACCACGTTTTTCTAAATATAGTGTCATGTCAACTAACTAGAGTTAGTTATTTATAGATTTTGGTCTAATTTCTCGTAATTTTTCAAAGTTGCTTGGGGTTTTGTGCTCACCAAACATCCCCATTGTTTCATTGTATAAATACACTTATGTTGTGTTTGGTTGGGGTGAATCAAATTGGAGAGAATGGAATGGAATTTGAATAAGAATATAGTTAAATATTTAAAAATTTCATTCCTTACATCATTCCATTCCTAATCACCTAAGCTAAAGTTTAAACACATCAATCTAAAAAGGAATGATCCATTCTCCCTCCAACCTATTTTCTTCCCAAATCCTATCATACAAAATTTGCGCCCACTCATTTTTTTTTAATCTTACTTCTCATGTTCATTGTATTCCTTTAATTTCTATTCATTCCATTCCATTCCATTCTCCCCAACCAAACACAACCTTAGGATACATCAAATCAAGATCAAGATACAGTAAAACCTCTATAAATTAATATAGTTGGGACCTGAGAATTCTATTAATTTAGAGAGGTATTAATTAATCGATAAATTAATAATTATTAATTTATAGAGAATGTTTGACATCAAAGAAAATTAATTTCCAATTACATACATTTAAATAGAATGACTTGTACAATTTATGTTTTATACTTAATTCAATATATATTGTTTACAAATTTAATGAGTATTTGCGAGATTCAAAGTAAATATTCATGTATATTTAGATGATGTCAAGAATAAAACAACAATTTTCGAACCTTTTTCACGTAAAAAAGCACCCAAGATATCGAAAACATTGATTAATAATTTTTTAATGCTTTACGAAAATACCACATTCGAACTTTTGGATGCAATATAGATGGTTAATGATGAGTTTCATATAGATTCAAATTTTAAGAACCATAAAATAATATTTTACAAAAGTGTAATACATATATTTTTATGATTATAAATGAATTATTAATTTATAATATTATCGGGACCATATATTTATACAGGATTTTCAAAAAAATTATTATCTTATTATCTTATCGAAATTGATCATTTTTTTAACTGACCCAAGTTGGGACCGGACGAAATTATTAACTTAGAGAGATTATTAATTTATCGAGTATTAATTTAAGGAGGTTTTACTGTAAGATCTTAAATGGACTCGAAAACGTAGTAGGGATAGAAATCATAGAATTAAGAAAGCTAAGGTATTATTGTTACCTACTGATTTTTTTTGATAGTTAAACATATTTTTCCTTCTAATTTTGAGTTTGCATTAGGAGAGCGGTGGTCATTAGTGTTATTTTCAAAGAAATTATCAAAATTATTATTATTTTTTAAATTAAAAACAATTAAATACAACTTATTTATACATTTGTCTATAAGATAATTAAAGTTATTCTTGGTTGCATTTAGCGTTATTTTTTGTTACATTTATGGTTGCATGTAATTTAACTAGAGCAATTTTTTAAATAATTTATTATGCAACTAAAGATAATTTTAATTATTAAAATTAGTTGATCTTGGTTAATGTTAGTTGCAAATATGATTGTAAAGTTACAAATCGCATTTTAATAACTTTTTTTTTGAAAATTGTTGTGGAATAAAAACTAGGTTATGATTTGTAATTAATGCAAGGGTGGTTGAGCTTCGAGCTTTAATGGCTGTTCTTGCGTTCGAGACTGATCGGTCCTCACAAGATGCCTACGTATCTCTGTATTACTAGAGAATCAAGCCAACGTAGTTCTAGGTGATGGAGCCCTCGAGGCTAAGGCGGCGAGAGCTCACCTAGGACGCAGTGGCTTGTATGTCCTTATTCGAAGATTAAGCCAAGACGTAAGTGACGTATTGAGCTCTGCCCAAAAACGTGGTTCTGAGATGAGGGGTTAGACCCTTTATATAGGCTGAGAAGCCCTAGAATTATGGTAGGAGTCAGAGACTTGGTGGATAAGTCTTCCTTGAGGAAGGTTCTAGACCTCTTCCTCATAGGAATCAGTTTCCATGTTGAAATATGTATCTTGGAGGCTAAGTCAGGCAAGAGTAATATCCTTGTTTGACTATTATTTGCTGAGCTGTTTATTACCCTTAATATTAATTACGAAATTAATATTATAAATAGGGTTTGGGCCCATCTGGTGGGCCCCACGTTTGGACCATTCCGGGTCTAATTAATGCCACATTAAATGTGTCTTTAGGGCTTACTTTTAGCCCATATCATTTGCCCCCCAACTTCTAGGAAAACTGATCAGGTTTTCCTTGAAGTTTTAACGGCCTTTTTCGAGACTTGGGTCAGGGTTCATCTTTGTACACTAGTGTTTCACGAGTATTGTCTTTATGTAAAGCGTGGAGCGACCGACGCGTTCACGACAATGTTAATTCGATGCTAATCGGCACTAATCAGCCTTAACGATGCTTAAACAATGTTTAAACGACGTTAAACGGCATAAAACGGCACTAAACGGCGCTAAACGGCACTAGACAGCGCTAAACAGCCTTAAATAATGTTTAAACAGTGTTAAACAATGTTAAAAGGATAAAATGGCACTAACGGTGCTAAACGACACTACTCGGTGCTAATCGGCACTAAACGGTGCTTAAACGACACTAATCGGTGCTAATCGGCACTAAACGTTGCTTAAACAACACTAATCGGTGCTAATCGGCACTAAACGGTGCTAACGACATTATCGGTGTTATCGGAACTAACGGTGCTATCGGCACTAATGGTACTATCGGCACTAACGGTGCTTACAGCACTAACGGTGCTATCGGCACGAACGGTGCTTACAGCACTAACGGTGCTATCGCCACCAACGGTGTTATCGGCACTAATGGCGCTAAATGGTGATCGGCTGACATTTTCTGAAAACGTTGAATCATCATTGTCATGTTTGAATCATCACTAACGTGTTTCAATGTTCTGAACCACTTTAGTGAGGTATGAAGCGAGTCAGGGGTGTTCTGAATATCAAAGTGATTTTTCAAGGTTGACGGACCATCAGCATCCACTTCAAGTTAACTAAGGCCTTCAAAAAATGAGGTGGTCGGCAAAGGATGGTCCAAGACTATAGAAAATTCAATTAGCTTCGCGTGGACAGTAAGATCGTCCAAATCTGACATCCGGAGCTCAAGATATGGCCCAAACAGCGACAACAGTCCGTGTAGGACTGAAAATCAGTCTTGGTCGGCTGACGCCCTCCTTGGAGCTTGGTCGGCCAAGAGGTGGTCGGCTAGTGGTCTCCAAGACTATAGAAACTCAGAGATCTTCGCGTGGACTGTAAGATCGTCCAAATCTGATACCCGGAGCTCAAGATATGGCCCGAACAGCGTCAACAGTCCGTGTAGGACTGCAAATCAGTGTTGGTCGGCTGACGCCCTCCTTGGAGCTTGGTCGGCCAAGAGGTGGTCGGCTAGTGGTCTCCAAGACTATAGAAAACTCAGATATCTTTGCGTGGACTGTAAGATCGTCCAAATCTGATACCCGGAGCTCAAGATATGGCCCGAACAGCGTCAACAGTCCGTGTAGGACTGAAAATCAGTCTTGGTCGGCTGACGCCCTCCTTGGAGCTTGGTCGGCCAAGAGGTGGTCGGCTAGTGGTCTCCAAGACTATAGAAAACTCAGATATCTTCGCGTGGACTGTAAGATCGTCCAAATCTGATACCCGGAGCTCAAGATATGGCCTGAACAGCGTCAACAGTCCGTGTAGGACTGAAAATCAGTCTTGGTCGGCTGACGCCCTCCTTGGAGCTTGGTCGGCCAAGAGGTGGTCGGCTAGTGGTCTCCAAGACTATAGAAAACTCAGATATCTTCGCGTGGACTGTAAGATCGTCCAAATCTGATACCCGGAGCTCAAGATATGGCCTGAACAGCGTCAACAGTCCGTGTAGGACTGAAAATCAGTCTTGGTCGGCTGACGCCCTCCTTGGAGCTTGGTCGGCCAAGAGGTGGTCGGCTAGTGGTCTCCAAGACTATAGAAAACTCAGATATCTTCGCGTGGACTGTAAGATCGTCCAAATCTGATACCCGGAGCTCAAGATATGGCCCGAACAGCGTCAACAGTCCGTGTAGGACTGAAAATCAGTCTTGGTCGGCTGACGCCCTCCTTGGAGCTTGGTCGGCCAAGAGGTGGTCGGCTAGTGGTCTCCAAGACTATAGAAAACTCAGATATCTTCGCGTGGACTGTAAGATCGTCCAAATCTGATACCCGGAGCTCAAGATATGGCCTGAACAGCGTCAACAGTCCGTGTAGGACTGAAAATCAGTCTTGATCGGCTGACGCCCTCCTTGGAGCTTGGTCGGCCAATGGTGGTCGGCTAGTAAACCCGGACCTGAAAATCATCCGTGGTCTTGAGGATCGAGAAACTTGATCTTGATCTCAAGTCATCCGTAATCTTAAGGATCAAGAAACTTGATCTTGATCTCAAGGATCAAGAAACTTGATCTTGATCTCAAATCACTATTTTGGTCATTCGTGACTTTGTTATCTTAAGGATCAAAAATCTTGGTCTTGATCTGAAATCATCCGTGATCTCAAGGAGAATCATCCAAGATTCGCTGAAAAAGTCGAGATTCAGGATCAGAAACTATCCGAGGTTTGCTGAAAAAATCGAGATTCAGGACCACGAACTACCCCACGATCGGCCGGACCACGGAGTAGCTCGTGATCGGCCACAAGGTGATCGGCCAGAGGGTTCCAAGCCACCATGGTCGGCCACACCATGGTCGGCTAGAAGGTGGTCGGCCGAACGGCCCGATTTCTTCGTGGTCGGCCGGGAGGTGGTCGGCCAAACGGCCCGAATTCTTCGTGGTCGGCCGGGAGGTGGTCGGCCAAATGGCCCGAATTCTTCGTGGTCGGCCGGGAGGTGGTCGGCCAAGGATCCAGAAGCTGGATCTCGATCCTAGGGATCCAGAAGCTCGATCTTGATCTCTAATTTAGTATTTTGGTCACCCGTGACTTTCAAGGATCCAGAAGCTGGATCTCGATCCTAGGGATCCAGAAGCTCGATCTTGATCTCTAATTTAGTATTTTGGTCACCCGTGACTTTCAAGGATCCTGATTTTGGCTTGATTCCTTCGTGGTCGGCCAAGAGGTGGTCGGCCAAACGGCACGAATCCTTCGTGGTCGGCCGGGAGGTGGTCGGCCAAGGATCCAGAAGATGGATCTCGATCCTAGGGATCCAGAAGCTCGATCTTGATCTTTAATTTAGTATTTTGGTCACCCGTGACTTTCAAGGATCCAGAAGCTGGATCTCGATCCTAGGGATCCAGAAGCTCGATCTTGATCTCTAATTTAGTATTTTGGTCACCCTTGACTTTCAAGGATCCTGATTTTGGCCTGATTCCTTCGTGGTCGGCCGAGAGGTGGTCGGCCAAACGGCACGAATCCTTCGTGGTCGGCCAGGAGGTGGTCGGCCAAGGATCCAGAAGCTGGATCTCGATCCTAGGGATCCAGAAGCTCGATCTTGATCTTTAATTTAGTATTTTGGTCACCCGTGACTTTCAAGGATCCAGAAGCTGGATCTCGATCCTAGGGATCCAGAAGCTCGATCTCAATCTCTAATTTAGTATTTTGGTCACCCGTGACTTCTATCGGTATTACACCTTAATTCATGATTAGCACTGCTAATCTTGTGCTTAAGGCTAAACTCGTTACTTACTTCTTAAGCGCAATCATCCTTTCGAAGGTCGTCTGTTTCGTGACTTTAGCAAATATATCAGTTGTTTCTTCTCCGGCTTGTATGAATTATAACGATTCTTTCTGTATAACGCGGATAATTTCTGACCTTTTTTCATCTATAAACGATGTATGGCCTCGTTCCTATCCAAGGTCTCCAACTTGTAGGATCTTCGTCCTAGCGTCTTCTTGACTCGATACGGCCCTTCCCAATTAGGGGCTAGCTTTCCCTTCTGACCAACTCCAGAAGCTTCTATCTTCCTTAGAACCAATTCGCCTTGCCGAAAGAACCTCTTCTTAACCCTTAGGTTGTAGTGGAAGGATGCTCTCTTCTGATGCTCTCCATTCCGGGCATTTGCTTCATCCCTAACCTCATCAATTAGGTCTAGGGCAAGCCTCCTGCCTTCTTCATTAGTCTCTTGCTCATATGCCTCAACTCGAGGTGATGCATGCATGATTTCTAGGGGCACAACTGCCTCGGCTCTATAAGCCAACAAAAAACGGGGTCGCTCCAGTTGTCACTTTGCAAGTGGTGTGATATGCCCAAAGTATAAGCAGTAACTCATCCACCCAAGTGTTTCTTGAGCGTTCGACCCTTTTCTCCAGTCCATCAAGGATTATCCGATTGGCTATCTCTGCCTGTCCATTAGCTTGCGGGTGTGCTACTGAAGTAAAACAAAGATCAATAGCATTTTCCTCACAGTACTTCTTGAATTCTTCATTGTTGAATTGCGTCCCATTATCCGTCACAAGGATTCGCGAGATTCCATATCTACAGATCACGTTCTCCCAAAAGAACTGGGCAACTTGCTTGGTGGCTATCTTGGCTAGGGGTTTAGGCCCAATTCACCTAGTGAAGTAGTCGATGGCTACTATCAAAAACTTTCTTTGTGCATATGCTACGGGAAAGGGAACAAGTATATCCATTCCCCACATTGCAAACGGAATAGGGGAGCTGATCGAGGTCAACATCTCAGGCGGCTGCCTTACAATCGGAGCGTGCTTTTGGCACCTCTCACACCTCTTAACATAATTTTTTGCATCAGCCAACATCTCTGGCCAATAGAATCCTAGACGAGTGATCTTGTGAGCCTGGGCTCTGCCCCCCAAGTGTTGTCCACAGATCCCTCCATGAACTTCTTCCAGCGTTTCTCTTGCCTCATGGGGCCTTAAACACTTCAGGTATGGGATGACAAACGCTCTCTTGTAAAGAATGCCTTCGATCTGGGCGTATCTCAATGCTCTTACTGACAACTTTCGTGCCTCCAAGGCATCGTCAGGAAGCCATCCAGTTTCAAGGTGAGCTTTGATGGGATCCATCCAACAGCTTCCTAGATTAATTGGTGCTATCAACTTAGAGTTGATGGACGGGGCCTTCAAGACCTGGAAGTAAACACTCCCTGCATAATTCTCTATTTCAGAGGAAGCGAATTTGGACAAGGCATCAGCCTTAACGTTTTCCTCTCTTGGGATGTGCTCCACATAGCATTCCTCAAATTGGGTCATAACACCCTTCACGATCCTTAGATATTTTGCCATGGTTTCATCCTTGGCCTCAAACTCGCCATTCACTTGTGATACTACAAGCCTTGAGTCTCCACAGACCTTGAGATTTTTTACCCTCATGATTCTTGCCAAGCCTAAGCCAGCTATCAATGCTTCATATTCAGCTTCATTGTTGGTAGTAGGAAAGTCCAACTTCAAAGCGTATTCAACTATGAACCCATCGGGGCTACTAAACCTGCACCACTAGATTTTGTTTTTGATGCTCCATCAAAATAGAGCACCCAATATTCCTTCTGATTCAGGTACAAGTTCTTTATCTTTATCTCCACTTTCAGGGGTGGTTACCGTCTCCTGCCCCCCGACTTCTTGGTTGCAATGGTACATTCAACCACGAAGTCAGCGAATGCCTGAGCCTTGATGTCCGTTCGAGGCTTATACGTGATGTCAAACTCTCCAAGTTCTATTGCCCACTTAATCAATCTTCCACTTGCTTTCGGGCTGTGCAATATGTTCCTCAATTGTTGGTCCGTCAGGACTTCGATTTTATGTGACTGAAAGTACGATCGTAGTTTCCTTGAAGCTGTAATCAATACCAAAGCAAATTTCTCGATGGATGAGTAATTTAACCCGGCTCCGTGGAGCACCTTGCTTACATAGTAGATGGGCCTCTGAACCTTGTTCTCTTCTTTAATAAGGATGATACTCAATGCTTGTTCAGACACTGCTAGATTCCGATAAAGAGTCTCTCCGGGACTTGGCTTGGCCAACAACGGGACTTCGGCCATGTGCTTCTTCAACTGTTCAAAGGCCTCTTGGCTTTTATTAGTCCATTCAAAATTTTTCACCTTCTTCAATGCTTGAAAGAAAGGCAAGCACTTATCACCAGACTTAGAGATTAATCTCCCTAGAGCGACCACTCTGCCGGTTAACTTCTGTACGTCCCTCACAGAACGGGGTGGTTCCATGTCTAAGATTGCTTTGATCTTGTCGGGATTGGCCTCTATGCCTATTTTCGAAACCATCAAACCCAAGAACTTTCTAGACCCAATGCCAAAAGCACACTTGGCTGGATTCAACATCATCTTGTGGTGCCTCAGCACTTCGAATGCCTCTCTGAGGTGCTTAATGTGATCTGCCTTGAGTAGGCTCTTGACTAACATGTCATCAACATAGACCTCCATGGTTTTTCCAATCAGATGGGCGAATATCTTATTCACCAATCGTTTGTAAGTAGCTCCTGCATTCTTTAGACCAAAAGCCATAACAATATAGCAGAAAACACCAAAGTCAGTTATGAAAGATACCTTAGGGATGTCATCCTCGTGCATCTTAATCTGATTGTAGCCGTTGAACCCATCCATGAAGCTCAACATCTCATGTCCAGCTGTGGCGTCTATCAACATGTCTATCATTGGCAGGGGAAAACAATCCTTTGGACATGCATCATTCTAATCAGTGAAGTCTATACACATCCTCCACTTTCCATCCCTGGCATATCAGCTACAGTCCAAGCAAACACATCGATATTTTCTTGCAAGAATGCTATCAACTTGCCCTTCAAGGGTTCTTTCAAAGATGATCCCATATAAGTAACTTCTCAGCTCGCTTGGCCGTCATGGCTTCAATGTTTGTCTTGGTCTTGGGTGTTGAACTTCGATGTTCAAAGGTTGAACGTCAAAGTTTGAGATCAAGGGTTTTCAATCTCAATGGTGTTTTAAATCACCGAAATATCTATCAGAGCTGCTGGTCCAAGGCCAGGGGGTTTCTGGTTAGCCCCACGAGGTCTTGAACCTTCTCTAGGAGGTTTTCAAAATTACATATTGGTTTTCAAGTCAACATGAAGTTTCAACCTTTGGATCTTAATTGGAGGTTCATGACCCCCCCTAAAGTTTGGCCTTCATAACTAACCTTGGCCTTCATGGCTAACAGCTTCTGTTCTTCAACCTAGGATTCGGGGTTGATTCCTCGATATAGATTTCGATAAATGCAATCCCGTTGGCTTCTTGCCTTTTAAACTTCTGAGATGAGAGCTTGCTTGAACTTCTTAATCCTTGCTTAAGGTTATCTATTGGCCTTCATCCTTGGATCCTTAATCCAGGTCCTTAATAAGTATTGAAGAGTAGCCAGTCCTTAACATCCTCGGCCTTTCATGGCTTTGACCCTTTGGGATCTTCACCTATGCATTTGTTTGTTTTCCATTCGTTATTCTTTTATTTTCGGTACTCGTTCATCCTTGACTTGCACTCATCGGGTGGTAGAGTACTATTATCCTACTCGGAGCAACATGCTCTGCAATGGTTTCAATGAACCTTATTTCTGCTTCTACTAGATGAAGGTAAGTCCTACTAGGATAACTTGAGCCCATCGGGGCATTGCAAGACTAGGCCTGCATCACTTGATTTTGTTTTTAATGCTCCATCAAAATAGAGCGTCCACCATTCCTTCCGGTATCATCATTCTTATTCTGAAGTTCACTTCCTGCTTGGGGTACTACCTCCTGCCCCCCGACTTCTTGGTTGCCAATGGTACATTCAACCACGAAGTCAGTTAACGCCTTAGCCTCAATGGCTATCCAAGGCTTCTGTGTGATGTCCTCTGCTGGCCTTTTTGGTGTTCCTTTCTTCTGCGGACATCCATGTCTTCAATTGGAAGGACTTGCCCCCCGACTCTATTAGGCCTTAACGAGGCTACATAACAGCTTTGTGCCATCTTTTGATCACCTTTATGTTCTCTAACGCCATTCCTGGTTGGGAACTTGATCTTCATATGATACGTTGAGGCAACAGCCTTGAATGCATGAAGTTCAGTCCTTCCGAGAATAGCGTTGTACGTTGAAACCGCCTTGATTACCAAGAAGTTCAACATCTGAATGGCCTCCTTGGGCTCCTGTCCAATAGTTATAGGCAACTGAATAGTCCCTTCAACTTTGGATTCTACTCCATTAAATCCATATATAGGCATGTTATTGGGGGTCAATTGAAAATCATTGTACCTCATCTTCCCAAATGTATCATGAAACAGAATGTCAACGGAAGCTCCATTGTCCATCAAGACTCGCTTCACTTCCGAGTTCCCAATCACAGGGGTTATGACCAACGGATCGTCATGGGGAAACTTCACCCCTTCGAGGTCTGAGTCATCGAAACTAATTGCTATCTCAGTCCTGGCATGCTTCGAGGCTTCTCCCACGATGTGTATCACTTCTCTGGCATACGCCTTTCGAGAGTTTCGGGTGGTACCGGCCGCTGTCGGGCCTCCCCAAATCATGTTAATAACTGGCCCTCGGGGCTGTGGGTTACGATCCCGACCTCGATCATCATCCCTTCTATCATTGTCTCTTCTATCATAATCCCTCCTTTGAGTTCCATGATCATCACCCTTAGTGAATTTGTTCAGATTTCCTTTTCGGATCAAGAATTCAATCTCATCATTCAACTGCCTACAATCATCTGTATCATGCCCCACATCGCGGTAGAATCTACAGTACTAATCCTTGTTTCTCTTTGCGGGATCACCCCTAAGTGGCTTCGGCCATCGAAAATCTTTGTCTTTCTCAATATCTAACAAGATCTGACTCCTAGGAGCATACCTTTGAGCCATACCCGACAGGGTTTGAGGGAACGCCCTACACTTTAAGGCGTCACTAGCAGGTTGCAGCAGTAGTGCAGCTGTGAACGTCCTGACATGAGTTTCAGGATCGCCTATTCCATCATAGGCTTTGATCGTCGGCATCTTCAATTTCTTTGAGATGCGGGCATTCATCACCTCCTCAGTGAACGGAGGTGTTGGATCATCAAGATCTAGCGGCATCAGATCCTTGGAGTTATTTCTGGGGGTTTCCAACCTCGTTGCTCCTTCAGTTGAGGTATCGGCCCTTCTTCGTCTCCTAGACGACCTCTCCAGATCTATGACGGGAACCCTTCCTGAGATTGGAGGAGGTCGATGCAGACTTTGATTCTGCCTTGCTTGCTCTCTGGCGGCGTCATCTTTCAACCTCTGGATCTCAGCCTCATGAGCCTTGATCCTTTCCTCAGTCATTTATGGAGGTCCATCGTGGATTCTTCGGGCCCTCCTTCGGGGCTCTCTACTAGCACGTCGCCTCCTTGGGGCTTCGTCACGGTCATCATCGTCATCCTCAAATGTCGAATCAGTAGTATAGGGGCCGGAGTAGTCTAGGTACTCGCGATCTTGGATCTGCAAAGCATGACCACTCGATCCAGGTTCTCGAACAGGGGGGTAGTTGGGCAGCCCATACATTGGGTTCGTATTCATGAGGAGATCCGTAGTATGGATCTGTACCCCAGATGGAGGGTGATTAGGATCAACCAGGGGAGAGATCACCATCTGAAGATAGTTGGTTCCCTGATCTGGATGGACAACCATAGGCATCGTACTCCCAGCAGGGGGATTCGTCCCTGGAGGCTGAGAAACTTGAGTTTGGGGGATCGTCCCTTGTTCAAACGTGGTTGTCCCAGAGGTAAGAGGCGAAGCGAAGCTGATTGGTATAGCTTCGGTAGAGCTTGGTGCAGTTCTTCGTGTGCTAATCATGGTTGATGTTGTTTTCCCACAGACGGCGCCAAATGTTGTGGAATAAAAACTAGGTTATGATTTGTAATTAATGCAAAGGTGGTTGAGCTTCGAGCTTTAATGGCTGTTCTTGCGTTCGAGACTGATCGGTCCTCACAAGATGCCTACGTATCTCTGTATTACTAGAGAATCAAGCCAACGTAGTTCTAGGTGATGGAGCCCTCGAGGCTAAGGCGGCGAGAGCTCACCTAGGACGCAGTGGCTTGTATGTCCTTATTCGAAGATTAAGCCAAGACGTAAGTGACGTATTGAGCTCTGCCCAAAAACGTGGTTCTGAGATGAGGGGTTAGACCCTTTATATAGGCTGAGAAGCCCTAGAATTATGGTAGGAGTCAGAGACTTGGTGGATAAGTCTTCCTTGAGGAAGGTTCTAGACCTCTTCCTTATAGGAATCAGTTTCCATGTTGAAATATGTATCTTGGAGGCTAAGTCAGGCAAGAGTAATATCCTTGTTTGACTATTATTTGCTGAGCTGTTTATTACCCTTAATATTAATTACGAAATTAATATTATAAATAGGGTTTGGGCCCATCTGGTGGGCCCCACGTTTGGACCATTCCGGGTCTAATTAATGCCACATTAAATGTGTCTTTAGGGCTTACTTTTAGCCCATATCAAAAATCTATATTTTTGTACATTATTTTAAAAAGGATATTTACCAAAAATATTAGATTTAAAGTTTCTATTTACAAAAATACCATCTCCTTCAATTAATTGCAATTTTACTAAACTAAGTTTCAAAATTGCAAAAATACCAACCCTAATCCTAACCCTCCCCCTCTCCCCTTTCTGCCTTCCTTCGCCTGTGATTTTTTTTTTTTTAAGGTGGGGTGCTATTTTGGTTGATTTTGGGTTGCAACCATATTCAATCACATTCAACACTTTTTTCTTTTTTTTTAGGATGGGGTGCTATTTTGGTGGATTTTGGGTTGCAACTTAATTCAACCACATTCATCCAAATGCAACCACATTCAACTTTTTTTTTAAGGTGGGGTGATTTTGGTGGATTTGGGTTGCAAGGCCCCGCCAGGGGCAATATTCAACCAAATGCAACCACATTCAACTTTTTTTTAAGGTGGGTGATTTTGTTGGATTTGGGTTGCATGAACCCGCCAGGGGCAATATTCAACCAAATGCAACCACATTCAACTTGTTGCATTCAGTTGCTGATTTCAAGTTCCATTTTTCAGTTATCATTTTCGACCTCATTAAGTCCAAAAAAGAGGTCGAAAATGACATTTGAAAAATGGAACTTGAAATCAGAAATTTAGTTGCATATGATTGCATTCAGTTGCAAATTTAGTTGCATGTGGTTGCATTAAGTTGCTGATTTCAAGTTCCATTTTTCAAATGTCATTTTCGACCTCTTTTTTGTAATATATATATGCCCTTCCACAACCACCCCTGGTTGGGATGGAAAATCCAACCACCAAATCATAACCGTTAATCTAAAATATTAACGGTGGAAATTAATCACCACCTCAATGAAACATTGCGGTAGTGGCTTCTTCCGCAATGATACATTGCGGGAGCCATAATTTTGTAAAATTACTGTTATATCCCTTTTTTTACAAAACCAACTTTACACAGCACAGATAACGCAAACTGAAATTAGGGCCAAAACACAAAGACACTAACAACGACTAAAACTTAAAAACACCGACTAACACACCTTCTTCTTCTATGATTCTAGGGCAATTTCGACGATTCCAGCTCTCTTCTTGTTCAATTTACTCTTCTTTTTTTGCTTTCCTGGTAATATTCTTAATCTTCTTATCATCTCTCTCACACAATTATATGCACACGCACACTTACATAAACACATACACTTTTGCTGAAATTTGAAATATCTTCAATGTTAAGTTATGAATATTTTTTTCTAGCCTATGTATTTAATTAAAAATATTTAATCTAAATATAGTGGGAGAAATGTGAAACCATCATTTTAAAAATGTCTCGAATTTCTATTTAGTAAAATTTGTATACACTTATTTAGTTGTTTTGATTTTAATAATATTCGTTCATGAATTTTACCTTACTTCCACTAATCAACCTATAAATATTATCAATTATGAGGAGATTCAATAAATCTATTCTTGAACAAAAATAAAAATGTGAAATGTTCATTCTAAAAACATCTTGAACGACTGTTGAGTAAAATATAATATAGTTTTGTATTTATTTTGCTTGTAAAATCATTATGTGATGTTTAAAATAAAATTGTGTGTTTATATTCGCGTCCCGGTTCATTCATTAACTCGTTCATTATGAACAATTTTAAAAATTTAATAAATTATAATTTTTAAAATTAATAAATTAATTTAAAATTTGAAATATCTTCAATATTAAGTTAAGAATATTTTTTCTAGCCTATGTATTTAATTAAAAATATTTAATCTAAATATAGTTGGAGACATGTGAAACAATCATTTTAAAAATATCTCAAATTTCTATTCGGGGATGTACGAATCTTGGTAGTGGCTTCGTACCAACCAATTTTACCTTACTTCCATTAATCAACCTATAAATATTATCAATTATGAGGAGATTCAATAAATTTATTCTTGAACACAATTACAAATTGTAAGTTTAGTGGTCAACTAGGATTTAGGGTTTCGATTTTTGATTTTTTTTAAAGATACAATTTTGTATTTATTTGCTTTTAAAAACATTATGTGATGTTTAAAATAAAATTGTGTGTTTACATTCGTGTCCCGGTTCATTCATTAACTCGTCCATTATGAATAATTTTTAAAATTTAATAAATGATTATTTTTAAAATTAATTATTAATTCAATTTTAATAAAAAAGTAATAATTTATTCAATTTTTAAAAATATTTAAAATAAACAACTTTCGGAATCCGGACATGTAGTAAGGTCTATCGTTAAAATGTAGTGATGTCTATCATCTAAATTAGTTGAAATTATTTCATTAAAATGTCTATTTAGTCTAATTACACATTTTTAATCATATGTAAATTTCAATATATATAGATTAATTTGATATATTTGATAAAATAATTTTAGTTGGCGTAATGGTTAAGGTGATGACCTCTTTAGATAAGATCAGGAGTTCGTTCCCAATGCTAACGGTAGTTTTGTATTTAAAAAACATATCTCTTTCTACAAGTGTGAACTCCAATAAATTATTTCTATTTGGGTGATAAAAAGAATTGAGCAAGCTGATACGTGTTTTACAATTTTCAAATTAAAAATTAAAAATTCTGCTCCTAATAACTTAATTTCTAATCAAATTTTTTGCATCTTTCTCATTTTTTAGCACCGTTTTAATATTCTGCTCATAATCACTTAACTGCTAATCAAATTGGAAAAGGGCATTTTCGTATTTTAAAAAACAATGTAGTAGCAATGTTTCATTGCTACCACCTCAATGAAACATTGCTACCACCTCAATGAAACATTGAGGTGGCCGCAATGAGACATTGCGGTGGTATCTTTTTTCAACCATTAGATCCTTTTTTAACGGTGCAGATTTGTGGGCTGCATAATAATTTACAACCAGCTCTGGTTGTGGACCAAAATCCTATATATATATATATATATTAGAGTCCAAAAATGAGGTCGAAAATGACAACTGAAAAATGGAACTTGAAATCAGAAATTTAGTTGCATGTGGTTGCATTCAGTTGAATATTGCCCCTGCGGGGCCATGCAACCCAAAATCACCAAACCTTAAAAAACAAAAAGTTGCATGTGGTTGCATTCGGTTGAATGTGGTTGCATGCAGTTGAATGTGGTTGCCCCTGCGGGGCCATGCAACTCAAATCAACCAAAATAGCACCCCACCTTAAAAAAAAATGTGTTGAATGTGGTTGAATATGGTTGCAACCCAAAATCAACCAAAATAGCACCCCACCTTAAAAAAAAAGGTGTTGAATGTGGTTGAATATGGTTGCAAACCAAAATTAACCAAAATAGCACCCCCAAAAAAAAAGGTACAGGAAGTCGGGGAGGAGAGAGGAAAGGAGGGAGGAGGGGGACCTAGTATTTTTGCAATTTTGAAACTTAGTATAGTAAAATTGCAAATAGTTAAGTAAAATTGCAAATAGCTATTTTTAACAAAAGTAAATGTGCAAAAATTTACTTTTCCCTATTTATTTATGAAAAAAACCCTTTAAAAAATATGTTTTTTGAAAAATGCTGATCTTAGAGCATCTCCAAGGGCCCATAACCCTTACCTATATCTGAGACAGCTGGACACATTTAGGGTTTTCCTCTAAAAAAATACACTCCAATGGTTTGGTCCCTTCCCAATACATTTTAGGGGAGAAAAAGTAGGACCCTACATATGAGGAACGAGAGTGCATACCCCTATATTGCCAGGTCATCTCCCGCTGCTACAATCTCTGTAACGACTGGGAAAATTACGTGTATTTTATTCTGATAAAATATGTTTTTAGTTGATTTTATTGTGTTTTTATTTAATTTTTAATGCATTTAAACACATTATAATTTTTATTAAATAGGAAAATCATCCTATACGTGTTATGTGACTTCTGTGTAGCATAGATTATTTTTATGAATTTTGTTGTAATTTTTGTAATATTCCCAATTTTTGGGAAATTTTGGCATATATATTATAATTGTTTAAAATTAAAAATATTACATTTTTATCTCATAAAAATTATTTTTAAGGCTTAATAATTTTAATTAGGGGCTAAAAATATTTTTGGAGTATTAATTTTCAGATTAGTATAAATATCTAATTTTCTTATTAATTATTTAATAAAATCAGAAAAATCAGTTTTAATTATTATTTTCTGAAAATTCTGGAAAATAGTGTTCTTGGTGTTCTTCAGGATCAAAGCGACTTTTGAAGGTGATTCTGTTATTCAAATTCTTCATATGAGTAATCAAATTGAATGGCATGACATGTTCTATCTGATTATGTGAGTGTTTGAATCCAAAAATGCCTTGTTCGAAAATTTTTAATTTTATTTGTTATATTCGAATTTCTTGGATTAATTGTGGATTGTATACTGATTTGCTGTTGTTGTGGTTAGTTCCTATAGATTGTATATAATCTCAGGAGTGTAGTGATAATTTTTGTTTGATTTTATCTAGCCTAGAACTCGAAGTCGAGTTTTTAGTGTGGGTAAAATTTTTGATTTTAATTTCTGGATTCTTGGACGTTTTTCTGCTGTTGTTGATGATTTGTATAGTTTGTACAAGTCCCAAGCTTCGTTTTGGTATATTAAACGTTCGATTTGGTTAAGAAACGAGTGAATTCAAGTTTTGACCGGTGAGTTCGCCGGATTTCTTTTGATTTTGGCCGGATTCTGAGTTCGGTTAGTGTTAGGATGGAACGAATGGTACCATCGTGTTTAGGACACGATTTGGAACTATTTTGGTATGTAAAACGTACCAAACGGTACGATTTTGTGGCTCGTCGGAAAATTTTTCCGGTCGCCGGTTTCTGGGAAACAGCCATTAACGGCGATGAGTGTTCTTCAAGCATTCATACGAAGAACACTGGAGATGGTGATGAACAGTACTCGTTTAATCTTCAAAAACCTAAAAACCATTTCAAAAAACTGATTTTGGAAAATTATTTACAAAATTATTTATAAATTCAAATTTTATTTTCAGAAATTCGAAAAATACTTTTAAAAATTCGAAAAATTCGAAAAATTATTTTTAATTTCGAAAAATAGTTTTAAAATTTTAATAAATTATTTTTAATTCAAAATTTATTTTATTTGATTATTTTAAATCTATTTAGCTAATATTTTAATTAATTTAAATTGATTGGTTAATTAATAATAATCAATTAATTTAATTAATTAAATATTATTTAAATATGATGAAAAATAATCAAATTTAATTATTTTGAAAATAAAATAATTTATTTATTTTATAAATATTATTTTACCTTTAATATTTATTTCCTTATTTGTTTAAAATGAAATAAAATTGTTCTAAAATTCTAAAAATAATCCGGGGAGGGTAAAAATAGTTTTAAAATTCTAAAATTGATTCTAAAACCGGATTAGGTAATTAGAAAAATATTTCAATGACCCAATAATTATATGTAGGGTTTTAAATTATCCTTTTTAATCCTTAAAAAGGGTAATTTAAATTCTTTAAAATTCCGAAAAATGTTCTAAAAATGTTTATAAGGTTCTAAAAATACCTTGAGTGTTCTTTTATATGGTGAGTCATATCTGCTATGTGAAATACGTGTTTGATTACTCTGCACATGTTATTATTTGATTAAAATATTTAGTCGGTAGCCATACAACGTACGGGTAGACCCTAGAACCGAGGTTTGATCAGTAATTGACCTTGTACCTAGCCAGATATTTGAAATAGCATGTTTTATTGTAGAAGTCGGAGAAACCTTAGCTAGTGGGCAGAGTTACCTGCAGTATTCCTAGAAGTGAGAAAACCCTAGCCAGATAGCATAAATTACCAGCAGTATATCCAGGCAAGTATTTTCTCCCTTGATCATCTTAAACACTTTTATTTTATGTTTCATTAATTCATATCATGACGAATAGCTATTGTTCAGAGCTATTTGTGATTCTTAAATATTTGTGCGAACACGGTTGTTTGATATTGGTACCCTTGATGTGGGGAATTGTTTAAGATAAACTCTTCACATCCTTATTATCGTAGTAAATAATAGGGATGTGAACTGTATGTGAAACTAAGCATTTCCTGTTGAATTCGGAAATTGCTCTATTGGATTTGGAAAATGATAAAGCGTAGGAGGCCATGATAGCTGTCATGGTCCAGCAATATTTAAGGAGGATATGGTAACCATTCCATCTTCCTATAGGCTAACATTACTTGCCTATTTTGGTACCCTCATGAAATCCGGATTATACACACGGGTATAGCTGTACCAGTGGAGTATAAAGGGTCCCATTGCTTTTGAACCTGATCAGGGGGCAATGGTGTTTCAGTTATGTATATCCAATCCATATCGCCCGAATGGCTATTATATATTGTGAGTGACAAATGATTCAGTTCTATGTCCTGTCGAATGATTTCAGTTATGATCAAATTATAATTCAGTTGTTGATTCAGTATGCTTTATAAACTGTTTTACTTTTCAGTCGATATTATGCAGCATTTGTTCTGGTTTTATTTTGAAACTGTTTATATATATACTTGCTGGGCTTTTCTTTGGCTCACTCTTGCTTTCACTAAACCTTTCCAGACGGGAAGTATGGTTCCGATCAGCAGTCCAGACAGTATTAGAGGGAGTCAGAGTGGTCGGGTATCCGCACCTCAGGCTGTGCAGGTACTTGTGCGTTTCAGTTGGCGCTAGATAGAATTTTAAATAAAATGGGATGTAATAATAAAATTGAATTAGACTGGTTTTAAGTTGACTTGATTTGGTGGTTTGTAATAAGTGACTAGTTTATTCTGGAATATGTCTGCTTGTATTCATGCAATAACCTGTTTTGCGATCCTTGGTGTGCGGGGTCGGTTGTGTATTCTGATATTTTTGGTTGTGATTGGTTGGTGACCTCCGGATCTGGACCCCGGATTTGGAGGGGTGTCACAATCTCCCTCCAGCCGTTGTTTTTTTGGGGTACTTTTAAAATAGGGTACCAATATAGGGAATATCATTGGAGTAAAACAGTTTTTTGAACCCCTATATTTTTAATAATCATTATTTTAGGGAACAAGGATAGGAAAGATCATTGGAGATGCTCTTAGATAATTATGTTCGGAAATTATCAAGGAAGTAACTTTAAATTATTAGTCTAATTATGTTGTGTAAAATGTTTTTAATGATGCAGCTAACTGCATTCCCAGTAGTGGATCAGAATCTTTGATTGATCATAAAAAGAAAACTAGTAGAGTAATGCTAAGTGCCCAAATTAGTACCTAAAAAATGTTCCTAAATGATTAATCAGTGAGATTGATATCATCCTGACTGATTCATTATAATTATAATCATAATCAATCAGATAGTGACACGTGTAATTTAAAAAAAATTTGGTATCCAATTGGAATACGTACATTATTCAAACTAGTAGTAATAATACTGGATACAAGTACAAACAACGGTGGTGGCGCGTGCTTAAACAAGGGCGTACGGAAGTAAAAGGTCTCAAGTAGTCTAGTCACCCCAACTAAAAAAAAAGCAAGCCATTAATCTTCACCACATGCACTCTCTCTCTCCGTCTTTCTCTCTCTCTCTCTCTCTCTCTCTCTCTCTCTCTCTAATCTCCTTCAATATCATTCCTCAGACGCCATATTAATATATCCTCTCTCTCTCTCTCTCTCTCTCTCTCTCTCTCCAGTATATACCCACACACTACAGTCCAGGCCACTGCCTTAGTCTTACAACACATTCCAAGTAAGTATACCTTTCTAACTTTCTTGTATATCATTTTCCTCAACTCAGTATATTTCTTTTCATATGACTGCTTTATATATGTTTGGATTATGTATAGTATTTATTATAATGGGTTCCTAAACAGTTACTGAATTTAAGTTGTGGGTTCTGTTTGGTTTCTTTGTAATTTGGATTTTTGTGAAGAGATAAGGTTTCAACTAGTTCTAATAATTTATTTTCTATCTTTACAGATTTGGGCATTTGCTTTTCCTCAATTTGCAAATTATTGTAGTCTTATCCAGAGCTAGTTTGGCTGAATTTGTTTAGTTTCATATATTGTTAAAATAATAAGAGATTATTGGTCTTGTGGTTGAATTGAATTTTGCACCAAGAGTAGAAGTAGTCTCATGAGTGTTTTGGCATTCAAGAGTCTTGGTTTGTTTCGGGTTGTTTGCGATAATGGGTTGTGTCTATTCGAAAGATTGTATTGGTGATATATGTGCACCTAAAGATTCTAAGGTTAAACAAAGTGGTAATGCTAGAGCTGCTGAAATTGGTGTTTTTTCGCCTGCTACCTCGGATGGAGATGACGAAGAAGCTAGAGACCAATCGAGTCATCTTAGGGACCATGAAGCAGGTATAAGCAGGTTGTCCAGGGTTTCAGCTCAATTTCTACCTCCCAATGGGTCTCGAACTGTTAAAGTTCCAACAGGAAATTATGAATTGAGATATTCTTTTCTGTCTCAGCGGGGGTTTTATCCTGATGCGCTTGATAAAGCTAACCAAGATAGTTTTTGCATTCACACTCCTTTTGGGACAAATCCTAATGACCATTTCTTTGGGGTTTTTGATGGGCATGGTGAATATGGAGCTCAATGCTCACAATTTGTCAAGCAGAAGTTATGTGAAAATTTACTTAGGAATAGTAGGTTTCATATGGATGCTGTAGAGGCATGTCATGCTTCTTTTTTAAAGACAAATTCAGAGCTACATGATGATGATATAGATGACAGTATGAGTGGGACGACAGCAATTACAGTATTAGTTCGGGATAGGACTATTTATGTTGCCAATTCTGGAGATTCCAGGGCCGTTATTGCTGAAAGGAGAGGAACAAATGTTGTAGCTGTTGACCTATCAATAGATCAAACTCCTTTTAGGGATGATGAACTTGAACGGGTTAGGCTATGTGGAGCTAGGGTCCTGACATTGGATCAGATCGAAGGGCTAAAAAACCCAGATGTACAGTGTTGGGATACCGAAGAGGGAGATGATGGCGATCCTCCTAGATTATGGGTTCCAAACGGGATGTATCCTGGCACAGCGTTCACAAGAAGCATTGGTGATTCTATTGCGGAGTCAATTGGGGTTGTTGGAAACCCTGAAATTGTGGCCTTCGAACTTACAGCTGATCATCCTTTCTTTGTTCTTGCCAGTGACGGGGTGTTTGAGTTCCTTTCTAGCCAAGCAGTGGTTGACATGGTAAGGTACTTTTTGCTGTACTCAAGTTTTGATGCTTAAAGTTGATGGAAGTAAGAAAATATTTTGCATGATCTCTGAAACGGAAAACTGATGCTAACAGGTTCTACGCTTAACTGCATTTTTATGCTAATTTACTGTAGATGTCAGATAGTAGTACTGATATGCTGTATAAAAACCTCTTAGAACTTACTATGTATTTGTCTATTAGAATTGCTGCTTGCTGGATATTCTGTTGTTCATTTATCAATTTATCCGAGATCAGGATCAACCTTCTTAAGAGTCCATACTTATATACTACAGTAATTCCTAGGGTTGAGGAAACGACATAGCCCATAGGCGTTGAGGATTAAGACTCTAGGTCCCTAGTTCTATTCTTCGTAAAAAAAAAGAACGATACACTCCCTCTATTCCAAAGCAAGACACGTTTGAAATTTTTGCATGTAGTATATCACACAAAAAAACTGTATTCTTTAAATATTTATTTTACCGTTTGTTTTAAATGTAAAACTATTTTTTCGTCACATATAATTTTGTTATCCACCATAAATTACTTGCTGAAATTGTCAAATATCACTTCGTTGGGACGAAGGGTATAAAATATATTCAATTTCCCTTGGAAACACATCTTATTGATTGAACCATATCATATGTTTGAGGTTCTTTGTATTAATGCGTCAATAATCAAATATGGAACCAAGAACAGAGAGCACCTAACAGTGAAAAGTTTCTTGAGGTGATGGCGCTCTGTCCTCGGAAGATGATTGAATTTCTTGAACCAAATTATAGATTTAGGTTGTCTTACTGAAATGTAAAACTGCAAACATAGAAGGTATGGACTTTTGGATTCGAAAGACATCAACTACGATATATTTCTATGCATTTCTTTATCCTGAATTTGATCTAGAGGTCTAGCCAAGCCAATAGATAGGCCAAATTAGTTGAGTGAAACTGACTGAGTCTTACAGTAGAGTTACTGAAACTTAAAATGAATAGAATAAATAAAAAAGGGATGGCCACTTCAAAAATGTCAAGGTTTAATCCGAAGATCTATATGTTAGCTTGCTGCCTTGTACTCTTTGCCATATTTGGAGGTTAAATGATCTAGGATTTTGAGGAAAGTTTCACATTATATAGGCTCTTGATTTGGACTCATGTTAAGTGATTGGTCCAACAATGAGTTTAAGTCTTAACGATTGCAAAGGTACTTCATGCAAGAAAGTGAAAGAGATAACAAGAGCTGAAAATAGGGAGGCATCTGGTAATGATTTTCATTTCCCATGCTATCTAACTTGACTCAACTTTACCAGCCTGAACTAAAACTAGTTGGGGGAAATTGGGTTGGTAGGTGATTTGTTGATTCCATCTTGCTTTATCAAGAGTCATATTCTCAGTATCATGCTCATGCCAGCTTGCTTTTGTCATCTCCACTTTTTAAGTTTCAGTCAAAGTTGCTGTTCTCTCCTCCCTTTCTCACTATTTTGCTGTTATAGTCTCCTTTTCTCCATTCGTTTGAAAGAGGTTGGCCCACTGGTCAACTGTTTTTCCCATTATAATTTTTATTTACTTTCTTGGTGCCTTGCAACTTCAGTTTTTTTTAATTGCTTTCTGTTACTTACATTTGAAGTTGCTTTCACTTCCTAATATTAAGTGGACTAAAAAATTATATAGTCTATTGAAGCTGGCCAGCATCGGAAAGTGAAGAGTAATTTGGTTGTCTCAGAAGTGCAGATCTTTTGTTTACTTAACTAAGACATTATGTTTTGCTGCATGTCTTTTCTCTCATTTTCCCTATTTCTTTTGTATCATTTTTTAATAATGCTCTTTGTTACTAAACCGCTAGGTAGGAAAATACAAGGATCCCCGTGATGCTTGTGCTGCCATTGTTGCTGAATCTTACCGGCTGTGGCTACAGTATGAAACTCGTACAGATGATATTACAGTAATTGTTGTGCATATTAGCGGATTAACAAATGTAAGAAATCACTTTTACTTGATCGATTTATCCTATTTTATTATTTTTGTCAGTTGTACATTTGGTTTTTGTGTTATTCATTGTAAATTATATTTATAAATTTTATCTCGTATGTCAGAGTTCTGGTGATCAATCAGCGAGCCCTAGTGCTGTTTTAAAACCTCCACTGCCCCAATTTGTAGAGCTTTCAGGATCAGAGTCTCCTTCAGTGATGGGATGGAATATTCGGCATCAGCGTGTGAGGCAAGATATATCAAGAACACGTCTTCGTGCAATTGAAAGTTCTTTAGAGAATGGACAAGTGTGGGTACCTCCATCTCCAGCGCACAGGAAAACTTGGGAAGAAGAAGTAACAACTCTGATTACTTCTTTTCTTTGGATTCAGCACAACTTTGTGTCATTACTAGAGCAATATCATAATTTCAGTAACTGATCCGCACTTCTTAACCTATGTGCCAGGCTAATAATTTGACAACGATTTGATACAGGCACATATTGAGCGGGCCTTGCACGATCATTTTCTATTTAGAAAGCTTACTGATTCTCAGTGCCATGTACTGTTAGATTGCATGCAACGAGTGGAGTTTCAACCAGGAGACATCGTGGTGAAACTGGCAAGTACAAACTACAAAAAACTTATATTCCTTATTTCTATTCTTCATTCAGTTTTTGAAGGAGAATTTGATTATCTGTAAATTAAGGAAATCATTGTTCAATGCCCATTAGCTCTTTGCGAGCAACCTGAGCTAAATTTGGAGGTAGAAAGATAACAGTGATTTATTTGACCAGTATTAAGTTAAGAACTAAGAAGGGTCTCTAGGCCCTGTGTATTACTTTAATAGAAAGGGGAAAGAGTAAAGCCATCCTCCCGTCATTGAGAGTGGAAAAGGATTAGGCATACACCCAGAGCTTCAGCTTTGTATACACCTGTAGGCTGTAGCCATCTTTGAATAGATTATTGACTAAAGCTTAACAAGTCTAGACATACATCCTTGTTTGTGTTATGTGGAGGTGAGCATGTTTTTAGGGTGTTCTTATACCCATGAATCAGCTCTAGCATTGCTTACAGAAATTTGTATATTTAAATAGTATTCTTGAAGCCAGCGTACATATTTGAATATCTTGTTATAAGTTCTGCACATGTAGCATATATAATCATGTTATTATCTTTATTAACCCATGCACCAAAGACGTAAGCATCTTGTTATATCGTGTGAGCATTTTTTTTTCAATTTTCTTGACATTTAACCTGCTTAATAACAATATATATGCAGGGGGGAGAAGGGGACTGCTTTTATGTTGTAGGCAGTGGAGTATTTGAGGTCTTGGCAAAGCAGGTTCTCAAAAATGTCTCCCAATTCAATCACCTAATGTTACTCTTCAGTTTAGTTACTTAAAAGTTGTCTATTATCACAGGTCATATTAGTCTTCATTATTGAGATCCTACTAGTCATTTACTTGCATATGAAGTACCTTTTAATCCCAGCATGATAAAAACTGTAAGATATTTAAACTCTACTGTATTTGACTAGATTATATGACAGGACGAGACAAGCGGAGAGGTGCCCAAGGTCTTACAACAATATACAGCTGAAAAACTGTCATCATTTGGAGAGCTTGCACTCATGTAAAATCACTTCTTCTATTTCCGTTATAAATGATATAAATTCCAGTTATCGGAGGAGAGCATACTTTTTTATGTACATAATAGCATATCGGAGGAGAGCATATTTTTTTCATTTACGGAAGCGCACCCCCGTGCACACTCGCACACAAAGGACAAATATATTTGTATTTAATATGAAAGTTCTTTGAGATTTACTCAACAGTGTAGTATGATTTCTGTCATGTTGTTGAAAGTCAAATTCATGTTTTCTTTGCCAGGGCTATCAAAAGGAAGATAGAAAAAATAACATAATTTTTGTGAGATATATCTTTAAAACAGAGAATAATGTATTTATTTGTGCTTTAAACATTGTAATCATTCTTTTTTAATCTTATTTATAATTTCGTTGAAAGCTATACTCTTGTTTGGGACATATCAAGCCTGGATGATGTTTCATAACGGCACTTTATGATGTTAACCAAAATTGTCAGATTGTTATTGCTGGTCAATCATTATTTTCATGGTTCTTACCCTAGATAGGATATGTTGAAATATAGGTATAATAAACCCCTACAAGCTTCTGTCCGGGCCGTGACACATGGAACCCTTTGGGCCCTGAAAAGAGAAGATTTTAGAGGAATTCTTATGTCAGAGTTTTCTAATTTGTCATCACTGAAGTTGCTGCGGTCGGTGGATCTTCTCTCAAAACTGACTATACTGCAACTGAGTCATATTGCAGATTCTCTTTCAGAAGTTTTCTTTTCCGATGGCCAGATAATAATTGATAAAGTAAGTCATCCCTTCTCCCTTAGAATGCAATATATCTGTTGTTTTTCTTTTGTTCTTACATTGTTTTCAATTGGTACTTCAGAATGAGGATCTTAAGGGACTGTATATTGTCCAGAAGGGACAAGTAATAATTAATTTTGAATTGGAAGCAGTAAGAGATCGAAATGCCACAAGCCTTCTTTCTGATAGTCTAAATCAAGAAAATACTGCAGTTAGTGGTAACGAATCCACAGTGAAGAAGACCGAGGGAAGCTATTTCGGGGAGTGGACACTTGTTGGTGAAAGCATAGAGTCCTTGAGCGCTACTGCAGTGGGCAATGTGACTTGCGCTGTATTAACAAAGGAAAAGTTTGAGTCAATTGTTGGCCCTCTAGTAAAACTTCCACAGGATGATTATTACAAGTATGATGTAGTCTATCGTATATTTTATTTTCTTCAAAAACAGGAGCTGAAAGATGAATTATACATGTTTTTGTAATTAATCTAAGAATTCTCTAAGCAAAAGCTGATATTTTTTTATGTTACTTCATTATTTGATCGTATCAGTTAAAAGAGTACCATATATCTGATGGTTCTGATTAAATTAGGTCAAGGGAAAGTTCTGCACGGTTTCCTAAGGATTCTGTTGGAAGTATTGATCCTTCAACCCTTTCAACAGTTCAACTTTCGGATTTGGTAAGTTGTGCTTTACTATGATCGTGTTTGCTTTCATGACGCAATATCTGAAAAGTGAAAATGGTTGTGTTCGGAAATTATTTAGGAGTGGAGGACGTGCAAATATTCGACTGACTGTAGTGAAATTGGCCTTGTCCTTTTAAGGAATTCAGGTGGGTTTTTCTGTAATCCTCTTCTATGCACTGGAAATTTCATTTTCAGTGTCATCCTTTTAATCAGATATGTGCAATTGATGTTATCCTTTAGTTGTCTGCCTAATGTAGAGAAGATATCTGCTGTTATAGTGAATTTTGAAAGCATAACACATTATTTGTTTTGTTCTGACATGCATTACTCTCTGACGCAGAAAACTTGCTTACTTTAAAGAGGTTTTCAAAGCAGAAAATAAGAAATCTGGCAAAAGAAGCTCAGGTTTTGAAGGAAAAGGAACTCCTGAAAAGTTTAAGCCATGCATCTTCTGTGCCACAACTTCTATGCACATGTGCTGATCATACACATGCGGGCATGCTTCTAAATACATGCATTGCTTGCCCTATTACTTCCATTCTTCAGAACCCACTTGATGAACCTTCTGCAAGGTTCTGTGCTGCCTCTGTTGTCACTGCCCTAGAAGATTTACACAAGGTTACTGGATTAAATTTGGATTTCAAATTAATTGCATATGGTGGTTTCAACGTGCTTAATCTTTTCCGTTTGTTAATTTCAGAATGGGGTTCTTTACAGAGGTGTGTCTCCAGATGTCCTGATGCTTGATCAAACAGGATATTTGCAGGTTGGTATTACTAAACTTTGTTGATACGTGGCTGCTTTGTTTTTTTAGTAGTTTCTTATCAAATTGCATTAATTCGCATGACCTACATATTTACATTTGTGTCAGTAATGAGTACTTGGTGCATCACCAAACTTATTAAAACCGAACCAAATGTACCTTGTATATCCAACTTGTAAAGTATGATCCGGGGTGAGGGTAAGATTTACGCAGACCTTACCTCTATTTATTCGATTAGAGAGGCTGTTTATAAATATACCCCTGCCTTCAGCAGCAGAAGACAGTCGTAATACAAAAATACACATATAACAAAGGCAAATCAAAGACAGTACGTTAATAATCAAATTATGAATGCTAACATTTATTTTATTGTTTGCATTGTAGCTTGTGGACTTCAGGTTTGGGAAAAAATTAGCCGGTGAAAGAACATTTACAATATGTGGAATGGCTGACTCTTTAGCTCCAGAAATAGTCCAAGGGAAAGGACATGGTCTTCCTGCTGACTGGTAAAAGAACAACTTGTATTCCACTTGCTTAACTTAATGAGGCTGTCATCCTTTTTCTAATGCTACTACATGTGACAATGTAAAGAAACCGCATGAATAATTTGTAGTTGGTACACTATAATTGGATAGTAAACAAGCAAAACAAGAACCAAAAAAAAGAAAAGGAACATGCCTTTGCTTCTTACTACCAAGCCCGTGCAACGTTTCCTTCTGCTTAACCGGCTATTTGACGGTTAATGTCCTTGGTAATAACTGAATAGGCGCCAGCACCCATTTATTGTATAATCATATATATTACCTTCATGAAGAGAATAAGGATTTTCTTTGAATGATTTTCCTTTCTTCTAGACAAAAATATATGATGCAATCTATGGACTTTTGAGGCATAACAATGCAGTTTACGTCATTGCGGTCAATCGAAGAGTTCCTTAAGGAACTCTGTTTTTCTAGTATCCTCAGTTTTCACTGTGGTTTCACATCTTCAAGGGAACATGTGCAGGTGGGCCTTGGGTGTGTTGGTCTATTTCATGCTAAAAGGTGAAATGCCTTTTGGTTCATGGAGAGAAAGTGAGATTGATACATTTGCAAAGATTGCAAAAGGACAGTTTACACTTCCACAAACTTTTAGCCCTGAAGCCGTTGATCTCATCACTAAGGTATCACTACTTATAATTACAGTCGACTTGTATACAGTTCTTTTACAAAAAAAGCCCCGTCTTAATTGATTAAATTATCCAGTTACTAGACGTTGACGAAAACACAAGACTTGGAAGCCAAGGCGCTGACTCTGTTAAAAGCCATCCATGGTTTAATAGCATTGCTTGGAAAGAAGTAGAAGATCATACTTTTCCCGTTCCTGATGAGATCATTTTCCGCATAAATCAACATTTAGAAAGTCACAATGAAGAGGTAGCTTCTTCTGCACTTGCCCCAGTCCAAGACTCGGAAGAGCTCAACACTCCAGAATGGCTTGAGGACTGGTAGTAGAACTCGTACACACGTCTCCTTTACTTCTCAGCGAGAAAGATTCAGTCCAACCATTTATTGTCTGAATCCCTCGACTCAATGTAAAGTAGGGGGAAGATCGCAGATTATAGATGATGATCTTCAATACGTGATTTATACATGGTAGCACAATATGTTTTGTACTGCTTGCGCATACTATGCCATATTGATGCAGAGGTGAGTCAAAAAGGTTCTGGTATAATTTCTAAATTTCTGTATAGAAGGTATATGTTTAAAAGAGAGCGTTTGCTTCTTATTCTTTTCCAAAAATTTTCCTGAAAACAAATTTCAGATTATTATAATTCGCGCCGCTTTACTGTATACAGTGTCCAGTTGATGACTAGAGTCTCTGATTCAAAATCTTTGAAACTTTTGGATTCATTTCTGATACCAGAACATTGATTAGTTATAAGAATTTCTGACTACCAGAACTTTGATTAGTTATAAGAATTTCTGACTAGTGTAACAGCCGCCAGAGTTTCAATTTCTCTATTAATCAGACTTACTTAACCTTTTTAGATGTTAAGTAGAAAAAGTATGCGTGTGGTAATGTATCTTACTTGACCTTTTATTCCGTGCAAAGCATGGTTCTTAAATAGAAAAAGTTTCTATTTCCTAGACAACATCCGTGTGGTAATGTATCTTTTCCGTACCATTAAATATAATACACATAAAAAATTTATCTTCAATTTAAACCAAATCTTAATTAAACTACTTCCACCATTTCAAAATACATGTTCCTTTAAATTTTTACGCGTATTAAGGTGCATAAAAATGATAGTTTTGTATATTATTTTTTATATTTTCTTTTTGTGAATAAATTTTAAATATCAAATTTTAATTCAGAAAAAGAAATTTCGAAAAATAACATGTGGAGCTACGTTTTTTATTTACCTTAAAATACATGTAAAACGTCAAAGGGACATGTTGTGTTTTGGGACGAAGGGAGTAATGATAAATATCAAAAACCAATTCTACCGTGAAATGCACCAAATGGTAAAATTTATTAATTAATTAATATAAACATATTATTTTAATCATTGTTTAGAAAAAAAATAATTTCCTTAGAATGTAATTAATTTAATTACAAAATTAATTTACACCAATTGCATTAATATTAATGTTATCAAATTATGATCATAACATTCGCATCCCGCTGAAGCATTTTAAGGCTCTCTTTATTACTTTTTTCTTAAATTTGCTTTTCATTTACAATATTAGGACTTATATAAGGAGGACTTATAATTTCATTATAATGTAATTAATTTAAGTACAAAATTATTTATTCATCAATTTACACCAATTACATTAATATTAACTAGCATTTTACCCGTGCTACGCACCGAAGTACAATTTTAAAAAATATTAAATAATTACAAAAATATATATAAGTATCTAAAAATAAATGATTTTATCGTGTTTTGTTTTTTCCAAATAATTTTATGACATTTTATGCTCCTTTTACGGAATGTTCAGTTCAACATAGCCTTGTGAGGACCGAGCATAAAAAACAATTAAAACATAATTATTAATAGAAATATATGCATGTACACATTTTTTCTTCTATAAATGTAAACATAAAAAGAAATGTCAATTCTTTGGAGATTGTTGAATAAACATGTTATACTGCTAATTGGACTTCTAATTGGACCTTTGAAGGCTGCCAAATGATCATGTTATACTGCACATAAGGTTGCGCAAATGTCCAAAATTAGACCGGACCGGACCGGATCGACCCGGACTAATCGAAGACCAGATTTTCCCAATTTCTTGGACCAAAGACCAGACCTGTTATATTCGATTTTGTGATCGAATCGGTATGCACCGATTAGTCAATTTCTACATAAAAAAATTTATTTTAATAATATAATATATATTTTTAAGTTTAAATACATAAAATAAATAAATTATTTTGCAGATTAATATATGTTTAAAATGAAGTGTCCAGATCTTAGTTTTTTTGAAGTAATCATAATTTCTAAACGTGTGAATGCCAATTTATCGTATTAAGTATGACATTTAATTATTTTGAATGTAATGTCGATCTCTACTATTTCATCAATTTATTATCTACTAATTTAAAATGTCAAATTATGATGTATTTAAATATCTAATATATATATATATATATATATATATATATATCTATACTAAATTATAATAGTCGAAATATTAAAAGTTTGGTCGGTCGATACGGTACTTCGCGTGTTTACTTAATTACCCTTATTTACGTAATTATTACAGATAAAATCCTTTTTAATAACCAATCAATTTCTTTTTTTTGGTTAGACATATTTTTTTTTATTTTTTTAATAAGTAATCAATTTCTCTTTTCAGGCAAAACAAAATATCTTTTATATTTTTTCTAACTAATTTTTTTTTCAAAAAACACCGCGGACAATTCCATTAAAAAAATAAATTACTTATTTTATAATTAGTATTAGTATTAACTAATCAATTATCTTTTTCAGCTAAAACACGTTATCTTTTCTATTTTCTCTAATTAAAATCTCTCATTTTCCAATTATATCACGGGCAGTTTTATTTGATAAAATAAAATAATAATATTATAATTACTAATAATCAACCGATTACATTTTTCAGCTAAAACATACTCTCTCCGTCCCATTTTACACATCTCATTTCTAAAAAACACACATATTAAGAGAAAGATTAGTTGGATAAAATTTTCCAACTAATACCCTTAATTAATACATTGAAAAATGAGAAGAGTGTTAAGTTTGAAAAAAGTCAAATTTTAGATACAATAAATGTAGGGATAGTTTTGGAAAATTACCTTTAAATTTGTATTGAAAGGGGGAAATGGACATGTAAAATGTGACAAATTCATTTTTCAAAAGAGACATGTATTTTGGGACGGAGGGAGTATCATATTTTTTATATTTTATAATTAAAATCCCTTTTTTTCTAAAAATATCACGGGCAACATTTATATAATTATTATCAAAGCATATCATTTCAAAAATTTAAGCCTACAAAATTTATGTTTTAAAAAATTCAATTCAAATTAAAGAAAAAAATCATATTAAAAAGTTCGTGCATCGCATGGGTTTTAAGCTAATATTATCGGGTTAATTATCTGATTGGTCACTGAAGTCAGCCTGGATTATCAAGTTGGTCACTGAACTCAAAATGGTCTCAATCAGGTCACTGAAGTCAGACTGGATTATCAAGTTGTTCATTTTTTTGACGGAAATTACTGTCCGTAAAATTTTGTCCGAAAAATCTCCACCAAATTTTGTGAAATTAAAGTGTGTTAATCTAGATGCTATGGGTCTCATAAAACTGGTTTAGATTTTCATTATGAGCTCTAGATTTATATGAATCGAAAAAGAAAATTCAAGAACTAGAATTGTTCTTCTTCAAAAACTGAAATAAAACTTATCAATATTCTATCTATTTTGAAGAGAATAATCTGGGTAACACAAATATGGACTCGGATTTTTTAAATGTTAATTGAATCTGCAGTTATAAGCGTTTATGTCAATCTGCAGTCGGTTTCCGTCAAAAAAATGAAGACTATTTACCGGACCGTACATTTATGTCGAGTAAGTGACTTGATTTAGACCGTTTTGAGTTCAATGACCAATTTGATAATCCAGGCTGACTTCAGTGACCAATCAGATAATTAACCCTAATATTATCTTATTTAGGAAATAAAGTTATATAAAAATAATCATATACATAAAATCCGGTCCAATCCGGGTTTTTTCGGGATTTGACCAAACATGATCGAAGACCGTATTTTTTATTTTAAGGACCGGAGACCGGACTGTTTACATACGGTTCGGTCCGGGTCTTGTACTGATAGACCCGATCATATTTAATTTACTAGTCTAGATCGTAATATTGTGTAGCCCTAACTACACTGCACATAAATTATCTCTAGTAACTTGGTTTCTTGTTCAATTTTCCTTGTTTATTTCAGAAAAATGTCTCATTTGAATTCAAGAAAAGTCTCAAAAGCCTCGAAAGGTTGTTTATATTTTTCTCCCTGCGCAATGGAGAAATTATATTAAGGACAATAATAAGAAATAAGAAACTGATTCAGTGATTGATATAATAAATCTTAAGTCATAGTTTAGAAGGATTTAAACCCATGACAAATGAATATTTCCATATAAAATCAAGTAAAATAATAGTTTCATCGTATTGAAGTAGCTCTTACAAAAAAATAGCATCATTCACAAACATTAACTTTTCTCAGTCTAATGATTTAAATTTACAAATACAAACACTTCGTAGATATACAACTACGGTAGTCATACTTAGTTTGACGAAGGAATAAAGATGTTCTCCGAGGTGTGTTATAATATCAAAATAGTGGAGAGACTGATTTTTGTAGTAGATTTGTCCTTTAGTCTCACAACAGGTCATAAACAAAATTTACAACGATATAGTTTCAATTTATTTTAATTTGTCAAGTTCACGCATATATTTCATATACGTCAATTTGATTAACTTGTAAGAGATGGAGGTGAAAAAGGTTAGAAGCGGAGAAATATATAAAACATAAAAAAATATAATATCTATAAATTTTAAATAACAAAATAATTAAATATATATCTAAAATCAATATTTTATTTACATATGTATCAAACCAAATTTATATAGATTTAAATAATTGTACATCTAATTTAATATTAAATCTAATACGAACTTACTAAGTAATTGTCTTTACATTCCTGGATTTTATTTAATTATTAGTAAATCACAAATTAAATTTAAGGACAAATATTAAAATGTTAATAATGAAAAAAATGGATGGTTCTGATTTTGAAAGATAATTATGCATTTATTTAACTATTAGTAAATCTAATCTAATATTAATTTAAATATAGACTTACTAATTAATTGAATTTATATTCTTGGATTTTTTAATAAATAGGAACCACAAAATAAAATTTAAGAACAAATAATCAAAATGATACTTATAGAAAAATGAATGGGTTTAATTTTAAATGATAATTATATATAAAAAAATGGTTCAAAATGAATGATAAATAATGGTTTCAAGATTGTTTCCGTGTAAGAACCCAGATTTTGGTAGGAATTAAAACTTTTATTACGTATTGGAGTATGAATGAATAGTGGTTACGACTGCAGTGTATCAGTGGTTGAAAGAATGAATGTTGAATGTATTTGGATTCAAATGTTTATATGCTATGAATGCTGCAATTGGTTGACAACCTAGGTAAGAATAATCTATCGTCAAGAAAGTAAGATATGATATACAAACAGAGGAAGTATTCTCATGTCATCCAAATCAATGTCTGGTAGCTCATGTTATCCAAATCGGTATCTGTTATAAGTCTAGTGGTTCCGTAAAAGGGTTAAGGATCGCTCGGGAAAGCGCGAGAACATTTTTCTAAAGTATAAGAATTAAAGAGAAAATAAGCAACGAATATATGTTTTGGTGGAAATTGGAATATTATTAGATGATGCTATATAGGAGTATTCAGAACGGATTTTTGAGTTCGTATTAATGACCGATAGGCAATATAAGTGTATGTAAATGATATCAGATTCAGAAAAATAGCACTTTTATTTTCTCCGAGATTTCCCTAGACACTGAATGATTTAAGGATTTAATATAAAGATTTAAGGAATTTAAATTCAAGAATTATAAAGGAGGATTGAGAATGGTAGTATAAATATCAAGGAGGTTTCCGGTAAAACCATAACAAGAAATACTCGAGATATTCCTTCGAATGATCAATGAAATTGAGCAATAACCGGACAAAAGAGCAAGCAGAGAGCTAAGATGCATGCATGTGCAAGTGGATATGATCAAGGAACTAAGTAGTTTCAAGCTAACTAGCAACATTAGCAATCAAACCAATTAGTTAGCTTAATCTTATCATCCTACCAATAAAACATCAACACTTGTCCACTTGAATGCATCATCCATGACCAAAGCACTTTATTAAAGTAGCTTTATGTTAGATAGGCCTTTGCTCCATACAGAACACTCTTATATAACAAAAAATAAAGAACACTATAAAATCATTTATTCCAATAGATCCATTGGCCCCGCCAGGGGCACCCAATACAAAAAGTTCTTATTTTTTTATCTTCTATCCATTCAGCAAAAAAAAATTGTTAAAATTTTTTTTTGAAAAAAATCACTGTTCATGATGATGTCACTGCTGATGTCATCATGAACAGTGTTTTTTCCAAAAATTTTTTTTTGATTTTTTTTTGCTAAATGGATAGAAGATAAAAAAATAAGAACTTTTTGTATTCGGTGTCATGACGGAACTCTTATATTGAATTAAATATGAGGTGTTCTTTATTGTTCTTTATATAAGGTGTTCTTCATGGAGTGCAACTCATGTTAGATATTATCAAGAGACATCACTTTATGCAAGGATCAAGCAAGCAAACAAGCCAAGAACACCAAACTCTCTCATCCTCTCCCATTCGGCTTTTGCCAAAATTCCAAAACAAAAATCAAGCTTCCAACCATTGTTTGATCTCCAAATTTCTATGGTGAGTACTAAATTTCATATAATAGCTATCCTAGAAATCTTAGCTTCAAACTCCATTTTTTCCATTTTCAAATAAATCATCAAAGTGGAGGATGAATTGTAACTTTCATGAACTAACTTTGATTTCTTGTTTTCTTTGGATGATCCAAGCTATCCTAAGGTTATATAAGGGCTATACAAGGTTTATTAAGGTCATCCACACTCCAAGGAAGGTAATCATTTCAAGAAACCCTAGCACTTATGTTAAGATTTTGATGATCTTGGATGAGATATGATGTTGATGTTGTTATAAGCATGTATAAGTGATTATGTAGTTGTTTTAGTAGATCTAAGAGCTATGGTTCAAATGATGGTTAAGTAAGATGTTCATGGACTTATGAGATGAATATTATGTGTATAAGATTGATGGTATGCCCGGTGTGGCTTGGTTGTGATGTTATCAATTTAGAAACGTTCGATTTATAGCCGTCGTAATGCCGAAATTTCGTTAAACCCTTAAAATTCGTGCATAACAGTTGGGTTATTTTTCTGGCCTTGATGAGTATATAACCTATCCTTGTAGATCTCGAGTCATAGATCGTTTTGGTGCGAGAATCAAAGCAAAAGGACTTACGGTTTAGGAGTTATGGTCAAAATCGTAAAAGTGGTTCGAAATCGTAAATGCGAGTTCGTAACTGAAATTGAACCCCCATAATATTACTAATTCAGTGGCGAATCTTGATAATTAAATATTAGAGATCATAAGGAAGGTGTGAGAGAAAACCTCGTGTCAAACGGATCGTTTTTCGATTTTCTAAAAATGTTCGAATCAAGGATAAGTACGAATGAACCCCTAAAAAGAACAAGTGGTCATAGCCTTGGAAAATCACTTAGAAAACGATCAATAAATCTCGAGGTATAATCTTTATTAGTAAACGACCGACCTTAGCACTTTTTTGGCATAAGTACCTACCAAGTGTAAGCGTAATGACATGCCTTGATAACGAGCAAGTGTCGGATCATAACGGTGCTAAAAAGAGTTACACTAGAGGGTGTATAACGAGATAACTTGAAAACGTGTCTTAACCTAAGTTAAATGTATACTTAGCCTTTCAAAAGCGTTAAGTGATTAATCTCGAATATTCTGATTGTTTATAGATCACCGGACTGAGCCAGGACACGCTACCCCTACCCGAGTACCAGGCAAGTTTCCAATACTTTGGGACTGTTGTTGTGATAATATATATGATTGATTGTTGTTATACATATGCCATAGCATGCATGCATGCCTGCCTTCAGTTTACGTTGTGATACTTGTTCCCTGATTGATGTTGGCTTATAAGTTAGATACGAGATATACTAGTTATAAGCCAGATATTGCTAAGACCCTTAGTGAAGGGCATATGATCTTCATTAAATATAGATCGGGAGTCGGTATTTTGTAATATAGAGATAGTCGTGGAAACCCGGAGGGATTCCAGTGACAGAATATTTGAGGAATGTTATTTATGAACAATATTTATATTTCCATAATTAGTAATTACTTGGAAATTATACGAGGAATGTTATTTGAGCATAATCTCAGTCGAGAAATACTATTTGAATATCATTTTTGAATATTCATTTAAGACTTGATTTATTTAATGAATATTCATTTGAGGTTATTGATTTAGATGAATATTATTTTGGAATATTCATTTGAGTTTATTTATTTAATGAATATTTTTTTGAATATTCATTTGAGCTTTATTTCTTTAATGGATATTATCTTGAATATTCATTTAAGGTTGATTAAATTATCGGATATTATTTTGAATATTTATTCGAGGAATTATTTATTTAATGATTATTCTCATATGTTTATTCGAGGGTTACTTTGAGCAATATTTTATATTAAAAATATTCTTTAAATATTTATGAGTTAATAAATATTCTTTGAATATTTATGTAATTCTTTTAACTAGTTTTAAAATATATTATTTTATTCAAATATTTTCTTCGACCTTCAAAAATTATGTAAAATATTTCTGAGTCTTATTATGACTATTTTTATCAAGGAGAGGTTCCCAAAATTCTATTCTTCACTCAAATCTATCTTCCAAATTACGAGGGAACCTTACTTGAGAGCTGTTATTTATTTGTTTGACTTCCCGGTCATAAATCTTTTAAAACTATTCTTTTCACTCGCAACTTGGTTGTTATTTATCAAGGCGAGTCTCTATGTTACTCCCTCATCGTTCGAGGGGTAAGATTGTTGGAACAAGTCGATATCCATTAACATGCTACTGCTTGGGAAATATTGGTGAATTTTCCTTTCCAACTAGATACGACTACTTTGTGGAGTCCTATCAACAAGTATTACACTTGGGGAAAGGGGGACGAGTTTTACGTTTCAGAGTCATGGATTTACTCGAACTAGGAGTATTTGTGTAAGAGGCTGTGGGACAGTCCATCATTGAAACTTTGTGTAAGAGGCTGTAGGACAGTCCATCATTATAAACCGGTATAAGAGGCTGTGGGACAGTCCATCCTCGAAATAGGGTCCGAGTGGCGTCGGCCCCGACTAAGCCCAAAGATGGCTAGGGAGATCCGGCATATGGCGGTGTCCATATGTTCTTGCTTCTACATGTAGAGAAACAAATTTTGAGATGCACGACCTGCGACTGATCATCGTAAGGTGGTGTCATCCGGCGCGACATACTCCAGCATTAGTTTATCATCCAAATCTATTTATTTTCTGTAACATGAAGTATCACTCGTGTTGACAGGGTTTGAAAACTATTCAGAACTAAAAGTACTCTGAAATACCTCGTAACTTCATCGTTTACATTATATTGGCACTATGTTCGTTAATGCATGGCATATGGTTTCAAAAATACTTTTGAACTGGTATATATTATTGTTCAGTATACATTATTATTGGTGGGCTATTTTTCACCCTTGCTTTATTTATTATATCACAACAACAGCTAGAGCAGATGGCCCGCCCAAGGCGCACTTGGCGCAGGAGCGTGGGAGCCGTCAGAGAGTTAACCGCTGATGTAGCTAACATTGCTGAGGAGGAAGCTATTGGTAGGCTAGTTTTCTGCTTTTGAGCATTGGATATATTTATCCATATAACATATGTAAATGGATGGCAAAGAGTATATAAGTTAAATTGTAATTCTTTTGGGCTGTAATAACTCAAACTCGTGATTAATAATATTTGATAGTTACTCTGATTTCATCTCTGGGACTATAAATGGTGTGTTTTATGTTGTTGTTTTGGGTCACAAGGTTGTAATTTAATTTATGTTTGTTTTGTGGATGGAAATTGAGTCCGTAACGACCGGATCCCCGACCCCGGATCTAGGACTGTTATAGAAATGGTATCAGAGCGAGAGTTATATGTCCCAGAGATGAGGCGACGTTATAACAATAAATTCACTACGATAATAAGAACTCTTTCCAAGTTCACCTAAAACCCTTATGGGAACCCTTAAGTATCATAATAGTAACTTAGCTCAATATCGTATCGACGAGTAAGGCGACAGACCTTGAGGCTTACGTGCAGCTTCATGAGGATGCTTTATTATATGCTGACGATCGGATTGTGGATTCGATAGAGTACCCTACTGAGGACCCGGAGGAGGTTCCAGCTAAGTAGGTGAATCCTGTGAAGGACAAGGAGTTTACCCTTGAGGAAATGAGGGCTGCAACCAGAATGACTGTAAGAGCTAAGGTATAGTGCTCAGAGAAGTGAGCGTAAAAAATGGAGATATTATTAAGAAAACTAAAGATGTATATTGGATTCATAGCCGGACTACCGGATGTAGTACCAGCAAGTAAGACGGATTGGAAGGATTACTTGAGAACTTATGTGGGGATAGATAAGAATCATTAGAGACTTTCAGACTAGTGAGAAAAGAGTTAGGATGATGCATGATTATCAAAGACATCGATATAGGACGGGGAGCAGAATCTCCAGGAGCAGTTGAGATAGAGGCAGCAAGTGCCATATCATTTGATAAATGGATTAGTGTGAATATTGTCAATGGTAATTCGCCATGAGAAGGCAGATTTCATTGGTTATAACTTATGAAGTCAAATTGAGATTTATGAGGTGATTTTATTCAGGAAAATGTTCATTATATGAATGGATCAGCTTAGAAAGTAAAGACCTTGGAAAGTGATGGCATGATTGGATAAAGCTATATAAGGAAGTAATAAGCGAGATGATGATCTCAGAACCTAGAAGAGGAAAAGACCAGTGAGTCTATGATAAACTCGTAATAAGACTGTTGTTAGAGACTAAGTATAGGGTAAATCTGACTCAGTTGAATGATGAACCAGGAACATTAGATGCATGTGATTCAGAGGAATATTAAATTCTTTCTTTTCCTTGAATGGATTATAGTAGTTACATTAAGTTTACTCTGACGCTGAATCATAAATGGATCAAGTAATACGATCAGTGGCTAAGAAGTAATGGAGAATATTTTAAGATGGAACCTGAAGGAGCAAGTGTATGCCAAGTTCTCAAAGTATGAATTCTGATAAAATGAAGTTAAGTTATTAGGACATGCGATCAATAGTGAGTAGTGTTGGTTGACCCCGTCGAGTTAAAGGCAGTTTCAATTGGGAAAGGCCAACCACACCGACTAAGGTGAGAAATTTCATAAGATTCACCAGGTATTACCAAAGATTTGTTCAGGACTTTACAAATATTACAGTCCCGTAACCCGACTTATTTGTAACATTAAGAAATTTGAAGGAACAGGAAAATGTGAGAAAATCTTCCTGGAGCTAAAGAGGAAATTGGAGGCGACCCAACATTGACGTTGCCTAATGGAAGAAGGAAGACCTTGTGATATATTATGATGCACCTTATATAGGTTTAGGTGGTGTGCTTATGCGGCACGATAGAATAATTACGGATGCATTCGGACAGCACGGTTCACCAGATTCGGAACGACTAACTCCGACGGTAGTGGTCCTTCTGAGACTAATAGTTAGGTAGACTGGCATTTGGTAGTATCGATCATTAGGACGTATATGTATCAGGAAGATATGGCATGTTTCAGTTTGAAACTTTTGATTTCCCTTCTATGGGATGTATATATTTGTTGATGTGTATTTTTAGAGTTTCGTTCGCAGGGAAGGACTGATATCAACACCAATTCCAAGTCTTTTATCTCTTACAATTCAGAAGTGTGGAAGAATTTGTGGGTGTGTGATTATCTACTAATTAATCTAATAAACAAATAAAAACTATATAATAAGTATGAGAGAAAACAATCCAAGAATTAGGGTTCTTCAATTGGCTATCATGAATGTCTAATTTGTGACTCTTGTTTTGTTAAAACAATCCTTCTAATGTTTATAAAATCCTCTCCCAAGGTAAATTATAGTGCCCACAATCATCCCTTAATCGCCACTCCCATGGTCAATTAAAGTATAACTATAGACTATTAAGAACCAAGGATTATCAGTTTCACAATTCGCATATCAATCTCCCGATCTAATACTTAAATTGTGTCTATCATATCATGTACTAGAATTACAACTCCTCTCCCAATTCGTTATAATTCCTAGAGATGCAACTAAAAGTTCACGACTCTTCTAATTGTATAAAGCGCTGAATTACAGATTAACAATAACAAGAAAATCACAATACAATCAGACAAACTCAATAAGCCAACGAATACTACTCAACTCTCGGATAAAGAGTCTAGCTACTCATGATTGAATAAAACATATATATATATATATATATATACATATATATTAATACAATAAACCATAAGTATAAGAGTTTAAGTACGAAGAATACAACTTTAAAAGTTCCTTGGATGTTCGGACGAATCCCTTCGCTCCTTCTTCCAATCTCCCTCTCAAAGTGCTTCTCTCCCTACTCTCTCCAAAAGTATGGCTATTCTAAATCTATTCTATGATACAATAATATGTTATGATATATTATGATGTCTCTCTACAATATATATCAAAACCTAATATAAAAGAGTTTTTAATGCTTTCCAAGAAAATACAAGTAATTTCCCAAAACAAATTGAATTCCGAACATAAAATTCGTAGTTTGTCTTCCAGGCCTGTTTCTGGGCTGCCCCAGTTGGAATATTGATGTTGGACCACTTATAAGTTGTAGATAATTTCGTTAGATTCGTATGGACTATAAGATCGCCCAATTCTGATGTCTGAAACTCAAGTTATGGCCCAAACAGTGATGTATGCACATGCAGTCCAATAAATCCGAATTTCCTTTTAATTTAAGTCCAAATAAGTCCAATTTCTTCCAAGTTTGAGAATTCTTTATTTCCTGTCATAAAACATTAAACTCTAATTAATAATATCTAATTATTTATATAATACAATAAATATGAGAATAAAATCATATAAAATACATATAAATATATACTCTATCAAATATCCCCACACTTAACACTTTGCACGTCCTCGTGCAAACTGATATTATATGACTACTAACCACTAACTAGTACCACTTCTGTAGGTGATCACGGTTGCATTTGGCATATGCAACAAGCCTTTATACCCCTAGGTAGCCCTAGTGGACGAGTGAGGTCTCGTGAGGGCCTAAAGTGAAAGTACCCACGAAATCCATCTAGCTCATGTAAAAGATTGAATGCCAATTCAACACCACACATTCAAGTCTTCTCATTCCACATCAACTTAAGAATCAAAGTGAATAATGCAATTTCTTGGTGTCAAAGGTGCAAGTATTCACATAGTCTACTCAAAGAACATGCATAAGCTCTCAAAAGTCCATGTCAAATGTAAGAATAAGTTGGTAACCATGCTAAGCCCACAAGAGCACATCTTTGAGTCAAAACTTGGGATCTCTTATGTAAAAACAAGTAATAACTCACCTTTCACTCACAAAAGAATATTCACTCAAGAACAAGGGTAAGTGTATCACTCAATTCCAACAAAATCATAAGCATGCTTGACACTTGGTATCAATCTGACTTTAACACAACATACATCAATGATGATAATCAAAATGTCTTTATTCAGGTTGTAACGGGACTAGAGACAAGGTATGTCAAGTAAAGCCAAAGAAGGTGAAGTGTCAAAAGCTAGTACCCAACAACATAAATCATTCAACTCCCTATCTATCATCCCCACACTTTGATTTTATTTATTCTCTTTCAAAAAAGAACTTGATTAGTTGAACAAAGAAGAATCACATAAACATAAGTATGCTCTCATATAAATAACATTTTTTTTCTTTTTTTTCTTTTATTTTTTTTCGAGAGCTAAAAAACTAATATATAAACAAGAACAATGATCCCCTCATATTCTTATAAATTTCGACTAACAAGCAAACAACCAGACCCAATATTTTCCAAAATTTATGACCATCAATAAACCCCCCATTGCACACCCTCTACTCCCTCACTCTACTAGCCTTTGACAATTTGGGTTCAAGTTAAAGTAAGGCCAATACAAGAAAAAGGTCTAGGCAAGTAATGTGGTGTGTCACCAAAAAATAAGATTAAGCTCAACGGGTTAACTAATTGATCATGTATAAATGGTGTGGTAGTATAGGAAATATGAGGTTATCCCTAAATGCCTTTGTCATGTTATCATCAAATAATGTCATGCGTTTCAAGAAAGGTCTCAAACAAGTGCTAGCAATGCAAACAACATGTGGACACTCAAGCAAACGAATATAAAATGCAAAAGATATGCATATAGGCTCAAAAACTCACTTGGTGGCAAAACATAATCAATCCCAAGCAAAAAGTCTCTCTAATGCACCTACTTGTACTCAAAGCATGTAAACCAAATCATCTTGCACATATTCATGTCTTTTTAATTACTTACAACATTCAATAAGTCTACCAGCTTCAACTTGCTAGTGTATGTCTGTGTGTGTGTGCACAAGAACAAAGCATATCACTTCTCAATCAAAAGCGTTAATAACACAAAATTTCTATAGCATGCATGGGTGCATCAAGGCAAAATACAACAAGTAATCATTTTACAAGGCTAGAATTATTTTTGTGATTTTTCAAAATTTTAATTGTTTTGTGTTTTTTCTAAATAAATATATATTATAACTATTGAGAACACATCCCCACACTTGAATGAGTCAATGTCCTTAATGACACACTAACTACTAATCTTATAATTAAAAAGAAAAGAAAGAAATACTCCCATATGCATAAGCATGAAGTGCCGCGATCCTGATTAGGTCGATGTTGGCTATGCAAACACCACACCATGGGGAGCTTAATTCTCACCGTGGTGCAATAATCCCCGCCCTTACCTCAATAAATTGATCTTCTGGACCTCCAAATCCAATCTCCACCATTCAGAATTTAGATATTGGAGTAAGGAAGATGCTGTCCAAAATTCAGGACGATCCGACCGTTGGAACTCCGGGAAACGCAAAAACAAGACAGGTAACTCATCCAGAAAATTTTCTACGAATTTTTTCAGTTTTGCACCTATAACAACCACTTGAAAAAAACACATCAAGGTAACTTATGGGAGTAAAAAAAAACAAATCTAACTAATAATATAGTCTTGGGTTGCCTCCCAAGCAGCGCTTGTTTATTGTCATTAGCTCGACTTATTTGCACATAAAATCTTCAATGAGGAGAAAAAGCAAATAGATGCACATATCTACGAATTTGTATTACAAGCATAATGTGCAAATATACCTTTGATTCATTAAAATTTACGAAAACTTTCATGAATCCCACATTCTCAAGAGACTTAGAAAAATTAAAGTAGCTAGAAAAGTCGTTAGAATAATCATAAGTACGACTCATAAACTCTTCCCAAATTGGATCCTTATACTCCAAAGCAAGATTTATGTTTTCATCAATCTTAAATTCCTCCTCAAGTATAATTGGACACTCATCAATTTTTATCTCGTCTACCAATGTATTAAGCTCAACAATATTTTCTAGATTTGGTAGAATTTCAATTGCATCCAATTTATCATTAGCACGCATGGGACAATCATCAACTAAACAAGTAGACTCATCAAACAAAAAATTATCATCAATTGCTAAAAAAGAATCATGGATCATTGAAAAATTGACACAAGGGGGAACTTGAAGACAACCGTTATGCATCACAAGATGAACTTCCATAATAAAATTATTTCTTTTAGCATTCTCCTCGTACCAACCTATTGATTCTGGTTCACATGGAATATCATTCTCACTAGCAATCTCAAAAGTTGGGTCATCAAAGTGCTTAAAAAGTCCCAAAGAAAGTAAAGAAGGATTAGAATGAATTAAGATCTCATCAACATCATTGCACATGTATGGATAAGGATCATAATACTGATTTTCAAAGGCACAAGAAAAATCTGTACAAGGTGGGTATGGATCATAATATGAGTTCTCAGAATGAAACGAATTCACCTGATATGGATTAAAATCCTCATAAACATTAAATTGTTGGAAAGGATTGAAGTCTTGATATCGTTCCTGATTGCTATAGAGAATCTGAGCGTTATTCCAACCATAGTTGTTATCCATGTCGTCTCTCTACCTCAAGAGCTTGCTCTAGGTTCCTCAAAGAAACCTGTAGACACACCAAAAAAGAACAAAAGAAGGAAAAAAAATATGTACAAAGATAAAATCCAAACTACAAGAAACAATTAACTCAAAATCAATATTGCTGCCTTCCCCGGCAGCGGCGCCAATTTGTTGGTGTGTATTTTTAGAGTTTCGTTCGCAGGGAAGGACTGATATCAACACCAATTCCAAGTCTTTTATCTCTTACAGTTCAGAAGTGTGGAAGAATTTGTGGGTGTGTGATTATCTACTAATTAATCTAATAAACAAATAAAAACTATATAATAAGTATGAGAGAAAACAATCCAAGAATTAGGGTTCTTCAATTGGCTATCATGAATGTCTAATTTGTGACTCTTGTTTTGTTAAAAACAATCCTTCTAATGTTTATAAAATCCTCTCCCAAGGTAAATTATAGTGCCCACAATCATCCATTAATCGCCACTCCCATGGTCAATTAAACTTAAAGTATAACTATAGACTATTAAGAACCATGGATTATCAGTTTCACAATTCGCATATCAATCTCCCGATCTAATACTTAAATTTTGTCTATCATATCATGTACTAGAATTACAACTCCTCTCCCAATTCGTTATAATTCCTAGAGATGCAACTAAAAGTTCGCGACTCTTCTAATTGTATAAAGCGCTCAATGACAGATTAACAATAATAAGAAAATCTCAATACAATCAGACAAACTCAATAAGCCAACGAATACTACCCAACTCTTGGATAAAGAGATTAGCTACTTATGATTGAATAAAACATATATATATATATATATATATATATATATATATATATATATATATATATATATATATATATATATATTAATACAATAAACCATAAGTATAAGAGTTTAAGTATGAAGAATACAACTTTAAAAGTTCCTTGGATGTCCGGACGAATCCCTTCGCTCCTTCTTCCAATCTCCCTCTCAAAGTGCTTCTCTCCCTCCTCTCTCCAAAAGTACGGCTATTCTAAATCTATTCTATGATACAATAATATGTTATGATATATTATGATGTCTCTCTACAATATATATCAAAACCTAATATAAAAGAGTTTTTAATGCTTTCCAAGAAAATACAAGTAATTTCCGAAAACAAATTGAATTCCGAACATAAAATTTGTAGTCTGTCTTCCAGGCCTGTTTCTGGGCTGATCCAGTTGGAATATTGATGTTGGACCACTTCTAAGTTGTAGATAATTTCGTTAGCTTCGTATGGACTATAAGATCGCCCAATTCTGATGTCTGAAACTCAAGTTATGGCCCAAACAGTGATGTATGCACATGCAGTCCAATAAATCCGAATTTCCTTTTAATTTAAGTCCAAATAAGTCCAATTTCTTCCAAGTTTGAGAATTCTTTATTTCCTGTCCTAAACATTAAACTCTAATTAATAATATCTAATTATTTATATAATACAATAAATATGAGAATAAAATCATATAAAATACATATAAATATATACTCTATCAATATTCGGTTCCTTTCAAGTGGTTAAACTTCCGACTTTATGTCAATCATTCCATTATTATAACTACTTACGATTCTACCTGCTTGGATGTTCATAGAACTGCTCTTTAGGTTTCTAAATTGTTCTTCTTAGTATTACCAGTGGGTGGATAGATTAACCGAAATTTTCTTGATTCTGGAAAGAAATTCAACAAATTTTGGCAAACCTTGTCTTTCTGATTATCAGAAAACGTCATTGAAGAGAGTAGAAATTGGAGCGAACCCTGTGGATGGGGTAAGGTAGCTGGTATATGGGTTGGTGGACAAACCCTGATTATTGCAACTGATTGAAGAGATAAAACAGTGAAGTTGAGATTGGACGGTAAAAAGGAAATGTATTTTAGGACCAAAATGAACTGAGAAATTCCGGGATTGACTTAAATGAAAAGGCTATTATGCCAAAAGTCTTAAGCTTATGTAGCACGTGTGATTGATAAGAGAAGTTGAAAGGATAAAAATAAAGGAAAGGTGACCGGAGGTGGTACCGAGAAGTCGATTGAGAATTATATGAAGTAAAATTTTAAGAAAATCAGAAGGTATCGAGGAAGAGGGATGAACGAAGAGTGGCAGTGCTCAAGTTGAGTGACTATGCTACTCTGGTACATAAGATTGGTGGTGTAAGGGAAAGCAGTGAACAAATAAAAAAAGAAAAAGTTTAATAGTACGTGGGAAAAAGCATACTGATAAGCGTAACCTACCCTAGATAGGTTATCTTCGCTATGGACGAAGGAGGCGCTATGCCGGCAATTGCTAGAAAAGTAATGCCATTAGCTAACCCTAAACTCACATACTGTAGCGCGGCCATTTGGGGCCATGTGGAAAAGAATTATAAAGTGACTAGACCAGCAATGTAAGGACAAAACGGGGTGCTTCTGACCAAGCGCCAACCGCGAGAACTTTTGATATGAGTGAAGTGATTCAGGAATATATGATTGACCAGCTTATGAACAAGAAAGAGAAGTAAAGTGAATTGGGATACATGATGATGGGATTTTTATAAATACCATGGATGTCCTATGACTGAGTGTTAGGAATAATTCATAAGTTGTGATGTTAAGAATAGAATTTTGCTAATACTTCTTGTATATCCTGATCTTATAAAGGATTTAGCACTTTGTTTAGGATATATGTGTTAAACAGTAATATGTAGAATTTAATCAGGAACAGTGCGTCAGAGACTACATGTCAGGAACAGTGTATCGGGGACTACATGTCAGGAACAGAGGAGCAGATCCTGATACAATATGTCAGATCCTGATCAAATACTGATGGGATAATCAGATCCTGATGCAATGGGAAATAATGATATCACTCATGTTACTGATGATGTCGGTCATGTTACTGATGATGTCATTATGGATGCTACAGAAATTGGCAAGTGCTATAAAACAGGATCTTTGTTTTGGAAAACAAGCAAGAAGATATCGTGAAGGAAACGAATTCTCTATTGATGGAAACTATCAACTGGACGGCAGAACATTATCATAGATAGATTATAATTCTGTTATTAGTTGATAGGTAGCATTATAAATACTCTCTCTATATCATTGTAAACAGTGTTCGTACGTGAGTGAGCAAATGAGTTCGTAAGATTTGTATTCGAGAGTTTTATATTGGCAGCAGCTGCTAAAGGTATTGTACACCTTTGGTAGAGTTTGTATTTGATTATTTTAATACAAACAAAGTTTGATTCATTCGTTTATTCTTGTTCATATAATCAAGCAAAAATCAGACACGATTATATAACTTGTATTCAACCCCCCCTTCTACAAGTTATTCGAGTTAACAATTGGTATCAGAGCAGGTTGATTTCGAATAATCATAAAGATCTGCAATCATGTCTGGTTACAAGGATGGTAATACTAAGATCCCTATGCTCAAGAGAAACGAATATACTCTAAGGGAAGTGAAGATGTTGCATCACCTGGAAGCAACAGATCCTGATTATCTTGACAGAATCAGAGATGGGCCTTTTGTTCCAACAAGACTTGTTCCTCAAGCAACTGTCGAAGGAAAAGTTGTTCCAGAACATACAGCAGAGAAGCCTAAATCTGAATGGACAGATAAGGAAAAGGAGAACGTTCTTAAGGATGCTAAAGTGAGAAACATACTATTCAACAGTCCTGATTCTGTTCTCACTAACTATGTTCTCTCGTGTAAAACTGCTAAGGAGATATGGGACAATCTAAAGGTTCACTGTGAAGGAACTAAACCTGTCAGGAAGAATATGAGGACACTTCTCATACAACAGTATGAGTACTTTGAATCCAAGTCTGGTGAGTCACTTACTGACACCTTTGATAGGTTTACTAAACTCATCAATGAGATGGCCATGCATGGTAAATATTATGACTTGGAGGATATGAATACAAAGTTCATGAAATCTCTTCCTGATTTTTACAATGAGAAGATATCTGCAATTGAGGAAGCTAATGATCTTGATGAGATATCATTAGAAGCAGTTTATGGAAAATTGAGAGCTTATGAACTTGACAAGCAGCAGAAAAAGAGCAGGAGTGAAGGAAAGATGAAAACTGTTGCACTCACTGCTCAGTCTGAATCAAAGAAGTTTCCAGAAGAAAAATCTGAATCTACTGAAAGAGACTTGAGGAAGAAGAAGAGCAAAGAAAGTTCAGAGTCAGAGACTGAAGATATAGACTCTGAAGATAATGATTCTGAATCAGAGATGCAAGAACTCTTTGCTATGTTTGCTAAAGCTTTCAAGAAAGGAAGATTCAACAGGAGAAGATTTAGGAAAGGTACTTTCAGAAGAAAGAGGAGAAGAAGAATGACAAAGGCAAGAGTACAATTATCAAGCTTGATAAAGCCAAGATCAAGTGCTTTAACTGCAGTGAGCTTGGACACTTTGATAGTGAGTGTAAGAAGCTTAGGAATTCAGGGAAGGGCAATGCACTCATGGTCACACAGAAGGATTGGGCAGACTCCAGTGATTCTGAAGATGAATTGGATTATGACAACATTGCATTGATGGCAAGTGCTTCAGACAAGCCTGGATCTCCAAAGAAAACTTCTTCATCTTCTGTTAAGGTATCACTTCACTCTCTTGATTCATTTGATAGCTTAGATTCTGATGATATTAGATCTATTCATGTTGAGTTTAAGAATCTTATGACTAATTTCAAAATTCTTGCTAGTGAAAAAGATGAACTCAAGGCTAAGAATGATGAATTAGTTAGTAGAAATAATTTTCTTGAATCTGAGTTAATTCAAATGGAAGAATATAAATTAAGTTCTGATAAAGCTAAGCATGATTATGGTGTTATTCTTGAGGCTTATGACTATGTCAGAAAAGAACTAGAGCAAGATAGAGATGTGATTAAAACCATTAACAATTCTGGTAAAAAGACTCAAGAAATCATTGAAAATCAAATTTTGGGTAAAGTTAATGGTTTAGGTTTTGATAAGGCTAGGAAAGAAGATACTGAAGCTATTGTCAGTGATGATAGTAAGACTGAAGCTAGCACATCTAAGTCTGAAGGTAAGAAGATAGTTTCTGAACCTAAACATGTTAAATTTGTTGATTTTAAAGGTACCCCAGTTGTGCACAAAAGAATCAACAATAGCAATTCAGATGAAAGAGTGTTAGAAAAACCTAAGAATGTAAACATAGGTTTTCTGTCTAAGTCTCAGTTGGAACAGAGACTAGAAAGTATTTCAGAGTCTAGCAAGATCAGAAGAAATAGGAATGGAAAAGAAGGTATTAACAAAGAGAATAATTACAAGAATGTACCTGATGCACCTAGGAAGAAATGCTATAAATGTGAAAATCATAATCATTTGGCCCTAGACTGCAATCAAAAACCTTCTTGGAAAACTGAGTCCAGATTCCCCAAGACTCAGAGAATTCAATACCAACCACAAGAACCCTGTTATCATTGTGGTAGTTTACTTCATTCCATTTATATGTGTAAGGAATATCATGAACTGTATTATGACTATTATTCTCTGAAATCTGAAACTCCTAGTCACAAACAGTTTGTGAAATCTAAGTCTAAGGTTGACACTGCAACAGGTAAATCAAAAGCAAAATCTTCAAAGCCTGTTGGTTCAAAAGTTAGTAAGAAAAGATCCAATCAAAGTTGGGTCCTAAAAAATTCTAACTAGCTACTTTTTGTTTGCAGGGCATTGGAAAGAAGCATTCAATTATCTTGGACAGTGGATGCTCTGGACATATGACTGGAAAGAAGTCCCTGCTTACAAAGTTTGAGAGGAAAGCTGGTCCAGTAATCAATGTTCTAAAACAAGGCCGCCTAACCGCTTAAGCGGTCCGCTTAAGCGTTGAAGGTCTCCCAACCGTCCCGATTTTATGTTAACCGCTTATTACCCGATTTTATATAATTATTAAATATATATATACTTATGTATATAAATAATTAAATATATATTATATAATCCGCTTAATTGGTCCGCATTGAAATCCGCTTAAGCTCCCGCCTAGCCGCTTAAGCGCTCGAAGGTCGTCTCGCCGCCTAGAACCGCTTATCGCTTTTTAGAACACTGCCAGTAATATCCTTTGGAGATGGCAACAAAGGAGAGACTCTGGGATATGGCTCAATTATTTTGGGGATTGTCATCATAGAAAATGTAGCACTGGTTGAAGGCTTGAAACACACACTTTTAAGCATAAGTCAACTGGGTGATAAGGGTTACCAATCAATCTTTGACAGTAAGGGATGCAAAATCTTGAATATGAAGAATGGAGACATTGTTCTGACTGGTCAGAGACATGGTAACATATATGAAGCCAGCTTAAGTGACACATCTAAAGGAACTGTCAGATGTCTTTACAGCAAGGCATCAAATGATGAAAGCTGGAATTGGCACAAGAAGCTCTCACATCTCAATTTCAAGAAGCTTAATCAACTTGTTAAGCATCATGTGGTGAGAGGCCTACCCCAGGCAAACTATGTGCAAGATGGACTTTGTGATGCTTGTCAGCTTGGAAAACAAAGAAGAACCACTTTCAAGAGCAAGACAGAAAATTCAATTACTGAACCATTTCACATGCTGCATCTTGATTTATTTGGTCCAGTAAACATTATGTCTATCAATAAGAAAAGATATTCTCTAGTTATAGTGGATGACTACGCAAGGTTCACATGGGTATTCTTTCTACACAACAAGGATGAAGCTCCTCAGCAAATTATTGAACTTGACAAGAATATTCAAAATAGCTCTAAGTACAAGGTCAAAGTGCTCAGAAGTGACAATGGTACAGAATTCAAGAATTCTACAATGGAGGAGTATTGTGCAGACAATGGAATCACTCAACAGTTTTCTGCACCTGGAACACCTCAGCATAATGGTGTAGTAGAAAGAAAGAACAGAACTCTCATAGAGGCAGCAAGAACCATGCTTGCAGATGCAAAGCTTCCAACCTATTTTTGGGCAGAAGCTATCAACACTGCATGTTTCACTCAAAACTGTACCTTGGTAAATGCTCATGGCAAGACTCCCTATGAGATGATCAAAGGAAAGAAACCAAGTGTGAAATACTTTCACATCTTTGGATGCAAATGCTATGTCCTGAAAGTTCATCCAGAACAACTTGGGAAATTTGAAGCCAAATCGGATGAAGCAATCTTTCTAGGATATTCAGCATCAAAGGCCTTCAAAGTATATAATCTCATAACTCACATTGTTATGGAATCAATTCACGCTGCATTTGATGATAAGAAGTTTGGAATTTTGCAAACTGATGAAAGCCATGACAATCTGGAATTTGAAAATCTTAAGTATTCTGAGATTCTCTCCAGCGATGATGAAGGTTCTCCAGAGGAAATCTCTATTGCTTCTCAAAGGAATGCTACTGTTGAGGGGGAGCAATTCAATCAAGGAGAACATAGGACTGGTTAGGATCAGACTGGTCATTCAGAGTCTATTTCATCAGGAACTGATCCTTCAGAGTCTAATGAAGGAAGATCAGGAACTAGCAACAGTACTGAATTCACTGATTCTACTGATCAAGGGGGAGCTTTTGAAGGCAGAGAAAGTTCTTCTACAAGAAATACCAATAACTTAAGGGGAAAGTCTAGCAGGAGCAATCTACCACCTGTTAGAAAATGGACAAGGGATCATACTGAGGATTTGATAATTGGTGATCCAAATAGTGGTGTTTGAACTAGAAGATCAATTCAAAATGAATGCTTGTACAGTTGTTTTCTCTCAAAGAATGAACCTAAAAAGGTTGAAGAAGCCTTACAGGATCCTGATTGGGTAATAGCAATGCAGGAAGAATTGAATGAATTTGAGAGGAACAAAGTTTGGAAACTGGTACCAAGACCTAAAGATAGATCTATTGTTGGTGCTAAATGGGTTTTCAGAAACAAGCTAGATGAATCTGGTATGATTGTAAGAAACAAAGCAAGACAGGTAGCCAAGGGTTATTCTCAGGAAGAAGGAATTGACTATGATGAAACCTTTGCACCTGTAGCAAGATTAGAAGCAATCAGAATGTTTCTTGCATTTGCAGCTCATTCAAAATTCAAGGTATACCAGATGGATGTAAAGAGTGCTTTTCTAAATGGCAAGCTTGATGAGGAAGTGTATGTGGAACAACCACCTGGTCTTGTTGATCCAAAGTTTCCAAATCATGTCTACAAACTTGACAAGGCACTCTATGGACTGAAGCAGGCACCAAGAGCATGGTATGAGACTTTGTCTAAATTTCTTCTTGAAAATGGCTTCACAAGAGGTACAATTGACAAAACTCTATTCTTTAGAAAGATAAAAGGTGATTTGCTTTTAGTTCAAGTTTATGTTGATGATATTATATTTGGTTCTACTAATGAAAAGTTATGTGCTAAGTTTAGCAAGCTTATGCAGTCTAAATATCAGATGAGCATGATGGGTGAACTGAATTACTTTTTAGGCTTGCAGGTCAAACAGACTGAGACTGGTATTTTCATTAATCAGTCAAAGTATATCAAAGATCTTTTAAAAAGGTTTGACTTTCAAAATTGTGCAATTGCAAAGACACCCATGGCAACAGCCACTAAGCTAGACTCTGATCCTAAGGGAAATAGTGTTGATAATACTAGCTATAGAGGCATGATAGGTTCACTGTTATATTTAACTGCAAGTAGACCAGATATAATGTTCTCTACCTGTTTATGTGCTAGATTCCAAAGTGATCCTAAGGAATCTCATTTAATTGATGTGAAGAGAATTTTTAGATATCTCAAGGGAACTCCAAATCTTGGTTTGTGGTATCCAAGAGAATCTGATTTCTCCCTAATTGGCTATTCAGACTCTGATTATGCAGGGTGTAAAATAGACAGGAAAAGCACTACAGGTAAATGTCAATTCTTGGGAAACAGATTGATTTCTTGGGCAAGCAAGAAGCAGCAATCAGTTTCAACCTCAACTGCAGAAGCTGAATACATTGCAGCAGGAAGTTATTGTGCTCAATTCTTTTGGATAAGAAATCAGTTGATGGATTATGGTATGACACTTAGTAATATTCCTATGTTTTGTAATAATAATAGTGCTATCAAAATTGCATAAAATCCAGTTCAACACTCAAGGACTAAGCACATTGATGTCAGGTATCATTTTATTAGAGAACATATTGAAAATGGTACTATGGAACTTCATTTTGTTCCTACTGACAAACAACTTGCAGATATTCTAACTAAAACACTTGATGAGGCCACATTCATTAGATTGATTAGTGAGTTAGGAATGTTAAATTTTTAGATCTTTAACATCTGCACAAGTAGCAAGGTATGTTGTTTCAGCTTATAAACTTGATATTTTTGTCAGGTTCTATACTTGATGGTTAAATTCTTAAGCTGTAACACTTTACTTTAATAAATTACAGTATGATAGACTTGTTAATAAACATCAGGATTGCTATCAGTATGCTGACGTCATCAGTATTGACATCAGGATTGTATCGTCAGTATCAGGATTGTGAAATTTGTGTGTCTTACTGCTCAAATTCTGAAGTTCATGTTATTTGGTGGTTCAATTCTGAGTTTTGTTAAGTCTATGTTAGCAAGTTTTATTACATACATACTGATAATTATATCATTATTCATGACAGTCAATAAACAACAATAGACAAGTAGATATTAAGGAAACTTGTATTTTCATTAATCAAAAGCATTACATACATGAAAATGAAATACAATTCTTCTTTTTGTCTAACTACTACTGATAATTCTATTCTTGTCTAAAGTTGTTGCTGCTTCAATCCTCAATGATCGACTTCAGGACAAGGAGCATCTTAAGAATGAATTCCTTGTCTGAGCGACTTGAATGAGAGCAGCTGACTCATCTTCATGCTTATTGAAGAAGATGAATAGCATCTCCATCAAGATCAACCTCAGACTCTTCACCAAATTCTTCATCCTCAAGGAGTGAAGAGATTAGAGGAGGATTGTATCCAACTGGTAGATATTTTAGAGGAGATTTGTGGAAATCATTTGGGTTAAGATTAACCATATTTGACTTGATGAGAAAAGTCATCTCTTCTAAGAGATAGTTCACTTGCTCCTGATCATCAAGAGTAAAGAACTTCTCAGTGGTAATGAACCAAAAGCTAGGGTTCATATGAAGCTTTGGGTTGAAAGCCATGATGGAAAGAGAAAAGAATGAAATGGTTTTGGAGAATGGCATAAGACGTCGGTTTCTTTTATAGAAAGACGTGGGAAGCTGAACAGTCATTTGGGAGATATCAATGCATTCAGTCATAATTATGTGTGAATGTATTTCTTGTATTTTCAAGAAATATTGAATGAATTTAACCAATTGATTTTGTTATTTCTTTTTCAGGTAAAAGAAAATGCCATGTGGAAACTCTATTTAGTCTCTGGAATCAGGATGATATTGATCAGGAATTCGAGTGTGTTCACATCAGGATTAGTAATTCTTTTTATTCAAAAATCACATTGAATTGTGTGATTATTCTGATGAGTAGATCACATTAGGAAGATGAAACTGATCAGTATTGATTTTTATCTCGTTTTTACCTTGACTTATTTACCTGAAATCATTTTTGGATTTTATTTTCCAAAAGTCATGAGTAACTGCATTTTTTAGGGACTGACACCTGTCAACCTACGTGTCAACGTGGGATAATGGGTCTGAAGAATTTTTGAGATATAATTATTTTGACACTCTAATCGTGTAATTGCTTTCTCTAATTTCATTCTTTAAAGCAAAAACACTCTCGAGTTCTCAAAATCACTAATCAATTTCAAAGATTTCTTAAGTTTTTTTCAGATCAAAATGGCGACTCAAAGAAGACTACCCAAATCAGTAGCTTTCAAGTTTGGTGACTTTGATTTTGTGATGAACAATCATGTTGCAGCTATCACCAACAAGGAAGGGGTGTCAACTGATTTTCACCCGATAATGGACTTTATGGCTAAAGGACCATTAAGTTATGCCTTGACAGCATCTCCAAAAATTAATCAAGTAGCTGTTTCACAAGCTTGGAAGAATGCTGAGGTAATTGATTCTACTCAGAGTCAATCAGGTAAGATTGTTCTACATTTAGGACAAGACTCATTTGATCTTACTGAATCTGTTATTAATTCAGTACTTCGCTTACCTGTTAGTACAAATTTTGAGAATGTACCATCTGATGATGATGTGAGAACTATGTTATCTAAATTAGGTTATGATGGACCTCTAGATAACATGAGCCAGTTAAATAGATCTTTTCTTAGAAAAGAATGGTCTTTCTTCTTTGATCAAATTGCTAAATGCTTTACTGGTAAATGTAGTTCTTTTCAACAAATTACAGCTGTTACATCACATATTGCATATGCTTTGATTTATAACAGAGTAATTAATTTTGGTCACATTATCTTAAGTCAGATATGTATAAAACTTGGGTCAAGAGATCATGACAGGAATATGGTTTATTATCACAGATTCATGCAACTGTCTATTAACCATTTTATTCCTGATGTTGAAGCTAGATTTGGTAGAGAGTATTGTGTTTCTTCTTATGTACAGCAAAAGAGAATTTTCTCTGACATTACAAAGAAGGACAGTGAAAAGAATCTAGATGAGATACCTGCTTTACACTATCCAAATCATGTTCAGGTACTTCTAAGAACTCATCTTCCTACTATCTATAATTCTTCTTTCTTTGGTGGTGAAATGACTCAGGAATCTCAATTGGAGGAGAACCCCCCCTGTATCTACCCAAGTAGCCAAAAACATTACAGTCTCTGAAACAATTCTAGAACCAAATTTTGATCCACAGCCTATTGTTTCAAAGAAGCCAACCTCTGGTGTTTCTTAAAAAACATCAGTTGTAAGGAAGAGAAGATTTGTTATTTCAAGTAGTAGTTCTAGTGAAGATGATGATAATATATCTCTTGCTGAGAAAGTAGAATTGAAGGCTGCAATTCAACTTTCTAAGCTAGGACAAAGAGATGGAACACCTAGTCACAGCCAGGCTGCAGTCTCTCAAAAGGCTGTAGTTCTCAAAAAGGGAAAACAGATACTGGATACTGTCTCTCAAAAGACTGTGTCTATTGAAAAAGGATCTCATCCCAAGATCACTTGTAACACCCTCACTTGCCAACAATAATATTATAAACTCTTATATTCAATTAAACATTAATATAGGGGAAATCTTAGAAATTTCGGCATGATGTAATCATAAACCGGACTAATCACCTGCTCAAGCAACTAAGTATAACTAAAACAGTCCACATGCACAAGTTATACTAAACCATAAGAAAATAAAACCATAAAACCCAGACCGCACACAGGTCACTGTATGAAACAACTATCAATAGCTATTACAACCCAGAACTGAATCAAATAATATACAACCCATTAATTAAGAAAATCTGCCTACTAATACAACATAATATAAACAAAGATATATGTCACTACCCAACCAACCACCTCGACCCTCTGACTGCCTCGGTGACTACCCCAACCAGACGGGCCACTTCTTCTAGACATCTCCTGGCTTAGCTGAGGAAACAGAATTAGCAAGCAAGTGAGCCAAAACGCTCAGCAAGTATATATGTATGAAATTAAAACATCAACAACTGATATGTCTGCAAGATTTTTCAAGAATTAACAATCAACAATATATATATCCCAATTAAAGGTTCATCTTTTATCTGAATCATAGAAGAGAAGCGGATTGGACTATCATGCATTTTTATAATAAAAACAATCATAAGGTTAGGCTGCTGATCAGTCACGCACTAACCCCGGACAAACGCACACAGCAATGTCCTTTAATGGATCCACGGCACACATTGGCCTTAATTATTTCTGACCACGAATCTGGTCCGACCCTTACGGTCCACATTTTTAAAAAAAACTAACAGTCCAATCCTAACTAAACATTAGGTGTCGGAACAATCGACTACCTCAACTGCCAACCACCCTGGACACTTTCGTTCCAGGTTAACATCTCAATTTCACCAAATAAAACAAGGTTGGGTAATCTCTGAATTAAATATCAACAAGTTCGATATGGCGAAAAGGGGTATTGATTTAAGTCAGGTCACAAAAAGGATTAACAAAAACGATATAGTCAACCTGGGGTATAACAATTGAATATTCATAATTAATGGAAATTGTCAGAGCAAGTACATCAAGGATAAATCAATTACATAAGAATCAAGTTATGATAACCATAATTCGCTGGAAATATAAGTGAAGCGATTTACTTGAAAGAAAGGTGGAACAAAATGCTTGCAAGGGATATGGATGTAACCAATTCACTAAAAGAATCAACCAATCAATAGAATCAATTTGGGGTATAACCATTAGGTATTCGCAATTTTGGGAAATTAACAGAACAATTATAGCAAGAGTAATTTAAATAAGCATATGAATCAGACTTTTATAATCACAACTCATTTGAAAAGTAATTGAAGCAATTTACTTGCCTTAAATAGAAAATCACAGAATCCGAAGCGTCTTTACGTCCTCAGCTTTAGCCTTTCCTTTATCCACGGAATCTACACACAATATAACACTATTTCAGAATCCTGTTTAATACTCGCTAATCAATATAAACATTCCACTTAGTCTACCCCTGCGAATAGTTCCCTAATTTATGTTTATTTAATCATATAATATCAATACATAAGCTACAGACAAAAGTATTTAATCATATTGGCACATTAACACACATTACATAGATTTTAAAATATGAAGCCCGACTCACATCTCGTATAAATATATAATTATGCATACTCGTTACCAAGCAATGATTTTAATATATATTTTAGAAAAATTTTGACGGCATCCCCTTTATACGGGGGACTGCCAGTCGGGATACAGCCGACACAACCAACAAATATCAATTACCAATCAAATCCACATTTATTATCCAATCCCAAGTCACATTCCAACTCACTGATTTATAATCCGATTCAATTTAAGCAATTAATAACAACTCGATAATAAAATTACAATTTATTATATAAATAACAAATATTAATTATTAAATAATTTTTGGCTCAGAAAATAATCATCATCGCCGTTTTATACCCTCGACTCAAATTAAATCACCGTCGAGGGGGCAAAATCCCGAGGGTGCCCAAAATTAGGGTTTCCAACTCGGAATTCCACACTTACTATTTATTCGAATTTTAAACAATTAATTTCACGAAGATAATCAAATAAATATTCACAAGAATTCCAGAATTTTGGAACCACAATAATCGAACAAAAGAGGACTCCATGTTCTTTGCCTCACAGAAAAACCACGCATATACCAAGCACGATACACGGCCATTCGGCCACACCCACACAGCAACACAATTGCCATTGTTTCAATGGAACCGCAAGAACAGGGGAGGGGAATACTCGACACACACACACGGCTGCACACACGCACACCACTCGACTCACACACTCACTTGCAGCAATTGCAAGCCACGACCACAACAATCATCAATAAGCTATGACTCAGCGTTTAAATTACCCAACTCACAGTCACAGAACTGCTGCCCATAGACGCAGCAACACACATCTACAGTTAATGAACACACACGCAAAACTACACAGCGACAGCAACAAGGGAGGGGAAAACATCAACCCGTAACCATAAGATCAATACCAGCCACCACAAACACTCACACAAACAATTTATACACATACCCACACCTCTAACACATACACACGCTTTTCTTCGCCCAAACCCAGCAGCCCAATATCTCAGCACAAGAGTTTGATCGTACATACATGAACAAGCACGACAGCGCAGGAACAGGGGAAAAGAAGGGCTCGACTTTGATAATTCGTGGAGTAAAAATCAGGAGCCTTGCATACAACTACACACCCACAAAAACGTACGAACAGAGAGGAGGGTTATGTGCGCGACTGGAGAGGAAATTGAAGGGAGATAGGACAGTGAGATTAGAGAGAAAGAGAGATTGAGAGAGAGAATGGAAGGAAAGAGATTGGAGAAATATTTGGGCGAGGGAGAGAGATTACCAGAGAGATTTTTCGGGAGTGCTCGAGAGAATTCGTGAGATTGCTGTTAATCTGGAAATGAATTCTCAATTTAGGGATTTCTAGTACAAAAAGGGGGAAAAATGATTTTAGAGGAATAATTATCATACTTTAAAAAAAAACAATTAATAATTCCCAAAAATTCAAATTAATAGGAAAATGGGTGAAATTTTAAATTTAAAAAAATCTATAATAAAGAACACAAAATTACGATCACCCACATATTTTTAAAATACTTTTAGGATCAAAAACGGATTAAATATGGATTTTACAAGATTAAATCCATAGAATGGAAAAATAATTCATAAAATCATTTTAAAATTCCCAAAACCAAAAATAATTCACCACTTATTTTTAAAAGTCATATAAACTAATAAAGCTAATAATGAAAAAGATTTCAGGGTTTCTGCTAATCCCGATGATTTTATAAAATTTACAGAAGATAATTATAACACAATTAAATAGGAAATAAATTCCCAAAAATATAATTAAAATAGTCGGGCTTACATAACACACATAAAATATCAATCTGACCTCCACATATTATTCCACAGACACATCACCTCCACAACAATTATATACGCCACATAATTCACATTTAATATAAAATAAATAGTTTTTAGTAATTAAATAATCTGAAATTTCTAAGGCGTTATAACCTTCCCCCCTTAAAAGGATTCTGTCCCCAGAATCTCACCTAAGAGAATAATTGAGGATACTTTTCCAGCATATCGCTTTCCAACTCCCAAGTTGATTCTTCCACCTTGGGGTTTCTCCACAAAACTCTTACTATAGGAATTGTTTTATTCCTCAAAACCTTTTCTTTTCTATCTAGTATCTTGATAGGCTGCTCCACATAAGACAAATCTGGCTGAATCTCTATCGGCTCATATTCAATGACATGTTTAGAATCCAGATGGTATTTCTTAAGCATAGATACATGGAACACGTTATGGATATGTTGCATATGAGGCGGTAAAGCTAGCTCGTAGGCGACCTTCCCGATTTTCTTCAATACCTCGAAAGGCCCAACAAATCTTGGACTTAATTTTCCTTTCTTGCCAAATCTTACTAACCCTTTCCACGGAGATACTTTCAACAGTACTTGTTCTCCTTCTTCGAACTCCATATTCTTTCTGGCCAAATCAGCATACTTTTTCTGTCGATTCTGAGCTGTCACTAACCGTTTCTGAATAAGTTGAACTACTTCCTTGGTTTGCTGCACTAACTCAGGTCCAAGTATCTTTCGCTCACCAACTTCTTCCCAGTATACTGGAGATCGACACTTTCGTCCATATAACGCTTCATATGGTGGCATACCGATACTAGCATGAAAGCTATTGTTGTATGAAAATTCCACTAACGGCAAATGTTCATCCCAACTTCCTGCAAAATCCAATGCACAAACTCGGAGCATATCTTCAATTGTTTGAATCGTTCTTTCACTCTGTCCATCAGTCTGAGGATGGTAAGCAGTACTCATTTTTAACTCGGTGCCCAAACATTCTTGAAAACTTCTCCAGAATCTCGAATTAAATCTTGGATCTCGATCTGAGACTATTGATACTGGAACTCCATGTCGCACCACAATTTCTTTTATGTATAGATGAACTAATTTGTCTAATGAAAACCTCTCATTTATCGGAAGAAAGTGGGCAGATTTCGTTAATCGATCAACAATTACCCAGATAGCATCATGATTAGCTCTTGTCCTTGGCAATCCAACCACAAAGTCCATTGCAATATGTTCCCATTTCCACTCGGGAATCTCTAATGGTTGTAGCATCCCACTTGGCCTTTGATGTTCTGCTTTTACTTTCTGACAGGTCAAACACTTACTCACCCATTCAGCAATATCTCTCTTCATGTCCGGCCACCAGAAGTTTCTTTTTAGGTCTCTATACATTTTCGTACTTCCTGGATGAATCGAATATTTCGAGCTGTGGGCTTCCTGTAGGATCTCATTCTTCAACTCTGTCACATTGGGTATCCAAATACGTGAAGAAAATCTTAATATCCCCTTGTCATCTACCTGTGTACATATCTCCTCACCTGTTAACTTGTTCACATCTCCGCTCATGACTTCCTCCTGGCATCTGCGAATCTTTTCTAATAATTCTGGCTGAAACGTCATAGTGTACACCGTATCTGTATTACTTGCAGGCATACACACCTCTATCTCCAATCTTTCAAACTCTTTGTATAATTCCTCAGGCATTGTCAACATACTGATTTTCTCCTTCCTACTTAAAGCGTCCGCCACCACGTTCGCCTTCCCGGGATGATAGTTGATGGTACAATCATAATCCTTGAGTAATTCCAACCATCTTCTCTGTCTCATATTTAGCTCCTTCTGGGTGAAAATATATTTTAAACTCTTGTGATCCGTGTAAATTTCACACTTTTCCCCATACAGATAATGTCTCCAAATCTTCAAGGCGAAAACAATCGCGGCTAATTCTAAGTCATGAGTAGGATATTTCTGCTCGTGAGGTTTCAATTGTCTCGAAGCATAAGCAATTACCTTACCGTGCTGCATCAGTACACATCCCAAACCTTTGTGAGATGCGTCACTGTAGATCACAAAATTTCCTTTTTCATCTGGAAGTGTCAATACAGGTGCAGTCACCAATCTCTTCTTCAATTCCTGGAAACTTTCTTCACACTTCTCATTCCACACAAACTTTTCATTCTTCCTTGTCAACTTTGTTAGTGGGGTGGCTATCTTCGCAAAGTCTTGAACAAATCTTCGATAATATCCTGCCAATCCTAAGAAACTTCGAACCTCTGTGGGTGTTTTAGGTCGGTCCCAATTCATCACGGCTTCAATTTTAGCAGGATCCACCTTAATCCCTTCACTGCTGATGACATGCCCTAAAAACTGCACTTCTTTCAGCCAAAACTCACATTTGGAAAATTTCGCATACAATTTCTCTTTCCTCAACGTTTCTAAAGCTATCCTTAAATGCCCCGCATGCTCTTCTTCGGTCTTCGAGTATATCAGAATATCATCTATAAACACAATCACAAACTTATCCAAATACTTCTTGAAGACTCTATTCATTAGGTCCATGAACGCTGCTGGTGCATTGGTTAGCCCAAAGGCCATCACCAAGAACTCGTAGTGCCCATATCTAGTCCGAAACGCTGTTTTTGGAACGTCTTCCGGTCTAATCTTTAATTGAAAATATCCTGACCGCAAATCAATCTTCGAGAAACAAGTTGCTCCTTTCAGTTGATCAAATAAATCGTCAATTCTTGGCAAAGGGTATTTATTCTTAATGGTCAACTTATTTAATTCCCGATAATCGATACACAGTCTCAAACTTCCATCCTTCTTCTTTACAAACAATACCGGAGCTCCCCACGGTGATACACTAGGTCTAATAATACCTTTCTCCAGAAGGTCTTGCAATTGAACTGCCAATTCCTTCATCTCTACGGGTGCCATTCGATAGGGAGCCTTTGACACTGGTTCAGTTCCTGGGGCTAAATCGATGGTAAATTCTATTTCTCTATCCGGAGGTAAACCGGGAAGTTCATCCGGAAAAACATCAAGAAATTCATTCACCACTGGAATTTCCTCTATTTTAGGCACCTCTTGACTAGTATCCATGACATAAGCCATATAGCCCTCGCATCCTTGCCTCAACAACCTCTTTGTTTGAATGATCGACAAAAATCTCCTAGTCTGCCTCTGACCCCTAAAGGTAACTTCTACATTATCAGAGGGTTTAAGGATTACCTTCTTATTCTTACAATCAATTTGGGCATTATTCTCTGTTAACCAATCCATTCCTAAGATAACATCAAATTCACCTAACTGAAATGGTATCAAATTAGCGTAGAAACAATGCCCTGAAATATCAATCTTGCAACGGGGACACACTTGAGTAACCGGAATTCGTTCCGAATTAGCTATTTCTATAACTATAGCTTCACGTAACATGCATACCTCACAATTTAACCTTTGAACAAATTCTTTGGATATAAAAGATTTCGTAGCCCCGGAATCAATTAACACTTTAGCTTGAACAGAATTTACAGGGAGCGTACCTGCTACCACATCCGAATTCTTAATAGCTTCGTTCAGAGTCATGTTGAAAGTCCTCGCCACTGGTCTGATACTTGATGTTGGGGGTGCTTCAATTGCTTGCAGTATTGGATTAGCCAGAACTGGAGGTTTCACTACAGGTACTTTACAGTCTTTCATAATATGCCCTGGCTTCCCACAACGGTGACACACAATTCCTGCCTTGCATTCCCGAGCATAATGACCTTTTTGATTACATTTGAAACACGTCACCTCCAACTTTGTACACACCCCCGGATGCCTCTTCCCACAAGTTTTGCATTCTGCCAAGGGTGGCCTAACCAATTTCTGTTGACTCGCATCTTGAATTCTATTTCCTTGGCCCCCATTCCCTGATCCCGGCTTCTTAGGGTTCCCATACTTTCCTGGCTGGAATCCTGGCTTTTTATTTGGCACATTATGAGAACTGCCTTGCTCTTGTCGTTCCCCCATTGACCCAGCCTTTCTCTTCTTTCCTTCTTTTTCCTTGAAGTATAATTCGCTTTCTCCCTCAGCTATCATGGCCTTTTGCACCACTGCTGCATAAGTTTCCAACTCCAAAACTGCTAGTTTAGTACGAATCCACGGTTTCAATCCTTGTTGAAACCTCTTAGCCTTCTTCCTTTCCGTATCCACATAGGCTGGAGCAAACCTAGCTAGCTCCGTAAACTTGGTTTCATATTCTGTCACCGACATTTTCCCTTGTTTCAGCTCCAAAAACTTCATCTCCATCTGGTCTTTCATATAGTCGGGGAAATACTTTTCCAAAAATAGCTCTGTGAACCTCTCCCAAGGAATCACCTCAGTAGCTTCCAACATCTTCACTGACTCCCACCAGTAAGTAGCTTCATTCTTCAAGAAATAACTTACATATTCAGTTTGTTTGTCTGCTGGAACCCCCACCAGTGCAATGGCTTTTTCCATCTCTTTTAACCAAGACCTCGCCTCCACCGGGTCCGCTGTCCCTTTAAACTCAGGAGGTTTTACTGCCTGGAAAGACTTAAAAGTAACCACCGGAGGAACAGGTGGCTGCTGCTGCTGCTGCTGCTGTTGCTGTTGTTGTTGCTGTTGTTGCTGCTGTTGCTGTTGTTGCTGTTGAGCCAACAACTGCTGCTGTAACTGCTGTTGTTGCTGTGCCAGAGTAGTAGTCTGTTGAACAAGAGTTTGTAATATCTGTGCTAAGGCAGGGTCCATCTGACCAACAGGGGGTGGATTAGCTTGTTCACCCTGTTCGGGGGTTCGGGTATTTTGTTTCTTCTTTTTGGGTGGCATATTTCTGAAATCAATGAACAATTATATTAGATTCAGGTTCAGAAAATAATAGCTCAAAATGATCCAACTTAAACAAACAATGCATATATTACTGAAAGGTAATTCAAGGTCTCCAACCAAAATTTCGATCAACAACTGATTCACAGGGTGCAATAGGATATCAATCCAAGGTTACACAAGGTATTCACAGACGTTCAGTAGGTACCATAAAGAAACAATAGTCATAGTGCTAAGATAAACATAGTATCGAAAGTAAAAACAATGCTAGAAGGAAATGGTGCTGAAAGTAAATATGAAACGAGCAGTAAATAAGATGCTTAAGTAAATGACAGTATAAGGAAATTTAACACAGTTCTGCAGAAGTGATAATGATATATATATAGATAGATCTGATACAAGCGTAAGAACAACGCTTCGATAAGGATACAACATAATACTAAAAGAGAAGACTGCTAACATCTAGTCACAGTACAACAGATATATACAACAAAACTGGTCGTACTGTAAATCCTGACGTACTACTATCACCATAACGTGCCTCTAAATACCACATCATCATACTACCCTAATCATCACTGGTCATCATCGTCATCCGACTCTCCCCGCCAAGCTGATCCCAAAATGCTCTCCAGCTCTGCCGTCACCAGACCTAGGGTCACCTGCTGGGTCACAAATGCCGGCTCATCTCGGGATCTCATCCGTCCCCGCCTAATGACAACACGTCTAAGAGCTCGTACTCGCCTCCGGACATCCTCCAGCTCAGCCACCGCTCTATCTCTATCTCTAGCCCGCTCCTCCTCCCCAGCCCTCATAGCCCTCCACTCTGCCATCTGCCCTAAGAGATAGTCCCTCTCTCGGGCCACTCGCTCGTACACATGGTATGGTACAGGCTGAGGAGTATACTGGTATGCTGGCCCATTCACTGAGCCCTGCGATCCTACGAACGGCTGCATAACCCCTGGGGAAATCTGCTGCGGTACAGAAGCCCCTCCTTCCGGATCCTCGTCCGGGTCTGAATCGGAACCAGAAGCAGGTGCCTGAAGTATACATATATATATATATATAATTAGACTTCCTATCTCTCACGAAACAATCCTAACCTTTCTTATAACTCTACCCCGACTCCCCACCTAATTGTTTCAGTGACTGTGACCTGTGGCTCTGATACCAACTTGTAACACCCTCACTTGCCAACAATAATATTATAAACTCTTATATTCAATTAAACATTAATATAGGGGAAATCTTAGAAATTTCGGCATGATGTAATCATAAACCGGACTAATCACCTGCTCAAGCAACTAAGTATAACTAAAACAGTCCACATGCACAAGTTATACTAAACCATAAGAAAATAAAACCATAAAACCCAGACCGCACACAGGTCACTGTATGAAACAACTATCAATAGCTATTACAACCCAGAACTGAATCAAATAATATACAACCCATTAATTAAGAAAATCTGCCTACTAATACAACATAATATAAACAAAGATATATGTCACTACCCAACCAACCACCTCGACCCTCTGACTGCCTCGGTGACTACCCCAACCAGACGGGCCACTTCTTCTAGACATCTCCTGGCTTAGCTGAGGAAACAGAATTAGCAAGCAAGTGAGCCAAAACGCTCAGCAAGTATATATGTATGAAATTAAAACATCAACAACTGATATGTCTGCAAGATTTTTCAAGAATTAACAATCAACAATATATATATCCCAATTAAAGGTTCATCTTTTATCTGAATCATAGAAGAGAAGCGGATTGGACTATCATGCATTTTTATAATAAAAACAATCATAAGGTTAGGCTGCTGATCAGTCACGCACTAACCCCGGACAAACGCACACAGCAATGTCCTTTAATGGATCCACGGCACACATTGGCCTTAATTATTTCTGACCACGAATCTGGTCCGACCCTTACGGTCCACATTTTTAAAAAAAACTAACAGTCCAATCCTAACTAAACATTAGGTGTCGGAACAATCGACTACCTCAACTGCCAACCACCCTGGACACTTTCGTTCCAGGTTAACATCTCAATTTCACCAAATAAAACAAGGTTGGGTAATCTCTGAATTAAATATCAACAAGTTCGATATGGCGAAAAGGGGTATTGATTTAAGTCAGGTCACAAAAAGGATTAACAAAAACGATATAGTCAACCTGGGGTATAACAATTGAATATTCATAATTAATGGAAATTGTCAGAGCAAGTACATCAAGGATAAATCAATTACATAAGAATCAAGTTATGATAACCATAATTCGCTGGAAATATAAGTGAAGCGATTTACTTGAAAGAAAGGTGGAACAAAATGCTTGCAAGGGATATGGATGTAACCAATTCACTAAAAGAATCAACCAATCAATAGAATCAATTTGGGGTATAACCATTAGGTATTCGCAATTTTGGGAAATTAACAGAACAATTATAGCAAGAGTAATTTAAATAAGCATATGAATCAGACTTTTATAATCACAACTCATTTGAAAAGTAATTGAAGCAATTTACTTGCCTTAAATAGAAAATCACAGAATCCGAAGCGTCTTTACGTCCTCAGCTTTAGCCTTTCCTTTATCCACGGAATCTACACACAATATAACACTATTTCAGAATCCTGTTTAATACTCGCTAATCAATATAAACATTCCACTTAGTCTACCCCTGCGAATAGTTCCCTAATTTATGTTTATTTAATCATATAATATCAATACATAAGCTACAGACAAAAGTATTTAATCATATTGGCACATTAACACACATTACATAGATTTTAAAATATGAAGCCCGACTCACATCTCGTATAAATATATAATTATGCATACTCGTTACCAAGCAATGATTTTAATATATATTTTAGAAAAATTTTGACGGCATCCCCTTTATACGGGGGACTGCCAGTCGGGATACAGCCGACACAACCAACAAATATCAATTACCAATCAAATCCACATTTATTATCCAATCCCAAGTCACATTCCAACTCACTGATTTATAATCCGATTCAATTTAAGCAATTAATAACAACTCGATAATAAAATTACAATTTATTATATAAATAACAAATATTAATTATTAAATAATTTTTGGCTCAGAAAATAATCATCATCGCCGTTTTATACCCTCGACTCAAATTAAATCACCGTCGAGGGGGCAAAATCCCGAGGGTGCCCAAAATTAGGGTTTCCAACTCGGAATTCCACACTTACTATTTATTCGAATTTTAAACAATTAATTTCACGAAGATAATCAAATAAATATTCACAAGAATTCCAGAATTTTGGAACCACAATAATCGAACAAAAGAGGACTCCATGTTCTTTGCCTCACAGAAAAACCACGCATATACCAAGCACGATACACGGCCATTCGGCCACACCCACACAGCAACACAATTGCCATTGTTTCAATGGAACCGCAAGAACAGGGGAGGGGAATACTCGACACACACACACGGCTGCACACACGCACACCACTCGACTCACACACTCACTTGCAGCAATTGCAAGCCACGACCACAACAATCATCAATAAGCTATGACTCAGCGTTTAAATTACCCAACTCACAGTCACAGAACTGCTGCCCATAGACGCAGCAACACACATCTACAGTTAATGAACACACACGCAAAACTACACAGCGACAGCAACAAGGGAGGGGAAAACATCAACCCGTAACCATAAGATCAATACCAGCCACCACAAACACTCACACAAACAATTTATACACGTACCCACACCTCTAACACATACACACGCTTTTCTTCGCCCAAACCCAGCAGCCCAATATCTCAGCACAAGAGTTTGATCGTACATACATGAACAAGCACGACAGCGCAGGAACAGGGGAAAAGAAGGGCTCGACTTTGATAATTCGTGGAGTAAAAATCAGGAGCCTTGCATACAACTACACACCCACAAAAACGTACGAACAGAGAGGAGGGTTATGTGCGCGACTGGAGAGGAAATTGAAGGGAGATAGGACAGTGAGATTAGAGAGAAAGAGAGATTGAGAGAGAGAATGGAAGGAAAGAGATTGGAGAAATATTTGGGCGAGGGAGAGAGATTACCAGAGAGATTTTTCGGGAGTGCTCGAGAGAATTCGTGAGATTGCTGTTAATCTGGAAATGAATTCTCAATTTAGGGATTTCTAGTACAAAAAGGGGGAAAAATGATTTTAGAGGAATAATTATCATACTTTAAAAAAAAACAATTAATAATTCCCAAAAATTCAAATTAATAGGAAAATGGGTGAAATTTTAAATTTAAAAAAATCTATAATAAAGAACACAAAATTACGATCACCCACATATTTTTAAAATACTTTTAGGATCAAAAACGGATTAAATATGGATTTTACAAGATTAAATCCATAGAATGGAAAAATAATTCATAAAATCATTTTAAAATTCCCAAAACCAAAAATAATTCACCACTTATTTTTAAAAGTCATATAAACTAATAAAGCTAATAATGAAAAAGATTTCAGGGTTTCTGCTAATCCCGATGATTTTATAAAATTTACAGAAGATAATTATAACACAATTAAATAGGAAATAAATTCCCAAAAATATAATTAAAATAGTCGGGCTTACATAACACACATAAAATATCAATCTGACCTCCACATATTATTCCACAGACACATCACCTCCACAACAATTATATACGCCACATAATTCACATTTAATATAAAATAAATAGTTTTTAGTAATTAAATAATCTGAAATTTCTAAGGCGTTATATCACTTCTGTGTCTACACCTCTTGAGTCTTCTCAAGACAAATCTGTTGCTCACTATACTAGGAGAACAAGGAGAAAGATTCATTTGTCACCTACACACACAGTGTCAAGTCCAACTAACATTATGCAGGTCTCTACAAATAATGCTATATCCATGTCAGTATCTGGCAAGAGAGATCTGGATCTTGATTCTTCATGGGAAACTACATTGACATACAGACTGACTATGGAACTTATTTCTCTGAAAGTGAAGCTTTCCAGGCCTGTTCTAGACTTTTTGATTGAAAGAGTTCCCAAACTTTCATTTCCTGAAGAATATGGACTGTTACATCAAAGGCTTGATTTAATGAAGACATACTTCTATGTATCAGTCAGAAAGGAGTTACACAAGAAATTTGGACTTCCTAAGCATGTTGCACTTCAATCACTTCATGCATATTTAATTGATGAGGATGTCATTGTTGAAGATGCTTCAGCTCAAGGTGAACAAGAGGAGGTAGTTGATAGAGGGAAGCAGTCAACAGAAGATACTATTGCGCTAGTGATGAATAGTAGAATAGATCATATCACAGCCACTGCAACACAAGAACCATCTAGTCAGAGGTTGGATGACTCAGGAACTGTGATTGATGATGCTGAAAGGTCTTCTGTGATGACTGAAATTGCAAGTGAGAAACCCTATGATATGGGAGGAATGACTTTGATTGATTTTTCTGAAGATCAAACCAATATTGTTCTTTCAGAGTCTATCCACCTTGAGGGTATGTCTCAGCAACCAACACTTAAAGACGGTGGCATATTAGCTATGGTGTCTAATGAAGTATTACTGAAGACATCAGAGTCTAGTGTAAAACCTGAAAGTGGTATACTGGAGCCTGTAGTTTCTGGAAAGAAAGTAGATGTTTGTAAGGATTCAGAGACTATAACAGTCACTCCTTGAAGAAAACCTCAAGCCCCATGCCATATGAGGAACCCTCTCTCCATGTGAGTTCAGGTATAAAAACTTCTTCTAACCTTTATTTTTCTGTAGGTCATGAGAGCACTTATCCAAATTTGAGTGATACACTTGAAAAGATGGACATAGATCCACACACAGAGAGGCTGGCTCCTGATCAGGCAAAAGGAGAGGTAGAAAGAGTGTTGACTTTAGATAGTCAAAGTAAGAATGAGGGTATGGATGATCAACTCCATAGTGAGGGAGAGAAAATTAGGAAACCACCATCGTTTGATTTCTGGGATCAAGTTTTTCCTGAATCTTGGTCTGAAAATCTTGGCATGGATGCTGGTACTTATTCTTTTATCAAGATGTATGAGAAGAATGACTTAGCACATCACAATGCAAAGCCAGAAGTTAAAGCTCAGAAATAGAAAGAAAGGCTTGCAGAGATCATTAACAGAAGAGGTGAAAGGCTAAGACAAACTTCTACTCAACCAGTACCAGAAGAAATTCCTAATGATCCTAGTATTCCTTTGTATGTACTTCCAATATCAGCTAGAATTGAAACATCAACAATATCTGATCAATCTAAGGAGGAGTCAGGATTTGTAGATGTTAGTACACAGAATACTGGTGAAGGACAAGATGATCATACTTCAGCTCCAGATCAGTGAGATGAAGATATTTGTACTTCTACTCAAATGTTATTACTTGAATATCTTTCTAAACAGGCAACTTCTTCTACAAGGCTTGAAGATAAAGTTCTTTCTGCATCTGAATCTGAAGATACAACAAGCACTTCTAACATTGAAGTCAATTCTGCAATTCTTAAGGACTTTCAGAAATCTCAAAGTGATATTCAATCGAGACTTCAAATTCTTGAAAATAACCAAGTCACTATTATGGAAAATCAAGCAGTTTTGATGAATCTCATTTGTTCTGTTACTGAATCTCTTGGAATTAATGTTGCTGATGTCAAAAAGGGGGAGATAAAGACAATTCAGAGGCAACAACAACAACAACAACAGACTGGGGGAGATAAACAGACTGGGAGCAGAAACAAGGGTGACAGAGTTGGTAAATTTCATCATGGGAGTGGTAAAGGAAAAGAAGCATCAAATAGTTGAATTCTTTCTTCTAAGTACTAGATACATGTCTATATCTGAAGAAGGAGGTACTTAACTTAACTTCATAATCTTGAATTCATAAATTCTATTCTGGTTGTATTGTTATATGTTTTGACATCTACAACTTAGATTTATGCTTCAGATTCTAAAGCATAAATAGGGGGAGATTGTTAGGAATAATTCATAAGTTGTGATGTTAAGAATAGAATTTTGCTAATACTTCTTTTATATCCTGATATTATAAAGGATTTAGCACTTTGTTTAGGATATATGTGTTAAACAGTAATCTGTAGAATTTAGTCAGGAACAGTGCGTGAGAGACTACATGTCAGGAACAGTGTATCGAGGACTACATGTCAGGAACAGAGGAGCAGATCCTGATACAATATGTCAGATCCTGATCAAATACTGATGGGATAATCAGATCCTGATGCAATGGGAAATACTGATATCAGTCATGTTACTGATGATGTCGGTCGTGTTACTGATGATGTCATTATGGATGCTACAGAAACTGGAAAGTGCTATAAAACAGGATCTTTGTTTTGGAAAACAAGCAAGAAGATATCGTGAAGGAAACGAATTCTCTATTGATGGAAACTATCAACTGGACGGCAGAACATTGTCATAGATAGATTATAATTCTGTTATTAGTTGATAGGTAGCATTATAAATACTCTCTCTATATCATTGTAAACAGTGTTCGTACGTGAGTGAGCAAGTGAGTTCCTAAGATTTGTATTCGAGAGTTTGAAACAAACAGATAGAGAGATTTATATTGTCAGCAGCTGCTAAAGGTATTGTACACCTTTGGTAGAGTTTGTATTTGATTATTTTAATACAAACAAAGTTTGATTCATTCGTTTATTCTTGTTCATATAATCAAGCAAAAATCAGACACGATTATATAACTTGTATTCAACCCCCCCTTCTACAAGTTATTCGAGTTAACACTGAGGAAAGTGATTAATGAAGGTTTATGAAGATTGTTAGTGATGGTGCAGTATGATGCATAAATGTTAACTGAAACTTAGTATCCTCAAGAAGAGTAATAAGTACTAAGGGATTCACGTTGAACATGATCAATATCTTCCAGAACATCCTTGCTACTATTACCAAATTCTGTAAGAAGAGCAGATAGACATATGTTGTCTTTCGGAAGGTTATGTAGACTGACGTCAATTCAAAAGAAAAGGCTAGCATTAAGCAACCTATAGATTATCAAGATGAGAACGATTGAAAAGAGACCCTTATTAAGGATATGTGATCTGATTAAAGGATGTAAGTATTTCTTGAAAATAGAATTGAGGAACCCGGGGAATGCACAAAGGATGGCATTACACCTACTAAAGACATTGTGAATTCAGATAATATAAGTTGGATTGACTAAGGCAACAATAACCTTTAAGGATTCATTGGAAGAAGTTTCGGAAGGTACGTAAACAGAATTGTTATAGGATTGATTAGTGATATTTTGATATACCCTGTACCTAGAAAATACATGAGGAATGATGAAGATGGCCTAAGAGATTTTAGAAAGAGAGAGTTAATATCCTAAGTTTCAAAAATGGAAGTTGAGGTATGTGTGAGACCATGAAGAAGTATGGATTGAACCAAATAAAGGTTGAGATTATCCTAAAATAAGAAAGAACTAAGAAAAGAAATATCCTAGGTATGATTGGGAGTAACTGTGATAAAGTTCACACGGAAAAGGTGGAAGCAATGACTTATGGAAAAAGACTGATATATTTTTCTCCTTCAGCAGAGCTTAAAGAAGAATGCTTTCACCCAATAATGATGGGAACGAGGTAGAAAAATTTGAGTTAGAATAGATCCAGAAAACATTGATTACAAGAAATTATTATTATCAGGAAAGGCCAATGAGGTGGCCGACACTTTAAGTATAGAGGAGTAATTATAAATGCTCATACCAAAGTAACAGAATGATATTGGGGAGGACCTTGAAGGTCATATTGGAGTGGAGGAATTTACATTCCTTCTGATAATTGTGCAAGAATCGACTGTAATAATAGTTTAAGTAAAGATTCGATTCCTGATATCGTCTTAAGCAAATTACACACTTTAGGAGGTCCTATTTTGAGGAAAACCAGGACCATGGTAACAAATTGATTAAGTGAACCGATAAGTTTCCAGTCTTTTACTGAAGATATATGATTAATAATTTTATTAACCTGTCACAGCTGCGATGTTTGATGCTCTTCTACAATTTTATCTGCTTCATGTTATATCTACATTAAGTTCCGGAAGTATTCCTATGGATAAGGAATAGGGATTATTTTGTCTTCCTAGAAGATTTTGATCTAATAATTATGAAACCCGTATGATTAGCTATTAAAGCACTACGTAAATAACAAACGATGGTGATTCTTCTTAGAAATAAGGTAATAACGACCGTGGAGATGTCGGAATGAAAAACAGAAATAGATTGCATTGGATCTAAGTTAGAGAAATCGTCAAGGTTCATTTCTGATGGTTTAATTTTGGAATGACGTGATGTCTGAAATAAATGATAATGCTATGATGGTTCATAAAGAGATTATAGTCGAAATAGAAACAAGATGACTGATGAAAGAAATGTAGAGTCGAGGATATAGAGGAAATAAAGCTGAGGAACAATAAGGGAGTTAGATATGCGGACTCCTGAGAAACCCCAACAATGAATCTAGAAAAGTACATGGCAAAGGTTGTTGGTCATGACGAAAAGTTGAAATTGAAAGTATAAATGACATACAGATTAACTCCCTTTAAGTTGGGAGAATTTGAAGAAATTGGGAATAGATTGATTAAATATTAAGGAGACTCATGGATCGAGACAATGAGAACTTAGATGGTTGAACAAAGGAAAGTTTGACCCCAAAAATATGATGCTTATTGAGTACATGTGACGGGATACCAATATGGAAATACCAAGTACAAGAGACATCTCAATAGTGAGATGACGGTGGAGATAAATAATAGAAGTGAAGAAAGATCAGATAATAAGAAGGACTGATTGATAAAGAAAAGATTGGGAACGTAATTATGGAATAGGAAGCAAGGAATGTTATGAATAGATTGACGAATGGGCTTTCTAACGAATTCTTGGGATGACAACCTGATAGTGTTAGTATTATAAATATGAAAGAGCTAGTAGCACGGCGTGGAATATCAGTAACAATGATGTCAAGCGAGAAATCTAAGATTTAACATGAAAGGTTGAAAGATTTTCCAAAAATGAATGTTGCTAAGATTGAACAAGAATATAGGTCCATAGAATGATGGACAGAGCAGCGAGAATATATTGACACGTGAGATTACGATAAAGTAGTATTTGATACGAATACAATTATTTTTCTTCTCTGATGAACCTCTATAGTTCAGAGGTCAATTCTAAGTATGATATTTTGCAATCATGAAAATTTTCTATAATTCTTTGAAATTCTTTTCTTCTCTTCTCTCTTATTAATCTTCTGTATGAATTGAGAAGAACAACCCTTTAAGGAGTGGAGGTACTGCTACGTGACTATCTGTCTGTGTGATAGAAGTCTAAGTGGAATACCATAACTTGTTTAATTGCTTGTCAAGTACTAAAGGCTGGCCCCCTTCTGTACCAACTATGCAATATAACAAATGTTCATTAATCATAGTGATCTCTCAATAAATCTTTCCACTTCTATATATTGATCGAGATTGCGAAGATTAAAACGATCAGGAAATGCATAGTGTGAGTGAGGTTATCTCCGAATTCGCAGCATGATAGTGATACCAAAGTCACTGGAGATACCAATAAGGATAATAGTATATGACTGAGTAAGAGCATAACCCAGATAGTGTATTGTACGAAAAGTAGCAAAGTTGATGGAAAAAGGATAAAGTGTGTATTGTAGCACCAGTAGATGTGCTGAGAAAGGATTGGAATGTTTAAGGATCAACTGGGGAACTGGAAAGCGAAATGACAAACAAGTACCCAATTGTTTCCTACTGGATTTCGGTACGGAATCCTTTTAAGGAGGGGAGACTGTAAAACCCAGATTTTGGTAGGAATCAAAACTTTTTATTATGTATTGGAGTATGAATGAATAGTGGTTATGACTACAGTGTATCAGTGGTTGAAAGAATGAATGTTGAATGGATTTGGATTCAAATGTTTATATGCTATGAATGCTGCAATTGGTTGACAACCTAGGTAAGAATAATCTATCATCAAGAAAGTAAGATATGATATACAAACAGAGGAAGTATTCTCATGTCATCCAAATCAATGTCTGGTAGCTCATGTTATCCAAATCGGTATCTGTTATAAGTCTAGTGGTTCCGTAAAAGGGTTAAGGAATGCTAGGGAAAGCGCGAGAACGTTTTTCTAAAGTATAAGAATTAAAGAGAAAATAAGCAACGAATAGTGTTTTGGTGGAAATTGGAATATTATTAGACGACGCTATATAAGAGTATTCAGAACGGATTTTTGAGTTCGTATTAATGACTGATAGGCAATATAAGTGTATGTAAACGATATCAGATTCAGACAAATAGCACTTTTATTTTCTCCGAGATTTCCCTAGATACAGAATGATTTAAGGATTTAATATAAAGATTTAAGGAATTTAAATTCAAGAAATATAAAGGAGGATTGAGAATGGTAGTATAAATATCAAGGAGGTTTCCGGTAAAACCCTAACAAGAAATACTCGAGGTATTTCTCCGAACGATCAATGAAATTGAGCAATAACCGGACAAAAGAACAAGCAGAGAGCTAAGATGCATGCATGTGCAAGTGGATATGATCAAGGAACTAAGTAGTTTCAAGCTAACTAGCAACATTAGCAATCAAACCAATTATTTAGCTTAATCTTATCATCCTACCACTAAAACATCAACACTTGTCCACTTGAATGCATCATCCATGACCAAAGCACTTTATTAAAGTAGCTTTATGTTAGATAGGCCTTTGCTCCATACAGAACACTCTTATATAACAAAAAATAAAGAACACTATAAAATCATTTATTCCAATAGATCCATTGGCCCCGCCAGGGGCACCCAATACAAAAAGTTCTTATTTTTTTATCTTCTATCCATTCAGCAAGCAAACAAGCCAAGAACACCAAACTCTCTCATCCTCTCCCATTCGGCTTTTGCCAAAATTCCAAAACAAAAATCAAGCTTCTAACCATTTTTGATCTCCAAATTTTTATGGTGAGTACTACATTTCATATAATAGCTATCCTAGAAATCTTAGCTTCAAACTCCACTTTTTCCATTTTCAAATAAATCATCAAAGTGGAGGATGAATAGTAACTTTCATAAACTAACTTTGATTTCTTGTATTCTTTGGATGATCCAAGCTATCCTAAGGTTATATAAGGGATATACAAGGTTTATTAAGGTCATCCACACTCCAAGGAAGGTAATCATCTCAAGAAACCCTAGCACTTATGTTAAGTTTTTGATGATCTTGGATGAGATATGATGTTGATGTTGTTATAAGCATGTATAAGTGATTATGTAGTTGTTTTAGTAGATCTAAGAGCTATGGTTCAAATGATGGTTAAGTAAGATGTTCTTGGACTTATGAAATGAATATTATGTGTATAAGATTGATGGTATGCCCGGTGTGGCTTGGTTGTGATGTTATCAATTTAGAAACGTTCGATTTATAGCCGTCGTAATGCCGAAATTTCGTTAAACCCTTAAAATTCGTGCATAACAGTTGGGTTATTTTTCTGGCCTTGATGAATATATGACCTACCCTTATAGATCTCGAGTCATAGATCGTTTTGGCGCGAGAATCGAAGCAAAAGGACTTACGGTTTAGGAGTTATGGTCAAAACCGTAAAAGTGGTTCGAAATCGTAAATGCGAGTTCGTAACTGGAATTGAACCCCCATAATATTACTAATTTAGTGGCGAATCTTGATAATTAAATATTAGAGATCATAAGGAAGGTGTGAGAGAAAACCTCGTGTCAAACGGATCATTTTTCGATTTTATAAAAATGTTCGAATCAAGGATAAGCACGAATGAACCCCTAAAAAGAACAAGTGGTCATAGTTTTGGAAAATCACTTAGAAAACGATCAATAAATCTCGAGGTATAATCTTTATTAGTAAACGACCGACCTTAGCACTTTTGTGGCATAAGTACCTACCAAGTGTAAGCGTAATGACATGCCTTGATAACGAGCAAGTGTCGGATCATAACGGTGATAAAAAGAGTTACACTAGAGGGTGTATAACGAGATAACTTGAAAACGTGTCTTAACCTAAGTTAAATGTATACTTAGCCTTTCAAAAGGGTTAAGTGATTAATCTCGAATATTCTGATTGTTTATAGATCACCGGACTTAGCCAGGACACGCTACCCCTACCCGAGTACCAGTCAAGTTTCCAATACTTTGGAACTGTTGTTGTGATAATATATATGATTGATTGTTGTTATACATATGCCATAGCGCATGCCTGCTTTCAATTTACATTGTGATACTTGTTCCTTGATTGATGTTGACTTATAAGTTAGATACGAGATATACTAGTTATAAGCCGGATATTGCTAAGACCCTTAGTGAAGGGCATATGATCTTCATTAAATATAGACCGGGAGACGGTATTTTGTAATATAAAGATAGTCGTGGAAACCCGGAGGGATTCCAGTGACAGATTATTTGAGGAATGTTATTTATGAACAATATTTATATTTCCATAATTAGTAATTACTTGGAAATTATTCGAGGAATGTTATTTGAGCATAATCTCAGTCGAGAAATACTATTTGAATATCATTTTTGAATATTCATTTAAGACTTGATTTATTTAATGAATATTCATTTGAGGTTATTGATTTAGATGAATATTATTTTGGAATATTCATTTGACTTTATTTATTTAATGAATATTTTTTTGAATATTCATTTGAGCTTTATTTCTTTAATGGATATTATCTTGAATATTCATTTAAGGTTGATTAAATTATCAGATATTTTGAATATTTATTCGAGGAATTATTTATTTAATGAATATTCTCATATGTTTATTCGAGGGTTACTTTGAGCAATATTTTATATTAAAATATTCTTTAAATATTTATGAGTTAATAAATATTCTTTGAATATTTATGTAATTCTTTTAACTAGTTTTAAAATATATTATTTTATTCAAATATTATCTTCGACCTTCAAAAATTATGTAAAATATTTCTGAGTCTGATTATTACTATTTTTATCAAGGGGAGGTTCCCAAAATTCTATTCGTCACTCAAATCTATCTTACAAATTACAAGGGAACCTTACTTGAGAGCTATTGTTTATTTGTTTGACTTCCCGGTCATAAATCTTTTAAAACTATTCTTTCACTCGCAACTTGGTTGTTATTTATCAAGGCGAGTCTATGTGTTACTCCCTCATCGTTCGAGGGGTAAGATTGTTGGAACAAGTCGATATCCATTAACAAGCTACTGCTTGGGAAATATTGGTGAATTTTCCTTTCCAACTAGATACGACTACTTTGTGGAGTCCTATCAACAAGTATTACACTTGGGGAAAGGGGGATTTACTCGAACTAGGAGTATTTGTGTAAGAGGCTGTGGGATAGTCCATCATTGAAACTTTGTGTAAGAGGCTGTGGGACAGTCCATCATTGTAAACCGGTATAAGAGACTGTGAGACAGTCCATCCTGGAAATAGGGTCCGAGTGGCGCCGGCCCCGACTAAGCCCAAAGATGGCTAGGGAGATCCGGTGTATGGTGGTGTCCATATGTTCTTCCTTCTACATGTAGAGAAACAAATTTTGAGATGCACGACCTGCGACTGATCATCGTAAGGTGGTGTCATCCGGCGCGACATACTCCAGCATTGGTTCATCATCCAAATCTATTTATTTTCTGCAACATGAAGTATCACTCGTGTTGACAGGGTTTGAAAACTATTCAGAACTACAAGTACTCTAAAATACCTCGTAACTTCATCGTTTACATTATATTGGCACTATGTTCGTTAATGCATGACATATGGTTTCAAAAATACTTTTGAAGTGGTACATATATTATTGTTCAGTATACATTATTGTTGGTGGGCTATTGCTCATCATTGCTTTATTTATTATATCACAACAACAGCTAGAGCATATGGCCGCCCAAGGCGCACTTGGCGCAGGAGCGTGGGAGCCGTCAGAGAGTTAACCACTGATGTAGCTACCATTGCTGAGGAGGAAGCTATTGGTAGGCTAGTTTTCTGCTTTTGAGCATCGGATATATTTATCCATATAACATATGTAAATGGATGGCAAAGAGTATGTAAGTTAAATTGTAATTCTTTTGGGTTGTAATAACTCAAACTCGTGATTAATAATATTTGATAGTTACTCTGATTTCATCTCTGGGACTATAACTGGTGTGTTTTATGTTGTTGTTTTGGGTCACAAGGTTGTAATTTAATTTATGTTGGTTTTGTGGATGGAAATTGAGTCCGTAATGACCGGATCCCCGACCCCGGATCTGGGGCTGTTACATTCCGTATCTCTGGTCAATAATTTGTGTTGTGAATTCAAGATTCATCTGAATGGTTATGATCATTGATGAAATGGTAATATATACAACGTTAAATTCAGTAGCAATTAAGTTGATAAAGGAAATAGATTTTTGATTGATGTATTGAGAAAAAATATTATTAAATGCATTTTCAATGAGTGTGACTTGTGTGTTTTTATCAAGAATCAACTTCCAGGGTCTACAAAAATTTGCTTCACTGGAATCGAGAAACTGGTCTTATATGGACATTGACCTCTTCTAGAAAGGTCATATGGGAAAAACTATATCGTACTTTTAAATGTATAGACAATAATACAATAAATATTTAGTTATTATTCAGGTAAGTTATGAATGATAACATTGTCAACCCAACATAGTAAAAAATATTTATTTATAGGCACACCTTATAATGTAAACAAATCAATATAATGTGGTAAGGATTAATGTCTAAAATTTAGTAAGTTGCAGAATTATTAGAGTTGGCCACTGAATATTCTAATGGGAAGTAACTCTGGGAAAATTTGGACTGGGGATGATGAAAACCTAAATCAATTTCTATTATTTTTTTGTTAGAATTGTTTTTTTTATTGATTTTATTGGACAATTAAAACACGAAACATACAATACACATATATAATAGAAATAAAAAGGCAGTCTATCCAAGTATTGTATTATGCCATATAATAAAAAGATACAAAGTAGTACCTTAACCGAAATTGATATGATTTAGGCATGAGGAGAATTGATGCACACACTTAGTTCATTAAAGTTGGCTAGGTTTGATAGGAAATAAGGAATAAGCAGCTTAGATTTCCTGTAATGTTTAAATTGGTATATTAATTATATTTTTAGTTTGTAAGAATTTAATATTTGAGGTAATTTATTTTATATAAATTGTTTATTAGTTAGTCGTTAAACTAAAAATTAGTAGTCATTATGTTTAGTTAATTGATATAAAAAAAATAAAAACCAATTGTTATTGAGTTTAACTTGAATCGAGTTTAACCTTGGCTGAAACGTAGAATCTAGATCCAATAGAGAAACATGTTACATTAAGTTTAATTTTTCTAAAATTTAGTAGACTCTAATTGTTGTTAAAATAATTCACAGCCTTCTGATTGGTTAACTAATACGTGATTGATTCAGCTATTATAATAAAGGATATTCAAAAATAATTCATAACTAAAAGTCATATAAACATATGTAATATATTGTTATGTGGATTTATTGAAAATGTTATTTAAGATTAGTAGTAATTTTTTAAAATTAAAAACCATGTGATATACGAATTTATTAAATCAAGATATAATTATATTTAAATTTAATTTAACCGTTATTAGTAAATTAGAATAAGCATGGTAAATAATAAAAATTTTGTATATGATTGATTGATTCAAAATTTAGTAGTGAATTATGATTGTCTCTAAAAGAATTTAATTTTTTATTGGTAATTTATTCACCAACCAATAATAATACTCTTTTAGCGTATATTTAAATAATTAAAGTAAGTAAAATATATGTAGTGTTGGCTTATATGCATTTAATTAATTTTATTAACAAATTATGAATAAATATATTTTTTAGCCTTTAAAAAAATTGAGGCTTTGAAGATATGGATTTAATCCAAGTTATTTAAAATCTGATTCAAATCTGATTTTGTATTGTTGGCTTATATGCATTAATTGATTAATTATATTTTTTTTCAAAAAATTAATTATATTAATAAATTATGAATAAATATATCTTGGAGCTTTTAAAAAAAATCGAGTCTTTGTATGATTTTATCCAAGTTATTTAAAATCTGATTTCAAATCCGCTTTTTTCAGATTTTTAGTTGAGTTAGATCGTTATTATTTAAAATCAATTTTAATTATACAATATATATTATGAAAATAAATTTGTAATGTATGATAATATGATTGTAATTGACTTAATATTAAAAAAGTGGTTGATTAATGAATGATTAAAATTTTTTGTTAAAAAAAAATGAATGATTAAATATGAAATTTAATTTAAAACATATAATATTACATCGTGATTGATTTTAAATTAAATTTGTGATTTTTAAGTAATATTTTTTGATTTAAAAAATATGTATTTATGGATATGTTAAATAAAATCATTATTGTATTTAAATTAGAAGTGTTAACTAACCATAGTTATTGAGTTAGGTGCGAATGTAAATAAGAAAAACTCTTAATGTAACATGATTGGTCTAAATTTAGGAATTAGATTTAATTGGTCCTAAAATAATTCATAATTTTTGATTGGTTAACTACACATTGGTAGACTCAGGTATTATAATAAAGAATGTTATCAAATAATTATGATAATATTCACATCCCCGCTGAAACATTCTAAGTAAGATTTTATTATAATAAAATTTGTTATCAATTACAATATAAGAAGGACTTATGTAGCCAACAACTAAACATTAATAAAGGAAATTATCCTATCAAAGTAAACTATAACAACTCATGAAATTATCCAATAATAATAATATTATATATGTTAACATCCTCCCTCAAACCCACGATAAGAAATCGAGAGTTTATTAACAAGAAATTAAGCCACGTATCCGAACGAATCCATAGGTGCAACTACAAAATAAGAGGAATCACGAATCCAAACGAGTCCAACACTTCTAAACGAATCCAGAGCCGTGTATACGCGCAAAACAAGAGAAAAAGTTGTATCCATGTCATCCAAGAGTAAATAAAAACAAAAACTGCAATCCAATTATATCCAATCTAAAATTAAAGTGAACAGAAAAATTCAATCAGAAAGAATCCAAAGACAAATTGTATCCGAAACATCTACGTCGTTCAAGAATCAACCAAAACAACTGTAAAATCCGAGTGTATGCGAACCAAAATGAGAGCTAACAAGAAATCCAATCAATAAGAGAAAAATAACCATCCATATCATCAAATAACAAACTGACAACCTCAAAATTCAAACAAATCAACAACTAAAGAATACGAAAGAAAAATCCAAACAGAACTGCAAGCATCGAAAACAATACCAATACCAATACCAATGCTGAAACCAAAACTGAATCCAAATCCACAAACTGTATCCAAATCCAAATCGAACTCAATAACCAATCCAAACCAACTCTAAATCCAAACCTAATTCAAAACAAGAAACGAACCCAAATCATATACAAATCTAACCAACAAACTTTATCCAATCTAATCAGCAAACTTGTGTGCAAATCTAATATCCAACCAAAAACAAATTCGAATCCAAATCCATATCCAAATTATTACCGAAAAAATCATGAGAACGAAGATGACGATAAAGCGAAAGCACAACGACGATGATGATGGGTGTGGTGAATTTGTGGAAGTGATTGTCTCATGCCAATAACGACAAAAGCAGTATTTTGCAAACAATCATGATAAAAAAAGATGACGGTGACAATATTATCAAAGACAGAGATGAAGACCAGAATGGAGAAGATGATAATGACGAAGAATCTGGATGAACCGGGTGATTCTGTTGATTGAAGCAGACGCTTCTATTATTTTTAGAAAGAAGGTATACAGATGTGTCTAGGAACACGAGAAAGAAAGAAAGGTAAGGGAAGAGAAGAGAAAGAAAAAAATTACACTAATGAGCTAATACCATCAAAGAGAAAAAAATAGAGAGTGTGTATGAGAGTCCCAACCAAAATCAGTTGAAACCAGCAGAAAACCCCCAACCAACAGGAAGAAAAAGACGAAGGAGAGAAAAAATAATCGGAACGGTGGTTAAATTCATAATCAAAACAACCAAAGAACTCATATTAACTGATTCGGGAAAAAAAATCACCATTAGAAACCTAAATCAATATCATCCAAGAAAAAAAACACAACTGATTTGAAGAAGAAAACGAGAAAAAAAGCTAATCAAAACACATGTTTTAATCCAACATGCGGAAGACATCATGATCAACCGATCCCGGTTCGAACAACATTCTGATACCATGATAAAGTATGGGGAGAAAAGAGAAAAGTTGGATTCTATTATAGCAAAACTTGTTATCGATTATAGTATAAGAATGACTTATATAGCCAACAACTAAATATTAATAAAGGAAATAATCCTATCAAAGGAAACTATTACAATCATGAAACTATCCAATATTACGATGAATTTGTGGACGCACACTATTACATAGGTTACCAATTGGTTTTTTCCGAAGTCAATTACGGGTTGCAGCTATTCCGAAAAACGTGAGGGAAGGTAGGTTGCGATGGTTTGGTCATGTAAGGCGGAGACGAATGTCCGCTCCTGTTCGGAGGGTGGAAGATTTGGCCTTAACGGTCCCAAGAAGGAGAGGGAGACCAAGAAGGACTTGGGATGAGTTACTCAGGTTAGATTTACAAGCTTTAAACCTTCAAGAGCACATGACTTTAGATAAGAGTTCTTGGAGGCGTCGGATTAAGGCAGAAGATTAGTTTACGATGATTTTCTTGCAATTTCTTTTGTTTATTTGTTCAAGTTTCTGTATTATCTGCCAAATAATTTGTTATTTTTTTGGATAGGAAATTATTTAATTTGCAGGATATACAATTGGTGGAAAACTACAGACATGCCCTCTCATGGCTTTACAAATGGGGGTTAAGATATGAAGGTGCGATGGTATGGAAGAATACAAGTGACTTGCAACAGTCACTGTTGGTATTGTTTGTTGTTTCTCTTTTATAATATAGGTTATACATGTACACACACAAGTCGGGGGTCTTTCTGGAAACAGCCTCTTCATTCTTTTGAGTGAGGGTAAGGTTGCGTACATTATACCCTCCCCAGACCCTGCGTTACGCGGGATATACTGGGTACGTTTGGTTTGGTTTAAGCTATCCAATATTAATAATATTATATAGGTTAATAGATGATACGCAAATATATATACAGGAAGAGAGAACAACACATACATGTATTAGTTACTTTTCACCGGGGATTTTGTTAATGCCCGGAACAAACATTGTAATGTTTTAGGGGCCATTACAAAATCTCTTCGGTAGTTTAATTCCTTGGACAAATTAAATAGATAGATTTTGTATAGAAATTAACTTGTTTATTTTTTGTAGAAGCAAAACGATGTTATTCTTGGTATCCGATTGATGTTAATCACCGGGTGTAGCAACCCCTTCAAGATTTATATATCGAATATATTTCTTGGAAATCTTGTGCTTGTTATTTTCATGTTATAAACACTATACACTCTCAAGAACACGAACCCATTCAAAGAACACTAATTCATTTATCCGTAAAAGATTCGAAAATATTTTTTGTTTTAATAAAATATCGTATTCAATTCCCCTACAATACTTCGGGACCTAATAATTTGTTAAACCAATAGAATATGAACATACTTTTAGTACAAATATGTCAGAAATTACGATCATTATGAACTACAAGGAGGATGCATTTTATGTTTGTATTATAATATGTCAACCAATGCATAGAGCTATAGAGCTGGCAATCCATTCGTTTCGTATACTTTTGTGTCATGCATTTTTGTGTTTCGTGTATGTGAAGCTAAATCCAAATACGATCCGTTAAGGATTCGTGTCGTGTTCGTGTATCTTCGTGTCGTATTCGTATAATTCTAAATGAAAATAATAATATAATAAATAAATAAATATTTTCAAATATTAGCTTTTTCGATTAAATATATACTAGTTGAGTCTTAAGTTAATCAGTCATAACGAGTTAAGTGTGGTCAAACTTTCTTAAACTTTTATTTAAAACTATTTTCTAATTTTTTATAAAAACTATATATACAATATTTATTTATAATAGTATTTACATAATTTTATAATATTTATTTAATTATTTAATATATTTTCGTTTCGTGTCGTGTGGCTAAACACAATACCAACATTATAATGGTTCGTGTACTCGAAAGTTCGTAACCGAAAAGGTAAACATAAATCCGATATTATCATATTGTATATAAATTATCGGTTCTGTATAACTATAACTAAATCAAATTTTTGATATAACCATACAATGGTTGATCAATCAATATCGCCTTAATAATATGTTAAAGTTGCGTCTAGTTTTGTTAGTTACGGATTTCTGTGCCGCCTTGATATTTTAAAATAATACCTGTCATAGTTTTAAATCCATGAGGTAAATGAAAAATTTATTTAATAAAAGAGTAAATTAGTTTAAACCGAAATAAAGAATATGAATTTTGAGATAGATAGGAAACTTTCCTACAACAATAAATGATTGAATTTATTTATTTACATGTATTTGTTGTGAACTTGTGATATCAGAAAAAATATTTTGAGACTAAGTTTGTGATCCTATTTTTATTAAAACATGTTCTCTTGGTTCCAGAAAAAGTGGTAGTTTATAATTTTTCAAAGTCAAACATGTTCAAATTTGACCATGAATTATAAATTATTCATTTATTATTTTACAAATTTAAAACTTATATTTGAAAATAAATCAAATATAGTTTTTACTGATAATTTTTTTACAGAATTTTTATGTTTAAAAATATTCATTGATTGTTGGTCAAGGTTGAGTGAGTTTGATTTTGAAAATTTATGAGAATTTCATTTTTTATGGAATGGGAATAATATTTGATTTATAATTCATCTAAAAATTTAAACCATTATGATACAGCGAAACTTTTAGATGAATTTATACATAGCGGTTTGTAAGATTTGATTCGTTATGCTTGTATAATGGTACTCGAATTAAATCATACAAGTCTATTAATATACAATTGATGTAGAACATTAATGTTGGGCTCGATCCAATGATAAATAATTAATATTAAAATATCTTAGTAGATAAGTGCGATTTGGTTTAGAAAATAATAAATCGTGGAACTTTTTTCAAAAATATTCAGGTTGTAGAATGTTTTTCAAAAATATGGTGTAACCTCATTTAGAACTTCAATTGCAACTATTGCTTGAAATACAATACAACTGCTTGTAATCTGCTGCGCAACCATATATGCAACTCTAACCGTATTTTTGTAAAAAAAAATTGAAAACATGGATCTTTTCAAAAATTTCCCTAAATTATAATATTAAAATACTTTTATACTTCAGAATGTATTTAATAACTAAAAGTAATTGAGGGCAATAAGATAACTCAAATAATAAGAACTTATCTCTTATCAGTCCAAGTTGTGGATTTGATTTTCACTCATTCCGAAATTTCTTGAGAATAGATACTCAATTGTATGATATGTAACTATTAAAAAAATAACTAAAAATAACTAATTAGTACAAACATTTTAAAAGAGATACAATGGTTTGGATGATGCGCAAAATTATACAAATTTCCTGATCGACAAATGATCGATACATTTGTAAGTCATACATAATTTTCAAAAATGATAGTGTCGTCTTCAAACATCAACTTTATAATAAAAATTTTATTCCAGTATTTTTTTTTTTTGGTAAACGAAGATATCATTAATAAACCAGCATTACAGAAACTTCGATGAGGCCACCCGCCATCATCTTCATCGTCTTAAAACAGTGACTGAACCAAGATACTTACATGGTACTTGGATTTTTCAACAGCTTAACAAACTAGACCACCCCCAACCTTACAAAAACTCCAGTTACTTAACAAACTAAATCCGACTTAATAATTAAAATGCTTAAAAAATATAAACAAATTAAATAGCTTTACTCCAAGTAAACTTCCAGTCCAGCCCATTAAGCAAGCTTCCAGTCCATCCCATTAAGCATTCTGCATTCCCATTCCCGGGGAACCTACGTCGTGCACAAACCAGTCACCCATACTCTCCAGATCTTCTTCCTCTACAACCTGAATCATTGCTTCTTCTTCTTCCATCAACATGAAATGCTCATCAATCGGACCTAGCCCCATATCCAGACGCCACAGCTCTCTCACCCTATCAAAAGGCCTTCTGAACATAACTAGTCTATCTCTATTATGGGCTCCATCCACTGCTAAAAAATGAGAAAGTCTGTTCTGGCTCTCCCTGATGACTTCGACTTCCAGCGAAAGATTAGGGTCTGATTTCCTCTGACCTCTGTTCCAACTGTTGAGTGACTCCAACATGGTTGAGGTCCAACCACCACCTCCAATCTTCCCATTCCTTGACTCCCTCATCATTATCAATTTCCAACTTCACCTTATTCTCTTGTTCATAAAAAAGTACATCTCAGTCCAATAAGCATTGACCACAACTCACTTGCCTTGGCTGTGATTCCTGGAATGGTTCCCAAGATCATAAGCACTATAGTCCCCCCCTCCTATTTTTGATCACCACTCCTATGCCATAGATGTTACCATTAGGCAAAGGCTCGTTGAAAGACACTACATGCGTGTTGATCTTTACAAATTTTTTCTTCGGAAACATCCAACCCCTTTCCATCGTAATTTACCCCTTTGAACCCTAATTAGAGAGTGAAAGAACCATGGTATTTACAACTGTATTTAACCACCTAAAACAATTAACTACCCTTTCAACTCCCCGAGATTAACAGCTAGTAGAAACTTAAATGGTTAGACTTAGACCTTTCAGAACTGCCCCAATAAAAACCAACTTCTAATTCCAAAAATTGACTTTAGTCTCTCAACTAACCTATTTAAAGGCCCTTCCCAAAATTCTTACCAGGATCTAAAAATCTAATTACTTAGTCCAATCTAATCCTTCAGCCCAACCCTGCTAACCAGCCCAAAAGACTCTTTATCCAGTAGCACCTTGTATTTGCTTGCTTCTTGTTTCACTTCTTCCCAACTGCTTTCTGAGACTGCAATAACCTCTTCCCACTCTGCATCTGATTTGCCCCTTGATTTCTCATACATATCCTTAGACCTTTTTCCATGGATTTGAAATTCAAAACCGCCTCTAACGTCTCTCCCTTCTCTCTCCATTTCCAGTATTGTTATATCAACGCTACGAACCAGATTTTCATCTAGAATAAATTACAAGCACTAAGAGCGAACTCTAGAATAAGCATAAATAACCTGAGCAAGTTCGCTAACGGACAAATCCACTAAAGAAAAACCACGATCCATTAACTTTTTATTATCGGAGAAATAATATTAAATAAAAATAATTAAACATTCCTATATGAAGAAAATTCAGACATTATGCTGATATAAATTAGTAAACTAAAGATATACTCCGCCCGTCCCTCCCATTTCTTTACATTTTTCTTTTTGGGATGTTCCTCTTAATTTTTTACATTCCAAAACTTACCCAAAATTAATAAAATTTTATAATATAAAAGTAACTACACCCACTACTTTCCTCCATTATTCTTTTATATATTAAATATTGATTGATCTCAACCCTTTACTCACTTTTCTCACTTTCCTTTATTATTTTATACTTTTTCTTAATTAAAACACATACAACTCCCCAAAAGTGTATTTAACTTACCCTTTTTTATATCTCCCACATTTTATTATCTATTTGAATGTACATATCTAATATCATTAATGCACATGAGAAGAAAAGAAAAAAAAATATCATTTTTTTTTTGCACTATTTTCATTTAATCAAATGATATTGATGTAAAGATAATATTATTTTATATTTAAAAATTTAAATCATTTGATATTTTATATTAATGTAATGTCAAAAAAAGGAAAAAAAATCATTACGGGAGGGAATTAAGTATTTTAAATATCCAAATTTTTAATTTTATTTAGAATATATAAATATAATATGTGTTTATAAGATAATATAAAATTGATGTATGGGACCACATTGACAACTTTAAAAGTTGCCAACTATTGAAGTAGATTTGTAACAAAAGTTGCCAACAATGAGATGGAGGAGAGAAGAAATAAAAAAGTAATATATGTGATGATGTGTTAGAAGTTGGCAACTTCTATTGGAGATGCCCTAACAACCACGTGTAGTTTTAAAATTACACGCACTAAAAAGTATGTATGTATAATAGAATTTGGGCAGCGAACTAATATTGGTTGGTAACTACAAATACGTTCGGGATCGGAAAATTTTATTCATTAATCGAGATTATTCATTTATTGAGGTAAAAAATATACTATTTTTATTATGTCGGGATCCAATAAAATTATTCATTTGATGAGGTTATTCATTTATCGAATATTAATTTATCGAGGTTTTACTGTAAATGTTATTTAGAATCGTTTTTATTTTTAGAACTATTTATAGTATATTATATTATAATATATAATACTTTGTAAACGTGGGGGTATTCTACAAATATTGTTTTAAAAATAATTTTAAAAATAAATATTTTCTCTACACGAAATTGTAATTTTTAGGCACTTTAAGATTTATATGAATTTTTTAGTTAATATTATATTAAAACGTTATGATACTGGGACCTGTGGTATACATGGCCACGGTTCGTGAACCGCCGGTTCCGGTTCGTGAACCGCCGGTTCCGGTTTGTAAAAATCTTGAACCGGAACCTAAACCTTAACAGGATATAAACCGCCGATTCCGGTTAAGACGGTTCAGGTTCAGGGTTTGACCCGGTTTTGACCCGGTTCAAGACCCGGTTCCGGTTCCGGTTTGAACCTTATGTATACATTATACTTGATACGTTTTTTTTCGAAATACGATAAGTTTTTCTGAATTTGGATGGAATGAATTATAATTTAGAAGTATTGTAATGCTAAGTAATTTTTTAAAATTTGTAAGATGCAAACCATTTTAAAAGTTCAAGGATATAATAGTTTCACTTTTATTAAGTGGTACTTTCACGTAAATTAATTTAATGTTAAATTCATTGGTACTTTTTTTTATTAAAACATTAGTAAATATATTACAATAAATTTTAAATGTTTTACAAGAATACAACAAACAATAAAATATATTACAATGAATTTTAAATGTTTTACAAAAATACAACAAACAATAAAATTTATTACAATAATTTTTATTATCTATAGTCTATACTACATTAATACATAGCCAGTCATTACTAACGGTTAACCACCGGTTCGAACCGCCGGTTTGAACCGCCGGTTCGAACCGCCGGTTCACCGGTTTCAATACACATAAACCTGAACCTGAACCTTTAAAATAAATAAACCGACGGTTTAGGGCCGGTTCCGGTTCGGGTCGGTTTTGACCGATTTTGACCCGGTCCGGTTTTCCGGTTCCGGTTCCGATTTGGCCATGTATACCTGTGGGTTATGGACCATGACAAAAGCCAATGTAGTTGATCAAAGTATTTTACAGATCAAGGACGAGGTCATTCATGGATTAATTAGTGGGGCTGCTCGGCTGTAGTTTTATGTTATGATCCAATTTGAACTGTAAACAAGTTTTATTTTTTTATAAGTTTGAATCAATTTCGGTTTTTAGCTTTTTTAGAGCAATTCCAACAAGCACCTTATTCGGCCTTCTAAGTTAAATTATAACAAAATTGATGCAAAAACCAAGTCCAACAGCCTCCAAAACACTCCCCAAAAATTTAAGAGGGCTTCCAACCTCCTCAATATTAAGAGTCTCTCTCCTCTCCTTTTCCATTATTTTAATAATATACATGACTCCAACTTTATCTTTCATACAATAGTATTCATAAAGTAGTGGTTGATCAACAACACTACTCGGTGTTGTTTTCCATTTTTTTTTTTTTAACGGATGGACTAAATTTTAAAAGATGGATATCGTATCATTTTAATCTAAATTCATCAATATTGATATAAATTAAATGTCGAATATACCATCGTCAATAAAGATATAATAATAGAAAGTATGTATAGATATAGTTAATTAATAAAAAAATGAATAAGGAGTAAGTTTAGGAGAATTGTTGGAAAAAATGTTTCATTTCAGTTCTTAAATAATTAACAGGTAATTTAATAACATTATTTATAGGGAACATGCAAGAAGATTGTTGGAGTTGCTCCTAGTCATATCCCAAGTGAGATAAGAAAGCTTTTAACGTTATCATAATGTATGGTTTTTATTTGGACTCTGGTATAAGAGATCTAGCCATGTATGCTTTATTGAATAAATAAGAGTAAAGTGCACTTTGTGTACCTGAACTTTGGCCAAGACACCACTTAAAATACCATGGTTTCAAATATGCCACGGGCAATACTGAACAAATGATTTACTTACAGTTAGTGTACTACCGTCAATCTATCACTAACTCCGTTATAAAATTAGGGGTAAAACAATCATTTCCCTCTTTATTTCTTCTTCTCTTATCATCATCTTCATCTTCTTCAGATCTTGAAGCTTCATCGGAATCACATATGATAACAACTCACGAGTCATTGCTCTCACCATCTCCAATGTTCCTCTTTTCGGTACTCTCTCACCCAATATTAGACTCTTCGATAAGCTCCTTAAGGTCGATCTCTTCTCCGATAATCTCACCGGTCCCTTAACCTTGTAAATGTCCAAATTTGTTAGGTCCGATAAGATTGTAGAAGGGGGGGTTGAATACAATCTTTACCTTTTTATCGAAATTTGTCCTTTAAATTAAATTTGATAAAGACAAATTTATCTGCTGAATTATTTAACACAATTTTTCAAGTTGAATATAACTGTATATTAACTTGATGTGGTGTTACAAAATCAGTATAACAACTTATCAAGATGTTAATAACTAATTAGAAAATTCGACATGAACTTTTCTAATTTAGTTAATAATAATCAAGATAAGAACTAGGAAACTTAATTCGCTAGTAATACAAGAATCACAAATAAACAAGTTCTATCGGATAGAATATCACAAAGATGAAGAACTTGAATTTCTGGGAATTGTTTAAGCTTTGGTGTTCTTGGTGTTCTTGGTGTTCTTGAGAGAGAGAATTCTGGTCTTGATGAAATGTTTTCTGCTGTGTTTTCTCCGTTATGACTTAATCTGGTCTGTTCTGTTCTTTTATATCAGTAACAGGTCTTGCTGGCTTTCTGTAGGATATTTAACTGCTCCAGCATGACTTAAACAGCTTCCAAGACTTGATTTTCCTTCATTAAGACTTACACAAACCTCCAATAAGACATAAAATGTGTCGGTAAGACTTACAACAGCTGGCAGAGGTCGGTAAGACATAAATTAGGTCGGTAAGACTTAATTCTGAAAAGGCTTCTGTCGGTAAGACTTAAAATAAGTCATATCGAATTTTTCCTCCTCCAAGACTTAATCATTTTTCTTTCTTTAAGTCTTATTGATCCATTTAATTAGTTAATGATTAACTAATTCATATTTAATTGATACAATAATTAATTTAATTAATAAATTAATTCTTCCAGAATTAATTCATTTAATTAAATCAACTAAATTAATTTATATCAATTATAAATGAATTTAATTAAATCAATAAATAATTAATTTAATTCTTACAAACCACTAAAGGTAGTAAAGAATTACCACTGATTTGTGTTGACGTTCGATGTACTGTCTGGTTCATGAACGACTAACTTCAATGATGCTTCTTCACTTTTGACTTTAGGATGTTGTAACGCCCCCAGATCCGGGGTCCGGGATCGGGTCGTTACTGCCTCATAACTTATACAAAATACTAGACTTGAGTCCAAAATCAATAAGTAGCATGCTATGACCCCACAATAATATCCACTCACACACACACAGTTATAGTCCCAGAGATGAAATTGAAATAAGTTTTACATAAAAGGGGTTTACGAATGAAAGTTATTACAACCCCGAAAGGATAACATCATAAGTTTAAAAGTTTTGCCGTTGATTACATTAATTATACATATAGTTAAACAGGGAACAAAAGCTGTCTAACTATGCTACCTCAGCAATGGCGACTAGCATCTCAGCGGGGAGTCCGGTGGGTCGGGTAACCCGCTTGCGCCGAGTGCGCCTGACGCGAGCCATCTGCCCTAGCTGTTGTTGTGACATAATATGAACAAAGCAAGGGTGAGCGAAAGCCCACCAACAATAATATAACTGAACAGTGATACATATATACAGTAGTTCAAAATATCCTTTGAAATCATATGCCATGCCTTAATGAAGTTATTGCCAGTATAATATAAAGGATGAAGTTACTAGGTAACTCAAAGTATTTGTTTGTAGAAATATCTGCTACATCAAAAGTAAGCGAGATATTCTCATTGCCATTAAAAGAGGAACTTGCATGAAAAGATTGCAATTCCAGTTATGAACACTTTTCCAGCTCTGCCAACAGTAATCATGTTGCAGGAAATAAATAAGTTTGGATGATGAACCAATGATGGAGTATTCACCGTGCCCGCTGTTCCAATCTTGATGATCAGTCGAGATCGTACAGCTCAAATTAGATTTACTACCGGTAGAAGGAAGAACTGATGGCTTTACTTGTCTACCGCCTTACTAGCTCTCCCCGGCCAACGGTTGGGCCAAAGGGGATGGACCGGCGCTACTCGGCCTCTTACACGACTCCTAGTTCAAATAGAATTCATGATTCTGAATGTAACGTTCGTCCCCCTTTCCCCAAGTATAATACTTGTTGATAAGACTCCACAAAGTAGTCGTATCTAGTTGGAAAGGAAAATTCACCAATAACTTCCAAGCTATTGCTTGGTAACGAATATCAACTTGTTCCAACCATCTTACCCCTCGAAAGATGAGAAGGTAAACAACGACTTAATAAGTCAATAGCACCCGAGTTGCGAGTGAAGAGAATACTTTATGACCGGGAAGTCGACAAGATAAATATCATTTTCCAAGTAAGGTTCCCTTATTATTAGGGAGATAGACTCAAAGAAGAAGGATGTCTGAGAACCTTTCTTGATATAAGATTAATAATAATATGACTCCGAAATATTTTCCGTAATAATCGAAGAAGATAGACCTTATTGAGGTTATTCTAAGTAGGAAATAAATATTCAGAGAATATTTATTGAATTAAAAATATTTAAAGAATATTTAGGAATATGAAAGAATATCTTTAATCCGAGTATTTCTCAAAATAATCCTTGAAGAAATATCAGGAGAATATTTATTGAATAAATAAATATTTAAATGAATATTCAAAATAATATTCATTAATTAATAAGACCTGAAAGGAATATTTAAGATAATATTCATAATTAATTAGGAATTTAAATGAATATTCAAAAAGTAATATTCATTTAATGAATAATATTCTAAATGAATATCAAGTAATATTCATTTAGTAATCCAAGCTTTAAAGGAATATTCGAGATAATATTCGATAAATAAATCAAGCTTCAGATGAATATTAGAATAATATTCATCAAGTAATTAATATCTTAAATGATTATTCAAAAGTAATATTCATTTAATAAAATAATATTCTAAATGAATATTCAAATAATATTCATTTAGTAGTCCAATCTTTAGAAGAATATTCGGAATAATAATCGCTAATCTATTCGACTCTGAATGAATATTGAAAAATATTATTCGTCGAATGGTTACGTTCAAATAATTATTTGAAGTAAGGATCGTTAAATAAATAATCTCGAACGAATATTCAAATAATATTCGTCGCCCAAATAAGGGAAAATATTTACTTAAATATTTTCCTCCGAGGTAATCTCGATATATCAAGAAATATTGACTCCCGGTCTATATTTGAAAAATAAGATGTATACGCCCTTCTATGAGAGTCTTACAATAACCGGCTTATAATTGATACGTTAGCTATCTAATTTATAAGCCAATAAACAATCAGGGAACAAGCATAAAGATATAACTGGAAAGTAGGCATGCATGCTATGGCATATGTACAACAGAAAACATATATATATATATATATATATATATATATATATATATATATATATATATATATATATATATATATATATATATTCAATCACAACAACAGCCTGAAAGAAGGGAATTGAAACTTGCCTGGTAGTCGAGTACGGTAAGGGGTAGTGGTAGCGGGTCCCGTGTCAGCTTGGGGATCTATAAATAGCCAAGGCATTCGGGATTAATCAATTAACATCTTAAAAGTTAAGTTATACTTAAATCGAAACACGTTCTCGAGTTATCTCGTTATACCCCTTTTAGTGGATTCCTTTTTATCATCGATCCGACCCGACATTCGTTCGTTAATACGACATGTCACTGTACTTACACTTGGGACATACTTAAGTCATACAAGTTCTAAAGTCGATCGTTACGAATCAATATTATACTCCAAGTTTTACCGCCCGTTTTCTAAGTGTTTTACCGAAGTTATAATCAAGCGGGTTTTTAGGGGTTCGTTCGCGTTTAACTTGGATTCCAACATTTTTATAAAATCGGAAAACGATCCGTTTGACATGTGGTTTTCTCTCATACCTTCCTTATGACCTCTAGTATTTATTTACCAAGATTAGCAACCGAATTACTCATGTTAAGGGGGTTCAATTGCAGTTACGAATTTGTACTTACGGTTTCGAACTACTTTTAGTAAATCGGCCGTAAATCCTAAACCGTAAGTCCCTTTGATCCGATTCTTTTTCCAAAATGATCTACGACTCGAGATCTACAAGGGTATGTTATATACTTAACCATATCAGTGAATTATATCTACTGCTATGCACGAGTTTCAAGGTTTAACGAAATTCCGGCATTATAACGGCTATAAATCGGACGTTCCAAAAATCATATTCATCCAACCAAGCCACACCGGGCATCAATACAATATATAAACATGATTCTCATCTCAACAAACCCTAGAACCACTGATCTTAACCTCAAAATCATCATGCTTCTTAAATCACATAACTAACTACATAATCATGCTTATAATCACCACTATAATCATACAAAGCTAAAACCATCAAAAACATATATAAATCTCAAATCAAATGCTAGGGTTTCAATAGGTCTACCTTCCTTGGAGTATGTTCTAGCCTCACTAAGCTTTGTATGATCCTTGAGTGGCTTTAAGCTAGCTAAATCAACCATAAGAATCAAAGAAAACAAGATTAGTTCTTGAAGAACACTATTCATCACTCAACTTGTAAAAATCATAAAAAATCGAAAAACAAGAGTTTAGCTCTCAAATTTTTACCACATCTTGGGTTCTTCATAAGCTTTGTTTTGAGCTATAGATCATGAAATTTGAAGCTTGGAAGCTATGGTTTTGAACCCTTTTTTCCTACTGGACAGAAACTGGTCAGATTTGGTTTTCTAACTTTGAGCATGGATTTGACTAGGCTATAGTACTTGGATTGCAATGAAATTTTGACGAACCTTGACCATGGAGTGGAGAGGCTTTGGTTAAAATTTGGTGATTTTATCATGGATAGAAATGGAGATATGAATTTTCTTCTTTGAGGTGCTCTTGCTGGGCAGTTTGAGAGAATGAGAGAAAATGAATTGTTTGCCTTGTTGCTTGGTCTAATCTTATCTAACACACCTTGCTTGGTTAATATCTTGGATAAAGTAGCTTTAATAAAGTTGTGATGTCATGGATGAGGCTTTTGGAGAGACAAGTGTTGATATGTAATGGAATGGTGTGTGTTGGAAGCTTAGCACTTGGTTAGGTTCTAAGTGTGCTAGTTGCTTAAGTAACTACTTAGTTACTTGCCCTTATCCACTAACACATGCTTGTATCTTGCTTTCCTGCTTATTTCCTTGTCTGGTTATTGCTTAATTCGCTAATCGTTCGGTGGAATAATCCAGGATTTTCTCGTTAGGGTTTTACCAGAAATCTCCTTAATATCTCTATAACTATTCTTAATTCTCCTCTATAATCTTTGATTCCAACTTTCTCAAATCTTTTTAAATAAATCCTTAAATCATTCCGTATCTGAGGAATCTCGGAGAAAATAAAAGTGCCGTTTTTCAGAATCCGACAGCTTTTACATACACTCTTTTCCCCCTGGATCACTAATACGAACTCAGAATTTCGTTCCGGGTACTTATATATTGCATCGTCTAATAATATTCCTATGTCCACCAAAATCACTATTCATCCATTTTTTCTTTACTCATCCTCTTAGGGTTGTACAATTGTCCCTGATCTCTTTCAATCGTTACTTAACCTTTTTACGGAACCACTGGACCAATAACAGATATCAATTTGGATGACATAAGAATAATCTTCTCCTTTAGAATTATCAAATCTCAATTCCCTAGGAGATAGATAATTCTTATATAAAGTGTCAACCAATAGTATTCTTCAAGACATATAAATATTTAAATCGAATTCCATTCCTTCCATTCATTATCTCAATCGTTACATCGTAGTCAAAATCACTATTCACCATTACCTCAGTACATAATAAAAAGTTTTTAATTATATCCAAAATTTGGGGTTCTTACAGTCTCCCCTCCTGAAAAGGATTCCGTCCCGGAATCAGGTAGGAAGCAAAGAGTCGTTTGTCTGTCGTTTACTTTTTAGCTTCCTGGTCAATTCTTAGTCGTTCTACCCTTTCTCAGCACATCTTCTAGTGCTACGATCCATATTTATCCTTTTCCATCAACTTTGCTACTTTTCGTACAACACACTATCCGGGTTATGATCTTACTCAGTCTTATCCTTATTGATACCTGCAGTGACATTGGTATCACTATCCCACTGCGAATTTGGAGGTAACCTCGCTCGCACTGTGCATTTCCTGATCGCTTTAATCTTCGCAATCTCGATCAATATAGAGAAATGGAGAGATTTATTGAGAGATCACTATGACCAATTGAACATTTGTTATATTGCATAGCTAGTACAGAAGGGGGCCAGCCTTTAGTACTTGACAAGCAATTAAACAAGTTATGGTATTCCACTTAGACTTCTATCACATAGACAGATAGTCACGTAGCAGTACCTCCCCTCCTTAAAGGGTTGTTCTTCTCAATTCATAAAGAAGATGAATAAGAGAGAAGAAAAGAAAAGAATTCTAAAGGATTATAGAAAGTTTTCATGATTGTAAAATATCATACTCAGAATTTACCTCTGAACTATAGAGGTTCATTAAGGAAGAAATTAATCATAATTATATCCAATACTATTTGATCGTAACCTCACGTGTCAACATATCTTGCTGCTTTGTCCACTATTCTCTGGACCTGTACCCTGGTTCAACCTTAGCAACACTTACTTTTGGAAAATCTTTGAACCTCTTAGGTTAAATCTTAGTTTCTCGCTTGACACCATTGTTACTGACATTCCATGTCACACTATTAGCTTTTTCATATCTATAATATTAACACTATCAGGTTGTCATCCCGAGAATTCATCGGAAAACCCATTTATTAATCCATTCCTAACATTCCTTGCTTCATATTCCGTAGTTGCTTTCCCCGTCTTTTCTTTATCAATCACATCCTTCTCATTATCTGATTCTTATTTACTTCTGTTATTTACTTTCACCTTCATCTCTTTATTGAGACACCTGTTGCACTTGGTACCTCCTTATCGGCATTCCGTCACATTTACTCTATAATCATCACGTTATTCCAATTTAAACTTTCCGAAATGAATCTGGCCCGATCCCTTAAATATAATCTACTTCTGCCAACCTTGTTTCTCATCACTTGTTCTTTTCTACCCGTGGTTTTCCACAGGTTGTTCTTCGTAAGTCAGACCAGGTCGTATATCTACTTGCTCGTACTCTTATCACCTATCGAGTATCTGCATTTTACTGGCGTAGCCTTGCCATATGAAAACCCGTTATGACCGGGCTATAAGTTTTGGGGGAAAAACTGGCTCGAATGCCACCTTCCGAACACTTTTAAACTCTCAGGTGGCCTAATAAGTCTCGGCTCAACTGCCCTTCTCTCTAAATCTCATTAATTCTTTCCACGGGAATACATTTAGCATCATGAATCATCAACCTCATATTCTCTATCTTGTTTGTGCAAAAGTACACTAACACAAACTTGCTTGTCATTCATCAACATGCCACTTAGCTCATTAATAGCAACACTTTCTTTATCTTTACGTTGTCATCTACTTTCATAGAAGAATCGCCATCGCTTGTTATTTACGTAGTGCATTAATAGCTAACCATACGGGTTTTAATCCTTTAGGGAGACAAAGTAATCACTATTCCTTATCCATAAGGAACATTTCCTGGACTTGATGTAGGAATTACATGAAGTAGATAAAATTGCAGAAGAGTTTCAAGCATCGCAGCTATGTCCGGTTGATGAAACAATCACTCATGCATCTTTCATCAAAGACTGGAAACTTAATGGTTTACTTCATCAATTTTGTATCATGGTCCTGGTTTGCCTCAAAACGGGACCTTCTACGGTGTGTAGTTGGCTTAAGACAATATCGAGAATCGAATCTTTACTTAAACTATTATTACCGTCGATTCTTGCACATTCATCAGAAGGAATGTAAATTCCTCCACTCCGATATGACCTTCAAGGTCCTTCCAAATATCATTCTATTTCTTCGGTATGAACATTTGTAATTATTCTTCTATACTTAGACTGTCGGCCACCTCATTAGCCTTTCCTGATACTAACAATTCCTTGTAATCCATGTTCTCTGGATACATTCCAACTCAAAATTTTCTACCTCATTCCCCTCACTGTTGGGTAAAAGCATTCTCCCTTAAGCTCTGTTGAAGGAGAAAAATATATCTATAAGTCTTTTTTTTCCATAAGTCATTGCTTCCACCTACCCGTGGGAACTTTATCACGTTTATTCCCACTCCTACTTAGGATACTTCTTTTCTTAGTTCTTTCCTTATCTTAGGATAATCTCAACCTTTATAGGTTCAATCCATACTTCCTCAGGGTTTCATACATGCATCATCTGGTATATTGCTACTGTGTCTTACATTCTCTTCCAAACTTCTAGTTGGAAACTCAGAATATTAACTTTTCCTTGTAAGGTTTCTTAGGTCGTCCTCATCATTCCTCCTGTATTTTCTAGGTACAGGGTATATCAAAACGTCATTGATCAATACTCTAATAATTCTATCTATGTTCTTTCCAGAACTCTTTTTAATAATCCTTACCGGTCATTGTTGCCTTAGCAAGTCCAACTCATATCATCTGAATTCATAATGTCGTTATTAGGGTTAATGCCATCCCTTGTGCATTCCCCAGGGTTTGTTTTAATTTATGGATATCCTATCCTTAATTCAACTGCCAAGGAATTCTTGCGTCCTGTACTTGGCAATCAAATCATGTGTCCTTAATAAGGGTCTCTTCTCAATCATTCTCATTTGATAATCGATCGGTGGCTTAATGCTAACCTCTTCTTTAAAATAGTTGTCAGCCTATTTGATCTTCCAAAAGACAACGTATGTCTATCTGCTCACTTACAGAACTTGGTACTGGTAGCAAGGATGTTCTGGAAGATATTGGTCGAGTAGAGTTCAACGTGAATCTCTTAGTACTTATCGTTCTTCTCAAAGGTAATTGCCTTAGACGAAATTCCTACAGCATACTGATCCATCTCTGACCATTTCTATACTCTCTTCATAAACCTTCGTTGTTTACTTTCCTTAGTCATAATATATTCATGGTATTCATGATACCCTAACATCATACATCTCAAGTCATTATACTTCCATTTTTTTTGTAATCTTTGACGATCATATACACATGAATCACTTTAGTACGGGTGACCCCATTCCAAAAGTCTAGTAAATTACCAATCCAAACAGGGGTTGCAAAGGGTTCAGTAGAAGATTCCTACAATCTCATTAATATTTCCGTCATATCAGAAGCCCTTGCAGTCGGTGCTTACTTAGAAGCAACCCTGCTTTGTCCTTTCATTGCTGGTCTAGTCACTTTATAGTCCGTTGTGACTTGGCCTTAACTGGCCACACTAAAATAAAAATATATGATTCTAGGGGTTGGCTAATAGCATTACCTTTCTAGCAATTGTTGGCGTAGTGCCTTCTTCTTTGATACCTTTCTACCTTTCCAAAACTTTACTTCATATAAGTCTTAATCGACTATTCGGCACCGTCTCTGGTCACCTTTCCTCTACTTTTATCTTTTCAACTATTCTTATCAATCCCACGTGCCATGCAAGCTTACCATTCCTGGCATAACAGCCTTTTCACTTAAGTCAATCCCGGATTTTCTCAGTCCGGCTGGTTTCATACTTACATTTCCTGTTTTCGTCCAATCTCACATCATCATTGTATTTCTACAATCAATAGCGATAACCGGGGTCTGTCCACCAACCCATATCGCGGCTACTTTACCCAATTCACGGGGTTTGCCCAAGTTTCTACTCTCTTCCATAATGTTCTCTGATAATCAGAAAGACAAGGTTTGCCAAAATTCGTTGAAGTTCTTCCCAGAATTAGGGAAATTTTGGTCAATCTATCCATCTATTGGTAACATTAAGGAGACCAGTTTCGAAACCTGAAGAATAGTTCTATGAACCTCCAAGCAGGTAGAACCATAAGCAATCCTAATTTACGAAATAATAGTCATCAGATTGGAAGTTTAACCACTGGAGAGGAACCAATTATAAACATCCCTTAGAAGGGACTAAACAGTTTCAAACTGAAACCTGTCACAACATCTTGATACCTATACATCCTGATATTCAATATTTCCCAATGTCAGTCTACCTAACCACTAGTCTCAGAAGGAACATTACCGTCGGAGTTGGTTGTTCCACAAAAATTGGCACTACTAAGGCCATCCGAACCTGGTGAACCGTGCTGTCCGAACACATCCTCAACTACTTTGTCGTGCTGCACAAGCACACATCCTAATCCTTTATGCGAAGCGTCATTGGAAACACAAAGTCTCCTTTTTTCCATTAAGCAATGCCAACTCTTGGTCATTACCAATTTTCTCTTTTATCTCCAGGAAGATTTTCTCACATTATTCTCTTTAACTGCTGATCGTATTACTTGATCCATTACAATTCCGTGTCGGAGTAAACTTAAGGTAACTACTATAATTCATTCAAAGAAAGAATTTAATATTCCTCTGAATCACATGCATCTAACGTTTCTGGTTCATCGTTTCACTGAGTTGAAATAACCCTATACTCAGTCTTTGATAGTAGTCTCATTACGAGTTCATCTTGACTCACTGGTCTTATCTTCCGGTAGGTTCTGAGATCATTGTCTTGCTTACTACTTCCTTATATAACTTTATCCAACCATGCTGTCACTCCCCAATGTCTTTACTTTCTAACTGATTCATTCATAACATGAACATTTCCCTGAATAAAACCACCTCATTAACCTCAATTTGGTTCCATAAATTACAACCTATGACATCTGCCTTCTCATGGCGAATTATTACTGAAAATATTCATAATAATACATTTGTCAAATGATATGGCACTTACTGCCTCATTCTCAACTATTTCTAGGGACTCTGCTCCTTGCCCTAAATCGATGTCTTTGATAATCATACATCCCTCTAGCTCTTTCTTCGTTAATATGAAAGTCTCTGAGGATTCTCGTCTATTCCCGTATAAGATCTCAAGTAATTCTTCCAATCCGTCTTACTTGCTGGTACTACATCCAGTAGTCCGGCTACGAATCCAACATGAATCTTTGGTTCTCTTGCTAATAGCTCAGCTCTTTATGCTCACTTTTCTGAGCACTATACCTTAATCATCTCAGTCTTTCTGGCTGTAGCCCTCATTCCTCGAGGGTAAGCTCCTTATCCTAACAGGATTTTCCTTATCTGCTGGAACCTCTTCTGGGTATCCAGTAGGGTACTCCATCGAATTTACCCACTGATTTTCAACACATAAAGCATCATCGCGCTGCTGCTCTTATGCCTCAAGGTCTGTCGCCTTATTCGTCGATACGATATCGAGCTAAGTTACTATCATGATACTTAAGAGTTCCCATAAGGGTTTTATACATCATCACAACCTTAAGTAGTCCGACTATGAACTTGGCAAGAGTTCTTATTATCTTAGTGAATTTATTGTTTTAACGTCGCCTCATCTCTTGGGTTTATAACGTACGCTCTGATACCACTTCTGTAACGCCCCCAGATCCGGGGTCCGGGATCGGGTCGTTACTGCCTCATAACTTATACAAAATACTTGACTTGAGTCCAAAATCAATAAGTAGCATGCTATGACCCCACAATAATATCCACTCACACACACACAGTTATAGTCCCAGAGATGAAATTGAAATAAGTCTTACATAAAAGGGGTTTACGAATGAAAGTTATTACAACCCTGAAAGGATAACATCATAAGTTTAAAAGTTTTGGCGTTGATTACATTAATTATACATATAGTTAAACAGGGAACAAAAGCTGTCTAACTATGCTACCTCAGCAATGGCGACTAGCATCTCAGCGGGGAGTCCGGTGGGTCGGGTAACCCGCTTGCGCCGAGTGCGCCTGACGCAAGCCATCTGCCCTAGCTGTTGTTGTGACATAATATGAACAAAGCAAGGGTGAGCGAAAGCCCACCAACAATAATATAACTGAACAGTGATACATATATACAGTAGTTCAAAATATCCTTTGAAATCATATGCCATGCCTTAATGAAGTTATTGCCAGTATAATATAAAGGATGAAGTTACTAGGTAACTCAAAGTATTTGTTTGTAGAAATATCTGCTACATCAAAAGTAAGCGAGATATTCTCATTGCCATTAAAAGAGGAACTTGCATGAAAAGATTGCAATTCCAGTTATGAACACTTTTCCAGCTCTGCCAACAGTAATCATGTTGCAGGAAATAAATAAGTTTGGATGATGAACCAATGATGGAGTATTCACCGCGCCCGCTGTTCCAATCTTGATGATCAGTCGAGATCGTACAGCTCAAATTAGATTTACTACCGGTAGAAGGAAGAACTGATGGCTTTACTTGTCTACCGCCTTACTAGCTCTCCCCGGCCAACGGTTGGGCCAAAGGGGATGGACCGGCGCTACTCGGCCTCTTACACGACTCCTAGTTCAAATAGAATTCATGATTCTGAATGTAACGTTCGTCCCCCTTTCCCCAAGTATAATACTTGTTGATAAGACTCCACAAAGTAGTCGTATCTAGTTGGAAAGGAAAATTCACCAATAACTTCCAAGCTATTGCTTGGTAACGAATATCAACTTGTTCCAACCATCTTACCCCTTGAAAGATGAGAAGGTAAACAACGACTTAATAAGTCAATAGCACCCGAGTTGCGAGTGAAGAGAATACTTTATGACCGGGAAGTCGACAAGATAAATATCATTTTCCAAGTAAGGTTCCCTTATTATTAGGGAGATAGACTCAAAGAAGAATGATGGCTGAGAACCTTTCTTGATATAAGATTAATAATAATATGACTCCGAAATATTTTCCGTAATAATCGAAGAAGATAGACCTTATTGAGGTTATTCTAAGTAGGAAATAAATATTCAGAGAATATTTATTGAATTAAAAATATTTAAAGAATATTTAGGAATATGAAAGAATATCTTTAATCCGAGTATTTCTCAAAATAATCCTTGAAGAAATATCAGGAGAATATTTATTGAATAAATAAATATTTAAATGAATATTCAAAATAATATTCATTAATTAATAAGACCTGAAAGGAATATTTAAGATAATATTCATAATTAATTAGGAATTTAAATGAATATTCAAAAAGTAATATTCATTTAATGAATAATATTCTAAATGAATATCAAGTAATATTCATTTAGTAATCCAAGCTTTAAAGGAATATTCGAGATAATATTCGATAAATAAATCAAGCTTCAGATGAATATTAGAATAATATTCATCAAGTAATTAATATCTTAAATGATTATTCAAAAGTAATATTCATTTAATAAAATAATATTCTAAATGGATATTCAAATAATATTCATTTAGTAGTCCAATCTTTAGAAGAATATTCGGAATAATAATCGCTAATCTATTCGACTCTGAATGAATATTGAAAAATATTATTCGTCGAATGGTTACGTTCAAATAATTATTTGAAGTAAGGATCGTTAAATAAATAATCTCGAACGAATATTCAAATAATATTCGTCGCCCAAATAAGGGAAAATATTTACTTAAATATTTTCCTCCGAGGTAATCTCGATATATCAAGAAATATTGACTCCCGGTCTATATTTGATGAATAAGATGTATACGCCCATCTATGAGGGTCTTACAATAACCTGCTTATAATTGATACGTTAGCTATCTAATTTATAAGCCAATAAACAATCAGGGAACAAGCATAAAGATATAACTGGAAAGTAGGCATGCATGCTATGGCATATGTACAACAGAAAACATATATATATATATATATATATATATATATATATATATATATATATATATATATATATATATATATATATATATATATATTCAATCACAACAACAGCCTGAAAGAAGGGAATTGAAACTTGCCTGGTAGTCGAGTACGGTAAGGGGTAGTGGTAGCGGGTCCCGTGTCAGCTTGGGGATCTATAAATAGCCAAGGCATTCGGGATTAATCAATTAACATCTTAAAAGTTAAGTTATACTTAAATCGAAACACGTTCTCGAGTTATCTCGTTATACCCCTTTTAGTGGATTCCTTTTTATCATCGATCCGACCCGACATTCGTTCGTTAATACGACATGTCACTGTACTTACACTTGGGACATACTTAAGTCATACAAGTTCTAAAGTCGATCGTTACGAATCAATATTATACTCCAAGTTTTACCGCCCGTTTTCTAAGTGTTTTACCGAAGTTATAATCAAGCGGGTTTTTAGGGGTTCGTTCGCGTTTAACTTGGATTCCAACATTTTTATAAAATCGGAAAACGATCCCTTTGACATGTGGTTTTCTCTCATACCTTCCTTATGACCTCTAGTATTTATTTACCAAGATTAGCAACCGAATTACTCATGTTAAGGGGGTTCAATTGCAGTTACGAATTTGTACTTACGGTTTCGAACTACTTTTAGTAAATCGGCCGTAAATCCTAAACCGTAAGTCCCTTTGATCCGATTCTTTTTCCAAAATGATCTACGACTCGAGATCTACAAGGGTATGTTATATACTTAACCATATCAGTGAATTATATCTACTGCTATGCACGAGTTTCAAGGTTTAACGAAATTCCGGCATTATAACGGCTATAAATCGGACGTTCCAAAAATCATATTCATCCAACCAAGCCACACCGGGCATCAATACAATATATAAACATGATTCTCATCTCAACAAACCCTAGAACCACTGATCTTAACCTCAAAATCATCATGCTTCTTAAATCACATAACTAACTACATAATCATGCTTATAATCACCACTATAATCATACAAAGCTAAAACCATCAAAAACATATATAAATCTCAAATCAAATGCTAGGGTTTCAATAGGTCTACCTGCCTTGGAGTATGTTCTAGCCTCACTAAGCTTTGTATGATCCTTGAGTGGCCTTAAGCTAGCTAAATCAACCATAAGAATCAAAGAAAACAAGATTAGTTCTTGAAGAACACTATTCATCACTCAACTTGTAAAAATCATAAAAAATCGAAAAACAAGAGTTTAGCTCTCAAATTTTTACCACATCTTGGGTTCTCCATAAGCTTTGTTTTGAGCTATAGATCATGAAATTTGAAGCTTGGAAGCTATGGTTTTGAACCCTTTTTTCCTACTGGACAGAAACTGGTCAGATTTGGTTTTCTAACTTTGAGCATGGATTTGACTAGGCTATAGTACTTGGATTGCAATGAAATTTTGACGAACCTTGACCATGGAGTGGAGAGGCTTTGGTTAAAATTTGGTGATTTTATCATGGATAGAAATGGAGATATGAATTTTCTTCTTTGAGGTGCTCTTGCTGGGCAGTTTGAGAGAATGAGAGAAAATGAATTGTTTGCCTTGTTGCTTGGTCTAATCTTATCTAACACACCTTGCTTGGTTAATATCTTGGATAAAGTAGCTTTATTAAAGTTGTGATGTCATGGATGAGGCTTTTGGAGAGATAAGTGTTGATATGTAATGGAATGGTGTGTGTTGGAAGCTTAGCACTTGGTTAGGTTCTAAGTGTGCTAGTTGCTTAAGTAACTACTTAGTTACTTGCCCTTATCCACTAACACATGCTTGTATCTTGCTTTCCTGCTTATTTCCTTGTCTGGTTATTGCTTAATTCGCTAATCGTTCGGTGGAATAATCCAGGATTTTCTAGTTAGGGTTTTACCTGAAATCTCCTTAATATCTCTATAACTATTCTTAATTCTCCTCTATAATCTTTGATTCCAACTTTCTCAAATCTTTTTAAATAAATCCTTAAATCATTCCGTATCTGAGGAATCTCGGAGAAAATAAAAGTGCCATTTTTCAGAATCCGACAGCTTTTACATACACTCTTTTTCCCCCTGGATCACTAATACGAACTCAGAATTTCGTTCCGGGTACTTATATATTGCATCGTCTAATAATATTCCTATGTCCACCAAAATCACTATTCATCCATTTTTTCTTTACTCATCCTCTTAGGGTTGTACAATTGTCCCTGATCTCTTTCAATCGTTACTTAACCTTTTTACGGAACCACTGGACCAATAACAGATATCGATTTGGATGACATAAGAATAATCTTCTCCTTTAGAATTATCAAATCTCAATTCCCTAGGAGATAGATAATTCTTATATAAAGTGTCAACCAATAGTATTCTTCAAGACATATAAATATTTAAATCGAATTCCATTCCTTCCATTCATTATCTCAATCGTTACATCGTAGTCAAAATCACTATTCACCATTACCTCAGTACATAATAAAAAGTTTTTAATTATATCCAAAATTTGGGGTTCTTACAAATGTGGTTTGTTTCTTCTCTCAATTCTATTGTACTGTAACTGATCTTCAAACTATCACTCGAAAAATCTCTGTCACTGTTCAAATGAATCCATTAACTTCAATGCTGTACTGGGGCTTGATCAGATAACTGAATCGTCTTCCAGTGTATGACATCAAAACTATAGATTGACTTTTCTTCTTTCTTCTGACAGATAATACTTCTTGAGATTCCTGTGACAGTTCATATGTATATTTACTTATTACAATTTGGTTTAAGTTGATTAGGATCCTCTAACTACAAATAGGCTGAGTCATATGCCTTTCAATCTCCCCCTATTTGTTTGTTAGACAATAACAAGCAAATTCCTAGAGGATACCTCAACTAATCCAACTTAACCAAATGAAAGATAAAACTTTAAATACTAAGTAAATATGAAAAAAAAAGTTCTGGTTTATATTTAACATTTGCCAGATTCAAACATGAAAGATAAATACAAGATAGATGATCCTCTAGACTGATCATATGATATAAATTCCTATCAAGATTTATCTAGGCTCTAAAGATATAACATGTAGAGCAATTCTTTTTCTTCAATTGTCTTCCCTTCTGAATTATCCTTCTTCTCGCTCATCTGTGACTTGAAGTTTCATATGTAGATCAGAATCAACAAGACGTTCTCTTCTTGATGACAATCCTTGAGGTAAGACTAAAGGAATTCCAAGCTTCTTTCTCAGTTCACCTTGAAATTTCTTGTAATCTTTTATGTTCGTTTGTGCATAGGAACGAATGTGATCTGCAGCTATTACTTTTTCTTCAGTCAAGTATCCATGATTTCTGAGAGCATATTCAGCATATACCAAGTGCTTTGCATGATGTTCGTATAGCTCATCTGTCTGAAGATTGATTGTGTGAAGTACCTCTCCCTTAAGAAATTTTACTTGTGGAGGTTCCTTAATCACTTCTGGTCCAGCTCTTTCAGCAAATTCTTTGAACTTTTCATGTAACAATACACCTAGCTCAGAAGATGTTCTTACCTTAGGCCTAAGTACCCATATCTCTGTCAGTGATCTGTCATAAAAGAACTGAATAGATACTCTGAATGTTCCAACTTTATGACAATCTACAAATATTACTAGCTCATCAGATTTGGGTTCAAATGCAGTAGTTATCCTGATGACTTCTACCTGTAAGGCCTTTATATACATTTCGTGAATTGGATTTGCCAGTTTGAATTCCTCGAGAATTTGTCCAAGACGACGATCTTCATAATCAGAACTCTGAGGTGAATCAATTGCTCTTTGAGCACGTTCCCATTTGTCACAGCTCTTTAGTCTGATATATGTTTTTCTTTTCTCAACAATTATAGCATGTAGTCGTTGTAATGCTTGCTGTTCAGCTTTCTGAAGTTCTTCATTTCGTGCAATTTGCTCTAAAGATTTTTGAAGTTTTTCTTCTCTCAGTTGCAAATTAGCTTCCCTTTGAGCAAATAATTCTTCAGATTCTTTCTCAGCTTGTTGAGCTTCAAATTCAGATATCACTGGTCCTTCATCTTCCTAGTGACTAAGATCAGGTTCAAGAAGTTCTTCACCTTGATCAGGGAATTCAAGATCAGCAAAAACATCGAAGTTATCCGGTTCACCCGTGTAATAATAACCTGTGTTCTTGTCTTGAATTTGTTCTTCAGTTTCTTCAACTACTTTCTTCCTCTTATCTTCACCTTGGTCAGATTTACCAGATTTTCCTTCTCCTCCCTCTCTTTCTTTAGTAGTTTTATCTTGTGACCCCTTTGATTTCTCCCCCTTAGTTGAGGAATCCTCTACAGACTTAGCAGTTGCTCCAGCTTCAGGATCTTGTTCATCATCATCACCATCCTTACTTGTAAAGAATTCAATTTCTTCATTCGTAGGTTTGCGGCTTTGACTGACAAGATTAAACAAATGTCTTAACCCTTTAGCCTGGTGTGCATTTTGCTTTTCGATCTGGTCCAGACGAGAATTAGTAGATTCTTGATTGTGCTGTACCTCTGACTGTAGATTATCAACTTTCAAGGAAATCTCAGAAATTGACATGTCTTGAGCAACAGTAATATCTCAAGAGTCATCAAGTGCCTTTTCATGAGAGAGTTCGAGAGATTCTATCTTCTTAGTGAAAGATGTCTTTAAGTAGTTTATGTCCTTCTTCATTACAGCAAGCTGACTGTTGACAGAGGTGGATGTAGAAGATCGCTCACCCACTTGTGCTCTCAGGATTTCTGTTTCAGCCTTGCTGACTGCAAGTTCTTTCTCTAAAGCAATTATCTTTTCTAATAATGAGAGAGTGTATGTGTCAGTGTGTGCGCTCACCTGACGTTCACTTTGAGATCCACTCACCTGAAGTGCATGTGTTTCACTCAATTTTATGGTATTCCTCACATCACTCCTCTCAGATTCCTTAGCTGCTTCCAGATTTGTACCTGCATATAAAATCACCCTAGCCTCCTCTGGGAAGGTCAGTGGTGGTGCAATGGGAGTTCGCAAATCCCTGTCCTTAATCAAATCTACTTGAACATTTGAAATTGTTGACTGAATTGCTTTAGTAGTAGATTGATCAAGTTGTCTTCCACTTTCTCCAGTCGAAACTGCGAGTGGAAAATCCCTTGAGGGAGCCAGGAGTGTTTGTCCTGGGAGGGGAGATGATGGTTCTATTAAAGTTGGCTGAGAACCAAGATTTCCCTCTGAAGCCTGTGAAGACTCTTCTACCGTAACTATGGTAGGCACTGTCACATTTTCTACGTGCTCTCCTTGCAGTGTGTCCTGAGACTCATTTAAAGGTATGTCTTCCCCCATTGTGAGTAATAGGGGAGGTGTGCTTGACTCACTACAAGGTGCCACGGCGCTATGGCGAATTTCAATAGAATCATCCTGTTGAGAAGATGATTCTAGTAACTGTGTAACGGCCATATCAATTTCCATATCCTGTTGGGAGGATATAGACGGGCTTACAGTTGCCTCAGTTTGAGTTCTACTTTTCTTTTCTAGAGGCAGAGCTGTGGGTTCACTCATACTACCACTACTGATACGACTTCTTTTAACTTGCAATTTCTTTCTGGAGTGAAAAGATATGAGTTTTGTTGGTTGAGTGTTTGGCTCTACGACCTTGGTTAGAGGTTGTGGTACTACAACCCCTTGGTCAGACCTACCAACCACTTGGGTTCCAGAAATAGATTGAGAAGTAGTAGTTTGAGGAACAGAAGGCAATACCTGGTCAGCTGATTCCGCAACAGTCTCTGATAAGATGGGTTGATCTGATTCAGGTTCAGGGACAGATGCAGTTTCTTGCACTGGATGTTCAACAGCAAGAGCAGCTGGCTGAGGAACAATTTGCTGAGCAGGTTCAACTTGTTGATTGCCTTGATTTTCATTATCAACAAGTATGTTTTCCACTGGTGGTTCAGGGTTTTGTTCTGGTTGTTCAGGTTCTGGTACAGGTTCAATAACAGGTAGTTGTATATAGTTTGACATGTATTGAGTGACAACTACAGGTATGTTTGTGAATTTTGGCTTGTTGCTGTACTCAGTGAACAATCTGGTAGTAGGTTTACCTGACGCCAGTGACTCCCCATTCAGGAATTGGGCTTGGTTTTCTAGTTCCACAAGATGATTAAAAATCAATGATAAGAATCTTGGATAATAACATGAAACTTTATGTCCATTATCAAAATTCTTCTAACCATCGGAACACACAGTAGTCTGCCAATATTAATTCTTCGGTTGTGTGCAACTGCATATCCAATATGCTGCAAGAAAGATGGTAATACCCCGAAGTTCCCTTTAGTAGTATTGGCAAAGACTCTACCTAGTGTGTCAAACAGATAATCCCATTCCTGAACGAAGTTCTTTTTATTCCAGACAGTTTGATCAGGACTGTCTTGATAGAATACACCATTTAAAAAATTTATCAATTCTTGATCTGATGGTAATTCTTCGAAATTATCAGTTGGAAAATTTAAGACCGTATTTATTGTATTTTCATTCACTGTGTACTGATTATCTCCTACAGAGAAGACAAAAGATCTGTTATCATTAGAAATGACAGCAGTAGTACACATGATTCGCAAAGGTTCAATCTTCAGAGGAGCATCCAATCTCAAAGCATTGCGAACCAGTGAATTTTCATTTAAAAACCGAATCCACGGTCGAAAACGTTCAACTGAACATTTTTCTGGATCAAAATAACCGATTAAATTATGTTTAATAATTTCAAATCGATCAGCCATTTTAATCAAGATTTAATTTCCTTGAAAATTTCAGATTTTACAAATTTTTAATTTAAGAATTAATTTTTCGAATTAATAATTAATTAAAAATTTGAAATAATTAAAAGTTCTTCAAAAATTCTGAAAAATTCACACACTGATCCTTGTATACACACAAACACAGGTATAATTTTAGTTTTGCAAAAATCGAAATCAGTTTTCCACAAAAGTAGATCTTGAAAACGAATTTTTCGAAAATAAACTCTTCAAAATCGAACAAAATCGCGATTTTAACCACTCAAAACAAAGATAATCAAGCAAGGAGTTCAAATAAGTGGTTAATTCGTGATTTGGTTGAGAGAAATCGGTCGAAAATTGGACAGAGATTCGACAGATATGTGTGTATATTGTATGTATCTGTTTTGGTACTCTAAGACTTAACTTGAGAGTAAGACTAAAATGAAAATAAGACTAAACTTATTCTAACTGCTATTTATATACTAACTTGTTCGAATAAGACTTAAAACTATAACTAATAAGACTTAACTACATTAAGACAAATAAGACTTAAAAATACATACATACGAATAAGACTTAAAAATAAGTAATTAAGACTTAATTAACTTACAGGTGATTAAGACTTAATTTACACTGACTAATGAATATGACTTAAAAAATTAATAAGACATAACTGTTATATATTTATACTATATTCGAATATGACTTAAAAAATATTCTATTAAGACTTAATTAAAACTAAGACTAAGTTAAGACTTAATATAAACAAAACTTAAAACTCCGAATAAGACTTAATCTAAAACTAAAGGAATAAGACTTAAATTTAAAACTAAAAAGACTTAACTAATTATACTTAACAAATAAGTAATTAAGACTTAATTTATACTGACCTGTGAATATGACTTAGATTTAAAACTCGGTAAGACTTAACCTGTTTAAGTCATACCGATTTTAAATTAAGTCATATTGACTGTTTTTCCTAATTTTAAGTCATATTAACTTTAAATAAACATTAAAAATACTATAAAATATACAATTAACTTATAAAAATAATAAAAATATTATATAAAATTAAACAAATAATAAAAATAATTATACATACCATATGCTAACCTATTAACGAAAACAAAGCAATATTAACAGGACAAACATTACAAAACATATGATAAATTAATTAATAAAATAGAAATAAATATCTACAAATATTCTAAAAATACAAAAGTATGAAGTATTAAATATTATGAATAAACAGAGTGAAAAATAACTAAACAAACAAGAAAATCAGATGGTAAAATAATTAGACAAGTGATTTCAAACAACAAATATTCACAGAATAATCACTTGCAAAATTATTAAAGATCAAATTTCAGATATTAACAGTATTAATTACTAGGACTGTTTAAATACCCAATTCACTAACAATTCTAGTGAATGAGGATTCATTAAGCGACTTAGTAAAAATATCTGCAGTTTGATCTCCAGAGCCTACAAATAGTAGTTCCACTGTACCATTCATTACATGCTCTCTTATAAAATGATACCTTAGGTCAATGTGCTTTGTCCTTGAGTGCTGCATAGGATTGCTTGCAATTGCTATGGCACTTGTATTATCACATAAAATAGGAATATTTTCCAATACAATGCCATAGTCCATTAATTGATTCCTTATCCATAAGATCTGAGCACAACAGCTTCCAGCAGCTATATATTCAGCTTCGGCTGTAGAGTTAGAAACTGTTTGCTGTTTCTTACTGAACCAGGATACCAATCTTCCACCTAGGTATTGACAACTTCCAGATGTACTTTTCCTGTCTACAACACTTCCTGCATAGTCAGAATCTGTATATCCATTTAAAGTAAAACCAGATTCATTAGGGTACCAGATGCCTAAATTAGGCGTACCCTTTAGATATTTTAAGATTCTTTTGACAGCAGTAAGATGGATTTCTTTAGGGTTCGCTTGGAACCTTGCACACAAGCATGTGGTAAACATTATATCTGGTCTACTAGCAGTTAGGTAAAGCAATGAGCCAATCATACCTCTATAGCCTGTGATATCTACCTTAGCAGAACTTTCACATAAACCAATTTTGACAGCTATAGTTGATGGTGTCTTTGCTGATGAGCACTCCTCCATGTGATATTTCTTGAGGAGCTCCTTGATGTACTTAGATTGACAAATAAATATTCCATCTTGTCTCTGACTTATTTGTAATCCAAGAAAGAATTTCAGTTCTCCCATCATGCTCATTTCAAACCTGCCCTGCATTAACTTAGAAAACTTCTTGCACAGAAGCTCATTAGTAGACCCAAATATAATATCGTCCACATAGACTTGGACTAGTATTATATCATTCTTATGTCTTTTAGTGAAGAGCGTTTTGTCTATGACACCTCTTATAAAACTATTTTCTAATAGAAATTCAGAAAGAGTGTCATACCATTTTCTTGGGGCTTGCTTAAGACCATAGATAGCTTTTTAAAAAAAGTAAACATAGTCCAGATGATCTTGATCTTCAAAACCAGGAGGCTGTTCTACATACACTTCTTCATCTAGCTTACCATTCAGAAAGGCACTCTTGACATCCATTTGATAAACTTTGAATCTTGAATAGGATGCATATGCCAAGAATATTCTGATGGCCTCAAGTCTTGCCACTGGAGCATAGGTCTCGTCATAATCAATGCCTTCAGCTTGAGAATAACCTTTAGCTACCAGTCTTGCTTTGTTTCTTATCACAGTGCCATCTTCATCTAATTTGTTTCTGAATACCCATCTTGTGTCCACCACTTTTCTATCTTTAGGTCTGGGTACCAGCTTCCATACTTCTAGTTGCTTAAATTGATTGAGTTCATCTTGCATAGCAATCACCCAATCAGGATCAGATAGAGCTTCTTCTACTTTCTTAGGTTCCATGACAGAAAGGAACCCAGAATAATTACATTGATTCTGATAAGCTCTTCTTGTTTTCACACCAACATCTGGATCACCAAGAATCAGCTCAAAAAGATGAGCTCTATTCCAAACAGTTTGTCTGGGAAGAATTGATCTTGACGATTCGCCTTGTTCTTCAGTATGATGTTGAGTATGACTTGTTGACCCTTCATTATCTCCCCCTGAGTTGTTGTCAGTTTGACTTGTTGATGGTTCAAGAGTATCAGTGGTGTCTTGAAAATTATCATTGTTTTCACCAGCATCACCTTGATCATTACCACCAACATTTGGATTATTATTATCAGCAACAACGTCAGGTTGATTGTCATCATTTGAATCTGAGTCTGACATATCATCAAACTTAAGCTTTTCAGATGGATCTTCATTTTGGATATTTGGGAGTTTCGTGTCATCAAATGTAACATTGACACTTTCCAAAGTTTTCTGTTGATCAATAAGATACACCTTGTAGGCTCTTCTAGTATAACCAATAAATATTGCTTCATGTGCTTTTTCTTCAAATTTACCACCTTGATCATCTCCTTCTTTCAGCACAAAGCATTTTGTCCCAAATACATGGAAGTACTTGAGAGTTGGTTTCTTGTCATGTAGAGCTTCATATGGTGTCTTCATTAAGTCTTTATTGATAAGTGTTCGATTCTGGGTATAGCATGCAGTGTTGATAGCTTCAGCCCAAAAGCTCAATGGAAGCCTTGATTCACTTAGCATTGTACGTGCAGCTTCAATCAAGGTTCTATTCTTTCTTTCAACTACCCCATTTTGTTGAGGAGTTCTGGGAGCCGAGTATTGTCTAGTTATACCCTTTTCAATGCAAAAGTCATTCAGAACTGCATTCTTGAATTCAGTTCCGTTGTCTGACCTTATAGCTCTTACTGGACGATTAGAATCCAGCTCAATTAACTTAATGTGATCAACTACCAGTTGTGGAGTTTCATCTTTTGAGTTCAGAAATAGTACCCATGTGAATTTTGAGAAATCATCAACAATCACTAGAGCATATCTTTTCCTTGACATAGACATCACACTAACTGGACCAAACAAATCCATATGGAGAAGTTGTAATGGTTTAGTTATTGATGATATGTTAGTGCTCCTGTGAGTTGCCCTTTTTAACTTCCCTTTTTGACAAGCATCACATAGACCTTCCTGAGTAAATTCAATCGAAGGTAAACCTCTCACCAACTCTCTTTTCACTAGAGAATTCATTGTTTTAAATTTTAGGTGAGAAAGTCTCTTGTGCCATAACCAACTTTCATCAGTGGATGCCTTTGAATAAAAACATCTAATTTCTTCTGTGCTTCCAGAGTTCATATTGGCTATGTACAAGTTTCCTTTTCTTACTCCAGTCAACTGTGGCCTTTCATTTCTCTTGTGTGATATTAGACAATTCTTCTTGTTGAAATGAACTTCATACCCTTTGTCACAGAATTGACTAATACTGAGCAAATTGTGCTCAAGGCCGTTCACAAAAGAGACATCTTCAACGATAACATTTCCAGCTTCTAATCTGCCATATCCATCAGTTTTACCTTTGCTGTTATCTCTAAAGGTAATGACTGGGCCGGCCTTCTCCACCACATTTGTCAGCAGGGCTCTATCTCCGGTCATATGCCTTGAACATCCACTGTCCAGAATCCACATGACTCGTTCAACCTGTTTCAAACCCTGCAATGACAAATTGGTTAGACTTTCTTCGGAACCCAAATTTGATTGGGTCCGGAGTACTTAAAGAATTGACCTTTATCAGGTAAAGCAACACTTTTTATCTTAACAACATTTTCTTCAGGTACTGGACATTTAACCCTGTAAACAGCTTTAACTTGTTTTGGTTTCAGCTTGGGTAACCATGTCTTCACCATATCCTGAGAAGGACTTGAAGTCTTAATCTTAGAATTAGGTGGTGTTACAGTCCTGGATCTAACATGTTTATTTCTGCTCATCTGCTGTCTAGGAGCATTCTTATTAACACATGCATGATTACCGTTAAAGTAAGCAGACATTATATTAAAAGCACAAGACATGCAATTAACAGCATCGCATTTCTTATGAGCAGTATCAATAACATGAATAGCATGCATGGTAGATTTGTTGTTGCATTTATTCATGTTGTTACTTCTGCCACTAGTTTTCAATGAACTAGTAGACTCACCAACTCTTTCTGCTTTTACAAACACAGTCTTTCTATCTTTATCATTTTTAACAACTTGATTACTTTTTAAGACTACGCCATTAGCTACATCCTCAATGCGCATCTCTTCCTTAATGATTAAAGATGTTGTATCCAAAGGTTCTGCTATGGATGTCTTAAAGAGTGGATTACTAACACTCTTAAGCACTAATGGTATACCCCTATCTACAGCATTGACACGATTAGGGGTAATAATGCTTTTTCGTCCAATAGCTTCATTATAATCAAACCCAATTCCTACGGTTTGATTAATTGCTTGTTGGTTAAACAACTCTTTAGCTACTTTACATGAATTAGAAGTAGCACTAACTCTTATTTCTAACTCAGCTATTGTTTCACGTTGTTGAACCACCATCTCTGCTAGAGACCTCTCAAGTTCTTTTAGCATTCTTATTTCTGATTTTTGTATAACATGGCAATTTTGTACATCATGTAATTCTGATAATTGATTACTAAGATCTGTATTTAACAAATTTAGCCTTTCAATCTCTCTATTAGCATTACCTAGTGTATCAGTAAGTTGATAAATATATTGACTTTCAGTACATGATACCTCAGATGATGTACCACTGGAGTTATCAGATTTTGCCATCAGGGCAAGATTGCCATACTCTTCATCTTCAGAGTCTGTATCATCCCAACTCTTTCCAGCTGCCACATAGGCTTTACCTGTCTTCTTCTTCTCAGATCCAAAGTCTTTTCTTTGGTTTTGTTTTGGCTTCTGACATTCAGTAGCGAAATGTCCAAGTTCATTACAGTTGTAGCATCTAATTTTACTTCTTTCAACTGTTCCAGTTTTGTAACCTCCTCTGTTACTTGAGGATGAAGAACCTCCTCTCTGGAACCTGTTATAGTTAGATTTGTACCTGAACTTGGGATTCTTCCTGAATCTGAAGTTGCTGAATTTCCTTACCAACAAAGCCATGGACTCATCTTCCAACTGATCTAGCTCTTCTAACGAATAGAAGTCTCCTTCATCTGGACTAGCATTCGTTTGACCAACTTCAACTTCAAGCTTGCCACTGTCAACATTACAAGATTGAATAACCTTATTTTCCACTTCCTGTTTGTTCTCAACAATAAGAGCTGTAGAAGTATTAGCAACTCTTCCTTTTCCATAAATCTCCTTTTGTTGAGATTGTTCCAGTTCATAGGTTTTTAAAACACCAAAGAGTCTTTCTACAGTAATTTCACTTAGATTCCTTGACTCTCTGATAGCTGTAATTCTATGTTCTAGATGAACAGGCATTGACAGTAGAAATTTTCTGTTGATCTCTTTCTGAGTGTAATACTTGCCATGCATCTGTAAATTGTTGACAAGTTTGTTATATCTTTCAAATACATCTTGAATACTTTCATTGTATGCTGATCGAAAGTGTACATACTCAGAAGTCAGAATTTCTAGTCGATTCTCCCTAACTTCCTCTGTTCCTTCATTCACAGTTTCAATGGTTTCCCACATGTGCTTTGCTGTCTTGCAGTTAATCACATGACTGTACATCACAGAGTCTACAGAATCTATTAAGATCAGTCTTAAATTAATGTCAAGTCCAGCTTCCTCTCTTTCAGCAAGAGTGAATTCAGAAGAATCTTTTTGTACAAGCTTTGCAGGGGTAACAACTTTTCCATCAGTAACAACTTCAGGAGTTAATCGAACAGGTATTATTGGTCCTTCTGATAAGACTTTCATGTATTTAGGATTTGCAACCTCGAGGAACATTAACATTTTGTTCTTCCACATATCATAACTGTTTTTGTCATATATGGGAATTTTCACAGTTCCGACTTTAGAAGACATGATGAATTTTTTAAAAGAGTTAAAAAAATTCGGGGATGATTTTTAATCGAGTAAAATGGGATCGTTGATTTGTGTATCAATCAATTGGCTTTGATACCAATTGTTAGGTCCGATAAGATTGTAGAAGAGGGGTTGAATACAATCTTTACCTTTTTATCGAAATTTGTCCTTTAAATTAAATTTGATAAAGACAAATTTATCTGCGGAATTATTTAACACAATTTTTCAAGTTGAATATAACTGTATATTAACTTGATGTGGTGTTACAAAATCAGTATAACAACTTATCAAGATGTTAATAACTAATTAGAAAATTCGACATGAACTTTTCTAATTTAGTTAATAATAATCAAGATAAGAACTAGGAAACTTAATTCGCTAGTAGTACAAGAATCACAAATAAACAAGTTCTATCAGATAGAATATCACAAAGATGAAGAACTTGAATTTCTGGGAATTGTTTAAGCTTTGGTGTTCTTGGTGTTCTTGAGAGAGAGAATTCTGGTCTTGATGAAATGTTTTCTGCTGTGTTTTCTCCGTTATGACTTAATCTGGTCTGTTCTGTTCTTTTATATCAGTAACAGGTCTTGCTGGCTTTCTGTAGGATATTTAACTGCTCCAGCATGACTTAAACAGCTTCCAAGACTTGATTTTCCTTCATTAAGACTTACACAAACCTCCAATAAGACATAAAATGTGTCGGTAAGACTTACAACAGCTGGCAGAGGTCGGTAAGACATAAATTAGGTCGGTAAGACTTAATTCTGAAAAGGCTTCTGTCGGTAAGACTTAAAATAAGTCATACCGAATTTTTCCTCCTCCAAGACTTAATCATTTTTCTTTCTTTAAGTCTTATTGATCCATTTAATTAGTTAATGATTAACTAATTCATATTTAATTGATACAATAATTAATTTAATTAATAAATTAATTCTTCCAGAATTAATTCATTTAATTAAATCAACTAAATTAATTTATATCAATTATAAATGAATTTAATTAAATCAATAAATAATTAATTTAATTCTTACAAACCACTAAAGGTAGTAAAGAATTACCACTGATTTGTGTTGACGTTCGATGTACTGTCTGGTTCATGAACGACTAACTTCAATGATGCTTCTTCACTTTTGACTTTAGGATGTGGTTTGTTTCTTCTCTCAATTCTCTTGTACTGTAACTGATCTTCAAACTATCACTCGAAAAATCTCTGTCACTGTTCAAATGAATCCATTAACTTCGATGCTGTACTGGGGCTTGATCAGATAACTGAATCGTCTTCCAGTGTATGACATCAAAACTATAGATTGACTTTTCTTCTTTCTTCTGACAGATAATACTTCTTGAGATTCCTGTGACAGTTCATATGTATATTTACTTATTACAATTTGGTTTAAGTTGATTAGGATCCTCTAACTACAAATAGGCTGAGTCATATGCCTTTCAAAATTAATCTCCATTGAACACATTAACATCTCCTATAATTATTTACCAGCGAGTTTTCTAGTGCAATGCTTGCTAACATGACTCTCCTCCAAGCTTTTGATGCTTATAACAACAACTTCTCCGATAATCTTCCCTTAAAGTTTGTTATTATAATCTGTACCTCGAAAGAATTCCAACAGAGTTGGGATTTTTGAGTGATCTTCGGATTTAGGTGGTTGTAATTTAACAGGCCAAATTCCAGCGAGTTTGGGGAACTTGAAGCTGTTGCATACTCTGTTTCTTCAGTATAATAATCTCACATATCATGTTCCGTATGAGCTTTCAGGTTTGATTAGTTTGATGTCGTTGGATTTGTCCATTAATAAGCTTATTGGCGAAATTCCAATGACGAAATTCCAATGAATTTTATTGCTTTAACTAATATAACCATTTTGTTGGACCTATACCGGAGTTAGCTAATGGAAGCGGGAATACAAGCTAAAAACAATCATCCCTTTTGGAAGTTGACAATAGTTTCTCCTGCAACTCCAGTTCCTGCTGCAAATGACTCGATTTGTTTTCCAGTTCTGCTATCACCAAATTTTTATATTGGATTTCAAGCTCTTTCAGATCCATGGTTGTTATTTTTCATCAAGAAATCTTTTGCTAACATTAGTTACATATGATGCGGCAAATAAGCACGTCCTTTGGTATCCGGGTCACAATGGTAGCTCCACAGAGCAACAATCTTCAAACCAATCCAAAAAATCTTTGGTTCTAACAGTTCTAAAAGTTTTGTGGTTTTGTCCTTACCACGAACAGTAAGGCAGCTAAGTGGGAAGTTTAGAAGGCTGTAAACATAGCAAGAGGGAAAGATTAACCATTCTGACTTGCATCTAATATAACAGTGCCCAACATATTAGATTTCATGTATCCATTTCTAGTACCAGCATGCCTTAACGAATAAACGAAAAATTTGGTATTCGGTACACTTCAATCATGTTATTGTTATGATGTGGTATTTCTGATATTTGATTGACAAGCACTGTGATGTATGTATCTGAATGACTCATGGTTGTCGTGAACGTCTCCTGAACTTCATGGAACAAAGTAGTCTCTGCCTGGTGGTTTAGCAATAGAGATGAAAACGAGGAAGTTGGATTTTCAAACTCTTGTTCCAGAGAATTTACATGTTTATGGAAATCAATAATCTTCTGGGATTTTTCATCTACAGAGCATAAAGTGTCTTGTTCTCGTGCTCATATATTTTATGTGCATCAAATTGTTCAAATATGATTGTTTCAAGTTCTTTACACAACCATTCTTTGTCCCACCATTCTACTTCTCTTTCAGAAATATTGCACTCTCTTTATAGCAAAATTACAAAGGCTTCAGTAATGAACTTATGAAAGCAAAACAAAGGCTTCAGTTGTTGAATTACAAAGGCTAAACAATATTTGAGCAAAGCAGCAAGGCCTTCGAAAATCAAAGGGCAAGTACTCAGAAAATCGAAAACAGTGATTTCGACCCAAAAAATTATTTCTTTGAAATATATATATATATATATATATATATATATATATATATATATATATATATATATATATATATATATCAATGGATAGAGCTCGATGAGTAGAGAAATTTGATATATAGATATCAATTTTCTAATGAACGGATCAAAAAATATATGATTTTGAAGATCGTTGTATATATAAGTTTGTGTGTATCGAGAACAGAGAGAGTATACTTTGTATTCTGAAAAAGTTGAAACAAAAAAGGTAAAGAAAAGACTGTTTTACCCCTGATTTTGTAACGACGTTAAGCACAAATAGACGGTAGTACACTAACTGTAAGTAAATCGTTTGTTCAGTATTGTCCATGGCAGATTTGAAACCATTGTATTTCAAGTGGTGTCTTGGCCAAAATTCAGGTACACAAAGTGCACTTTACTCAATAAATAATAGTTTGGAATTCGATTTTTATTCTCCAAACTTACTACTATCTATTATTATATTTTTTACGTTAGAGCATCTCCAAGGACCCATAACCCTTACCTATATTTAGACAGGTGGACATTTTTAGGGTTTTCCCCCAAAAAAACATGCTCCAACAATACCCTCTGTTACCAATACATTTTGAGGGAGAAAAAATAGGACCCTACATGTGAGGAACCAAATTACATCCCCTATCATCTCCCGCTATAATTTTTTGGTGAATAAATGAAGAATGAGCTTATTCATGGAGGCCCATTAGGTTAATTTATAAAGGATGCATTTAAATTTCAAATTTTAAATTTCAAAAAACTAACTAAATATTATTTTTTAAAAATAGGGTACCAATATAGGGTTTATCATTGGAGTAAATCATACTTTTGCTTCGGGTTAAATATCTTGTTGGTCACTGAAGTCAGCCTAATGTATCAAGTTGGTCACTGAACTTAAAACGGTATCAATCAGGTCACTGAAGTCAGCCAGGATTATCAAGTTGATCATTTTTTTGACGGAAATGACTGTCCGCAAAATTTTGTCCGAAAAATCTCCACCAAATTTTGTGAAATTAAAGTATGTTAATCTAGATGCTATGGGTCTCATAAAACTTGTTTAGATTTTCATTATGAGCTCTAGATTTATATGAATCGAAAAAGAAAATTCAAGAACTAGAATTGTTCTTCTTCAAAAACTGAAATAAAACTTATCAATATTGTATCTATTTTGAAGAGAATAATCTGGGTAACACAAATATGGTCTCGGATTTTTTAAATGTTAAGTGAATCTGCAGTCATAAGCGTTTATGTCAATCTGCAGTCTGTTTCCATAAAAAAAACAAAGACTTAGGCTGACTTGATACATTAGGCTGACTTCAATGACCTGTTTGAGTCGAATTTCAGTTCAGTGACCATCTTGATACATTAGGCCGATTTCAGTGACCAACAAGATATTTAACCCCTTTTGCTTCCTTATATTTTTAAAAATCTTTATTTTAGGGGTTAAGGAAGGGAAAGTCATTGGAGTTGCTCTTACACCCTGCCCTGAATATCTAACAAAAGTAAAATTAATTAATTAGGTAGATAAATAACTCTAAGAAATGAACGTACAAAGAATACAAGACACACATTCCCCAGAAAGCAAGTTCAGAAGACAAGTGCCACAACAAGAAGAGAACAAATTAAAGGGTTAATATTTTTCCTGTCACATTCACTTCTAGCTAGTGCATTTTTGTGCAACCTGTCACAAATCATATCTGTAATTCATGTATAAGTTAATCCAAACATTTATAGACAAATAACCATCCATTTGGCAACTTTATATACAGATCCTTTTCCTTCCTATCTGATAACAAAATTGAAATAAAAAGAAGTGTTCATTATTTTACAAACTGTATGAATAATACCATCAAAGATAATAAGAAAAATGGCATCCTCCTTTCTCTTTTGATCTCAACTTCGAGTCATAGACTATTCCTCATGAAATCCTACATGAATACTGTCTCTTGAACCAAACAAGATTTCAACTTCTTCAGAACTTGCAATGATTATGTGCAAATAATAAACTTTCAAGCTGTTAAGTCATTAAATATCCATCTAAACATCAAAAGATTGTCTTGTGTTCTGAAACTGTCGAGTACTTGTGTCTCTATTGGCAAACCATTGAACTGTTTTTCTTGCGATTGACAACCACTTCCTCCTTATCCTTTCCTCCTTCACATTTTCAAAATTCTCGCAATTCGATGTAGAAGAATTTTGTGCATCGTTTCTTAAGCTGATATCTGTGAATCTTGGATGAACTACAATCTCAGACATTGATCTCTTTTCATGTATATCCATAATCTTTGCAGTATTGCCATATTTTTGAACCGGGAATTTATCAGTTTGAACGGTTTCGATGTTCTTGATCTCAAACAATTCCTTTCTATCCATTTCATTAATCTTCTTAAGTTCCTCAGTTTCTGCTTCCTTGGATGAGAATCTTTGGCTGGACAAAACATGAATCATCTCTGAATTTAAAAACATAAGATCCGAAGAGCTCACATTGCTCCATCTGTTCTTTAACACAGCATCAGAAACAATGATCCTATGATTAAACTTGTGTAGACTCTCCTCATCATTTTGAGCACAAGCTTCTTGAATTGGCAGTTCTTCCTTTTCTTCTTCATTTTTACTCCTAAAGCTACCTCCAACACTAAATCTCGATGACCCGTGATTATAATCTTCTTCCCTTTGCACAAAAATTTCCAAATTTGAATCCTGTCTCCGGTCTGAATGACCTGTTAGAAATCTCAAACTATGCGAATATGTAAGCACTGCAAGATCCTCTGTACTAACCTTATGCCTACAAAGTGGACATGTTGAGTGCTTTTCAAGCCACTTATCGACACAATCAATATGAAACGCATGTTTGCACGCTGGTAGTAACCTGAGAATTTCGATATCTTCAAATCTTGCTAAACAAACAGAACACTCAAGCCCGCTTCTTGTTCCTCTAAGCGAAGAAAATCTAAAAAAAGGCAGTGATTCAACCACAGTTTTATCGATACCAGAATATCGAGATCTTGATCTCGTAAGCAGCCCTTGAATTGGAGGACTGATCATAGGTGAACTTCGGTGACAGTACTTAGCATAAGCAAGAAGGATGAATGTGAAAATGACCATACAACAAAGTACACCAATAATAGCTGCAAGACTTGGATGAAAATTGTTTGGCACCTCCCCTGGTGCTAATTGTGTAGGGCTGGGTTGAGACTGTGTTTTCACAATCAACAACATGAGAAAGAGAGTCAACTTTTGCATTTTAATACAATCAGATGTATTAATTTTTGGTGACCTCTGAATGCAGAAGAACATGGGAAGAGATATGCATATATGCTTTGGAGCCTGTTCTAATAATAGAGTACTGTCTCAAGTATAGTTTTTAAGTCACGGTCAAGCTGATTAGCTGAGGGTTGAGTTTGTCTAATAAATTATTACTCCCTCCGTCCATTTCATTTGTTTACATTGGAGGGGAACACGGAGACCAAGATAATGCATAAAAAATGAGTAAAATTAGATGAAAAGTGGGTAAAATGATGGGACCTATCAATATTTAATAATAGATTTGAGATAGTGGAGGAAATTAGTGGGTGTAATAGTATTTTTATTATTAAATATGAGATAGTGGGGGAATGTAGTGAGTGTAATAGTGAGGGAAACTTAAGTAACATAAAGAAATGAGAGGGACCTCCCAAAATAGTAAGTGAAATGAGAGGGAGGGAGGGAGTAGTAGTAATCTACATAGTCTACTAATACAAAGATTATAAAAGTCACGAATAAAAATTTAATATATAACACCAAAAATGAAACGATACTATAAATTTTGATATATTCTGTCAAATTATAAGTTTGTACACTAATTTTAACTTACATTCATTTACATTCAAGCACCACGCAGCCGTTAGTTTCTTTACTAAGAATATTTTTTTACAACCAATAGCCTCTTATCACTTGGAGCATGTTCAATAATCTCTTAATTAACTCATAAATGTATTACCAATAATATAATTTCTAGTAAGTTAGGACATAGAAATTTAAATAATATTTTTTATTTTAGCTCTAAAATCATATATTATTCATATTTTAAATTTCATAATGACAATAATTTGAATTGAATCATGTGCAAGTGAATTTTTTATTAATATAATAAAATTAAGAGTTATGTAGTGGCTCTTAAGATAAAGAAAAAAGAAGAGTTTTTTCAGATTTTTAAGAGCTATTAGGAATTTATTGGAACTCCATTTTTTATCATTTTTTTTTTATATTTTGATTTAAGAATTTGTTTAAAAAATCTACTGGAAATGCTCTTGGGATTAAAATGTCGAATCTTGTCATCAGATTTTTCTTTAATTCTTTTATGAAAGAATAAAATTTCGAATTCTCCGAGATGGGTGTCTGAATACGTTTACTTAGGTGTAAAAAATTGTTTAACGTGAATCCTTGTTGTTTCTGAGAAGCTGATAAGAACTATATGTTGGAAAATGTGGGTGTTAGCCCCATTTTGACGAGTCATTTTGAGCTAAGATTTGAGTAGGTCTTGGGTGCGTGATCGCAACAAGTTATGCTTGGAATATGTTCTACTTCGTGAGAACTTTCCAACGCATATTAAAGTATTCAAAACGACTAAGGGATGGATGAGTTATGATTGTCCAAAGTTGATCCCTTAGAAGTGGAAAATAGAATAGTGAACCTTGTATCCCACATTGATAAGGAAAAGAGCCTTTCAAGGCTTTATATAACAAGACACTCATGTTGTGTCTAAAAGTGTTAATAATGTATTACTCCATCATCTACGTGCGCGCAGGGGGGTGCAAATTGTGGGATTTCGAGGGGAAAACGTGGTTTCGCAAGCCTCGGGCTTTCCGCGTGTGCGACCTGCGGACACGAATGCAGCAAAATTTGGGCCGAATAATTCCGGACCAGTTTTGTTAAATTAATTGATTCTGTTTTGCTGAAATTAATTCTGCCTCGATTATGAATTAATGATTCTGATTCGATTAAGGATTAATTGATCACTTCCGTTTTTAAATAACGCGTGTAATTAATTGCCTAATTAATTAACGCGTCTAATTATAACTGATTAGCACGCATGTCAGAGCCTATATATTCATCGCTATAGAGTGTAGGGTTATCATCGAAAACACACAGCCTCCTTTACTTTTCTTTCCTCTTCCTCCTGGTGATAATAGCTTGCTCTGTTCTAGCTCGCCGAGAGTGTAGCGCTTGCTTCACTGCACCTTGTTTTATCCTGGGAAGCCTTCGTTCTTGCAATTATGGTGAGGACGAAATAAGCTTTAAGGAGACAGTGTTTGCACTGGACTCAAGGATTATTCGCTTCTATCCTTACGTTATTTGGTCCTCTGTTATTCACGCACCAACACAATTTTATTTGTTTAATTGTTTTTGCGCAGATTATTCTACACTATATTCATATATATATCAATGCCTGGACAAAAATTTAACAATATCAAATTCAAGAGTTCTGAACAGGCTTTATATATGGCTGTACAAATTTGACCCTATTAGTTGACTATGTACATAGCCGATTAGTATGTTTTATATTTTGCAAGTAAATTACAAAAGATTACTACGTGAGTACTGCAAATATGACAAGTTGTATGACAGATTGTGGGGCCGTTTGGCTTACCTTAAAATGAGTAGCTTAAAATGAGTAGCTTATGACTTATGTCATATAAGTGATAAGTAGAGTAGAGATTAGAGTGTTTGGTAAATCAGAACTTATAATCAGTATACTGTTTGGGTAAATCAGAATTTATAAGTTAACTTTTTTTTATAATTTTCAAAATATTTGTTTTTTTATATATAACAATAGATATCAATGGATAGATCTCGATAAATAGAGAAATTTGATATATACATATCAATTTTCTAATGAATGGATCGAGAGATATATGATTTTGAAGATTTGAAGGATATTATATAGGGATATTCCAAATGGTACCACTGTACAATTGCCTTTTCCATTTGGTACCATCCAACATTTTTGACTTCCAAGTGGCACCACTGTACTTTTGGCTTTTCCATTTGGTACCATTCAACATTTTTTACTTCCAAATGGTACCACTGTACAATTGGCTTTTCCTTATGGTACCATTCAATATTTTTGACTTCTACGTGGTACCATTTTCTTCCTTTCACTAAAATCAAATTAGAGAAAAATGGTACCACGCAGAAGTCAAAAATATTGAATGGTACCATAAGGAAAAGCCAATTGTACAGTGGTACCATTTGAAAGTCAAAAATGTTGAATGGTACCATATGGAAAAGCCAAAAGTACAGTGGTGCCACTTGGAAGTCAAAAATGTTGGATGATACCAAATAGAAAAGCCAATTGTACAGTGGTACCATTTGGAATTTCCCTATTATATATTACGATATCGAGAATAAGTTATAAGTTATAAGTTCGAAAGTTAAGAATTCCTAACATTCAACTTATGAACTTATAAATTATAAATTTAGCTAAAACTTATTTTGACAAATCTCTCCCATAAGGACTTATGACCTTATAAGTCATAAGTTCCTTACAAAATGAAATGCCAAAGAGGCACTGTGTTGTCGATATGTACCAGTTACATTTCAATAATATAACTTATAGTATTGGTATTGTAACATTGTTTACTGTAGGTAGCGTTATACATTGAACAAATGACTTGATTATAAGTGCAGTAGTTAAGCTTACCAACTTAATGCAATTTTTATATCCGTCAAGGCGTTTTGTAAAACCTGTCACATTCATTGTGAGACAGCCTACCTTTACTGATTAAAACTATAATTGTTGATACTTGTTATCCGAAAATACATTTATATCTTAATTTTTGGTCCGTCAAAGGTCTCCTCTTAATAGAGGAAAAAGAGAAAAATTATTAAGCACCTATCTATACTATATTGTTATAAGAAATTATAATCGTTAAATTTTAAGACAGAAAAACAATAATTGATGGATCTAATACTAATTTTTTTTTTTTACTAATATTTAAAATACTCTAATAGACCCCGTCAAAAGAAAAAAAATATTCTATTATCTTTTAAAATACTATCAAACATATATTATAATATTTTATTATCTTCCACAATTAATTTTCTTACTAATTAAAAAATATATATGAAAATATGGATAATAAGACAAAAAATGTTAAAAAAACATCCGTGTATCACACGAGTTATAAGCTACATAGTTAAAAATTACAAAAAATCTGGAAAACACTAACAATATAGAAAATTTTGTATAAAAATCGAAAAAATGTCTACATGATTAAAAAAATTTACTTTTTCTACTACATAAAAGTATAAAAAAAACAATTTTTATGCAATACTTTTATATGTACGTATATTTTTTTAAAGTAACAATTCAAAATAAGTAATTACAATAATATTTATATACATGAGATTTATAAAGTTAAAAAATTATTTTAATAATAAAAATTTATATACAACTTAAAATTTTAACAATAAAATACAATTAAAAAACTTACAAGCAACCGTACATCGCACGGGTTATAGATTAGTATTATACAAACAAGGTTTCATGAAATAAATTTGACTAATATTATTCTTTTTAGAAAACATTAGGGTTAAATGGTTAATTCATCATTGTAGTCGATAGTAACTTGAGTTTAACTGTTAATTCAACACTCAATTTTTAATTAGGTCATCGAATAATTTGAATTTTAAACTAATTAAATTGAAAATACCAATTTAATATACTTAGAAAAAATATCACTTTTTTCATTTCAAAATTTTTCGATATGGATGAATCCTAACAACGTTATAAATGTAACAACCCCAGATCCGGGGTCGGGGATCTGGTCGTTACGGACTCAATTCCCATCCACAAAACCAACATAAATTAAATTACAACCTTGTGACCCAAATCAACAACATAAAACACACCAATTATAGTCCTAGAGATGAAATCAGAGTAATTACCAAGTATTATTAATCACACGTTTGAGTTCTTACAACCCAATTGAATTACATACTCTTTGCCATCCATTTACATATGTTATATGGATAAATATATCCGATGCTCAAAAACTGAAAACTAGCCTACCCATAGCTTCCTCCTCAGCAATGGTAGCTACCTCAGTGGGTAATTTTCTCACGGCTGTCACCTGATTGCGTTGAGTGCGCCTTGTGCGGGCCATCAGATCTAGGTGTTGTTGTGATATAATAAATAAAGCAAGGGTGAGCAATAGCCCACCAACAGTAATGTATACTGAACAATAATATATATAACAGTTCAAAAGTATTTTTGAAACCATATGCCATGCATTAACGAACATAGTGCTAGTATAAGGTAAAAGATGAAGTTACAAGGTAACTCAAAATATATCTTTCGTAGAAATATCTGCCATGCAAAAATATGAGTCAGATATCATCACATCTCATGAAAAGGAAATTGCAGGAAAAATATGCAATCCCAGTCTTGAACACTTTTCAACCCTGCCAACACTGATAATGTTGCAGAAAATTTCTAATTTTGAAAGATGAACTAATACTGGAGCATTGACGTGCCAGAAGCCATAACATTTACGATGATCAGTCGCATGTTATGCTTCCCATCTTTGTTCTCTACATGTAGAAGGAAGCACCGACGGATTTACTTGTCTACTACCCTCTGGAACCCCCCGGCCAACGGTTGGGCCATTGCTGGACCGGCACCACTCGGCTACTTACACGACTCCTAGTTCGAATAACATCCATGACTCTGAAACGTAAAGTTCATCTCCCTTTACCCAAGTATAATACTTGTTGATAAGACTCCACAAAGTAATCGTATCTAGTTGGAAAGGAAAACTCACCAATATTTCCCAAGCAGTTGCTTGTTAATGGATACAGACTTGTTCCGATCATTTTACCACTCGAATGATGAGGAAGTAATAAAAGATTCAATCGATGAATAAAAACTCAGTTACGAGTGAAAGAATAACTTCAAAATATTTATGATCGGGAAGTCAAATAAAATAAATAACAATTCTCAAGCTAGGTTCCCTTATAATTTGGAAGATAGATTTGAATGAAGAATAGAATTTGTGAGAACCTTCCTTGATAAAAATAAAATAATAATAATAATAATAATAATAATAATAATAATAATAATAATAATAATAATAATAATAATAATAAGACTCTGAAAAAATTTACATAATATCTGGAGGTCGAAAATAATATTTGAATAAAATGAATCATTCTAGAAACAAGTTAAAAGAATTAAATAAATATTCCAAGAATATTTATTAAATCATAAATATTTAAAGAGTATTCTTAATATAAAATATTGCTCAAAATAACCCTTGAATAAGTATGTATAAAAATATTTCTTAAATAGATAATTCCTCGAATAAATATTCAAAATAATGTTCACAAGAAAATAAGACCTTAAATGAATATTCAGGATAATATTCATTAAATAAGTAAAGCTAAAAAGGGAATATTGGAAATAATATTCATTTAATATTCCTCGACTGAGGTAATACTCAAGTAACATTCCTCGAAGATTTCATAATCAAATAACAATCCTCGAAATAATAATATTCTGTCACTGGAATCCCTCCGGGTTTCCACGACTATCTATGTATTTCAAAATACCGACTCCCGGTCTATACTTGAAGAATGAAATCATATGCCCTTCACTACGGGTCTTAGCAATATCCGACTTATAACTGATATATTATCTATATATCTTATAAGTCAACATTAAGTCAGGGAACAAGTATCACAATATAACTTGAAAGTAGGCATGCATGCTATGGCATATGTATAACAAAGTCAAATCATATATATATTATCACAACAACAGTTCCAAAGTATTGGAAACTTGCCTGGTAGTCGAGTAGGGGTAGCGTGGCCTGGGTCAGTCCGGTGATCTATAAACAATCAAAATATTCGAGATTAATCACTTAACGCTTTTAAAGGCTAAGTATATATTTAACTTAGGTTAAAACCATGTTTTCAAATTATCTCGTTATACATCCTCTAGCGTAACTCTTATTAACACCGTTATGACCCGACATTTGTTCGTTATTAAGGCTTGTCATTACACTTACACTTGGCAGGTACTTATGCCACAAAAGTGCTAAGGTCGGTCGTTTACTAAAAGAGATTATACCTCGAGGTTTATTGATCATTTTCTAAGTGATTTTTCAAAGTTATAACCAAGTATACCTCAAAGGGGTTCATTCGCACTTAACCTCGATTCAAACATTTTTATATAATCGAAAAGCGATTCGTTTGACACGAGGTTTTCTCTCACACCTTCTTAATGATCTCTAGTATTTAATTACCAAGATTTGCCACTGAATTATTCATGTTAAGGGGGTTCAATTTCAGTTACGAACTCGCACTTTACGGTTTAGAACCACTTTTACGATTTTGACCATAACTTCTAAACCGTAAGTCCATTTGCTTCGATTCTCGCGCCAAAACGATCTATGACTCGAGATCTACAAGGATATGTCATATAATCATCAAGGCCAGAAACTTATACCTACTGTTATGCTTGAATTTTAAGGGTTTAACGAAATTTCAGCATTATGACGGCTATAAATCGAACGTTTCTAAATTGATAACATCACCAAGCCACACCGGGCATACCATCAATCTTATACACATGATTCTCATCTTAAAAAGTCCGAAAACATCTCACTTCATCATTATAACCATCAAATCTCTTAGATCAACAAAACTAACTACATAATCATGCTTACATGCTTAAATCAACACCATGATCATAACTAATCTAAAACCATCAAGAACATCCATAAAACTCAAAGTAAGATCTAGGGTTCATAAGAATTATACCTTCCTTGGAGAGTGTACAAGCCCTAATAACCCTTGTATAGTCCTTGTATGGCCTTATTATAGCTTAGATCATCCAAAGAAAACAAGAAATCAAAGTTAGTTCATGAAAGGTACTATTCATCCTCCACTTTGATGATTTATTTGAAAATGGAAAAAGTGGAGTTTGAAGCTAAGATTTCTAGGATAGCTATTATATGAAATGTAGTACTCATCATAAATTTTTGGAGATCAAACAATGGTTGGAGCTTGGATTTTGATCTTGGAATTTAGCAAAAAGCCGAATGGATGTAATATGGGGAGAGAGAGTTTTCGTGGCTTGTCTTTTGCTTTGTTCTCATCTAATCTTGTATTATTGATATGTCTAGATAATATCTTGGTCATAAAGCTACTTTATTAAACTGGTGTGGTCATGGATGATGCATTCAAGTGGAAAAGTGTTGATGTTTAGTGGTAGGATGAAGTAATCTTGCTAAGTACTTGGTTTGTTTGCTAAGTATGCTAGTTACCTTAGTAACTACTTAGTTCCTTTATCTTATCCTCTTGCACATGCATGCATATTGGTCCTCTGCTTGTTTCTTTGTCCGGTTATTGCTCATTTTCATTGATCGTTCGGAGGAATATCTCAAGTATTTCTTGTTAGGGTTTTACCGGAAACCTTCTTAATATTTATACTACCATTCTCAATCCTCCTCTTTGATTTTAAATTCCTTATTAAATCCTTAAATCATTCAGTGTCTAGGGAAATCTCGGAGAAAATAAAAGTGCTATTTTTCTGAATCTGATTTCGTTTACATACACTTATATCACCTATCGGTCATTAATACGAACTCAGAAATCCGTTCCGAATACTCTTATATAGCGTCGTCTAATAATATTCCAATTTCCACCAAAAACACTATTCATTGCTTATCTTCTCTTTAATTCTTATAATTAGAAAAATGTCCTCGCGCTTTTTCGAGCGTTGCTTAACCCTTTTAGGGAACCACTGGACTTATAATAGATATCGATTTGGATGACATGAGAATAACATTCCTCGTTGGAATTTACTATATCTTACTTCCCAGGAGATAGATTATTCTAATCTAAGTTGTCAGCCAATTGCATTGTTCATGGCATATAAACATTTGAATCAAAATTCATTAAATATTCATTCTTTCAATCACTGAGACATTGCAGTCGTAACCATTATTCATTCATACTTTAATACGTAATAAAAGTTTTAATTCCTACCAAAAATCTGGGTTCTTACAGTCTTCCCTCCTTAAAAGGATTCCATCCCGGAATCAGGTAGGAAACAATTGAGGGTACTTTTCTTGAATCGCGCTTTCTAGCTCCCACATTGATTCTTCTTTATTGTGGTTCTGCCACAAGACTCTTACTAACTTGATGACCTTGTTCCGGAGCACTTGTTCTTTTCGGTCTATGATTTCCACAGGCTACTCTACATAGGTTAGGTCTGGTCGCATGTCTACGTGCTCATATTCTACTATCTGCTTGGCATCCGGATTATATTTCCTCAACATCGAAACATGGAACACATTATGCACTTTTTGCAGGTTTAGGGTAATGCTAGTTCGTAATCCAGTTCCCTGATTAATCCTTAATCATTCCAATCCTTTTACAGCACATCTCACCAGTGCTACAATACTCCCTTTATCCTTTTTCATCAACTTTGCTACTTTTCGTACCACACACTATCCGGGTTATGCCCTTACCCAATCATATACTATTACCCTTATTGGTATCTGCAGTGACTTTGGTATCACTATCGCGCTGCGAATTCGGGGATAACCTCACTCGTACTATTCATTTTCTGATCGCTTTAATCTTCGCAATCTCGATCAATATATAGAAGTGAAAAAATTTATTGAGAGATCACTATGATCAATGAACATTTGTTTTATTACATAGTTAGTGATATGGGCTGAAAATAAGCCCTAAAGACACAATTAATGTGGCATTAATTAGGCCAAGGATGGCCCAAACGTGGGGCCCACCAGCTGGGCCCAAAACCCCAATTATAATATTAATTTCGTAATTAATATTGGGGAAAATAAACAGCTCAGCAATAAGAGTTGGATAAGGAAATTATTTCCACCAGACTTATCCACCAAGGCATCCAATTCAATATGGAAACTGATTCCTACAAGGAATAGATCTAGAACTTTCCTCAAAGACTTTTCTACCAAGTCTCTGACTCCTACCATAATTCTAAAGGCTTCTCAGCCTATATAAGGGGCCAGACCCCTCATCACAGAACTACGTTTTCTTGGCTTGATTCTCTAATACAGAGATACGTAGGCATTCTGTGAGGACCGTTTAGTCTCGAACGCAGAAGCAGCCATTAAAGCTCGAAGCTCAACCACCCTAGCATTAATTACAAATCGTAAACTAGTTTTTATTCCACAACATTTGGCGCCGTCTGTGGGACGAAGACATCAACCATGGTTCAAACACGAAGAACAACATCAACTGAGGCCATACCCCTTAGCTCTGCTCCACCTGCTGTCTCTGATCCGCTCATCACCGCTGAGGGAGGACAATTACCCCCACCAACAGGGACGCTCATTCAACCTCTAACCTCTCAACCCTCAGGGACGATTCCCCATGTTGAGGGAACTGTGGCTATTCCTCAAAACCAAGAAACTAACCCTCTTCAGATGGTGGTTTCTCCTCTTGATAGCGCTGGTCGTACGCTACCTCCGGGGGTACAGATCCACACCACGGATATCCCTTTGAACACCAACCCGATGTATGGGCTGCCTAATTATCCCCCTCAACACAGGGAACCTGGACCGAGCGGTCATGCCTTACAGATCCGAGATCGGGAGTACGATGATTACTCTGGTCCCTATTCTGATGATTCAACGTCTGAGGATGACAATGATGATCGTGATGAAGCCCCGAGGAGGCGACGTGCTAGTAAAGAACCTCGAAGGAGGTCCCAAAGAATCCATGATGAACCTCCACAAACGGCCGAGGAAAGGATTAAGACTCACGAGGCAGAGATCCAAAGGCTGAAGGATGATATTGCTAGAGAGCAAGCAAGGCGAAATCTGATTCAACCTCCTCCAGTTGCAGGAAGGATTCCCATTATAAATCTGGAGAGGCCCTCAAGGAGACAACGAAGGGCCGAAGCCCCAATTGAAAAATCAACAAGGGTGGAGACCCCCAAAAGTAACCCTAGGGATCTGATGCCCCTTGGGGATCCTTATGATCCTACACCTCCGTTCACTGAAGAGGTAATGAATGCTCGCATCTCAAGGAAGTTCAAGATGCCGACAATTAAGGCCTATGATGGAACGGGCGATCCCGCAAACCATGTTAGGACATTCTCAAACGCACTGCTGTTGCAGCCTGCAAGCGATGCCTTAAAGTGTAGGGCGTTCCCTCAAACCTTGTCTAGCATGGCTCAAAGGTGGTATAGCCGCTTACCTGCAAACTCAATCGGCTCGTTCAAAGAGCTGAGCGCCGCCTTTGTCAGCCAGTTCATTAGTGGGAGAGTTCATGAAAAAAGTTCTGCATCCCTTATGTATGTGGTGCAGGGGAAGAACGAGAATCTGAGAGATTACCTCAAGCGGTTCACCAAGGAGACGCTGAATATCACTGATCTGGAAAATAAGGTGGCCATGGTAGCCCTGGAACACGGAACCACTGATCTCTTCTTTAAAAGGTCTTTGGCAAAACACCCTCCTGAAAATATGGCCGAGCTCCAACGGAGGGCCGATAAATATATCAAGGCCGAGGACAGCATGAAGAAGGAAACCACAGGAGGCAATGGCAAGGGTTCTAACGATTCGAAGAAACGAAAGCAAGAGCAAGAGTACGATGCTAGGGACAAGTATCCCCAGACTAGCAAGGATTCTGATTCACCCCCGAAGAAGAATTTGGGATCAAGATTCAACGACTATGCGAGACTGAATGCTCCTAGGAGTCAGATCTTGCTAGATATTGAGAAGGATAAAGATTTCCGATGGCCGAAGCCACTTAGGGGTGATCCCACAAAAAGAAACAAGGATCAATACTGTAGGTACCACCGTGATGTGGGTCATGATATAGATAATTGTAGACAGTTGAAAGATGAGATTGAGTTCTTGATCCGAAAAGGAAAGCTAAGCAGGTTCACGAAGAATGATGATCGTGGAACCCAAAGAAGGGACTATGACAGGAGAGACAATGACAGGAGAGATAACGATCGTGATCGTGATCATAACCCACAGCCCCGAGGGCCAGTTGTTAATATGATTTGGGGAGGCCCGACAGCGGCCGGCACGACTCGAAACTCTCGATAAGTGTATGCTAGAGAAGTAATGCACATCGTGAGAGAAGCCCCAAAACGTGCCAAGACTGAAATAATTATTGGGTTTGATGATTCAGATCTCGAAGGGGTAAAGCTCCCCCATGACGACCCGTTGGTCATAACTCCTGTGATTGGAAACTCGGAGGTAAAACGAGTCTTGATCGACAATGGAGCTTCTGTTGATATCTTGTTTCACGATGCGTTTGTGAAAATGGGGTACACCGATTCTCAGTTGACCCCCACCAACATGCCAATCTACGGATTTAATGGAGTTGAGTCCAAGGTTGAAGGGACTATTCAGTTACCCATGACGATTGGACAGGAACCTAAAGAAGCTACTCAGATGCTGAATTTCCTTGTGATCAAGGCATCCTCGACCTATAACGCGATCCTAGGAAGGACTGGACTTCATGCATTCAAGGCTGTGGCCTCCACATATCACATGAAGATTAAGTTTCCAACCAGGAATGGTGTTGGAGAACAAAAGTGTAACACCCCCAGATCCGGGGTCCGGGATCCGGTGGTTACGGTTTCCAATTCTGTCCACAACACTTGAACTTTCCTTAACATAAAATAAATTACGTCTCTATAACCCAACACAATAATATAAAACACACCCGTTATAGTCCCAGAGATGAAATCAGAGTAACACTCTAATTTTTATTAATCACATTATGAGTTCTTACAATCCAAAAGAATTTCAATATAAATACATACTCTTTGCCATCCATTTACATAAGGCATACTAGACCATATTCTTGGTACTGAAAGAATAAATATACCCTACCAATAGCTTCTTCTTCAGCTCTGGTAGTCTCATCGTCCTCGCCCGCGTCGAGTGCGCCTTGTGCGAGTCATCTGGTCTAGCTGTTGTTGTGATATAATAATAAAGCAAGGGTGAGCAATAGCCCACCAACAATAATATATAACTGAACGATAATGTATAACAGTTCAAAAGTATCTTTCGAACCATATGCCATGCCTTTACGGAAATGATGCCAGTATAATATGAACGATGAAGTTACAAGGTAACTTAAAGTATTTGTTTGTAGAAATATCTGCTACATCAAAGTAAGCGAGATATTCTTATTGTTATTAAGAAGAGGAACTTGCAAGAAAAGGTTGCAATTCCAGTTATGACCCTTTTCCAACTCTGCCAACAGTAATCATGTTGCAGGAAATAAATAAATTTGGATGATGAACCAATGATGGAGTATTCACCGCGCCCGCTGTTCCAATCTTGATGATCAGTCGAGATCGTACAGCTCAATTTAGATTTACTACCGGTAGAAGGAAGAACTGACGGCTTTACTTGTGTACCGCCTTACTAGCTCTCCCCGGCCAACGGTTGGGCCAAAGGGGATGGACCGGTGCTACTCGGCCTCTTACACGACTCCTAGTTCAAATAGAATTCATGATTCTGAATGTAACGTTCGTCCCCCTTTCCCCAAGTATAATACTTGTTGATAAGACTCCACAAAGTAGTCGTATCTAGTTGGAAAGGAAAATTTACCAATAACTCCCAAGCTATTACTTGGTAACGGATATCAACTTGTTCCAGTAATCTTACCCCTCGAAGGATGAGAAGGTAAGCAACGACTTAATAAGTCAACAGCACCCGAGTTGCGACTGAAGGGAATACTTTATGACCGGGAAGTCGACAAGATAAATAACATTTTTCCAAGTAAGGTTCCCTTATTATTAAGAAGATAGACTCAAAGATGAATGATGTCTGGGAACCTTTCTTGATATAAGATTAATAATAATATGACTTTGAAATATTTTCTGTAATAATCGAAGAAGATAAACCTTATCGAGGTTATTCTAAGTATGGAATAAATATTCAGAGAATATTTATTGAATTAAAATATTTTACAGAATATTTGGGAATATGAAAGAATATCTTTAATCAGAGTATTTCTCAAAATAATCCCTGAAGAGATATCAGGGGAATATTTATTGAATAAATAAATATTTAAATGAATATTCAAAACAATATTCATTAATTAATAAGACCTGAAAAGAATATTTAAGGTAATAATCATAATTAATTAGGAAATTTAAATGAATATTCAAAAGTAATATTCATTGAATGAATAATATCTTAAATGAATATCAAGTAATATTCATTTAGTAATCCAAGCCTTAAGGAATATTCGAGATAATATTCGATAATTAAATCAAGCTTCAGATGAATATTAAAATAATATTCATCAAGTATTTAATATCTTAAATGAATATTCGAAAGTAATATTTATTTAATAAAATAATAATCTAAAAGAATATCCAAATAATATTCATCTAACAGTCTCATCTTTAGAAGAATATTCGAAATAATAGTCGATAATCAATTCGACTCTGAATGAATATTGAGAAGTATTATTCGTTGAATAGTTAAATTCAAATAATTATTTGAAGTAAGGATCGTTAAAATAATTAGTCTCGAACGAATATTCAAATAATATTCGTCGCCCAAATAATAGAAAATATTTACTTAAATATTTTCCTCCGAGGTAATCTCGATATATCAAGGAATATTGACTCCCGGTCTATTTTTGATTAATAAGATGTATACGCCCTTCTATGAGGGTCTTACAATAATCGGCTTATAACTGATATATAACTATCTAGCTTATAAGCCAACAATAACATTCAGGGAACAAGTATATCACTTCAACTTGAAAGTAGGCATGCATGCAATGGCATATGTATATCAGCATATATATATATATATATATATATTTATTCAATCACAACAACAGCCTAAAAGAAGGGAATTGAAACTTGCCTGGTAGTCGAGTACGGTAAGGGGTAGTGGTAGCGGGTCCCGGTTCAGCTTGGTGATCTATAAATAGCCAAGGCATTCGGGATTAATCACTTAACATATTAAAAGTTAAGTTATACTTAATTCGAAACACGTTCTTGAGTTATCTCGTTATACCCCTTTTTGTGGATTACTTTTATCACTGATCCGACCCGACATCCGTTCGTTAATACGACATGTCATTGTACTTATACTTGGGACATACTTAAGTCATATGAGTTCTAAAGTCGATCGTTACGAGCCAATACTATACTCCGAGTTTTATCGTCCGTTTTCTAAGTGTTTTACCGAAGTTATAAAAGAGTCGTCTTTTAGGGGTTCGTTCGCGTTTAACCTCGACTCGAACATTTTTAATAAATCGAAAAATGATCTTTTTGACATACGGTTTTCTTTCACGCCTTCCTTTTTACCTCTAGTATTTATTTACCAAGATTCGCCATGACGTTACATAGTTTACGAGGGTTCAATTACAGTTACGAACTTTCGTTTACGGATTCGAACTACTTTTAGTAATTTGGTCATAAATCCTAAACCGTAAGTCCGTTTCATGCGATCTTTATATCAAAACGAAGCTTGAAACATAATCTATCCTATCATGGCAGAAAATGAAGCTGTACAGTGAGTTATAGCTACTGTGATGCTCGGTGTTTAATAGTCTAACGAAAATTCGGCATTACGACGGCTATAAATCGAACGTTCTAAAATTCATAACAATCAATCCAAGCCACACCGGGCATACTATACATGGTTTTCATCTTAACCAGTCCAAGAAGGTTTCAATTAACCATCATAATCATCAAAACTCTTAAATCATCACTACTAACTACATAATCATGCTTTTATGCATATAACAACACCATAATCTTAACTAATCTAAAACCATCAAGAACATATATAAAACTCAAAGTAAGATCTTGGGTTCTTAAGAATTATACCTTCCTTGGAGAGTGTACAAGCTATAATAACCCTTATATAGTCCTTGTATGGCTTTAACAAAGCTTAAATCATCCAAAGAAACCAAGAAATCAAAGTTAGTTTCTTGAAAACACTATTCACCCTCATCTTTGAGGATTTATTTGAAAATGGAAAACATGGAGTTTGAAGCTAAGATTTCTAGGAGATCATTTTTATGAAATATAGGACTCACCATAAAAATTTGGAGATCAAACAATGGTTGGAAGGTGGATTTTGAAATCTTAAAACTCCAAAATCCAAAGTGCCTTGGTTTTGGGGGAAAAACAGTGAACTTCTCGAATTTATTTACCCATCCAAACAATCTTCAAAAATTATGAAATTAAATCCCCAACTTCACCTTGATGTGCAGAAGCTCCATGAATTTTTTCATGATTTTTAGATGAGTAGATCTAGGTGAAAAAAAATGGCAAAGACCCCTGCCCTGGAAAATGCAACTGCTGGAAAAATGGGGGAGAGGTGGTATTTGCTTCTTTTTCTCTCTTTTCCTCTTGCTTGGCTAGTTGTCAAATGATATTTATGATATGTATAAGTGGGTATAGCTGCTAATACTCCTCTTAATACAAGTGTCAAAGGTTTATGGTGTGTTAGAAAAATTGATGATGTGAAGCCTTGTTGTTTTCTTCTTGTCCATCCACCTCATTACTTCCTTTTTCATTTCTTTTCTTCATTTCATTTCCACCAAATATTCTTATATATAACCCCAGCTGATCAAGTAGGGTTTTTTTTTCTCGTTACGTATTTAATCCGTAATTTCTTTCGCGTTTGCTTGATCGCTTAATCTTGTTATAAAGTTCTAGCGATTTCTAGAACACTTGTTATTCTAACTCAAAGGTTTTCATTCTAAATCCTCAAATCATACTTAATAAATAAAATCCTTGAATCCTTAACATTATAATACTCTTGTCTTGATCGTATTGATAGGCTCTTTACGGTTCGGTCAAATATTGTACCGAAAAAGAATTTGGAATTTCTGAATTCCGATCGTTTCTGCATTCACTTATTTCCTCCGCGTATTACTAATATGACTTCGAAACATCCATAACACGTCCCGTACATAGGGTGGCGTGAAAAGTTTTCCAACTTACAAAATCACTATTCATCACTTATTTTTATTTAATTCCTATAGTTGGGAAAATGAACCTGGTTCACCCTCGAGTGTTCCTTAACCTTTTTACGGAACCGCTGGGCTTATAATAGATATTGATTTGGATGACATGAGGGTATCTATTTCTCTCTAGGGAATCTTATCTTAACTTTCTAGGAGATAGATTATTCTAACCTTAGTTATCACCCAATAGCATCCTTCAGGCCATATAACCTTGGAATATATATCCTTTCATTATTCATTCATTAAAACCAGTATTACATTCTAGTTGTAACCCCTATTCATTCTTACATCAATACATAATAAAAAGTTTTAATTCTACCCAAAAATCTGGGTTCTTACAGTCTCCCCTCCTTAAAAGGATTCCGTCCCGGAATCAGGTAGAAGACAATTGGGTATTTGTTGGTTATTTCACTTTCCAATTCTCTGGTCGATCCTTACACACTCCAATCTTTCTAAAGCATCTCATACTGGTGTTACAATACACCCTTATCCGTTCTACCAATTCTTTGATACTTTCGCACAACACATCATCCGGTATACGCTCTTGTCCGTTCTTATACTATTAACCTTATTGGTACGTGCAGTGACTTCGGTATCACTAACGCGCTACGAAGTCCGGAGATAACCTCACTCGTAATTTTGCAATTCCTAATCGCTTTAATCTTCGCAATCTCGATCAATATAGAGAAGTGGAAAGATTTATTGAGAGATCACTATGATCAATTGAACATTTGTTATATTGCATAGTTAGTACAGAAGGGGGCCAGCCTTTAGTACTTGACAAGCAATTAAACAAGTCATGGCATTCCACTTAGACTTCTATCACATAGACAGATAGTCACGTAGCAGTACCTCCCCTCCTAAAAGGGTTGTTCTTCTCAATTCATAAAGAAGATGAATAAGAGAGAAGAAGAGAAAAGAGTTCTAAAGGATTATAGAAAGCTTTCATGATTGTAGAATATCATACTCAGAATTTACCTCTGAACTATAAAGGTTTATCAAAGAAGAAATTGATCATAATTATATCCAACACTATTTGATCGCAATCTCACGTGTCAACATATCTTGCTGCTTTGTCCATTATTCTATGGACAAATACTCTTGTTCAATCTTAGCGATACTCACATTCGGGAAATCCTTCAACCTTTCAGGTTAAATCTTAGATTTCTCTCTTGACATCATTATTACTGACATCCCATATCATGTTACTAGCTTTTTCATAACTATAATATTGACACTATCCGGTTGTCATCCTGAGAATTCATTAGAAAACCCATTCATAACATTCCTTGCTTCTCATTCCATAGTTGCTTTCCCAGTCTTTTCTTTATCAATCACATCCTTCTTATTATTTGATTCTTATTTACTTCGGTTATTTACTTTCACCTTCATCTCTTTATTGAGACATCTTTTGCACTTGGCACCTCTTTATCGGTATTCCGTCACATTATTCTATAATCATCACGTTATTTCAATTTAAACTTTCCGAAATGAATCTGGCCCGATTCCTTTAACTTAGATTCATATAATCTACTTCTGCCAACCGTGTTTCTCATCACTTGTTCTTTTCTAACCGTGGTTTTCCACAGGTTGTCTTTCGTAAGTCAGACCAGGTCGTATATCTACATGCTCGTACTCCTATCATCTGTTGAACATCTGCATTTTACTGACGTAGCCTGGCCACATGAAAACCCGTTATGACCGTGCTATAATTTTGGGGGTAAGGCTGGCTCGAATACCGCCGCCCGAACACTTTAAACTCTCAGGTGGCCCAATAAGTCTCGGGCCCAACCGCCCTTCCCTCCAAGTCTCATTAATTCTTTCTACGGGAATACGTTTAGCATCACGAATTATCAACCTCATATTCTCTATCTTGTTTGTGCAGAAGTACACTAACACAAACTTGCTTGTCATTCATCAACATGCCATTTAGCTTATCAATAGCAGCACTTTCTTTATCTTTACGTTGTCATCTCCTTTCTTAGAAGAATCACCATCGCTTGTTGTTTACGTAGTGCGTTAATAGTTAACCCTACGGGTTTCAAATCCCTTAGGGAGACAAAGTAATCATTATTCCTTATCCATAAGGAACACTTCCTGAACTTGATGTAGATATAACATGAAGCAGATAGAATTGCAGAAGAGTTTCAAGCATCGCAGCTAGGTCCGGTTGATGAAACTATCACTTATGCATCTTCCATAAAAGACTGGAAACTTAACGGTTTACTTCATCAATTTTTGTACCATGGTCCTGGTTTGCCTCAAAACGGAACCTTCTAAGGTACGTAATATGCTTAAGACCCATCAGGAATCGAATCTTTACTTAAACTATTATTACCGTCGATTCTTGCACATTCATCAGAAGGAATGTAAATTCCTCCACTTCGATATGACCTTCAAGGTCCTGTCCAAATATCATTTTGTTTCTTCGGTATGAACATTGTAATTATTCTTCTATGCTTAGACTGTCGGCCACCTCATTGGCCTTTCCTGATAATAATAATTCCTTGTAATCCATGTTTTTTGGATACATTCCAACTCAAACTTTTCTACCCCATTCCCATCACTGTTGGGTGAAAGCATTCTCCCTTAAGCTCTGCTGAAGGAGAAAAATATATCTATCAGTCTTTTTCCATAAGTCATTGCTTCCACCTACCCGTGGGAACTTTATCACGTTTATTCCCAATCCTACTTAGGATACTTCTTTTCTTAGTTCTTTCCTTATCTTAGGATAATCCCAACCTTTATAGGTTCAATCCATACTTCCTCAGGGTTTCATATATGCCTCATCTGGCATTATTGTTACTATGTCATACATTCCTTACCAAACTTCCATTTTGAAGTTCAGAATATTACCTTTTTTCCTTGTAAGGTTTCTTAGGTCATCCTCATCATTCCTCCTGTATTTTCTGGGTACAGGGTATATCAAAACGTCATTGATCAATACTTTAATAATTCTGTCTATGTTCTTTCCAGAACTCTCTTTTTAATGATCCTTACCGGTCATTGTTGCCTTAGCAAGTCCAACCCATATCATCTGAATTCATAATGTCGTTATTAGGGTTAATGCCATCCCTTGTGCATTCCCAAGGGTTTGTCTTAATTTATGGATATCCTATCCTTAATTCAACTGCCAAGGAATTCTTGCATCCTATATTTGGCAATCAGATCATGTATCCCAAATAAGGGTGTCTTTTCAATCATTCTCATTTGATAATCGATTGGTAACTTAATGCCACCCTCTTCTTTCAGATAGTTATCAACCTATTGGGCCTTCCAAAAGGCAATGTATGCCTATCTGCTCTCTTACAGAACTTGGTAATGGTAGCAAGGATGTTTTGGAAGATATTGGTCGAGTTCAACGTGAATCTTTTAGTACTCATCGTTCTTCTCAAAGGTACTTGCCTTAGACAAAATTTCTACAGCATACTGATCGATCTCTGACCATTTCTATACTCTCTTCATAAACCTTCGTTGTTTACTTTCCTTAGTCATAATATATTCATGGTATTCATGACACCCTAACATCATACATCTCAAGTCATTATACTTCCATTTTACTCGTAATCTTGGACAACCATATACACATGAGTCACTTTAGTACGGGTTACCCCATCCCAAAAAGGTCTAGTAAATTCCCCATCAAAACATGGGTTGTAAAGGGTTTAGTAGAAGACTCCTACAATCTCATTAATATTTCCTTTATATCAGAAGCCCTTGCAGTCGGTGCTTACTTAGAAGCAACCCTGCTTTGTCTTTTCATTGCTGGTCTAGTCACTTTATAGTCCGTTGTGACTTGGCCTCATCTGGCCACACTAAAATAAAAATATATGATTTTAGGGGTTGGCTAATAGCATTACTTTTCTAGCAATTACCGGCATAGTGCCTTCTTCTTTGATACCTTTCTACCTTTCCAAAACTTTACTCCATATAAGTCTTAATCGACTACTCGGCACCGTCTCCGGTCACCTTTCCTCCACTTTTATCTTTTCAACTATTCTTATCAATCCTGCGTGCCACACAAGCTTACCATTCCTGGCACAACAGCCTTTTCATTTAAGTCAATCCTGGAATTTCTCAGTCCGGCTAGTTTCTTACTTACATTTCCTATTTTCGTCCAATCTCACTTCATCATTTTATCACTACCGTCGATTGTAATGCTCAGGGTCCGTTTACTAACCCATTTTACAGCATCCTTACCCAAATCACAGGGTTTGCTCCAATTTTTACTCTCTTCCCTGACATTCTCTGATAATCAGAAAGACAAGGTTTGCCAAAATTCACCGAATTCCTTTCCAGACTCAGGGAAATTTTGATCAATCTACCCATCGACTGGTAACACTAAGGAGACCAGTTCCGAAACCTGAAGAATAGTTCTATGAACCTCCTAGTAGGTAGAACCGTAAGCAGTCATAATTAACGAAATAATCGTCATCGTGTTGGAAATTTAACCCCTGGAGAGGAACCAATTATATACATCCCTTAGAATGGAATCAACAGTTTTAAACTGAAACTTGTCACAACGTCCTGATATCTATACGTCCTGATATTCAATATTACCAAATGTTAGTCTACCTAACCCTTTATGCGAAGCGTCATTGGAAGCACAAAGTCTCCTTTTTCCATTAAGCAATGCCAGCTCTTGGTCATTACCAATTTCACCTTTTAGCTCCAGGAAGATTTTCTCACATTTTTCTCTTTAACTGCTGATCGTATTACTTGATCTATTATAATTCCGTGTCGGAGTAAACTTAAGGTAACTACTATAATCCATTCAAAGAGAAGAAGGAATTTAATATTCCTCTGAATCACATGCATCTAACGTTTCTGGTTCATCATTTAACTGAGTTGAATTAACTCTATACTCAGTCTCTGGCAGTAGTCTCATTACGAGTTCATCTTGACTCACTGGTCTTATCTTCCGGTAGGTTCTGAGATCATTGTCTTGCTTACTACTTCCTTATATACTTTACCCAATCATGCTATCACTTCCCAATGTCTTTACTTTCTAAATGATTCATTCATAAAATGAACATTTTCCTTAATAAAACCACCTTATTAACCTCAATTTGGTTCCATAATTTACAACCTACGATACCTGCCTTCTCATGGCGAATTATTACTGACCATATTCATACTAATTCATTTATCAAATGATATGGCACTTACTGCCTCCTTCTCAACTATTCCTAGGGACTCTGCTCCTCGCCCTAAATTGATGTCTTTAATAATCATACACCCCTCTAGCTCTTTCTTTGTTAAGATGAAAATCTCTAAGGATTCTCATCTATTTCCGTATAAGATCTCAAGTAATTCTTCCAATCCTTCATTCTTGCTGGTACTACATCTGGTAGCCCGGCTATGAATTCAACATGCATCTTCAGATCTCTTAATAATATCTCGGTTCTTTATACTCACTTTTCTGAGCACCATATCTTAATCATCACAGTCATTCTGGCTGCGACCCTCATTACCCATGGGTAAGCTCCTCATCCTAACAGGATTTTACTTATCTGCTGGAACCTCTTCCGGGTCTCTAGTAGGGTACTCTATGGAATTTACCTGCTGATCTTCAGCATATAATAAATCATCATCGCGCTGCTACTCGTATGCCTCAAGGTCTGTTGCCTTACTTGTCGATGCGATATCGAGCTAAGTTACTATCATGATACTTAATAGTTCCCATAAGGGTTTTATAGGTCATCACTACATTAAGTAGTCCGGTATGAACTTGGCAAGAGTTCTTATTATCTTAGTGAATTTATTGTTTTAACGTCGCCTCATCTCTGGGGTTTATAACGTATGCTCTGATACCACTTCTGTAACACCCCCAGATCCGGGGTCCGGGATCCGGTGGTTACGGTTTCCAATTCTGTCCACAACACTTGAACTTTCCTTAACATAAAATAAATTACGTCTCTATAACCCAACACAATAATATAAAACACACCCGTTATAGTCCCAGAGATGAAATCAGAGTAACACTCAAATTTTTATTAATCACATTATGAGTTCTTACAATCCAAAAGAATTTCAATATAAATACATACTCTTTGCCATCCATTTACATAAGGCATACTAGACCATATTCTTGGTACTGAAAGAATAAATATACCCTACCAATAGCTTCTTCTTCAGCTCTGGTAGTCTCATCGTCCTCGCCCGCGTCGAGTGCGCCTTGTGCGAGTCATCTGGTCTAGCTGTTGTTGTGATATAATAATAAAGCAAGGGTGAGCAATAGCCCACCAACAATAATATATAACTGAACGATAATGTATAACAGTTCAAAAGTATCTTTCGAACCATATGCCATGCCTTTACGGAAATGATGCCAGTATAATATGAACGATGAAGTTACAAGGTAACTTAAAGTATTTGTTTGTAGAAATATCTGCTACATCAAAGTAAGCGAGATATTCTTATTGTTATTAAGAAGAGGAACTTGCAAGAAAAGGTTGCAATTCCAGTTATGACCCTTTTCCAACTCTGCCAACAGTAATCATGTTGCAGGAAATAAATAAATTTGGATGATGAACCAATGATGGAGTATTCACCGCGCCCGCTGTTCCAATCTTGATGATCAGTCGAGATCGTACAGCTCAATTTAGATTTACTACCGGTAGAAGGAAGAACTGACGGCTTTACTTGTGTACCGCCTTACTAGCTCTCCCCGGCCAACGGTTGGGCCAAAGGGGATGGACCGGCGCTACTCGGCCTCTTACACGACTCCTAGTTCAAATAGAATTCATGATTCTGAATGTAACGTTCGTCCCCCTTTCCCCAAGTATAATACTTGTTGATAAGACTCCACAAAGTAGTCGTATCTAGTTGGAAAGGAAAATTTACCAATAACTCCCAAGCTATTACTTGGTAACGGATATCAACTTGTTCCAGTAATCTTACCCCTCGAAGGATGAGAAGGTAAGCAACGACTTAATAAGTCAACAGCACCCGAGTTGCGACTGAAGGGAATACTTTATGACCGGGAAGTCGACAAGATAAATAACATTTTTCCAAGTAAGGTTCCCTTATTATTAAGAAGATAGACTCAAAGATGAATGATGTCTGGGAACCTTTCTTGATATAAGATTAATAATAATATGACTTTGAAATATTTTCTGTAATAATCGAAGAAGATAAACCTTATCGAGGTTATTCTAAGTATGGAATAAATATTCAGAGAATATTTATTGAATTAAAATATTTTACAGAATATTTGGGAATATGAAAGAATATCTTTAATCAGAGTATTTCTCAAAATAATCCCTGAAGAGATATCAGGGGAATATTTATTGAATAAATAAATATTTAAATGAATATTCAAAACAATATTCATTAATTAATAAGACCTGAAAAGAATATTTAAGGTAATAATCATAATTAATTAGGAAATTTAAATGAATATTCAAAAGTAATATTCATTGAATGAATAATATCTTAAATGAATATCAAGTAATATTCATTTAGTAATCCAAGCCTTAAGGAATATTCGAGATAATATTCGATAATTAAATCAAGCTTCAGATGAATATTAAAATAATATTCATCAAGTATTTAATATCTTAAATGAATATTCGAAAGTAATATTTATTTAATAAAATAATAATCTAAAAGAATATTTATTCGAAATAATAGTCGATAATCAATTCGACTCTGAATGAATATTGAGAAGTATTATTCGTTGAATAGTTAAATTCAAATAATTATTTGAAGTAAGGATCGTTAAAATAATTAGTCTCGAACGAATATTCAAATAATATTCGTCGCCCAAATAATAGAAAATATTTACTTAAATATTTTCCTCCGAGGTAATCTCGATATATCAAGGAATATTGACTCCCGGTCTATTTTTGATTAATAAGATGTATACGCCCTTCTATAAGGGTCTTACAATAATCGGCTTATAACTGATATATAACTATCTAGCTTATAAGCCAACAATAACATTCAGGGAACAAGTATATCACTTCAACTTGAAAGTAGGCATGCATGCAATGGCATATGTATATCAGCATATATATATATATATTTATTCAATCACAACAACAGCCTAAAAGAAGGGAATTGAAACTTGTCTGGTAGTCGAGTACGGTAAGGGGTAGTGGTAGCGGGTCCCGGTTCAGCTTGGTGATCTATAAATAGCCAAGGCATTCGGGATTAATCATTTAACATATTAAAAGTTAAGTTATACTTAATTCGAAACACGTTCTTGAGTTATCTCGTTATACCCCTTTTTGTGGATTACTTTTATCACTGATCCGACCCGACATCCGTTCGTTAATACGACATGTCATTGTACTTATACTTGGGACATACTTAAGTCATATGAGTTCTAAAGTCGATCGTTACGAGCCAATACTATACTCCGAGTTTTATCGTCCGTTTTCTAAGTGTTTTACCGAAGTTATAAAAGAGTCGTCTTTTAGGGGTTCGTTCGCGTTTAACCTCGACTCGAACATTTTTAATAAATCGAAAAATGATCTTTTTGACATACGGTTTTCTTTCACGCCTTCCTTTTTACCTCTAGTATTTATTTACCAAGATTCGCCATGACGTTACATAGTTTACGAGGGTTCAATTACAGTTACGAACTTTCGTTTACGGATTCGAACTACTTTTAGTAATTTGGTCATAAATCCTAAACCGTAAGTCCGTTTCATGCGATCTTTATATCAAAACGAAGCTTGAAACATAATCTATCCTATCATGGCAGAAAATGAAGCTGTACAGTGAGTTATAGCTACTGTGATGCTCGGTGTTTAATAGTCTAACGAAAATTCGGCATTACGACGGCTATAAATCGAACGTTCTAAAATTCATAACAATCAATCCAAGCCACACCGGGCATACTATACATGGTTTTCATCTTAACCAGTCCAAGAAGGTTTCAATTAACCATCATAATCATGAAAACTCTTAAATCATCACTACTAACTACATAATCATGCTTTTATGCATATAACAACACCATAATCTTAACTAATCTAAAACCATCAAGAACATATATAAAACTCAAAGTAAGATCTTGGGTTCTTAAGAATTATACCTTCCTTGGAGAGTGTACAAGCTATAATAACCCTTATATAGTCCTTGTATGGCTTTAACAAAGCTTAAATCATCCAAAGAAACCAAGAAATCAAAGTTAGTTTCTTGAAAACACTATTCACCCTCATCTTTGAGGATTTATTTGAAAATGGAAAACATGGAGTTTGAAGCTAAGATTTCTAGGAGATCATTTTTATGAAATATAGGACTCACCATAAAAATTTGGAGATCAAACAATGGTTGGAAGGTGGATTTTGAAATCTTAAAACTCCAAAATTCGAAGTGCCTTGGTTTTGGGGGAAAAACAGTGAACTTCTCGAATTTATTTACCCATCCAAACGATCTTCAAAAATTATGAAATTAAATCCCCAACTTCACCTTGATGTGCAGAAGCTCCATGAATTTTTTCATGATTTTTAGATGAGTAGATCTAGGTGAAAAAAAATGGCAAAGACCCCTGCCCTGGAAAATGCAACTGCTGGAAAAATGGGGGAGAGGTGGTATTTGCTTCTTTTTCTCTCTTTTCCTCTTGCTTGGCTAGTTGTCAAATGATATTTGTGATATGTATAAGTGGGTATAGCTGCTAATACTCCTCTTAATACAAGTGTCAAAGGTTTATGGTGTGTTAGAAAAATTGATGATGTGAAGCCTTGTTGTTTTCTTCTTGTCCATCCACCTCATTACTTCCTTTTTCATTTCTTTTCTTCATTTCATTTCCACCAAATTTTCTTATATATAACCCCAGCTGATCAAGTAGGGTTTTTTTTTTCTCGTTACGTATTTAATCCGTAATTTCTTTCGCGTTTGCTTGATCGCTTAATCTTGTTATAAAGTTCTAGCGATTTCTAGAACACTTGTTATTCTAACTCAAAGGTTTTCATTCTAAATCCTCAAATCATACTTAATATATAATATCCTTGAATCCTTAACATTATAATACTCTTGTCTTGATCGTATTGATAGGCTCTTTACGGTTCGGTCAAATATTGTACCGAAAAAGAATTTGGAATTTCTGAATTCCGATCGTTTCTGCATTCACTTATTTCCTCCGCGTATTACTAATATGACTTCGAAACATCCATAACACGTCCCGTACATAGGGTGGCGTGAAAAGTTTTCCAACTTACAAAATCACTATTCATCACTTATTTTTATTTAATTCCTATAGTTGGGAAAATGAACCTGGTTCACCCTCGAGTGTTCCTTAACCTTTTTACGGAACCGCTGGGCTTATAATAGATATTGATTTGGATGACATGAGGGTATCTATTTCTCTCTAGGGAATCTTATCTTAACTTTCTAGGAGATAGATTATTCTAACCTTAGTTATCACCCAATAGCATCCTTCAGGCCATATAACCTTGGAATATATATCCTTTCATTATTCATTCATTAAAACCAGTATTACATTCTAGTTGTAACCCCTATTCATTCTTACATCAATACATAATAAAAAGTTTTAATTCTACCCAAAAATCTGGGTTCTTACAAAAAGGGTGACCAGAAGATGGCAAGAAGTTGTTATGTATCCGAGTTAAGGGCTGATGGAATCGGGGGGCAGGTACTTCCGATCGAAGACATGGATGTCCGTGGTGATGATGAACATAGAGGAAAGCCAGCGGAGGACTTAATACCTATTCCTTTGGAGCTAGGCGACCCTGAGAAGGTGACTTATATAGGAGCCTCTCTGAAGGAACCCCTGAAGGGCAAATTGATAGCATTCTTGCAAGAAAATAGCGATGTGTTTGCCTGGACAGCAACTGATATGCCAGGGATTGATCCCCAACTCATAACTCACAGATTGAATATCGATCCTAATCGAAAGATAATACAGCAGAAGAAGAGGAACTTTGCACCTGAAAGGCAAGAGGCCATAAAGCAAGAAGTGGAAAACCTCTTAGAAGCTGGGTTTATTGAAGAGATTCAGTTTCCAGAATGGTTGGCTAACCCTGTGATGGTCAAGAAAGCCAACGGTAAGTGGAGGATGTGTATAGACTTCACCGACTTGAATGATGCATGCCCTAAGGATTGCTTCCCTTTACCTAGGATAGACATGTTAATAGATGCCACAGCTGGACATGAGATGCTGAGCTTCATGGATGGGTTCAGCGGCTACAATCAGATTAAGATGCACAAGGATGACGTCCCTAAGGTATCTTTCATAACTGACTTTGGTGTTTTCTGCTATCTTGTTATGGCTTTCGGTCTAAAAAATGTAGGAGCTACTTACCAACGACTGGTGAATAAGATATTCGCCCATCTAATTGGAAAAACCATGGAGGTCTATGTTGATGACATGCTAGTCAAGAGCCTGTTCAAGGCAGACCACATTAAGCACCTCAGAGAGGCATTCGAAGTGCTGAGGCACCACAAAATGATGTTGAATCCAGCCAAGTGTGCCTTTGGCGTTGGATCAGGAAAATTTTTGGGTCTGACCCTGACAAGATTAAGGCAATCTTAGACATGGAGCCACCACGCTCTATAAGAGATGTGCAGAAGTTGACAGGCCGTGTAGCGGCTTTAGGAAGATTCATCTCCAAGTCTGGTCCTAAATGCTTGCCGTTCTTTCAAGCATTGAAGAAGGTGAAAAATTTTGAGTGGACCCCTGAGAGCCAAGAGGCCTTTGAACAATTGAAGAAGTACATGATTGAAGCCCCGTTGCTGGCCAAACCTAGTCCTGGGGAGACTCTTTATCTATACCTGGCGGTATCTGAGCAAGCGTTGAGCGCCGTTCTTATTCGAGAAGAAAAGAAAGTCCAGAAACCTATCTATTATGTGAGCAAGGTATTGCACGGGGCTGAGCTGAATTACTCTCCCATTGAGAAGTTCGCCTTGGCTTTGATAACAGCCTCGAGGAAGTTACGCCCGTACTTCCAGGCACATAAGATTGAAGTCCTGACGGACCAACAGTTGAGAAACATATTGCATAGCCCAAAGGCTAGTGGAAGGCTAATCAAGTGGGCGATCGAACTTGGAGAATTTGACATCACGTATAAGCCTCGAACAGCCATTAAGGCTCAGGCATTGGCTGACTTCGTGGTTGAATGCACCATTAGCAACCAAGAAGTCGGGGGGCAGGAGACAATAACAACCCCTGAGAAGCAAGATAAAGATGGAGAACTTGAACCTGATCAGAAGGAATATTGGGTGCTCTATTTTGATGGAGCATCAAAAACAAAATCTAGTGGCGCAGGCTTAGTGTTGCAAAGCCCCGATGGGTTCACAGTCGAATATGCTTTGAAGTTGGATTTCCAGACAACTAACAATGAAGCTGAGTATGAGGCCTTGATAGCTGGTTTAGGCTTGGCCAGAATCATGAGAGTCAAGAATCTCAAAGTTTGTGGAGATTCAAGATTAGTAGTCTCTCAAGTGAATGGTGAATTTGAGGCCAAGGATGAAACTATGGCAAAGTATCTGCGAGTTGTGAAAGCTGTCATGACTCAGTTTGATGAGTGTTATGTAGAACACATTCCGAGAGAAGAGAACGTTAAGGCCGATGCCCTGTCCCAGTTCGCTTCTTCCGAAATAGAAAACTATGCAGGGAGTGTTTACTTCCAGGTCTTGAAGGCCCCGACTATCAACTCAAAATTAGTGGCACCAATTGATGTGGGAAGCTGTTGGATAGATCCTATCAAAGCTCACCTAGAAACTGGATGGCTCCCCGGCAGTGCCTTGGAGGCACGAAAGCTGTCCGTGAGAGCATTGAGATATGCCTTGATCGAGGGCGTTCTTTACAAAAGATCTTTTGTTATCCCGTACTTGAAATGTTTGAGGCCCCAAGAGGCAAGGGAAGCTTTGGAAGAAGTTCATGAAGGTATTTGTGGGCAGCACTTGGGGGGCAGAGCCCTAGCTCACAAAATAACTCGTTTGGGATTCTACTGGCCAGAAATGCTGGCCGATGCACAGAGCTATGTCAAGCGGTGCGATCGATGCCAGAAGCATGCTCCGATAGTAAGGCAGCCGCCCGAGATGTTAACATCGGTTAACTCCCCTATTCCATTCGCGATGTGGGGAATGGATATACTTGGTCCCTTCCCCGTAGCTTCAGCACAAAGAAAATTTTTGATAGTGGCCATTGATTACTTTACTAAGTGGATTGAGGCTAAACCTCTAGCCAAGATAACCACCAAACAAGTTGCCCAGTTCTTTTGGGAGAATATAATTTGCAGGTATGGAATCCCCCGAATTTTGGTGACAGACAATGGGACACAGTTCAATAATGAAGAGTTCAAGAAATATTGTGAGAAGAATGCAATTGAGCTTCGTTTTACCTCCGTGGCTCATCCACAAGCCAACGGGCAAGCTGAGGTAGCTAATCGAATTATCCTTGATGGACTGAAGAAGAGGGTTGAACGCTCTAGAAACACTTGGGTAGATGAGTTGCTGCCCATACTATGGGCATACCGTACCACTTGTAAAGTGACCACTGGAGCAACCCCGTTCCTGCTGGCTTACGGTGCTGAGGCAGTTGTGCCTTTGGAGATCATGCAAGCTTCACCTCGAGTTGAGGCTTTTGAACCAGAAACTAACGAAGAGGGCATGAGACTCGCCCTAGATCTGATTGACGAAGTCAGGGATGAGGCAAACGCTAGAAATGTGGAACATCAAAAGAAAGCATCCTTTTATTACAACCATAGAGTTAAGGAAAGGTTCTTTCGACAAGGCGACCTGGTTCTAAGGAAGATCGAGGCTTCTGGAGTTGGCCAGAAGGGAAAGCTGGCCCCTAATTGGGAAGGGCCGTATCGAGTCAAGAAGATGTTGGGACAAGGATCATATAAGTTGGAGACCTTGGACGGGGTTGAGGTGCCCCGCACTTGGCATGCTTTGAACCTCAAAGTTTATTATGTATAAGCTATCCTTGCATGGATTCAGCTTTCTATCTATTTATTATGAGGAGTAGAAATAAGGTTCGACGAAACCATTCCAGGGCTTTACGCCCCGAGTAGGACAATAATAAGCTATGTAAGGGTTAAACCCATTTCAGATTATTCATGCAAAGTTTGTTTCCCTTCAATGATTTTGTGATTTTGTTTATGTACCAAGAACCTGTTGAGTGTGAGTCTAGGAAGGACAAGTACCGAAAACAAGTAAACAAACTAATGAGGAAACAAATGCATAAATAAAGACCCCGAAGGGCCAACAGTTAGGTTACATCAACAAGATAGATAAAAGTTTGGTCCCCAAGGACCGTGGATGAAATCTAGACAAATAAAGCCACATCTGGCTAACAAGGCCATGCAAGGCCACGAACTAACTCCAGCTACTCCTCCCCAGAATCCTCTTCTCCAGACTCCTCACCGCCGCTCTCCTCTTCCTCACTCTCCTCCTCTGAGTCTTCGCTGGAATCACCACCGGACTCTGCTATCACCATTGGCTGAGCTCTAGCAACTTCGGCTCCTTTTCCCTCGGAAGATGAAGAAGAAGTAGAACTGCCCTCGTTCCGGATTAGTCTTTTCCCAGGGATGGGTTGGCGAACTACTCCAACCTTCTTTGCAGGCGGGACTTTCTTCCCACGGGAGCCAGAAGAATGTGAGTCTTGGCTAGCAGCGGGAACAACCCCCTTTGAGTTGGACCCGGAACGACGATGACTGCCTCTGGAACCGGATCCTGATGCCTGGGGAACAATTTTAGTTCCCGAACCAGAAGCTAGGTTAACCGGGAGGGCACCCCAATTTGGGCAAGGAAAATCTGCTGGGTTGACAACAGATGGATGCCTATGACTCACAGCGTTAATAGCCTTCTCCTAACCAACAGACATGTTGAAGGGACGCACCTCATCATCATGATCATCAATGAGCTTAAGGAAATCTTCAGACCTATGGTAGGCCTGGATCACCTTGTCGGCATCAGAGGCCTTCTTTCTGGCTAGAGAAGCAAGCTGTTTGCGGGTAGATGCGGCGTTAGCCTCAGCTCGAACAACTTGGGAGTGTAGATCGTCAATCTCTTCCCTGAACCTCATTGAGTCATTTCTCAAGCTAAAAATTTCGTCCCTAAAGGCCCGGCCTTGGGTCGAAATGGTTTGAAAATAGGCGTTGGCCTGCAACAAGGAAATAAGTGAGCCACAAGGAATATGCAGAATTGAAATCAATGACAATGTCAAACTTAACAGAAGGAATTTCATACCTGATACAAGGCCTGGGCGCCGATGAGTTGAGACTCATCCAGCTTGTCACCTGCATGCATTGTCGCTTGGTCAGGCGGAGTGATGGAAATCTTGGACCAGTCTAGGGCCAGATGATGACTCCCGAAGACCGAGTCTTGTTCGCATATGCCCCAAGGAGGTATGAAAGGAGTCCGGACATCCCCGTCAGCGTTTCGGGATCGTTTACCACCTTGAGAACAACGCTCCAAGAAATTAGGGATGTGAGGCTTAGTTGGATTCAGCTTCTCTTCAGCCCTTTTCTGCATCCTCTTGGTAACAGTTGGCCGGTTCTCGAGACGATTATCAATCTCCTCAGCAGCTGAAATACAAAGAGAAAAACATCGGTATAAGAACAAACAGAGTTCATAATAAGTTCAAGTAAGAAAGTTACCCTCAATGGAAAGAAAGCTAAGGCCAGCCCCAATGAGATTCTTTTCGTTTAAAATAGTTTTATAGTGTGTGCGACCGTCGTCAGTGAGAAGCCTATCCCAGTCCAACAATTCCGGATCAGAAAGGTCACACACGAAGTGGGAACTATCTTCTACAGACCTGAATTTCTTCACAAAGAAGTTGCCCCAATCACCGCCCTTCCATTCAAGAACTACAAACTCCCTTTCCCAGAAATGTTGTGAATCTGGAAAGGAGAAGGGATTCACCATGTGTGGAAGCTTGGCTCGGTGCTTGAGGCTCACCCATCCTTTTTTGGATTCAGAAGAGTTGCTGGCCCCGAAAATACTTCGAAACATTGTGGTTGTCGGATGAATCCCCAGCTCCCGACACCTTATCAAGAAAATAGAAATGTACCTCCAGGCATTGGGATACAATTGACAGGGGTGGATCTGATATTCAGCCAGCAGCCTAATAATAAAATTGTCAACCGAGAACCTGAACCCAGCATCTAAGGCACCCCAGTAAACACAGATCCTTTCAGGATGCCAGTTGCAAGTTCTATCTGATGGATTCGGGAGACGAACCTGGATGGCACTTGGAAAGTGATAAGACTCCCTTATCTTCTGAACGTCCCGTTCCGACAATTTACTGGGACTATTAAAAGAATCTAGACTAGAGCAGTTGGGAAATGCATCCCTCATGATATTTAGAAGTTCTAGCAAGGATTCGAATCTATGTTCAACATATGTAGGAGGTTGAATTCTTTCTTTACCTTTGGCAGTCCTCATTTTACTCCTCTTTGACATGGCTTCCATCATGGAGACCGGGGGAGCCATTGGTTGATCACCTTCCGACATCTTGATGCAGGAGCTGAAACTTGATCTTGAATCTGAAACTTGATCCTGAAGCTCGAACTGGATCTTGTAACTTAAACCTAAGAGAACTTAAGAATTTGAGAGCTCAGAAATGAAGAAGTGAATGGAAATGAAGGCTACTTCTCCTCTTTTATAGAAAATACATGACCTGGTACATCAGGTTGAATCTCAGCTCGGTTCGTGTTAACAGGTCATCTATCGTTTACAGACGAAAAAGGACAGAAATTATCCACGTTATACAGAAAGAATCGTTATAATTCATATCTGTCGGAAAAGAAACAGCTGAAATATTTACTGCATGGATGTTTGCACTCAAAGAGATAAACAACGAGTTTAATCTTAAACACGAAATTTGTAGTGCTAATCCTGAATTAAGGTGTAATCCCGATAGAAGTCACGATTGACCAAAATACTAAACCTAGGATCGAGATTCAGCTTCTGAATCCCTAGGATCGAGATTCAGCTTCTGAATCCTTGAAAGTCACGGGTGACCAAAAAACCAACCTAGGATCGAGATTCAGCTTCTGAATCCCTAGGATCGAGATTCAGCTTCTGAATCTTTGAAAGTCACGGGTGACCAAAAAACCAACCTAGGATCGAGATTCAGCTTCTGAATCCCTAGGATCGAGATTCAGCTTCTGAATCCTTGAAAGTCACGGGTGACCAAAAAACCAACCTAGGATCGAGATTCAGCTTCTGAATCCTTAGGATCGAGATTCAGCTTCTGAATCCTTGAAAGTCACGGGTGACCAAAAAACCAACCTAGGATCGAGATTCAGCTTCTGAATCCCTAGGATCGAGATTCAGCTTCTAAATCCCTAAGATCGAGATTTAGCTTCTGAATCCTTGAAAATGGTCGACCACGACACCTGATGGAGCCATGGCCGACCACCTCGCAGCCGACCACGACGTTTTGGGATGCCCCGGCCGACCACGAGCTAGCCGACCAAGGCACATTCAGGAGCCCGCAGCCGACTAGGTGCCGGCCGACCACCTGGGGTAAAGGCCCTCCAGCCGACCAGGTGTCAGCCGACCACCTTGGTTGGAGGCCCTTCGGCCGACCAGGAGCTAGCCGACCACAAGCTAGCCCTCGATCCGGCCGATCGCGGGTTAGCTTGTGGTCCTGAATCTTGGTTTTTCAGCAATTCTCGGGCAGCTTCTGAACCTGAATCTTGATTTTTTCGTATGATTTTAGGTGCACCGTTTAGTGCCGTTTAGCACCGTTTATCGCCGTTTAGCGTCGTTTAACATCGTTTAAACGTCGTTTAAGGCTGTTTAGCACCGTTTAGTGTCGTTTAGTGCCGTTTAGCGCCGTTTATCGCCGTTTAGCGTCGTTTAACATCGTTTAAACGTCGTTTAAGGTTGTTTAGCACCGTTTAGTGTCGTTTAGTGCCGTTTAGCACCGTTTATCGCCGTTTAGCGTTGTTTAACATCGTTTAAACATCGTTTAAGGCTGTTTAACACCGTTTAGTGTCGTTTAGTGCCGTTTAGCACCGTTTATCGCCGTTTAGCGTCGTTTAACATCGTTTAAACGTCGTTTAAGGCTGTTTAGCACCGTTTAGTGTCGTTTAGTGCCGTTTAGCACCGTTTATCGCTGTTTAGCGTCGTTTAACATCGTTTAAACGTCGTTTAAGGCTGTTTAGCACCGTTTAGTGTCGTTTAGTGCCGTTTAGCACCGTTTGTCGCCGTTTAGCGTCGTTTAACATCGTTTAAACGTCGTTTAAGGCTGTTTAGCACCGTTTAGTGTCGTTTAGTGCCGTTTAGCACCGTTTATCGCCGTTTAGCGTCGTTTAACATCGTTTAAACGTCGTTTAAGGCTGTTTAGCACCGTTTAGTGTCGTTTAGTGTCGTTTAGCACCGTTCAATACTACTGGCACAATCTAACGTCGTTGTAAACGCGTCGGTCGCTCCACGCTTTACGTCAAAATGATATCAAAGATAAACCCTGACCCGAGTCTCGAATTAGACAAGCAGAACTTCAAGGAAAACCTGATCAATTTTCCTAGAAGTTGGGGGGCAAATGATATGGGCTGAAAATAAGCCCTAAAGACACAATTAATGTGGCATTAATTAGGCCAAGGATGGCCCAAACGTGGGGCCCACCAGCTGGGCCCAAAACCCCAATTATAATATTAATTTCGTAATTAATATTGGGGGAAATAAACAGCTCAGGAATAAGAGTTGGATAAGGATATTATTTCCACCAGACTTATCCACCAAGGCATCCAATTCAATATGGAAACTGATTCCTACAAGGAATAGATCTAGAACTTTCCTCAAAGACTTTTCTACCAAGTCTCTGACTCCTACCATAATTCTAAAGGCTTCTCAGCCTATATAAGGGGCCAGACCCCTCATCTCAGAACTACGTTTTCTTGGCTTGATTCTCTAATACAGAGATACGTAGGCATTCTGTGAGGACCGTTTAGTCTCGAACGCAGAAGCAGCCATTAAAGCTCGAAGCTCAACCACCCTAGCATTAATTACAAATCGTAAACTAGTTTTTATTCCACAACTGTTAGTACAGAAGGGGGCCAACCTTTAGTACTTGACAAGTAATTAAACAAGTTATGGTATTCCACTTAGACTTCTATCACACAGACAGATAGTCACGTAGTAGTACCCCCCCTCCTTAAAGGGTTGTTCTTCTCAATTCAAAAAGAAGATGAATAATATAGAAGAAAGAAAAGAATTTCAAAGAATTATAGAAAGTTTTCATGATTACAAAATATCATACTTAGAATTGACCTCTGAACTATAGAGGTTTATCAGAGGAGAAAGATAATCGTATTCGTATCAAATACTACTTAATCGTAATCTTACGTGTTAACATATCCTCACTTCTCTGTCCATCATTCTATGGGCCTACACTCTTGTTCAACCTTAGCAACACTCAGTTTTGGAAATTCTTCAACCTCTCAGGTTAAATCTTAGATTTCTCATTTGACATCATTGTTATTGACATTTCACGCCATGCTACTAGCTTTTTCATATTCATAATACTAACACTATCAGGTTGTCATCCCGAGAATTCGTTAGAAAGCCCATTCGTCAATCTATTCATAACATGCCTTTCTTCCCATTCCATAATTACTTTTTTAATCTTTTCTTTATCCATCACATCCTTCTTATTATCTGGTTTTTCTTTACTTCCGTTATTTATCTCCACCGTTATCTCATTACTGGGATGTTCTTTGTACTTGGTATTCCCCTATTGGTATCCCGTCACATGTACTCAATAAGCATCATATTTTTGGGGTCAAACTTCCGTTTGTTCAACCGTCTAAATTCTTATTTTCTCGATCCATGAGTCTCCTTATTACTCAATCAATCTATTCCAAATTTCCCCGAATTTCCCCCAACTGAAAGGGAGTTAATCTGTGTGTCATTTATACTTTTAATTTCAACTTTCCGTTGTGGCCAACAACCTTTGCCATGTCAATCTCATACTTTTCTAGCTTCATTACTGGGGTTTCTCAAGAGTCCGCATATCTAACTCCCTTATTGTTCCTCAAACTTTATTCCCTTTATGTCCTCAACCCTACATTTCTTTCATTAGTCATCTTGTTTTTATTTCGACTATAATCTCTTTATGAACCATCATAGCATTATTATTTATCTCAAACCTCACGTCTTTCCGAAATTAAACCATCCAAAATAAATCTTGACGATTTCTCTAACTTGGATCCAATACAATCTATTTATGTTTTTCATTCCGACATCTCCACAATCATTATCACTTAATGTTGTGGAATAAAAACGAGGGTTTGTATGTATTAAATACAAGGGATGGTGAGCTTCGAGCTTTAATGGCTGTTCTTGCGTTCGAGACTGATCGGTCCTCACAAGATGCCTACGTATCTCTGTATTGCTAGAGAATCAAGCCAACGTAGTTCTGAGAATGAGGGGTCAGGCCCTTTATATAGGCTGAGAAGCCTTAGAATTAAGGTAGGAGTTGGAGACTTAATAGATAAGTCACCTCCTTGAGGAAAGTTCTAGACTCCTTCCTTGTAGGAGTCTGTTGCCATATCGAATTGGATGCCTTGGAGGCTAAGTCTTGAAGAGATAATGTCCTTATCTGACACTTATTGCTGAGCTGTTTATTACCCCTAATATTAATTACGAAATTAATATTAAAAATAGGACTTTGGACCCTGTTGGTGGGCCCCACGTTTGGACCATACCGGGTCTAATTAATGCAACACTAAATGTGTCTTTAGGGCTTATTTTTAGCCCATATCATTTGCCCCCCAACTTCTAGGAAAACTGATCAGGTTTTCCTTGAAGTTTTAACGGTCCTTTCCAAGACTCGGGTCAGGGTTCATCTTTATACACTAGTGTTTCACGAGTATTGTCTTTATGTAAAGCGTGGAGCGACCGACGCGTTTACGACAATGTTAATTCGATGCTAATCGGCACTAATCAGCCTTAACGACATTTAAACAATGTTTAAACGACGTTGAACGGCATAAAACGGCACTAAACGGTACTAACTAGCCTTAAACGACACTTAAACAACGTTTAAGTGACGCCAACCGGCATTAAACGACACTGAACGGTGCTGATCGGCACTAACGGTGCTATCGGCACTTAATCGGTGCTTATCGGCACTAAAAAGCCTTGAACGACACTTAAACAATGTTAAGCGATTCTAAACGGCGCTAAACGGTGCTAAACGGCAGTAGCGGGGGTCCGGGGGCGGCAGCCCCCGGGCGGGGTCCAAGGGGCGGCAGCCCCTGGCGGGGTCCAAGGGGCAGAGCCCCTGGCTGGGGTCGAGCTTGGAAATTTTTTATTTCCAAGGGCTAGTACTATTCAGAAATTATCATTTCGACTCAAATTTCTGAATTTTACTCACAGAATTCGAGCTCAATTTCGAGCTCAAACTGCCTCCAGATCGAAGCCATTTTTCTTGTTTCCTAAGTCATTTTTGACCTGGAAATTTCGAGGAGAAATCAGTGTATTTTCGAGCTCAATTTCGAGCTCAAATGGGGACCAGGTCGTGGCTGTTTTTCTTGTATCCTAGGTCATTTTCGACCTGAGATTTGCGATCTCAGGCCACGTTATAACGACCTCAATTTTTCAAGGTTACTTACGACCTCAGATTGATTTCTCCAGGTCGCCTTGTCGAGCTCGTAATTGTACTAAAAAACGAGATCGATTGTCACGACCTCGTGGTTCCTTTTGGTAACTCCAAGTCTTATTATGGACTTTAACGGGCCCTGTCTTTTAATTTTCATGGGCTGGGCCTAGGTTTTCACATCGTTTGGGCCTACAACACCTTTTAAGTTTTGGTTGGGCCTTTATCACGGGTCAAAATGACCTTAAATCAAAACCTTAATTAGGTTTATCAATCTTGGTTGGGCCTTGACAGGCCTTGATCCTTTTTTAATTATTTTAGCTGGACTTGGGCCTTTCCTCTGTTTCGGGCCTTAGACTCATCAGAGTTTGGGGCCTTTCCTCGTGAACCCAATCGTATATTTGGGCTCTTCATCTTGAAGTCCTAATTGATTTTGACTTGGGCCTTAACAGGCCTTGTTACTCAAGTCCAACTAAAAGTTTGTTAGGCTTTCGTGCCTTTGTTATCAACTTTCGCCATTCATTTTTGTCTGGACCTTACCAGGCCTTTAGTTTGGGCTTGATCCAAGATGGGCCTACATAATTTATTAAGCCTACTATCACTTGTTCCTTCATTCTTGAGTCATTTGCTTGACTTGGGCTTTGTAGAGCCTTTAGGCCACTTTTAATCATTTCAGCCTTTTGGGATTTCTACAGAAATTTGATTGGGCCATGTTAGGCCTTGATTGCGTCATGGTGTTTAGCCTTTAAGACTAAACCTAATTAATTTCCGGCCTTTTGTTCGACGTGGGCCTCACATTTCAACTGTTTTTCGACCTCATCCGTAGGTTATTAACGACCTCAAGGTTTCGTCCGCACAGGGATGTAGATCGTCGTGTTTTACCTTACCTCTGCATGTATTTTCGAGCTCAAACTTGCGAGCTCAAACCTTTATTTTTCGACCTCATTCCAAGGCCTTTCACGATCTCATTTCGCTGTGAGATCGAAGCATTCAAACCTCTTTTGTGGTATAATTTTGACTTTACCTCTGCGACTTGGAATTAGCACTAATTCGACTTTAAAATTTTGAGTGCTCCTTTCGGGAGTTTATTCTGTTGGACATGACCCGTTTGGGGTTTGGGCCTAGCCAGCATGGGCCTTGATTGAACTAGGCCTAAACTGGCCTAAATTCATTGCCTCGCTTTGAGCTTAGAGTTTTCTGGGCCCAATCTTCATTTATTGAAGATTTTCTGGGTTCGATCTTCATCCCTTGATGATTTCTTGAAGACTTGAAGAACTTCTGGGATTAAAATGGCTGATCATGCTTTCCAACATCCATGATAATGCACTAAGATCTCATAGAAATTATACTGGTCTTTTTCGAGACTTGGGATCTTATTTCGGCTTCAAGCCTTACATTGAGCCTATCGAATGATGGGGTTTGGACTGAATGTCTTAGGTTCATGGGGTTTCAACCCTTTAGTCCATTTCGGATAATTCAATTTGCAACCTCAGCTTGCCCATCTGCTTGAGGATGGGTAACAGAAGTGAAACGCGATTGGATATCATTCTCTTCACAATACTTCTCAAACTTTCTTAAGTTCTAAAGCTCTTGAGTTCTCTAGTTTCCAAGCTTCCAAGTTCAAGCTTCAAGTTTCGAGATTCAAGGTTCAAGATGGCTGACAAGCAAGCTGTTGCCCCCCAACTCTCCATGGAAGAGGTCTTACTTTTCAGTTGATCGTTCAGGGAGTTCACTTGCTCCTCAACGTTTGACTTCAAGTCCGGTGTGTCTTGGCTGGTTGTTAACCTTCTTTTCTTGATTCTAGGTTTCCAACCTTCTTCTTATGCTCACAGGACCTTGCTTTGGTTTATATTCGATTGAAGGCTCTTGATTAAAGTCCTTAAACTTCAAATGACAAATTTGATTGGAGGCAGACAGCCTTTTTGGCCATCAAGGCTAAAATTTTGTGTCGGGATTTGAGATTCAAAATTTTAAGTAAGGAATGACAAAGGACCTCTCATCTCAACACTCTCACTAACTGTTTCTGTGCCTTCAAGGCATTATCAGGGAGCCAACTAGTCTCAAGAAGAGCTCGAAGAGGGTCTATCCTTCAGCTTACATCAACTGGTTCTACCAATTTTGATTCGATGGTGGGGTCTTCAGGACCTGGAAGCAAAAGCTCTCTGCATAATTCTTTATCTCAGAAGAGCCATACTTAGACTGGGCTTCGGCCTTAATGTTCTTTTCTCTCTTGGGATATACTCAACATGGCATTTATCGAGCGGGGCTATCACGGCTTTCACAATCCTCAAGTATTTGGCCATATTCTTTTCTCTAGCCTCAAACTCTCCATTGACTTGTGAGACTACCAGCTTTGAGTCTCCACAGACTTTCAAGTTCTTGACCCTCAGGGCTCTTATCAGTCCAAGGATGGCTATCAGAGCTTCATACTCCGCCTCGTTTTAGGTTGTTGGGAAGTCCAACTTCAAGGCATACTCGAGTGTGAACCCATCGGGGCTTTGCAGAACTTAACCTGTACCACTGGTTTTTGTTTTAGATGCCCCATGAAAATAGAGCTTTTTGTTTTTGATGCCCCATCAAAATAGAGCATCCAATATTCCTTCTTCTCTTCCAGGGATTTCTCACCTTGCTGACCTTCCTGGTCTATTACCTCCTGCCCCCCGACTTCTTGGTTGTCAATGGTATATTCAACCACGAAGTCAGTTAGAGCCTGGGCTTTGATGGCTGTCCTAGGCTTGTACTTAACATCGAATTCTCCTAGTTTGATTGCCCACTTGATGAGCCTTCCATTGGCTTTCGGGCTATGCAATATGTTTCTTCAGCGGGTGTTCCATCAGGACTTCAACGTTTGTCTTTATCCAGGGTCCTTCAAGGACTTAAACTCTTATCTGCTGTAACCTAACTCTACCATTCGGGGTATGCATTCGTTTGTTTTCATTCGTGTATTCTTTTATTTTCGGTACTTAGTCTTCTTTGACTCACACATCAGGTGCTTGGCACATAAATAAAATCACAATCAATGAATGGAAAACAAACTTGCATTAATAACTTGGAAATGGGTTCAACCCTTACATAGAGTACTACTGTCCTACTCGGAGCAACATGCTCTGCAATGGTTTTAATGAACCTTATTTCTACTTCTACTATATAAATATGAAGCTAAGTCCTACTAGGATAACTTAAGCCCAATCGAGCCTTTGCAAGACTAGGTCTGCACCACTTGATTTTGTTTTTGGTGCTCCATCAAAATAGGGCACCCACCACTCCTTCTGGTCTCCTCATTCTTATTATGAAGTTCACTTCCTGCTTGGGGTACTACCTCCTGCCCCCCAACTTCTTGGTTGTCAATGGTACACTCAACCACAAAGTCAGTTAACGCCTTAGCCTCAATGGCTGTCCGAGGCTTCTGTGTGATGTCCTCTGCTGACCTTTCTTTGTGTTCCTTAGCACTGTGGACTTCCATGTCTTCAACCGGAAGGACCTGCCCCCCGACTCCATCAGGCCTTAACGAGGCTACATAACAGCTTCGTGCCATCTTCTGATCACCTTTATGTTCTCCAACACCATTCTTGGTAGGGAACTTGATCTTCACATGATAGGTTAAGGCAACAGCCTTGAATGCATGAAGTCCAGTCCTTCCAAGGATAGCGTTGTACGTTGAATCCGCCTTAATTACCAGGAAGTTCAACATCTTAGTGGCCTCCTTGGGCTCTTGCCCGATAGTTACAGGCAGCTGAATAGTCCCTTCAACTTTGGATTTTACTCCATTAAATCCGTATATAGGCATGTTATTGGGGGTCAACTGAGAATCAGTGTATCCCATCTTCACAAACGCATCATGAAACAGAATGTCAACGGAAGCTCCATTGTCTATCAAGACTCGCTTCACCTCCGAGTTTCCAATCACAGGAGTTATGACCAACGGGTCGTCATGGGGGAACTTTACCCCTTCCAAGTCTGAGTCATCAAAACTAATCGCTACCTCAGTTTTTGCAAGCTTCGGGGCCTCTCCCACGATGTGCAACACCTCTCGAGCATAAGCCTTTCGAGAGTTCCTAGTTGTCCCGGCCGCAGTCGGGCCTCCTGAGATCATGTTGATTACTAGCCCTCGTGGCTGTGGGTTGCGATCTTGATCGTCATCCCTTCTATTATAGTCTCTTCTCTGGTTACCATGGTCTTCACCCTTAGTGAAGTGCCTCAGCTTCCCTCTACGGATCAAAAACTCGATCTCATCTTTGAGTTGCTTGCAATCGTCAGTGTCATGCCCCACGTCTCTATGGAATCTGCAATACTGATTCTGGTTTCTCTTTGCGGGATCACCCCTGAGTGGCTTCGGCCATCTGAAATCCTTATCATTCTCAATGTCCAACAAGATTCGACTCCTAGGAGTATTCAACCTTGCATACTCAGTGAACCTTGACCCTTGGTTCTTCTTAGGGGCAGAGTCGGAATCCTCGCTAGTTCGAGGATACTTGTCCCTAGCATCATACTCTTGATCATCATAGTCCTGGTCTTGCTTTCGCTTCTTGGAGTCATTGTTACCTCCTCCTCCACCTACGGTGGTTTCTTTCTTCAAGCTATCCTCAGCTTTAATATACTTATCAGCCCTTCGTTGGAGCTCAGCCATGTTCTCAGGGGGATGCTTCGCCAATGATCTCTTGAAGAAGAGGTCAGTGGTTCCGTGTTCCAGGGCTACCATTGCCACCTTAATTTCCAAATCAGTGATATTCAGGGTCTCCTTAGTGAATCTCTTGAGGTAATCCCTCAGATTTTCATTCTTTCCTTGCACTACATACATAAGAGATGCGGAGCTCTTCTCATGCACCCTTCCGCTAATGAATTGGCTAACGAAAGCGGCACTCAACTCCTTAAAAGAGCCAATAGAGTTCGCAGGCAATCGGCTATACCATCTTTGAGCCATGCCCGACAGGGTTTGGGGGAACGCTCTGCACTTTAGGGCATCACTTGCAGGCTGCAGTAGCAGTGCGTTTGAGAACGTCCTGACGTGATTTGCGGGATCACCCGTTCCATCATAAGCCTTAATTGTCGGCATCTTAAACTTCCTAGAAATATGAGCATTCATCACCTCCTCAGTAAACGGAGGTGTGGGATCGTCAGGGTCCCCAAGTGGCATCAGATCCTTGGGGTTACTCCTGGGGGTTTCCACCCTCATAGCTTCTCTTGATGGGACATCAGCCCTCTTCTGTCTTCTTGAGGACCTCTCCAAATCTATAACGGGAATCCTTCCTGAGATTGGAGGGGGTCGAATTAGACTCAGTCTTGCCTGTTCCCTTGCCATATCTTCCTTCAATTTTAAGATCTCGGCCTCATAAGCCTTGATCCTTTCAGCAGTTGTCAAAGATTGTCCATCACGGATGTCTTGAGTCCTCCTTCGATGTTCTCTACTAGCACGTCGCCTCCTCGGGGCTTCATCACGGTCATCATCCTCATCGTCGAAGGAGATTTCATCAGTATAAGGACCCGAATAATCGTGATACTCTCGATCTCGGATCTGCAAAGCGTGACCACTTGGGCCTGTCCCTTGGATAGAAGGATAATTAGGCAGCCCGTATGTCGGGTTAGTACTCACGGGGAGATCTGTAGTGTGGATCTGGACCCCATGCGATGGGTTGTTCGGATCAATCAGAGGAGAGACCACCATCTGAAGAGGATTGGTTTCTCGTCTTGTACGGGTAATCGGAGGTAACGTACTCTCAACGTGGGGGATTGCCCCTGATTGTTGAGAAACTTGAGATTGGGTGATCGCCCCTGATGTTGGCGGAGCTTGTTGGGCAATCGCCCCTGATGCTGGGGGAACCTGTTCGATGATGGGCGGAACAGATCTGAGAGGTATGGCCTCAGTTGCAACTGGTGTTGTTCTTCGTGTTTGAACCATGGTTGATGTTGTCTTCCCACAGACGGCGCCAAATGTTGTGGAATAAAAACGAGGGTTTGTATGTATTAAATACAAGGGATGGTGAGCTTCGAGCTTTAATGGCTGTTCTTGCGTTCGAGACTGATCGGTCCTCACAAGATGCCTACGTATCTCTGTATTGCTAGAGAATCAAGCCAACGTAGTTCTGAGAATGAGGGGTCAGGCCCTTTATATAGGCTGAGAAGCCTTAGAATTAAGGTAGGAGTTGGAGACTTAATAGATAAGTCACCTCCTTGAGGAAAGTTCTAGACTCCTTCCTTGTAGGAGTCTGTTGCCATATCGAATTGGATGCCTTGGAGGCTAAGTCTTGAAGAGATAATGTCCTTATCTGACACTTATTGCTGAGCTGTTTATTACCCCTAATATTAATTACGAAATTAATATTAAAAATAGGACTTTGGACCCTGTTGGTGGGCCCCACGTTTGGACCATACCGGGTCTAATTAATGCAACACTAAATGTGTCTTTAGGGCTTATTTTTAGCCCATATCACTTAATTTCTCAAAAGAATCACCACTACATTAATGTAGTTCATTGTTGAATCACCATCGTTTGTCATTTACGTAGTGCTTTACTAGCTAATCATACGGGTTTCATAATTGTCAGATCAAAATTCTCTAGGAAGACAAAATAATCACTATTCCTTATCCATAAGGAATACTTCCTGTTAGGAATAAATTCATGAGTTGTGATGTGTAGAATAGAATGACATAACACTTCTTGTAATACCCTGATCTTATAAAGGGTTTAGCATTTGATTAATGGAATATCAGTTATCCAAGATCTGCAAAACTGTGAACAGTACTTGATCAGAGACTGAAGTCACGGACTAAGAGTTTTCAGGGACTATGACAGACCCTGACTGTATCGAAGCTGCAGAATTGGAAAGTGCTATACTTTAGGATCTTGTATTCAGAAGATGGAAAGAAGTGTGCATGAAGAAAAGAATCAAAGCATTGTTGGAAACTATCAACTGGACGGCAGAAGATTACCATGTATAGATTATTACTTTCTGTTATTAGTTGATAGGTAGCATTATAAATACTCTCTATATCACTGTAAAAAGTGTTCATAAGTTCAAAAAATGAGAGCTTAGTATAAGGTTTGTATTCGAGAGTTCGAAACAAACAGAGAGAGATTTGTATTGAGAGCAGCTGCTAAAGGTATTGTGCACCTTTGGTAGAGTTTGTATTTGATTTGATTAATACAAACAGTTTGATTTTGTTCTTGTTCATCTAACCAAGCAAAAATCTAACACGATTACTTAACTTGTATTCAACCCCCTTCTACAAGTTATTCGAGTTAACAATTGGCATCAGAGTAGGTTGATTTTGAATAATCATAAAGATCTGCAATCATGTCTAGTTACAAGGATGGTAATACTAAGATCCTTATACTCAAGAAAAACGAGTATACTCTCTGGGAAGTGAAGATGTTGCATCATCTGGAAGCAACAGATCCTGATTATCTTGACAGAATTAGAGATGGGCCTTTCATACCAACAAGGGTTGTTCCTCAAGCAACTGTCGAAGGAAAAGTAGTTCCAGAGCACATGGCAGAGAAACCTAAATCTGAATGGACAGATAAGGACAAGGAGAACGTTCTTAAGGATGCTAAAGTGAGAAACATACTGTTCAACAGTCTTGATTCTGTTCTCACTAACTATGTTCTTTCTTGTAAGACTGCTAGGGAGATATGGGGCAATCTGAAGGTTCATTGTGAAGAAACTAAACCTGTCCAGGAAGAACATGAGGACACTTCTCATACAACAGTATGAGTACTTTGAATCCAAGTCTGGTGAGTCACTTACTGATACCTTTGATAGGTTTACTAAAGTCATCAATGAGATGGCCATGCATGGTAAATATTATGACTTGGAGGATATGAATACTAAGTTCATGAAAGCCTTGCCTGATTTCTTCAATGAGAAGATATCTGCAATTGAGGAAGCTAATGATCTTGATGAAATATCATTAGAGGTAGTTTATGGAAAACTGAGGGCTTATGAACTGGACAGGCAGCAGAAGAAGAGCAGAGGTGAAGGAAAGATGAAAACTGTTGCACTTACTGCTCAATCTGAATCAAAGAAGCTTCCAGAAGAACATAATGTTGAGCCTACTGTAAAGGACTCAAGGAAGAAGAAAAGCGAAGAAAGTTCTGAGTCAGAGACTACAGATATAGACTCTGACAACAATGATTCTGAAATAGAGATGCAGGAACTCTTTGCTATGTTTGCTAAAGCTTTCAAGAAAGGAAGATTCAATAGGAGAAGATTTAGCAAAAGACCTTTTCAAAAGAAAGAGGAGAAGAAGAATGACAAGGGCAAAAGTACAATTGTCAAGCTTGATAAGGCAAAGATCAAATGCTTTAACTGCAGCGAGCTTGGACACTTTGCTAGTGAGTGTAAGAAGCCTAGGAATTCTGGAAAAGGTAATGCACTCATGGTCACACAGAAGGATTGGGCAGATTCCAGTGATTCTGAAGATAAATTAGATTATGACAACATTGCATTGATGGCAAATACTTCAGACAAACCTGGATCTCCAAAGAAAACTTTTTCATCTTCTGTTAAGGTATCACTTCACTCTCTTGATTCATTTGATAGCTTAGACTCTGATGATATTAGATCTATCCATGCTGAGTTTAAGAATCTTATGACTAATTTCAGAATTCTTACTAGTGAAAGAGATGAACTTAAGATTAAGAATGATGAATTAGTTGATAGAAATATTATTCTTGAATCTGAGTTAATTCAAATGGAACATTATAGGTTGGATTCTGATAAAGCTAAGCATGATTATAGTGTTATTCTTGAGGCTTATGACTATGTCAGAAAAGAACTAGAAGAAGAGAGAGAGATGATGAAAACCATTAACAACTCTGGTAAAAAGACTCAAGAAATCATTGAAAATCAAATTCTTGGTAAAGTTTATGGCTTAGGTTTTGAAAAGGATAAAAGTGAAACTCATGTAGCTGTTGTCCAGAATGATAATAGTAAACAAGAAGCTAGCACATCTAAATCTGAAGGTAAGCAGAAAGTTTCTGAACCTAAACATGTTAAGTTTGTTGATTCGAATGATACCCCAGTTGAGCAAAAGAGAATTAACAACATTAGTTCAGATGAGAAAGTGTTAGAAAAACCTAAGAATGTCAACATAGGATTTCTGTCTAAGTCTCAGCTGAAACAGAGACTAGAAGGTCTTTCAGAGTCTAGCAAGATCAAAAGAAATAGGAATGGAAAAAAAGGTATTAACAAAGAGAATAATTATAAGAATGCACCTGATGCACCTAGGAAGAAATGCTATAAGTGTGGAAATCATAATCATTTGGCCCTAGACTGCAATCAAAAACCTTATTGGAAAACTGAGTCTAGATTCCCCAAGACTCAGAAAATTCAATACCAACCACAAAAAGCTTGTTATCATTGTGGTAGTTTACTTCATTCCATTTATATGTGTAAGGAATATCATGAACTGTATTATGACTATTATTCTCTGAAATCTGAAACTCCTAGTCACAAACAGTTTGTGAAATCAGAGTCTAAGGTTGACTCTGCAACAGGTAAATCAAAAGCAAAATCTTTAAAGCCTGTTGTTTCTAAAGTTAGTAAGAAAGGATCCAATCAAAGTTGGGTCCTAAATATTTCTAACTAGTTACTTTTTTGTTTGCAGGGTATTGATGGAGGATTTTCGTAATCAACGTGATTTTCGGAGGCCCGGTGGAATTTACAAGAATAATTCATGTAAGTGGCTATATTTGGTGATTTGGGTGTGATTTGATGGTGGGGGTGAGCTGAGCTTGAGAGGTTACGGGAATCATCGCAGGTTTCATTGGCGAGATCTGTGTCCGTTTTCCCAAGGTGCCTAGGTACCCTTGTTTATATAGGGATCAAGCTCATGTAGTTCTAATGCGAAGCTAATTCTGCTGGAATAGCTGTATTCGATTACCTAGTTCGTGTAGGACTCAGGTTCCTTTAGAGCCTTCCACGAACTAGTTGGCTAAGTAGAGTAGAACTCGAGTTCGTACCCTACTATGATTCTCTCATTGGTCAGAGACATTCTAGGATCATCTGCGCCCTAGAATTATACTCAAATACCAATTCGTTTATCTGTTCTAGATGGCTTCTAGAACCTTCTGTTGGCTACTCGTAGGAACTTGGTGCTCAGGAACCTATATCTCAGGAGCCTGTTTCTCAGGAACCTCATTATTTCGGGACATATCACTTAGGGACCTCCCTTTAGGCATCAGTACCTGCACAAATAACAAACTGGTTAGACTGGATAGCTCTTCACATGCTCTCGTCATCTCTATGATTATTGCTATGTTAACTCGAACTCTTCCGCTGGGAGGAACCTAGTCCTTCGGTAATCTACTCAGCTTCCGGTTCATCAGGAACCTCATGATACTTGTAGCTTCTTGACTGTCTTCTCGCTTGTAGCTTCTTAACTGTCTTCTCAGTGAGTGCTCATTTATTTATGTCTGGTCTTCATGGCTTGGACTGGATCTCTCTTTTAACTCATATGGATTGGACCCTATAGCTTAATGAGCCTAAATCTAGCCCATGGAGATTTTTGGCACAACAACTACCCCCCGGTTCCTTGAAATCATGTAAATGTGAAAGGAACCTATTCTGCTTTCTGATATGAGGTCCAATGCTTAATCACTTCTCTTAAAACGTATTACTTCAACAACACGTATCCAAGCTTACATGAGCTAACTTGGCGTAAGAAACAGGACACATAATGTTTTAGTAAACATAATATTAATTAACCTCTTTCTTGGTAAGGAACATGTTCCCTTCTTCTTCCTGGAAACTCATTCTTCTGACAAATCTTCACTCTTCAACTGCTAGTCAATCTCTGTATATTCTTCTAATAACTTTGCAAAATCATTCCAAGGACACTTCGGAGGTTTCTAGGATGTCATCATACTTCTACTTACTCTCGTATCTTTCTTAGGTGATCTTTGTCTTCAATGTCTTCACATGTCTTTTGTATATCTAGAAATCTTGAAAAGCGAGTGGCACCTCAATATCTTCCAATCAAGAGGTTCATCCTTTATTTTCTCATTTTGGGAAAATGCATAATTTTCACATCGTGCATCCAAGCTTACATGAGCTAACTCGGCGTAAGAAACAGGATACACTTCGCTTCTATATGCAGATTCCAAATTAAATCCTCAAATCAAAAATCAAATGATCGTGCTGAAAACTAACCTGGAAACTTTTCTGAAGCCATCTTCTCGTAGATCATTATCATCAGACTGCGAAACTCATCATAAATACTCTCTAATTGTTCAAGAAATACTTCTTTCTTCTTCCGAACTGACTTGTATGAACTTATCTCTCATCCAATGCTTTCATAGAATTCGTTGGCAGCTTGCTTATAACCCAAGGAATCTCCATTATTCGTAGGATGAAACAACCCTGGAACCTCTTGAACCATCTAAATAGCTCCCTAGAAACCTCGGCTGCTTGCTCTACTTGGAACTTTAAAACCTTTGTAAACTTAGAACCTCTTGTCTTCATACTTCGAGTACTGTTTCCAAAACCATAATCTAAACCATGACCTTTCTTGATAACTGTAAGAACCCCAAATTTTGGATATAATTAAAACTTTTATTAAGTAATGATAAAATGAGGAACAATGATTCCAACAACAAGGTCACCAGCTCTAATGAATGGTGGTTTCAAAGAACAATGATTGTAATGAATGGATATTGCTTTGGACAATGATCCTGATGCATTGGTATATTGTCAGAATAGAGTAATTCGATGGTTGAGGACCTAGATAAGAATAATCTACCATCCAGGAAGGAGCTAATGGATCCTTGAAGGGAAATGAGTACGTGCATAGTGTTTCCCATACGTGCATAGTATTTCCCATACGTGCATAGTATTTCCCGTACGTGCATAGTGTTTCCCGTACGTGCATAGTGTTTCCTGTACGTGCATAGTAATTTGGTTGATGAATAGTGATTTTGTAAGTTGGAAAACTTTTCACGCCACCCTATGTACGGGACGTGATATGGATGTTTCGAAGTCATATTAGTAATACGCGGAGGAAATAAGTGAATGCAGAGACGGTCGGAATTCAGAAATTCCAAATTCTTTTCGGTATAATATTTGACCGGACAGTGGATTAAATATTATTATAATCCAAGAATTGAGATATTAACTTTGAGGATTTGATATTTTGGGATGTTATTATATTTGATTTAAGAATGAAGGTAGGAAACCACTGAGGAGTGGTTATGGCTACAATGTAATAATCGATATTTGGAAAGAATGAATGGAATTCGACTTTATTATTTCTATGTCTTGAAGAATGCTAAAGGGTAACAATATAGGTAAGAATAATCTATCTTCTAAGGGAATAAGATATGGCAATTTCAAGCAAGAGAATACCCTCATGTCATCCAGATCGATAACGATTAATCCAGTAGTTCCGTAAAAAGGTTAAGGAACGATCGAAAGAGAATACGAACAATTGTACCACCCTAAGAGAACAAATAAAGAATACAGAATGAATAGTGTTTGGTGGGAGTATATAATAATATGAGACGACACTATATAGAAGCATTCGGAACGGATTTCCGAGTTCGTATTAGTGATCCAGGGGGAAAATAAGTGTATGTAAAAGCTGTCGGATTCTGAAAAACCGCACTTTTATTTTCTCCGAGAGTTCCCTGGACACTGATAGCCTTAAGTATTTAACGAATGGATTTAAGGAATATAAATTGGAAAGTTAGAATGAAAGATGGAGAATGAAAGTATTATTATTAAAGAGGATTCCCGGTAAACCCTAATTAGAAATCCGTGAAATATTCCCACGAACGATCAATCGAAACGGGCAATAACCGGACAAGGAAACAAGCAGGGGATCAAGATACATGAATGTGCTAGTGGATAACATCAAGTAACTAAGTAGTTACAAGAGTAACTACCATACTTAGAAACATAACCAAGTGCTTAGCTTAATCTAACCATTCAATCACAAAACCACCAATACTTATCCATCCAAAAGACATCATCCATGACACACCACTTTATTAAAGTTACTTTACATGAGATATTTTCTAAAACACATCACTTTATGCAAAATTATCAAGCAAGCCAAGCAAGAGAACTCCATTCTCTCTCCATGTATTCCATTCGACTTCTAGCTAATTCAAGAAGCAAAATCCCACTTCCAACCATCTTTTGATCTCCAAATTATTATGGTAAGTCCCATATTTCATATAAATGATCTCCTAGAAATCCTAGCTTTAAAATCCTTTGTTTCCATTTTCAAATAAATCACCAAAGTTTAGGGTGAATAGTGATTTCAAGAACTAACTTTGATTTTCTTGATTCTTTTGAATGATCCAAGCTTTGTTAAGGTGTTATAAGGATTGATCAAGGTTTATTAAGGACTTACATACTCCAAGGAAGGTATAAAATCCTAAACTATAGCTTTTACTTTGAGATAATATGAGTAATAAGAAGTATTGGTTGATTAGTGGTTGATATGTTAGTTATATGCTTAGATCCATGGATTTGTGGTTGATTATGGTTGATGATCCATGAGATTGTTATAAGGAGATGTTATTGATCTTGTCATGATGTTTATCATGTGTTTAAGTGGTTGATTTGATCATGGTGTGATCGTGATAAAGTGTAAAAACTTTGGAAAACGCGTAAACGTAGCCGTTATAATGTCCGATTTTACAATACCATGTTTTATATGCCATTTTTAATATCGAACCCTACTGTCCAGAATCCTTTTCTGCCATGTTTAGATAGTACATGTTTTAAGGTTCGTTTTGACGTGAGAATCGTAACATTCCGACTTACGGTTTAGGAGTTATGGTCAAATTACTAAAATTGGTTCGGAACCGTAAATAAAAGTTGGTAACTTCAATTGAACCCTCGTAAAGCATGTTACTCAGTGGCGAATTTTGGTAAATAAATACTAGGGGTCATAAGGAAGGTATGATAGAAAACCACACATCAAACGGACCGTTTTCCGATTTTATAAAAATGTTGGAATCGAAGTTAAACGCGAACGAACCCCTAAAAACCCGTTTGGTTATAACTTCGGTAAAACACTTAGCAAACGGGCGATAAAACTCGGAGTATAGTATTGGTTCGTAACGATCGACTTTAGAACTCATATGACTTAAGTATGTCCCAAGTATAAGTACAATGACATGTCGTATTAACGAACGAATGTCGGGTCGGATCAGTGATAAAAGTAATCCACAAAAAGGGGTATAAAGAGATAACTCGAGAACGTGTTTCGATTTAAGTATAACTTAACTTTTAAGATGTTAAGTGATTAATCCCGAATGTCTTGGCTATTTATAGATCACCAAGCTGACCCGGGACCCGCTACCACTACCCCTACCGTACTCGACTACCAGGCAAGTTTCAATTCCCTTCTTTTAGGCTGTTGTTGTGATTGTATAAATATATATATATATGATTGCTGATATACATATGCCATTGCATGCATGCCTACTTTCAAGTTGAATTGATATACTTGTTCCCTGAATGTTATGGTTGGCTTATAAGCTAGATAGTTATATATCAGTTATAAGCCGGTTATTGTAAGACCCTCATAGAAGAGCATATACATCTTATTAATCAAATATAGACCGGGAGTCAATATTCCTTGATATATCGAGATTACCTCGGAGGAAAATATTTAAGTAAATATTTCTATTATTCAGGCGACGAATATTATTTGAATATTCGTTTGAGATTATTTATTTTAATGATCCTTACTTCAAATAATTATTTGAACGTAATCATTCGACGAATAATATTCGTCAATATTCATTCAGAGTCGAATTGATTATCGATTATTATTTCGAATACTCTTCTAAAGATGAGACTACTAAATGAATATTATGTGGACATTCATTTAGAATATTATTTTATTAAATAAATATTACTTTTGAAAATTCATTTAAGGTATTAAGTACTTGATGAATATTATCTTCAATATTCATCTGAAGCTTGATTTACTTATCGAATATTATATCGAATATTCCTTTAAAGCTTGGATTACTAAATGAATATTACTTGATATTCATTTAGGATATTATTTATTAAATGAATATTACTTTATTGATATTCATTTAAATTCCTAATTAATTATGAATATTATTTTGAATATTCATCCAGGGTTCTATTTAATCATCGAATATTATTTTAAATATTTTAAATATTCCTTTCAGGTCTTATTGATTAATGAATATTATTTGGAATATTCATTTGAATATTTAATTATGCAATAAATATTCTCTCGATATTTCTTCGAGAATTATTTGAAAAATACTCTGATTAAAGATATTCTTTCATATTCCTGAACATTCTTTAAATATTTTTAATTCAATAAATATTCTCTGAATATTTATTCCATACTTAGAATAACCTCAATAAGGTTTATCTTCTTCGATTATTACGAAAAATATTTCGGAGTCATATTATTATTAATCCTATATCAAGGAAGGTTCTCAGACATCATTCTTCTTTGAGTCTACCTCCTTAATAATAAGGGAACCTTACTTGGAAAATGTTATTTATCTTGTCGACTTCCCGGTCATAAAGTATTCCCTTCACTCGCAACTCGGGTGCTGTTGACTTATTAAGTCGTTGCTTACCTTCTCATCTTTCGAGGGGTAAGATTACTGGAACAAGTTGATATCCGTTACCAAGTAATAGCTTGGGAGTTATTGGTAAATTTTCCTTTCCAACTAGATACGACTACTTTGTGGAGTCTTATCAACAAGTATTATACTTGGGGAAAGGGGGACGAACGTTACATTCAGAATCATGAATTCTATTTGAACTAGGAGTCGTGTAAGAGGCCGAGTAGCGCCGGTCCATCCCCTTTGGCCCAACCGTTGGCCGGGGAGAGCTAGTAAGGCTGTACACAAGTAAAGCCGTCAGTTCTTCCTTCTACCGGTAGTAAATCTAAATTGAGCTGTACGATCTCGACTGATCATCAAGATTGGAACAGCGGGCGCGGTGAATACTCCATCATTGGTTCATCATCCAAATTTATTTATTTCCTGCAACATGATTACTGTTGGCAGAGTTGGAAAAAGGGTCATAACTGGAATTGCAACCTTTTCTTGCAAGTTCCTCTTCTTAATAACAATAAGAATATCTCGCTTACTTTGATGTAGCAGATATTTCTACAAACAAATACTTTAAGTTACCTTGTAACTTCATCGTTCATATTATACTGGCATCATTTCCGTAAATGCATGGCATATGGTTTGAAAGATACTTTTGAACTGTTATACATTATCGTTCAGTTATATATTATTGTTGGTGGGCTATTGCTCACCCTTGCTTTATTATTATATCACAACAACAGCTAGATCAGATGACTCGCACAAGGCGCACTCGACGCGGGCGAGGACGATGAGACTACCAGAGCTGAAGAAGAAGCTATTGGTAGGGTATATTTATTCATTCAGTACCAAGAATATGGTATAGTATGACTTATGTAAATGGATGGCAAAGAGTATGTTTTTATATTGAAATCCTTTTGGATTGTAAGAACTCATAATGTGATTAATAAAAATTTGATTGTTACTTTGATTTCATCTCTGGGACTATAACGGGTGTGTTTTATATTGTTGTGTTGGGTTATAGAGACGTAATTTATTTTATGTTAAGGAGAGTTCAATTGTTGTGGACAGAATTGGAAACCGTAACCACCGGATCCCGGACCCTGGATCTGGGGGTGTTACAGAAGTGGTATCAGAGCGTACGTTATAAACCCCAGAGATGAGGCGACGTTAAAACAATAAATTCACTAAGATAATAAGAACTCTTGCCAAGTTCATAGTCGGACTACATAATGTAGTGATGACATATAAAACCCTTAGGGGAACTCTTAAGTATAATGATAGTAACTTAGCTCGATATCGTATCGACGAGTAAGGCGACTGACCTTGAGGCATACGAGCAACAGCGCGATGATGCTTTATATGCTGAAGATCAGTGGATAAATCGATAGAGTACCCTACTGGAGACCCGGAAGAGGTTCCAGCAGATAAGGAAAATCCTGTTAGGATAAGGAGCTTACCCATGGGTAATGAGGGTCGCAGCCAGAATGACTGTGATGATTAAGATATGGTGCTCAGAAAAGTGAGTATAAAGAACCGAGATATTATTAAGAGATCTGAAGATGCATGTTGAATTCATAGCCGGACTACCAGATGTAGTACCAGCAAGAAAGAAGGATTGGAAGAATTACTTGAGATCTTATACGGAAATAGATTAGAATCCTTAGATATTTTCATCTTAACAAAGAAAGAGCTAGAGGGATGTATGATTATCAAAGACATCGATTTAGGGCGAGGAGCAGAGTCCCTAGGAATAGTGGAGAATGAGGCAGTAAGTGCCATATCATTTGATAAATGAATCAGTATGAATATTGTCGGTAATAATTCGCCATGAGAAGGCAGGTGTCGTAGGTTATAAATTATGGAACCAAATTAAGGTTAATAAGGTGGTTTTATTAAGGAAAATGTTCATTTTATGAATTAATCATTTAGAAAGTAAAGACATTGGGAAGTGATAGCATGATTGGGTAAAATTATATAAGGAAGTAGCAAGCAAGACAATGATCTCAGAACCTACCGGAAGATAAGACCAGTGAGTCAAGATGAACTCGTAATGAGACTACTGCCAGAGACTGAGTATAGAGTTAATTCAACTCAGTTAAATGATGAACCAGAAACGTTAGATGCATGTGATTCAGAGGAATATTAAATTCCTTCTTCTCTTTGAATGGATTATAGTAGTACCTTAAGTTTATTCCGATGCGGAATTATAATAGATCAAGTAATACGATCAGCAGTTAAAGAGAAAAATGTGAGAAAATCTTCCTGGAGCTAAAAGGTGAAATTGGTAATGACCAAGAGCTGGCATTGCTTAATGGAAAAAAAAAAAGAAACTTTGTGCTTCCAATGACGCTTCGCATAAAGGGTTAGGTAGATCGACATTTGGTAGTATTGAATATCAGGACGTTGTGACAGGTTTCAGTTGGAAATTATTGATTCCCTTCTAAGGGATGGATATAATTGATTCCTCTCCAGTGGGTAAACTTCCAATCCGATGATGATTATTTCGTTAACTATGACTGCTTATGATTCCACCTGCTTGGAGGTTCATAGAACTATTCTTCAGGTTTCGAAACTGGTCTCCTTGATGTTACCAGTAGGTGGGTAGATTGATCAAAATTTCCCTGAGTCTGGAAAGGAATTCGGTGAATTCTGGCAAACCTTGTCTTTCTGATTATCAGAGAATGTCATGGAAGAGAGTAGAAACTGGAGCAAACCCTGTGATTTGGGTAAGGATGCTGTAAAATGGGTTAGTAAACGGACCCTGAGCATTACAATCGACGGTAGTGATAAAATGATGAAGTGAGATTGGACGAAAACAGGAAATGTAAGTAAGAAACTAGCCGGACGGAGAAACTCCGGGATTGACTTAAGTGAAAAGGCTGTTATGCCAGGAATGGTAAGCTTGCGTGGCACGCGGGATTGATAATAATAGATGAAAGATAAAAGTAGAGGAAAGGTGACCGGAGACGGTGCCGAGTAGTCGATTAAGACTTATATGGAGTAAAGTTTTGGAAAGGTAGAAAGGTATCAAAGAAGAAGGCACTATGCCAGCAATTGCTAGAAAAGTAATGCTATTAGCCAACCCCTAAAATCATATATTTTTATTTTAGTGGGGCCAGTTGAGGCCAAGTCACAACGGACTATAAAGTGACTAGACCAGCAATGAAAAGACAAAGCAGGGTTGCTTCTAAGTAAGCACCGACTGCAAGGGCTTCTGATATAAAGGAAATATTAATGAGATTGTAGGAGTCTTCTACTAAACCCTTTGCAACCCATGTTTTGATGGGGAATTTACTAGACCTTTTTGGGATGGGGTAACCCGTACTAAAGTGACACATGTGTATATGGTTGTCCAAGATTTCGAGTAAAATGGAAGTATAGTGACTTGAGATGTATGATGTTAGGGTATCATGAATACCATGAATATATTATGACGGAAGAAAGTAAACAATGAAGGTATATGAAGAGGGTATAGAAAAGGTCAGAAATTGAACAGTATGCTGTAGGAATTTTGTCTGAGGCAAGTACCTTTGCGAAGAACGATAAGCACTAAGAGATTCACGTTGAACTCGACCAATATCTTCCAGAACATCCTTGCTACTATTAACAAGTTCGGTAAAAGAAGAGATTGGCATACGTTGCCTTTTTGGAAGGCCAAATAGGCTGACAACTATCTGAAAGAAGAGGGTGGCATTAAACCACCGATCGATTATCAAATGAGAATGATTGAAAAGAGACCTTTATTAAGGATACAGGATCTGATTGCCAATTATAAGATGCAAGAATTCCTTGGCAGTTGAATTAAGGATAGGATATCCATAAATTAAGACAAACCCTGGGGAATGCACAAGGGGTGGCATTAACCCTAATAACGACATTATGACTTCAGATGATATGAGCTGGACTTGCTAAGGCAACAATGACCGGTAAGGATTATTAAAAAGAGTTCTGGAAAGAACATAGATAGAATTATTAGAGTATTGATCAATGACATTTTGATATACCCGGTACCCAGAAATACCGGAGGAATGATAAGGATGGCCTATGAAACCTTACAAGGAAAAAGGTAATATTCCGAACTTCAAAAATGGAAGTTTGGTAAGGAATGTATGACATCGTAACGATAATGCCAGATGAGGCATGTATGAAACCCTGAGGAAGTATGGGTTGAACCTATAAAGGTTGAGATTATCCTAAGATAAAGAAAGAACTAAGAAAAGAAGTATCCTAAGTAGGATTGGGAATAAACGTGATAAAGTTCCCACGGGTAGGTGGAAGCAATGACTTATGGAAAAAGACTGATAAATATATTTTTCTCCATCAGCAGAGCTTAAGGGAGAATGCTTTCACCCAACAGTGATGGGAATGAGGTAGAAATGTTTGAATTGGAATATATCCAGAGAACAAGGGTTACCAGAAATTATTATTATCAGGAAAGGCCAATGAGGTGGCCGACAGTCTAAGTATAAAGGAATAATTATAAATGTTCATACCGAAGAAACAAAATGATATTTGGAAAGACCTTGAAGGTCATATGGGAGTGGAGGAAGTTACATTCCTTTTGATGATTGTGCAAGAATCGAAGGTAATAATAGTTTAAGTAAAGATTCGATTCCTGATGGAGTCTTAAGCATATTACGTACCTTAGAAGGTTCCGTTTTGAGGCAAACCAGGACCATGGTACAAAATTGATGAAGTAAACCGTTAAGTTTCCAGTCTTTTATGGAAGATGCATAAGTGATAGTTTCATCAACCGGACCTAGCTGCGATGCTTGAAACTCTCCTGCAATTCTATCTGCTTCATGTTATATCTACATCAAGTTCAGGAAGTGTTCCTTATGGATAAGGAATAATGATTACTTTGTCTCCCTAAGGGATTTGAAACCCGTAGGGTTAACTATTAACGCACTACGTAAACAACAAGCGATGGTGATTCTTCTAAGAAAGGAGATGACAACGTAAAGATAAAGAAAGTGCTGCCATTGATTAACTAAATGGCATGTTGATGAATGACAAACAAGTTATGTTAGTGTACTTCTGCGCAAACAAGATAGAGAATATGAGGTTGATGATTCATGATGCTAAACGTATTCCCGTAAAAAGAATTAATGAGACTTGGAGGGAAGGGCGGTTGAGCCCGAGACTTATTGGGCCACCTGAGAGTTTATAAGTGTTCGGACGGCGGTATTCGAGCCAGCCTTACCCCCAAAACTTATAGCACGGTCATAACGGGTTTTCATGTGGCCAGGCTACGTCAGTAAAATGCAGATGTCAACAGATGATAGGAGTACGAGCATGTAGATATACGACCTGGTCTGACTTACGAAAGACAACCTGTGGAAAACCACGGATAGAAAAGAACAAATGATGCGAAACAGGGTTGGCAGAAGTAGATTATATGACTCTAAGTTAAAGGGATCGGGCCAGATTCATTTCGGAAAATTAAATTGGAATAACGTGATGATTATAGAATAAATGTGACGGAATACCGATAAAGAGGTACCAAGTGCAAAAAGGTGTCTCAATAAAGAGGTGAAGGTGAAAGTAAATAATAGAAATGAGTAAGAATCAGATAATAAGAAGGATGTGATTGATAAAGAAAAGGCTGGGAAAGCAACTATGGAATGAGAAGCAAGGAATGTTATGAATGGGTTTTCTAATGAATTCTCAGGATGACAACCTGATAGTGTCAATATTATAGCATGAAAAAGCTAGTAACATGATATGGGATGTCAGTAATAATGATGTCAAGTGAGAAATCTAAGATTTAACCTGAAAGGTTGAAGGATTTCCCGAATGTGAGTATCGCTAAGATTGAACAGGAGTATTTGTCCATAGAATAATGGACAAAGCAGCAAGATATGTTGACACGTGAGATTGCGATCAAATAGTATTGGATATAATTATGATTAATTTCTTCTTTGATAGACCTCTATAGTTCAGAGGTAAAGTCTGAGTATGATATTCCACAATCGTGAAAGCTTTCTATAATCCTTTAGAACTCTTTTCTCTTCTTCTCTCTTATTCATCTTCTTTATGAATTGAGAAGAACAACCCTTTTAGGAGGGGAGGTACTGCTACGTGACTATCTGTCTATGTGATAGAAGTCTAAGTGGAATACCCTAACTTGTTTAATTGCTTGTCAAGTACTAAAGGCTGGCCCCCTTCTGTACTAGCTATGCCATATAACAAATGTTCACTTGAGCATAGTGATCTCTCAATAAATCTTTCCACTTCTCTATATTGATCGAGATTGCGAAGATTAAAGCAATCACGAAATGCACAGTACGAGCGAGGTTACCTCCGAATTCGTAGGGTGATAGTGATACCAATGTTACTGCAGGTATCAATAAGGATAAGACTGAGTAAGAGTATAACCCGGATAGTGAGTTGTACGAAAAGTAGCAACGTTGATGGAAAAAGGATATAGTATGGATTGTAGCACTAGAAGATGTGCTGAGGAAGGGAACGACAGGCAAACGACTCTTTGCTTCCTACCTGATTCCGGGACGGAATCCTTTTAAGGAGGGGAGACTGTAAGAACCCCAAATTTTGGATATAATTAAAACTTTTATTAAGTAATGATAAAATGAGGAACAATGATTCCAACAACAAGGTCACCAGCTCTAATGAATGGTGGTTTCAAAGAACAATGATTGTAATGAATGGATATTGCTTTGGACAATGATCCTGATGCATTGGTATATTGTCAGAATAGAGTAATTCGATGGTTGAGGACCTAGATAAGAATAATCTACCATCCAGGAAGGAGCTAATGGATCCTTGAAGGGAAATGAGTACGTGCATAGTGTTTCCCATACGTGCATAGTATTTCCCATACGTGCATAGTATTTCCCGTACGTGCATAGTGTTTCCCGTACGTGCATAGTGTTTCCTGTACGTGCATAGTAATTTGGTTGATGAATAGTGATTTTGTAAGTTGGAAAACTTTTCACGCCACCCTATGTACGGGACGTGATATGGATGTTTCGAAGTCATATTAGTAATACGCGGAGGAAATAAGTGAATGCAGAGACGGTCGGAATTCAGAAATTCCAAATTCTTTTCGGTATAATATTTGACCGGACAGTGGATTAAATATTATTATAATCCAAGAATTGAGATATTAACTTTGAGGATTTGATATTTTGGGATGTTATTATATTTGATTTAAGAATGAAGGTAGGAAACCACTGAGGAGTGGTTATGGCTACAATGTAATAATCGATATTTGGAAAGAATGAATGGAATTCGACTTTATTATTTCTATGTCTTGAAGAATGCTAAAGGGTAACAATATAGGTAAGAATAATCTATCTTCTAAGGGAATAAGATATGGCAATTTCAAGCAAGAGAATACCCTCATGTCATCCAGATCGATAACGATTAATCCAGTAGTTCCGTAAAAAGGTTAAGGAACGATCGAAAGAGAATACGAACAATTGTACCACCCTAAGAGAACAAATAAAGAATACAGAATGAATAGTGTTTGGTGGGAGTATATAATAATATGAGACGACACTATATAGAAGCATTCGGAACGGATTTCCGAGTTCGTATTAGTGATCCAGGGGGAAAATAAGTGTATGTAAAAGCTGTCGGATTCTGAAAAACCGCACTTTTATTTTCTTCGAGAGTTCCCTGGACACTGATAGCCTTAAGTATTTAACGAATGGATTTAAGGAATATAAATTGGAAAGTTAGAATGAAAGATGGAGAATGAAAGTATTATTATTAAAGAGGATTCCCGGTAAACCCTAATTAGAAATCCGTGAAATATTCCCACGAACGATCAATCGAAACGGGCAATAACCGGACAAGGAAACAAGCAGGGGATCAAGATACATGCATGTGCTAGTGGATAACATCAAGTAACTAAGTAGTTACAAGAGTAACTACCATACTTAGAAACATAACCAAGTGCTTAGCTTAATCTAACCATTCAATCACAAAACCACCAATACTTATCCATCCAAAAGACATCATCCATGACACACCACTTTATTAAAGTTACTTTACATGAGATATTTTCTAAAACACATCACTTTATGCAAAATTATCAAGCAAGCCAAGCAAGAGAACTCCATTCTCTCTCCATGTATTCCATTCGACTTCTAGCTAATTCAAGAAGCAAAATCCCACTTCCAACCATCTTTTGATCTCCAAATTATTATGGTAAGTCCCATATTTCATATAAATGATCTCCTAGAAATCCTAGCTTCAAAATCCTTTGTTTCCATTTTCAAATAAATCACCAAAGTTTAGGGTGAATAGTGATTTCAAGAACTAACTTTGATTTTCTTGATTCTTTTGAATGATCCAAGCTTTGTTAAGGTGTTATAAGGATTGATCAAGGTTTATTAAGGACTTACATACTCCAAGGAAGGTATAAAATCCTAAACTATAGCTTTTACTTTGAGATAATATGAGTAATAAGAAGTATTGGTTGATTAGTGGTTGATATGTTAGTTATATGCTTAGATCCATGGATTTGTGGTTGATTATGGTTGATGATCCATGAGATTGTTATAAGGAGATGTTATTGATCTTGTCATGATGTTTATCATGTGTTTAAGTGGTTGATTTGATCATGGTGTGATCGTGATAAAGTGTAAAAACTTTGGAAAACGCGTAAACGTAGCCGTTATAATGTCCGATTTTACAATACCATGTTTTATATGCCATTTTTAATATCGAACCCTACTGTCCAGAATCCTTTTCTGCCATGTTTAGATAGTACATGTTTTAAGGTTCGTTTTGACGTGAGAATCGTAACATTCCGACTTACGGTTTAGGAGTTATGGTCAAATTACTAAAATTGGTTCGGAACCGTAAATAAAAGTTGGTAACTTCAATTGAACCCTCGTAAAGCATGTTACTCAGTGGCGAATTTTGGTAAATAAATACTAGGGGTCATAAGGAAGGTATGATAGAAAACCACACATCAAACGGACCGTTTTCCGATTTTATAAAAATGTTGGAATCGAAGTTAAACGCGAACGAACCCCTAAAAACCCGTTTGGTTATAACTTCGGTAAAACACTTAGCAAACGGGCGATAAAACTCGGAGTATAGTATTGGTTCGTAACGATCGACTTTAGAACTCATATGACTTAAGTATGTCCCAAGTATAAGTACAATGACATGTCGTATTAACGAACGAATGTCGGGTCGGATCAGTGATAAAAGTAATCCACAAAAAGGGGTATAAAGAGATAACTCGAGAACGTGTTTCGATTTAAGTATAACTTAACTTTTAAGATGTTAAGTGATTAATCCCGAATGTCTTGGCTATTTATAGATCACCAAGCTGACCCGGGACCCGCTACCACTACCCCTACCGTACTCGACTACCAGGCAAGTTTCAATTCCCTTCTTTTAGGCTGTTGTTGTGATTGTATAAATATATATATATATATGATTGCTGATATACATATGCCATTGCATGCATGCCTACTTTCAAGTTGAATTGATATACTTGTTCCCTGAATGTTATGGTTGGCTTATAAGCTAGATAGTTATATATCAGTTATAAGCCGGTTATTGTAAGACCCTCATAGAAGGGCATATACATCTTATTAATCAAATATAGACCGGGAGTCAATATTCCTTGATATATCGAGATTACCTCGGAGGAAAATATTTAAGTAAATATTTTCTATTATTCAGGCGACGAATATTATTTGAATATTCGTTTGAGATTATTTATTTTAATGATCCTTACTTCAAATAATTATTTGAACGTAATCATTCGACGAATAATATTCGTCAATATTCATTCAGAGTCGAATTGATTATCGATTATTATTTCGAATACTCTTCTAAAGATGAGACTACTAAATGAATATTATGTGGACATTCATTTAGAATATTATTTTATTAAATAAATATTACTTTTGAAAATTCATTTAAGGTATTAAGTACTTGATGAATATTATCTTCAATATTCATCTGAAGCTTGATTTACTTATCGAATATTATATCGAATATTCATTTAAAGCTTGGATTACTAAATGAATATTACTTGATATTCATTTAGGATATTATTTATTAAATGAATATTACTTTATTGATATTCATTTAAATTCCTAATTAATTATGAATATTATTTTGAATATTCATCCAGGGTTCTATTTAATCATCGAATATTATTTTAAATATTTTAAATATTCCTTTCAGGTCTTATTGATTAATGAATATTATTTGGAATATTCATTTGAATATTTAATTATGCAATAAATATTCTCTCGATATTTCTTCGAGAATTATTTGAAAAATACTCTGATTAAAGATATTCTTTCATATTCCTGAACATTCTTTAAATATTTTTAATTCAATAAATATTCTCTGAATATTTATTCCATACTTAGAATAACCTCAATAAGGTTTATCTTCTTCGATTATTACGAAAAATATTTCGGAGTCATATTATTATTAATCCTATATCAAGGAAGGTTCTCAGACATCATTCTTCTTTGAGTCTACCTCCTTAATAATAAGGGAACCTTACTTGGAAAATGTTATTTATCTTGTCGACTTCCCGGTCATAAAGTATTCCCTTCACTCGCAACTCGGGTGCTGTTGACTTATTAAGTCGTTGCTTACCTTCTCATCTTTCGAGGGGTAAGATTACTGGAACAAGTTGATATCCGTTACCAAGTAATAGCTTGGGAGTTATTGGTAAATTTTCCTTTCCAACTAGATACGACTACTTTGTGGAGTCTTATCAACAAGTATTATACTTGGGGAAAGGGGGACGAACGTTACATTCAGAATCATGAATTCTATTTGAACTAGGAGTCGTGTAAGAGGCCGAGTAGCGCCGGTCCATCCCCTTTGGCCCAACCGTTGGCCGGGGAGAGCTAGTAAGGCGGTACACAAGTAAAGCCGTCAGTTCTTCCTTCTACCTGTAGTAAATCTAAATTGAGCTGTACGATCTCGACTGATCATCAAGATTGGAACAGCGGGCGCGGTGAATACTCCATCATTGGTTCATCATCCAAATTTATTTATTTCCTGCAACATGATTACTGTTGGCAGAGTTGGAAAAAGGGTCATAACTGGAATTGCAACCTTTTCTTGCAAGTTCCTCTTCTTAATAACAATAAGAATATCTCACTTACTTTGATGTAGCAGATATTTCTACAAACAAATACTTTAAGTTACCTTGTAACTTCATCGTTCATATTATACTGGCATCATTTCCGTAAATGCATGGCATATGGTTTGAAAGATACTTTTGAACTGTTATACATTATCGTTCAGTTATATATTATTGTTGGTGGGCTATTGCTCACCCTTGCTTTATTATTATATCACAACAACAGCTAGATCAGATGACTCGCACAAGGCGCACTCGACGCGGGCGAGGACGATGAGACTACCAGAGCTGAAGAAGAAGCTATTGGTAGGGTATATTTATTCATTCAGTACCAAGAATATGGTATAGTATGACTTATGTAAATGGATGGCAAAGAGTATGTTTTTATATTGAAATCCTTTTGGATTGTAAGAACTCATAATGTGATTAATAAAAATTTGATTGTTACTCTGATTTCATCTCTGGGACTATAACGGGTGTGTTTTATATTGTTGTGTTGGGTTATAGAGACGTAATTTATTTTATGTTAAGGAGAGTTCAATTGTTGTGGACAGAATTGGAAACCGTAACCACCGGATCCCGGACCCCGGATCTGGGGGTGTTACAATAACTTCTTAACTTTTCATTGCTGAATAACTAGACCAGGTTCCTTATGAATAGCTGACTAATCCTGCGAAACAAAATAAAAAACATAGAACAGAAACCAGTTAATGTTAGTAAAATTTCTCTTGCACAATTCGGGTCAATTCTTGGAAAGGTCGCCTGCTTGGCTCCCAATCCTAATCTCTTGGTCCCAACATGCCTCGAGGCATGTTGGTTCCTTTTTTCTTTTGCCTCGAGGCGATTCTAGGAACCTGTGTGCCGTTCTGGGAGTCCACACAGTTTCCTCTTCTTCAAGTGTCAGGCTAGACATTTCATGAAGGTAAATGCTAAGGGTTTTATCCCTTCTTCCCATGTGCCAAAGGCGGTTCCACATGAGGGAGAGCTTATTTGGCTTCTCTTTAAGAACAAGTGTGCCGGTCTAGGCTCTACACAGGTTCCCACTTCCTCTCGTGCCAGTGGCGGCTCCACGGATGGTTGAAACGTACAGTCTCAGGTTCCTGTATGCCAGTCTCGGATCCATACAGGTTCCTTTAGGTGCCTTATGTCAGGACTTTAGGTGCCTTTTGTCAGGACTTCAGGTGCCTTTTGTCAGGACTTCAGGTCATGTGCTAAAGGAACTTGAGACTTTCAAGGCATGCTCAGGAAGCTACCTGAGACTTTTGGCTAAAATACTTTGCTCAGTCAGCTGAGGCTTTTCGATCAAGTGTGCTCAGGAAGCTACCTGAGGCTTTTCTCAATGCATGCTCGGGAAGCTACCCAAGGCTTAATTCATGCTCAGGAAGCTACCTGAGGCTTTTCTCAATGCATGCTCGGGAAGCTACCCAAGGCTTTGGTTTATGTCAATCATTCTCAACCTGCATACTCTGTCAAATCACATTCATACTTTGCACATACTATCAATGCCACAGGAACCTGTTAGTCAAGGTAACCTGCAAATACTATCAATGCTACAGGAACCTGTTAGTCGAGGTAACCTGCACATACAATACAAGTACTAAAGCAAGCACTTAAATTTTTTTAAATTGGCATATGAAATATCAAATCATATCATGCACAATACTGTCTAAGTAGGAATACTGCCCCCAGTTCTTTTGGGTAATTATTGTTACGTAAAAGAACAATAAGGAAGCTATAATCATCATCGTTATTCTAAGAATAAGGAAGACTAACCTCATCATAAGCAAAATAGATCAATTCTTGCTAAAAGAAATGTCATTCTGTCTAATCAGAATACTAATCTGGCGAAGACTTACGTGAATCCAATTGGATATTATGTGATCCTTTATGGATAGAAAGCTCTCGCGGTATGTGCACCGAAATCTCTTCATATGAACCTGTTGACTGCAGGTGAACTTGGAAGCTGTTGCTATGAGCTTCGGAAAAATACAAATGAACCTGGGAGGTTTCTATGAATATGTAAGCACAAATGGAGAGGTGTCACCTGGATCTTTCTCTAGATTGATCTGCTGTGAAGTGGAAGCCTCCGTTAATCTTTGTATTTTTAGATTTGAAAACTCATTGTCGTGTTTATGATGCAAGCATGCTGCTCTTTAAGGTACTAAACCAAATCAATCCGCAAGGTTTCTAAACCAAATCTAAGCTATGAGGTTCCCAAACTTGATTTTTGCAATAATAATTATACTACCCCCCAGTTCTTCAGGGAAGCTTGTCTTCGGTGGAGAACTAGATTCTGGAAGCTCCATAATTCTTCATTAACCTTGAGGCAAAGTGCTCAATTTCTCTCGTCATAACAAATATCAACTTCTCTGGTCTTGCTAATACTACTTCTAATCATCATGTCAACTGCTCTCTAACAAGTTGCTGAATATTCGTCTGTGAAGTTTCGTAATGCATGCTTTTTTCAACTCGATCGATCTTCACTTCTTTTCATTTTCAAAAGGTTCCCTTTTTTTTGTTGGGGGACCTGAACTGTTCAATTTCATCAAATTTACTCATGTCAAATTCAGATTCTTGCATATACTCTTCATCAAAATCTTCAACTGTATCAAATCTCTTCTTCAAACCATGCTGAATCTTCTTTAATGCTTCGATCGACACTGTAACCTATTCGTGTCACTCTTGCTTATAGCTTCAACTTTTCATCTAATTTTTCTTCAAATCATATGACCTCATGACTGAGGTATATTCTTCTCAAGACCTCATCTTTCTGGCCTTCTTACTCAAGTATCTACTCATCAGCAAAATTCTTGCGCAAGGGGGGAGACCTTTGGTTGCAGGAACCTCCCGTAAGTAGGTCTTTTTTCATTCTTATTTTCATTCTGAATCATCTGCATCGACATCTTTCTCTCGATCTTCTTCAACCTCTTATGGCACGTGCTGAGGGCGAATCTCTATATCAAATACAAATATCCCAATGCAACACCTCTAAGCTTACGCGAGCTAACTCATTGTAAGAAACAAAAGATGTTGAGAGAGATTATTCGCAAAGTATTTCCAGCAGCTCACTGACTTGGATGAAGCTCTTCACTTTGGTTTTGTAATGTTTAGCTAGCAATCCTGCACGATATCTCAATTTTGCAAGCATATATACAATGCAACTATATATATATATATATGACATGATTAATGCACATTAATGAATATGATAACTAGAACACATAATAGTCTCATGCAAATATTCAATTTAGGTCATGTATGTAGTATTAAATCTAACTTCTTTTTAATGACTTTCTCATTTTTAGGTGCTCAAAGTAATCTAAATATATCTTTCGCAATTTTCCTTTCTTCTTTCTAGGAATCTCATAATTTTCAATCTGAACTAGCTAGCCAGTCATTAAAATCATGACGTCTTCTGTTTATCATCATTCTATAAGCTGTCTAGCATTATTGTATGAATGTTCTAAAACATATTTGTTGTTCCCAAGATATTCTTATGCATGCATGGTATATATATGATATTTGCAAAATAAAGAATAAGATAAGATAAGAGGCTTAGCTCTGTGTTTCTGCAAAACGGCTTCCGGATGAACTTTCTTTGTCGCCTTCGGTCTTCGATTTCAAATCCAACTCTTCATGTGCACATTACTATTGTTGCGATATTCCTTGGCTTTTCCAGTATCACGACGTCGACCTTCAATTCTTCGTCTTTCAAATTTGAATTTTCTTATTTTCTGTATTTGTCGAACCGTATTGGACTTGCATGAAAGCTGATTCATTTATTAGTCCACGCTGTCAATTTCTTTTCTCAGAAAACCTCGGGAGCTCGCATGTATCATCTTCTACCTCCATTCTTTTTTCCGGAATTAAAGAAGCTGAATCCACTGTTATTCTTCATCCTTGATTTTGTTTAACCATGCTCTAACACCTTATTGCAGAATTTTTACTCAGAAACGCCATTCTGAACAGCTTGACCATTGCTCACGAAAAACAGGATAACTTTCTGTAGAAAATGAATTTTCACGAGCCGTAAATTTTGCTAGAAACTAGACTCCGATATCTTTCCAGCGGCGTATCATACTGCACCTAGAAATTTCCAGATCAAAGCAGTTTATTCTGCGAATTTGGCTCAAAAATGGGAGACTCAGAATTCTGGACAGCTGGACCACCCTTGACTAAATATGGCATAACTTCCTGTTGGAAAGGTATTTTTACGAGCCGTAAATTTTTCTGAAAACTAAACTCCGATACCTTTCTAACGGTATATCATACTGCTCCTAGAACGTTCCAGATCAAAACAGTTTATTCCGTGAAGTTGGCTCAAAAAACCGCAGTTTCAGAATTTCGATTTTCTACATTAGCTTTCTTTTTGCATCCACCACTTCATGCTTTGACGTACTAATTTTACCTTAACAACTTGGCTATCTTGGCTATACCCTGCTATTACCATGTAACCAGCTACCACACAAAGCAGAACCTCAAATCCTAACGTAACTTAAGGTCCTTGCTGCATGTATCAGTGACTGCTCTTCTTCTTTGTTTGACCTGGTACTACCAATTCTTTTTGACTATCGGGCTTTGTTTCCTGCATTCTTTCTGAGGTGTCTGCATATTCTCTACTACTCCTTTTTTTTCTTACTGGATAATTGACGCCAGGACATAACTACCATATGTACACGCTATCTGCTCAGAAATCTTCTCACTTATCCGATCCCATACTTTCTGATCGTATGCTTGTCTAGGTTCTATGTGTGTATAACAGATGCATTAACCATGACAGCTCCAGTTCTACGCCTCTACAACCTAACTATATACAGACATATGTATATATTTACTGGGACATCAATATTGTTTGTGTCTTGTCTGCACGCTTTCACGGTCCTAGTATTTATCTCTTTTATCTTTTACCTCGACACCGTAATGTTGCTCCGTTATGGTTTGTACTCTTCCGTATATACACATATGTGGCTTCGAATCAGAAAATCTGCTAGCATAAAATTGAACTTTAAATTTTGAAGCCATCGTCCTTCAATTTTCGACCAAACCTTCAAACATACCAACACACAATACTTTGCAGGTCTGCATTCTTACTATTTTCCTGTTGACAAACTCCTGGTTTTCACCATGATTATGGATGCGTTAACCATGATTGTCTCCACTGAAAAGCTACAACGTGATATACTCCTAATCCCGCTTGGTTGTCTCTGCATATGGCTTCCCAAATCAGGTATAATACGGCAAATCGAACCATCACAGCTTCATTGGACTCTGCTTCTCCATATCTCGTTCTATATACGCACAAGAGTTTGCACTTGTATTTGATATTCAACATCACATACACCATTAGAAGAATAATAAAATACTGTTGTTGGCATCTTGTCGTTGCTGTTTGAAAGTCCACATACAGTTAAACACCTTATTCACCTCTGGCTTTATTGACCTTCTTTGGTAATTGCAGCAATTACGTTCAACACCATAGGCTTTAGACACTGGACCTGCCATCTATCCTCCTTAGTAGTTGTGGATGGCCCTCTTCTGCTTCTACGCCTCTTGTGAGCCAAACCTCTGAGATGTAGTCCCATAGCTAGGCATAGTTGTTCAACCATAAATACATCACTGTTGACTTTTGCGTCTCCACTTTCATCGTTGGATGCTTGGTTCACGCTATTACGAACATAGTATACATGTCTGCAACCCATCATCTTTGTTTAATGTCTTTGGATATATGTACACAGGTTGGTGTCCCACGTAGCCCTGAATTATGAAACCTGCCTTGTGGGTTTGATATAATCATATCAATCAAAGCCATCTCATCGATCTTGATTTTATTCCGTGCTCGGTTTCAATTGTGTTTACGTTGGAAAAAGTTTTGGTGAACAGCCTCCCTGAATACTCATATCAAAGAATCTACCCAAAGAATTAATACACACCCATCTTTGTATGATATCTCGTTTGTCCTCCACAAACGAGCAAGCAAGGGGCCCCTCCTTCTAGCGCCAATGTTGATGGAGGATTTTCGTAATCAACGTGATTTTCGGAGGCCCGCTGGAATTTACAAGAATAATTCATGTAAATGGATATATTTGGTGATTTGGGTATGATTTGATGGTGGGGGTGAGCTGAGCTTGAGAGGTTACGGGAATCATCACAAGTTTCATTGGCGATATATGTGTCCGTTTTCCCAAGGTGCCTACGTACCCTTGTTTATTTAGGGATCAAGCTCACGTAGTTCTAATGTGAAGCTAATTCTACTGGAATAGCTGTATTCGATTACCTAGTTCGTGTAGGACTCAGGTTCCTTTAGAGCCTTCCACGAACTAGTTGGCTAAGTAGAGTAGAACTCGAGTTCGTACCCTACTATGATTCTCTCATTGGTCAGAGACATTCTAGGATCATCTGCGCCCTAGAATTATACTCAAATACCAATTCATTTATCTGTTCTAGATGGCTTCTAGAACCTTCTGTTGGCTACTCGTAGGAACCTGGTGCTCAGGAACCTATATCTCAGGAGCCTGTTTCTCAGGAACCTCCTTATTTCGGGACATATCACTTAGGGACCTCCCTTTAGGCATCAGTACCTGCACAAATAACAAACTGGTTAGACTGGATAGCTCTTCACATGCTCTCGTCATCTCTATGGCTATTGCTATGCTAACTCGAACTCTTCCGCTGGGAGGAACCTGGTCCTTCGGTAATCTACTCAGCTTCCGGTTCATCAGGAACCTCATGATACTTGTAGCTTCTTGACTGTCTTCTCGCTTGTAGCTTCTTAACTGTCTTCTCAGCGAGTGCTCATTTCTTTATGTCTGGTCTTCATGGCTTGGACTGGATCTCTCTTTTAACTCATATGGATTGGACCCTATAGCTTAATGGGCGTAAATCTAGCCCATGGAGATTTTTGACACAACACAGGGCACAGGAAGGAAGCATTCAATTATCTTGGACAATGGATGCTCTGGACATATGACTGGAAAGAAGTCCCTGCTTACAAAGTTTGAGAGGAAAGCTGGCCCAGTAATATCTTTTGGAGATCGCAACAAAGGAGAAACTCTGGGATATGGCTCAATTGTTTTGGGGAATGTCATCATAGAAAACGTAGCACTAGTTGAAGGCTGGAAACACACACTTCTAAGCATAAGTCAACTGGGTGATAAAGGTTACCAATCAATCTTTGACAGTGAAGGATGTAAAATCTTGAATATGAAGAATGGAGATATTGTTCTAACTGGTCAGAGACATGGTAACATTTATGAAGCCAGCTTGAGTGACACATCTAAAGGAATTGTCAGATGTCTTTACAGCAAGGCATCAAATGATGAAAGCTGGAATTGGCACAAGAAGCTCTCACATCTTAACTTCAAGAAGCTTAATCAACTTTTTAAGCACAATCTAGTGAGAGGCCTACCTCAGGCAAATTATGTGCAAGATGGACTTTGTGATGCTTGTCAGCTTGGAAAACAAAAAAGAACCACTTTCAAGAGCAAGACAGAAAATTCAATTACCGAACCATTTCACATGCTGCATCTTGATTTATTTGGTCCAGTAAACATTATGTCTATAAGTAAGAAAAGATATGCTCTAGTTATAGTGGATGATTATAAAAGGTTCACATGGGTATTCTTTCTACATAAAAAGGATGAAGCTCCTCAGCAAATCATTGATCTTGTCAAGAATATTCAGAATAGCTCTGAGTACAAAGTCAAAGTACTTAGGAGTGACAGTGGTACATAATTCAAGAATTCTACGATGGAGGAGTATTGTGCAGACAATGGAATCACTCAACAGTTTTCTGCACCTGGAACACCTCAGCATAATGGTGTAGTAGAAAGAAAGAACTGAACTCTCATAGAGGCAGCAAGAACCATGCTTGCAGATGCAAAGCTTCCAACCTACTTCTGGGCAGAAGCTATCAACACTGCATGTTTTACTCAAAATTGCACCTTGATAAATAGTCATGGAAAGACTCCCTGTGAGATAATCAAAGGAAAGAAGCCAAGTGTGAAATACTTTCACATCTTTGGATGCAAATGCTATGTCCTGAAAGTTCATCCAGAACAACTTGGAAAGTTTGAAGCCAAATCGGATGAAGCAATCTTTCTAGGATATTCAGCATCAAAGGCCTTCAAAGTTTATAATCTCAGAACTCACATTGTTATGGAATCAATTCATGTTGCATTTGATGACAAGAAATTCGGAATTCTGCAAACTGATGAAAGTCATGACAAATTGGAATTTGAAAATCTTAAGGATTCTGAGATTCTCTCCAGCGATGATGAAGGTTCTCCAGAGGAAATCTCTATTGCTTCTCAATGGAATTCTGTTGCTGAGGGGGAGCAGATCAATCAAGGAGAACACAGTACTAGTCAGGAGCAGACCAATCATTCAGAGTCTACTTCATCATGGACTAATTGTTCAGGGACTAATAGAGGAAGTTCTAGTACTAGTAGCAGTATAGAATCTATTGATTCTACTGATCAAGGGGGGGCTTTTGAAGGAAATGAACACTCTTCTACAAGAGATACCACTAACATAGGGGGAGAGTCTAGCATGAGTAATCTACAACCTGTTAGGAAATGGATAAGGATCATACTGAAGATTTGATTATTGGTGATCCAAATAGTGGTGTTCGAACTAGAAGATCAATTCAAAATGAATGCTTGTATAGTTGTTTTCTCTTAAAGAATGAACCTAAGAAGGTTGAAGAAGCCTTACAGGATCCTGATTGGGTAATTGCAATACAGGAAGAACTAAATGAGTTTGAGAGAAACAAAGTCTGGAAATTAGTACCAAGACCTAAAGACAGATCAATTGTTGGTGCAAAATGGGTTTTCAGAAACAAGATAGATGAATCTGGTATGATTGTAAGAAACAAAGCAAGATTGGTGGCCAAGGGATACTCTCAGGAGGAAGGAATTGATTATGATGAAACCTTTGCCCTTGTAGCAAGATTGGAAGCAATCAGAATGTTTCTTGCATTTGCAGCTCATTCAAAGTTCAAGGTATACCAGATGAATGTAAAGAGTGCTTTTCTAAATGGCAAGCTTGATGAGGAAGTGTATGTGGAGCAACCACCGGGTTTTGTTGATCCAAAGTTTTCAAATCATGTCTACAAACTTGACAAGGCACTCTATGGACTAAAGCAAGCACCAAGAGCATGGTATGAGACTTTGTCTAAATTTCTTCTTGAAAATGGCTTCACAAGAGGTACAATTGACAAAACTCTATTCTTTAGAAAGGTGAAAGGTGAAAAGTGGTTTGCTTTTAGTTCAAGTTTATGTTGATGACATCATATTTGGTTCTACTAATGAAAAGTTGTGTGCTAAGTTTAGCAAGCTTATGTAGTCTAAGTATCAAATGAGCATGATGGGCGAACTAAATTACTTTTTAGGTTTGCAGGTCAAACAGACTGAGACCGGTATTTTCATTAATCAGTCAAAGTATATCAAAGATCTTTTAAAAAGGTTTGACTTTCAAAATTGTTCAGCTGCAAAAACAGCCATGGCAACAACCACTAAGCTAGACTCTGATCCTAAGGGAAAGAGTGTTGATAACACTAGCTATAGAGGCATGATAGGTTCATTATTATACTTAACTGCAAGTACACTAGATATAATGTTTTCTACCTGTTTATGTGCTAGATTCCAAAGTGATCCTAAGGAATCTCATTTAATTACTGTGAAGAGAATTTTTAGGTATCTCAAAGGAACTCCAAACCTTGGTTTGTGGTATCCTAGAGAATCTGATTTCTCCATAATTGGCTATTCAGACTCTGATTATGCAGGGTGTAAAATAGACAGGAAAAGCACAACAGGTACATGTCAATTCTTGGAAACAGATTGATTTCTTGGGCAAGCAAGAAGCAACAATCTATCTCAACCTCAACTGCAGAAGCTGAGTACATTGCAGCAGGCAGTTGTTGTGCTCAACTCCTTTGGATAAGAAATCAGTTGATGGATTATGGTATGGCACTTAGTAATATTCCTATGTTATGTGATAATACTAGTGCTATCAAAATTGTAGAGAATCCAGTTCAACATTCAAGGACTAAGCACATTGATGTCAGGTATCATTTTATTAGAGAACATATTGAGAATGGTATTGTGGAACTTCATTTTGTTCCTACTGACAAACAGCTTGCAAATATCATAACCAAGCCACTTGATGAGGCTACATTCATTAGATTGGTTAGTGAGTTAGGAATGTAAAATTTCTAGATCTTTAACATCTGCATAAGTAGCAAGGTATGTTGTTTAGCTTATAGATTTGATTTATATAAGTATCTATATCTTTCATTTAGACCCTGAAGCTAATAACATTTTGCCTTGATAAATTGTAGTATGAGTAACATGTCATTAAGAACTAGACTTTGAAATTTTTCTTAGTCTCTAACTTAGTAATTTAGGTTCTGAATTACTTAGTTGTTTAGTTCTAATGATTGTTGCATATTCTGATTGATTCAATACATTCATGCTAACAATTGTTTTTTTACTAATAAACAGTAAATAGACAAGATAGATAAAAGAAACTTGTAATTTCATTAATCAAAAGCATTACATACATGGAAATGAAATACAATTTTCTTTTTATCTAATAATAACTACTAATCTTCTTCTTGTCTAATGTTGTGGCTGCTGGAGTTGTCTTTTCCACTAGTCTTCATCAATCAATTCGTCAACTCCCTAAGCATGTCAGAAGCCATTCAGGGGATGCTGAGTACATCTGCTCTTGAATTCCTTCTCTAGGCAATTTCAAGCGGTAAGAACCGACTTGAATGAGAGCAGCTGACTCCCGGCATCTAAGAAATGAATTGCATCTCCATCAAGATCAACCCCAGACTCTTCACCAAATTCTTCATTCGCAAGGTGTGAAGAGATTAGAGGGAGATTTTGTTCAACTGGTAGATGTTCTCGAGGAGGATTTTCTACATTACATGGATCGATTCCTGCCATATCAAGTTCGATGAGAAAAGTCATCTCTTCAAAGAGATAGTTTATTTGCTCTTGATCATCAAGATCGTTGAACTTCTCAGAAGAGAGGAATTGAAAGTTAGGGTTCATGTGAATATCTGGGTGAAAAGCCATTGTGTTTGGAGAACTCTTTGTGTTTTGCAGAGAGTGTTTTAGTGGTTTTTAGAATGGAGTAAGGCAAATGACACCAGGTTATTATATAGAAAACCGTGAGAAGCTGGACAGTCTTTTGAAGTGTTCCAATGCAGCAATGACATCATTACTTCGCACGTGACTGAACTTCTCATATTTCCAAGATGTTTTCAAATCTAATCAAAATATTTTGCTTGGATTATTGGTGTTTATTTTCAGGAAAATATCTGACATGCCATATATGCAACTCCATTTTAGTCTCTGAAATCGGTTTGAATTCTTTCTAGACCCTGATTTAAATTAAAATCAATTTTGGATTTTATTTTCCCAAAATCATGGGTAATTACGTCTATTCAGGGACTAACACCTGTCAATCTACGTATGGACGTGGGTTAGTGGGTCTGAAGGATTTTTGAATATATCTTTATTTTGAGACTCTGATTGTTTATTGCTTTCTTCTAATTAAAATTGTTTAAGGGAAAAACATCCTTCGAGCTCTAAAATTAACTAATTTCTTTCAAGAATTCTTAAGTTCTTTTAGATCAAAATCAATGGCTGCTCAAAGAAAACTACCAAAGTCAGTTGCTTTCAAGTTTGTTGACTTTGACTTTATGACAAACAACCATGTTGCTGCAATCACCAAAAAGAAAGGGGTGTCAATTGATTTTCACCCAGTGATGAATTTCATGGCTTTTGGACCTTTGCGTTATGCTTTGACAACATCTTCAGTGATTAATCAAGCTGCTATTTCACAAGCTTGGGAGAATGCTGAGGTAGTTGATCCTGTTCAGGGTCAACCAGGTAAGATTGTTCTAAACCTAGGACAAGATTCTTTTGATATTACTGAATCTGTTGTCAATTCAGTACTTCACTTACCTGTTAATGTGCCTTATGTTAGTGAACCATCTGATGATGATATTAGAGCTATGTTATCTTCACTAGGATATAGTGGACCTTTAGATAACATGAGCCAGTTAAGGAGACCTTTTCTTAGAAACGAGTGGTCTTTCTTCTTTGATCAATTAGCTAAATGCTTTACTGGTAAATGTAGTTCTTTTGAACAAATTACTGCTGTTACTTCTCACACTGGATATAGTTTGATTTATAACAGAGTAATTAACATTGGTCACATTCTATTGAATCAGATGAGTATCAAACTTGGTCCTAATAAAAATGGAAGGAATATGGTTTATTATCATAGATTTATGCAATTATTTATCAACCATTTTATTCCTAATGCTAATACCAGGTTTGGTAGACAACATTGTCTTCTTTCTTATGTACAGAAAAAGAGTATTTTCTCTGATATTACAAAGAAGGACAGTGAGAAGAATTCAGAGGAATTACCTGCAATGTATTATCCAAATCACGTTCAGGTACTTCTAAGAACTCATCTTCCTACTCTCTATAATTCTTCTTTCTTTGGTGGTGAAATGATTCAGGAACCTCAATTGGAGGAGGACCCCCTTATGTCTACCCAAGTAACCCAAAACATCACAGACTCTGAAACAATTCTAGAGCCAAGTCTTGATCCACATCCTGTTGTTTCAAAGAAACCAACCTCTGGTGTTTCTCAAAAGGCATCAGTTGTAAAGAAGAGATGATATGTAGCTCCTAGTTCTAGTAGTTCTAGTAGTGAAGATGATGATATACCTCTTGCTGAGAGAGAAGAATTGAAGACTGCAATTCAAATTTCTAAGCTAGGTGAAAGAGGTGAAGGACCTAGTCACAACCAGGCTGCAGTCTCCGAAAAGACTGTAGTTCTAAAAAGGGAAAATAGTTACTAGGTACAGTCTCTCAAAAGGCTGTGTCTATTGAAAAAAAATCTCAACCCAAGATCACCACTGAGTCTGCACCTCTTGAGTCTTCTCAAGTTAAATCTGTTGCTCACTATACCAGGAGAACAAGGAGAAAGATTCAATTGTCACCTACACACAGAGTCTAGTCCAACTAATATTTTGCAGGTCTCTAAGCATAAAGCTTTAACCAAGTCAGAATCTGACAAGAGAGGCCTTGATATTGATTCAAGTTGGGAAACCACACTGATATACAGGATGGCTATGAAGCTTATTTCTATCAAAGTCAACCTTTCCAAGCCTGTTCTAGATTTTCTGATTGAACGAGTACCTAAACTTTCTCATCCTCAAGAATATGGAATTCTATGTCAAAGACTTGATCTTATGAAGATGTTTTTCTATAAATCAATCAGAGGAGAATTGAGAAAGAAGTTTGGACTTTCTAAGCATGGTGCACTTCAATCACTTCGCACATACTTATTTCACAAGGATTTCATTGTTGAAGATGCTCCAGCTCAAGGTGAACAAAAGTAGGTTGTACATAGTGGAATGCAGTCAACAGGAAATACTATTGAACCAGTGGCGGATAGTAGGATAGATCAGATCACAGTCACTGCAACATAAGAACCATCTAGTCAGAGGTTGGATGACTCAGGAACTGTGATAGCTGATGCTGAAAGGTCTTCTGTGATGGCTGAAACTGCAATTGAGATACCCTATGATATGGGAGGAATGACTTTGATTGATTTTCCTGAAGATCAAACAAATATTGTTCAGTCAGAGTCTATCCACCTTGAGGGTGAGTCTCAGCAAACAACACTTAAAGACGGTGACATACTAACTATGGTGTCTAATGAAGTTTTACTGAAGACATCAGAGTCTAGTTTAGACCTGACAAGGCCGTCGCGTGCCTATCAAATAATAATTTCTAACAAATCCTTCTAACTATGTAGTAGGGTAAGTCAGAGTCGATCCCACAGAGACAAACGTATCAATCACTAGTTGTTTCTGATTTAATTCGGCTAAGCAAGTAACACAATGAATATTGAGGATTTATTAAACTAAACTTATACTAATTCGAATTGTGTTTATATTAATCAAATATTAAAAACATCTAGAATTAAGTATCCCCACTAGCATGAATTGATGCAATTGTGAATTCCCTCCCCAATTAATCGTATACTACTCAACAGGAAAGATGCGCCCTATAAATACCAATAATCTCTCTCGAGTATTAATGGCTTCTCTTAAAATACAATCAAACCTATTCTCATGGTATCATGCAATTTAGAGACATTAAACATAACATCCTAATTTCCTAACAATCCATTCTACCTATTCTCATGGAGAATTTCATGTTCTTATTGGATAAATCACAACCATCTAAATCCAACTCTCGCTGGTAATTAGATATTGGTTCAAACAATACACATAATCACGTCTGATTTGCAATTGCTAATTAAAACAACTCAATAAGTAAGAGCAATTAAACAATCAAATTGGGGGAATTGGGAAAATCACACATCAATCATAACTAGGGTTCTACTTAACCCTAGATTAATTATCTACTCACTCATAATTGAATTGAAAAAACAAGAATTAATAATTGAACACATAATTATAAGAATAGAAGAAAAAAAAACCTTTAATCTTGATCTTCAAAGAAAATAAGTATTCTCCCAAAAATCTCCAGAAGAAAGTGTTTACAAAGTTGTGTGTATATTCATAATAATCGATCCCCAATTCTAAACCCTTGATGAGTTTATATATTGGTAAAAGACTTAATAAGTTGACCCAAATAATTTAGGCCCAAACTAATATACTACAAATAATATTAGAAGTTGGAAATATACGAAACTGATTTATTTTTACAAAATTCCGCACAACAGGCACACAAGGGCGCTGTTGCGCTATTCCACGCGCTGTTGCGCTATCTCTCTCCTGGAAAAACAACTTCCTCGCGCTTTTGCTTCACGGAAATGCGCAGCTGCTCTCATACAGGCGCTGTTGCGCAGCTTCAATACGCGCAGGGGCGCTCATACAGGCGTTGTTGCGCCTCCCTAGAATGCGTGACAGCGCTCTTGCGCCTCCTGTGGCGCTCTTGCGCCTTCCAGCTCCTGGATTCTCCCGTTTTGCCTTTTTCTGCCAAGCCAAGCGCAGCGGCCCTTCTTTTCTCGCGCAGGCGCGCTTGGTACCTCCTGGAAATTGCTATGTTTTGCTCCAAAAATGCTTAGCAACGAACCATAACTTATTCATTTCTTCTCGTAAATTCACCAAATCAAATTCTCGAACTAAAAATCACATAAATCACTGAATAATGCTCGATTTCTTTCAACTCGGCAACTATTTATTTCCTGCAATAAACTCCAATAAAACTCATTAAATCAACACGATTATTCGCAAAAGTACCGTAAATGTGGGAATAAAATCCTATAAAATACATGTAAAATACACTTTATCAAATATCCCCACACTTAGCACTTTGCGCGTCCTCGTGCAAACTAAAATAATACAATAAACTATTTAGTACCACTTCCGTAGGTGATCACGGTTGCATTTAACATATGCAACAAGTCCTTTAAACCCCTAGGTAGCCCTAGTGGACGAGTAAGGTCTCGTGAGGGTTTATAGTGAATATACCCACAAAATTCATCCAACCATGCAAAAGATTAATGCCAACACAACACCACACACACAAGTCCTCCCATGCCACATCAGCTTAAGAATCAAAACGAAAATGCAATGCCTTGGTGTCTAGAGTGCAAGTATCCACATAGTCTACTCAAAGAAGATGCATAAAATCATAGAAATTCATGTCAAATGTAAGAATAGGTTGGTAAACATGCTAAGCACACAAGAGCACATCTTGAGACAAAACCTGGGATCTCCTATGCAAAAGCAATAACTCACCGTTCACTCACAAAAATATTCACTCAAATCATTTGGTAAGTGTTTCACTCAACCCCAACAATATCATAAACATGCTTCGTCCTTGTTATCAATCTAACCTTTAACGCAACATACATCATCAATGACAATCAAAAGGTCTTTGTTAAGGTTGTAACGGGGCTAGGGACAAGGTATGTCAAGAAAGCCAAAGAAGGTTAAGTCAAAAGCTAGTACCTGACAATAAAATTCAAACAACTCCCATACTTTCATCCCCACACTTGAACTTTTATTTATAATCAACTTGACTAGTCGAAACAAAGTAGGATCATAAAAGATAAAAATGCTCTCATATTTATTTTTTCTGTTTTTTTTTTTCATTTTTTTTTTCAAGAGAGCAAAATAATAGCAAGAACAACGATCCCATAACTATGATTTCAAATTTCGACTATCAAGCTATGAACCAAACCCCAAATATTCTCCCAAAGTTATGATCATCAATAAAACCCCCCTTTTATGCACACCTTATCACTCCCTTACGAACAATACTAGCCTTTGACAATTGGGTTCAAATTTAATGTAAGGCCAATACAAGAAAAAGGATAATGGCAAGTACATGGTGTGTCACCGAAAGAATAAGATTAGGCTCAAAGGGTTAACTAATGGATCATGGATAAATGGTTTGGATATATAGAAATATGAGGTTATACCTAATTGCCTTTATCATCTTATCATCAATTAATGTCATGCATCTTAAGAAAGACTTCAAGCAAGTGCTAGCAATGCAAACGACAAGTGGACACTCAAGCAAACGAAAAATCATGCAAAAGATATGCATATAGGCTCAAAATCTCACTTGGTGTGACAAAACATAATCAATCCCAAATATAAGTCTTTCTAACGCACCTACTTGTACTCAAAGCATATAGACCAAATTACCTTGCACATATTCATGTCATTCTAATCATTTAGCACATTCAATAAGTCTACTAGTTTCTACTTGCTAGTGTAAGTGTGTGCACAAGAACATCACATATCACTTCTCATACAAAATCTTCCATAAACACAAGATTTCTACACATGCATGGGTGTATTAAGCAAAATACAACAACTAATCAAATTGCATGGCTAGAATTATTTTTGGTATTTTTCATTTTTAAAATTTTTTTTTTTTACTACTAATATACTACTACAAGCACATCCCCACACTTAAATGTGGCAATGTCCTCAATGGCACAATACTAAGAATATCAACTAATAACAAGAGGGAAAGAAATACTCCCCTATGCCGAAGCATGAAGTGCACCAGCCCTCCACAGTATACAGAATCCATGGGTTGCCTCCCAAGTAGCGCCTTTGTTTAACGTCATTAGCCCGACACCGACCCATCAATCATTCAGCAGAAGGAGAAGACAACAGAATATCCACCTCCTCGTTAATTGGTTCGCCAGCTCTGTAATGCTTAACTCTTTGCCCATTCACCTTGAATGACTCTCCATGGCTATTCATCAATTCAACGGCACCATAGGGAAAAACCTTGCGTACCTTGAACGGACCCGACCACCTAGAACGAAGTTTTCCGGGAAAAAGTCTTAACCTCGAATTGAATAGAAGAACTAACTCCCCTTCCTTGAATTCTCTTCGTAACAGCCCTTTATCATGCCACTTCTTTGTTTTCTCCTTGTAGAGCTTAGAACTCTCATAAGCCTCAAAACGAAGCTCATCAAGCTCATTAAGTTGTAGAAGTCTCTTCTCACCCGCTGCTAACATATCAAAATTCAGACCTTTGATAGCCCAAAATGCACGGTGCTCTAACTCAACGGGAAGATGACATGCTTTTCCATAAACCAACCTATACGGAGTTGTCCCAATAGGTGTCTTAAACGCAGTTCTGTACGCCCAAAGTGCATCATCAAGTTTCATAGACCAATCTTTCCTTGATTTTGCTACTGTCTTTTCCAAGATAGTCTTTATTTCGCGATTAGAGATCTCCACCTGACCACTGGTTTGGGGATGATAAGAAAGTCCCACCTTATGATAAACTCCATATTTCTTCAACATAGCTTCAAAACGATTCTTGAGAAAATGCTTTCCTCCATCACTGATTAAAATCCTTGGCACTCCAAATCTAGGAAAAATCGTCTTCTTAAAGAATTTGCTCACAACGCGAGCATCATTAGTGGGAGATGCAACGGCTTCAACCCATTTCGAGACGTAATCCACAGCTACCAAGATATATCTATTCGTAAAAGATGGAGGGAAAGGTCCCATAAAATCTACTCCCCACACATCGAAAAGCTCTACTTCAAGAATGCTATTGAGAGGCATCTCATTGCGTCTTGAAATATTCCCCGTTCTCTGGCAACGATCACAAGAATGAACATATTGGTGGACATCTTTAAAAAGAGTTGGCCAATAAAAACCGCACTGAAGAACCTTTGCTGCAGTTTTCGTAGTACTTGCATGACCACCACTTGGCAAATCGTGACAATGTGAGATTATAGAAGCAATCTCATTATACGGAACACATCATCTAATGACTCCATCAGCACATGATTTATAGAGAAAAGGATCATCCCAAAAGTGCTTCCTCACATCATAGAAAAATTTCTTCTTTTGCTGCGATGAGTAACCATGAGGAACAGTTCCACTAGCTAAGAAATTAGCTATGTCAGCATACCAAGGAACCTCTAGACTTGCAAGAGAAAGTAGATGATCGTCAGGAAAAGAATCATCAATTGGAGTAGATTTATCATCATCCTTATCAAGAGTAAGGCGTGAAAGATGATCAGCAACCACGTTCTCAGCCCCTTTCTTATCTTTAATCTCTAAGTCAAATTCTTGAAGAAGCAAAATCCAACGAATCAGGCGAGGTTTAGCATCCTTCTTACTCATTAAGTATCTCAAAGCTGCATGATCTGTGTGAACAATAACTTTCGAACCAACAAGATAGGATCGAAATTTTTCCATAGAATACACCACTGCTAGCAATTCTTTCTCCGTTGTTGCATAATTAATCTGAGCCCCATCCAAGGTCTTACTTGTATAGTAAATAGCATGTAGCTTTCCATCTTTCCTTTGGCCTAGGACTGCACCAATAGCTTGATCACTAGCATCACACATGATCTCAAATGGTAGACTCCAATCCGGTGGTTGTATAATTGGAGCAGAGACAAGAGCTTTCTTCAATGTTTCAAAAGCCTCAACACAAGCATCAGTGAACACAAAAGGTACCTCCTTACTGTAAGAACCCCAAATTTTGGATATAATTAAAAACTTTTTATTAAGTAATGATAAAATGAAGAACAATGATTCCGACAACAAGGTCACCAGCTCTAATGAAAGGTGGTTTCAAAGAACAATGATTGTAATGAATGGATATTGCTTTGGACAATGATCCTGATGCATTGGTATATTGTCAGAATAGAGTAATTCGATGGTTGAGAACCTAGATAAGAATAATCTACCATCCAGGAAGGAGCTAATGGATCCTTGAAGGGAAATGAGTACGTGAATAGTGTTTCCCATACGTGCATAGTATTTCCCATACGTGCATAGTATTTCCCGTACGTGCATAGTGTTTCCTGTACGTGCATAGTAATTTGGTGGATGAATAGTGATTTTGTAAGTTGGAAAACTTTTCACGCCACCCTATGTACGGGACGTGATATGGATGTTTCGAAGTCATATTAGTAATACGCGGAGGAAATAAGTGAATGCAGAGACGATCGGAATTCAGAAATTCCAAATTCTTTTTCGGTATAATATTTGACCGGACAGTGGATTAAATATTATTATAATCCAAGAATTGAGATATTAACTTTGAGGATTTGATATTTTGGGATGTTATTATATTTGATTTAAGAATGAAGGTAGGAAACCACTGAGGAGTGGTTATGGCTACAATGTAATAATTGATATTTGGAAAGAATGAATGGAATTCGACTTTATTATTTCTATGTCTTGAAGGATGCTAAAGGGTAACAACATAGGTAAGAATAATCTATCTTCTAAGGGAATAAGATATGGCAATTTCAAGCAGGAGAATACCCTCATGTCATCCAGATCGATAACGATTAATCCAGTAGTTCCGTAAAAAGGTTAAGGAACGATCGAAAGAGAATACGGACAATTGTACCACCCTAAGAGAACAAGTAAAGAATACATAATGAATAGTGTTTGGTGGGAGTATATAATAATATGAGACGACACTATACAGAAGCATTCGGAACGGATTTCCGAGTTCGTATTAGTGATCCAGGGGGAAAATAAGTGTATGTAAAAGCTGTCGGATTCTGAAAACCGCACTTTTATTTTCTCCAAGAGTTCCCTGGACACTGATAGCCTTAAGTATTTAACGAATGGATTTAAGGAATATAAATTGGAAAGTTAGAATGAAAGATGGAGAATGAAAGTATTAATATTAAAGAGGATTCCCGGTAAACCCTAATTAGAAATCCGTGAAATATTCTCACGAACGATCAATCGAAACGGGTAATAACCGGACACAGAAACAAGCAGAGGAAGCAAGAGTATTGTGCAAGCTACTAGAATAAATATCTAGCAACCAAGTGGCTTAAAGTAACTAGCATGCTTAGAGATTTAAACTAGTACTTAGCAAGCAACCACTTGGTTAGCCTTAGCACCATCCAAAACTCAACACTTGTCTTGCCAAATACATCACCCCATGCATCATCACTTTATTAAAGCAACCAAGGATGAGATATTATGTTAAACATATCACTTTATGCATTATTGTCAAGAGCAACCAAGCAAAACTCCTCCTCCCCCCATTATTCCATCCATTCGGCTATTTCCTTAATTCCAAATCCAAAGTCCAAGCTCCCACCATCATTTGATCTTGTAATTTTTAAGGTGAGTTCTATATTTCAAGAAGCTAATCTCCTAGAAATTTCAAGTCCAAAATCCTTTGTTTCCATTTTCAAATAAATCATTTACAAGGAGGGTGAATAGTGTTCTTCAAGAACTAATGTTGGTTTTCTTTGATTTTTATGGTTGATTTAGCTAGCTTAAGGCCACCCAAGGATCATACAAAGCTTAGTGAGGCTAGAACACACTCCAAGGAAGGTATAAAGCTCTTGAAACCCTAACCCTTGTTTGAGATTTAAGCATGTTTATGATAGTTATAACTTAGTTATGGTTATGTTAAGATTATAAGCATGATTATGTATGGATTTTTGGATTAATGATGTAAATAGCTAGATGAACGGAAAGGCATTGCTTGGCCTCAGTTCATGTGTATAAGTCATGTATATGTTGTTTGGGTTGGATACTATGTTTATGGGAAGATTCGGAATTGGTAGATATTCGATTTACAGCCGTTATAATGCCCGATTTTGAAATACCATGTTTTGTATGCCATTTTTCATGTCGAACCCCTACTGTCCAGAGACCTTATCTGCCATGATAGGATAGGTAATGTTCTAAGCTTCGTTTTGATATAAAGATCACGTGAAACGGACTTACGGTTTAGGATTTATGACCAAATTACTAAAAGTAGTTCGAATCCGTAAACGAAAGTTCGTAACTGTAATTGAACCCTCGTAAACTATGTAACGTCATGGCGAACCTTGGTAAATAAATACTAGAGGTAAAAAGGAAGGCGTGAAAGAAAACCGTATGTCAAAAGGATCATTTTTCGATTTATTAAAAATGTTCGAGTCGAGGTTAAACGCGAACGAACCCCTAAAAACCCGCTTGGTTATAACCTTGGTAAAACGCTTAGAAAACGAACGATAAAACTCGGAGTATAGTATTGGTTCGTAACGATCGACCTTAGAACTCATATGACTTAAGTATGTCCCAAGTATAAGTACAATGACATGTCGTATTAACGAACGAATGTCGGGTCGGATCAGTGATAAAAGTAATCCACTAAAAGGGGTATAACGAGACAACTCGAGAACGTGTTTCGAATTAAGTATAACTTAACTTTTAATATGTTAAGTGATTAATCCCGAATGCCTTGGCTATTTATAGATCACCAAGCTGAACCGGGACCCGCTACTACTACCCTTTACCGTACTCGACTACCAGGCAAGTTTCAATTCCCTTCTTTTAGGCTGTTGTTGTGATTGAATAAATATATATATATGATTGCTGATATACATATGCCATTGCATGCATGCCTACTTTCAAGTTGAATTGATATACTTGTTCCCTGAATGTATTGTTGGCTTATAAGCTAGATAGTTATATATCAGTTATAAGCCGGTTATTGTAAGACCCTCATAGAAGGGCGTATACATCTTATTAATCAAATATAGACCGGGAGTCAATATTCCTTGATATATCGAGATTACCTCGGAGGAAAATATTTAAGTAAATATTTTCTATTATTTGGGCGACGAATATTATTTGAATATTCGTTCGAGACTAATTATTTTAACGATCCTTACTTCAAATAATTATTTGAACGTAACTATTCAACGAATAATATTTCTCAATATTCATTCAGAGTCGAATTGATTATCGACTATTATTTCGAATATTCTTCTAAAGATGAGACTATTAAATGAATATTATTTGGATATTCTTTTAGAATATTATTTTATTAAATAAATATTACTTTTGAATATTCATTTAAGATATTAAATACTTGATGAATATTATTTTAATATTTATCTGAAGCTTGATTTAATTATCGAATATTATCTCGAATATTCCTTAAGGCTTGGATTACTAAATGAATATTACTTGATATTCATTTAGGATATTATTCATTAAAAGAATATTCCATTAAATGAATATTACTTTTGAATATTCATTTAAATTCCTAATTAATTAGGAATATTACCTTAAATATTCTTTTCAGGTCTTATTAATTAATGAATATTGTTTTGCATATTCATTGAAATATTTATTTATTCAATAAATATTCTCCTGATATTTCTTCAGGGATTATTTTGAGAAATACTCTGATTAAAAATATTCTTTCATATTCCCAAATATTCTTTAAATATTTTAACTCAATAAATATTCTCTGAATATTTATTCCATACTTAGAATAACCTCGATAAGGTTTATCTTCTTCGATTATTACGGAAAATATTTCGGAGTCATATTATTATTAATCGTATATCAAGAAAGGTTCTCAGACATCATTCTTCTTCGAGTCTATCTCCTTAATAATAAGGGAACCTTACTTGGAAAATGTTATTTATCTTGTCGACTTCCCGGTCATAAAGTATTCCCTTCACCCGCAACTCGGGTGCTGTTGACTTATTAAGTCGTTGCTTACCTTCTCATCTTTCGAGGGGTAAGATTACTGGAACAAGTTAATATCCGTTACCAAGTAATAGCTTGGGAGTTATTGGTAAATTTTCCTTTCCAACTAGATACGACTACTTTGTGGAGTCTTATCAACGAGTATTATACTTGGGGAAAGGGGGACGAACGTTACATTCAGAATCATGAATTCTATTTGAACTAGGAGTCGTGTAAGAGGCCGAGTAGCGCCGGTCCATCCCCTTTGGCCCAACCGTTGGCCGGGGAGAGCTAGTAAGGCGGTATACAAGTAAAGCCGTCAGTTCTTCCTTCTACCGGTAGTAAATCTAAATTGAGCTGTACGATCTCGACTGATCATCAAGATTGGAACAGCGGGCGCGGTGAATACTCCATCATTGGTTCATCATCCAAATTTATTTATTTCCTGCAACATGATTACTGTTGGCAGAATTGGAAAAGTGTCATAACTGGAATTGCAACCTTTTCTTGCAAGTTCCTCTTCTTAATAACAATAAGAATATCTCGCTTACTTTGATGTAGCAGATATTTCTACAAACAAATACTTTAAGTTACCTTGTAACTTCATCGTTCATATTATACTGGCATCATTTCCGTAAATGCATGGCATATGGTTTAAAAGATACTTTTGAACTGTTATACATTATCGTTCAGTTATATGTTATTGTTGGTGGGCTATTGCTCACCCTTGCTTTATTATTATATCACAACAACAGCTAGACCAGATGACTCGCACAAGGCGCACTCGACGCGGGCGAGGACTATAAGACTACCAGAGCTGAAGAAGAAGCTATTGGTAGGGTATATTTATTCTTTCAGTACCAAGAATATAGTCTAGTATGACTTATGTAAATGGATGGCAAAGAGTATGTATTTATATTGAAATTCTTTTGGATTGTAAGAACTCATAATGTGATTAATAAAAATATGATTGTTACTCTGATTTCATCTCTGGGACTATAACGGGTGTGTTTTATATTGTTGTGTTGGGTAATAGAGACGTAATTTATTTTGTGTTAAGGGAAGTTCAATTGTTGTAGACAGAATTGGAAACCGTAACTACCGGATCCCGGAAACCGGATCTGGGGGTGTTACAGAAGTGGTATCAGAGCGTACGTTATAAACCCCAGAGATGAGGTGACGTTAAAACATTAAATTCAATAAGATAATAAGAACTCTTGCCAAGTTCATAGTCGGACTACTTAAGGTAGTGATGACATATAAAAACCCTTATGGGAACTCGTAAGTATAATGATAGTAACTTAGCTCGATATCGTATCGACGAGTAAGGCGACTGACCTTGAGGCATACGAGCAACAGCGCGATGATGCTTTATATGCTAAAGATCAACGGGTAATTCGATGGAGTACCCTACTGGAGACCCGGAAGAGGTTCCAGCAAATAAGGAAAATCTTGTTAGGATAAGGAGCTTACCCATGGGTAATGAGGGTCGCAGCCAGAATGACTGTGATGATTAAGATATGGTGCTCAGAAAAGTGAGTATAAAGAACCGAGATATTATTAAGAGATCTGAAGATGCATGTTGAATTCATAGCCGGACTACCAGATGTGGTACCAGCAAGAAAGAAGGATTGGAAGAATTACTTGAGATCTTATACGGAAATAGATGAGAATCCTTAGAGATTTTCATCTTAACAAAGAAAGAGCTAGAGAGATGTATGATTACCAAAGACATCGATTTAGGGCGAGGAGCAGAGTCCCTAGGAATAGTTGAGAAGGAGGCAGTAAGTGCCATATCATTTGATAAATGAATAAGTATGAATATGGTTAGTAATAATTCGCCATGAGAAGGCAGATGTCATAGGTTGTAATCTATGGAACCAAATTGAGGTTGATGAAATTGTTTTATTCAGGAAAATGTCCATTTTATGAATGAATCAGTTAGAAAGTGAAAACATTGGGAAGTGACAGCATGATTGGATAAAGTTATATAAGGAAGTAGTAAGCAAGACAATGATCTCAGAACCTACCGGAAGATAAGACCAGTGAGTCAAGATGAACTCGTAATGAGACTACTGCCAGAGACTGAGTATAGAGTTAATTCAACTCAGTTAAATGATGAACCAGAAACGTTATATGCATGTGATTCAGAGGAATATTAAATTCCTTCTTCTCTTTGAATGGATTATAGTAGTTACCTTAAGTTTACTCCGATACGGAATTATAATAGATCAAGTAATACGATCAGCAGTTCAAGAGAAAAATGTGAGAAAATCTTCCTGGAGCTAAAAGGTGAAATTGGTAATGACCAAGAGCTGGCATTGCTTAATGGAAAAAGGAGACTTTGTGCTTCCAATGACGCTTCGCATAAAGGGTTAGGTAGACCGACATTTGGTAGTATTGAATATCAGGACGTTGTGACAGGTTTCAGTTGAAACTATTGATTCCCTTTTTAAGGGATGGATATAATTGATTCCTCTCCAGTGGGTAAACTTCCAATCCGATGATGATTATTTCGTTAACTATGACTGCTTATGATTCCACCTGCTTGGAGGTTCATAGGACTATTCTTCAGGTTTCGAAACTGGTCTCCTTAATGTTACCAGTAGGTGGTTAGATTGATCAAAATTTCCCTGAGTCTGGAAAGGAATTCGGTGAATTTTGGCAAACCTTGTCTTTCTGATTATCAGAGAATGTCATGGAAGAGAGTAAAAAAAAAAAAATTGGAGCAAACCCTGTGATTTGGGTAAGGATGCTGTAAAATGGGTTAGTAAATGGACCCTGAGCATTACAATCGACGGTAGTGATAAAATGATGAAGTGAGATTGGACGAAAATAGGAAATGTAAGTAAGAAACCAGCCGGACTGAGAAATTCCAGGATTGACTTAAATGAAAAGGATGTTATGCCAGGAATGGTAAGCTTGTGTGGCACGCAGGATTGATAAGTACAGTTGAAAAGATAAAAGTGGAGGAAAGGTGACCGGAGACGGTGCCGAGTAGTCGATTAAGACTTATATGGAGTAAAGTTTTGGAAAGGTAGAAAGGTATCAAAGAAGAAGACACTATGCCGGCAATTGCTAGAAAAGTAATGCTAATTAGCCAACCCTTAAAATCATATATTTTTATTTTAGTGTGGCCAGTTGAGGCCAAGTCACAACGGACTATAAAGTGACTAGACCAGCAATGAAAAGACAAAGCAGGGTTGCTTCTAAGAAAGCACCGACTGCAAGGGCTTCTGATATAAAGGAAACATTAATGAGAATGATTGAAAAGAGACCTTTATTAAGGATACATGATCCGATTGTCAATTATAAGATGCAAGAATTCCTTGGCAGTTGAATTAAGGATAGGATATCCATAAATTAAGACAAACCCTGGGGAATGCACAAGGGGTGGCATTAACCCTAATAACGACATTATGACTTCAGATGATATGAGCTGGACTTGCTAAGGCAACAATGACCGGTACGGATTATTAAAAAGGGTTCTGGAAAGAACATAGATAGAATTATTAGAGTATTGATCAATGACATTTTGATATACCCGGTACCCAGAAAATACCGGAGGAATGATAAGGATGGCCTATGTAACCTTACAAGCAAAAAGGTAATATTCCGAACTTCAAAATGGAAGTTTGGTAAGGGATGTATGACATCGTAACAATAATGCCAGATGAGGCATGTATGAAACCCTGAGGAAGTATGGATTGAACCTATAAAGGTTGAGATTATCCTAAGATAAAGAAAGAACTAAGAAGAGAAGTATCCTAAGTAGGATTGGGAATAAACGTGATAAAGTTCCCACGGGTAGGTGGAAGCAATGACTTATGGAGAAAGACTGATAAATATATTTTTCTCCATCAGCAGAGCTTAAGGGAGAATGCTTTCGCCCAACAAAGATGGGAATGATGTAGAAATGGTTGAATTGGAATATATCCAGAGAACAAGGATTACCAGAAATTATTATTATCAGGAAAGGCCAATGAGGTGGCCGACAGTCTAAGTATAAAGGAATAATTATAAATGTTCATACCGAAGAAACAAAATGATATTTGGAAAGACCTTGAAGGTCATATTGGAGTGGAGGAAGTTACATTCCTTTTGATGATTGTGCAAGAATCGAAGGTAATAATAGTTTAAGTAAAGATTCGATTCCTGATGAAGTCTTAAGCATATTACGTACCTTAGAAGGTCCCGTTTTGAGGCAAACCAGGACCATGGTACAAAATTGATGAAGTAAACCATTAAGTTTCCAGTCTTTTATGGAAGATGCATAAGTGATAGTTTCATCAACCGGGCCTAGCTGCGATGCTTGAAACTCTTCTGCAATTCTATCTGCTTCACGTTATATCTACATCAAGTTCAGGAAGTGTTCCTTATGGATAAGGAATAATGATTACTTTGTCTCCCTAAGGGATTTGAAACCCGTAGGGTTAGCTATTAACGCACAACGTAAACAACAAGCGATGGTGATTCTTCTAAGAAAGGAGATGACAACGTAAAGATAAAGAAAGTGCTGCTATTGATAAGCTAAATGGCATGTTGATGAATGACAAGCAAGTTTGTGTTAGTATACTTCTGCACAAACAAGATAGAGAATATGAGGTTGATAATTCGTGATGCTAAACGTATTCCCGTAGAAAGAATTAATGAGACTTGGAGGGAAGGGCGGTTGAGCCCAAGACTTATTGGGCCACCTGAGAGTTTAAAGTGTTCGGGCGGCGGTATTCGAGCCAGCCTTACCCCCAAAATTATAGCACGGTCATAACGGGTTTTCATGTGGCCGGGCTAGGCCAGTAAAATGCAGATGTTCGACAGATGATAGGAGTACGAGCATGTAGATATACGACCTGGTCTGACTTACGAAAGACAACCTGTGGAAAACCACGGATAGAAAAGAACAAGTGATGAGAAACAAGGTTGGCAGAAGTAGATTATATGAATCTAAGTTAAAGGGATCGGGCCAGATTCATTTCGGAAAGTTTAAATTGGAATAACGTGATGATTATAGAATAAATGTGACGGAATACCGATAAGGAGGTACCAAGTGCAAAAAGGTGTCTCAGTAAAGAGGTGAAGGTGAAAGTAAATAATAGAAATGAGTAAGAATCAGCTAATAAGAAGGATGTGATTGATAAAGAAAAGGGCTGGGGAAGCAACTATGGAATGGGAAGCAAGGAATGTTATGAATGGGTTTTCTAATGAATTCTCAGGATGACAACCTGATAGTGTCAATATTATAGTTATGAAAAAGCTAGTAACATGATATGGGATGTCAGTAATAATGGTGTCAAGTGAGAAATCTAAGATTTAACCTGAAAGGTTGAAAGATTTCCCGAATGTGAGTATCGCTAAGATTGAACAAGAGTATTTGTCCATAGAATAATGGACAAAGCAGCAAGATATGTTGACACGTGAGATTGCGATCAAATAGTATTGGATATAATTATGATTAATTTCTTCTTTGATAAACCTCTATAGTTCAGAGGTAAATTCTGAGTATGATATTCTACAATCATGAAAGCTTTCTATAATCCTTTAGAACTCTTTTCTCTTCTTCTTTCTTATTCATCTTCTTTATGAATTGAGAAGAACAACCCTTTTAGGAGGGGAGGTACTGCTACGTGACTATCTGTCTATGTGATAGAAGTCTAAGTGGAATGCCATGACTTGTTTAATTGCTTGTCAAGTACTAAAGGCTGGCCCCCTTCTGTACTAACTATGCAATATAACAAATGTTCAATTGATCATAGTGATCTCTCAATAAATCTTTCCACTTCTCTATATTGATCGAGATTGCGAAGATTAAAGCGATCAGGAAATGCACAGTACGAGCGAGGTTATCTCCGAATCGTAGGGTGATAGTGATACCAATGTTACTGCAGGTATCAATAAGGATAAGACTGAGTTAGAGTATAACCCGGATAGTGAGTTGTACGAAAAGTAGCAACGTTGATGGAAAAAGGATACAGTATGGATTGTAGCACTAGAAGATGTGCTGAGGAAGGGTAGAACGACTCTTTGCTTCCTACCTGATTCCGGGACGGAATCCTTTTAAGGAGGGGAGACTGTAAGAACCCCAAATTTTGGATATAATTAAAAACTTTTTATTAAGTAATGATAAAATGAAGAACAATGATTCCGACAACAAGGTCACCAGCTCTAATGAAAGGTGGTTTCAAAGAACAATGATTGTAATGAATGGATATTGCTTTGGACAATGATCCTGATGCATTGGTATATTGTCAGAATAGAGTAATTCGATGGTTGAGAACCTAGATAAGAATAATCTACCATCCAGGAAGGAGCTAATGGATCCTTGAAGGGAAATGAGTACGTGCATAGTGTTTCCCATACGTGCATAGTATTTCCCATACGTGCATAGTATTTCCCGTACGTGCATAGTGTTTCCTGTACATGCATAGTAATTTGGTGGATGAATAGTGATTTTGTAAGTTGGAAAACTTTTCACGCCACCCTATGTACGGGACGTGATATGGATGTTTCGAAGTCATATTAGTAATACGCGGAGGAAATAAGTGAATGCAGAGACGATCGGAATTCAGAAATTCCAAATTCTTTTTCGGTATAATATTTGACCGGACAGTGGATTAAATATTATTATAATCCAAGAATTGAGATATTAACTTTGAGGATTTGATATTTTGGGATGTTATTATATTTGATTTAAGAATGAAGGTAGGAAACCACTGAGGAGTGGTTATGGCTACAATGTAATAATTGATATTTGGAAAGAATGAATGGAATTCGACTTTATTATTTCTATGTCTTGAAGGATGCTAAAGGGTAACAACATAGGTAAGAATAATCTATCTTCTAAGGGAATAAGATATGGCAATTTCAAGCAGGAGAATACCCTCATGTCATCCAGATCGATAACGATTAATCCAGTAGTTCCGTAAAAAGGTTAAGGAAAGATCGAAAGAGAATACGGACAATTGTACCACCCTAAGAGAACAAGTAAAGAATACATAATGAATAGTGTTTGGTGGGAGTATATAATAATATGAGACGACACTATACAGAAGCATTCGGAACGGATTTCCGAGTTCGTATTAGTGATCCAGGGGGAAAATAAGTGTATGTAAAAGCTGTCGGATTCTGAAAACCGCACTTTTATTTTCTCCAAGAGTTCCCTGGACACTGATAGCCTTAAGTATTTAACGAATGGATTTAAGGAATATAAATTGGAAAGTTAGAATGAAAGATGGAGAATGAAAGTATTAATATTAAAGAGGATTCCCGGTAAACCCTAATTAGAAATCCGTGAAATATTCTCACGAACGATCAATCGAAACGGGTAATAACCGGACACAGAAACAAGCAGAGGAAGCAAGAGTATTGTGCAAGCTACTAGAATAAATATCTAGCAACCAAGTGGCTTAAAGTAACTAGCATGCTTAGAGATTTAAACTAGTACTTAGCAAGCAACCACTTGGTTAGCCTTAGCACCATCCAAAACTCAACACTTGTCTTGCCAAATACATCACCCCATGCATCATCACTTTATTAAAGCAACCAAGGATGAGATATTATGTTAAACATATCACTTTATGCATTATTGTCAAGAGCAACCAAGCAAAACTCCTCCTCCCCCCATTATTCCATCCATTCGGCTATTTCCTTAATTCCAAATCCAAAGTCCAAGCTCCCACCATCATTTGATCTTGTAATTTTTAAGGTGAGTTCTATATTTCAAGAAACTAATCTCCTAGAAATTTCAAGTCCAAAATCCTTTGTTTCCATTTTCAAATAAATCATTTACAAGGAGGGTGAATAGTGTTCTTCAAGAACTAATGTTGGTTTTCTTTGATTTTTATGGTTGATTTAGCTAGCTTAAGGCCACCCAAGGATCATACAAAGCTTAGTGAGGCTAGAACACACTCCAAGGAAGGTATAAAGCTCTTGAAACCCTAACCCTTGTTTGAGATTTAAGCATGTTTATGATAGTTATAACTTAGTTATGGTTATGTTAAGATTATAAGCATGATTATGTATGGATTTTTGGATTAATGATGTAAATAGCTAGATGAACGGAAAGGCATTGCTTGGCCTCAGTTCATGTGTATAAGTCATGTATATGTTGTTTGGGTTGGATACTATGTTTATGGGAAGATTCGGAATTGGTAGATATTCGATTTACAGCCGTTATAATGCCCGATTTTGAAATACCATGTTTTGTATGCCATTTTTCATGTCGAACCCCTACTGTCCAGAGACCTTATCTGCCATGATAGGATAGGTAATGTTCTAAGCTTCGTTTTGATATAAATATCACGTGAAACGGACTTACGGTTTAGGATTTATGACCAAATTACTAAAAGTAGTTCGAATCCGTAAACGAAAGTTCGTAACTATAATTGAACCCTCGTAAACTATGTAACGTCATGGCGAACCTTGGTAAATAAATACTAGAGGTAAAAAGGAAGGCGTGAAAGAAAACCGTATGTCAAAAGGATCATTTTTCGATTTATTAAAAATGTTCGAGTCGAGGTTAAACGCGAACGAACCCCTAAAAACCCGCTTGGTTATAACCTTGGTAAAACGCTTAGAAAACGAACGATAAAACTCGGAGTATAGTATTGGTTCGTAACGATCGACCTTAGAACTCATATGACTTAAGTATGTCCCAAGTATAAGTACAATGACATGTCGTATTAACGAACGAATGTCGGGTCGGATCAGTGATAAAAGTAATCCACTAAAAGGGGTATAACGAGACAACTCGAGAACGTGTTTCGAATTAAGTATAACTTAACTTTTAATATGTTAAGTGATTAATCCCGAATGCCTTGGCTATTTATAGATCACCAAGCTGAACCGGGACCCGCTACTACTACCCTTTACCGTACTCGACTACCAGGCAAGTTTCAATTCCCTTCTTTTAGGTTGTTGTTGTGATTGAATAAATATATATATATGATTGCTGATATACATATGCCATTGCATGCATGCCTACTTTCAAGTTGAATTGATATACTTGTTCCCTGAATGTATTGTTGGCTTATAAGCTAGATAGTTATATATCAGTTATAAGCCGGTTATTGTAAGACCCTCATAGAAGGGCGTATACATCTTATTAATCAAATATAGACCGGGAGTCAATATTCCTTGATATATCGAGATTACCTCGGAGGAAAATATTTAAGTAAATATTTTCTATTATTTGGGCGACGAATATTATTTGAATATTCGTTCGAGACTAATTATTTTAACGATCCTTACTTCAAATAATTATTTGAACGTAACTATTCAACGAATAATATTTCTCAATATTCATTCAGAGTCGAATTGATTATCGACTATTATTTCGAATATTCTTCTAAAGATGAGACTATTAAATGAATATTATTTGGATATTCTTTTAGAATATTATTTTATTAAATAAATATTACTTTTGAATATTCATTTAAGATATTAAATACTTGATGAATATTATTTTAATATTTATCTGAAGCTTGATTTAATTATCGAATATTATCTCGAATATTCCTTAAGGCTTGGATTACTAAATGAATATTACTTGATATTCATTTAGGATATTATTCATTAAAAGAATATTCCATTAAATGAATATTACTTTTGAATATTCATTTAAATTCCTAATTAATTAGGAATATTACCTTAAATATTCTTTTCAGGTCTTATTAATTAATGAATATTGTTTTGCATATTCATTGAAATATTTATTTATTCAATAAATATTCTCCTGATATTTCTTCAGGGATTATTTTGAGAAATACTCTGATTAAAAATATTCTTTCATATTCCCAAATATTCTTTAAATATTTTAACTCAATAAATATTCTCTGAATATTTATTCCATACTTAGAATAACCTCGATAAGGTTTATCTTCTTCGATTATTACGGAAAATATTTCGGAGTCATATTATTATTAATCGTATATCAAGAAAGGTTCTCAGACATCATTCTTCTTCGAGTCTATCTCCTTAATAATAAGGGAACCTTACTTGGAAAATGTTATTTATCTTGTCGACTTCCCGGTCATAAAGTATTCCCTTCACCCGCAACTCGGGTGCTGTTGACTTATTAAGTCGTTGCTTACCTTCTCATCTTTCGAGGGGTAAGATTACTGGAACAAGTTAATATCCGTTACCAAGTAATAGCTTGGGAGTTATTGGTAAATTTTCCTTTCCAACTAGATACGACTACTTTGTGGAGTCTTATCAACGAGTATTATACTTGGGGAAAGGGGGACGAACGTTACATTCAGAATCATGAATTCTATTTGAACTAGGAGTCGTGTAAGAGGCCGAGTAGCGCCGGTCCATCCCCTTTGGCCCAACCGTTGGCCGGGGAGAGCTAGTAAGGCGGTATACAAGTAAAGCCGTCAGTTCTTCCTTCTACCGGTAGTAAATCTAAATTGAGCTGTACGATCTCGACTGATCATCAAGATTGGAACAGCGGGCGCGGTGAATACTCCATCATTGGTTCATCATCCAAATTTATTTATTTCCTGCAACATGATTACTGTTGGCAGAATTGGAAAAGTGTCATAACTGGAATTGCAACCTTTTCTTGCAAGTTCCTCTTCTTAATAACAATAAGAATATCTCGCTTACTTTGATGTAGCAGATATTTCTACAAACAAATACTTTAAGTTACCTTGTAACTTCATCGTTCATATTATACTGGCATCATTTCCATAAATGCATGGCATATGGTTTAAAAGATACTTTTGAACTGTTATACATTATCGTTCAGTTATATGTTATTGTTGGTGGGCTATTGCTCACCCTTGCTTTATTATTATATCACAACAACAGCTAGACCAGATGACTCGCACAAGGCGCACTCGACGCGGGCGAGGACTATAAGACTACCAGAGCTGAAGAAGAAGCTATTGGTAGGGTATATTTATTCTTTCAGTACCAAGAATATAGTCTAGTATGACTTATGTAAATGGATGGCAAAGAGTATGTATTTATATTGAAATTCTTTTGGATTGTAAGAACTCATAATGTGATTAATAAAAATATGATTGTTACTCTGATTTCATCTCTGGGACTATAACGGGTGTGTTTTATATTGTTGTGTTGGGTAATAGAGACGTAATTTATTTTGTGTTAAGGGAAGTTCAATTGTTGTAGACAGAATTGGAAACCGTAACCACCGGATCCCGGAAACCGGATCTGGGGGTGTTACACTTACCTAAGAGCTCGGTAAGAGGTCGAGCAATCTTCGAAAAATCTTTGATGAAACGGCGATAGAATCCCGCATGACCAAGAAAACTTCTTATCCCCTTGACTGAAGTAGGGGGTGGCAAACGCTCAACAACCTCGACCTTGGCTTTATCAACTTCAATGCCTCTCTTCGAAACAACATGACCCAGAACAACTCCCTCTTGTACCATAAAGTGGCACTTTTCCCAATTGAGAATGAGATTAACTTCTTGACATCTATGAAGCACCTTCTTCAAGTTATGTAAGCACATGTCAAAAGAAGTTCCACCAACTGAGAAGTCATCCATAAAAACCTCCATAATGTCTTCAATGAAATCTGAGAAAATTGCCATCATACATCGCTGAAAGGTGGGAGGAGCACAACATAGACCAAACGGCATTCTGCGGTAGGCAAATGTACCATAGGGACATGTAAGTTGTCTTTTCTTGATCATCTGGATGAATAGGAATCTGGAAAAAACCTGAATATCCATCTAAGAAGCAGAAGTAAGAATGTTTTGCCAACCTTTCAAGCATTTGATCAATAAAAGGGAGAGGAAAATGATCTTTCCTTGTGGCCTTATTCAATTTCCGATAATAAATGCACATGCGCCACCCAGTAACAGTTCTAGTAGAGATCGACTCACCCTTATCATTCTTCACCACGGTCATTCCTCCCTTCTTTGGAACAACATGTACCGGACTGACCCACTTGCTATCAGAGATAGGATAGATTATACCTGCATCAAGAAGTTTTAAAACCTCCTTTTTGACCACCTCCATCATATTAGGATTGAGTCTCCGTTGGTGCTCAATAGAAGAAGCTTGCTCATCTTCCAGAATAATCTTATGCATGCAGAATGATGGATTGATGCCCTTGATATCATCAATGGAATAGGCAATAACATTTTTATACTTTCTCAAAACCGTGAGCAATTGCTCAATTTGAATGTCATCAAGCTCAGAATTGACAATGATAGGATATGATTCATTAGGGCCCATAAACACATATTTCAAAGACGCAGGTAGGGGTTTCAGTTCTACCTTAGGAGGCGTGGAACTCTCCTTAACTTCCTCATGCTGTAGCACATTAGAATGTTCATGCTTATATGTAGGTGCTGCATCCAAAAGCTTCTTGTAACCCATACACTCTCCATCTTCTTCATTTACGTTACCCTCGAGAACGGCTTGAAGTGGATCCTCAGATAAAAGAATTTTTGTTTTCATGTCGATCACTTCCTCTAGTGCATCCACCCTATTAACAAACTCATCCGTAGAAGGATGTCCCATTGTACTTTGCAGCTTGAATTCCATCTTCTCGTCGCCTACTTCGAAAGAAATTCTTCCATTTTTCATGTCAATAATAGCTCCAGCTGTTGCTAAGAAAGGCCTCCCAAGAATGATAGGAATATTGGCATCTTCTTCCATTTCCATGACAACAAAATCGCATGGAATATAAAACCTTCCTACCTTAAGGGGCATATCTTCAAGAATTCCAAGTGGAAATTTCACACTTCTGTCGGCCAGTTGTAGAGAGATGCGTGTGGGTTTCAGTTCACCCATCTTAAGTTTTTCACAAATTGATAGTGGCATCAAACTGACACTTGCTCCAAGATCACATAAAGCCTTTTTTATTTCGACATCCCCAAGCTGAACAGGAATAGAGTAGCTACCTGGATCCGCTAACTTCTTTGGAAGATCATTTTGCAAGATGGCACTGCACTCTGCCGTTAATGAGATGGTAGAGATTTCTTCAATTTTTCTCTTCCTTGACAAAATATCTTTAAGGAATTTTGCATAAGATGGCATCTCAGTGATAGCGTCCATGAATGGGATATTGATATGTAGCTTCTGCAAAATTTCAAGGAACTTACCATACTTCTTCTCTAGCTTCGCTTGTGCCAACCTTTGCGGAAAAGGAACAGGTGGTACGTATGGCTTAGGAGGAACAGTTTCTGATTCTTTCTTCTCTTTTTCCACGACCTCTGATTCTACCGGTTTCTCAGTTGCAATCTCCTCTTCACTTTCCTTAGCATTCACAACATTTTTGCTCACGTTCAATTCCGGCTCCTTCAATTCTTTACCACTCCTTAACGTGACAGCATTGATATGACCCCTTGATGGTTGCTCAGTTTGACCAGGAAGTTGGCCTGAAGATTTATTTAGCTGGCTCAACTGTTGAGAAATCTGAGTGATAGTGTTCTCCATCATCTTGTTGTGAGCCTTTATCTCGTTAATGCTCGAACCAAAATGGTCATTCTTCTTTGATTGTGTAGCAATGAACCCTTCCATGAGATTCTCCAAGTTAGATTTCTGTGGCGGAGCTTGTTGAAAACCAGGAGGCTGAGAAAAATTGTTTTGTGAAGATTGAGTTTCACCCTGATTGTTCCTGTAGGAGAAATTTGGATGATCTCTCCACCCTGGATTGTATGTGTTGGAATAAGGATTATACTGCGGCCTTGGATTCTGATTGTAAAGAGCATTAGCCTGTTCAACTACCATTCCAGAAGGATTGTATTGACAAGCAAGTTTGGTGTGTCCAACAACTCCACATACCTCACATGAAGCAACAGTAGATGAAGTACTCCTAGCATCCAATTGCTCAATCTTCTTAACCATTGCCTGCATAGTAGTATTCAACATGGTTAGAGCATCAACATCATACTTACCGCCCTTCTTAGGATGATTTCGATCATTGTATGGAAAATTGTCATTAGATGCCATCTCGTCTAACAAAGTTTTCGCATCTTCAGTACTTTTCTTCATAATAGAACCACCAGAAGAAGCATCAACAAAGTTTCGAAACTCTTGTGTCAACCCATTGTAGAATGTTTGGATCAACAACCAGTCAGGAATTCCATGGTGAGGGCATTGTCTCTGAAGTCGCTTAAATTTTCTCCAAGCATCATAAAGTGACTCGTCATCATCTTGACGAAAATTAGAGATCTCATTCCGTAGCTAAGAGGTCTTCTTCTGACTGAAGAATTTAAGTAGAAAAGCCTTCGCAAGACTATCCCAAGTAGTGAATGTATTTGGTCCTTCATCCTTCAACCAATCTTTTGCTGCATCCCGAAGAGAGAATGGAAATAATCGCAGCTTAACAGCTTCATCACTTACATTGGTCATCTTTATAGTATCACACTTCTCCAGAAAACTCTCAAGATGATCAACAGGATTTTCATTGGACAATCCTGCGAAAGAGTCATTAGAGATGAATTGGATGAACTGAGGCTTTAGTTCAAAGTGTGTAGCTGTGATTGCTGGTCTGACAATGCTTGAGAGTACGCCTGTAGCATCTGGCATACCATGCTCCCTGAGAGCTTTAGCTGGTGCATCACCCATAACTTCCTTGTTCTTGTTTTTCCTTCGCTTGCCTGCTTGCCTTCTTGCTGTAGCTTCAATTTCAGGATCAATAGTAATTAAATCTTCAGTACCTGAACTTCGAGTGTGCATGCAACAAGAGAACTAGAAACGATGATCAATTAACAAGGGAATAATAGCCGAAGCAACACAACTAAAATACTTAGCTAAATCAATTCAAAATTAACTAATCTAACACTGCTTTGTCCCCGGCAGCGGCGCCAAAAATTTGACAAGGCCGTCGCGTGCCTATCAAATAATAATTTCTAACAAATCCTTCTAACTATGTAGTAGGGTAAGTCAGAGTCGATCCCACAGAGACAAACGTATCAATCACTAGTTGTTTCTGATTTAATTCGGCTAAGCAAGTAACACAATGAATATTGAGGATTTATTAAACTAAACTTATACTAATTCGAATTGTGTTTATATTGATCAAATATTAAAAACATCTAGAATTAAGTATCCCCACTAGCATGAATTGATGCAATTGTGAATTCCCTCCCCAATTAATCGTATACTACTCAACAGGAAAGATGCGCCCTATAAATACCAATAATCTCTCTCGAGTATTAATGGCTTCTCTTAAAATACAATCAAACCTATTCTCATGGTATCATGCAATTTAGAGACATTAAACATAACATCCTAATTTCCTAACAATCCATTCTACCTATTCTCATGGAGAATTTCATGTTCTTATTGGATAAATCACAACCATCTAAATCCAACTCTCGCTGGTAATTAGATATTGGTTCAAACAATACACATAATCACGTCTGATTTGCAATTGCTAATTAAAACAACTCAATAAGTAAGAGCAATTAAACAATCAAATTGGGGGAATTGGGAAAATCACACATCAATCATAACTAGGGTTCTACTTAACCCTAGATTAATTATCTACTCACTCATAATTGAATTGACAAAACAAGAATTAATAATTGAACACATAATTATAAGAATAGAAGAAAAAAAAAACCTTTAATCTTGATCTTCAAAGAAAATAAGTATTCTCCCAAAAATCTCCAGAAGAAAGTGTTTACAAAGTTGTGTGTATATTCATAATAATCGATCCCCAATTCTAAACCCTTGATGAGTTTATATATTGGTAAAAGACTTAATAAGTTGACCCAAATAATTTAGGCCCAAACTAATATACTACAAATAATATTAGAAGTTGGAAATATACGAAACTGATTTATTTTTACAAAATTCCGCACAACAGGCACACAAGGGCGCTGTTGCGCTATTCCACGCGCTGTTGCGCTATCTCTCTCCTGGAAAAACAACTTCCTCGCGCTTTTGCTTCACGGAAATGCGCAGCTGCTCTCATACAGGCGCTGTTGCGCAGCTTCAATACGCGCAGGGGCGCTCATACAGGCGCTGTTGCGCCTCCCTAGAATGCGTGACAGCGCTCTTGCGCCTCCTGTGGCGCTCTTGCGCCTTCCAGCTCCTGGATTCTCCCGTTTTGCCTTTTTCTGCCAAGCCAAGCGCAGCGGCCCTTCTTTTCTCGCGCAGGCGCGCTTGGTACCTCCTGGAAATTGCTATGTTTTGCTCCAAAAATGCTTAGCAACGAACCATAACTTATTCATTTCTTCTCGTAAATTCACCAAATCAAATTCTCGAACTAAAAATCACATAAATCACTGAATAATGCTCGATTTCTTTCAACTCGGCAACTATTTATTTCCTGCAATAAACTCCAATAAAACTCATTAAATCAACACGATTATTCGCAAAAGTACCGTAAATGTGGGAATAAAATCCTATAAAATACATGTAAAATACACTTTATCAAATATCCCCACACTTAGCACTTTGCGCGTCCTCGTGCAAACTAAAATAATACAATAAACTATTTAGTACCACTTCCGTAGGTGATCCCCGGCAGCGGCGCCAAAAATTTGACAAGGCCGTCGCGTGCCTATCAAATAATAATTTCTAACAAATCCTTCTAACTATGTAGTAGGGTAAGTCAGAGTCGATCCCACAGAGACAAACGTATCAATCACTAGTTGTTTCTGATTTAATTCGGCTAAGCAAGTAACACAATGAATATTGAGGATTTATTAAACTAAACTTATACTAATTCAAATTGTGTTTATATTGATCAAATATTAAAAACATCTAGAATTAAGTATCCCCACTAGCATGAATTGATGCAATTGTGAATTCCCTCCCCAATTAATCGTATACTACTCAACAGGAAAGATGCGCCCTATAAATACCAATAATCTCTCTCGAGTATTAATGGCTTCTCTTAAAATACAATCAAACCTATTCTCATGGTATCATGCAATTTAGAGACATTAAACATAACATCCTAATTTCCTAACAATCCATTCTACCTATTCTCATGGAGAATTTCATGTTCTTATTGGATAAATCACAACCATCTAAATCCAACTCTCGCTGGTAATTAGATATTGGTTCAAACAATACACATAATCACGTCTGATTTGCAATTGCTAATTAAAACAACTCAATAAGTAAGAGCAATTAAACAATCAAATTGGGGGAATTGGGAAAATCACACATCAATCATAACTAGGGTTCTACTTAACCCTAGATTAATTATCTACTCACTCATAATTGAATTGACAAAACAAGAATTAATAATTGAACACATAATTATAAGAATAGAAGAAAAAAAAACCTTTAATCTTGATCTTCAAAGAAAATAAGTATTCTCCCAAAAATCTCCAGAAGAAAGTGTTTACAAAGTTGTGTGTATATTCATAATAATCGATCCCCAATTCTAAACCCTTGATGAGTTTATATATTGGTAAAGGACTTAATAAGTTGACCCAAATAATTTAGGCCCAAACTAATATACTACAAATAATATTAGAAGTTGGAAATATACGAAACTGATTTATTTTTACAAAATTCCGCACAACAGGCACACAAGGGCGCTGTTGCGCTATTCCACGCGCTGTTGCGCTATCTCTCTCCTGGAAAAACAACTTCCTCGCGCTTTTGCTTCACGGAAATGCGCAGCTGCTCTCATACAGGCGCTGTTGCGCAGCTTCAATACGCGCAGGGGCGCTCATACAGGCGCTGTTGCGCCTCCCTAGAATGCGTGACAGCGCTCTTGCGCCTCCTGTGGCGCTCTTGCGCCTTCCAGCTCCTGGATTCTCCCGTTTTGCCTTTTTCTGCCAAGCCAAGCGCAGCGGCCCTTCTTTTCTCGCGCAGGCGCGCTTGGTACCTCCTGGAAATTGCTATGTTTTGCTCCAAAAATGCTTAGCAACGAACCATAACTTATTCATTTCTTCTCGTAAATTCACCAAATCAAATTCTCGAACTAAAAATCACATAAATCACTGAATAATGCTCGATTTCTTTCAACTCGGCAACTATTTATTTCCTGCAATAAACTCCAATAAAACTCATTAAATCAACACGATTATTCGCAAAAGTACCGTAAATGTGGGAATAAAATCCTATAAAATACATGTAAAATACACTTTATCAAATATCCCCACACTTAGCACTTTGCGCGTCCTCGTGCAAACTAAAATAATACAATAAACTATTTAGTACCACTTCCGTAGGTGATCCCCGGCAGCGGCGCCAAAAATTTGACAAGGCCGTCGCGTGCCTATCAAATAATAATTTCTAACAAATCCTTCTAACTATGTAGTAGGGTAAGTCAGAGTCGATCCCACAGAGACAAACGTATCAATCACTAGTTGTTTCTGATTTAATTCGGCTAAGCAAGTAACACAATGAATATTGAGGATTTATTAAACTAAACTTATACTAATTCGAATTGTGTTTATATTGATCAAATATTAAAAACATCTAGAATTAAGTATCCCCACTAGCATGAATTGATGCAATTGTGAATTCCCTCCCCAATTAATCGTATACTACTCAACAGGAAAGATGCGCCCTATAAATACCAATAATCTCTCTCGAGTATTAATGGCTTCTCTTAAAATACAATCAAACCTATTCTCATGGTATCATGCAATTTAGAGACATTAAACATAACATCCTAATTTCCTAACAATCCATTCTACCTATTCTCATGGAGAATTTCATGTTCTTATTGGATAAATCACAACCATCTAAATCCAACTCTCGCTGGTAATTAGATATTGGTTCAAACAATACACATAATCACGTCTGATTTGCAATTGCTAATTAAAACAACTCAATAAGTAAGAGCAATTAAACAATCAAATTGGGGGAATTGGGAAAATCACACATCAATCATAACTAGGGTTCTACTTAACCCTAGATTAATTATCTACTCACTCATAATTGAATTGACAAAACAAGAATTAATAATTGAACACATAATTATAAGAATAGAAGAAAAAAAAAACCTTTAATCTTGATCTTCAAAGAAAATAAGTATTCTCCCAAAAATCTCCAGAAGAAAGTGTTTACAAAGTTGTGTGTATATTCATAATAATCGATCCCCAATTCTAAACCCTTGATGAGTTTATATATTGGTAAAAGACTTAATAAGTTGACCCAAATAATTTAGGCCCAAACTAATATACTACAAATAATATTAGAAGTTGGAAATATACGAAATTGATTTATTTTTACAAAATTCCGCACAACAGGCACACAAGGGCGCTGTTGCGCTATTCCACGCGCTGTTGCGCTATCTCTCTCCTGGAAAAACAACTTCCTCGCGCTTTTGCTTCACGGAAATGCGCAGCTGCTCTCATACAGGCGCTGTTGCGCAGCTTCAATACGCGCAGGGGCGCTCATACAGGCGCTGTTGCGCCTCCCTAGAATGCGTGACAGCGCTCTTGCGCCTCCTGTGGCGCTCTTGCGCCTTCCAGCTCCTGGATTCTCCCGTTTTGCCTTTTTCTGCCAAGCCAAGCGCAGCGGCCCTTCTTTTCTCGCGCAGGCGCGCTTGGTACCTCCTGGAAATTGCTATGTTTTGCTCCAAAAATGCTTAGCAACGAACCATAACTTATTCATTTCTTCTCGTAAATTCACCAAATCAAATTCTCGAACTAAAAATCACATAAATCACTGAATAATGCTCGATTTCTTTCAACTCGGCAACTATTTATTTCCTGCAATAAACTCCAATAAAACTCATTAAATCAACACGATTATTCGCAAAAGTACCGTAAATGTGGGAATAAAATCCTATAAAATACATGTAAAATACACTTTATCAAGACCCTGAAAGTGGTATACTGGAGCCTGTAGTCTCTGGAAAGACAGTAGATGTTTGTGAGGGTTCAGAGACTATAGTAGCTCACTCCATGGAGAAAACCTCAACCCCCTTGCCATATGAGGAACCCTCTCTCCATGTGAGTTCAGGTATAACAACTTCTCCTAACCCCTATTTTTCTGTAGGTCATGAGAGCACTTATCCAAATTTGAGTGATACACTTGAAAAGATGGACATAGATCCACAAATTGAGAGGCTGGCTCCTAACCAGGTAAAAGGAGAGGTAGAAAGAGCGTTGGCTTTAGTAAGTCAAAGTGAGAATGAGGGTATGGATGATCAACTCCATAGTGAGGGTTAGAAAAATAGGATACAATCTTTTGATTTCTGGGATCAAGTATTTCCTGAATCTTGGTCTGAAAATCTTGGTATGGATGCTGGTGCTTATTCTTTCATGAAGATGTATGAGAAACAGGACTTAGCCAAGCATAATTCAAAGCCTGAAGTTAGAGCTCAACAATATCAACAAAGGCTTGTGGATGCTATCAATCGAAGAGGAGATAGGCTAAGGGAGTCACTTTCTCAGAATGTGCCAAAAGATTTACCTCATAATCCTAGTGTCCCTCTGAATGTGTTACCAATCTCAGCTAGGATTGAGACATTTGCAGAAGCTGATCACTCTATGGAGGAGTCAGAGTCGGTAACTGTTAGCACACAGGATACTGGTGAAGGTCAGGATGTGAGTAATGTTGGAAATTTGGCAATAGTACCTTTTACTTTAGTTTCAGATACTCCAATTGCAGCTGTAAGTCATTCTATTAAAGTACCTTTACTTGAATATCATTCTACATCTGTAGTTCTTGATTCATAGGCAACATCATCTGCAAAGGTTAAAGAACCTTCCTTTGGTTATTTTGATCAAATGTGGCCTACTAATCTAGTAGAAGCTCATGATCTGGGTCTTGATTCTATGAATTTCATGTTTATTCAACTGCTTCAAGCAAATGACAGCGAACATGCTCTTGAGAAAGCCACACCTTTGCATCTTGATTTCAACAATCAGATTGATGATACTACTTCTACTCATTCTAATGCTGAATCTGAAGACAATGAGACATTTACTTATTGGGATCAAAATTTTCCTACTGAAGTTGCTCATAGTCAATTTGTTGCTGATCCTGACTCTTTCACACTTATCAGACACATTGGTAAAATTGAGAGAACTAGAGCCAAGGACAAACTGGAATTCTTTAACAAGTATGGAATCTATCCAGATGAAGTATCAGATCCTACAGCATTAGCTCATGCTAAGGGAATTGCTGAATTCAGTTATCAAAGTGAGTTTCTTGTTGATTCTCATAAAATTTCGGATGCTGATATTTCTTCTGTAAACCGGTCTGTTCAAGCTCTTGCTACTCAAGTTGCATGTATTGATACTACAATTCAAGTGATAAGTGGATTTCATATCCACTTGGATCGCTTCATTTTGGCTTAAATTGATTGACTTGGACTCAAGTATGTGGTGTGTTTGATGTGTTTTCGTTAATTGTGCAGGTTTAGCTATTTCGGCTAGGGTTGGAATTTTTCATTGACTTTGGAGTGGATTATTAGCTTAGAATGAAGAAAGGAGTGATTTCTTATGCTACCATGGAGTTTCATGTGTATTGAGATTGAAGACGGCAGCTAATGTAAAAGAAACGGGAAGAAAATGGAGCGAGAAAAAAGAAAAGAGCAGAAAAATTAGCCGGGCAGGAAGCTGAGGGCTGGCAGCGCTCAGTGGGCGCTGGCAGCACGCGAGGGGCAGAATGCTGGGCGCTGGCAGCACTCAGTGGGGGCTTGCAGCGCGCGTGATGCTGGAAATTGCTGGAATTCTATCCTGTTTCGAATTAAATTGTTATTTTAGGACTTTTCTTGTTGGAGAAGTATTCTAGGGCCTATATAAACATGTTTTATCATTGTAATTCATACCAACACTTCACATAACACTTAGAGAGAGTCAAGAGACGGAGATTCAGAATTGGAGAAGGATTCACCTAGGATCGTGACAATCAACGGAGATCTAGATCTACTTTTGTTTTCTTCTTTTAGGCGATACTCTTGGATGTTTTTGGGATTTGTTTTCTTAAATTCATACTCTAGTTTACTTGTATTCTTTCATACGTTGTTAATTATCATGGTTTCATTATGAACTAACCGTTGTCATGGGATTCTAACGGATTTATTTATGGAGCCTTAGTATCTTGATGCTTAAAAGATCTGTGTGTTATGTATATCTGATATCCTCGTATGGTTATGCTTAATTGTTAGATGCGTAGCTAACATCTAATCTGTTAATCTCTTGTGAAGTGAAAGCGGATCTTTAGATTTAGAACTTGCCATGCTAGCATAGGTTCATGATTATTTATCAACATGATTTGTAGCATAACTAGAAATATATTATGTTGCGCTATGTGATCAATATGGATAACTTGTTCCTCAACCGTTATGTTTTCAAATTCTATAGACATATAGGGTCTAAGCATAATTGGTGTCTAATTATCTTTTATCTCTTTTGTGGATGTATGGGTAGTTTGGTACACGTATACTGACAGGTAGCGTGTACTTGTTTCGTGTTATCCGATCAGATATCATAACCATTGCATATAGTGATTAAAGGCATCAGATCTAAGCGAAGTATTTAATGAAGTTAGGATCCCATATTTTTATTCTCATAAGTAAATCAGTTTTAAATCTCATTAGTCAATTAGATATAATTCTTGTTAATTTGCATCTTAGTTGATTTAGTTATTCACAACCCAAATTTGTTAATTATCTTAGTAGTGAGTAAAAACCATACATTGTTGCATAGGTACATTAGCTGAATTAAAACCTAAACCAGATCTCTATGGGAACAAACTTGACTTATATCTATATTACTTGTGACCACGTACACTTGCGTGATTTTGTGTGAACAATTTTTTGACGCCGCTACCGGGGATCATCGGTGTTTTATTTTTAGTTTATGTGCTTGTCATCAGTGGTCGTTGGAGTTCACTGACTCGGATTTTTTCTTACATAGTTGTTTGTTTCGTGGTGTTTCAGGTACTTAAACGTGTATGCGAACACGTTCTCAGACTCGTAAACTAGAAGTAGAACTTGCAGTAGTTAAAGATATGGGACAAACAGTAGGAGCAGCAGTAGTTAAGGCTTTGAAGGACTACTCTCAGCCGAAAATCGATGATATCCAATCTAGTATTGTCAAGCCAGCTATTGCAGCTAACAACTTTGAAATCAAGGCTGGTACAATTCAGATGGTACAGAATTCGGTTCAGTTTGGGGGTGCTCCAACGGAAGATCCCAACATGCACATCCTGGACTTCATTGAGATCTGCGACACTTTCAAGTTCAATGGTGTGTCGGAAGATGCTGTGAAATTGAGACTTTTCTCATTCTCGTTAAGGGATAAAGCTAAGGGCTGGTTACACTCTTTACCAGCCGGTTCCATTACTACTTGGGAGGATCTTGCTCAGAAGTTTCTCACTAAATTCTTCCCCATAGCTAAAACTGCAGCAATAAGGAACGCTCTAACTCAATTTGCACAGCAATCTGGTGAATCTTTGTGTGAAGCTTGGGAGCGCTACAAGGAGATGCTTCGAAAGTTTCCTCATCATGGAATGCCTGATTGGATGGTGATTAATGGTTTTTATAATGGGTTGGGAGCACAATCTAGACCTTTACTAGATGCAGCATCAGGCGGAGCTCTATGGACTAAGAGCTACGAAGAGGCTTATGATCTAATCGAGACGATGGCTGCCAACGAATATTAGAATCCAACTCAGAGACTAACTCAAGGCAAGGTAACAGGTATTCTGGAAGTTGATGCAGCTACAACTATTGCAGCTCAGTTGAAGGCCTTAACTATAAAGGTGGATTCTCTCACTAACTATGGAGTACGACAGGTTGCAAGTCTTTGTGAGTTATGTGCGGGCGCACATGAGACGAGTCAATGTGCTATCCCTTCTGAATCAACACAATTTGTGAGTAATTTTCAGAGACCTGCTGCACCAGTTCCAACCACTTATCATCCTAACAACAGGAATTATCCTAATTTCAGCTGGAGCAACAATCAAGGTGCTCAACAACCTCAGCAGCCTTATCAGCAGTTTCAAGGTCAGCAATATGGAGCTAAGCCGTTCAATCATGGTTATCAGCAGCAGTATGCTCCAAGGCAACAATTCCAACCTCCGGGTTTTTAGCAGCAACAGTCTCATGGGAATGCTGGTCAATCTTCCAATGAAAAAATCTGAATTGGATGAATTGAGGCTGATGGTTAAAAGGCAGGCGGTATCTCTCAAGACGCTGGAAAATCAGATTGGGCAGATTGCTAATGCCTTGTTGAATACGCCACAGGGAACTTTCCCTAGTGATACGGAGGCTAATCCAGGCAAGAGGGAAGTCCATGAGCAGGTGAAAGTAGTAACTTTGAGATTGGGAAAGGTTACAAAAGATCCGAATTTAGCAGCTAAGGAAGATGAAGAAGTTCAGAATCAGTAATTTGAAAAATCTGCAGTGCCCGAAATTGAAAAATCTGACTTGGTGGCTGATCAGCTAGATGGTGAAGTGGAAAAGAGCAAGAAGTCTGCTGAAAAGTCTACTCTGGAGCAGTCTACAACGAGCAATCATGTCTATCCGCCTCCTCCATATCCTCGACACTTGCAGAAAAGTCAAGAAAAGCAATTTCAGAAATTTTTGGACGTCTTAAAGAAATTGTCCATTAATATTCCTTTTGCGGAAGCTTTAGAAAAGATGCCGAGCTATGCTAAGTTCATGAAGGGGATTTTATCAAGGAAGTTGAAGCTCGATGAATTAGAGACCGTTGCTTTGACGGAAGAATGCAGTGCTGTTCTGCAGCAGAAGTTGCCTCCTAAACTTAAAGATCCGGGAAGTTACACCATCCCGTGCACTATTTGCAATTTATCTTTGGATAAGTGTTTGTGTGACTTGGGAGCTAGTATCAATCTAATGCCTTTGTCTGTCTCCATGCAACTTGGTCTACCTGATCCAAAACCTACGAATATCTCCTTACAGCTAGCTGATCGGTCGATCACGTATCCAAGAGGAATAGTGGAAGATGTCTTGGTAAAGGTGGATGAGTTTATCTTTCCTGCTGATTTTGTCATTCTAGATTTTGAGGAAGATAAGAAGATTCCCATCATCTTGGGAAGGCCATTTCTAGCTACCGGTCGAGCTTTGATTGATGTTCAGAAAGGGGAGCTAACTATGCGGGTGCAAGATGATAAGGCCACTTTTAATGTGTTTGCTCCTACGAAGATTTCAAATGATCCAGAAATGTGCTTTTCTATGGAATTCCTTGCATTGTCTTCCCAACAAGAAAAAGGTGATTTAAAATTGGATGCAGTGCCTAGTGCTCCAAATTTTCGGAGAATTCTGAGTCAGTTAAGATGCTCGAGGAAAGTGATGCTGATAAACCATCCATACAAGATCTCTCGAATGTAAAGCTTGGAAAACTTCCACCGCATTTGAGGTATGTCCTTTTGAATGATGAGTTAGTGATTTTTGAAGAGGGTCATGATAATGTGTTAAGAAGGTGGATAGTTGATGATGAGGTAGAAGAGTGTTCTGTTTAGTCGGCTGAGAGGGATAAACACCTTAGAGGTGTGAGGAAGAAAAAGAAGGCGAAGAAGTCGACGGGTGGAAAAATCAAGGTGAAGAGTGAAAGAAAAGTTATGTTGGGAGTAAGCAATCGAGATGTCAACATTCGTATGAATGGTCTTTCCGTTGAGGACGGTTCGGTTATTCTCTTGAAACCGCCATGAAGTGAGAAAGCAACGTCCGGCTAAATGACGTCAACGACAGCGCTTCGTGGGAGGCAACCCACGCTTTTCGGCATTTTTATTTAGGTATCTCTACTATCCCTTGTATTACCTTCAATTCAATGGGGACATTGAATATTCTAAGTTTGGGGGTGATTTGGGGGATAAGTAGTGTTAGTTGAGTCTTTGTTCATGTAGGAAATCATATATTGCATATTAGTGGTAGTTCATTCATATGTTAGTGGTAGTTCATTCATTCGTATTATTACATGTTTGTTTCATATAGGGTATTTTGTTATTTTGTTTCCGTATACCATGTGAGTTCTATATAGTTGCATTTGCATAGCATGCATATTTCATGATCCCTTAGGATGAGCTAATTCTGATTGGTAGGTCGATGTCTATTTGAGTGTGGTAATGATGAATAGAGGGTTGATTTATAGTTCTTATGAAATTGACTTGGATGCATCAGAAACACAATTTTTACACAGTCTCATCATTTGTTTTTGGGCTAGGTTGAGGTCATGCTTGTTTGGTTGTTTTAGATTTAATCCCTTGATTATATTTAGAATTTTCGTTATTCCCTTGATGGCGTAGGAATACTAAAGTCTAAGTTTGGGGGAAACCATGGATTTCATGCTAATTGTTAATAGTTGTCAATAATAGCTAGTAGCCGGCTCATATTTTTATGAGTAGTCTAGGGTTGGATGAGAATTCTCATTCCAGATTGCAAAAAAAAAAAAAAAAAAGTCAAAAGAAGAAAAAAAAATGTTATGTAAATTATTTAAATGTTTAAATGCAGAATTAACCAGGGTGAGCTCTTTAATACTCGAGAAATTAAGTTCTAGGGGACTTTGTGCCTAGTGACCTAAGGCTTTTATATTCTGGGATCCACTAACTTAACGCTCGCTACATGGGTATTATTGTATAAGCCTTTCGGGGTCTCATCCATTGCACGGTTAAATAAGCATGCGTTATTGTATATAGTATTATGAGTCGTAGTGGTTAGTAATAAAGCATGAATTCCTGTCTAACTTGAATGATGATGAAGGTGTTTCTAGGTTATGAAGTGTTTACCGTCTATTCTATTTATAAACCCGTGATTGTCTTGGCGAAGAATGGGTATGATTTCGATCTAGTGTTAGGAGTATATCTGATGAGCATCGCACACACGCACGTTTCTGTTCATGTATTGTTAGTATACGGGGACTTAGTCAAGCTCTATTTGGATTTAGTTGCATTCTTTGAGATATTTGCTTGCTAGTTGGTTTTGGTTAGTTCGAGGGGATGGTTGCATTTTCATATTAGTTGCATTCATACATTGCATTATTTTTGCATTGTTTAGTTAGATGGATTTTATGGGTACATTCGCTATAGGCCCTCACGAGACCTTACTCGTCCACTAGGGCTACCTAGGGGTTTAAAGGGCTTGTTGCATATGCCAAATGCAACCGTGATCACCTACGGAAGTGGTACTAGTTAGTTGTATATAGTTATATTTGTTTATGCTTGAGGACAAGCATCGGTTTAATTTTGGGGGTGTGATAAGTGGATTTCATATCCACTTGGATCGCTTCATCTTGGCTTAAATTGATTGACTTGGACTCAAGTATGTGGTGTGTTTGATGTGTTTTCGTTAATTGTACAGGTTTAGCTATTTCGGCTAGGGTTGGCATTTTTCGTTGACTTTGGAGTGTATTATTAGCTTGGAATGAAGAAAGGAGTGATTTCTTATGCTACCATGGAGTTTCATGTGTATTGAGATTGAAGACGGCAGCTAATGCAAAAGAAACGGGAAGAAAATGGAGTGAGAACGAAGAAAAGAGCAGAAAAATCAGCCGGGAAGGAAGCTGAGGGCTGGCAGCGCTAAGTGGGCACTGGCAGCATGCGAGGGATAGAATTCTTGGCACTGGCAGCGCTCAGTGGGGGCTGGCAGCGCGCGTGATGCTGGAAATTGCTGGAATTCTATCCTGTTTCGAATTAAATTGTTATTTTAGGACTTTTCTTGTTGGAGAAGTATTCTAGGGACTATATAAACATGTTTTATCATTGTAATTCGTACCAACACTTCACATAACACTTAGAGAGAGTCAAGAGACGGAGATTCAGAATTGGAGAAGGATTGACCGAGGATCGTGATAATCAACGGAGATCTAGATCTACTTTTGTTTTCTTCTTTTAGGCGATACTCTTGGATGTTTTTGGGATTTTTTTTCTTAACTCATACTCTAGTTTATTTGTATTCTTTCATACGTTGTTAATTATCATGGTTTCATTAGATCCCATGATGACGAACGGTTCGATTATGAACTAATCGTTGTCATGGGATTCTAACGGATTTATTTATGGAGCCTTAGTATCTTGATTCTTAAAAGATATTTGTGTGATGTATATCTGATATCCTCGTATGGTTATGCTTAATTGTTAGATGCGTAGCTAACATCTAATCTGTTAATCTCTTGTGAAGTGAAAGTGGATCTTGAGATTTAGAACTTGCCATGCTAGCACAGGTTCATGATTGTTTATCAATATGATTTGTAGCATAAATAGAAATATATTATGTTGCCCAATGTGATCAATATGGATAACTTGTTCCTCAACCGTTATGTTTTCAAATTCTATAGACATATAGGGTCTAAGCATAATTGGTGTCTAATCATCTTCTATCTCTTTTGTGGATGTATGGGTAGTTTGGTACAAGTATACTGACAGGTAGCGTGTATTTGTTTCGTGTTATCCGATCAGATATCATAACATTGCATATAGTGATTAAAGGCGTCAGATCTAAGCGAAGTATTTAATGAAGTTAGGATCCCATGTTTTTATTCTCATAAGTAAATCAGTTTTAAATCTCATTATTCAATTAGATCTAATTCTTGTTAATTTGCATCTTAGTTGATTTAGTTATTCACAACCCAAATTTGTTAATTGTCTTAGCAGTGAGTAAAAACCATACATTGTTGCATAGGTACATTAGCTGAATTAAAACCTAAACCAGATCTCTGTGGGAACGAACTTGACTTATATCTATATTGCTTGTGACCACTTACACTTGCGTGATTTTGTGTGAACATCAAGCTACCAATGATTCTATGAAATTTGTATCTTCCGACATTGAAGTCAATCTTTATAAGCACAAGACACTTATTGAAGGTGTTCAACAAACTCAAACAGATGTTCAACATCGGCTTCAGACATTAGAGGATAACCAGGTCACTATCATGGAAAATTAGGCTGCTTTGATGAATCTTATTTGTTCTCTCACTGAAACTCTTGGAGTAAATGTTGCTGATGTCAAAAAGGGGGAGATAAAAACATTTAAGAGGAAAGAAAAAGGAATAGTCATCAGAGATACTTGCAAGGCTGATGCTACTGAAGACAAGTAAGATAGAAGAGATAAGGGTGATGGTGGTGGCAGTGGTGGTCAGAATGTTGGGAGAGGAAAAAGTAAAGTTGGTACAGGCACTGATACTGGTAGATCTACTCAGTCAAGATCTAAAGGCAAGCAAGTTTCTGGAAAGTTAGAGTCTATAGCAAAGAAAGTTAAAAGTCTTCAAGTACCAGATACTGCATCAATTCTTCTACAGGAACAAGTTGTAAAAGATGTAGTGTCAGGGACTACTATAAATTTGAAGAATGTAGGATTTACACAGGAGGAAGTGATGAACTCACAACATGTTCAATCTACTACTTCTGGTGTTGAAAAGAAAGTTCATTCAAGATCAAAGGAACCATCTTACTAGACTATGAGTCAAAATTTACATTCTCTAATTCCTAGAAAAAGGACTGGACTTGGTCATAGTGAGATTGGAAAGCATACCACAGATGTTACAAAGCTAAAGGCTGATCCTCATTCACTCTTGGACGAGTTTGGTGAAAAGATGACTCAAAGACATCTTAATAAATTGATTTCTGCACAGCTTGTTCAGAGAGTGAAGACATATCAAGAATATGATAGAAGAAGATGAATGGTTGATAAAGAAGAAATAGAAGTTTTTCTTGTATACTTCTTATCTGATGGTAGAGTGAGGTGGATGGATTTGTCTACGTTCTTATATCAAAAGAAAGAAGAAGAGTTATCATATGTTCTGTAAGAACCCTAATTTTTGGTAATATTTCCTTTATTTAATATCTTGTGACATTATCATTATGGAACCTTTCTAGTCATCCCTGTTGATTAATAGAATTGATTGTCTGAGAAACTGCGTTGTTGCATTTATCATGTAATATAAAAAGGGAGATTGTGAAGGCAGGAGTCTTATTGTTAGTAATATTTATAAAACTTTGGATTTGAGAATGGTTAGAATATTAAAGGATTTATTAAGAATTATGACGAGGAATTATGGACATTCGAGGAATTTACACAATAAGTACTAAAGGAATTATAGGGGAAATCTCTACGCGACAAAATATTATTACGAGAGAATAATTAAGATACGATACGAATTAAAGATTAAATAACAGGCATTGGTGGGAGAATAATAATACAAGGAAAGAAATTACATGCAAGTGCCATGTAACTAGCTAGTTAGGAAAAGAAACTAGAAAGCATAAAGTAGAAGTGAATAGTGACATGTGTGATGGGTGTTGTAACCTAGGGGACAATAGGGCATGGGGAGACAACCTAGACCCTAGCTTGGCAACATGTGAACCACATCTAATCCCCACAATAATACATACCATACATATCATTTTATTCCTTTCAAAACAAAACACAAAGAAAACACTCCCCCCCCCCTTTTTGAAGCTCTCGGCCGAACAACAAGAGGAGGAAGAGAGAGATTTTCTCTCCATCTTTTCCTCACCTACAACCTCAAGAAAAAATCCTAGGGCTTCCTTGCATTATAATAGAGGTATGGTATCAATTTCATAGCATTTCATCCATTGATTCTTGAGATAAAAATTATTGAAGGTTTAGAGGAGTGTTAACCAAAGTTGTTATCTTTTAGATCTTGAAGGATTAAGGTTTGTGAGGGCTCATCCAAGTGTTCTTAGTTGTTGTAAAGCTCACCCAAGGTCTTTAGCTACTCAAGAAGGTATACAAATCATAAACTCTTTTGGTTATGTATTGTTTATAAGATATGGTAGTAGATCCATGAGTTTTAGAACTAATCTTGGATGTATATGTATTGGATAGCATGGATCTTGAGTTTTGATGTTGAGATTGTGACTTTAATGACTATGGTTAATATATATATCTCCATGAGTGTTATGAACCATGATCTAAGTGTATTAAGTGTTGATTATGTTATGGAAGTATGAAAAATGATTGATCTAGGTAGTTTGAGCTTGCTGAGTTTTGTCCAGGAACTTTGATCTGTATTGTAGCACGATTTTGAACCCCCAAATGATGTCCCCTGTGTCCTACCTTATATTTTTGGAAAGATAATTGAATTTAGTTTCTGGGAATGTAAGGTTCATAGCTAGGTGATGTGTAGATTTTTAGTTATGGCCGGAGGAGTGAATTTTGTTTCTGGACTATGTACTGCATTAAGTGACCCCCTTGTGAACCTTGTTTAAACACCTTAAAATATATGTGAGATCATGGAAAAATTTGAGAATGTAGGGAATGCAGTGGTGAAGACCACCCAAAAGGAATTGGGTTAAAATATGAATTTTTGGATTTTATAAAAATGCAAGAGTAAAATTCGCGCAATGGAAAAAGTCGATTAGTGGAACATGATTCTAGGGTTAGTGGTTATGATTCGAACGTGGTAACTAAATTAAGTCGAGTAAGTGACGAGCGTAATCGAGTGATGACATGGACCTATAGTGGGGCTAGGGAGTCATAAGACAAAGTCGTTAAGTTAATTTCGTACCCCCTTAAAACCCCGTAATTAAAGAGATATTGTTAAGGTACTAACGAACGATTATTGCTTATGTATAGATCGTTCGAATCCGCACGCTCGACCACCCCAACCAAACCAAGGCAAGTTTACTTTTCCAAAACTTATGCATATACAAGGACTTTCACTGTTGTGTTTGTAGTTTTCAACTATATCAAATGCTATGTTTATCGAAGTATTGATACAATTGAGATTGAACAAGTACATGTATGCTTTACCCCTTGAACTTAGATTGAAATGTTTTCTTCGGACAACGACTCTAGCAATAAAGGTCGTAGCGGTCCGTATATACTACTGACCGGGGAGCGGTATATTATTATATCGTATCTAGATTGCGAAAACCCGAAGGGTCATTCGGGTGGTATCGTATACTCAAATAACTATTGTTATATCTTCGTAAATACTCGAAGCCCTATCTTGGATTAAAAGTTTATTTTATCGAATAATTATTTTATTAATTATTAATATTAAATCTTAAAATACTATTTATTAATCATTGTTCATTATTTAAAGACAAAGTTAATCCAAGATACTTTTAATACTTTCAAACTCGAACTCTTTCGAACTCAAAACATTTTCGAAAACCCCCGGTCAGGTTCTGCTTCTTGTATGATTTCAAGAATCATCGGTCGACTGATGTCGAACCTCAATTACTCTATTTTCAATCAAAATCAAGTTTTAAAAGAAAAGAAAAAGGGACTCTGGCAGGTGTGGGAACCGTTGACGAACGATTCCCGGGATGTGTAAGCGGCCGTGAGCCAGGCGGTCCATCACTTATTATTCCGGCCTAGGTGTTGCCGAAGGATGATTACGGATGTAGTTTTCATCGAGGGTGATTACGGATGTAGTTTTCACCCGAGGGATAGTTACGGATGTAGTTTCTATCCTTCTACCGATAGAGAAGACCCGCGGATTATTGGACTTGGATGTGGCGACTGATCATCGTCAATCCTTGTCAGGTTTTTATGTTTTCTTCCAGTCCCATCCTCCACTTTGGAAAAATACTCCAACACTGCTTCTTGGGCCTAAGTGCCAAGTTGCTGATAGTGTGGTTTTTGATGAGAAAATATTGACATCGTGCAGTATCTAGAACTGCAAGATTTTCTATAAAGATTGGCACGTGTTAGTGCACTCTTGCAATTGTTTCAAAGAATGAAATGTTTTTGTATGAGAAACCTTCTAAGCTAATGGAAGGAAAGAGGTTTGCAATGATGTATTCCTTGTACAGTATGTTAATCGTAGAGTGTTTTGACGAAAATGATATACTCATATGTATATATTTTCAAACTTGAGATATATTGAAATGGGAACCTTATAAAGGGTTCATATGTTATTCTAAAGCTCCTTGGTGAGTATAGATGTTTTATTCAAACTCGGGCATATACATTGTCCAATTATGTTTTGAAACCTGAGATATATACCCATATAGTTGGGAATGTTTTCGAAATAAACCACATCATTATTTTGCAAAATGGTGAACTTGCTGAGCATTATGTAGCTCATTCTTGCTTTATAAAACTTTTCAGAAAGGGAAGAATTTGGTCGGTTAACTCCGCGACAGCAGAAGAGGAGTAGAAGATTTACCCCGGAGATGATTTAGTTCCTGATAAATACTGCAGAGTGAGTCTGATAGGTTTTCAACTGTAATAGTAAGACTTGTCTTCAAGTGTAGTTGCATAAGTGGAATTGCGTAAGACTCTGATTTGTACGAATGAATTGTAATATTTAGTGGCACTTTTGATTATCGTTTCTGAGACTCTAACTTGATTGTGTGTAAGATTGAGGTATGAATGGATGTATTGTTGAGTTGTAAAGTTAATACAGGTATGATATGGTTGAATGGTGGCGTGACGACCTGAATCTTTGACCTCAGATTTGGGGGCGTCACATGTTCGATTCTTGTTACACAAAAATGCTGAAGTTACTCAGAACTATAATGCATCGCTTATGCATTGGACTGGTGAAATTGATAAATTGTTGAAGAGAATGTATGGAGCAAAGAATGAGAATGTACCACCTTTCAAGGTACATTATGTTGATGATGATGGTAAAGACAAAGAGATTGAGTATAAGTCATTAAAGACCAATGTTGATGATGGGGGATCTTTTGTCATTTATCAAGCTATGGAAGGGAAGTATGATTCTGTTTCTTTTGAAAATCTTAATCAATTCAGATACAGGCCAGACAAGTTAAGAGCTCTGCATTATCAAATCATTACTGATAATGATGACATGTTAGATCTGAAACAGAGTGTTGGTGAAGTCTTAGCCAAAACTGAAGATCCTTTGCTTGAAGAATTTCTCAGAGCACTACGCCATAAGTGGGCATACGCAACGCTTTTTATAAAGTGTTGCACATAAAGCATTTCGTTAGCTAGAAATTTTGGGTCTTTTGCAACAGAGCTGAACTAGTGTTGCATTAGATATAATTTAATGTTGCATATTACCCATGGTGTTTCACATCATGCAACACTAACTGCTGGTGTTGTATTAGATATTTTATTATTTTAATAAATTATGACGTGACAGAAGTGGGGCCCACATGTGTTGACATGGCATTTACTGACGTGGCAATTGTGGGGCCCACATTGCTGACGTGGCAGAAGTGGGACCATTTTTGCTGACATGGCATTTGCTGACATGTCAGAAGTGTTGCATTAGATAACAGTAGTGTTGCATTTGATGTTTGAAGTGTTGCATTAGATTTATTTTTATTTTATTAAATTCTAACGTGGCAGGTGTGGGACTCACCACTGCTGATGTGGCAGTGTGGGACCCACAAGGGTGACGTGGCAAAAGGCCCACCAATGATTAGGTGGCAAATGTGGGGCCCACAATTGCTGACGTGGCAGAAGTGGGGCCCACCTGTGCTAACGTGGCATTTGCTGACGTGTCAGAAGTGTTGCATTAGCTAACAGTAGTGTTGCATTTGCTGTTTAAAATGTTGCATTAGCTATTTTTTAACTAGTCTTGTCCCGAATAATGAATCTATTTTTTTAAATTATTTTTTCGACGTTCCAATCGCACGGGTGTCAAGATATAACGATTTTAGTGATGTGGTAATTTTTTAAAAAATTTCCTACATGTATTTGGTTTGGTTTTATAACGGTCAAACCGGTCAAAGTCGACCTTCCTTTTAACTAGTCTTGTCCCGAATGATGAATCTATTTTTTAAAATTATTTTTTTAATGTTCCAATTGCACGGGTGTCAAGATATAATGATTTTAGTGATGTGGTAATTTTTTAAAAAAATTCCTACATGTATTTGGTTTGGTTTTATAATGGTCAAACCGGTCAAAGTCGACCTTCCTTTCAACTAGTCTTGTCCCGAATGATGAATCTATTTTTTAAATTACTATTTTGACGTTCCAATCGTAAGGGTGTCAAGATATAACGATTTTAGTGATGTGGTAATTTTTTTAAAAATTTCCTATATTTATTTGGTGTGCTTTGGTAACGGTCAAACCGGTCAAAGTCAACCTTCATTTTAACTAGTCTTGTCCCAAATGATGAATCTATTTTTTAAAATTATTTTTTCTACGTTCCAATCGCACGGGTGTCAAGATATAATGATTTTATTGATGTGGTAATTTTTTAAAAAATTTCCTACATGTATTGGGTTTGGTTTGGTAACGGTCAAACTGGTCAAAGTCGACCTTCCTTTTAATTAGTCTTGTCCCGAATGATGAATCTATTATTTTAAATTATTTTTTCGACGTTCCAATTGCACTGGTGTCAAGATATAACGATTTTAGTGATGTGATAATTTTTTAAAAAATTTCTATATTTATTTGGTTTGGTTTTATAACGGTCAAACCGGTCAAAGTCGACCTTCCTTTTAACGAGTCTTGTCCCGAATGATGAATCTATTTTTTTAAATTATTTTTTCGACGTTCCAATCACACGGGTGTCAAGATATAACGATTTTAGTGATGTGGTAATTTTTTAAAAAAATTCCTATATTTATTTGGTTTGGTTTTATAACGGTCAAACCGGTCAAAGTCGACCTTCCTTTTAACTAGTCTTGTCCCGAATGATGAATCTATTTTTTTAAATTATTTTTTCGATGTTCCAATCACACGGATGTCAAGATATAATGATTTTATTGTTGTTGTAATTTTTTTAAAAAAATTCTATATTTATTTGGTTTGGTTTTATAACGGTCAAACCGGTCAAAGTCGACCTTCCTTTTAACTAGTCTTGTCCCGAATGATAAATCTATTTTTTTTAATTACTTTTTTGACGTTCCAATCATACGGGTGTCAAGATATAATGATTTTAGTGATGTGGTAATTTTTTTAAAAATTTCCTATATTTATTTGGTTTGGTTTGGTAACGGTCAAACCGGTCAAAGTCGACCTTCCTTTTAACTAGTCTTGTCCCGAATGATGAATCTATTTTTTTAAATTCTTTTTTTGACGTTCCAATCGTACGGTTGTCAAGATATAACGATTTTATTAATGTGGTAATTTTTTTTAAAAAATTTCATATATTTATTTGGTTTGGTTTTATAACGGTCAAACTGGTCAAAGTCGACCTTCCTTTTAACTAATCTTGTCCCGAATGATGAATCTGTTTTTTAAAATTATTTTTTGACGTACCAATCTTACGGGTGTCAAGATTTAATGATTTTAGTGATGTGCTAATTTTTTAAAAAATTTCCTATATTTATTTGGTTTGGTTTGGTAACGGTCAAACCGGTCAAAGTCGACCTTCCTTTTAACTAGTCTTGTCCCAAATGATGAATCTATTTTTTTAATTTATTTTTTCGATATTCCAATCATACATGTGTCAAGATATAACGATTTTAGTGATGTGGTAATTTTTTAAAAAATTTCCTATATTTATTTGGTTTGGTTTTATAACGGTCAAACCGGTCAAAGTCGACCTTCCTTTTAACTAGTCTTGTCCCGAATGATATTTTTTTAATTTTTTTTTCGATGTTCCAATCATACGGATGTTAATATATAACGATTTTAGTGATGCGGTAATTTTTTAAAAAATTTGCTAGATGTATTTGGTTATAAAACGGTCAAACTGGTCAAAGTAGACTTTCCTTTAACTAGTCTTGTCCCGAATGGTGAATCTATTTTTTAAATTATTTTTTCGATGTTCCAATCAGACGGATGTCAAGATCTAACGATTTTAGTGATGTGGTAATTTTTTAAAAAATTTGCTAGATGTATTTGGTTTGGTTTTATAACGGTTAAACCGGTCAAAGTAGATTTTCCTTTTTATTAGTCTTGTCCCCCGAATGTTAATATGTAACGATTTTAGTGTTGTGATAATATTTTAAAAAATTCCTAGAATTTAGTTATGTGATAATGTGATAATTTTTTTACAAGTATCTAATCATGTTCTTCATTTTCCAAAATTTTGTAAATTTAAAATAAACAAAATTAAAATCATATTATACAAAAAAATATAAGAAGCAATTTGTTTTTTTGATAGAAAGGCAGTGAGTGTACGTGATCTTGCACATATCCCCAGGTGAAAATTTTGGGCGGATATTTTTCTTCCAAACGAAATAATTCACACAAACTTAAACTCTACATCTCCCTCTTTCTCTCCATTTCCCAATCTCCATTCGTCCTACAACCCGTCATACACACACTCACAAACTCGCACACAACTCTCCTCCCTCTTTTCCTCATCTTCGCTGCTACAACACAACCACCACTGCCGGCAACCTATCGACTACGGTGGTGCCTCCCTTCTCCAACCAACCAACACTCGTAATCCATACATAATAATGCTCCTTAAATCCTCCTTAATGTGTTCGTACCATCAATTTCGACAAAATCATCCTGAATCTGAATCCCCCAAATTATATATAATCCCTAATTTTTATACCGAATTTGAATAAAATGGGTTTTGGGGAACAAAGAGGAAGGAAAGGAAGAGTAAAAAGAAAACAGATAGCAATTGAAGGTATGACACTGTAACTAAAATAATCATTATCTGTAACCTATCTCACAAGCTGCTGCTTCTGTTAAGTGTAGCCTCACCTATTTTACTAATAAAATTGCTTTGGCGCCTCGACTTTTCGCGATACCTGGGGATGCTGGTGGACTAAATCAAGATGGAGATGATGAATTACAAGGGTTGAATCCTAATGGAACTGGATTGGTTTTCAAAAGCATTGTTTCCGCACCACAGGTAATGAAAACATTTCCCTTTTCTATGCATTCGGGTTTCACTACAAATTATTTTTGCATGTACATGTACTTACGGTAGTGTAATATAGAATACAATATGTATTCATGTGTCATCAAGTTTGTTGAAGACTACAGATTGTGTGGTGTTTAAATTGTTAATTGGAATTGGGAAGGGGGGAGGGGAGGGGAGGGGGAGGGGGAGGGGGAGGGGAGGGGATTTCATTCCTATGTATCCGTGTTTGGTTAAGGTTAGCTATTCGATTTGGCTAGACATGTAACTAGACAGTCATGGTTCACGGCTGTATGTGATTGTGAGTTAAGAACCCTTCCACTTATGTGTCACTGATCATTTATAATAACGTATTTAACATTATTTTCTTTTGATACTCATCTCAATAATGAAATGAGTGCACACTTGGCATTTTATCTTTTATGATGCAAAAACACGTACTAGTACAATAATGCACAGTTTGTTATTGAACTCTCTTATCTACCTGCTTGTTTAACTCTATAGGTTGCATGTTTATAATTTATAGTATTTGCTGCTAATGGTTTTGCAATATGAGATAAACATATCTTTCCTTCACAGTATATAATTGAATGTGGACTGGGACCTTGGAAACTATGAACGGTTTATGGATATCAAATTGAAAGTATGTTAGAAAATAAGCTAATGAATATCTTTTTTAGTGGTGCAATTCTAGGTTTGCTGTTCAGTGTTTTGAAAGGATTTACAATAATATCTTACAAAAATATGTAATGAAAGTCTCTTACACCTATCTTGCAGAGAACCACTGATGCTATTTTGTGTAATTATTATTATTATTTTTTGCAGGTATAATAGTTTCTAAAATTTGCTACTTGCTTCTCTTCCCATTCCCCCATTCAATGAATTGTAAGTTCCAAAATCTATTAGTAATAGTTAGATTGATATACTTTGTTTGGGATTTGTTACTTGTATTTTGCCTCACTCCTTGTTTTTCTTTTCGATCATTATTTAATGTTTCCAGAACCTATGAGCTTTTGTAGTTACCTTGTTAATTGAAATTACATCTCATTTCTGTCTGGTCACTTTTTTTAATGTTATATTTTTATATCATTTAAGTTTACTAAGTTGCTTTCGTTTATATACCAGTAGCTTTGTCCTTCACTTCCTGCGCCCCATCTTGGTTCTAATCGTTTCGTTTTTATTAGTTGTTGGTACGTTGCCTGCATACACGCACTTGCCGTCTTGATGTTAAATTTATTATTTTATTTCATTTAGTTGCTTTGATGTAGCATGACTTAAATTTTATTAATTACTCTTAAGTATAATAAACTTGCATGAGTAGAATAATTAGTTCAAATAATTGTGCCTTCCTTTCTGCATGTTTTATATTTGAACAGCACTTTTATTCAATTCCTTCTTCCCCTCCCTTTCTCTTTCTTAGGTTTAGAAATTTTTGGTGCGAATATATTGAATGGATTGATGAATGTGAGTGGGTCAATACTTATGAAGAAGATGGTGCCGAGTAGATACCCGTGGCCCCTATGCTGGATGGACTTGGATTAAAACTTTACCAAGCTTGAAGTTCATCCATTACTGGAAAACAAATAAAGATTGCTTGTGGTATGTTGTTTGATATATACATATTTCTCATACGGGAATAGCGTGTATGACCTTTGACTAAAGTGATCTCATAGATTTTAAAATGATATGCAAATTTACCTGTGTAACTGTGTTGTGGTTCAAGTGTTCAGCAAAAGATTTTTTCTTGTTGTGTTTCGATAGTAATTATTGATTGTTGTTGTATTGTGTTTCTAAATTTATTTTGTTTGCCGGAATATTTTGTTATGTGTCTTATAGAAGTTAAACAAATACATACCTTCTGACTTCTGTACTGATTGCATAATTGAGATCTCAAAATTATTCCTACCAAGTTATATTTAGTCTGGACTATTGAGCTGTTATAGTGATCCAATGTCTTTTTGTAAAATTTCAGTTATTTATTGAGCAGCTAGAAAGTGTTTTGCAAGGGAATGAAGCTTCAATAAGGTGCGGAGAGTTGCATTTGTTACCCTCAATCTTTTATCATACAACTAGAAGAAAAGCGGTTTATGAGCCATATTGGCTGTGTTTTTGTTGATGTCAGTTGTAGCACTTTTGAATTATCCTTTTAATGCAAGTTTTTTGGTCTCAGTCAGGAAGAATTGGTAGAGAGATGTCGAGATCAGTCAATATCTGATTATGGTCAGCTATATTCCCTTGGTTTATCATTCTTTCTTATAATTTACTTCAATGTATGAGAGGAATGGTATATAAGGGGAAATAAAGTGTTCAAAGAATCACGTAGTGAAATATTGTCTAATTTGCCACTTAGTAAGGCGCTAGACTTGCATATATTTAGTGCCTATTAATATCTCCTAGAAGTTTTTGGTACCATGTTCTGAACTTATTAATTAAATAATTTTTATTGTGCACTATCATAATTTCAGGTTGTTCAAAGAAAACGCTTCCATGACTCTGTGAAGACAAATGGTGTTGGTTTAACTTTTGCTAGTATGACAATGACCACAGCAGCTGATGGCCCTGCTGATGGGACTAATTTGAGCGGAATGGGTGAAATCAGATTGGTACCTGATCATCAACAGTGGCACTCCATTGACTCAAAAGTGGTGAAATCAGATTGGATGACAATGGTACTCCCACGACTCAAGCTGAAACAACTATTTAGGACTTTTATTCTGTAGCTTTTAGATAGTAGTAGTATAACTTGGTTGTAAAACTATTAAGTAGTTTTGTTGGCTGCATTATTTAGGACTTTTGAAGTTGTTGGCTTGGTTGGACATGATGGTTTTATGTATAAACAAAGCAGCCATTTCAATTTTTTTGTAAAAAAGTGTTGCATTTGACTATATATAATGTTGCATTAAGGTATATTTAGTGTTGCTAAAAATACTTCTGATGTTGCAAAAAAAAAATATGATGTTGCATTAGACCAAACTAGTGTTGCATTAGATAGTGGTCCCCACTGCTGATGTGGCACCATATGGGCCCCACTATTGACGTGGCACCCCTAGTGGGCCCCATTGCTGACGTGGCATGGCCCCCCCAGTTGTGACGTGGCACCTTGTGGGGCCCACTGCTGACGTGGCATCTTGGTGGGCCTCATTGCTGACGTGGCATCTTGCTGATGTGGCACCTTGCTGATGTGGCACCTTGCTGATGTGGCACCTCGTGGGATCCAATGCTGACGTGCATTGTGGGCCCACTGCTAGGGATGGGCATTCATCCCGGCCCGCCCGATCCCGATCCGATCCCCGCACCGAACGGGGCGGGGAATCGGGGATTTTTTCGGGTACGGGCCGGGGAGCGGGGACAAGTTTTAAAAAAAATCGGGGAGCGGGCCGGGGCCGGGTTTTTATGTCTCCCCGGCCCGATCCCCGACCCCCGCCCCGATTTTCTCTACCCGACCTAATTTTCCATCCCAACTCGATTTCATCACACTCAAATATATACATACACACACACACACACATATATTGATATTCATATATTAATATATACGAATTTTTAATACTTCATATTGAAAATAAAATGATGTTTTAATTTTATATGTTTGTCTTTCTAATAGTTAAATAACTTAATTTCCATATTATTTATAATTATTTCTTTAAGTAATATTTTTTAATTTTAATTTAGTGCATTTGAGCTCACTAGTTAGTGTTTAAAATTATTTAATATTATTTTTTGTTTTAAATAAAATTCCCCGATTCCCCGCGGGGATCCCCGTTACCCGTTTGGGCCGGGGACGGGGAATGAAAATTAGTCCCCGACGGGGATCGGGCCGGGGACGGGGATCGGGTTTGAATTCGGGGATGGGGGCGGGGATAGCACTCCCCGGCCCCGAAGTGCCCCGACGCCCATCCCTACCCACTGCTGACATGGCACCATGGTGAACCCCACTGCTGAAATGGCTAAAAATCTTATGCAACACCATGTGGTGTTGCCTTTACGTGCTGTTGCTGTTGCATAAGGCCACTTAATGCAATACTTTCGTGGTGTTGCAATAGCTTAGAAAAGCATTGCATTAGGGGTCTTACGCAACGCGAATATTGGCAACGCCCCTCTGGTGTTGCGTAAGGCCTTACGCAACGCTTTTCAGGTCTTTTGCAACTTTATTTGGGGGTTGCGTATGCTCACTTATGGCGTAGTGGAGACAATTCACAGTTCAGAAGAATTAAGGCAGATTGAGTAATTGAGGTACTTGTGTGACTTAACTTCATGTAAATATTAGATTCATGTATATTCTATTCTAGTTGCATTGTTAGAGGTTTTGACATCAACAACTCAGATTTATGCTTCATGTTATAAAGCATAAATAGGGGGAGATTGTTAGGAATAAATTCATGAGTTGTGATGTGTAGAATAGAATGACATAACACTTCTTGTAATACCCTGATCTTATAAAGGGTTTAGCATTTGATTAAGGGAATATCAGTTATCCAAGATCTGCAAAACTGTGAACAGTACTTGATCAGAGACTGAAGTCACGGACTAAGAGTTTTCAGGGACTATGACAGACCCTGATTGTATCGAAACTGCAGAATTGGAAAGTGCTATACTTTAGGATCTTGTATTCAGAAGATGGAAAGAAGTGTGCATGAAGAAAAGAATCAAAGCATTGTTGGAAACTATCAATTGGACGGCAGAAGATTACCATGTATAGATTATTACTTTCTTTATTAGTTGATAGGTAGCATTATAAATACTCTCTCTATATCATTGTAAAAAGTGTTCGTAAGTTCGAAAAACGAGAGTTTAGTATAAGGTTTGTATTCGAGAGTTCGAAACAAACAGAGAGAGATTTGTATTGAGAGCAGCTGCTAAAGGTATTGTACACCTTTGGTAGAGTTTGTATTTGATTTTATTAATACAAACAGTTTGATTTATTCGTTTGTTCTTGTTCATCTAAGCAAGCAAAAATCAGACACGATTACATAACTTGTATTCAACCCCCCTTCTACAAGTTATTCGAGTTAACACTTCCTGAACTTGATGTAGATATTAATGAAGCAAATAAAATTGCAGAAGAGCTTCAAGCATCGCAGCTATGACAGGTTGGTGAAATTATTAATCATATATCTTCAGTAGAAGACTGGAAACTTAACGGTTTACGTAGTCAATTCTTGTATCATGGTCCTGGTTTACCTTAAAATAGGACCTCCTAATGTAGGTAATATGCTTACGACGATATCCGGAATCGAATGTTTACTTAACTACTCTTATGGTTGGTTCTTGCAGAATCATCATAGGGAATGCAAATTCCTCCACCACATTATAACCTTCAAGGTTCTTCTCAATATCATTCTATCTCCTTTGGTATGAGCATTTACAATTACTCCTCTATACTTAAAGTGTCGGCCACCTCATTGGCCTTTCCTGATAAAAATGATTTCTTGCCATAAATGTTTTCTGGATCTATTCCACCTTATTCCCATCACTGTTGGGTGAAAGCATTCTCCCCTTAAACTCTGCTGAAGGATAGAAATATCTATCAATCTTTTTCCATAAGTCATTGCTTTCACCTTTCCGTGTGAACTTTATCACAGTTACTCTCCATCATAACTAGGATATTTCTTTTCTTAGTTCTTTCTTGTTTTAAGATAATCTCAACCTTCATTGGTTCAATCCATACCTCCTCACGGTTTCATTCATGCCGCATCTGGCAATATTATTATTATGTCATACATTCCCTACCAACTTTCATTTTTGAAACTTAGGATATTAACTCTCTCTTTGTAAAATCTCTTAGGCCATCTTCATCATTCTTCCTGTATTTTCTAGGTACAGGGTATATCAAAATATCATTAATCGATCCTATAACAATTCTGCCTATGTACTTTCCGAAACTCCTTTCAATAAATTCTTAAAGGTTATTGTTGCCTTGGTCGATCCAACTTACATCCTTTGAATTCACTATGTCTTTATAAGGGGTAATGCCATCCTTTGTGCATCCTCAGGGTTCATCTTAATCTATGGATATTCTTTTCTCCATTCTATTTTCAAGAAATACTTATATCCTGTAATTGACAACCAAATTATATATCCTTAATAAGGTTCTCTTTTCAATCATCCTCATCTCGATAATCTATAGGTAGCTTAATGCTAACTCTTTTCTTTCAAATTGACGTCAGTCTACATGACCTCCCAAAAGACAACATATGTCTGTCTGCTCTTCTTACATAACTTGATAATGGTAGCAAGGATGTTCTGGAAGATATTGGTCGAGTTCAACGTGAATCTCCTAGTACCTATTACTCTTCTTGAGGATATTCTGTTTCAGATAACATTTATGTATCATACAGCACCATCTCTGACACTCTTCATAAACCTCTATTGATGTAAAATCCCATCATCATGTATTTCGATTCACTTTACTTCTCTTTCTAGTCCATAAGCTGGTTAATCATATACCCTGAATCACTTCACTTTATATCAAAAGTTCTCGCGGTTGGCACTTGGTTAGAAGCACCCCGCTTTGTCCTTACATTGCTGGTCTAGTCACTTTAGAATTCTTTTTCACATGGCCCTCAAGTGGCCGCGCTACAGTGTGTGTGAGTTTAGGGTTAGCTAATGGCATTACTTTTCTAGCAATTGCCGGCATAGCGCCTTCTTCGTCCATAGCGAAGATAACTTATCTAGGGTAGGTTACGCTTATCAATATACTTTTTTCGGCGTACTCTTAAACTTCTTCTTTTTGTATTTGTTCACTGCTTTCCCTTACACAGCAAATCTTAGGTACCAGAGTAGTATAGTCACTCAACTCGAGCACTGCCACTCTTCGTTCATCCCTTTTTCCTCGATACCTTTTGATCTTTCCAAAATTTTACTCCATATAAGTCTCGATCGACTTCTCGGTACCGCCTCCGGTCACCTTTCTTTTATTTTTATATTTTCAACTTCTCTTACCAATCCCACGTGCTACATAAGCTTAACACTTTTGTCATAATAGCCTTTTCATTTAAGTCAATCCCGGAATTTCTCAATCCGTTTCGGTCCTTAAATACATTTCCCTTTTACCGTCCAATCTCAACTTCATCATTTTGTCTATTCGATCAATTGTAATAATCAGGGTTTGTCCACCAATCCATATAGTGGCTACCTTACCTAATTCACAAGATTCGATCCAGTTTGTACTCTCTTCAGTGACGTTCTCTGATAATCAGAAAGACAAGGTTTGTCAAAATTGTTGAATTCTTTCCAGAATCAGGAAAATTTTGTTAATCTATCCACCCACTGGTAATACTAAGAAGATCCATTTCGAAACCTAAAGAACAGTTCTATGAACATCCAAGTAGGTAGAATCGTAAGCAGTTATAATAACGAAATGATTGACATAAAGTTGGAAGTTTAATCACTGGAAAGGAATCGAATATATACATCCTGTAGAAGGGAAATCAAAAGTTTCAAACTGGAACATGCCATATCTTCCTGATACATATACGACCTAATAATCGATACTACCAAATGTCAGTCTACCTAACCATTAGTCTCAGAAGGACCACTACCGTCGGAGTTTGTGGCACTATCAAGGCCATCCGAATTTGGTGAACCGTGCTGTCCGAATGCATCCGCAATTACTCTGCCGTGCCGCATAAGCACACCACCTAAACCTATATGAGGTGCGTCATAATATATCACAAAGTCTTCCTTCTTCCATTAGACAACGCCACGTTGGGTCATTACCAATTTCATCTTTAGCTCCAGGAAGATTTTCTCACATTTTCTGTCCATCAAAACTTCTTAGTCTTATAAATAAGTCGGGTTATGAGATTGCAATCTTTGTGAAGTCCTGATCAACTCTCTGGTAATACCTTGGGACTCTTATGAAATTTCTCACCTTTGTTGGTATGGTTTGTCTTTCTCTATTTGGAACTGCCTTTAACTCGGCGGGGTCAACCAACACTACTCACTATTGATCGCATGTCCTAATAACTGAACTTCATTTTATCAGAATTCATACTTCGAGAACTTGGCATACACTTGCTCCTTCAGGTTCCATCTTAGAACATTCTTCTTTACCTCTTAACCACTGATCGTATTACTTGTTCCATTTATGATTCCGCGTCGGGGTAATCTTAATGTAACTACTATAATCCATTCAAGGAAAAGAAAGAATTTAATGTTCCTCTGAACAACATGCATCTAATGTTTCTGGTTCATCATTTCACTGAGTTTAAATAAACCTATACTTAGTCCCTGACAGTAGTCTTATTACGAGTTTATCATAGATTCACTGGTCTTTTTCCTCTTGTAGGTTCTGAGATCATCGTCTCGCTTACTACTTCCTTATATAACTTTATCCAATCATGCCATCTCTTCTCAATGTCTTTACTTTCTAAGTTGATCCATTCATAACATGAACATTTTCCTGAATCAAACCACCTCATCAATCTCAATTTGACTTTATAGATTATAACCTATAAAATCTGCCTTCACATGGTGAATTACTATTGACAATATCCACACTAATCCATTCATCAATTGATATGACATTTGCTGCCTCTATCTCAACTACTCCTGGAGACTCCGTTCCCTGTCCTATATTGATGTCTTTGATAATCATGTACCACTCTAACTCTTTTCTCATTAATCTAAAGGTCTCTAAGGATTCTTATCTATCCCCATATAAGATCTCAAATAATTCTTCCAATCCGTCTTACTTGCTGGTACTACATACGGTAGTCCGGCTACGAATCCAATGTGCATATTTCGTTTTCCTAATAATATCTCAATTCTTTACGCTCACTTCTCTGAGCACTATACCTTAACTTTTACAGTCTCTCTTGCTGCAGCCCTCATTTCCTCAAGGGTAAACTCCTTATCCTTCACAAGATTCACCTCCTTAGCTGGAACCTCCTCCGGGTTCTCAGTAGGGTACTCTATCGAATCTACAAGCCGATCATCGGTCATATAATAAAGCATCCTCGTGATGCTGCTCGTAAGCCTCAAAGTCTATTGCCTTGCTCGTCGATACGATATCGAGCTAAGTTATTATTATGATACTTAAGAGTTCCCATAAGGGTTTTAGGTGAACTTGGCAAGAGTTCTTATTATCTTAGTGAATTTATTGTTATAATGTCGCCTCATCTCTGGGATATATAACTCTCACTCTGATACCATTTCTATAACAACCCCAGATCCGGGGTCGGGGATCCGGTCGTTACGGGCTCAATTTCCATCCACAAAACCAACATAAATTAAATTACAATCTTGTGACCCAAATTAACAACATAAAACACACCAGTTATAGTCCCAGAGATGAAATCAGAGTAATTACCAAGTATTTTTAATCACAAGTTTGAGTTCTTACAACCCAATTGAATTACATACTCTTTGCCATCCATTTACATATGTTATATGGATAAATATATCTCATGCTCAAAAACTGAAAACTAACCTACCCATAGCTTCCTCCTCAGCAATGGTAGCTACCTCAGCGGGTAATTTTCTGACGGCTGTCACTTGATTGCGTAGAGTGCGCCTTATGCGGGCCATCAGATCTAGCTATTGTTGTGATATAATAAATAAAGCAAGGGTGAGCAATAGCCCACCAACAGTAATGTATACTGAAAAATAATATATATAACAGTTCAAAAGTGTTTTTGAAACCATATGCCATGCATTAACGAACATAGTGCTAGTATAAGGTAAAAGATGAAGTTACAAGATAACTCAAAATATATCTTTCGTAGAAATATCTGCCTTGCAAAAATATGAGCCAGATATCATCACATCTCATAAAAAGGAAATTGCAGGAAAAATATGTAATCCCAGTCTTGAACACTTTGCAACCCTGCCGACAATGATAATGTTGCAGAAAATTTTTAACTTTGAAAGATGAACTAATATTGGAGCATTGACGCACCAAAAGCCAAAATATTTACGATGATCAGTCGCATGTTATGCTTCCCATCTTTGTTCTCTACATGTAGAAGGAAGCACCGACGGATTTACTTGTCTACCGCCCTCTGGAACCCCCCGGCCAACAGTTGGGCCATTGTTGGACCGGCGCCACTCGGCCACTTACACGGCTCCTAGTTCGAATAACATCCATGACTCTGAAACATAAAGTTTGTCCCCCTTTCCCCAAGTATAATACTTGTTGATAAAACTCCACAAAGTAGTCGTATCTAGTTGGAAAGGAAAACTCACCAATATTTTCCAAGCTGTTGCTTGTTAATGGATACAGACTTGTTCCGATCATTTTACCCCTCGAATTATGAGGAAGTAACAAAAGATTCAATATGAATAGCAACTCAGTTACAAGTGAAAGAATAACTTCAAAATATTTATGACCGGGAAGTCAAATAAAATAAATAACAATTCTCAAGCTAGGTTCCCTTATGATTTGGAAGATAGAAAGATAGATTTGAATGAAGAATAGAATTTGTGAGAACCTTCCTTGATAAAAAAAAAAAAAATAATAATAATAATAATAATAATAAGACTCTGAAATAATTTACATAATATTTGGAGGTCGAAAATAATATTTGAATAAAATGAATCATTCTAGAAACAAGTTAAAGGAATTAAATAAATATTCCAAGAATATTTATTAAATCATAAATATTTAAAGAATATTTTTAATATAAAATATTGCTCAAAATAACCCTTGAATAAGTATGTATAAAAATATTTCTTAAATAGATAATTCTTCGAATAAATATTCAAAATAATGTTCACAAGAAAATAAGACCTTAAATGAATATTCAGAATAATATTCATTAAATAAGTAAAGCTCAAAAGGGAATATTGGAAAAAATATTCATTTAATATTCCTTGACTGAGGTAATACTCAAGTAACATTCCTCGAAAGATTTCATTATCAAATAACAATCCTCGAAATAATAATATTCTGTCACTGGAATCCCTCCGGGTTTCCACGACTATCTATATATTTCAAAATATCGACTCCCGGTCTATACTTGAAGAATGAAATCATATGTCCTTCACTAAGGGTCTTAGCAATATCCGGCTTATAACTGATATATTATCTATCTATCTTATAAGCCAACATTTAGTCAGGGAACAAGTATCATAATATAACTTGAAAGTAGGCATACATGCTATGGCATATGTATAACAAAATGAAATCATATATATATATATATATTATCACAACAACAGTTCCAAAGTATTGAAAACTTGCATGGTAGTCGAGTGAGGGTAGCATGCTCTGGGTCAGTCCTGTGATCTATAAACAATCAAAATATTCGAGATTAATCACTTAACACTTTTAAAGGCTAAGTATATATTTAACTTAGGTTAAAAACACGTTTTCAAATTATCTCGTTATACACCCTCTAGCGTAACTCTTATTAACACCGTTATGACCCAACATTTGTTCGTTATTAAGGCTTGTCATTACACTTACACTTGGTAGGTACTTATGCCACAAAAGTGCTAAGGTCGATCGTTTACTAAAAGAGATTATACCTCGAAATTTATTGATCGTTTTCTAAGTGATTTTTCAAAGTTATAACCAAGTATACCTCAAAGGGGTTCATTCGCACTTAACCTCGATTCAAACATTTTTATAAAATCGAAAAATGATTAATTTTACATGAGGTTTTCTCTCACACCTTCCTTATGATCTCTAGTATTTAATTACCAAGATTCGCCACTGAATTATTCATGTTAAGGGGGTTCAATTTCAGTTACGAACTGGCACTTTACGGTTTTGAACCACTTTTACGATTTTGACCATAACTCCTAAACCGTAAGTCCGTTTGCTTCGATTCTCACGCCAAAACGATCTATGAGTCGAGATCTACAAGGGTATGTCATATAATCATCAAGGCCAGAACCTTATACCTACTGTTATGCTTGAATTTTAAGGGTTTAACGAAATTTTGGCATTACGACGGCTATAAATCGAACGTTTCTAAATTGATAACATCACAACCAAGCCACACCAGGCATACCATCAATCTTATACACATGATTCTCATCTTAAAAAGTCCAAAAACATCTCACTTCATCATTATAACCATCCAATCTATTAGATCAACAAAACTAACTACATAATCATGCTTACATGCTTATATCAACACCATGATCATAACTAATCTAAAACCATCAAGAACATCCATAAAACTCAAAGTAAGATCTAGGGTTCTTAAGAATTATACCTTCCTTGGAGAGTGTACAAGCCCTAATAACCCTTGTATAGTCCTTGTATGGCCTTATTATAGCTTAGATCATGCAAAGAAAACAATAAATCAAAGTTAGTTCATGAAAGGTACTATTCATCCTCTACTTTGATGATTTATTTGAAAATGGAAAAAGTGGAGTTTGAAGCTAAGATTTCTAGGACAGCTATTATATGAAATGTAGTACTCACCATAAATTTTTGGAGATCAAACAATGGTTGGAGCTTGGATTTTGATCTTGGAATTTAGCAAAAAGCCGAATGGATGTAATATGGGGGGAGAGAGTTTTCTTGGCTTGTCTCTTGCTTTTTTCTCATCTAATCTTGTATTATTAATATGTCTAGATAATATCTTGGTCATAAAACTACTTTATTAAAGTGGTGTGGTCATGGATGATGCATTCAAGTGGACAAGTGTTGATGTTTAGTGGTAGGATGAAGTAATCTTGCTAAGTACTTGGTTTGTTTGCTAAGTATGATAGTTACCTTTGTAACTACTTAGTTCCTTGATCTTATCCTCTTCCACATGCAAGCATCTTGGTCCTCTGCTTGTTTCTTTGTCCGGTTATTACTCATTTTTATTGATCGTTCGGAGGAATATCTCAAGTATTTCTTGTTAGGGTTTTACCGGAAACCTTCTTAATATTTATACTACCATTCTCAATCCTCCTTTATAATCTTTGAATTTAAATTCATTAAATCTTTATATTAAATCCTTAAATCATTCAGTGTCTAGGAAAATTTCGGAGAAAATAAAAATGCTTTTTTTCTGAATCTAATTACGTTTACATGCACTTATATCGCCTATCGGTCATTAATACGAACTCAGAAATCCGTTCCGAATAATCTTATATAGCGTCGTCTAATAATATTCCAATTTCCACCAAAAACACTATTCATTGCTTATCTTCTCATTAATTTTTATAATTAGAAAAATGTCCTCGCGCTTTCCCGAGCGTTCTTTAACCCTTTTACGGAACCACTGGACTTATAACATATATCGATTTGGATGACATGAGAATAACCTTCCTCGTTGGAATTTACTATATCTTACTTCCCAGGAGATAGATTATTCTAATCTAAGTTGTCAACCAATTGCATTGTTCATGGCATATAAACATTTGAATCAAAATTCATTAAATATTCATTCTTTCAATCACTGAGACATTGCAGTCGTAACCATTATTCATTCATACTCCAATACGTAATAAAAGTTTTAATTTCTACCAAAAATCTGGGTTCTTACAATAAATTTTGCGAATTTAAAATTTTTTGGGAATGACTTTCTTTGATAAAATTTAAAATTGGCATACCAATTCAACATATATGATTATAAATAGATATAATTGAATGCGAATGAATATTTAAAGATAATGTTTTTTGGATAATGATGATATGTACCAAAGGTCCAAGTTTTTGAATGTTTAATTTTTTTTCGAATGATTACACTGTAATTAAAAATGAATTTGTACATAACATTTCGATCCGTATGCTTATAAATCGATACAAGTAAACAAATATTTAGATATCAATTTTTCCAATAATGATGAATTTTGTCAAAAAGGCAATTTTTTTATTGTTTAATTTTTTTGTTGATTTTAATTTAATTAAATTTAGAACATAACCAATTATTTTATATGCTAATAAATCCATAAAAATGAACAAACAAGGTATAATGTTTTTTAATCCATTTTTTTATATTAATAGTTGAAATCAAAAGTGTAATTTTTTAGCATTAGCTATTTTTCAATGATATCAATTTAAATTTAAAAAATCATAATTTTTTCTAAATAAATAATTTCGTTTGATAATTATTGAATATAAATTTTTTCTTGGAGTTAGTGACCTAACTGAAAATTAACAAATAGTTCAGTGATGAATTAGATTCTAAAATTTTAAATTTTGATGTGTACGCTGACGTGGCGCTTACATTGTAGCTGATGTGGTGCAACTTAACAAATTTTCGTTAAAAGTCAACACACTTTAACGGTTGTGTAAGTATTTTGAGGTTCGGTATTGTGATTGCAAGCTAATTGTAATTTCATGATGCGATTGAAAAGTTTTTAACTTGATGCAAGTTACCACTAACTACAATGATGAATTAGTCATTGTGCCCGAAAATAATACATATTGATTTAATCCATGTGATAACTGGGAACTCACATTATTAGTAGTTTGAATATTGTTGAGATAATAGTATTTTATAATAAGAGGTTATATTTTATTATGTTGGATATTAGAGACATTTCAATCAAATGTATTTACAAAATTACTCTAAAACTCCCAACAAAATATTAATAATGTATTGTACAGCATAACATTTTATTTTATGTTGTAATTATAGAAGAAATTTCAATCAAATCAATTCACACGCATTACTTCAAAACTTTGAAAAAAATAATTTAAAATCGAATGTACTATTTATGCATAATAACGTGTTCTGCAACAGAATATATTAATTTACATATGCAAAATCCCATGTATATTATTTCACATATACAAAATCCCACGTGTTGCAGCAAAACAAAATTAAAAAAAGAATTACAATCGAATGTATTGTTTATTCAAAATATTGTTGTTGTGGAATAAAAACTAGGTTACGAATTTGTATTTAATGCTAGGGTTCGTGAGCTTCGTGCTTTAATGGCTGTTCTTGCGTTCGAGACTAATCGGTCCTCACAAGATGTCTACATATCTCTGTATTGCTAGAGAGTCAAGCCAACGTAGTTCTGAGAATGAGGGGTCAGGCCCTTTATATAGGCTGAGAAGCCTTAGAATTATGTTAGGATTCGGATACTTGGTGGGCAAGCCACCGCCTTGAGGAAGGTTCTAGACGCCTTCCTTGTAGGAGTCCGTTTCCTTATTAAATTGGATGTCTTGGAGGCTAAGTTTGGTGGGAGTATTATCCTTATTTAACTCTTATTTGCTGAGCTATTTATTAGCCCTAATTTTAATTACGAAATTAATGTTTAATTAGGATTTTGAGCCCCATGTTTGGACCATGTTGGGTCTAAGTAATGCCACATTAAATGTGTCTTTAGGGCTTACTTTTAGCCCATATCATTTGCCCCCCAACTTCTAGGAAAACTGATCAGGTTTTCCTTGAAGTTATAACGGCCTTATTCGAGACTCGGGTCAGGGTTTATTGCTCATACGCAAGTATTCTCAACAATACCGCCTTAATGTAGAGCGTGGAGCGACCGACGCGTTTACGATGATGTTTGAACGACACTAATCGGTGTTAAACGGCACTAAACAGCGCTAAACAGCCTTAGACAACGTTTAAACAGTGTTAAACGATGTTAAATGGCTTATATCGGCACTAACGGCGTTAATCGACGCTAAACAGTGCTAACAAGAACTAAACTGTGCTTAAACGACACTAAACTGTGCTTAAATGATCGGTCAAAAGGAGACCCGGGACAGTTGCAGCCACCCCCTGGTCAGCTGGTCGGCTGCCAGGAGGTCCTGGTCGCCTGCCAGGTGCTCCTGCTCGGCTGCCAGGTGCTCCTGGTCGGCTGATAGGTGCACTTGGTCGGCTGACAGGTGCTCCTGGTCGGCCTGACCCCTTCCCAGGCAGCTGGTCGGCTGCCAGGTGCTCCTGGTCGGCTTTCAGGATCTCCTGGTCGGCTGACAGGTGCTCCTGATCGGCTGATTGGCTGACAGGGGCTCCGTGTTGACTCAAACGGCACTAATCGATGCTTAAACGACGTTTAATCTATGTTGAACAACGTTAAATGGCATTAGACGACACTTACACGGTGCTAATCGATGCTAAACGGTGCTAATCAGCCTTAAACGACGTTTAATCTATGTTGAACGACGTTAAATGGCATAAGACGGCACTTACACGGTGCTAATCGACGCTAAACGGCACTAAGTTTTAGGAATGTTTGAAGGTCGACGTTCGTTCTGGAAAGTAAAAAACCTTCACCAGAACCATCAACCGGGCCAACCAACTGACGGGAGGTGCCAGGAGGTCGGCCAGACCCCTTCTCGGGCAGCTGGTCGGCTGCCAGGAGGTCCTGGTCGCCTGCCAGGTGCTCCTGGTCGGCTGAGGCTGCCAAGAGGTCGGCCTGACCCCTTCCCGAGCAGCTGGTCGGCTGCCAGGAGGTCCTGGTCACCTGCCAGGTGCTCTTGGTCGGCTGACAGGAGGTTGGCGGTCTTTCCTCGGGTGCCTTGTCGTGCCTCTCGAAGCTTTTTCGCAATGTCTGAATTCTCATTCTTGAATCATAACCTTGATTTTTGGCTGTTGAATACCGCCTTTCGAAGCATAATTAGTCTTTTGATTAGCGAAGCTAATCTCTTGCAATCTATCTTTCTTAAACGTAATTAACTCTTAATGCTCAGTTAAACGTTCAAGCGTAGCCTGGCGCAACATACTCGCCTAAAGATTTAACCTAAATTCTTTCCATATATATCGGATGAATTTCATCTTTTTTCGCTCATAAACGATAGATGACCAGCAAACACGAACCGAGCTGTCTTTTGACCTGTTGTTGCAGGTCATGACTTTCCTATAAAAGAGATGGAGTAGTCTTCATTTCATTTCACTCCTTCACTTCTTCACTTCTAAAATTCTCTCTAAAAGCTCTTCCATCTCTAAGGCTTCCAAGTTCTAGTTTCAAGTTCCAAGTTCGAGTTCAAGATGTCAGACGGCAACCGCGCACCTGCCCCATCATTCTCTATGTTCGAGGCGATGTCCAAGAGGAGCATGGCAAGAACTCTTCGATGTAAAACTCGATTGCAACCTCCCTCGTATATTGATCATCGATTTCATTCTTTATTGGACTTGTTGTGTAAGAACCCCAAATTTTGGATATAATTAAAACTTTTTATTATGTACTGAGGTAATGGTGAATAGTGATTACGACTACGATGTAACGATTGAGATAATGAATGAAAGGAATAGATTTGGATTCAAATGTTTTTATGTCTTGAAGAATACTATTGGTTGACACTTTAGATAAGAATTATCTATCTCCTAGGGAATTGAGATTTGATAATTCTAAAGGAGAAGATTATTCTTATGTCATCCAAATCGATATCTGTTATTGGTCCAGTGGGTCCGTAAAAAGGTTAAGGAACGATCGAAAAGAGATCAGGGATAATTGTACAACCCTAAGAGGATAAGTAAAGAAAAATGGATAAATAGTGATTTTGGTGGACATAGGAATATTATTAGATGACGCGATATATAAGTATCCGGAAAGAAATTCTGAGTTCGTATTAGTGATCCAGGGGGAAAAAGAGTGTATGTAAAAGCTGTCGGATTCTGAAAAATAGCACTTTTATTTTCTCCGAGAATTTCCTGGACACTGAAAGACTTAAAGAATTATTGAAGGGATTTAAGGAATATGGATTCGAGAATTATTATGAATGATGGAGAATATTATTATAAATGTTAAGACGGTTTCCGGTAAAACCCTAACTAAAAACGATTGAGATATTCGTTCGAACGATCAATGAATTGAGCAATAACCGGACAAAGAAACAAGCAGAGAGCCAAGAGACAAGCATGTGCAAGTGGATAGGATCAAGTAACTAAGTTGGTTACCAAAGCAACTTGGACAATTAGAAAGGAAACTAAGTACTTAGCTTAATCTTATCATCAAACCACTAAAACATGACATTTGTCCACTTGAATTACATCATGCATGAGCAAATCACTTTATTAAAGTAACTTTAGCTAGATATTATCCAAGACTACACAATAATGCAAGGATGAGATCAAAAGCAAGCCAAACAACTCCATTTCTCTCTTTTTCTCTAAACTGCCCAGCAGAAACAAAAGCTAAATAAAAATTCATATCTCCAAATCTAGAGAGTCTAAAATCACCAAATTTTGACCAAAGCCTCTCCACTCCATGGGCAAGGTTCGTTCAAAATTTCATTGCAATCCAAGTAGTATAGCCTAGTCAAATCCATGCTCAAAGTTGGGAAGCCAAATCTGACCAGTTTCTGTCCAGTAGGAAAAACGGGTTCAAAACCATAGCTTCCAAGCTTCAAATTTCATGATCTATAGCTCAAAACAAAGCTTATGAAGAACCCAAGATGTGATAAAAATTTGAGAGCTAAACCCTTGTTTTTCGATTTTTTATGATTTTTACAAGTTGAGTGATGAATATTGTTCTTCAAGAACTAATCTTGTTTTCTTTGATTCCTATGGTTGATTTAGCTAGCTTAAGGCCACTCAAGGATCATACAAAGCTTAGTGAGGCTAGAACATACTCCAAGGAAGGTAGACCTCTTGAAACCCTAGCATTTGATTTGAGATTTATATATGTTTTTGATGGTTTTAGCTTTGTATGATTATAGTGGTGATTATAAGCATGATTATGTAGTTAGTTATGTGATTTAAGAAGCATGATGATTTTGAGGTTAAGATCAGTGGTTCTAGGGTTTGTTGAGATAAGAATCATGTTTATGAATTGTGTTGATGCCCGGTGTGGCTTGGTTATGTTGTTACGATTTTTAGAACGTCCGATTTATAGTCGTCGTAATGCCGAATTTTTGTTAACACTTAAAAACAAAGCATGGCGGTTAATATAATTTGCTGACCTAGGTAATATTGTAACTGGTCCTTGTAGATCTCGAGTCATAGATCGTTTTGGCGCGAGAATCGAAACATTCCGACTTACGGTTTAGGAGTTATGGTCAAATTACTAAAATTGGTTCGGAACCGTAAGTAAAAGTTCGTAACTTCAATTGAACCCTCGTAAAGCATGTTACTCAGTGGCAAATCTTGGTAAATAAATACTAGAGGTCATAAGGAAGGTATGAAAGAAAACCACATGTCAAACGGATCGTTTTCCGATTTTATAAAAATGTTGGAATCGAAGTTAAACGCGAACGAACCCCTAAAAACCCGCTTGATTATAACTTCGGTAAAACACTTAGAAAACGGGCGATAAAACTCGGAGTATAATATTGATTCGTAACGATCGACTTTAGAACTTGTATGACTTAAGTATGTCCCAAGTGTAATTACAGTGACATGTCGTATTAACGAACGAATGTCGGGTCGGATCGATGATAAAAGGAATCCACTAAAAGGGGTATAACGAGATAACTTGAGAACGTGTTTCGATTTAAGTATAACTTAACTTTTGAGATGTTAAGTGATTAATCCCGAATGCCTTGGCTATTTATAGATCACCAAGCTGACCCGGGACCCGCTACCACTACCCCTTACCATACTCGACTACCAGGCAAGTTTCAATTCCCTTCTTTTAGGCTGTTGTTGTGATTGAATATATATATATATATATATATATATGTTTTCTGTTATACATATGCCATAGCATGCATGCCTACTTTCAAGTTATATCGTTATGCTTGTTCCCTGATTGTTTATTGGCTTATTAATTAGATAGCTAACGTATCAATTATAAGCCGATTATTGTAAGACCCTCATAGAAGGGCGTATACAACTTATCCATCAAATATAGACCTGGAGTCAATATTTCTTGATATATCGAGATTACCTCGGAGGAAAATATTTAAGTAAATATTTTCCATTATTTGGGCGACGAATATTATTTGAATATTCGTTCGAGATTAATTATTTAACGATCCTTACTTCAAATAATTATTCGAACGTAACCATTCGACGAATAATATTTTTCAATATTCATTCAGAGTCGAATTGATTATCGATTATTATTGCGAATATTCTTCTAAAGATGAGACTACTAAATGAATATTATTTGGATATTCATTTAGAATATTATTTTATTAAATAAATATTACTTTTGAATATTCATTTAAGATATTAATTACTTGATGAATATTATTTTAATATTCATCTGAAGCTTGATTTATTTATCGAATATTATCTCGAATATTCCTTTAAGGCTTGGATTACTAAATGAATATTACTTGATATTCATTTAGAATATTATTCATTAAATGAATATTACTTTCTGAATATTCATTTAAATTCCTTATTAATTAATGAATATTATCTTGAATATTCCTTTCAGGTCTTATTAATTAATGAATATTATTTTGAATATTCATTTAAATATTTATTTATTCAATAAATATTCTCCTGATATTTCTTCAGGGATTATTTTGAAAAATACCCTGATTAAAGATATTCTTTCATATTCCTAAACATTCTTTAAATATTTTTAATTCAATAAATATTCTCTGAATATTTATTCCATACTTAGAATAACCTCAATAAGGTTTATCTTCTTCGATTATTACGAAAAATATTTCGGAGTCATATTATTATTAATCTTATATCAAGAAAGGTTCTCAGACATCATTCTTCTTTGAGTATATCTCCCTAATAATAAGGGAACCTTACTTGGAAAATGTTAATTATCTTGTCGACTTCCCGGTCATAAAGTATTCTCTTCACTCGCGACTCGGGTGCTATTGACTTATTAAGTCGTTGGTTACCTTCTCATCTTTCGAGGGGTAAGATTGTTGGAACAAGTTCATATTCGTTATCAAGCAATAGCTTGGAAGTTATTGGTGAATTTTCCTTTCCAACTAGATACGACTACTTTGTAGAGTCTTATCAACAAGTATTATACTTGGGGAAAGGGGGATGAACGTTACATTCAGAATCATGAATTCTATTTGAATTAGGAGTCGTGTAAGAGGCCGAGTAGCGCCGGTCCATCCCCTTTGGCCCAACCGTTGGCCGGGGAGAGCTAGTAAGGCGGTAGACAAGTAAAGCCGTCAGTTCTTCCTTCTACCGGTAGTAAATCTAATTTGAGCTGTACGATCTTGACTGATCATCAAGATTGGAACAGCGGGCGCGGTGAATACTCCATCATTGGTTCATCATCCAAACTTATTTATTTCCTGCAACATTATTACTGTTGGCAGAGCTGGAAAAGTGTTCATAACTGGAATTGCAATCTTTTCATGCAAGTTCCTCTTTTAATGGCAATGAGAATATCTCGCTTACTTTTGATGTAGCAGATATTTCTACAAACAAATACTTTGAGTTACCTGGTAACTTCATCCTTTATATTATACTGGCAATAACTTCATTAAGGCATGGCATATGATTTCAAAGGATATTTTGAACTACTGTATATATGTATCACTGTTCAGTTATATTATTGTTGGTGGGCTTTCTCTCACCCTTGCTTTGTTCATATTATGTCACAACAACAGCTAGGGCAGATGGCTCGCGTCAGGCGCACTCGGCGCAAGCGAGTTACCCGACCCACCGGACTCCCCGCTGAGATGCTAATCGCCATTGCTGAGGTAGCATAGTTAGACAGCTTTTGTTTCCTGTTTAACTATATGTATAATTAATGTAATCAACGGCAAAACCTTTAAACTTATGATGTTATCCTTTTGGGATTGTAATAACTTTCATTCGTAAACCCCTTTTATGTAAGACTTATTTCAAATTCATCTCTGGGACTATAACTGTGTGTGTGAGTGGATATTCTTGTGGGGTCATAGCATGCTACTTATTGATTTTGGACTCAAGTCAAGTATTGTGTATAAGTTATGAGAAAGTAACGACCCGATCCCGGACCCCGGATCTGGGGGTGTTACAGAAGTGGTATCAGAGCGTACGTTATAAACCCCAGAGATGAGGCGACGTTAAAACAATAAATTCACTAAGATAATAAGAACTCTTGCCAAGTTCATAGTCGGACTACTTAATGTAGTAATGACCTATAAAACCCTTATGGGAACTCTTAAGTATCATTATTGTAACTTAGCTCGATATTGCATCGACGAGTAAGGCGTCAGACCTTGAGGCATACGAGCAGCAGCGCGATAATGCTTTATATGCTGAAGATCAGCGGGTAAATTCAATAGAGTACCCTACTAAAGACCCGGAAGAGGTTCCAGCAGATAAGGAAAATCCTGTTAGGATAAGGAGCTTACCCTTGAGGAATGAGGGCCGCAGCCAGAAAGACTGTGATGATTAAAGTATAGTGCTCAGAAAAGGGAGCATAAAGAACTGAGTTATTAGCAAGAGTACTGAAGATTCATGTTGGATTCGTAGCCGGACTACTGGAGGTAGTACCAGCAAGTAAGACAGATTGAAAGGATCACTTGAGATCTTATACGGGAATAGACGAGAATCCCTAGACACTTCAATATTAACGAAGAAAGAGCTAGAGGGATGTATGATTATCAAAGACATCGATTTAGGGCGAGGAGCAGAGTCCCTAGGAATAGTTGAGAATGAGGCAGTAAGTGCCATATCATTTGATAAATGAATTAGTATGAATATGGTCAGTAATAATTCGCCATGAGAAGGCAGGTGTCATAGGTTGTAAATTATGGAACAAAATTGAGGTTAATGAGGTGGTTTTATTAAGGGAAATGTTCATTTTATGAATGAATCAGTTGAAAGAAAAGACATTGGGGAGTGACAGCATGATTGGATAAAGTTATATAAGGAAGTAGTAGGCAAGGCAATGATCTCAGAACCTACCGGAAGATAAGACCAGTGAGTCAAAATGAACTCGTAATGAGACTACTATCAGAGACTGAGTATAGAGTTAATTTAACTCAGTGAAATGATGAACCAGAAACGATAGATGCATGTGATTCAGAAGAATATTAAATTCTTTCTTTTCTTTGAATGGATTATTGTAGTTACCTTAAGTTTACTCCGATGCAGAATTATAATGGATCAAGTAATACAATCACCAGTTGAAGAGAGAAAAAAAAATGTGAGAAAATCTTCCTACAGCTAAAAGATGAAATTGGTAATGACCAAGAGTTGGCATTGTTTAATGGAAAAAGGGAGACTTTGTGCTTCTAACGATGCTTCGCATAAAAGATTAGGATGTGTGCTTGCGCAACACGATAAAGTACTTGCGGATGCATTCGGACAGCACGGTTCACCAGGTTCGGATGGCCTTAGTAGTGCCAATTTTTGTGGAACAACCAACTCCGACGGTAATGTTCCTTCTGAGACTAGTGGTTAGGTACACTGACATTTGGTAATATTGAATGTCAGGACGTATAGGTATCAGGATATTGTGTCAGGTTTCAGTTTGAAACTGTTGATTTCCTTCTAAGGGATGTATATAATTGGTTCCTCTCCAGTGGCTAAACTTCCAATCTAATGACGATTATTTCGTAAATTATGACTGCTTATGGTTCTACCTGCTTGGAGGTTCATAGAACCATTCTTCAGGTTTCGAAACTGGTCTACTAAATGTTACCAGTAGGTGGATAGATTGACCAAAATTTCCCTGATTCTGGAAAGAAATCCGGAGAATTTTGGCAAAACTTGTCTTTCTGATTATCAAAGAACGTCATGGAAGAAAGTAGAAACTGGGGCGAACCCCATGAATTGGGTAAAGTAACCGCTATATGGGTTGGTGGACAGACCCTGGTTATCGCGATTGATTGTAGAAATACAATGATGAAGTGAGATTGGACGAAAACAGGAAATGTAAGTAAGAAACCAGCCGGACTGAGAAACTCCGGGATTGACTTAAGTGAAAAGGCTGTTATGCTAGGAATGGTAAGCTTGTGTGGCACGTGGGAGTGATAAGAATAGTTGAAAAGAAAAAAAATAGAGGAAAGGTGACCGGAGACGGCGCTGAATAGCTGATTAAGACTTATATGAAGTAAAGTTTTGGAAAGGTAGAAAGGTATCAAAGAAGAAGGCACTATGCCAGCAATTGCTAGAAAAGTAATGCTATTAGCCAACCCCTAAAATCATATATTTTTATTTTAGTGTGGCCAGTTGAGGCCAAGTCACAAAGGACTATCAAGTGACTAGACCAGCAATGAAAGGACAAAGCAGGGTTGCTTCTAAGTAAGCACCGACTGCAAGGGCTTCTGATATGACGGAAATATTAATGAGATTGTAGGAATCTTCTACTGAACCCTTTGCAATCCATGTTTGGATTGGGAATTCACTAGACTTTTGGAATGGGGTCACCCGTACTAAAGTGATTCATGTGTATATGATCGTCCAAGATTACGAAAAAAAAATGGAAGTACAATGACTTGAGATGTATGATGTTAGGGTAACATGAATACCATGAATATATTATGACTAAGGAAAGTAAACAACGAAGGTTTATGAAGAGAGTATAGAAATGGTTAGAGATGGATCAGTATGCTGTAGAAATTTCGTCTAAAGCAATTACCTTTGAGAAGAACGATAAGTACTAAGAGATTCACGTTGAACTCGACTCGACCAATATCTTCCAGAACATCCTTGCTACCAGTACCAAGTTCTGTAAGAGAGAAGATAGACATACGTTGTCTTTTGGAAGGTCAAATAGGCTGACAACTATCTGAAAGAAGAGGTTAGCATTAAGCCACCGATCGATTATCAAATGAGAATGATTGAGAAGAGACCCTTATTAAGGATACATGATTTGATTGCCAAGTATAGGACACAAGAATTCCTTGGCAGTTGAGTTAAGGATAGGATATCCATAAATTAAGAAAAACCCTGGGGAATGCACAAGGGATGGCATTAACCCTAATAACGACATTATGAATTCAGATGATATGAGTTGGACTTGCTAAGGCAACAATGACCTGTAAGGATTATTAAAAAGAGTCCTGGAAAGAACATAGATAGAATTATTAGAGTATTGATCAATGCCGTTTTGATATACCCTGTACCCAGAAAATACAGGGGGAATGATGAGGATGACCTAAGAAACCTTACAAGGAAAAAGGTAATATTCCGAACTTCAAAATGGAAGTTTGGTAAGGAATGTATGACATAGTAACAATAATGCCAGATGAGGCATGTATAAAACCCTGAGGAAGTATGGATTAAACCTATAAAGGTTGAGATTATCCTAATATAAGGAAAGAACTAAAAAAAGAAGTATCCCAAGTAGGATTGGGAATAAACGTGATAAAGTTCCCATGGGAAGGTGGAAGCAATGACTTATGGAAAAGGACTGATAGATATGTTTTTCTCCTTCAGCAGAGCTTAAGGAATGATGCTTTCACCCAACAGTGATGGGAGTGAGGTAGAAAGATTTGAGTTGGAATGTATCCAGAGAACATGGATTACAAGAAATCATTATTATCAGGAAAGACCAATGAGGCGGCCGATAGTCTAAGTATAGAGGAATAATTACAAATGTTCATACCGAAGAAACAGAATGATATTTAGAAGGACCTTGAAGGTCATATCGGAGTGGAGGAATTTACATTCCTTTTGATGACTGTGCAAGAATTGATGATAATAATAGTTTAAATAAAGATTCGATTCCCGATATTGTTTTAAGCAAACTACACACCTTAGAAGGTCCCGTTTTGAGGCAAACCAGGACAATGATACAAAATTAACGAAGTAAACCGTTAAGTTTCCAGTCTTTTATGGAAGCTGCATGAGTGATAGTTTCATCAACCTGACATAGCTGCGATGCTTGAAACTCTTCTGCAATTTTATCTACTTCATGTAATATCTACATCAAGTTCAGGAAGTGTTCCTTATGGATAAGGAATGGTGATTACTTTGTCTCCCTAAAGGATTAAAACCCGTATGGTTAGCTATTAACGAACTACGTAAACAACAAGCGATGGCGATTCTTCTAAGAAAGTAAATGATAACGTAAAGATAAAGAAAGTGATGCTATTGATAAGCTAAATGGCATGTTGATGAATGACATGCAAGTTGTGTTAGTGTACTTATGCGCAAACGAGATAGAGAATATGATGTTGATGATTCATGATGCTAAAGGTATTCCCGTGGAAAGAATTAATGAGACTTGGAGGGAAGGGCAGTTGAGCCCGAGACTTATTGGGCCACCTGAGAGTTTAAAAGTGTTCGGAAGGTGGCATTCGAGCCAGCTCTACCCCCAAAACTTATAGCATGATCGTAACGTGTTTCATGTGGCAAGGCTACGCCAGTAAAATGCAGATGCTCGATAGATGATAAGAGTACGAGCAGGTAGATATACGACCTGGTCTAACTTATGAAGAACAACCTGTGGAAAATCACGGATAGAAAATAGCAAGTGATGAGAAACAAGGTTGGCAGAAGTAGATTATATTGAATCTAAGTTAAAGGGATCGGCCAGATTCATTTCGGAGAATTTAAATTGGAATAATGTGATGATCATAGGGTAAATGTAACGGGATACCAATAAGGAGGTACCAAGTGCAAAAGATATCTCAATAAAGAGATGAAGGTGAAAGTAAATAACAGAAGTAAATAAGAATCAGATAATAAGAAGGATGTGATTGATAAAGAAAAGACTGGGAAAACAACTATGGAGTATGAAGTAAGGAATGTTATGAATGGATTAATAAAAGGGTTTTCTGATTAATTCTCGGGATGACAACCTGATAGTGTTAATATTATAGATATGAAAAAGCTAGTAGCGTGACATGGAATGTTAGTAACAATGGTGTCAAGCGAGAAACCTAAGATTTAACCTAAAAGGTTGAAGGAATTTTCTGGAGTGAGCGTTGCTAAGGTTGAACCAGAGTATAGGTCCATAGAATAGTGGACAAAGCAGCAAGATATGTTGACACATGAGATTGCGATCAAATGGTATTGGATATAATTATGATTAATTTCTTCCTTGATGAACCTCTATAGTTTAGAGGTAAATTCTTAGTATGATATTTTACAATCATGAAAACCTTCTATAATCCTTTAGAACTCTTTTCTTTTCTTCTCTCTTATTCATCTTCTTTATGAATTGAGAAGAACAACCCTTTAAGGAGGGGAGGTACTGCTACGTGACTATCTGTCTATGTGATAGAAGTCTAAGTGGAATACCGTAACTTGTTTAATTGCTTGTCAAGTACTAAAGGCTGGCCCCCTTCTGTACTAACTATGCAATATAATAAAGGTTCAATTGATCATAGTGATCTCTCAATAAATCCTTCCACTTCTCTATATTGATCGAGTTTGCGAAGATTAAAGCGATCGAGAAATGCACATTGCGAGCGAGGTTATCTCCGAATTCGCAGCACGATAGTAATACCAAAGCCACTGCGGATATCAATAAGGATAAGACTGAGTAAGAGTATAACCCGGATAGTGTGTTGTACGAAAAGTAGCAACGTTGATGGAAAAAGGATAAAGTATGGATTGTAGCACTAGAAGATGTGCTGAGAAAGGGTAGAATGACTAAGAATTGACCGGGAAGCTAAAAAGTGAACGACAGGCAATCGACTCTTTGCTTCCTACCTGATTCCGGGACGGAATCCTTTTAAGGAGGGGAGACTGTAAGAACCCCAAATTTTGGATATAATTAAAACTTTTTATTATGTACTGAGGTAATGGTGAATAGTGATTACGACTACGATGTAACGATTGAGATAATGAATGAAAAGAATAGATTTGGATTCAAATGTTTTTATGTCTTGAAGAATACTATTGGTTGACACTTTAGATAAGAATTATCTATCTCCTAGGGAATTGAGATTTGATAATTCTAAAGGAGAAGATTATTCTTATGTCATCCAAATCGATATCTGTTATTGGTCCAATGGGTCCGTAAAAAGGTTAAGGAACGATCGAAAAGAGATCAGGGATAATTGTACAACCCTAAGAGGATAAGTAAAGAAAAATGGATGAATAGTAATTTTGGTGGACATAGGAATATTATTAGACGACGCGATATATAAGTATCCGGAATGAAATTCTGAGTTCGTATTAGTGATCCAGGGGGAAAAAGAGTGTATGTAAAAGCTGTCGGATTCTGAAAAATAGCACTTTTATTTTCTCCGAGAATTTCCTGGACACTAAAAGACTTAAAGAATTATTGAAGGGATTTAAGGAATATGGATTCGAGAATTATTATGAATGATGGAGAATATTATTATAAATGTTAAGATGGTTTCCGGTAAAACCCTAACTAAAAACGATTGAGATATTCGTTCGAACGATCAATGAATTGAGCAATAACCGGAAAAAGAAACAAACAGAGAGCCAAGAGACAAGCATGTGCAAGTGGATAGGATCAAGTAACTAAGTTGGTTACCAAAGCAACTTGGACAATTAGAAAGGAAACTAAGTACTTAGCTTAATCTTATCATCAAACCACTAAAACATGACATTTGTCCACTTGAATTACATCATGCATGAGCAAATCACTTTATTAAAGTAACTTTAGCTAGATATTATCCAAGACTACACAATAATGCAAGGATGAGATCAAAAGCAAGCCAAACAACTCCATTTCTCTCTTTTTCTCTAAACTGCCCAGCAGAAACAAAAGCTAAATAAAAATTCATATCTCCCAATCTAGAGAGTCTAAAATCACCAAATTTTGACCAAAGCCTCTCCACTCTATGGGCAAGGTTCGTTCAAAATTTCATTGCAATCCAAGTAGTATAGCCTAGTCAAATCCATGCTCAAAGTTGGGAAGCCAAATCTGACCAGTTTCTGTCCAGTAGGAAAAACGGGTTCAAAACCATAGCTTCCAAGCTTCAAATTTCATGATCTATAGCTCAAAACAAAGCTTATGAAGAACCCAAGATGTGATAAAAATTTGAGAGCTAAACTCTTGTTTTTCGATTTTTTATGATTTTTACAAGTTGAGTGATGAATAGTGTTCTTCAAGAACTAATCTTGTTTTCTTTGATTCCTATGGTTGATTTAGCTAGCTTAATGCCACTCAAGGATCATGTTACTCAGTGGCGAATCTTGGTAAATAAATACTAGAGGTCATAAGGAAGGTATGAAAGAAAACCACATGTCAAACGGATCGTTTTCCGATTTTATAAAAATGTTGGAATCGAAGTTAAACGCGAACGAACCCCTAAAAACCCGCTTGATTATAACTTCGATAAAACACTTAGAAAACGGGCGATAAAACTCGGAGTATAATATTGATTCGTAACGATCGACTTTAGAACTTGTATGACTTAAGTATGTCCCAAGTGTAATTACAGTGACATGTCGTATTAACGAACGAATGTCGGGTCGGATCGATGATAAAAGGAATCCACTAAAAGGGGTATAACGAGATAACTCGAGAACGTGTTTCGATTTAAGTATAACTTAACTTTTGAGATGTTAAGTGATTAATCCCGAATGCCTTGGCTATTTATAGATCACCAAGCTGACCCGGGACCCGCTACCACTACCCCTTACCATACTCGACTACCAGGCAAGTTTCAATTCCCTTCTTTTAGGCTGTTGTTGTGATTGAATATATATATATATATATATATATATATATATATATATATGTATATATATATATATATATATATATATATATATATATATATATATATGTTTTCTGTTATACATATGCCATAGCATGCATGCCTACTTTCAAGTTATATCGTTATGCTTGTTCCCTGATTGTTTATTGGCTTATTAATTAGATAGCTAACGTATCAATTATAAGCCGATTATTGTAAGACCCTCATAGAAGGGCGTATACAACTTATCCATCAAATATAGATCGGGAGTCAATATTTCTTGATATATCGAGATTACCTCGGAGGAAAATATTTAAGTAAATATTTTCCATTATTTGGGCGACGAATATTATTTGAATATTCGTTCGAGATTAATTATTTAACGATCCTTACTTCAAATAATTATTCGAACGTAACCATTCGACGAATAATATTTTTCAATATTCATTCAGAGTCGAATTGATTATCGATTATTATTGCGAAATATTCTTCTAAAGATGAGACTACTAAATGAATATTATTTGGATATTCATTTAGAATATTATTTTATTAAATAAATATTACTTTTGAATATTCATTTAAGATATTAATTACTTGATGAATATTATTTTAATATTCATCTGAAGCTTGATTTATTTATCGAATATTATCTCGAATATTCCTTTAAGGCTTGGATTACTAAATGAATATTACTTGATATTCATTTAGAATATTATTCATTAAATGAATATTACTTTCTGAATATTCATTTAAATTCCTTATTAATTAATGAATATTATCTTGAATATTCCTTTCAGGTCTTATTAATTAATGAATATTATTTTGAATATTCATTTAAATATTTATTTATTCAATAAATATTCTCCTGATATTTCTTCGGGGATTATTTTGAAAAATACCCTGATTAAAGATATTCTTTCATATTCCTAAATATTCTTTAAATATTTTTAATTCAATAAATATTCTCTGAATATTTATTCCATACTTAGAATAACCTCAATAAGGTTTATCTTCTTCGATTATTACGAAAAATATTTCGGAGTCATATTATTATTAATCTTATATCAAGAAAGGTTCTCAGACATCATTCTTCTTTGAGTCTATCTCCCTAATAATAAGGGAACCTTACTTGGAAAATGTTAATTATCTTGTCGACTTCCCGGTCATAAAGTATTCTCTTCACTCGCGACTCGGGTGCTATTGACTTATTAAGTCGTTGGTTACCTTCTCATCTTTCGAGGGGTAAGATTGTTGGAACAGGTTCATATTCGTTATCAAGCAATAGCTTGGAAGTTATTGGTGAATTTTTCTTTCCAACTAGATACGACTACTTTGTAGAGTCTTATCAACAAGTATTATACTTGGGGAAAGGGGGACGAACGTTACATTCAGAATCATGAATTCTATTTGAACTAGGAGTCGTGTAAGAGGCCGAGTAGCGCCGGTCCATCCCCTTTGGCCCAACCGTTGGTCGGGGAGAGCTAGTAAGGCGGTAGACAAGTAAAGCCGCCAGTTCTTCCTTCTACCGGTAGTAAATCTAATTTGAGCTGTACGATCTCGACTGATCATCAAGATTGGAACAGCGGGCGCGGTGAATACTCCATCATTGGTTCATCATCCAAACTTATTTATTTCCTGCAACATTATTACTGTTGGCAGAGCTGGAAAAGTGTTCATAACTGGAATTGCAATCTTTTCATGCAAGTTCCTCTTTTAATGGCAATGAGAATATCTCGCTTACTTTTGATGTTGCAGATATTTCTACAAACAAATACTTTGAGTTACCTGGTAACTTCATCCTTTATATTATACTGGCAATAACTTCATTAAGGCATGGCATATGATTTCAAAGGATATTTTGAACTACTGTATATATGTATCACTGTTCAGTTATATTATTGTTGGTGGGCTTTCGCTCACCCTTGCTTTGTTCATATTATGTCACAACAACAGCTAGGGCAGATGGCTCGCGTCAGGCGCACTCGGCGCAAGCGGGTTACCCTACCCACCGGACTCCCCGCTGAGATGTTAATCGCCATTGCTGAGGTAGCATAGTTAGACAGCTTTTGTTTCCTGTTTAACTATATGTATAATTAATGTAATCAACGGCAAAACCTTTAAACTTATGATGTTATCCTTTTGGGATTGTAATAACTTTCATTCGTAAACCCCTTTTATGTAAGACTTATTTCAAATTCATCTCTGGGACTATAACTGTGTGTGTGAGTGGATATTCTTGTGGGGTCATAGCATGCTACTTATTGATTTTGGACTCAAGTCAAGTATTGTGTATAAGTTATGAGAAAGTAACGACCCGATCCCGGACCCCGGATCTGGGGGTGTTACATGTTGAGTACTATGAGGGATGTATTCCCTAACAGTTCTGAATCAGACTCGTACCATAGTCCGTGTTAGTTAAACGAGCATGATGTAGAGGAAATTAGAAAGCTATATGGCTTCCCGGACTCGGTCAAGGTCTGCCTTCCTGGCTTAAGTGACAGAACCTGTAAATGGCATTCTGAGAAGATATGTGTTTTCAAGGGTGCCCTTGAAGCAGGTTTGAGATTTCCAGTTGCTCCATTCATTACCAGGCTTCTAGCAGAGATCCAGGTTCATCCCTGCCAGCTATATCCTAATGCATGGTGTGCTATTCTTATTTTCATGTTAAGGTGCCGGGATCTAAATATCTATCCGACCACCACAATGTTCCGAAGCATATTCACAATAAAGAATTCTCCTGACTCTAAAAAAGGATGGATCAGTATCCAACACAGAACCAATGTTCCTCATATTGTGAATGCCTTCTCCTTCCCAGATTCCCATCATTCTTGGGGAAATGAGTTCGTGATTCTGAAATGGAGTGGTGGCAACTGGGGCCATTTCTTTTTGTCGAAGTTCGGAGAAGTGAAAGATAGTCTGCACTTCGTGTGTGATCTCAGCCCAGAAGAGCTACTTGACCGAGATAGATTAATTGCGGATGATGGTCGATCTCATTATAAAGTTTTCTTGAATGAGAAGAGACTTGTGGAAGCGGGCCTTAGCTTACTTTCTATTGAGGGTAATTTTTTATTGCACATTATGAACCCTGTTTGTTCTTATCCCAATATCTTTTCTGTTGCAATTTCAGCTGCTGTAGAAATAGACAGCCGTCCCGAGAACCAGCCGAAGGTTACTAGAAGGATGATCAAGAAAGCCGAGGCGGCTGCTGCACCCCCTGGCCAGAAAATTCCACAGTTCCTGTCGAGATGTTCTTCGAAAAGATCCCGGAATGCTGACGGGAAAGTCAAATCCCCTTTCATCCCTAGTTGGGGTATTTGCGAACAAGACTCTGTCTTGCGATGCCTGGAATCGACTTTGGATTGGTCTAAGTTTAGCATCACTCCCCCCGATCTTTTGACAGTGACTGCCGGGGATAAAATCGACGAGACGGAGACTCTAGGAGCCCAAGCCCTATATCAGGTTTCACACTCTCCATCTTAGATGTAATGTCTTCATATGACTTATCATTGTAAATATCTCACTAATTCTTTGTTCCAGGCCAACGCCTACTTCCAGGCCAGCACTCATCAAGGCCGAGCATAACGAGATGAAAACGTGGATTTAAAAAAGGAAAAGGCAATATTTGACGAGAAATGTCAGGACTTAGAGTCCAGGGCCATCCATGCGGAAGCTGATGCACATTCTTTCCAGAGGCAATATGACTCCTTATACAGGAAAAAGGCGGCTGACTACAAATTGGTGGTGAAAGCTTACCAGGAGTCTGAGGACTTTTTTCAGCTTATAGACAAGAATGATGACGAAGTATGCCCAAGTATCATGTCTATCGGCTGGGACAAGGCTGTCAATGCTGTGAGCAAGAGGCATCCAACTGTAGTTAATCCAATGGACTTCCCATGCCCTTATGGTCATGTTGCTTCAGGCTCGGGAGTCAACAGAGTGGCCCAAGCATCGGGTTCTGGCTCTAGGGGAAGCCATCGTCGTCCTGGCTCTGGCTCAAGAGGGGGCGCCCAAGCTGCTAGCCAAGACTCAAGCTCTTCGGGCTCTAATGGAAAGAAGCCCATGCCAGCGAGGAGGGATGGGATGATTCGTCAGCCAATCCCGGGCAGGAGGAGGCTTTGAAATGAAGCAAGCCCTTCTTCTAACTCCTCCGAAGAAGAAGAAGAAGGAGAAGGAGGGGAAGAGGTCGAGAGGACTGGGGCACAATCGACAGTAGTGGCAGCCGAAGATGATAGCGGCTCTGATGATGATTCGGACGAGGAGGGTTCTACAGAGGAAGAGAGTTCTGAAGAAGCTCCACAGGAGTAAGTGGCCTTGCATGGCCTTATTAGCCGCTTGTGGCTGTGTTTATTTTCATTCGGGGTCCTTCATGGACTTAGACTTTTATTTGATATGTCTATAACTTAAACCTTGGCCCTTCAGGGCATCTTATCTATGCAGTTGTTTTCCTTTACTCGTATGTTCTTTATTTTCGGTACTTGGTCTTTCTAGACTTACACTCAACAGGTGCTCGGTACGTAATTAAAATCACAGAATCATAGAATGGAAAATAAACTTGCATTAATAACTCAAAATGGGTTCAACCCTTACATAGATAGCAACTTTTCCTAATAGATAGATAAAAAACTAAGTCTTTACAAGAATAGCTTAAACATAATAAACCTTCAGGTTCGCAGCGTGCCAAGTGCGGGGCACCTCGCTTCCATCCAAGGTTTCCAGCTTGTAGGATCCTCTTCCTATTGTCTTCTTGACTCGATACGGCCCTTCGCAGTTAGGGGCTAGCTTTCCCTTTTGACCAACTCCAGAAGCCTCTATCTTCCTTAGAACTAGGTCGCCTTGTCGAAAGAACCTCTCCTTAACCCTTCGGTTGTAGTAGAAGGATGCTCTCTTCTGATGCTCTGCATTCCGGGCATGTGCTTCATCCCTAACCTCATCAATTAGTCTCATGCCTTCTTCATTAGTCTCTTGTTCGTATGCCTCAATTCAAGGTGATGCATGCATAATTTCCAAGGGCACAACTGCCTCGGCTCCGTAAGCCAGCAAAAACGGGGTTGCTCCAGTTGTCACCTTACAGGTGGTGCGATATGCCCAGAGTATAGGCTGTAACTCATCCACCCAAGTGTTCCTTGAGCGTTCAACCCTCTTTTTCAGTCCATCCAGGATAATTTGATTGGCAACCTCTGCTTGTCCATTTGCTTGCGGATGTGCTACTGAAGTGAAACGAAGCTCAATTGCATTTTCCTCGCAGTACTTCCTAAACTCTTGATTGTTGAACTGCGTTCCATTATCCATCACAAGAATTCGTGGGATTCCATATCTGTAAATGATATTCTCCCAAAAGAACTGGGTAACTTGCTTGGTGGTTATCTTGGCTAGAGCTTTAGCCTCAATCCACTTGGTGAAGTAGTCGATGGCCACTACCAGAAACTTTCTTTGTGCAGATGCTACGGGAAATGGACCAACTATATCCATTCCCCACATTGCAAATGGAATAGGAGAGTTAATCGAGGTTAACATCTCGGGCGGCTGCCTTACAATCGGAGCGTGCTTCTGACATCTATCGCACCGCTTGACATAATTCTGTGCATCGGCCAACATCTCTGGCCAATAGAATCCTAGTCGAGTGATCTTGTGAGCTAGGGCTCTGCCCCCCAAGTGTTGTCCACAGCTCCCTTCATGAACTTTCTCTAATGCTTCTTTTGCCTCTTGGGGTCTCAAACACCTAAAATATGGGATGACAAACGATCTCTTGTAAAGGATGCCTTCAATTAAGGCATATCTCCATGCTCTTACTGATAGCTTTCGTGCCTCCAAGGCATTGTCAGGGAGCCATCCGGTTTCTAGGTGAGCCTTGATAGGATCTATCCAGCAGCCTCCTATATCAATTGGTGCCACCAACTTAGAGTTGATGGTTGGGGCCTTCAAGACCTGGAAGTAGACACTCCCTGTATAATTCTCGATCTCAGAAGAAGCAAACTTAGACAGGGCATCAGCCTTAACGTTCTCTTCTCTAGGAATGTGCTCCACGTAGCACTCATCAAACTGAGTCATAACAGCTTTCAAAACTCGCAAATACTTTGCCATAGTTTCATCCTTGGCCTCAAACTCACCATTCACTTGCGATACTACTAGTCTTGAATCCCCACAAACTTTGAGATTCTTGACCCTTATAATTCTGGCCAAGCCCAATCCGGCTATCAAGGCTTCATACTCAGCTTCGTTGTTGGTTGTTGGAAAGTCCAACTTCAAAGCATACTCAACTGTGAACCCATCGGGGCTTTGCAAGACTAAACCCGCACCACTAGATTTTGTTTTTTATGCTCCATCAAAATAGAGCACCCAATATTCCCTCTGATCAGGTACAAGCTCTTAATCTTTATCCTCTCTTCCAGGGGCGGTCACTATTTTCTGGCCCCCCGACTTCTTGGTTGCCAATGGTACAATCAACCACGAAGTCAGCCAATGCCTGAGCCTTGATGGCTGTTCGAGGCTTATACGCGATGTCAAATTCTTCAAGTTCGATTGCCCATTTAATAAATCTTCCACTGGCCTTCGGGCTATGTAATATGTTCCTCAATTGCTGGTCTGTCAGGACTTCAATCTTGTGTGCCTGGAACTACGGTCGTAGCTTCCTCGAGGCTGTTATCAATGTCAAAGCAAACTTCTCAATGGGAGAGTAATTCAACTCTGCCCCGTGCAACACCTTGCTCACATAATAGACAGGTTTATGAATGTTGTTCTCTTCGTGAATGAGGACGACACTCATTGCCTGTTCGGATACCGCCAAATATAAGTAAATAATCTCCCCAGGGCTAGGCTTGGCCAACAACGGGGCTTCTGCCATGTATTTCTTCAATTGTTCAAAGGCCTCTTGGCTTTCAGGTGTCCACTCAAAATTTTTCACCTTCTTCAATGCTTGAAAGAAAGGCAAACATTTATCACCAGACTTGGAGATGAATCTTCCTAAAGCTGCTACTCGGCCCGTCAACTTCTGCACATCTCTTATAGAGCGCGGCAGTTCCACATCTAAAATCGCCTTGATCTTGTCAGGGTTGGCCTTTATGCCTCTCTTTGAAACCATCAAACCCAAAAATTTTCCAAATCCAACACCAAAAGCACACTTGGCTGGATTCAACATCATCTTATGGTGCCTCAGCACTTCGAATGCCTCTCTGAGGTGCTTAATGTGGTCTGCCTTGAATAGGCTCTTGACTAACATGTCATCAACATAGACCTCCATGGTTTTTCCAATCAGATGAGCGAATATCTTTTTCACTAATCGTTGATAAGTAGCGCCTGTATTCTTTAGACAAAAAGCCATAACAAGATAGCAGAAAACACAAAAGTCAGTTATGAAAGATACCTTTGGGATGTCATCCTTGTGCATCTTAATCTGATTGTAGCCGCTGAACCCGTCCATGAAGCTCAACATCTCATGTCCAACTGTGGCATCTATCAACATGTCTATCTTTGGCAGGGGAAAACAATCCTTCGGGCATGCATCATTCAAATCAGTGAAGTCTATACACATCCTCCACTTCCCATTTGCCTTCTTGACCATCACAGGGTTAGCCAACCATTCGGGGAACTGAATCTCTTCAACAAACCCAGCCTCTAAGAGCTTGTCAACTTCTTGCTTAATGGCCTCTTGCCTTTCAGGAGAAAAATTCCTTTTCTTCTGTTTTATTGTCTTCCATTCAGGATCAACATTCAACTTGTAAGTTATGAGTTGGGGATCAATCCCTGGCATATCAGCCGCTGTCCAAGCAAACACATCACTATTCTCTTGCAAGAATGCTATCAACTTGCCCTTCAGGGGTTCCTTCAAAGAAGCTCATATATAAGTTACTTTCTCAGGGTCGCCCAACTCTAAAGGAATAGGGACTAAGTCCTCTGCTGGCTTCCCTCGGTGTTCATCATCACCACGGACATCCATGTCTTCAATCGGAAGTACCTGCCCCCCAATTCCATCAGCTCTTAATGCGGACACATTAACAACTTCTTGCCATCTTCTGATCACCCTTTTGTTCTCCAACACCATTCCTGGTCGGAAACTTAATCTTTATGTGATATGTAGAGGCAACAGCCTTGAATGCATAAAGTCCAGTCCTTCCCAGGATTGCGTTATAAGTCGAGGATGCCTTGATCACAAGAAAATTCAGCATCTGAGTAGCCTCCTTAGGTTCTTGTCTAACTGTCATGGGTAACTGAATAGTCCCTTCAACCTTGGACTCAACCCCATTAAATCCATAGATTGGCATGTTGGTCGGGGTCAACTGAGAGTCAGTGTACCCCATCTTCACAAACGCGTCATGAAACAAAATATCAACAAAAGCTCCATTGTCTATCAAGACTCGCTTCACCTCCGAGTTTCCAATCACAGGGGTTATGACCAACGGGTCGTCATGGGGAACTTCACCCCTTCGAGGTCTGAATCATCAAATCCAATTGCTATTTCAATCCTAGCACATTTCGGGGCTTCTCCCACGATGTGCATCACTTCTCTGGAATACGCCTTTCGAGAGTTTCGAGTCGTACCGGCCGTTGTCGGGCCTCCCCAAATCATGTTAATAACTGGCCCTCGGGGCTGTGGATTACGAACACAATCACGTCCGTTATCCCTTCTGTCATTGTCTCTGCTATCATAGTCCCTTCTTTGGGTTCCACGATCATCACCCTTCGTGAACTTGCTCAGCTTTCCTTTTCGGATCAAGAACTCAATCTCATCCTTCAACTACCTACAATCATCTGTATCATGCCCCACATCTCGGTGGAACCTACAGTATTGTTCCTTGTTTCTCTTTACGGGATCACCCCTAAGTGGCTTCGGCCATCGAAAGTCTTTATCCTTCTCAATATATAACAAGATCTGACTCCTAAGAGCGTTCAGCCTTCCATAATCAGAAAATCTCGGTCCCAAACCTTTCTTTGGTGGTGACTCAGAGTCCTTGCTAGTCCGGGGATACTTGTCCCTAGCGTCATACTCTTGCTCTTGCTTTCGCTTCTTTGAGTCGTTGGAACCCTTGCCATTGCCTCCTGCGGCTTCCTTCTTCATGCTATCCTCAACCTTGATATACTTGTCGGCCCTTCGTTGGTGCTCGACCATGTTTTCAGGAGATTGTTTTGCCAAAGACCTTTTAAAGAAGAGATCAGTGGTTCCGTGTTCCAGGGCTACCATGGCCACCTTATTTTCCAGATCATTGATATTCAACGTCTCCTTGGTGAATCGCTTGAGATAATCCGTTAGATTCTCATTCTTCCCTTGCACCACATACATGACACTAATGAACTAGCTGATAAAGGCAGCGCTCAACTCCTTAAAAGAGCCAATCGAGTTTGCAGGTAGCCGGCTATACCACCTTTGAGCCATGCCTGACAGGGTTTGAGGGAACGCCCTACACTTTAAGGGGTCACTCGCAGGCTACAGCAACAGTGCGTTTGAGAATGTCCTGACATGGTTTGTGGGGTCGCCCGTTCCATCATAAGCCTTAATTGTCGGCATCTTGAACTTCTTTGAGATGCGGGCATTCATCACCTCCTCAGTAAACGGAGGTGTGGGATCATCAGGATCCCCAAGTGGCATCAGATCCTTGGGGTTGCTTCTGGGGGTCTCCACCCTGGTTGATTTTTCAGTTAGGGAATCGGCCCTTTTCTGTCTCCTTGAAGGCCTCTCCAGATTTATAATGGGAATCCTCCCTGTTGGAGGAGGTCAAATCAGACTTTGCCTTGCTTGCTCCCTAGCAATATCATCCTTCAGCCTTTGGATCTCAACCTCATGAGCCTTAATCCTTTCCTCAGCCGTTTGTCGAGGTCCATCATGGATTCTTTGGGCCCTCCTTTGAGCTTCTCTACTGGCACGTCGCCTCCTTGGGGCTTCGTCGCAATCATCATCGTCATCCTCAGATGTCGAATCATCAGAATAGGGGCCGGAGTAGTCATCATACTCTCGATATCGGATCTGTAAAGCATGACCGCTTGGTCTAGGTTCCCTTTGTCGAGGGGGATAATTAGGTAGCCCATACATCGGGTTGGTATTCAAGGGGAGATCCGTAGTGTGGATCTGTATCCCCGGGGGTAGCGTACGATTAACGTTACCAAGAGAAGAAACCACCATCTGAAGAGGGTTAGCTTCTTGGTTTTGATGGACGACCACGGGTAGAGTTCCCTCAACATGGGGAATCGTCCCTGGGGGTTGAGAGACTAGAGGTTGAATGATCGCCCCTGTTGATGGGGGTAATTGTCCTTCTTCAGTAGTGATAAGCGGATCAGAAGTGGCAGGTGGAGCAGAGCTAAGGGGTATGTCCTCAGTCGAGGTTGATGTTGTCCTTCGTGTTTGAACCATGGTTGATGTTGCCTTCCCACAGACGGCGCCAAATGTTATGGAATAAAACTAGGTTACGAATTTGTATTTAATGCTAGGGTTCGTGAGCTTCGTGCTTTACTAGCTGTTCTTGCGTTCGAGACTAATCGGTCCTTACAAGATGCCTACGTATCTCTGTATTGCTAGAGAATCAAGCCAACGTAATTCTGAGAATGAGGGGTCAGGCCCTTTATATAGGCTGAGAAGCCTTAGAATTATGGTAGGATTCGGATACTTGGTGGGCAAGGAGTCTGTTTCCTTATTAAATTGGATGCCTTGGAGGCTAAGTTTGGTAGGAGTATTATCCTTATTTAACTCTTATTTGCTGAGCTGTTTATTACCCCTAATATTAATTACGAAATTAATATTTAATTAGGATTTTGGGCCCCATGTTTGGACCATGTTGGGTCTAATTAATGCCACATTAAATGTGTCTTTAGGGCTTACTTTTAGCCCATATCAATTGTATTCACAGCTGAATATATTGTTTTGCACATGTAAAATATCGTAATTTCAAGCAAAATATAAATACTATCATTTATCAGGTGATTTGTAGAACAATTAAAATAAGTATAAAATCTTGTGAAAATATATATATATATATATATATATATATATATATATATATATATATATATATATATATATATACACCAATGCTCCATGAAGAACATCTTTTCAAAATTCTTCTTCAGTAAAAACGTTTGCTATTCTCATATAAGCAACTGTCAATCACACAAACACATTACTCTCTCCAAAATTCTTCTTCTCTAAAGCTTAAACCTCTCTCTCTCTATCTCTCTAAACCCAAAACACAAATGGCACCCAAACAATCTTCTTCTCAAACAAACTTTGTTGGCATTCTCTCTGTTGGAGATGCTGGTGAAGGTTTCAAGGGACTTGTATCCTTCATCAACAAGTCCTATCTAGGTTATGATATTACTTCAACTCCATCTTTGGACCTAGACAACCTTGCACAATTTTGGAAAACTGCCATTGTTCAAGGAAATGCAGGTAGTGAATCTATACACTTCAAAATCAATAACACTACCTACATACTCTCTGTCAAGGGCATCAATGAAGCCCCGGGAACTGGACTCCAAGGAAATGAATCATACCAGCAACTTGTAGATAATGAAACCCTGAAGAACTTCTTCTTGAAAATTGGGTATTCTGGCCCTATTATTGAAGAAGGAACCTCAAGCTGGTAACCAACTGGGGAAATGGACAGGAAATACTTAAGAAAAGAATGGAGCATGATTCTTGATGCAATGGTGAAAGTCTTCTCGGCAAAAACCTCTGGTTGGAATGGTATTCCCACATATATCAAGAAACTCACTCATTTTCTTGTCCATGGGTACAAAGTGGATCTTGAAAAGCTGCTTATGGGACAACTTAAATCTGTCCAAAGCAAAAAGGTAAATGTCTATCCTCGCTTTCTCATGTGGTGCATAAATTCTTTATGTGGAATTGATGAAAATGCCTCCCTCACAGTGGAGTGCAATGTTTTAAAAAGAAATACACACACTACTCTCAATTCACAGGATTTAAATGCACATATTCCACTCTATTTTACACAACACATGGTTGATCAAGTGCCCAACCTTGATTTTCCATTGCCCACTGGGTATGTTACTTTCTCTCTCCAGAATGAGGCTGAATTAGATCCAAATTCAGTTAACCCACATTCTACTCCATACATTCAAGTCAGACCATCCAGACTACCAAAAGCCATGAAAATAGCCTTACAAGAATCCAAGAAAAGACCTTTGGAAACTGGTGTTGAAGGTAGTTCTAAGAGTGTTGAGGGAGAAACTGCACATGATGCAGCAAATAAGGATGATAGTTAAAGTGAACCTACAGTGGTTCCTCTTGAGCCTAAGAATAAGAGGACTAAGAGGACCAAAACCACTACAGCCACCCCACAGTCTCACAAAAGGCTATGGAGGATGAAAGGGAAACAAACACATCCTTAGATGCCCCTTTTCAATAAGAGGCATCTATTGAAATTGGCCTGTCTCCCAAGGCACCCTGTAAAGAGTCTGCACAAACTCATGAGCACACTCATGAGGAGCCCCCACTTGCAGATACACACATGGAGTTAGGGCACAGTGAGGATCAAACTTCTACTATTGATGTTCCACAAGTTACCTCTGTGGAACAGCCAACATTCTCTTCTATACCTTCACCTTCTTTATTCTCTACTCTATCAATTGTTTTTTCTTCACAACCTAGAGAGGGGGACAGTCCCAACCCTTCAGTTTTTGATCATCCATCTTCAATCTTGGATGAGCCCCCATCTAGTGGTCTACAAGAACCCATTACTCAAAGTGAAATGGACACCACTCCTTCAAACACTGAGCTAAAACAAGATGGACCTCTGCCAGATATTGAAACAACCAACATATTGTTTGAACTCCATGAAGTAACTGACCCAAGGGAAGTTGTTGTCACTGCCTCCGTTGCTATTAAAGACACAACCAAAGTTGTTGTCACATCACCTATTGACAGTAACATTTTAGACAAAGATGTTGTCACCCCCACATAGCTTGATCAAGATATAGTGCTTATTGAAGATGCTTCTGATGAGGATCAACTGCCACTCTCTTATTTGTTCAAGGCAAAATCTCAACCTTCTCTTTCAATGCATGTTAGTACTGCTCATACCCATGCATCTAGGCTGAGTGAGGGAGAGAAAAAGAAAAGAGAGGTGTGCATAAAAATGAGAGGCAGCCAAATGAGCTAGTAAAAGGTGAGGGACTTGAGCATGTCCAGAGTGAATTTGAGAGAGCCCCACAAAATCATTATATAGGCCTTGAGAGTTCATCTGTGAGGAGTGATGAGATCACTCAGAAAGACATGGAGAGTCTGAGAACCCCCACAGCCTCCTTGCCCCAGTCTTTTCCTTTACCTCCAAAAGGGTTAAGATCTGGTGGTCCTTCTAAACAAGTTGATTCAAGGTTGAAATCCGTTGAGGGAATATGTGCATCTATGGAAGCTAAAATTGACAATCTGTCCACTATGGTAACTGATGGTTTTGCTGAGATTCAAACAACTCTTCTGTCATTTTCTACCCTTCTTGGTGCTGTCAACTTAACTAAGGGGGAGAAAGTGATAGATCAGAATATCACAAAGCCAACAACCAAGGAGAAACAAGGTAGAGCTACAAGAAAGGGGGAGAAAGAGGAAATTGAAGCTGCATCTAAGGGGGAGTAAATTGCAGAAGAAGAAGAAGAAGAAGAAGAAGAAAAAAATTTTGGCGAAGAATTGAAAGCTAGTGGAGTTGGTGATTTTATTGAACAAGAATTGGATGGTGAGCTAGTGTTGGTAACCAAAGAAGTAATGGGGCAATTACAAAGAACTCAGAAATCTAAAAGACCAACACTACCTCCTGTGAAAATTAATGAGCCAACTCCTGAAACCATGGAAACTCCACTACAAAAATTATGGAGAGAAAAGGAAGAGCAAAACAGACTGGGTAAAGGGAAAGAGAAGATTCTTGAGTATATAAACTTGACTACTGGATTCACTTGGTCTAATGGAAGTGAGTATAGCCCAGATGAAGCAGAATCAATGATGGTTAGCTACGTGGAGAGTACTTTGAACAATAAGGATGAAGAATTCAGTATGGTGGTGGATAATGCATTAAGAGAAGCAGGGGGATTATTTAGCAAGCTAGCACCAATATTGAAGGACAAAATAATAAGTATCTCTGTGAAGGTTAATTTAGAGAAAAGATGGGCAGTTAATGTATACTTGAAAACTGGCATATCAATATTCATCACAATGGAGCTACTACAAAGTCTGCAAGAAAGAATACTACAAATCTTAGAATCCAAAGTGAAACTTAACTCAACAACTTTTGATGAAAGTCTGTTAGCATAAATCGAGAGGATTATTAAAGAAAAGCTCCCAGAAGTAATTGATAATCCATATGGTGTTTTCTATGTAATGGTTATAAAATCAGGAGCAAGGAGAATTTGCTTTCTAACTTTAAATGGAGTAACAAGACTGACAACTGAATTAATCATGGTGGTACTAAGACAGATCCTCAACTCCAAAATAAACAAGGATAAGGTCAAGGCTGTCAAAGACATTCACAAGCTACTGGCAAAGAGAGATGAGAGTCTTAGCTCTCAAGTAAAGAAATTAATTTCTGAAGCTAATGCCAAAAGAAGTGAAAGAGGAGGAAGCTACACATATAATGACATCCTTGATAATGATGAGCTTGATGGAAATGGAGGATCTGGTGCACCTGAAAGTGGTGGAAAAGCAACTGCTGAGATTGTTGAAAATCAAACTCAGGAGGAAACAAAAGAAGAAACTCCCAAAACTGATAAGAAAGATGCTGGTGCGACAGATGAAGGGGAGATAGACATTCTTGAAGCCTTGGAAGCAAATATCTTAAGGTTTGCAGTTGACTGCTTCAATGCTAAAAAAGACACTGTCAACAAGGAAGCTGTCAAGAATGTTGAAGTTACTATCGAGGAAATTGCTGTCAAAGAAGATATTGTCTTGGAAGACACTGTCAAGGGCTCAAATGAAGAAACTGTCACAGGTGAAGTTGCTAAGGCAACCAAATCTAAAAGAACAAAAACAAGAGCAAAGGTCTGGCGTGCAATTCCAAGAAAAGGTAAGACAGTTGCAGCAGCAAAGAAGAAGAAACATATAGGAATGAATGTGACAAAGCCCATTCGGAAAAGAGAAATAAATAGCTTCGAATGTATGAATGACGTAGCTGAACACGAAATCACATCTGTTTCTCTGGACCTAGATGACAGTAAGGAGAATGCAACCAAATACATTTTTTGGCAAGGCACATGTAGACTCATGGATATTGAAAAGGACTTCACTACGATAATAGAGTCATCAGTGATAGATAGATACAGCCTCAAAATGAGATCTGAAAAAGTGAGGCACATAGTTGGTTTCTTTGTGTTGGAAGGAATGGTGGAACTTATGGAAAGTTATGACAATTTTCCCAGAAAAGCCATGGAACATATCCAAAAATACTATGATGAAAGATATGCAGAATTCTATGAACGGTATGGTGACTGGAGAGCACATGATGATGCTGATTTAGGTATCAACTCAAATGAAGAAGAATCCTTTCCTGAACATGATTTGGGAACGTATGAAGCAGAAGAAGCATTCAAAGCTACTGAAGAACCACCCAAATCTACTAAACAGACTGCTGGTGACTTGGAAGCTCAGCTGAAAGAAAAATGCAAGAAAGTTAACAAGATGAACAGTGGAGAACCAAAATATCAGCCCTGTGTACTGGACAATCCTCTCAGAATCATAGATGGGAAAGAAAAAATCTATTATGTAGATAGCTTTCACAAGTTGAGGACCAGTGTATTGAAAAGTCTATACTGGAAAGTTTTTGGATCATTCCATAAGCAAGAAATGCTATGTGCTTGGGAACTTGAGGAGATCTTTGATCGAAGAAAAGGTGAAAATCCAAGTCTGGATAGAAACATGAGAGCATCTTTAAATGCTTTTCCCGGAAGAAGATTCAAAATTGTCCAAGACACCTTAAAATTCAGAACATACACCTATGATTTTGAAACCTGGTTTGACATTAACGATGTAAAGATGGTCTCTTCTCGACAAATCCAACAGTACATTGCTGAAATAGAAGATGATGCTACATCTCCTGAAGAACTGGAGATGGTAAGTAGACTCAGGGTCTGTGCAAAAGAAGCTCTCAAAAGAGAGGAAGAAGTCAAAAAGAAAAGGAAAGCTCAATAATAAGTTAAGTAAATCTCTATATCTGGTCAACCTAGAGAAGAACTTGTTTTTTTATTAAATCATTGTCCTTTGTAATGCTCAATTCTTGGAAATGTTCTAGAACTCTTTTCACATTTATCAGAAATAAAGTTTTAACTATTCTGATCTATGTTAGTTAAGTTGTCAGCATGCTTTAATTGAAAATTTGTTGTTATTGTCCATAAGAACAAATTGGGGGAGATTGTTGGGATTTATGGGTGATAGCTTAGAGACAACTTAACTAGATTTTATCATACTTAGTTTTTGCTAAGTAGAACATACTGTCACAACTAGAGTATGTTCTTGTGACCAAAATAATTGCTGTAATTTAATAAGTATGTATCTTGGAAGAAGTTCATTCAAATGTTCAAGCCTTAAGAATTACATCAGTTCGACAGCAAGAATAAGGTTACTGTCAATTGCACTGACAGTAAGGTTACAAAAAGACAACATGTTGCAAGTCATGATAGAATATCCAATCTAACAGCAACATTGGTGAAAGCATGAAGACAGCAACATTCTCACACTTTGACAGCAAGTCTGGAACTCCTGACAGCAACATTGGCGGGGGATTCATACTGTCATTCAAATTACATTCTCATGACAGCAGACTTGGCATCAAAGGTTACTGTCTCACTGAAATATTTGAATTGGGGGTTTATCTCAGTCAAACCCGTGAAATTTTAGATGTTCAAGAAACAGATTTGCTGTAACTCGTCAAAGATTATAGCAGACCTGCAAGACTACGACAGAAGCTTGAGAGATCACAAGACAAGGCTCGTCAATTCAAGAGTATGACAAATCCACATCTACTAGAATTGTGTTAGCTTGATTTAGAAAGTATCCAGATTGCTTTATGTAAATTGTTAACTCTGTTTGTATAGCAATTTAGGAAAGTCACATGGGCGTGCAAATTGTAAGGAGTTGCCACTTGAAAATGACAGCAACTCCACAACCCATGTGACAGAGATGTTAGAGCTGTTTAGTCTATATAGAGATTCATCTCTCATTCTTTCTGTAAGATCTCAAGAAACCGAAACTTGGGAAAATGTTTTTTATTTATTTTGTGAGAAACATCTTGAGTTACTACTTGTGTTTGCAATTCTTGTACTGATAGTTTACGATCTTTATTTATTGTTATTGAGATAAAGATTTGAAGTTATTAGTATTGCATTCAACACCCCCTTCTGCAATACTCCGGGACCAACAGGAACACCTACTAGATTCACGTTAAAGATAAAGAACACCTAGTTGAACACATGTAATTAGTAGAACACCTAGTAGAACATCTAATGTAATTAGTAGAATACTTAATAGAATTGTAATTTTATTATTTAATAAAATTTATTTTATTAAATCTTGTTAAAAAAAATTAAAGAAAAAATTGTATTCTAAAAGTGATAGTGACATATTTAATATAATTTTGATTTAATATATAGAACATCTAATCGAACACCTACTAAAATATATCTTATACATTGAATCTTTTTCTAATCAATGAAATATTTAATTTAATTTAACCTAGTAGAAAATCTAATGTAATTAATATAACACAGGCTAGAATTGTAAATTTATTATTTATTAAAATTAGACATATTAATTTTATTAAAAAATAATTAAAAATTTAATTTTATTCTAAAAGTATCTATATAGAACACCTAATAGAATACTTACTAGATTTAAGTTAAAGATAGAGAACACCTAGTAGAACACATGTAATTAGCAGAACACCTAATGTAATTAGGGGAATACTTAATAGAATTGTAATTTTATTATTTAAAAAAATTAATTATATTAAATCTCGTTTAAAAAATAATTGAATAAAAATTTTATTCTAAAAGTAGTAATGACATAAATATAATTTTGATTGAATGTATAGAACATCTAATCGAACACCTACGAGAATATACCCTATACATTGAATCTTTTTCTAATCAATGAAATATTTATTGAAATATTTGATTTAATTTAAGCTAAAAATATAGAACACCTAGTAGAACACCTAATAGAATTCTAATTTTATTATTTAACAATTTAATTACAAAATTATCTCCAAAAATATTTAATATAATATATTATTATATTATATAAATTGAAAAGTATTTTTATAAAAATTAATGAAATATTTGATAGAACCTTTGTAGAAACATTTTATAAATTCAAAATAGTCAATAAGATCTCATTGAAATTAAAGTGTATCGTGAATTAAATGCCATTATATAATTTCCATAATTGAATATTGATTTAAATGTATTTGAATGAGATAATTACCTTATTTGTATTTGTATTTATCATTTTAGTCAATTCTATATTATAGTAATGAGTGGCGTAGATTTAGTTCTCTAAATTTTCCATCAAATAAGGTTTTTCCTAGATCCTTACTCATATATATATGGGCTAGTGATCACATAGAAACCAAAATTAAAATGGAAACTATAAACTAATCTTAACCCTTAGATCAATTTAATTTAACGGTCCCGCTAGGTGCACCACACACAAATACAATGCACCCTCACATACATAATCCCACCTAATCCCCTCCGTTTTTTATTTGATTTTTCCCGTCAATCGGTGAGTTTTTTTTTTGAAATCCGACTTCACTGTATTTTTCTCCATCTCTCAACGATCAGTTTGCATACCATATGTGTTATATTTCGACGCGATTTAAAATTTTTTTATTTAGTTTTTAATTTTTATTTAAAACTTTTTAATTTAATTTATATATATATATATATATATATATATATATATATATATGTATATATATATATGTGTGTGTGCGCGCGCGCGAGAGAGATAATTATTCTTAATTTGTAACTCTTATATATACGTCTTGTAAATACATCTATACACATTATATTAATAAATTTTTTCTAGGTTTGGTGTGAGCTTTTTTAAAACAATTAACAATTTGGGACTAAGTCTATACTTTTGTCGAGCCGAGAAGAGATTTTTTGAATGATTTATAAATCAGGCCATGACAGGTTATTGGGCCTAAAATATATGCCTCACTAAGGAACTCCATCTCGTACTCTATTAAACCCAAATCCTTATTTTAAATACGATAATATGTAACATTATACCCATCCTTCCGCCTCCAGAATCATCTTATCATCCATCGACCCATCGTCCTCTTCTAAGAGCTTCTCATTATCCATCCACCCATCGTCCTCTTCAAACACAAACAACATTAATACAATCTAAAATTTAATATTCCGTGTGTTATTTGTCATTGTTAGATATGCCAAAATCAACCCAATTTATTGATAGAATTCTTTTATCACCTTTACAAAATGCTTTGCAACTCAATTTTATCTGAATCAACTCGGTAAGCCATTATATAAACTAATTTGTAGAGTATATAGTTGCTGGCTAAATTTAATATGATTATAATATAGGCTAAAAATAAACCCTAGAGACACATTTAATGTGACATTAACCTGGTTTGGTCCAAATACGAGGCCCATTTACGAGGCCCAAAACCCTAATTAAATATTAATTTTGCAATTAATATTTGGGGTAGCTAACAGCTCAGCAATAAGATCCAAATAAGGATATTATCTCTACAATTCAACATGGAAACAGATCAAAATGAATTAAATATGGATTTTACAAGTTTTGATCCTTTAAATACAATAAAACTCTTAAAATCATTTTAAAATACTCAAACATCCAAATTAATCCACCCAACAATTTTAAAAACTCAATAAATATATTAAGATAATATTTCAAGAGATTTCATTATTTTTAATTCCTCCGATAATTTTATAAAATTGCCAGAGGATCAAAAATGCATGATTTAAATATATTTAAATCCTCAAAATACAAATAAAAATACACCGACCTTCACAGCTTACCCAAATCATCATATAATCACATAAACACAATTTCACATACATTCCACCTTTCCAACAATATTCACATAATATAATTTATAATAAATAAATAATTTTCAAAATCGAAATTTTCTAGGTCGTTATATTCATTCTTGTTATCGTTGTCAACAAACTGGAAATATTTCAAGACGCAATGAGATGCCTCTCAATAGCATTCTTGAAGTGGAGCTTTTCGATGTTTGGGGAGTAGATTTTATGGGACCATTCCCTCCATCTTTTAAGAACCGGTATATCTTGGTAGCTGTGGATTACGTCTCAAAATGGGTTGAAGCCATTGCATCACCCACTAATGATGCTCGTGTAGTGAGCAAGTTCTTTAAGAAGACGATTTTTCCTCGATTTGGAGTGCCAAGGATTTTAATTAGCGATGGAGGAAAGCATTTTCTCGAAAATCGTTTTGAAGCTATGTTGAAGAAATATGGAGTTTATCATAAGGTGGGACTTTCTTACCATCCCCAAACTAGTGGTCAGGTGGAGATCTCTAACCGTGAAATAAAGATTATCTTGGAGAAGACAGTCGCAAAATCAAGGAAAGATTGGTCTACGAAGCTTGATGATGCACTTTGGGCATATAGAACTGCATTTAAGACACCTATTGGGACAACTCCATACAGATTGGTTTATGGAAAAGCATGTCATCTTCCCGTTGAGTTGGAGCACCGTGCATTTTGGGCTATCAAGGGTCTGAATTTTGATATGTTAGCAGCGGGTGAGAAAAGACTTCTACAACTTAATGAGCTAGATGAGCTTCGTTTGGAGGCTTATGAAAGTTCTAAGCTTTACAAGGAGAAAACAAAGAAGTGGCATGACAAAGGGTTATTACGAAGAGAATTTAAGGAAGGGGAGCTAGCTCTTCTGTTTAATTCAAGGTTGAGACTTTTTCCCGGAAAACTTCGTTCTAGGTGGTCGGGTGCGTTCAAGGTACGCAAGGTTTTTCCGTATAGTACAGTTGAATTGTTGAATGCCCATGGAGAGTCATTTAAGGTGAATGGGCAAAGAGTGAAACATTATAGAGCTGGTGAACTAATTAACGAGGAGGTGGATATTCAGCTGTCTTCCCCTTCTTCAGAATGAATGATGAGACGGTGTCGGGCTAACAACGTTAAACAAATGCGCTAGTTGGGAGGCAACCCATGGATTCTGTATACATTGGAGGACTGGTGCACTTCATGCTTCGGCATAGGGGAGTATTTCTTCTTTCTTTTAATTAGTTAAAATACTTAGTATTGTGTCATTGAGGACATTGCCACATTTAAGTGTGGGGATGTGTTCTTTGTAGTAGCATAGTGTTCTTTGTAGTAGCATATTAGTAAAAAAAAAATTAAAAAATTGAAAATTACCAAAAATAATTCTAGCCATGTGAAGATTACTTACGTAAATGCACTCATACATGCTTAGAAATCTTGTGTTTATGGATGCTTTTGATTGAGAAGTGATATGTGATGTTCTTGTGCACACACGTACACTAGCAAGTAGAAACTAGTAGACTTATTGAATGTGCTAAATGATTAGAATGACATGAATATGTGCAAGGTAATTTGGTCTATATGCTTTAAATACAAGTAGGTGCGTTAGAGAGACTGTTACTTTGGGATTGATTATGCTTTGTCACTCCAAGTGAGTTTTGAGCTTATAATGCATATCTTTTGCATGATTATTCGTTTGCTTGAGTGTCCACTTGTCGTTTGCATTGCTAGCACTTGCTTGAAGTCTTTCTTGAGATGCATGACATTAATTAATGATAAGATGATAAAGGCAATTAGGTATAACCTCATATTTCCCATAATTCCAAACCATTTATACATGATCAATTAGTTAACCCTTTGAGCCTAATCCAATTCTTTCGGTGACATACCACGTTACTTGCCTATATCCTTTTCTTGTATTGGCCTTACAGTAATTTTTTATCCTAAAATTGTCAAAGGCTAGTATTGTTCGTAAGGGAGTGATAAGGTGTGCAAAAAAAAAGGGGGGGTTTTATTGATGATCATAATTTTTGGGGAATATTTTGGGGTTTGGTTGTTAGCTTGTTAGTCGAAGTTTAAAATCTTTTGGATCATTGTTCTTGCTATTATTTAGCTTTATTTAGCTCTCTTGAAAAAAAAATAAAAGAAAAAAAAGGAAAAAAAATAAATATGAGAGCATACTTATCTTTTGTGATCCTACTTTGATTCGACTAGACAAGGTGTTTATTGGACTATGATAAAAGTTCAAGTGTGGGGAAGTATTTATTGGTTTTAATAAGTATGGGAGTTGTTTTAATTTCATTGTCGGGTACTAGCTTTTGACTTAATCTTCTTTGTCATCAACGATGTATGTTGCGTTAAAGGTTAGATTGATAACAAGGACGAAGCATGTTTATGATATTGTTGGAGTTGAGTGAAACACTTACCCTTTGTTTTGAATGAATATTTTTTGTGAGTGAACGGTGAGTTTTTGATTTTGGCATAGGAGATCCCAGATTTTGTCTCAAAGATGTGCTCTTGTGTGCTTAGCATGTTTACCAACCTATTCTTACATTTGACATGAATTTCTATGATATTATGCATCTTCTTTGAGTAGACTATGTGGATACTTGCACTTTAGACACCAAGGCATTGCATTTTCATTTTGATTCTTAAGCGTGTGACATGAGAGGACGGGTGTGTGTGGTGTTGTGTTAATGTGTGGTCTTTTGCATGAGCTAGATGAATTTTGTGGGTATATTCACTATAAACCCTCACGAGACCTTACTCGTCCACTAGGGCTACCTAGGGGTTTAAAGGGCTTGTTGCATATGACAAATGCAACCGTGATCACCTACGGAAGCGGTACTAATTAGTTAGTAATAATTATTATGTTAGTTTGCATGAGGACGCGCAAGGCGCTAAGTGTGGGGATATTTGATAGAGTGTAATATGTATATATATACTTTATAGGATTTTGTTCCCACATTTATGGTGCTTTTGTGAATAATCGTGTGGATTTAATTAGTTTTTGATGAGTTTGTCGCAGGAAATAAAGAATTGCCAAGTTTGAAGGAGTTTAATGATTTTACGGTGTTTTTAGCTCAAAAGAATTATTTTGGGAACTTCCGAGAAGAGACAATTAAATTGTGGTTCGTTGCTAGAGTTTTGGAGTAGAATTTTGTGCTCAACAGAATTGTCTAAGCGAGGTTATTTCTGCTCCAAGGGTTGAAGAAATGTCGATTAAAGGTGAAGTTTCCGTCATTTTGGAGTTGATTTATGTTATGGAATGAAGAATGGAGGCTAATGTCAGCTACCAAGAAGTATGCAAGTCAAGAAGGATTAAAGACGGAAGCTCATGCAAAAGGAACGAGAAGAAAAGGCTGAAAAATGAAGAAATCATGCAGAAAAAAAATTCATCAGATTGTCGCTGGGCAGTCTACACCAAAAGCTGGGCAGACTGCGCCAGAAATGTACTTGTAGGCAGAATGACTTGGCGAAGACTGCGCCAATTTCGTGCAGGGTGCGCCAGGTGCCACCAGAGTTGCAGAAAAATTACCCTTTTGCCGTTGTTCGAGTTCTGATTGAATTTTAAGTAGTTTCTTCTAATTCTAATTGTAATTTAGGATATTTTCTTGCTGGGCAAGACTTGGAGTGACTATATAAACACATCTAGGGTATAGTTTTGGGGATCGGAAAAATTTATTGTACACACTACAATTTTGTAAGCATCTTTTGGGAGAACTATTATTTTTCTTTGAAGATTGAAGATTGAAAGGCAGAGTGTGTAAACTTGTAACACTATAACTAATGTAACTCAATTAAAGGAAAAGATACTTAACCAGAAGACAATCAAGAACAAGAAGCCACAAGAAATCAACACTAAATGAAGACAAGGTAATTGATACAATTGAACATGTTAACTATGATCAAGCCAAGAAGAAATCATTGAGAGAAGTTCAAATCAAAGTTGTTCATGCCTCAGTGATTTGAGAAATAAAGAATCAAGATCATAACTATCAGTATCAACAAGACAAATTGATTTCAAGTGAACAAGAAGGAAAGCGAACATTGGAAAGCCACGTTACTAAGTGAATATGGTAATTTATTCAAGAAGCAAAAACACTATCAAGACTAGTCACTTATGAACCAGACCAGTGCATCAAGTGTCAGGACATTGATAGCAAGTTTATGTCAGTAATAAAGATCCATGTTCAAGAGCTTGGTGAAGAATAAAGAAGACATGAAGATATCACAAGTTCAAGATGTGCATTGAAGTTTCAAGTTGAAGACAAGAATATTTTCTAAGTACTAAATATTCTAGATGTCCAAGTAGAATATTTCTAAGTAGAAGTTCTACTTAGAAATTCGAGATGGCTAAGTAGAAATTCTCAAGCAGAAGTTCTACTTAGAGTGCAGCTTCAACATGACACATGGCATCTTCTGATTGGCAGATTTCCAAGCTTTCAAGATAAGGCAAGATTTATGTGGACATCATTGGGCCACGTATATCTTAGTCTTTGAAGACTACAGGACATAGATTACATGTAGTATAAATAGAAGTACTTGTGTAATGTTTTTAAGAGAGCAATTCTTGAGAGAAACATATGTAAAAGAGAGAGAGTGTATTCACAGAGCTTAGTATCATTCACTTCTCTCTGAACTTCTGTTATACTTTGTAATGAATGTTGTAGCAACCACTTCAAGTTATATATAAGACATATATTCCTTGAATCTGTGTGTTCGTTTATTGCATCGTATTTATTGCTTCTTATATTTGAAAAGTTGTATTCACCCCCCCCCCTCTACAACACATTTGGACCTAACAATTGGTATCAGAGCTATATGTTTAACATACAAAACATAGATCCTTGTGTTTAGTAGAAGAATCGTGAGTTTTCATTTTCTAGATCTACTTTTCTAAAATTCTGGAAAAGTGAGCTTTAATTCATTTGTAGTGAAAACTCATCCGAAAAAAATTATTTAAATACTCCAGGTGTGATTATTTAGCTTGGGTGTATTTTAATTAATTTTTGTGAATTTATCTGGGTACTTTGATATTTGGTGTTCTTGAGTGTTCATCATTTGTTCTTATCAAAGAAGACGACCCAACAACTTTTTGATCTCCTTTTCAAACAGATAAATAGTAAAAGACTAAAAAGGTGTTTTTGGATTTTTGATTTGCATTATTCACGGCCGAAAGTACATCAGAACATACTCAGTACCTAGCACGTGGGTTAGGTGGGTTAGGTGAGTAAAGCCTCAAAAGTCAAAAAGGTGTTAAAAAGATAATATTGTTTATTCAATATTAAAGTGATCTGCAGCAAAATTATTCTAAGGACAAAAGTTCTACATAGAATTTTTACTTGAGATTTTCTACATAGAATTTCGACTTGGATAACTTCTACTTGGTGAAGTTCGACTTGAGCAAAAAATTTCTACTTAGAGAAATTTCGACTTAGGCAGAAATTCTACATAGCCTAGTCTTGGGTACTTAGAAACTTTTAGTGACCAGAATTGAAATGGCTCCTAAAAATGCATTCAAGATCCCAATGTTCAACCGAGATCACTATGAAGAATGGGTTTTCAGAATGAGACTCTATTTAGAGACTGTTAACCCTGAATATCTGGAAGTCCTTGACAAGGGTAAATTTGTTCCAATGGTGGTTATTCCTGCGCATACGGAAGGAGGGGTGGTTATAGGACCTCGGTCTGAGCCTAAAAAGGCCTCGGAGTTTTCAGATGCTGACAAGGAGCAAATAGCTTATGATACTGCCGTACGACAAACCTTGATGGAATCTCTTGATCATGAAATGTTCAACATAGTCAAAGGTCTGACTACAATAAAGAAGATTTGGGACAAGATAGAAGTTGTCATGGAAGGATCTGCAGAGGTTAGAAGTAACAAGACACTCATACTTAAGATGGAGTATGACACCTTCAGAATACGAAAAGGAGAAGGCATAAGAGACGTCTATCTACGATTCAGTCAGTTGGTATTGGATTTGAATTTGAGAGGTGTAACTCTCCCCATGGTTGAGACTAATACCAGATATCTGAGGAACCAGCCAAAGAGCATTGAACATAGGGTCTACGCAATTAGAGAAACCAGATATTTGCATACAACTTCTCTGGAAGAATATTATGGAATATTAAAGACCTATGAGCTGGAAACACTTCAAGATCAAGCATGGGACAATGATTCAAAAGGAAAAGAAACTGCATCAGGATTAGTTGCTGATGAGGAAGAGTCTAAGAAGGCAATGGTTGCAGAAAAGACAAAATCATCACATGCACCACATCAAGTTGATAATGATGACGAGTGCACATCCAACAGTGATGATGACTACTACACCCAAGAAGAGCTGGACAACATGGACGGTAGTGTCGTGGCATACATGGCAAGGAAGTTCAGCAACATGAGATTCAGAAAGAGCAACCGACCACAGAGAAATTCTTCATCTTACTATCGGGCTGCTAGGGGTGGTGGTAGTTCGTCAGGCTACAAAGGAAAAGGCAAGAATACCAGCTACAAATCTCCTTTGGATTTCAAAATGAAGTTCAAATGCTATAACTGTGGTGAAGCTGGACATTTTGCTACCGACTGCAAAAAGCCTAAACAGACTTATCCAAAAGAGACATATGAAGCCCTCAAAAGCAAGTATGAATCGCTGGTGAAGGAAAGACATGGAAAAAGAGCTTTGTTAGTGACAGAAGGAAGAGCTTGGGATGATTCAGATGAGGAAGATGTTACTCATGTAGCAAACTTTGCCCTCATGGCTGAGACATCAGAGGAACCAGAGGTACCAGTTCTAACCCTTATAGTAGAAATGTCCATTGATGATTATAAGGAACAGAACGGGGCTCTTAGTGAAGAGATCTATATGTTGTGCAAAAGCCTAGACTCTTCTCAAAAGGAACAGAAAACACTTGTTGCCAAAAGCAGAATGCTTGAGGCAAAAGTGGAAGAGTTGGAGGCTACTTGCACTGTAGATACTTCCCTAAGAGACTTTATTAAATCTCTGGAACACAAGCTCATCCTTAAGGAAGAAGTAGAAGCATGTCTTAGGGACAAACTAGCTGAGTTATAAACTAAATGCGAAGCTTACAAACTTGCTGCTAGTAAAGTGTATGTAGATAATGACACATTTAAGAAGATAACTGGAGTAGGTATAGGACTTGATTATTCTGGCCTTCCTAAGAAAGATGGAAAGAGACCTATCGACACTAGTTCCAGTGACCTTAAAAAGGAAATTCCTAGCCCTCTTAAATCAGCTGTCAAACCTATCTACAAACACCTTGTTCCTAGAATAGAAGAAGAAGAGACTGAATTAATAGCTAGATATGAGATTGAGATGGAAGATCGCCAGAAAGCACAACCTATAACTCCTATCAAACAAGTTAAAATCAATTTCCCTAGAGATGAATCTAGACTAGGATTAGGAGCTAAGGCTGTTGAACAACAAGGAAAGAAAGAAAAAGGGATAAAAGAGGTTAAGGCTGAACGAATAAAGAAAGCATGTTATCACTGTAAATCTACTGAACATCTTTCTTATGCATGTAAAGCTAACATAAATGTTCCTGCTGCACATGCCATGCCTACCACACATACAATGAATAATTTGCATCAGAATCATGCACAGTGTGGTCAACCTAATTGTATGCCATGCACTTTTAACGTCATGCAAACTTTTGTGAATTTAATGAATGCATCTAGCCAGTCATGCTCAAATACTGCTGCTAGTTCAAACATCAAAAAGAAGCATGTGAGAGCCAAGACTATCAGTCCTCCTAAAGTTAGGAGTGACAAACCTTCTCCTAAGACTGACAAATCTGTCAAGTCTGAGAAAGGAAAGGAGAAAGTCGAAAGCTCTAGTAATGTTAAGAAAAGTGCATCTCCTGTTGTTAAATCTGTTGATTCTCGATCTTATCGAAAAGCCGGGCCCAATCAAAGTTGGGTTCCGAAGAATGTCTAACCAATCTGTCATTGCAGGGCGTTAAGCAGAACAGAAATAAAGTTATATGGGTGCTAGACAGTGGAGCATCGAGGCATATGACTGGAAACAAGTCCCTGCTTACAGAGTTGGTTATGAAAGATGGCCCTTATGTTACCTTTGGAGATGACAGCATAGGTGTGACAAAGGGATATGGCAAACTAAAGACTGGTAATGTCATCATTGAAAATATTTCCTAAGTTGAGGGACTGAAGCACAATCTGTTGAGTATCAGTCAATTCTGTGACAAAGGTTACGAAATTGTCTTCAACAAGAAAGGTGTATCAATCACTCACATCAAGGAAGGCTCATTGGCTTTGAGAGGAGTTCGAAAGGCAGATCTTTTTGTTGCAGACATGGATTCAGCTAATCAGAATGAGGTCACCTGTTTCTACAGCAAAGCCTCGGATGATGAAAGCTGGTTATGGCACAAAAAGCTATCTCACTTAAACTTCAAAACGATGAATGCTCTCGCGAGACGAGAATTGGTGAGAGATCTACCTCAAATGGAGTTCGCTCCGAAAGGACTCTCTGAAGCTTGTGAAATGGGAAAGTCGAAGCGAGCATCGCATAAAAGCAAAGAAATTTATAGTATTACTGAGCCTCTGCAACTTCTTCATATGGATTTGTTTGGCCCAGTGAATGTCCTATCTTTGTCTAGGAAAAGATATGCATTGGTAATCGTGGATGACTTCTCCAAGTATACATAGGTATTGTTCGCAATGACGAAAGACGAAGTACCTTTCTTAATCATTGATCACATCACTCAAATTGAGAATGTTTCAACACTTACTGTGAAGACGATTAGATCAGACAATGGCACTGAATTCAAAAACGCAGTGCTGAATGACTTCTGTGTATCTAAGGGAATACGTCGTCAATATTCAGCCCCGAGAACTCCACAGCAAAATGGAGTAGTTGAAAGGAAGAATAGAACTTTGGTTGAAGCAGCAAGAACTTTGTTGTATGATTCGAAACTTCCTCTGTACTTCTGGGCCGAAGCAGTGAGTACCGCTTGTTACACTCAAAATAGAACCTTGATCATAAAAGATAAAGAAAAGACACCATGTGAATTAATGAACAACAGAAGACCAACAATCATATACTTTCATGTCTTTGGAGCAAAATGCTATGTACTTATAGATGATGAAAATCTAGGCAAGTTTGCAGCAAAAGCTCGTGAAGGAATCTTTGTCGGTTACTCCACAGATGTGGTGGCAGCTTATAGGGTGTTCTTAGTGAATGATCGAAAAGTGACTGAAAGCTACAACGTCAGATTCGACGATACCAAACTCCCATCAATTTCTAGAGATTCTAGTGAACCTGAGTCCCTAAAATTTCAGAATCTGGACTTAGATGAACTTGAAGATGAACCTGAGTTAATTGTCCCATTAAATGTTCCAAGTGTACGTGAAGAACCTGAGTCTAGTGAACAATCTAATTCTACAAGATCAGAAGAGACCTCTTCAGTACGAACCGGCAATAACTCAGGGGGAGTAAATAGCAGCTCAAGGACAACTGTTCAAGGCTCGAGACGAATTGACAGTAGTTCTGTACGAGCTGGCACTAACTCAGGAGGAGTTAGTGAAAATAATCAAAGTAGTCAGCATCACAACTCAGAAAGTCAAGCTGAATCATCAAGACAATTTCCAGGAGAACGGGTATGGAATAGAGATCATCCGTTTGAATTAATTATTGGTGATCCAGATGCTGGTGTGACTACTAGAAGAACTGCAAGAGCTGACCTGGCTAATATTTCCTTATATTCTGGGTTCTTATCCAAGCTTAAACCTAAAGAAATAGAAGAAGCTCTTGGTGATGCTGATTGGGTAATTGCAATGCAAGAGGAACTCAATCATTTTGAAAGGCAGAAAGTTTGGAAACTGGTACCCCGACCAAAGAACATATCAGTAATTGGAGCTATGTGGGTATTCAGAAATAAACTGGATGAAAACGGACTTGTAACACGAAACAAGGCTCGTTTGGTTGCAAAAGGTTATTCTCAGCGAGAAGGAATTGATTATGATGAAACCTATGCACCGGTTGCAAGACTTGAGGCAGTCAGGATGTTCTTGGCATTTGCAGCACATAAGAAATTCAAGGTTTTCCAGATGGATGTGAAAAGTGCCTTCCTGAACGGAGAGTTAGAAGAAGAAGTGTATCTGGAACAGCCGCCTGGCTTCATTGATCCAGAACATGTAGATTTTGTGTATCTTCTCTTCAAATCTGTCTATGGCCTCAAGCAATCCCCAAGGCGATGGTATGAAACCCTATCCTTATTCTTAATTGAAAATGGTTTTACTAGGGGAGTAATTGATAAAACATTGTTCTATAAAAATGTAAGAAATGACTTAATACTTGTTCAAGTCTATGTGGACGATATTATTTTTGAGTCATCTAATGAGCGCTTGTGCGAGAAATTTGCTAAGCTAATGCAGGAAAAATATGAGATGAGCATGATGGGAGAGCTGTCCTTCTTCCTTGGATTACAGATCAGTCAGAGAAAAGATGGTATCTTTATCTGTCAATCCAAGTACGTCAGAGATTTACTCAAGAAGTACAATCTAGAAGATGCATCAGCAGCTAAGACTCCCATGGCAACAGCCACGAAGATTGATGAAGACAAATCAGGTAAACCAGTTGACATCACAAGCTATCGAGGTATGATTGGCTCACTCCTCTATTTAACTGCAAGTAGACCCGATATAATGTTCGCAACTTGTTTATGTGCAAGGTTCCAAGCGGATCCTAGAGAATCACATCTCGTAGCCGTCAAGAGAATTTTTAGGTATCTCAAGGGCACACCAAATCTAGGGATTTGGTACCCAAGAGATACAGGTTTTAATCTAATTGGCTATTCGGATTCAGACTATGCAGGTTGCAGGATTGATAGGAAAAGCACATCTGGTGCTTGTCAATTCCTTGGCAGAAGATTGGTGTCCTGGCAAAGTAAAAAGCAACATACAGTATCTACTTCTACTGAGTACATTGCTGCTGGAAGCTGTGTAGCTCAAATACTGTGGATGAGGAACCAATTGAAGGATTATTGCATGGAGCACAAGAAAATTCCAATTATGTGTGACAACACAAGTGCCATTGCCATAACCAACAATCCTGTAGATCACTCAAGAACCAAGCACATCGACATCAGGTATCACTTCATAAGAGAACATGTCGAGGAGGGGACTGTGGAGCTACATTTTGTGCCCACAATGCAACAAATTGCAGATATATTCACCAAACCTCTTGATGAAGTAACATTCATTAGATTGGTTGGTGAATTGGGAATGCTTAACACAAGTTAGTAAAGCCTCCTATCTGTAAAATCCAGATTTATGTTTGTTTATGCAAGCTACTCAATCATTATGTGCTTAGACTTTAAAATGCCTAATTAATGATTGTTATAGGTTGCATATAATGTCATTTTACATGAATTCATTGTGTTTTAAGTGTCTTTAATAGCACAAATCTTTGAATTTATGCTTGTTAGATTGCATGATCATAGGGGGAGTTAAATTCATAGTATTCTAAATTTTGCATGATTTTTAGATGAATTTACCTATGATTTTCATGTAATTAGAGGCTTTAGAATTAAATATCTTCAAAATTTTGAGTTAGTTTCTATCTCGAAACTCATCTAGAAATTCGACTTGAATTTCGAATTAAGCTCTCAGAGTGAAGTTTTGAAAATTCTAAGTCTGGGAAGAATTTCGAGTTAGTGTCTATCTCGAAATTCATCTCGAAAATCGACTTTGAGTTCGAGTTCGAGTTACCAGTGTGCCTAGTTCTATCTTCAAAATATTCGAGATAAGGTCTATCTCGAACTTTATCTCAAAGGTTGAGATGAGGTTTCCATTAAGGGGATATTTTGGAAAGAATTGAGAATAGCTTCGAGTTAGTCTCTATCTCGAAACTCAACTCGAATTTCGACTTGATGTTCGAGATAGAGTTAAACTTCTAACTCGAAACGTATCTCGAATTTCCCTATTTTTTTCTGGAGGGGAATTTTCCAAGTTTAGTACAAACCAATAAAGTTCGAGATAGGATTTCCCTGTAGTCTTTGATGTAAAATTGGTTAAGTGCTTATTTGTTCGAGTTAACATCTATCTCGAACTTCATCTCGAAGTTCGACTTGATGTTCGAGATAGAGTTCGACTTAAGTCTTCCCTGTATGCACTTGATGTTTTTCACTCTTTTTAACAGGGACACTTTTGTCATTTCACAATCATCTATATATATACATCTCTAACTCGATGCATCATTCACTTTACCTAATTTCTTTTTACAGCAGCTGCTTCACAAAAACAAGGCGATTTCACAAATTACATACCACTAATCCATGTTTTTGTGATTAAACTCATACTAATCACGAATTACTGCCAATTTTTTGACTACTATTGTCTGTGTTATCATTAATCTTTGTGTTGGTGTGTTTTGTAACCACTCATATACACGCGCATATACATACACACGAACATCAAGTGTTTGTGTAACTGTTCAAAACACGATTTCCATATTCTCTATCCATATACACACACAATTTCACTGGTATACACACGAATATACATCTTCATTGAATATTCAGATTTAGAAATTGGCCACTGTTCATATCCCGTAGTTTAATTTCTCAGATTGCTTTTTGGTATTCTCGATAAATTGAAAGGGATAAAACTGTTAATTCGTAAATTACTTGTTTTTCAAATTAAAAATTTCACATCTCTTAAAGAAAAACATTTAATTAAAATGGCTCACCAATTTTCACTTGCTAAAAACAATTTTTATAATATTTCTACGGAAATTAGTGATCAACTCCCGCGGTTTAAGTTTTGGGTACGATTTCTTAATTTGTACTCCAAGGCTAGCCATGCTTTTACTGCTAAACCTACACTAGTACATGATGCTTTACAGCAATTATGGACTAGTGCAGTTACTTTTGGGAGCAAAACTACCCCCTACGGTTTCAGGTTTACCTTAGCGGGTCAAGAATATGAGGTGACTGAAGAAATTGTCAACAGGGTTCTGGGATTCCCGATCAAAGATGCTTATGATCCAGAACCTACAGCGGAACAACGCCTCACATTCTATGAAGAAATAGGATGTTATCCTCCGACTGGCCGGATCACTGGAAACATCCAAAAACAATTCTTTCATGTGGAATGGAATTACTTTTTCGAGACCATCACAAGATGTTTTCGGGCACGCGAAAAAGATTTTCATCAAATTCCAATTCCAATGCAAACCTTTGCAGTTGCCCTAGCAAGAGAACTGGATATAAATTATGGACGCATAGTTCTCTCTAGATAGTGGCTACAATGGGATCTCCTGCAAGCAGAGACCTCACTACAACTGATGTTGTCTGCTGGTTTCCTCGGTTCCTACAAATGCTAATTAATGATTTAATACCGAAGGATGCTCTTGCTGTTAGACAGGGATTTGCCAGAAGCCCAACATCTGCACTGCTAGGGATGGGCACTAAGTCACTTTCAACCATTGCTAATCAGGATAAACATCAAGGTAAACCGATGTCAATTCCTGAAAATATTCAACTGTGGCTTACATATGATGCAGGAGTTACCAATTTGGAGGAATCATCGCAAGTTTCATCATATGCTCAGAATCCGTCTGCTCATGCTGAGGCATTTGATGGGATTCCTGATGAGCAAAGCGATGATGCACAAGGTAATGAATCAGGTAATCTCTCCCTGCATACTATTCATTCCTCGTCCTATGTATCTGATTCCGCGACCCAAGAGACTGCTAGCCCGCAGGATCTATCCCAAGGTGAGAGCTATATTTCTGAGTCTGACACACATTCTTATTCTCTTTCACCTCTGTTAACGGAAGCCAGAAAGCCAGCACATGTATATGTAGGAAATGATGAGGAGAGTGACCCCGAAGTGCAGCCTCTTATTCGAAAGAAAGCCAAAAATTTTCATGCTGCTACTTCAAAAGTCCAGTCAAACCCTAATGTGTCACACGCAACCACTCCACCTCACGAGAGTGGTTCTCCCCTTAAACAATCGGCACATAGGGACTTTGGTGAGGATTATGTACCTTTTGAAGATACTGTTGCTTGAAAAGGACATGAAGTTTTAATAACTTCAGCCGTACCTTCACCGGTACGTACTGATGCTGCAAAGAGGATCGGTTCTGATGTCGTACAAGAACACTTTGCAGCCCCTCAGCCTGAGATTCCAACTCAGGACAGAACAGAAATAGATCCCATAACTGCCAATTATATTGCTTATCCAATTTCTGCAGGTACTGCTTCATACTTTAGATCAATCATTGAAGACATACACGAGCGTGAGACAGGGAGTGTGTGTGAGAGGTTAGGGAGAGAGGGACCTTCATTTTTAAGGCCCGAAACCGAGCGCCAAATACTAACAGAACGAGTATTAGAGCGAGGTCACCTAAACCAAACACCGTCCCTTAATATTGAAAATCTTGATACACGTATGACTTCTATGGAAAATCAGATGAGGCAGTTCGGGCAGACGATGGGGCAGTTCGGGATTAACATTGGAAACAATCAAGGGGCTCTTGATGACTACGCAGCACGAATGGCAAGTCTAGCTACAGCTTTTGATGCTTTGACAAACAAGGTCAATGACTTGGGCCATGCTGTTGGTGTCTTGGGAAGCACTCTGAATGAAAGGATGGGGGCAATGGAGTCTACAATGCATACAATGGCTGTGGAGATCAGTAGAATGATGTTCGCATTCAGGAGCTTTGTGCCCCCGGAGTGTTTCGAGTCGCAACAACCTCCCCCCGATGCTGGTACAGGTGGTGCTAGTGGAGCGGGAGCCTCCGGTTCGGGTTTTGGAGGTTCTTATGCTGCTGGTGGATTTAAGGAGCAAGGTGGTGTTCAGGATAACTCACCTAAGGGGGAGAGTGGAAAGGAGACGAGACAGCAGGCAGTTCATATCGAAGAAATTGAAGAACATGCTGATCTTGTCAAGGACATAGAAATTGAGCCGTCTGTTGATGAAGAGGCTCTGAGGAGGAGAAAGGGTAAGGCAATGATGGTTGAGCAAGATGAGCCATTCGTTGACCTAAGTCATCAGGAAATAGTACAGGAGGTACTTGACTCAGATTCTGATATGGAAGACGTACCTTTTGCACATGCTATAAAGAGATCTTTGAAGGAACAAGGTGGAGGTGCTGGGATGTCTTCCGGAATGCCTGAAGAAATTCCTGTTGATGAGGAAACCCTTAAAGCTCAACAGTTAGCCTTGGAACAAGCTCACTTCCATAAAATGAAGATGATGCAAGAACATGCTGCGTTCCTAGAAAAGAAAGTGGAGCTCCAAGGGAAGCAGTATGATCATGAGCTTGCAAGGCTAGCTGATCCTCAAGTTGAACTCGACAAGAGAAGGATAGGACAGAAGTGGGATGAAGCAAGGAAGATATTAATGGGACCCTGTGCGAAAGGAGTTCATAACAAGGAGGCAGATGACCTGTTCTACAACCTGAATTTGCAGAATCCAATGACTGTGGACTATATAAGTGCTTTGAAGAGATTAATTTCTAAAGTCAGGGTTGGATACAATGCAACACTTAAGGAGTGGCAGGTTATTTTGTCTTTGGTAGAAGGAGTCCCAACATCTTTCCTATATGTGGATGACCAATTCATAACGAGAAGATCTGCGTCAGAGTTGTTCTTCCTAGCAACAAAAATTCAATACTCTCAATCTGAGGAGCTAAGCATTCTGTATAGGGATCAGTTAATGCAGCTAGCAGAGGACAAGGGTCCAGAATTCTCAGCATATCCCAATTTCATCCGGATGGTAGTTGACGGGAAGATGAAGAGGGTTAGCATGGAGGAAAATGATTTAATGGATCTTTCAGTGGAATATCTCAAAGCTGTCTGTAGACAAATGATGAGTAAGGGATTCGCTTCTGAGCTTAAAGAAAAATCGGTGAAGATCATTGAAAGAGTCATATTCAAGAAGAGCAATGAGGTGTGGAAGTGTGATATCATTGCTCCAAACCCTCTAAATAACGTGAAGATTGAGCCGGAGCTGATGGAGAAGAAATGGAATATTCTTCAAGCAATGAAGAATGTAGATGAAGCTCTGACTCTTCCTTCTAGAGCACTGGAACAAGGAGAGATAAGGGAGGCAATTGGTGTTCCAGGAAGTGATAGTGTATACTGGATACACGCTTATGTTGAAGATACAGCTGATGCCTTAGCATTCATAGATGCAGACCAGAATCAAACACTCTTGCATATGAGTAGAAAATGGCTGCTACAGACTCAAGATGCTGCATTTCTGGAGAGAGTATTACATGTATTTAAATGGGGCGAAGTGGAAGATAAGTATGTGGAAGAAAAGCAGAGACTCATGAGTTACCTGTCTGAGGTAGTGGTGGAAAAGAAGCGGATAGAGCGAGATGCGGCTAGTGTCCACAATACTAACCGTGTCAAGGGCTACCCCAAGATGATCTATTGTCAGTTTAAAGCTGATAAATCACATTGGAAACCTCAGCTCATAATGAAGAACTTTGAGGACATTCCAAAGATCAGGACTACTCAGGAGGTGGACAAACTCAGAAGGCTTTTCAAACATCCTTATCCAGATCCCAAGAATCCTCTAGAAATGGAAGCTGTAAGTCTGTTGAATGCTAGGTGGAAGCAACTTCACGATCCAGTGTACAAGAAAGAACAGCAGCAGAAGGAGAAGCGCAGAAGGCAGAAAGAAGAGAAAGACCAAGCTGCTGAAGCTAGAAAGAGGAAACGGAATTAGGGTTAAAGGTCAGAGTGGTGTGAACTTGAAGTTGGAAAAACTTCATGTCTTTCGGTTGCTTTAACTCACTTGAGGAAAATTCACCTTAGAGTGAATCCAATAAGGTGATATAAGTTTGACTAAAAGGTATGAAATAATCCAGGTGATAGGAATCACTCAAATGATCTTTAATTCGAACTTCGAATTCTGTTTCTAGTTTAAGTTCTTTGTATTGTTTTCAAGTACATTTCAATTGTAAATTATTCAAGACTTTAATGTTAATTATCTTTTCTCGTCTCATTGTTTAGTTGAGTTATCCTTCATTAATTTGAATGTCATTGTTAGACAATCAAATAGGGGGAGATTGAAAGGTAGAGTGTGTAAACTTGTAACACTATAACTAATGTAACTCAATTAAAGGAAAAGATACTTAACCAGAAGACAATCAAGAACAAGAAGCCACAAGAAATCAACACTAAATGAAGACAAGGTAATTGATACAATTGAACATGTTAACTATGATCAAGCCAAGAAGAAATCATTGAGAGAAGTTCAAGTCAAAGTTGTTCATGCCTCAGTGATTTGAGAAATAAAGAATCAAGATCATAACTATCAGTATCAACAAGACAAATTGATTTCAAGTGAACAAGAAGGAAAGCGAACATTGGAAAGCCACGTTACTAAGTGAATATGGTAATTTATTCAAGAAGCAAAAACACTATCAAGACTAGTCACTTATGAACCAGACCAGTGCATCAAGTGTCAGGACATTGATAGCAAGTTTATGTCAGTAATAAAGATCCATGTTCAAGAGCTTGGTGAAGAATAAAGAAGACATGAAGATATCACAAGTTCAAGATGTGCATTGAAGTTTCAAGTTGAAGACCAGAATATTTTCTAAGTACTAAATATTCTAGATGTCCAAGTAGAATATTTCTAAGTAGAAGTTCTACTTAGAAATTCGAGATGGCTAAGTAGAAATTCTCAAGCAGAAGTTCTACTTAGAGTGCAGCTTCAACATGACACATGGCATCTTCTGATTGGCAGATTTCCAAGCTTTCAAGATAAGGCAAGATTTATGTGGACATCATTGGGCCACGTATATCTTAGTCTTTGAAGACTACAGGACATAGATTACATGTAGTATAAATAAAAGTACTTGTGTAATGTTTTTAAGAGAGCAATTCTTGAGAGAAACATATGTAAAAGAGAGAGAGTGTATTCACAGAGCTTAGTATCATTCACTTCTCTCTGAACTTCTGTTATACTTTGTAATGAATGTTGTAGCAACCACTTCAAGTTATATATAAGACATATATTCCTTGAATCTGTGTGTTCGTTTATTGCATCGTATTTATTGCTTCTTATATTTGAAAAGTTGTATTCACCCCCCCTCTTCTACAACACATTTGGACCTAACAAAGATTGAAGGTTTTTCTTTATTCTTATAATTATGTGTTCACTTTATAATTCTTGTTTTGTTAATTCAATTATGAGTGAGTAGATTATTAATCTAGGGTTAAGTTGAACCCTAGTTATGATTAATGTGTGAATTTCCAACTCCCCAATTTGATTGTTTAATTGCTCTTGCTTATTGAGTTGTTTAAATTAACAATTACAAATCAGACGTGATTATGTGTATTGTTTGAACCAATATCTAATTATCAGCGAGAGTTGGATTTAGATGGTTGTGATTTATCCAATAAGAACATGAAATTCTCCATGAGAATAGGTAGAATGGATTGTTAGGAAATTAGGATGCTGTGATTAATGTCTCTAAATTGCATGATACCATGAGAATAGGTTTGATTGTATTTTAAGAGAAGCCATTAATACTCCAGAGGGGTTAATGGTATTTATAAGGCGCATCTTTCCTGTTGAGTAGTGCACGATTAATTGGGGAGGAAATTCACGATTGCATTAATTCATGCTAGTGGGGATACTTAATTCTGGATGTTTTTTAATACCTGATTAATATAAACACAATTCTCTTTAGTATAAAATTAGTTTAATAATTTCTCAAAATTTATTGTGTTACTTGCTTAGCCGAATTAAATCAGAAATAACTGGTGATTGATACGTTTGTCTCTGTGGGATCGACTCTGACTTACCCTACTACATAGTTAGAAGGATTTGTTAGAAATTATTATTTGATAGGCACGCGACGGCCTTGTCAATGGACATACTTGGTCCTTTTCCTGTAGCTTCAGCACAAAGGAAGTTCCTGATAGTGGCCATCGACTACTTCACGAAGTGGATTGAGGCTAAGCCCTTAGCCAAGATAACCACCAAGCAAGTTGCTCAGTTCTTTTGGGAGAGCATAATCTACAGATATGGTATCCCACGAATCCTTGTGACGGATAATGGGTGACAGTTCAACAATGAAGAGTTCAACAAATATTGCGATGAGAATGCCATCGAGCTTCGCTTTACTTCAGTAGCTCATCCTCAAGCTAATGGACAAGCAGAGGTAGCAAATCGAATTATCCTTGATGGACTGAAGAAGAGGGTCGAACGCTCGAGAAACACTTGGGTGGACGAGTTATTGCATGTACTCTGGGCATATCGCACCACCTGCAAAGTGACAACCGGTGAAACACCATTCCTGTTGGCTTATGGAGCCGAGAAAGTTGTGCCCCTAGAGATTACACATACATCATCGCATATGGAAGCGTATGAACCTGAGACTAACGAGGAAGGCATCAGGCTCGCTCTTGACTTGATTGATGAGGTCAGAGATGAGGCAAATGCTAGAAATGCAGAGCATCAGAAGAGAGCATCTTTCCACTACAACCAAAGGGTTAAGGAGAGGTTCTTTCAACAAGGTGACTTGGTTCTAAGGAAGATAGAGGCCTCTGGAGTTGGCCAGAAAGGGAAGCTAGCCCCTAATTGGGAAGGACCGTACCGAGTCAAGAAGACATTAGGACGAGGATCCTACAAGCTGGAAACCTTGGACGAGAGTGAGGTGCCCCGTACTTGGCACGCATTGAACCTCAAGATCTACTATGTTTAAGCTATCCTAGTAGGGACTTGGCTTTCTATCTATTTAGTAGAAGTAGAAATAAGGTTCGATGAAACCATTGCAGAGCATGTTGCTCTGAGTAGGACAGAAGTATTCTATTTAAGGGTTGAGCCCATTTCAAATTATTAATTCAAGTTTGTTTTCCATTCTATGATTCTGTGATTTTAATTATGTATCAAGCACTTGATGAGTGTAAGTCTAAGATGACCAAGTACTGAAAATAAAAGAACATACGAATGAAGGAAAGCAAGTGCATAAATAAAGTACCTCAAAGGGTCAAGGTATAAAGTTACAACACAACATAGATAAAAGTTAAGTTCCTGAAGGACCCAGAATAAAAAGCTAAGTAAATAAAGCCACATGCGGCTAACAAGGCCATGCAAGGCCCTTGATGAGAGTCATCTATTCTTCGGAAGACTCATCCACCATCTCTTCTGTGATGCCCTCCCGACCAGGGGCCAAGATCGGAGGGTCACTGACATACTCTAGATGCAACACCCTAAAAGTAAATATAAATATAACATGCTGACTGGCCCCAACTCTATTATCCAAGATCTTTCACACGTAATAGTATGAAACAAGCAAGCCATTATCTAACTAATTATTATTACAAACCTGAAATCGAAATATAATATTGCTACAACCAAAGTTCTCAAAAGTTCTACTGCCATTTCTCAAAACTAACTAAAGATCTCCTCACTAAGCTGTTATTGCATCTACCTCGGGAGCTATCTCAAAACGAACCAACTCAGGGCCACGGTAAGTGCTCTTCCTTGCGGTTTAGATTGTACGAACCATGATTCTTATATTACTGTCAAAAGGGTTAGACAAAATAATAATGAGCCAACGCTCAGCAAGTAACTAAAGATCTCAACTGAAAACAGTATAACAGGGTATCGCAGAAGATGAGAGTAATTCAAAATATGACATAAATATGTTGGAAGCAGTAAAAGAAATACCGGTATCTGGTAATGACAGGGTATCAACTGATAATCAGGATAGTAATAGATATTTCAAAACTGTGTAAAGTCATTGACATTTCAATCGGTAAACCAATTTCATTTTATAGTAAATAAAAAGTAATCATCACTTTAAGAAAACTGATTGGAGGTTTTTACTTCATAACAGACTATACTGGTGATCAGCCCGTAAAGTCCCCATACCGGACACAGAGTCCCTCTGGACACTAATCCTCTCATTAGGATAACTTGAGTTCCCAAGAGGCAATACATTGGCCTATAAAGGTGTCGAACTGGACAGACCAGAACTACACTAATACATACACAAACTGACGGAACCAGCATTACCCATTCGCCCCGTCTCTCCAATGGTCAGGAATCCGTGGAAACCATTTAGACGGAGTTCCTAACATTTTATTAAAAATATCATTTTAAAACATTAAGCTTTGCAAAACCCTTTTTAATTTCATAAAACATTTTAATACTTAATCTTTTCGAAAACCTTTACTTCGAAGTACCTTCGACTCTCTGATAACAAATCAGCCCAGTCTAAGTAACTTCAAAGTATTTTAAGAAAACAACTCATTTTGATTTGCAATGATAAAAGTCAAAAGGTTTGACTAAGTTCTCTGACATCAATGAAATAGGGATACAAGTCTGAATCAAGAAGATATAGACTCAAAGGCATCAAGGTAATTGATCAGATTTCAAGTTTAAAGTATAGTATTATAGGTAATTAAGTTTTGAATCAGTGGTTAGGTCATAAAGAAATTTATAAAATTTTAGGGACAACATAGGTTAAACTGGACACGGACATAGGTCAAGTAGAACACTGGTTTATCTGTCAGTCAGTATGGTTTAATTATAGCAAGCTGTTTGACATATATGGTCAAGAAGCAATTAAAAAGAATTATGTTGTTTTAGGGTTTACAGTTTATGAAACAGTCGTGGACAGAATTCTGGTTGCATGAATAGATAGGCTATATAAGATTTATGATCAACATGGCATAAAATAGGCATGCTCGAATCAACAGGATATATCAGTTTAGGAATGTAATCTTCAAGAAAAGACAAAGTTACTTGCCTCCAGTAGAATGCAACAGCTAATAGCTCAGTCACTGGTACTCGACCTTAGCCTTTCCTTTATCGCTAGGTCCTACGTCCTTCTTATCTACATAAACCATAAGAACTACTTTAGAATACTATACTCCTAATATGACTCATCCTAATCTACCCAAACGATTCCTATATCGCATCAGCACTTAACATATATATTATATTCTTATTACGTAATTCAATAAGATAAGATAAGCACGTAGCCACATAGCATCTGTAACGTGTAATCACATAAGTCACTTAAACACTTAACACATATTGTCATCTTCACTCGAAATCAACTTATAAGAATATACTATAGACTTTATAACGTATAATTCTGATGAAAATCGGGCAGAGTTTCCTCTGTTTATAGGACTATCCCGTCGGAACATAACCAACTCAAATCACAACCAAATCAATTCGGATGGATTTCAAATCCACCTACAAACCCAATATTCCACTACTTATCATTTCTCGACATCATATACACCAACTACACTTAACAATTACCATTTATACATAACACTTAATTCGAATTCAACAAACAAATGTCAATAATTAGTCACTTTCTAATTATCGAATAAAAATCACTAAATCATATTTAACTAATCACTAAAATCACATACTTCTTATTTAAATCAAGAAATTCGAATTCTGAACTCATAACAAATCTGAAATTCACACTTACATGACCACTAAATGACACTTAGCAATAATCATCAATATTACTTTTTAATCCATATCAATTATTCGCATAATTCGAACAAATCATAATTAATTCACAAAATTCGAATTAAAGCTATAACAATTCGATTTAAATCCTTATAAACTTGGAAAATCATACACATGCTAATTATTAACTGATTAACATTACCAATATTTTTAATCTCAAGAATTAATCACATAATATTTATTTAAATCATCTATTTAGCAAATAATTCAAATAATTCGAAATAATTACAATTAATTGACAAAAATTACACATGCATCACCATATATCCATATTACTCATAATTAAATCTGTAATTAACATCATCAAACAAGAACATCATCTAACTTCATAGATTATCAACCAATAGATTCAAACAATTCAAAATAATTATACATATATTTAGAAAAATTACAAAAATACAAAGATCTTGACATGCAATTGGTTTTACCCACATATATCAACTTTAAATCACTAATAGAGACTGCAGGGATCACAAACAACCCTCTCCGGTTGACCAGTCACCGGAAAATGCCATGGTCGTCGGAGGGTTTCACCAAAAACTCGAACCCATACTCTAAACAACACAAAACTTCAGTTTTGAGCTATAATCAACATCATACAATCATCTAATCATCAAATTACTACATCTCAGGGCTTGCATGTAAGGATCGAGCTTATATATACATACAACCGAATATACATACACACATAACTTCATAAAACTTAACCCAAATATCATATAAACTCAAGAACATAATTTAGAGGATTAAAATAGGAATTTAAGCATGCTTGGTTAATCAAAATCAAAAGAAAATGGAAAGGGAAAGAGGGGGAGCAAGGCTTACAGTCGAGAGAAGCAGTAGAATGAGAAAGAAAGTGGGCGGTGGGTGTTGTTATAGCACCAGGGGTATTTTTGTCTTTTGCCAAAAGCTGAAAAATCTAATTTACTTTTAAAAACGGATTTTAAACATTTTAAATCAAAATAAATTAGGGAATTAGGAAAAATACAATTTTTAAAATTTTCAAAACAAAGTTTATGAAATTACAAGGCTCCCCTTATTTTTAAAATAATATTTGGCTCAAAAATAAATTTTATATGAATTTTTGAAATAAAGGCTCTTTAAAAAAAATAATGCTTTTTAAATCATTTTAAAATACCGAAACACACAATTAAATATCCACACTAATTTTCATAACTCAATAATATCACAAAGATGATAATGCAAAAGATTTCATGATTTAAATCAACTCCAATGATTTTATATGATTTTTAAAAAATTAAATATGCACTTTAAAAATACTTTTAATGCTCCAAAAATATAAAAAAAAAATTCCACGAGCATATATGTTATATACCAATCATTATCTAATCACATAATCATAATTTCACACATATCTTAACTTCACAGAATGTACTCATCATATACTTCACATAATCTCCACATTTAACAATTAAATAAACATTTATAAACCATGAAAAATTCTAGGTCGTTATATCTTCTCCCACTCCCTCTTTGTCAGAGTAGTCATCATCAGAATCATCTTCTTCGGAGCCACTTTCATCTTCGGTTGCCACCACCATCGGTTGTTCCTCTGCCTTCTCCACCTCTTCTTCCTCCTCCTTAGAAGTCTGAGTCGTGTCTCTAAGCTTGTTCCGTATCCCTTTGCCTGGAAGAGGCTGCCTAATAACCGCTTCCCTTTTTACCTTGGTATGGGCCTTTTCCCACGAGAACTCGAGGAGGTCGAATCAGAGCGAACGACATGGGCTGCTCCCTTTAAACCAGAGCGAGAAGGTTGATGGTTACCTCTGGAGCCAGAACCCGATGTCTGAGAAACAGATTTAACCCCAGAACCGAAAGCATGCACAGCTATGGTACTCCCACCAGCAGCCCAGTTTGGGCTAGGGAACTCTGTTGGATTAACCACCTTGGGGTGTCTCCTACTAACAGCAACAATAGCTTTGTCCCACCCAAGGGTAAGGGACTCCCGACGCATTTGGTCATCATGTTGATCCATGAAATCAAGAAAAGTGTCAGATTTAATGTAGCAGTCAATGATAGCATTGTGGCTTGCTCTCATTTGACCCTCAACTAGTTCGTACTTCCCTTTATAGGAAGCTGTTTCATCCTCAACTAAATATGCTCTGGTTTCCCACTCTTTCATCTCCTTTTCTATCATAGCATACTCCTTGACCAACAGTCTCTTCTCTTCTTTTAAGGTTTTGCCTTGAATGATGGATGATTGAAAGAAGGCATTTGCCTGTAAAATAAAAAAACACTAAGTCAAAAAATGCTAGGGTAAAATTGAGATTTATGATTCAAGAATGATGAAATACATGTCTGATAAAGAGCTTAGGTGCCCAGTTTCTCTGTGTCAGCTAGACCAATGCCAGTAATAACATTTACCATGTCAACAGGGGTGATAGAGCATTTGGACTAATCAAGTGCCAACAAAGAACTCCCAGATACTGAATCTTGTGAACAAATGCCCCATTCGGGCACAAAGGCCATCTTGATGTTTCCATCAGCATCCCTGAATCTTTTTTCAGAGTTCTGAGAGCACTTCAGAAAGTTAGGAACATTGGAAGAAGAGGTATTAGCTGCCTTCTCTGCTTTCTTCACCATTCGTTTGGTGACCACTTTAGCATTTTCGGGTTGTTTGTCAATCACGTCAGCAGCTTAAATAAAACAGGTCAAGGAATCGGAATAAGAACAAACATAGTTCACTATATGTAAGAAATAATAAAAAGTTACCCTCCAAAGAAAGTCGGCTAAGGCCTGCTTCCACAAGTTTATGTTCACTAAAAAAGGCACGATAATGAGTACGGCCATCATTGGCAATAAGTTTGCCCCTATCAGATAGTTGGGAAGTGTCAAGCTCAAACAAGGGATGCCCGCTATCAACAACATGGTTGAATGAGGATCTGAAGTACTCCCCCTAATCACCTCCTTTAAAAATGAGGATAATAAAATGACATTGCCAGTGATGGTAAGAATCAGGGAAAGAAGCCTCATTTACAATATGAGGAACTCTTTGTCGGTGCTGACAAGAAACCCAGCCTTTACTTGTAGTCGGGATATTCTTGAATAGAAAGATGCTCCTAAACAAGGGGATGCTGAGGGGAATCCTCTCCTGGAAGCACCTCAACACAAAGACAGAGATGAGCTTCCATGAATTTGGGTATAGCTGACAAGGGTTGATCTTGACTTCGGCTAGCAATCTTAAGACGAAGGGATGAAAGGGAAACCTAAACCCCGACCCCATAGCACTCTTATAAACGAAAAGTCTCTCAGGATGCCAATTGCACGTCCTATTACTTGGACCGGAAATGGCACATCTAATGTGGAGTTCATTCTTCTTCTTAAGAGCCTTAGTCTCGGTCTTAGTCATAGAGCTTGGAAAACGGAACGAGGCAAACTCAGCGTTGAGGGAAAGGCATCTCCCATCTCATTATATAACTTGATCAAAGAAAGAACTGGACGTTCAAGAACAAGTGGAGGAAGAGCTCTATTACCTTTTGAAGCTCGAAGTTTGCCTCGAGCATGGAGCCTCTCAGCCACGGATGCAGAAATTGGAACTTGATTAGCCATCTTGATTCTTGATTGACAAAACAAGAAACTTGAACTTGAGAGAAAACTTGTGAGATGAAAATTTTTCAAGAGAAGTTGTGAATGAAATGACTTCGCTTCTCACTCTTTTATAGAAAAAAGGGTGACCTTCTATACCAGGTCACATTTTTGGCGACCCGCATTTACAGGTTTAATAGAGCAGAATGATCGAAATAAACGAGAAACTCGAAAGAAAATCTGGCAAAACAACGTTTCTTCGGAAAATAAAATGAAGAAAACGATAGAGCTGAAAGAAAATATGAGCTGGAACGATAACTAAAACGATCAGCTTAAGGATTAAGGCTAACTACGTTTAGAGAAAGAAAATCCAATTAGAAATCCTAATTAAGGATTAAGTCATTGGTTAATTTTCTCCTTTTAAAATACATTTGGACGAAACTTCAAGGAAGAAGGTCAACAAAAACCTTGAGTCTTGGTCTAAGAATCAAGAAAAACAAGAAGTTAAAGCTATGAAAGCCATGGTGCCAAACATGGAATTCAAGATCTCAAAAACAAGGAATTCAAGAAGTTCCATTCGAAAAAAAAAGTATAATAGCCGAAGCTACAAGGCCGAAGAGCCCCTGGAAGGCCCCTCAGCCGAGCAGCTCAGGCCGAAGCACCTCAAGGAGGGCAACAGCCGAGGCCACAAGGCCGAGATGCCTCAAGGACAGCCCCTGGCCGAGCAACCCAGGCTGAGCAGCCGAGCAAGCAAGGTCGAAGAGCCTCCAAGAGACCTACAACAGAGCAAGCAAGGCCGAAGTGCCTCAAGAAGACATCCCAGCCGAGGTGCCACAGCCGAGCAGCCCCCAGGAGCGCTCTAGCCGAGCAGATCTGGCCGAGGAGAACCCCTAAGGGGCTTGGCCGATGTGGTTGGGCCGAGGTGGTCGAGGGAGGGTCTCAGCCGAAGTGAAATTCGACTCCCCTTGACTGCCTTATATGCCATGATTGCCTTGTCTCCTTTGAATGCCATGATTTCCTGGGTTTCGAATCAAAATGACAATAGTACCGTTTAATGCCGTTTAGCATCGTTTAACATCGTTTAAACGCCGTCTAAGGCCGGTCAACACCGTTTAGTGCTGTTTAGCGCCGTTTAATGCCATTTAGCATCGTTTAACATCGTTTAACCATCGTCTAAGGCCGGTTAGCGCCGTTTAGCACCGTTTAGCGCCATTTAATGCCGTTTAGCATCGTTTAACATCGTTTAAACGTCGTCTAAGGACGGTTAGCACTGTTTAGTGCCGTTTAGCGCCGTTTAATGCCGTTCAACGTCGTTTAACATTGTTTAAACGTCGTCTAAGGTTGTTTAGCACCGTATAGTGTCATTTAGTGTCGTTTTAATACCATTAAGGGTTAATTCACCCGAAAAATAGGTAAACATCGTCGTAAATGCGTCGGTCGCTCCACGCTTTACATGAAGACGATATTCATGAAACACTAGTGTACAAAACGACTCCGAGTCTCGAAAAAGACAATTATAACTTCTACGAAAACCTGATCATTTTTCTTAGAAGTTGGGGGGCAAATGATATGGGCTAAAAACAAGCCCTAGAGACACATTTAATGTGGCATTAATTAAACTTGGTTTGGTCCAAATACGAGGCCCATTTATGAGGCCTAAAACCCTAATTAAATATTAATTTCTTAATTAATATTAGGGGTAGCTAATAGCTCAGCAATAAGAGCCAAATAAGGATATTATCTCTACAAAGAGTAGCCACCAAGGCACACAATTCAACATGGAAACAGACTCATACAAGGAAGGAGTATAGAACCTTCCTCAAGGAGGTGGCTTGTCCACCATGCCACCTGACCCTACTCTAAATCATAGGCTCCCAATGCCTATATAAGGGTCTGACCCTTCATTCTCAGAACTACATTTTTGACTTGATTCTTGATATTCATCAAGGTACGAAGGCATCTTGTGAAGGCAGAATTAGCCACGAACACAAGAGCGGCCATTAAAAGCACGAAGCTCACGAATTCTATCATTAAATACAAGTAAATCCAAGCTACAATTCGATAACCTAGTTTTCATTCCACAACGGATTGAATTTTCAACTTAACCCAAACTTTTGTGTTACTTTTTTCTTAAAGCACAATTTTTTTGCCTTAAATTATATTTAATGTAAACAAACCAAAAGTCAAAATCAATCAAAAATCTAAGTCCATGTTATACGATTATAAATTGTTAGTTTGTAGTAAGGTCTGGATTAATTACAATCTATATATATTATAATGCCCGGAGATCAGAAACGCACCAGAAGCGTTTAAGATATTTTTCTTGAATTCTCACTTTTTTAATTTTTTTTATTAATTTTTTTTCTTGCATTAAGTAGCAGCTTAATGGCATTTTAATGACATTTTAATAATCATTAATTACACTTATTATATATATATATATATATATACATATATTAAATTCACTTCATATTATTTATATAAAAGATTGACAAACTTTATTTGAGAATTATTAATCTATCTATATATATTATAATGCCTCTAGATCGGAAAATTACCAGAAACGTTCAAAATATTTTTCTTGAATTTTCATTTTTTTTAATTTTTTTTTATTAAAATTATTTTCTTGCATTAAATAGCTCTTAATGACATATTAATTAGTCATTAATTATACCTAAAAATAAGCATTAAAGTTATTTTATTTTATTTATTTTAAAAATTATAAAACTTAATTTGAGCATTACAATAATTATTTCAATATCAAATATTAATTACATATATAATTAAGTTTATTTTTAGGTAAAATGATGACCAAAAATTGTTTACTTTGCTTCCTTTTTTATTTACTATCGAATACCATTCCAATTTCTTTTTGGTCAATTATTGTACAGACGATCCTTAATTTCTCAAGCAATCTTTATTATTCGTGATTATGGAAATCGTAATAAATTAAAAGTATATAAATCTTCGCTTAACACTTATAATAAAAATAATACAAATAGTTGATTTTATTTTTACACATGAAAATTAAATATAGGTTATGACCAAACCGATTAAATTGAAAAAATCCAATTTTATCGGTAGATTAAATCGATAAAGTTATACACCCGTTGTTCATTATATTTTGTCGAAATAAATTAATATTCTAATTAAATAAAGTTTTATACAATTACTGAATATGTTTGTTATGAGAGCATGAGAGGGGTGTCGGCTTTAAAAAGTGTTATTATATATAATATTTATTATTTTTAATCGTAAAAATTACGTCTGTATTATAATTGCTACTTTTTGTGTTTATGATATTTTTGAAATTATGAAAATTTTAGATATATAAAGAGAGTATCTTCAAACTTATGATTCATGTAAATTATTTCGAATCAATTTTTTTTTTAAATTCTTAAAAGACAAATCAATTTTTAAAAATAATAAAAAATAATTCATCTATTTTCAATATTTTAAAATGAAAATTTATTAACCGCGCGAAGCGCGAATAAGTTGGCTAATTAAATAACTCTTAATGGTAGTGATATTTTAATAATTATTATTTACACTAATTAAATAAATATATATCAAATTTACTTCATATTAAAAAATATAAAAGATTGACAAACTTTATTTGAGCATTATAATTATTATTTCAATATAAAATATTAATTATATGTATAAAATTAATATTGTTTTATGTAAATTAACGACTTAAAATTGTTCACATTACTTCATTTTTTATTATGTCAAAATATTATACACAAGTTGTTTCATTATATTATGTCAAAATAAATTAATATTCTAATTATATAAATTCTTATACTTTTACTGAGCATGTATATTATGATATGAGAGGGGTTTCGACTTTAAAAACGTTATTTAGTTATATTTAATATTGTAATTGATATTTTTCATGTCAATAATATTTTTAAGATTATTAAAACTATTGATGTAATAACCCGAATTTTGGGTAGAATTAAAACTTTTCTTATTGTGGTTAAAGAGCACTAATGAATGGTGGTTTCAAAGAACAATGATTGTAATGAATGGATATTGCTTTGGACAATGATCCTGATGCATTGGTATATTGTCAGAATAGAGTAATTCGATGGTTGAGGACCTAGATAAGAATAATCTACCATCCAGGAAGGAGCTAATGGATCCTTGAAGGGAAATGAGTACGTGCATAGTGTTTCCCATACATGCATAGTATTTCCCGTACGTGCATAGTGTTTCCCATACGTGCATAGTATTTCCCATACGTGCATAGTGTTTCCCGTACGTGCATAGTGTTTCCTGTACGTGCATAGTAATTTGGTGGATGAATAGTGATTTTGTAAGTTGGAAAACTTTTCACGCCACCCTATGTACGGGACGTGATATGGATGTTTCGAAGTCATATTAGTAATACGCGGAGGAAATAAATGAATGCAGAGACGATCGGAATTCAGAAATTCTAAATTCTTTTTCGGTATAATATTTGACCGGACAATGGATTAAATATTATTATAATCCAAGAATTGAGATATTAACTTTGAGGATTTGATATTTTGGGATGTTATTATATTTGATTTAAGAATGAAGGTAGGAAACCACTGAGGCAGTGAAACAAGCGTTCTAGAAACCGCTAAAACGTTATAACGAGATTAATCAATAAAGCGAACGAATCCTAGATTACGGATTAAGTTCGTATCGAGATTAAATATCCTACATGATCATCACGAGGATTATATTAAGGATTGGGGAAGGTATTATGAATATCGAGAAATTTCCCGGTAAACCCTAGAGGTGAAACTACTTGGTTATTCTTCGAACGATCAGCGAAATTGAGCGATAACCGAACAAAGAAACGAACGAACAAGATAGGATGCATCCACCAAAGATAGTGGAAGATGACATCACACCTTTATAGAAATATCTAAGCACCTAGTTGCAGTTTACCCAGGGACTTAAGTGCTAAAAGGCAAGAGATGAGTACGTAAGTGTAATTGTGAGGTTAAGATATTTTAAAAAGGACCAATCAAAGCATGACAACACATCTTGAAGAAATGCATCCAAAGACATTAGATATATATTACAAGATTTTAGCATTATTGGCCATAAAGCAAGCAAGAACAAGAGAAAACAAAGCAAAAACACCAAACACTCCAAAACTACCCAGCAGGAACAAAGATCAAAGAAAAATTCATATCTCCATTTCTATACATGATAAAATCACCAAATTTTAACCATAGCTTCTCCACTCCATGGGCAAGATTCGTTCCAAATTTCATGGAAATGCAAGTAGTATAGCCTAGTCAAATCCATGCTTAAAGTTGGAGGACCAAAACTGACCAGGTTCTGATCAGTAGAAAGATGGGGCTCAAAACCCTAGCTCCCATGGTTGGATTCTTGTGTTCTATAGCTCAAAAGAAATCCCTTGAAGAGTAGAAGGTGTGGTAAAAATTTTAGAACCAAACTCTTAGTTTTTGATTTTATATGATTTTTACAAGATTGACGATGAATAGTGGATCTTAGAAACTAACTTTGTTTTCTTGAATCTTTGGTTGATCTAGAGCTTGGTTAAGGTATTACAAGGATCAAGCAATGCTTGTTAAGTGTTTTCATACTTCAAAGGAAGGTATAAAGTTCATAAACCCTAGAGCTACTTTGAGTATTATATGTTTTTATGGATAATTTTAGTGTTAGTAGGTTATGTATGTTAAGATCTATGATTTTAGTTGATGGTTGTTGATTAGTTGGATGATGATCCATGAGATGGTGATTATGTGATGTTATTAGACTTGTAATGATGTGTTCATATGATAGAATGGATGGGGTGTAGTGCTTGATTGAATCGCGGTGATGCGAAAACTTTGGAAAACGTGTAAACATAGCCGTTATAATGCCCGATTTTACAATGCCATGATTTGTATGCCATTTTCGTGCTAAGTGACCAACTGACCAGTAGCATCTCCTGCCATGAATAGTTGACTCATGTTACGAGGATCGTTTTGACATGAGAATCGTAGCATTCGGACTTACGGTTTAGTAGAAATCGTAAAATTCGTAAAAGCAGTTCGTAAACGTACGTATGAATTCGTAACTGCTATTGAACCCCTTTAAAGTGATAAATTCGGTTGCGAATCTTGGTAATTAAATACTATAGGTCATAATAAAGATATAATAGAAGACCTTGTGTCAAAAAGATTATTTTTGGATTTTATAAAAATATTTGAATCAAGGTTAAGTGCGAAGAAACCCCTTAAAGGAGCACTCGATTATAACTTTGTAAACCGCTTAGTGAAACGGGAGAATGAGATCCGAATTCTAAAACAAATCTTCGACTTAAGTATTTGTCGATTGACATGGACATAGTACGAGCCTAAAGCGAGCTAGTAACGCCTTCGTTGTGTATTGCTTACGTGTTTAAGCATTGAATTATAAGTGAATCATCTAGGGGATTAATCGTACGTTTTCTTTTGACTTTGTCTAGATTGTTTGACATTGTCACGAGCCCCTACCACTTCTCGAGCATCAGGCAAGTTTCAATTCCCTTCTTTTAGGCTGTTGTTGTGATTGAATATATATATATATATATATATATATATATATATATATATATATATATATATATATATATATATATATATATATGTTTCTGTTATACATATGCCATAGCATGCATGCCTACTTTCAAGTTATATCATTATGCTTGTTCCCTGATTGTTTATTGGCTTATAAATTAGATAGCAAACGTATCAATTATAAGCCGGTTATTGTAAGACCCTCAGAGAAGGGTGTTTATATCTTATTCATCAAATATAGACCGGGAGTCAATATTTCTTGATATATCGAGGTTACCTCGGAGGAAAATATTTAAGTAAATATTTTCCATTATTCGGGCGACGAATATTATTTGAATATTCGTTCGAGATTATTTATTTAATGACCCTTACTTCAAATAATTATTTGAACGTAATCATTCGACGAATAATATTTGTCAATATTCATTCAGAGTCGAATTGATTATCGATTAATATTTCGAATATTCTTCTAAAGATGAGACTACTAAATGAATATTATTTGGATATTCTTTTAGAATATTATTTTATTAAATAAATATTACTTTTGAATATTCATTTAAGATATTAATTACTTGATGAATATTATTTTAATATTCATCTGAAGCTTGATTTAATTATCGAATATTATCTCGAATATTCCTTTAAGGCTTGGATTACTAAATGAATATTACTTGATATTCATTTAGAATATTATTCATTAAATGAATATTACTTTTGAATATTCATTTAAATTCCTAATTAATTATGAATATTACCTTAAATATTCCTTTCAGGTCTTATTAATTAATGAATATTGTTTTGAATATTCATTTAAATATTTATTTATTCAATAAATATTCTCCTGATATTTCTTCAGGGATTATTTTGAAAAATACTCTGATTAAAGATATTCTTTCATATTCCTAAATATTCTTTAAATATTCTTAATTCAATAAATATTCTCTGAATATTCATTCCATAATTAGAATAACCTCAATAAGTTTTATCTTCTTCGATTATTACGAAAAATATTTCGGAGACATATTATTATTAATCTTATATCAAGAAAGGTTCTCAGACATCATTCTTCTTGATTCTATCTCCCTAAAAATAAGGGAACCTTACTTGGAAAATGTTATTTATCTTGTCGACTTCCCGGTCATAAAGTATTCTCTTCACTCGCAACTCGGGTGCTATTGACTTATTAAGTCGTTGTTTACCTTCTCATCTTTCGAGGGGTAAGATTGTTGGAACAAGTTGATATTCGTTACCAAGCAATAGCTTGGAAGTTATTGGTGAATTTTCCTTTCCAACTAGATACGACTACTTTGTAGAGTCTTATCAACAAGTACTATACTTGGGGAAAGGGGGACGAACGTTACATTCAGAATCATGAATTCTATTTGAACTAGGAGTCGTGTAAGAGGCCGAGTAGCGCCGGTCCATCCCCTTTGGCCCAACCGTTGGCCGGGGAGAGCTAGTAAGGCGGTAGACAAGTAAAGCCGTCAGTTCTTCCTTCTACCGGTAGTAAATCTAATTTGAGTTGTACGATCTCGACTGATCATCAAGGTTGGAACAGCGGGCGCGGTGAATACTCCATCATTGGTTCATCATCCAAACTTATTTATTTCCTGCAACATGATTACTGTTGGCAGAGCTGGAAAAGTGTTCATAACTGGAATTGCAATCTTTTCATGCAAGTTCCTCTTTTCAATGACAATGAGAATATCTCGCTTACTTTTGATGTAGCAGATATTTCTACAAACAAATACTTTAAGTTACCTTGTAACTTCATTGTTCATATTATACTGGCATCATTTCCGTAAATGCATGGCATATGGTTTGAAAGATACTTTTGAACTGTTATATATTATCGTTCAGTTATATATTATTGTTGGTGGGCTATTGCTCACCCTTGCTTTATTATTATATCATAACAACAGCTAGACCAGATGACTCGCACAAGGCGCACTCGACGTGGGCGAGGACGATGAGACTACCAGAGCTGAAGAAGAAGCTATTGGTAGGATAGATTTATTCTTTCAGTACCAAGTATATGGTCTAGTATGACTTGTGTAAATAAATGGCAAAGAGTATGTATTTATATTGAAATTCTTTTGGATTGTAAGAACTCATAATGTGATTAATAAAAATTTGATTGTTACTCTGATTTCATCTCTGGGACTATAACGGGTGTGTTTTACATTGTTGTGTTGGGTCATAGAGATGTAATTTATTTTATGTTAAGGAAAGTTCAAGTGTTGTGGACAGAATTGGAAACCGTAACGACCGGATCCCGGACCCCGGATCTGGGGGTGTTACAATCGATATATAATGAGAGTATTATTACAACTAATAATTCATACAAACGGTTTTAAATCATTTTTTTTAGAAATTTTTTTAAATACCTATTAATTTCTTTATTAATTTATGTATTTTTAATAGTTAAAAATAAAATTTTATTAACCGCGCGAAGCGCGACTAAGTTGTCTAGTATCTATATATATATTATAATGGCAGGAGATCGAAAATGAACCAGGACAGTTTAAAGTATTTTTCTTGAATTTTCATTTTTTTTTATTTTTCTTATTAAAATTATTTTCTTGTATTAAATAACTATTAATGACAATTTAATTAGTCATTAATTACACCTATTAAACATCTATTCAATTTATTCTATTTAATTTGTTTAAAAATTAGTAAACTTTATTTGAACATTATAATTATTATTTCAATATTAAATATTAATTATATGTAGTTAAGTTTATTTTTAGGTAAAATGACGACTAACAATTGTTTATATTGCGTAATTTTTTATTTCCTATTCAGGATCATTATATTTCCTTTTCGGATGATTATAGGATAGACGACCTTAACTTCTTAAGCAATTTTTATTATCAACGATTGTGAAAGTCGTAATAAATTATGAAAGTACAAGATGTCTACTTAATTTTTGGAATTTTATACAAACAATACATACAAATTTTTAATTTTGCGCATGAGTAAATTACACATGAGTTATGATCAAATCAATTAAATTTAACAAATCCAACCATTTATCGGAAGAAAAATCGATAAAAAAGCTATACACCCATTGTTTCATTACATTGTGTCGAAATAAAATTTTATTCTAATTAAACAAATTTTTACACTATTATTGAATATGTATATTATGAGAGGGGTGTCGGCTTTAAAAAAATGTTATTAACCTGAACATCTCAAGCATTCTTTATTATCAATGATTGTGGAGTCGTAATAAACCAGGAGATCGGAGAGGATTTCACTCAGAAATTTCAAAATATTTTTCTTGATTTTCACATTTTTTATTTTTTTATTAAAATAATTTTCTTGCATTTAATAGCATTTTAATTAGTCATTAATTATACATATTAAACTTATAATAAATACACTTTATATTATATTTAATATAAAAAATTTTCAATCTTTACTAGAACATTATAATTATTATATTAATATAAAATATTAATTATCTATCTAAAAGTACAATTATTTCAAGGTAAAACGATAAAATAAACTTATTTATATCGTCCATTTCTAATCCTTATTCAAAATTGATGCAATTTTTTTCGGCAATAATATATAGACGATTTTAACTTTTCGATTAATTTGTAATCCGTGACCGTGAGAATCATGATAAGATACGGAAGCATATAAATTTTCCAATTAACATCCACAATTTAAATACAAGCAATATTGTATAATTTACTTTTACACATGAACAATTTACACATGGGGTTTGATCAACTCGATTAAATTGAACAAATCCAACCTTTTTCTTTACTGATTAAATCAATGAAAAAGTTATACATTCGGTGTTTCATTATATCGTGTTGGATTAAATTAATATTCTAACTACACAAATTCTTATACCATTACTAATCAATTAATCATGCATGTATGTTATGAGACGGGCGTAAGTCAATCAAATCTCTTATCACATTTACATTTTGTTTTTTTTTCATCATACAAACAAATTTATCAACAAACTAAGCAATTACGTCTCTCATAATGCCACTGACAGCAAAAATGATATAAAAATGTTACTTTTAGTTATCCATTGTTGAACTTTACAAATGTTTATCCATAATGGATTTAAAAAACATTTTTTTTATATAACAAAATTAGTGTCGTCAATATCTTCGAAAATATTATTATTAATACTTAAGAGTTTAACTGAAACATGTTTTTTTTTTGTAATCCTTTTCTCTATAATTCTTTAACATTCAAATTTAGTTACATTTTACACAAGTTTCAGTTCATCATATCAAATTTCAAATAAACTCAACAAACAATGATGTTATATATACAATTTTAAAAAATGTTTTCATACCGCGCGTAGCGCGGCTTTATTACCTAGTCTGATCTTAATATTAAATAATAGCCTTTAATTTCTAAAGAATATTAACATGATTTCATATGAGTTTCTTACCTAAAATGTTCTAACACTTTAAAAATTCTTCGAATTTCACTATCACAAGTTTTAACAAATGTCACCTATGTTATTGTTTATTTGTTTTAACTATTAATTGATAGAATATCTATACTTTCAGAAACAATGAAGATGATGCCCGTAGAAAAAATGAGTTCCACTTTTTCAAGAAACAGGTAACTTCTTTAATTTTTTACATTAAAATTTTTATTTAGAGTATACGAATAAATTGTGTGATAATTTTTTTTGTATTCTACGACAAATATATTCTAAATTACTGTTTTATATTTGGTGTGTGTTGTTTTATTTTTTGCTAGGCACGTTGTCTAGCGAAGATGCTCGCAGGTATGATAAAGGTGCACCTTCGTACTTTTGGCAATATGACAAATGTTTGGACATGCATGCTGATGGTGGACCTCGAGTAGAGGTGGCCATTAGTGCGGTCCGTGCCGGTCCGGGCCGGGCTTGCACCGGGCCGTGCTTAAAAAATACAACACTGAACCGGCACTAAAAGTTATCCGGGCCGTGCCGGGCCGGTTCCGAATCAGAAAATGTAAATCCGTGACCGGATTCGTGGGTTAGTGCGGGCCGTGCCGGTTATTCGTTTTTTTGAAAATTAATTTATTTCTTTATAGATCCACTTTACTAATACATTTTGAAAATTAAGTTCTAGATGATGTAGTTAAAAGAGGACGGTACCTCATATAAATTTTATTAATTAAAAATATTTTACAAATGATTTGAGTGGACTCCTCTCTAAAAATATGGAACAAACCGCATTAACATACAATAATACAATAGCTTTCATGTAATAACGAAAAAAATATTTAATCTGCTAATTTAAGAAGAAAATACGATTCATAGTTCAAAATAATTGTACCCCAAAATTACAACTGTAATTGCCCTAAATCTACTTGACAAGGATATACTAGACTACTTATCCATTCTTTCACTTTTACTGACATAATCTTGGTAATCAAATATCATATAGTTGGAAATGTACACTTTGCAAAGTCTCTTGTGATCTACTGACAAAAAAATTATGAGGGCAACATAAAATATTAGATTCACAAAGATCATAACAATGTACTGAATTCAATAGATTCACGGGTTCTATTCTTCAAGGCATAAGTTGGACGCATCCGTGCCGGGCCGGTCCGGGCCGGGCCGTGCCGGTTCAACCGGTTCGTCCTGTCGCGGGCCGGGCCGGTCCGGTCCCGGTTTTCTAATACTGAACCCGTATTCGGACCGGGTTTTTCAGCGGTTTAGTGCCGGTTCGGGCCGGTTCAGAACGGGCCGAATATATACGAATAAAAAACCGGGCCGGTTCAGTGTGGGCCAGGCTGAACCGCCCTAATGGCTTGACTTGATCTTGATTCCCAAGATGTTCTAGCTATTTTTCAATATCAATAGATAATCATAACTAATGTTATAAGCAAGTATTCATATAGTATTATACTTAGATTTCAGCTTAGTACTTGTAAGAAGGCTGACCATCCGTTGATTTAAACTTATTGTAATAGAACTTTTGCATATAATTATTGTTGACGGAGGAATTTGGGAACAACAAATTTCGAGGTACGTTGCCGGAAACAAGATCTGATGTGGTGGTTCTTTGCCGGAGAAAACGGTGGTGTGTGGTTGTTGAACGTAATTGGTGGCTGAGATTGATAGGGTTAATGGCGGCTATTCAGAGCTCTCGACTTCCAACCCCTCAATCGGCCTACGTACCCCTGTATTTATAGGGGATCAAGCCAGACGTAGTTCTTGGAGAACAAGAAACCCAAATGGGCTTGGATAACGGACCAGCTTCCGGAATGTTCTACTATGAGGCCTAACCACAAAGGCCCAAGGCTCATCCAAGATCTCAAGACTTCAAAGATAAGGAAACTTCCCCCGTCGAGGACTAGTCCTATCCGTTACCAGCTATTTCTTGATTTCAAGGATGCAGGTATAGCCGTGGTTTACCCCAAGTGCAGAACACATCCCTGTCCCCCGAATGAGAAGCCCCCACCAGATAGCAGGACAGGTGATCCAGAGCTTTTGGGTGCAAAGTGCAGGATTACTCCAAAGTTCCCCAATGAGAGCGCGCCCATTGGCTACAGGAACAGAGCTCCCAAAGCACACACCAGAAATTCCCCATCTTTCCACCTTAGGGCGCGCCCTTAGTGTTTAAGAAGGGTCCTTATATCCAGGCAAACCCCTGGAGGCCTTCTGCGACGGACATCCCCCTCCTGAGATACGACAGGAGGGAATTCTTCAATAATCAAACAGGTCAATCGACATTATTATCATCTTAGAATTCCATCATAACCTAGGGCGCGGCCTAACACCCCCTGGGCGCGCCCTAACCTCTAGAAACCCTAATTCATTCTCTAAAATCCAAAATTGAACCCGTTTTTGACCCGAATCCATCTTGAAATACCCGAACCGAATTTTGGCTATAACAACTACCCCCCAATTCCATATGAAATCAAAGATGATATATGGAATTTTCAAGAACAAAACCCAAAATTCTCACAATCTTCTGAACAGGGCGCGCCCTAAGACAGGGCGCGTCCTTGGAATTTTAACCGATTCTACAGCTGTAATCCACTATCTTTTCAAACCACTATAAATACTTCTCTATCCTTCACTTTACCCTTTTTACTTCTCTCTCCCAAAATACATACTCTACTCCGGCGATTTTCTTTTCCGAGCAATAATCCGGCTAATTCCATTACGTTTTCGGCCATTTCTTCACCAAATCGCACTCTAGAACTTACAAGGTATGTTTTCATGTCCTTATTTTTCATTTTGACCATGTAAATTGTTCATTCCGACGATGCAACCGTTTATATACCTCATGTTCTTCGTTTTCCGTTGTATGTATATATGTATGTATATGTGTTTGATCTTTTTTCCCAACATATGTCTGTTTCAATATGATTTTGAACACTAGACTGAGCCCTTAGGCGCGTCCTGATACTAAGGGCGCGCCCTAAGGTCTCCCAATAAATGCTAAATGCTCGTCTAATAACTTTAGGGCGTATTTGATTTAGGTTGTAGTACACTCTCTTTCATTCTTCTTCCCTTGGGCGCGCCCTTAGTGCTTTTATTTTCAATTTTTTGCAGCTGGAGGGCGCGCCTTCACCATTTCATCCTTTCAAGGAATTCAATAAAAACAAAGGGATATACTCTCCCTTACCAGCTCCACTTCCTCCAAATCATTACCGCCCTCTTTTCTCATTTATTTCTTCAGAAGAGAGGGCGCGCCTTATCAAAGATTTTAACGAAGACAAAATGAGTTTTTCCAGTGAAGACTCCTTAGATAATATTCCCCTTAGCAGTCGTATAAAGAACAACACAGAAACCTCAAAACCCGAAAAAACTCCAAACCCTTTGCATACAGATCCCTCTGACAATGATTATACTCCAAATTCCAATTCCTCCAACAACACACACTCTTCTGACACTTACTCCTCTGAGGGCGCGCCCTCAGCTTCTTCTATTTCACCTATAGCCGACTCCGAACCTACATCTCCAATACCTTCTCCAGTCCCGTTTAGACATTGGGAAGTCCTTGATGAAAAATTGATATTGATTTTGGTAAATATGATACCATGTCTGAAAAGGAGAAAAATCTTCTTAGAAAGAAACGAGGCAAATTGGCTTGTGTGAATATGTCTTCGATAGCCACGAGTGACGAAGTAGGATGGGCTATGCAATATTATGGCCAAGAAGGAATCTGGGCCATTCCATATGCTCACCACCGCCCACACATCTTCAATTATGGTAAAAATTTCAAAATTCCGAGGATGGTCTTAACTCCAAAACTTATAGCTCTTGGTGTGGGCGCGCCCTTACACCCATATCTGAGGCAAGTACTCGAATGGTACAATCTTGCACCCATTCAACTTAGTCCCAATAGCTACAAACTTTTAATTGGTTTATTCATTCTCTATCACGATCTTGAATATGGAGCTCCTTCCATGCACGAAGTCAGTTTCTTCTACAGCATTCGTCAATCCAGTATAGGCTATTACTACTTAGTAATAAATAAGCCTCATAACAATAAAGGATTTTCTGAGGGTAGGGTCAGTCACATCAAACACTGGAAGGAACCATACTTCTTTGTTTGGGATGTCCCTCGAGTTCGTGTGCAATTCAACACCGATCCCTGTAAGTCAGGGCACGCCTCAAATCCTTTTTACTTAATAACTTTCCACTCTTGAACTTTCATTAACTTTGAATTAACACAGATAGAAGAGTTCAGAAAACTCTCCAAGGCGCGGCCTTACTCAGGGCTCAGGCTGTCCTCAAAATTGCCGAAGAAAAATTCAATCTTCAAACTCTTATCACAGAAGAAAACCTAAAAAGAGTTGGGATTCTCTCTGAGAGGGTTGGTTCCTTTTGTAAATTTAAGAAATTTAGAAATGGCGTCGCCGTTCCCTCATCCTCTAGTGATAGCGATGAAAATTCTGACTCTAATGAAGGTATAAAATTATATATTAGAGCGCGCCCTAATATTTATTGCTTGCTTCTTTACTTAACACGTGCTTCATAACCTTTCTCCAGGGCGCGGCCTAATTGTTTTTCTTGTCTTTTGCAGATATGGCTCCTCGAATTCCTCGTGGTTTCAGAGGTACAAAGAAAAATGACAAGGAGAAAAGTGATGAAAAAACTGGTACCTCCAGGGCGCGCCCTCTTCAGGAAAAAGATTCCAGCAAAAGTATTCCTTCAAGTGATTCCCTGAAGAGGAATGTTGAGGTTCTTCACGAACCTGTTGAGAAAAGCAAAAAACAAAGGATCGAGGTCGCACCCTCCTATGTTGAAACTCTTATTGGGCCTTCTGCGTCCTCGTTTGTCAAAGAAAATGAAGTGGATAAATGGCAAAACATGGATGCTGAAGAGGAAATTCATTCCATGATCCATGCCTCCGCCCAGCTTCTCATTCAATCTCTAGGGCGCGCCCAAAGAGTCCACAAGGAAAAGCTTCACATTAACAAACTTGAGGCTGAAAACAGGAAGTATTCAAAGATGATCATTGAGAATGATAATAAATGGAAGAAAGATCTAGACGCCAAGGATGCTATAATTGCTGATCTGAAACATGACTTTGATGAATCTTGTGAACATCGTGATCTTCTGAATTCCAAAAATGTCAAGTTGGATAAAGAGATAGAGGAGTTGAAAATACGGCGTGACAGTCTTGAGATTGAGAAGGCTGACTGTTGGAAAGATGAGAAACAACGTGTCGAGGATGAAAACTTCCAGAGGGGATTTGACTTCTATCTCCTTGGTTTTCTAGCTAATGATCCCGACTATAACTGGGAAGAAAAGTTTGGTCGCGAAAGTGCTGCGGATATCGAGGACTTCAAGAGGGTGCACGCGAGTGCAATCAAAGCAAAGAGGATCGAGCTAGGTTTGGACAAGGATCCTCAGGGCGCGCCCTCTACCACAGATATTCCTGAAGCTCAAGATCAAGATGCTCAAACATCTCCTCCTGTAACAAATCAAGCCTCCATTCCTGAAGATACAACTCCTCTCTCCATCATCCGGCCTACAGACAACCAGGACGCGTCCCCTGCTAAGGACGCGCCCTAAAGCTTTTATTATCTTTGAACTTTTGCTTGGTTTTAACATTTAAGGTGCGGGCCCTTTGTAAAACCCTGCAAATTGTATTTTGAATGTCTTGAATATTGTCCATGTTTTTGATGACTTTAAATATTGTGTTAACTTTTAAATTGCTTATCATGAAATTTCTTGTTTGGCTCTCATCTTCAAAAATAATTATAGGGCGCGCCCTAACATATAGGGTGCAACCTTGGAATTTTCTTTATCATCATGTTAGAAAAATACATCTTCAAAAGCTCTAGTAATTCTTCTATGCAATCATTAGGATGCGGCCTTCTGATAAACTTCTTCAATCTTAAAACTTATTAATGTCATATGATGTCTTCAATATAAATGTAAAAAATTGGTAAATACAGGGTGCGCCCTAGTTACTTTGAGCGCGGCCTCTTGTGCTTTATCAGCCAATATTCTTCCAACTTGAAAACATTAAAACGCATAGAATTAAAAATCTTCATTCATGTTGAGGGCGCGCCCTAAGGCATTACCCTTTTCAATATTCCTTTAACTTGTCAATTATTGCTTGTAATTACACAGAATTTCACAGGGCGCGCCCTAAGGCATAGAACACGACCTCTTGTAATAAAAAGAATCTTCAAAAAACTTGAAAAAATGTCTTGATAAACTTTATTAATCTTCAAATAAACATAAATCTCAACAGAACAAGGGAAGGCATACATGTATTACCCCCCGAGCTAAGGAGAATAAACTTCGAAAAATCGTGGAATAAAAACAGCAAGTCTCGACTAGAACTAAAGAAGGCGTATGTGTACTACCCCCCTAGACTAGGAGAAGATTTATTTATGCTAGTCTATAACTTAAATATAAGCCTTCATACAATAGGGGGTCAAAGCCGCACCCTACTGATAGTATTTCCTCAGATGCTCTGCATTCCATGCCCTTGGGATTGTGTTGCCATCCAAGTCTTCTAGATGGTAAGTTCCTTCCCAGATGATAGACTTGATCTTGTAAGGTCCTTCCCAGTTGGGACCAAAGACTCCATGTGCTGCTATCCTTGTATTTGGCATGACTTTCCGCAGAACTAGATCTCCTACATTGAAAGGACGAATCTTCACCTTCCTGTTGTAATACCTTGCAACCCTCTGCTGATAAGTCGTCAACTTCAACTGCGAATTAGCCCTTGTTTCCTCCAACAGGTCAAGACTCAACCTTTGGTTTACCAAATTTGCCTCTTCATCATAGAAATCTCTTCGAAATGATCCTGCCCCAATCTCTACCGGAACCATTGCCTCACATCCATAAGACAACACAAAAGGGGATTCCCCCGTTGTGGTCCTTGGAGTTGTGTTATATGACCATAAAACCATAGGAAGTTCTTCAGGCCAATTCCCTTTGCTTTCTTCCAACTTCGTCTTCAAGGTATGCTTAATTATTTTGTTGATAGCCTCTGTCTGCCCATTACTTTGAGGATGATACACAGCTGCAAATTCCTTCTGTATCCCCAAATCATCACACAACTTTCTCAATTCTTTGCTGTCAAACTGTTTTCCATTATCCGACACAAGTTTATACGGAATTCCAAACCTGCACACAATAGAGTTGAAAACAAAACCTCGAATCTTCCTTGCAGTAATTGTGGCCAAGGACATTGCTTCCGCCCACCTGGTAAAGTAATCCACAGCGACAACATCATACTTCACTCCTCCTTTAGCTTTAGGGAGCTCTCCAATGAGATCTATTCCCCACATAGCAAATGGCCATGGACTCATTAAAGAAGTCAAAGTAGTAGCAGGGCTGGTAGAATAATTGGCGAACCTTTGACACTTGTCACATGCCTTAACAAACTCGCAAGCATCCTTCTTCAGGGTAGGCCAATAATATCCTTGCCTTAACACCTTCATTGCCAACGAACCACCCCCCGAGTGATTGCCGCAAATCCCTTCATGAATCTCCCTAAGGATGTAATTGCATTCATCTCCATCTATGCACTTGAGAAGTGGTTGATTAAAACCCCTCTTATATAATATCCCATCATACTCCACGAATCTAGCTGCTTGATACTGAAGCCGTCTGGCCTCCAGCTTCTCACTTGGAAGTATACCATCTCGAATATATTTTTGAATGGGAGTCATCCAAGTAACATCGGGAATAGATTCCACTTCCATGACTTCAACCTCTAGAATGCTAGGTACTTCCTGTACTTGCAAAGGTACTGTCCCTAACAGCATAGCATCTTTCTGTGACCCTAACTTGGCTAACACATCTGCACTACAATTCTCATCTCGTGGAATACATTCTACCCATACTTCTCAAAACCTTTTAATCAACCGCTGAGCGCACCTCATGTAAAGCTCTGTCCTTGGACCTCTGCACTGAAATCCACCTTTCACTTGTCCAACCACTAGTTCTGAATCACTTAACACAATGAGATTTACTACCTTCATCTCCAAAGCCATCTTCAGCCCGTTAATCAAGACTTCATACTCCGCATCATTATTGGTTGCTTGAAATTTGAAATGAATAGCGCTCATGAGTTGATTCCCTTCAGGGGTAAACAAGATTACTCCTGCTTCAGCTCCTCCATTGTTGACAGCTCCATCTACTTGTAACTTCCACCAAGGTTGAGGAACTTCTTCGAATGGGGTTGCCCTCTTAAATAGAATTTCAGGCTCAACCAATACAATTGATTTTTCTTCATTTTCCGACTCGAATTCAAGAATGAAATCAGCTAAAGCTTGACCCTTTATAGCCATCCTTGGAGTATATTCCAAATCGAATTGTCCCAGCTCAATCGCCCATTTTAACATTCGACCAGAGGTTTCCGGCTTGTGGAGAATTCCTCTCAATGGATATGCCGTACGAACTTCAATCTTGTGAGCTTGAAAATAAGGCCGAAGCTTCCTTGACGCCAAAACTAAGGCATAAACCAACTTTTCCATGCTAGTGTATCTGGTTTCCGCATCGAGCAAACGCTTACTCACATAGTAAACCGGAGACTGATGATCAACTTCTTCTCTTACTAGTACCGCACTGATGGAATGTTCCGAAACGGCCAAGTATAAAATTAACGTCTCTCCTTCCACAGGCTTAGCTAAGAGAGGAGGATTTCCCAAATGCTCCTTTATTCTCTGAAAAGCTTCCTCACATTCAGAGTTCCATACAAAATCTTTGGCTGCCCCCTTTATCGCCTTGAAGAATTCTCTGCATTTATCCGACGATTTTGACACGAAACGATTAAGGGTAGCTATCCTTCCCGTGAGACTCTGAACTTGCTTCACACTGGACGGAGATTTCATGTCAAGAAGAGCTTTTATTTTTGCTGGATTTGCCTCGATTCCACGATGATTAACAATAAATCCTAGAAACTTCCCGGATTCTACCCCGAAGACACATTTTTGAGGATTCAACTTCATCCTAAACTTCCTCAAAATCTCGAACATCTGTTCCAAATGCTTTATATGGTCCTCCGCTCTTAAGGATTTAACAAGCATATCATCCACGTATACCTCCATGGTTTTCCCTATCAAATCCTTAAACATCATGTTCACCAACCTCTGATAGGTTGCGCCAGCATTGATTAACCCGAAAGGCATGCCAATATAACAATACAATCCTCGATCTGTAATAAAGGAAGTGTGCTCCTGATCCGGCTCATACATAGGGATCTGGTTATCACCAGAGTAAGCATCCATGAAACTTAAAAGAGCGTGTCCTACCGTGGCATCCACCAACTGATCAATTCTCGGGAGTGGAAAGCTATCCTTCGGGCATGCCTTGTTCAGATCAGTGAAATCCACACAAGTCCTCCATTTTCCATTTGGTTTTTTCACAAGAACTGGATTAGCCAACCAATCTGGATAATATGACTCTTTGATCAGCCCAACATCTAGAAGTCTATCCACCTCTTCTTTCAATGCTGTGGCTCTCTCTCCGCTTACTGGCCGGCGTTTCTGGCGAATTCCCTTCTTGGTAGGATCTATATTCAGACGGTGACACATAACCTTCGGATCAATCCCAACCATATCAGCATGACTCCAAGCAAAAACATCCAGATTGTTTAAAAGGAAATTGGTGAGCATGCCTCTTAACTTGGAGTTCAACTGCGATCCAATCTTCAGAACCTTAGTTGGATCCCTTTCATCTACCAAAATAGAAATTGTATCCTCTGCAGGACCAGTCTTTTCCACCGGTTGCGGTGTCCTTGGGTCAAGATCGAAATCAAAACTTTGAGGATCTTCAACCGGTGCTACATCCTTGGAGGGCACGTCCTCTTTAAGAGGGAAGTCTTCCTCGACAAGGGTATGCACCAAACCTTCAAGTAACATTCGCCTCCCTTCAACCTACTCACCCTTGAGATCAAATGAGATTACTTCCTCTGCGTCTTCCTCTATTTCTTCCAAAATTCCTTCCTGAAGCTCATCAAGAACCGAGGTATCATCCTCAGGGCGTGCCCTGTATAGCAGTTCTTCCTCTTCAGGTTCCTGGACAAGATAATGGGCTTTTACCTCTTCTGGGACAACACTCATGACCCCTGAACAACTCTCACGTAGGGCGCGCCCTCCATCCTGCTGTCTTCTAAACCCTTTAATCGCCTTATGGTAGCAATCTCTTGAGTCATGCTGAGAGCCCCGTACAGTTCCCACACCATTTGGCGTAGGAAATTTCATCGCGAGATGATAGATGGAGGTTACAACTTTCATTTCCTTCAACAGAGGTCGTCCTACCAGAGCATTATGTGATGAATCCACATTCAAAATCATGAAATCCATCATCTGAGTCACAGAAAGGGTTCCTTCCCCAAGAGTTACCGGTAATTTGATAGCTCCCATAACTTTTACCGATTCTCCTGAAAAACCATAGATCCATCCGTTGTCTTGAATCATATCTTTGTCTAAGAGTCCCAGCTTCTTATAAGTACTGTAGTAGAGTATGTTCACCGAGCTTCCATTGTCCACGAAAACCCGATGGACATTCTTCGAACCAATCTGAATTGCTACTACCAGAGCGTCATTATGAGGATGATGTACCCATCTAGCTTCTTCTTCGGTGAAGGTAATGTCAGCACATTCTCCCTTGAACAACTTAGGTGGCCTCAATTCCAAGCTATTCACATTTGTGAGAGGTCGATACCTCGCTTCTCTGGAATATCTCTCCATAGCGTGATTGCTATCTCCCCCTAAATGGTGTCCTCCAAAGATGATGTGAATACTCCCTTCTTTGACGAATATCTTCTCTTCCGGCTTACCATCTCCGTGGAGGGCGCGCCCTCCATCTCTCCTGTCGGGATTCTCCCTATGCTTCTTCACCTCCCTAACAATCCATTCCGTCAGGTATCCTTCCTTAATCAAATCCTCAATTTCTTCCCTGAGTTGACGACATTCATGAGTGTTATGCCCTGAGGATTCATGGAATTCACAATACTTTTTCTTATCCTTACTCTGCCAGGAGGTCAATGGTTCCGGCTTTCTGAAGAACCCTTTGTTCTTATTCACCTCAAAGATATGTTCAATAGAAGCTGCTAAAGGAGTATAGTTGCCCGGCCTTTGATCGTAAGTGTATGTATCAGGTGGACCCCAATTCCTTCCAGTTTCTGCTAAATTTACCCGGTTCGCACCAGTTGCTATACGACGAGTAGGACTAGGAGACCTATCCTTCCTTTTACCAGTCTTTCCCTTAGAACCGTTCTGACCGTCAGTTTTTTGGTTATCCGCCAGGGATTGTTCCACAATCTTGAAAGACTCAGCTTGTGCAAACACATCAGCCAACGTAGGTGGATCCCGTCCTTGAAGATGTTTCCAGAAATCAGTTCCCACTGACAATCCGGCAATTAGGAAACTCTTGAGCGTTTCATCTGTCGCTCCTCTCTCCATTGTGGATTCCGAGTTAAATCTCTTGAAATAGGATTGCAAACTCTCTCCTTCCCTTTGCTTGATGTTGGCCAAGGTCGTGGCCGGAGGAGCATATTTTACTGCGGTCTGGAACTTAGTCAAGAACAAGTTCCTCATCACCTGCCACGACGTAATTACCCCTAGACCAAGCTTCTGAAACCATTGCTGAGCACTCTCCCTGAAAGTTGCCGCCAACAATCGGCATCTAGCCAATTCCGTAACTTGATAGACATCCATCTCTATATCGAAACGTCCAAGGAATTCCACAGGGTCTGCATTTCCATGAAATCGCAAATCATTTGTCATTGATCTATACCCAGCAGGGAGCTGTGCCTCTCTAACTTCAGTCGAGAAGGGAGAGGATGTTGGCGCAGTTGCAGATATTCTTCCTCCATCCAGGTGAGCAAGGAGTTTCTTTAAATCATCTACATTAAATGTTCCCACTCCAGGAATATTCTGGATATTAGGTTGTTCCACAGTCTGAGTACCCCCCGGGGGTGGAGGCGGCGGTGGAGCCACTGTCTGAATGCCTCCTTGAACCTCTACTTGTGGTTGAATTACAACTTCCGCTCGAGTTTGATTTTGCTGACCCTCGGGATTTCCATGAGGTTGTGAATTCCCTTGAGAACCTCTCTGATATTGTCGTCCCGAGCGAGAGCGCGTCCTCGACCTTGACTCACTGGAAGTGCTTGAGGGGATTTGATGGATGCAGGGGGATCTCCCACCTGAGGGCGCGCCCTGATTACGGGGGCGCCTATTTCCCTGGTTCCAATCCATTCTTCTGTCACCGTTATCACGGTTTCTTCTTTCAGTATTATCACGATGAGGAGTTTGTTCGAATCCAAGGGGCCGCGACCTGTTTTGAACAGGGGGCATGCGCTGTGGATTATCATTTCGAGCAAGAGTTCGCTCATGTCCAAGGGGTCGCGACCTGTGGTCAGGGGGCGCGCGCTGTGGATCATGACTCTGTGGAAGGGCTCGCTCATGTCCAAGGGGCCTCGACCTGTTATCAGGGGGCACGCGCTGTGAATCATGGGGCCTCGATTCCATATGTTTGTCTTTCTTCTGGAGCTCGAGGAGCACCATCCTCAAATCATCATCATCAAGCCTTATTCCAAGGCGTTCTTTCAAGCTGGCAAAATCTCTCCTTTCTCTAGCCATTTGCTCCTCATCCCTTTGAATCTCACGAGGAGTGCGCCCTGAACGATGAGGATGAGGGCGCGCCCTCTCTTGAGGATTCACCAACCTGCGCTCAGAATTATTTTCACTAGGATGTTCAATAATAGGATCAGAATAATCTAACCTTCGAGGAGTGACCAGCTGAAATCTCCTTTCGTGACTTTCCTCCCTTCCTCGAGAATCTTCCTCGATGTGAGGGGATTTTCCTGATCGGCGATGATTTCGTGGGATACTCCGAGATTTTCTCCTTGATTCTTGCTCTTCCTCCACAGAACCCAATCTCGCCCCGAAACTATTTATGGCATCTTGCATAACATACAGCTGTTCCATTAATGCCGAATTACTGATGAGAACGGGCGGCTGTCCACCGACGGCGGCCGGAGTTCCCTGATGTCGCGGAGGAGCAGAAACATTTTCCGGGACATAAGCTTGATGACGCGCTTGGTTATCTCCCAAGCTATCTTCAGAATCGTAACCATCTTCTTCTTGAGAACCTCTATCATGATTGTGAGACATCTTTTCCTCCTAAGATGTAGATCTTGATTGGCACCCCTCCTTCTAGCGCCAATTTGTTGACGGAGGAATTTGGGAACAACAAATTTCGAGGTACGTCGCCGGAAACAAGATCTGATGCGGTGGTTCTTTGCCGGAGAAAACGGTGGTGTGTGGTTGTTGAACGTAATTGGTGGTTGAGATTGATAGGGTTAATGGCGGCTATTCAGAGCTCTCGACTTCCAACCCCTCAATCGACCTACGTACCCCTGTATTTATAGGGGATCAAGCGAGACGTAGTTCTTGGAGAACAAGAAACCCAAATGGGCTTGGATAACGGACCAGCTTCCGGAATGTTCTACTGTGAGGCCTAACCACAAAGGCCCAAGGCTCATCCAAGATCTCAAGACTTCAAAGATAAGGAAACTTCCCCCGTCGAGGACTAGTCCTATCCGTTACCAGCTATTTCTTGATTTCAAGGATGCAGGTATAGCCGTGGTTTACCCCAAGTGCAGAACACATCCCTGTCCCCCGAATGAGAAGCACCCACCAGATAGCAGGACAGGTGATCCAGAGCTTTTGGGTGCAAAGTGCAGGATTACTCCAAAGTTCTCCAATGAGAGCGCGCCCATTGGCTACAGGAACAGAGCTCCCAAAGCACACACTAGAAAGTCCCCATCTTTCCACCTTAGGGGGCGCCCTTAGTGTTTAAGAAGGGTCCTTATATCCAGGCAAACCCCTGGAGGCCTTCTGCGACGGACATCCCCCTCCTGAGATACGACAGGAGGGAATTCTTCAATAATCAAACAGGTCAATCGACATTATTTTCATCTTAGAATTCCATCATAACCTAGGGCGCGGCCTAACACCCCCTGGGCGCGCCCTAACCTCTAGAAACCCTAATTCATTCTCTAAAATTCCAAATTGAACCCGTTTTTTACCCGAATCCATCTTGAAATACCCGAACCGAATTTTGGCTATAACAATTATAAAAGTTTTTACTAAAATTTCTATTGATGAGAAACGTTATGTCTAAATTATGTTTTATGACATTTTAACTTTTTTTTATATGATCATTTTTCCATTGTTAACATAGGAGATAATGAGACGAAATTTAAATGTTAGTAGATATATTAGGTGATTAGTTGTCATACTAGCAGCATTATGTCTAAACTTGCTTTATGTTTTGTTCCCATGGATATCTAAGATCTGTTTATTGTATGCTAGCACTAATTTGAGATGATTTTGCCAGTGTACTTATGCATGAATATATGAAATGTTTTGATGTCCTATGCAAGTTAGTTTTCATCCAATTATATAAATTTGGTGTTGTCTTACTTAATCACAACTTCACAAGGTACACCCACTCCGGTGTTGTATTCAGACAAATGGAATCTATCAGATGTCGTACTTTAAAAGAAAGTGAAGAAGTTTCAAACGAGATTTTAAGTATCCTCTTTTTTAGCCTCTAAGAGCATGTCCAACAGTGTTTTGTAAAATGATTGGCTAAATATTGATTATATAAAATTTGTTGAACCTGTAACGTGTTTTACTCCAATGGGATTGACTATATTGGTTGGCTATATTTTAAAAATGGTATGTTATTATTATTTCAAGTTATTAAAAATAGAATGTATCATTTTTATATGGTAATTGATGATGTGAAGTTAAACTGCAGGTTGCTGAAGGTTCAACAAATATAGCCAACCTATTGTGATTATCTATATTTTTACCTAAGAGTTTTGTCCCATTGGAATGGACAAAATTTTACAAATTCTCTATATATCTTATTTAAGGTAATTTATTTTAAATTTTACCTAAGGGCTTTACACCATTGGAGATGCTCTAACAAGAAAGAAGAGTATACAATTTTATGTATTTCTTGTGTTTGTAGTTGTTTGTTAGTTTTTAATGTTATATATTACATTTTTCTGTATTATACATCTTATTTAAAGTCAAACATTATGGCGAATAAATTGTTAATTTGGGCATTTAGAAATGGGACTGGTCTACAGCAAACGTATGCTGCAGCATATAGTACCGCAGAAAGTTTCTGCGGTACGGTGTAGAGTAGGGTTTTTGCTATGAAAACAGGGGGCTCATCTCTCTACGTACCGCAGAAACTTTCTACGGTACGGATGTACGGTACGGTATGCTGCAACATACGTATGCAGTTGACCGCCAGCCTTTAGAAATTTGATATTTTTGTTTATGGTGAACATAAATCTTGTCATTTATCCAATGATTTGCAGATTGTATGACACGTTAATCAAAGAGTAAAATAATTAGTATCTACTCGTGATTTGTGAATATGTATATAAGAAGATGATCACATGAGAATCCAATTTAAAATGAGAACTGATATTAAATCTCAACCCTCCATTTTTAATATCTCAAATTAGTATGAGCTACACATACTAGATCTAAATTTCTCTTCTCGATTATCTGTTTTTCTTCTTTATCTTCTTCACTTAAGCACCTCCAACTACTAAAATCACCATCATTGGCGCTGCCACTAACACCGTCAATATTTACTAGCATCGTTCACCTTCTTTCTCCGTTCGTTACTATCATTAATCTCCCCCTCTAACCTTTCTCATCCTTCTACCGTCTCCTCAAAACAATTCCGGCCAAATAATCGAAATTTACACATTTGAAGTCGGTCTTTGTTTGCATAGTCATACTCTACTAGAAACCAAAATATACTATACTAGAAACTAAATATGTACTAGCTTAAAACCCGTGCAATGCATGGATTTTTCTTAATATTATATGAATTTTTTTTATTAATTTAAAAATGTTTTTTAGAACATGAATTTTTTAGGATTAAATTTTTAAATGAGATGATTTGATAATAATTACATAAATGTTATCCATGATATTCTAGATTTTAGTTAGATAATGCAGAAAAAATTATAGGTTTTAGTTGAAAAAAGTAATCGTTAATTATTAGTAATTATAAAATTATTATTTTATTTTATTAAATAGAATATCTGTGATATTAGTTACAGAAAATTAAAAAGGTAACATGTCTTAGGTGAAAAGAATAATTAATTAGTTTATAGTAATTATAATTTAGTTATGTTATTTTATTAAATAAAATTGTTCGTAATGTTTTTAGAAAATGAGAAATTAACGTTTTCTAGAAAAAAAATGGATTTTAGTTAGAAAATATAGAAAAACTAATATATTTTAGCTGAAAAAGGTCATCGATTAATCATTAGTATTATAATATTATTTTACTTTATTAAATAAAACCACCCGTGAAATAATTGGAAAAAGAGAGATTTCATGATTAAAAAAAAAGGATAGATTTTAGTTAGAAAAATAGAAAAGGTAACGTGAAATTTAAAAAGGTAACATGTTTTAGGTGAAAAAGGTAATTAAATAGTTTATAGTAATTATAATTTAATTATCTTATTTTACTAAATAAATTTGCTCGTAGTATTTTTATAAAATGAGAAATTAATGTTGACCATGATATTTCTAGAAAAAAAGGGAATTTAATTAGAAAAGATGGAAAAAATGTTACGTTTTAGCTAAAAATGTAATCAGTTAATTATTAATAGTATAAAAATATTATTTTATTTTTATTAAATAGAACCACCCGTGATATAATTGGAAAAAGAGATATTTTAGTTAGAGAAAAGGTAACGTGTTTTGGCTGAAAAAGCTAATTGCCCGTGATATAATTGGAAAAAAAAAAATTTTAGTTTGAGAAAAGAGAAAATGTAACGTTTTTTGGCTGAAAAGGGTAATTAATTAGTTAATAGTAATTATAATATAATTATGTTATTTTATTAAACAAAATTGCTCATAATGTTTTTAAAAAAGGAGAAATTTTAGTTAGATAAAATATAAAAGATATTGTACTTTACCTGAAAAAGGAAATTATTTAGTTTTGAAAAATAGAAAAGGTAATATGTTTAATCTGAAAAAGAAAATTGATTAGTAAAGAAGAAATTTTAGTTAGATAAAATATAAAAGATATTGTATTTTACCTAAAAAAGAAAATTATTTAGTTATTGAAAAATGGAATATATAATATGTTTAACCTGAAAAGGGAAATTGATTAGTTAGTAGGATGGATTTATTTGTAATTAAGTAAGGATATACCGTACCGATCAACCAAACTTTTAATGTTTCGGCTTTTATGTAATAGTATTGATTTGTAAATATAACATACTTTAAAAATAAAAATAAATATATTAATTCTATTTGTGCGATTATTTTCCTGCTTTAATCACTATATTATACAATACAATGGTAATCACTGATTTGTGTATCCAGTGTAGTGACCATAATTCGCAATCACTATTTTACACAAGGGCAATCACCTATTTATATCATAGATATCACTAATTTTTATTATTTAAATCACTAAATTTCAACAACGATATATATATATATATATATATATATATATATATATATATATATATATATATATATTTGTATGAACATTATTAAATCACTACTTTTGATCCCTTGCCATCTATATTTTGATCAATTCCAATCATCATCATCACCAAAAATAATTAATAAATATTAAAAATTTTGAAGATAATTAGATATGGTACAACAATGTTAAATTTTGATGATTCAATTTTGAATTTGGTGATTTTGGTAATGGTGACAAAGATGAGATGGTGATGTCAAACTGTCAATGGTGACCGCAATGTTTTTGGTGCTTATAAATACAAATTTAATATATAAGAGCATCTCCAACCTTTGGTGCTTATAAATACAAATTTAATATAAAAGAGCATCTCCAACCATGTAGAATCCTTAGTTAAAAGTAATTAAAATATTCTATAAATAAAAATTATAGAGATTATGTAAAAAAAATCAACTCCAATGGATCATTTTCCTTGTCTATATTTTTAGCCAACCTCCTGATATTGGCTATATTTGTCGAATCTCTAGAGACTTGTAAGAGCATCTCCAAGGGTATAAAACCCTTAGCTAAATTATCCATGTGGCATCTAATGTCACTATTTAGATAATATGTAAAAGTTTGAGCACTCCAACCATCAAACTTTTAGCAAAAAATTATAGATAACCATTTTTGATTGGCTATATTTGTTGAATCAATGAACCCCTTATGTATAATTTTACATAATAATAATTATAGATAATACCCTTGGAATGCACATCCTCACCCTTAGCAAAAATTTTACAATATCAAGATAGCTAATCAATATAGCCAACAATTTTACATAATACCTTTGGAGATGCTCTAAGAAGATTCCACATCATCTCTTACCATATTCAAATGATATATTCTATTTATAATAATTTAAAATAATAATAACATACTATTTTTAAAATATAGTCAATCAATATAGCTAGTACCATCGAAGCACAACGCCTGTAAATTATACATAATCAGTATTTTCTATTATTTTAGCCAATCATTTTAGTCAACCCCATTAGAGATGCTCTAAATAAACTAATTTTGATGATTAAGTAATGGGAAATTCCAAATTGTACCATTGTACAATTAGTTTTTTAATGGAATACCATTCACTATTTTTGACTTCCATTTCCAAATGATACATTGTACAATAAGTTCCATGAAATACCACTCCGTCAGCCAAAATGTTAGTATTTGTATTTTCAAATGGTACCATCGTAAGTTAACTAGTAAATGGTACCACATGAAAATGGTACTAAATGAAAAGTCATTTTTACAATGATATTAAATGAAATATCCTTTTAGTAATTGATTTTTAATCTCATAATAAGAAAGTTATCATTATAATATCTCCATGTATATATATATATTTGTGTATGTGTGTTTGAATTATTCGTAATTCGTGTAAATACGTCTATGTATATACTCTATTAATTAAATATTATTTACGTTTTATGAGCATTTTTTTACAAAAGTTTGGTTTAAATTCAAGCTTTTATCAAGTTGGGCCAATTTTTTTTTTTTTTTTTTTTTTTGTGTTTTATAGGTCGAAGCATGTCAGGCTCTTGGTCCGGAATATATATGCCTCATTATGCTATTCCAGTTTAGAGTTCAGATAGGGCTCTATTAAGCCTAAATCCTTTTTCATAAATATCTTAATATGCAACACTCTTACCTCTCGCATAGAGCATTTTCTCATTATCCTTCAACTCGTCGTATTTGTGATCATGATGGATATGTTCAAATTTGCAAGATTTGCTTATTGAACATTCCTATTATATATGTCTAAAAATTGTTTTGTATCTCGATTTTATCGTAGGCCATCATCTAAACTGATTTGTAGAATATATAGTTGATGACTAGTTTTGCTTTGACTGAATTTCAACTCAATTCAAAATTTTGTGTTCATTTTCTCTTGTGCACACTTTATTAGTTTACATTTAATTTTTATGCAAACAAATGAAAAGTTAAACTCGATTTAACATCTGATTCTATGTAATTCAATTACAAATTTTTAGTTTTTAATAATGTCCGAATTAGTTACAATCCGATTTGAAAATATTATTGCACAAGAATATTAACATGATTTAATATGAATTAGTTTGTCATTTTAATGGCTATGAAGTTATAATTTAATCCTTCTATTTTTAAAAATTACAAAATTATCATCCTTTAATAATTATGTAAAAAGCAATGAAATTATGTTAATATTGGTATTCCAACAACTGACCTTCTATCACGCTCATACCATAATTAATTCTGCTACACTTAATTTTGAGTTTTGTTTAAAAATTATGTAAGATAAATCACATATTTTCTTCTTGTCTATTACTTTTATTTCTATTTTTGAGTAAATAAAATATTGATTTGTATATTTCTAGAATATTGATATAAAAATAAAATTTTAGATTACACATAATTTAGTTGAGTACAAAAAATAGTTTTATTTACAAACGTTTCCATGTAGATATTAAATTCATAAAATTAAAAATAAGATTTGATTTTAAAAAATATGTAAATTTTAGTTATCAAATCATTCTTGCATCACATTAGTTTTTGGTATATTAAAATTATAATATGTGAGTTATATTATGGGATTTTGTTCGACCAACTATTTAGATTGTCAACAATTTAAATATACTAGCTTATAGTCCGTGCAAAGGACGAGTTACTTTTATATATTTTTAAAATTATACAAAATAGAGTATAATAATTTATTATAGATATAATTTAACTTTGTAATATTAATTAATAAAATTATTAGTAATAATAATAGTTATTTAATAAATGACATGTATTGTTTAAAACTAATAATATAAAATATTACTGTAAATTTATTGTTGACGGGATTCGAACATTGGATGTTTAGAAGAGGGATTTAAAAATAGAATATTTCTTATTATTAGATCTGACGGTTATCATATATTTACTAAATATCTAACGATCACTATTTTTTTAACGGTTGTGATATGGGTGAAAAATAATCCCTAAAGACATAATTAATGCAACATTTATTGGCTCATTAATAAGGCTCGAAACCTTAGTTGGGCATTAAATTCGTAATTTACAGCCCAAACCGGGGACGCCCGGTATAAGCTTGTTTTTAACATGGGCCTGGTCCACAAGCCAGGAACGTTCTGGAATCAAGGAACGTTCTAGAATAGCCCCGGGCTAAGTAGTAGCCCCCAAGGCACCTAATTCGATATAGAAACAGACTCCTACAAGGAAAGAGTCTAGAACCTTCCTCAAGGCGGTGGCTTGCCAACCAAGTCTCCAAATCCTACCATAATTCTAGGGCTCTCACAGCATATATAAGGGCCTGACCCCTCATTCTCAGAACTACGTCTTGGCTTGATTCTCAACTCTGAGATACGTAGGCATCTTGTGAGGACCCGAATTAGGTCACGAAAACGCAAGCGCATCCATTAAAGCACGAAGCTCACGAACCCTAGCCGCAATTTAATAACCCTAACTTTTATTCCACAACATTTGGCGCCGTCTGTGGGAAGACAACATCAACCATGGCTAACACACGAGGAACAACATCGGTCTCAACTGAGGCCACCCCCGTTACTTCTGTTCCACCAGCCGTCACCTCCGCTCCACCTGTTGTTACGGATCAAGGGCACGTACCCCCATCAACGGAGACAACCATTCAAACTCAAGTTTCTCAACCTATAGGTACGAATCCCCATGCTGAGAGAACCCTACCTGTGGTCGTCCACCCGGGGCAGGAGACTAGCCAACTTCATATGGTGGTCTCTCCTCTGACTAGCAGTCCACCACTTCCAGGAGTTCAGATCTCCACCACTACACTCCCCGTAAACACCAACCCGGCATACGGGTTGCTTAACTATCCCTCAAATCGAAGGGAACCTGGACCAAGCAATCATTCCCTGCAGATACATGAGCCGTATCAACCACCTTACATTAGGGGTTTAGCCCCTCCTGAGCAAGGATATTACAATTAAAAAGCCACATTTGGCAATCAAAGCCATGCAAGGCTGTGGAGGCTAAGGATTAGCTACTCTTCAATATTCAATTTTTAAGCACTTGGGTTGAGAATCCAAGGATGAAGACCAACATAGAACATTGCATTCCAGTCCTAAGATTAAGGGATATAAGAATATCCTTGAACAAGGATTAAGAAGTTCAAGCAAGTTTTCGTCTCAGAAGTTTAAAAGGTAAGAAGCCCACGGGATTGTATTTCTCAAAATCTAAATCGAGGAATCAACCTTAGATCCTTGACCTAGAATCAAGAAAAACGAGAAGCAAAGATAGGTTTGAAAACCCTAAAATCAGAACAAAGGTTTGAGACAAGCCATGAAAGACATGAAGTCAAATAAGGGATTCTAGAGAACTTTAGTTTGACATCAATCCAAAAGAAAGGTTGTGAATACTTGGTAGTCGACATATGAACACCAACATTGAACATTTGAACATCAACCTCGAATCCTAGGTGGAGAAACACGAGATATTAGCCATGAAGGCCAAGATTATGTATGAAGACCAAACTTGAGGGGGTCATGAACCTCCAATCAAGATCTAAAGGTTGAAACTTCAAGTCAAACCTTGAAAACCAGTATGAAATTTTGGATTCTCGATCCAGAATGCCAACGTTGAACATCTGAGCACCAGCATTATACCAACCCTGAAATGGAGATTGAAAGCCTCCTAGGGAAGTTTCAAGACCTTAAAGCCGATCAGAAGCCAAGAGGGCCTTCAACCGACCAGAGGCTCTGGAGGAGCTTCAGCAGACCAAAAACCTTCTGGTCTTGAACCGGCAACTTTGATAGATGTTTTGGTGGTTTAAAACACCCAAAACTTGGCTTGAAACCATGTGATGGTAGTCCAATATGCTCTCTTTCATTAAAATCCAAACTTCAAGGTTAGAGTTTAAAGAACTTCCTTGAGGTTGAAAACCCTTGATTTCGAACATCAACGTTCGACATTCGAACATCAACATTCGAGCATCGACGTTCAACACTTGAACAGCCCCAAGGCCGAGCACATGCCAGCCGAAAGGCCGCCAGAGAAGCCCCAGGAACCAAGACAAACATTGAAGCCATGACGGCCAATAGAGCCGAGAAAGGTTGTTTTAAAAACTCTAGGTTGATGTCAACCCAAGATGAGGAGTCTGCAGGAGCCATTTACCATAGGCTAATAAGCAAGATTTTTGCACCCTTGACCGGAGAGACCATGGAGGTCTACATGGATGACATGTTAGTAAAGAGCCTAATCAAGGCATGCCATATTAAGAACCTCAGAGAGGCATTTGAAGGGCTGAGGCATCACAAGATAATGTTGAATTCACACAAGCGTGCCTTTGGCATTGGATCAGGAAAATTCTTGGGTCTGATTGTTTCGAAACAAGGAATCGGGGCCAACCCTAATAAGATCAAGGCAATCCTAGATATGGAATCACCATGATCCATAAAGGACGTACATAAATTGACTGGAAGAATGACAGCCTTAGGGAGATTCATCTCCAAGTCTGGAAACAAGTGTTTGCCTTTCTTTCAATCATCGAAAAGAGTAAAGAATTTTGAGTGGACTACAGAAATCCAAAAGGCCTTTGAGCAGATGAAGAAATACATGGTTAAAGCCCCGTTGTTGGCCAAATCAGTCCCGGAGAGACCCTTTATTTACACTTGGTAGTATCTGACCAAGCATTAAGCGTTGTGCTCATTAAAGAAGAAACTAAGGTTCAGAAACATATCTACTATGTAAGCGGTGCTCCATGGAGCCGAATTGAACTACTCCGCTATAGAGAAGTTTTCTTTAGCCATGATCATGGCCCCAAGAAAATTAAGACCTTACTTTAATCACATAAAATCGAAGTCTTGACGGACCAACCATTGAGAAACATCATGCACAACCCGAAGGCTAGTGGGAGATTGATTAGATGGGCAATAGAACTCGAATAATTTGATATCGCGTACAATCCTTGAATTGCAATTAAGCCACAGGCACTTGCTGACTTCGTGGTTGAATGTACCATTGACAACCAAGAAGTCGGGGGGCAGGAAGGCACAACACCCTAGCAAGGGCAAGATGAGACACCCCAAGAGGGAGAGAAAGATGAAGTTCCAAAGGAATATTGGGTGACCTGTTTTGATGGGGCATCAAAAACAAAAACAAGTGGAGCTCGTTTAGTTCTACTGACCATTGATGGCTCGCGATTGAATATGCCTTGAAGTTGAATTTATCAACGACCAATAACGAGGCAGAGTATGAAGCCTTAATAGCCGGACTAGGCTTGGCTCTAGCCATGAGGGCCACAAAATCTTAAAGTCTGTGGAGACTCAGGGCTGGTGATAGCCCAAGAGAATGGCGATTTTGAAGCCAAAGATGAAATGATGATGAAATACTAGAGGATTATAAAATCACAGTTGATATGGTTTGAGGAATGCCTCCTTGTATAACGGCCGATGCCTTGTCTAAATTCGCCTCGTCTGAAATCGAGAATTATACTAGAAGTGTCTACTATCAGGTCTTGGAGACCCCCACTATAGAGCGCAAGTTGTTGGCACCCATCGACATTGGAAGTTGCTGGATAGATCCCCATCAAAGCTCATCTTGAGACTGGTTGGCTCCCTGATAATGCCTTGGAGGCACGAAAACTATCAATGAGAGCATTGAGATATGCGTTGATCTAAGCCTTGATGGCTACCAAGAATGTAGGCCTTCACTCAAACTAGTCGATTGAATTCAAGGTCTCGAATCAAGGATTCAGCAAATGGGTCAAAGCCTTGATGATCTCTCAAACATACGCACGGATGCTAGAAATACCCATGAAAAAACTATTTTGGCTCCAAAAATGCCTTAAACGATGTTTTTTGGGGTCGAAAAGTGGGGCAAATAGGATAAATCGTATTTGCAGGACCTAGAGCTCTGAAATACCTTCGATTTGATATATCGTGGGTCTCCATCGGAGTAACGAGTCAAAAGTTACGGATGATTTTGTGTGTACAATACTTTTTTCACAAAATTCAAACCAAAGCAAGGTTCTATGAACATAAGAAGAAGGTTGGAATCAAAATCAAGGATAAAAAACCAACCAAAGTATCCTAGACTTGAAGTCAGGTGTTGAAAAACAAGGGAATTCTCTATGCAGATGACCGAGAAGCAAAGACCTCTTTGATAAGGGGGGCAAGACCAAGGTTGTTTGAAACACCCTATTGTAAGGATGGAAAGGTGTTTGAAAACCAAAGGCCATAGGTGAATCCAAGGTTATTTGACACCAAGAGTTCAAGAACAAGTTAAGGCCCGGAAGGTCTTGAAAACTAAGAAGTAGGTTGTTTGAGATCAATGATCACAAAACCAACCAAGGTGTGGCAAACTCCCTCTAAAAAAAAGGGGGAGGCTAAAGACAAGATTTGATTTTGGTCAAAATCAGGGTCAAAAGTCAAAGTCAAAGTCAAAGGGTCAAATTTTGACCAAAAATTCAAAAAAAAAATTGGGAGGGGCCCAACCGACCAGGGGTGGCCGACCAGGCACCCTTGGCCAAATGGACGACCAGCCATGGCCGACTAGAAGGATGGGAGGAAAAAATGGTCCAGGTGTTTCAAACACCTGGACCCCCCCTAAACGACTTCGTTTGGCCCCCAAACGCTAAAATATGCTTCGTTTGTTCCCAAATTTGAGATTCAAGAACCTTATAAGGTCCTCTACAAGCCTATGTAAGTGCCCAAGTGATTCTTTGAAGTTGAAAAAATGACCTTGTTTGAAAACAAGGTCTGGTTTGAAAACCAGCTTAAAATGAGGTATTCCGCCTCCAAAACGTTAAAAAATGCATGTTTTCATGTGATTCTTCTTCATACCAGGAGATTATAAGAATCCCTATCATATAAGCTGAACTTCAAAATTTGGGTTTAGAAATGTCAGGGGTGTTCAGAAACCGTGAGGGTGTTGAAAGACCCTGAAGGTGTTTAAGACACCTAGTCCAGAGGACCGTATTCCTTGTCTAAACAACTCAAAAATGGGAATTTTCACGTGATTCTTTCTCTAACCAAGAGGTTATAAGATTCTCTATTGGATTAACTTGACTTCAAAATTTGAGGTTAGGATTTCACTAATCGCAGTTAGGGGGTGATTAACCTCGATTAGCTACCTATAAGGACTTTCGCTTCAAAATTAACCTATCCTGAGGTTATGAGTGAATGTCCTACTAAAGAATACATTAAAGATGAGTTAGTTAACCTTGATTAAGGCCTTTATAGCCCCGCTTAGGGTTGTTTAGCCCCGATTAGGACCAAATTAGCGTCTTTTACTCAAAATTTAGTCTTAATTAAGGCTTATGAGCAATGACCACCTAATATTATCCCCAACTTAAATAAGTTGAGGGTAATAAATCACTAATGAGTTTATGATAAAGGATCCTATGCACGGATTGCACATGGATTAGTGTCCACGAGCTCAAAACGGCACTAATCCTATTCCCGAAAGGCCCAGAAATCTTAAGAAAAAGGTTCGAGAGGCCAAGGAACGTTTAACTTTATTAAGTATTAACTTGGGAGAGAATTTTAGTCATTGTGAATGTGTAGGTCGCTCCACACTTCACTGTAAGACGATACCCTGGTAGGGCCGATGTAACCTTAAAATTTCCACGAAATAAAGTTTTCCTAGAAGTTGGGGGGCAAATGATATGAGTGAAAAATAATTCCTAAAGACATAATTAATGCAACATTTATTGGCTCATTAATAAGGCCCGAAACCCTAGTTGGGCATTAAATTCGTAATTGATAATTAAGCCCAAAGTACAGCCCAAACCGGGGACGCCCGGTATAAGCTTGTTTCTAACATGGGCCTGGTCCACAAGCCAGGAACGTTCTGGAATCAAGGAACGTTCTAGAATAGCCCTGGGATAAGAAGTAGCCCCCAAGGCACCTAATTCGATATAGAAACAGACTCCTACAAGGAAGGAGTCTAGAACCTTCCTCAAGGCGGTGGTTTGCCCACCAAGTCTCCAAATCCTACCATAATTCTAGGGCTCTCACAGCCTATATAAGGGCCTGACCCCTCATTCTCAGAACTACGTCTTGGCTTGATTCTCAACTCTGAGATACGTAGGCATCTTGTGAGGACCCGAATTAGGTCACGAAAACGCAAGCGTAGCCATTAAAGCACGAAGCTTACGAACCCTAGCCGCAATTTAATAACCCTAACTTTTATTCCACAACAGGTTGGTTGAAGCAAACAACCAAACTACAAATTATCCCCTAGTTTGCTTATTATAGATTAGTATAGATGATTAGTCTAAAAACATAAATATTTAAACATACACGAAAAATAATTGAAATTATGTTAAAAAGATGAGAACTCTAAAAATATGATATATGTTATATATAAAAAAATAACATAATTAACATTCAAATTAAATTAAAAAAGATATAAATTTTTAAATCATAAATATTACAAAACTACAATAATTATTTATAATAAACAAAGATTATAACTCAATTATAAAATGAAAGAATGCCCTAAATACCAACTTTTCACCTACCCACCTCCCAAAATACCCACGTCGCGGAGAGTGTGCCCAGAATACCCACCAGACACGCCAGTGCGTGAGGCGTATCCTATGTCATGCATTACTGAAATGCGTATCACTTGTCACGCATTCCTAGTTGCGTGATGACGTCATCTGACGTCATTCTTCACAGAAAGCTCTGGTCGTCTCTCTCAGCTGAAAATCGCCAGTCTCGTCACCCTTCTTCGATCCCAGCCCTCTCTTAACCATTAATTGATCTGAGCACACGAACACCATCCCCATACCTCACTCTATCTTCCTCCCTATCTGTTTTAGTGTTCCTGGCCCCGCAGGGGCGTGTTGAAGCTCACCGGAAAAAACAAATCGGAAAAGTATGGTCGAATTTGGCGTTTCTAATTGTGCAAAACAAACGTAACAAAAATGGTACGGTTGTGTAGAGATTCAAACATCGATTCGAATGGTATGTATTACGTTTTGGGAAAACTGCTAGTTTGGATGGACGGCTCGATTAAAAAACCGGCGAAAATCGCAGCCACCGTCGCTCCTGGGTATTGCAAATCCGGCAAAACAACATATTTCAAATTGGTACATCCATGTAGATCGTCGAAAGACGATTCCAACGATATATAATACGTAACGGGAAAATGATTGATAGTGTGTGAACGAGCCTCGCTGGAGTTTTGCCAGAAATCGCCAAAATCAATATTGGGGGAGAGCTCGCGTGAATCTGAGGGAAAGTGATAGATAACGTCATCTGACATCATCACGCACGTCACAGATGCGTGACATGGGATGCGCCGGACACAGATGCGTATCTTAGTTATATACGACTATGGTATAGGCGTAAGCTACTGCTTACTCTTATGTAATAGGCGTAACCACCTATTTACTCTTCAGCCTTCAGCCGTAGGCGTATCGGAGGATACTCCTCTGTCGTAGCCGTATCTGGTGGGTATTTTGGGCGGCTGTTCGCGAATCTGGACATTTTGGATAAGAAATAATAAAAAGTAGGCATTTAGGGCACTCACCCTTATAAAATAGGATACATATGAATTTTTACATAATATGATAAATTGATCAATATTATATATAATGATTTAGTTATATTGTAACTATAATTAGATCAGTATACGACAAAATCGAAAATTTAAATTGGATTTCATATACATGCACGGGTCATTAAAGTTGTTTTAACATATTTAACGATGACTGAAATATTTAGAAAAATTTAAAATTGAGTTAAAAATAATTCAAAATATAATATGAAAAATTGGCATGCAAAATTATAAAATAACTATAAAAATATTAGATAAATTAAAATTTTATCATTTATCATATTTCTAATTACAAAATTATTTACATATATATCCTATTTTGGACACAGACTTTTAGGACTTCTACGCTAGTTTTATATTTATACAGGGAGTTACTCGAACCCTTATGAGAACTAGGAACCAATTCCCAAATCACTAAAACCATTTCAATAAATCACCAAATTATTATATATGAGTAAATTGCACTTGGTGGCTTGTACTATTTTGTTTTTGCACGTTAGTTGCTATTGTTTTTTACTCAGCATTTGCATGGCCACACAATGTTTTTAAAGCAAAAAAAGGGCTCCGCACAATACAGCTTGACGGTGTTAACGGAAGGTGAGGGCATTTTGGGCAGTTTGCATTGTTTAATTCATAAATATGCATTTTGTCCATACAATTTGCATTTTTAATCTTTTAAAATTCATATAAAATCATTATAATTGATTTTAATCATGATACCTTTTGCATTATCATCTTAGTGATATTGTTGAGTTATAAAAATTAGTGTGGATATTTAATTGTATGATTTGGTATTTTTAAATGATTTAAAAGACATTATTTCTTTTAAAGAGCTTTTATTTCGAAAATTCGTATAAAATTCATTCTTGATCCAAATATTATTTTAAAAATATGGGGATGCTTCTAATTTTATGATCTTTATTTTAAAAAAATTTACGAAATATTTTCTCCCCATTTCCTATTTTATGTCGATTTAATGGTGGTTTAAAATCAGTTTTTCAGAAAAACTGATTTTATTGGTGCCCACTGGTATGCATATACCACGAAATTTGTTATAGAAAGTGATACCTCTTGTGATTGCTTTACCAAAACAACATGCATCACTTGTATTTTTAATTAAATAAAATTTTGTATATTGAATTTTATGGTGTTAATTTTTTCGATTGAGATACAATTTTTTCTCGGTCTTGCACGAACACAATCAAGGAATTCATGTATTCTTAAATTTAAGAATAATGTATTTTTAAAATTATTCCCTTTTTATTATTAAAATAAAGAATAATGCTCCTTCCATTTTTTTTAATATCACTTTAATATAATATTGTCTTAATATTTTAAATTGTATGAAGTACATTTATTTATTTTCTAAAATATGAATTTAATTTTAGGAAAACTTTTTTTTTATTAAGTTTAAAAAGGTCAAAACTACAACTAGTGGGGAAAATACAAGGAAGAAACGCAAAAAGAAAATGATGGAATAGGGTAAAGGGAAAAAAATAAATACTCCATGAAAATAGCTAAAAATAAAGGAGATAAAGTAGGAAATGGTGGTAAGAGCCCAGAGAAAAAAACACCCCCTCCAGTGCAGCTTAGAGTTGAGAAAGGCTAGTACATTCTTCAAGTAGTACTGTAAAGTTGAATATAAAAGGGAAAACTATTTCTAAAGTCCCTAAACTATTACCGTTTTTTTTTCTAAGTTCCTGAACTAACAAAGTGAACTTCTAGGTAATCAAACTTTTGAATTTTTCCCATCGCAGTCCTTCTGTTAGATTTTGACTAACGCCGTTAGTCAATGATTTATTACTATTAGGCATTTCTTATGTAAGTCCCTAAACTATTAGGCATTTCTTATGTAAGTCCCTGAATTGAAAATTTATTTACTTTCATTCTTTTTAGCTTAGAATTTAATTTATTTTCTTTTTTAACTTTGCATTTATTTGTGTTCTGAAAAACATTAAAAACTTAATATATATGTACAATGTTTTCATTTTAACTTTGTTTATATTTATATTTTTAGTAATTTTTATAAAGTCGGTGCATATAATATAAAAATTGTTTAATTTATTCCTGATATGTAAATTTTAGATGTATATCACACTTTGGCGAATGATTTTATTTATATATTTTCAATAAATTAGAATATATAATATTATAATTTTTTTTCTAATAAATAAATAAAATATTAAAATTTTTAATCACTTGATTTTTTTATATATAAGTTCATGTATTTTTATAGTTCAGTTAACATTACTCATTTTAATATAACTAGCTTATAACCCGTGCGATGCACAAATTCTTTTGATATGTAATAAATTTTATTTTATGTTAAAATTTAGTTAGATAAAATTTAAAAGATAATGTATTTTATGTGAAAAAGGAAATTGATTAGTTATTGAAAAATAGAAAAGGTAGCATGTTTTACCTGAAAAGGGAAATTTATTAGTTAGTAGTAATTATGTAATAATATATGCAAAGTTAAAAAAGAAAATTAGTAAAATTCTAAACTAACAAGGATGAAAGTAAATAAAAAATAAATGTGTAATAAATGTGATTTTTAATATAAAATTGAGATTTAAATTTAAATTTTCAGTTCAGGGACTTAAATAAGAAATGCCTAATAGTTTAGGGACTTACATAAGAAATGTCTAATAGTAATAAATCGTTGACTAACGGCGTTAGTCAAAATCTAACGGAAGGACTGCGATGGGAAAAATTCAAAAGTTTGATTACCTAAAAATTTACTTTTTCAGTTCAGGGACTTAGAAAAAAAAACGGTAATAGTTCAGGGACTTTAGAATTAATTTTCCCAATATAAAAACTAGACTAATATTTTATTACAGTAGGTTTCAGTTATGCTAGGTATTACTACTGAGTAGAAACAGGAATAAATCAGTACAGTTGTCGTGGTATATGCATACCAGTGGGCACCATTAAAATCAGTTTTTCTGAAAAACTGATTTTAAACCACCATTAAATCGACATAAAATAGGAAATGGGGAGAAAATATTTCGTAAATTTTTTTAAAATAAAGATCATAAAATTAGAAGCATCCCCATATTTTTAAAATAATATTTGGATCAAAAATGAATTTTATACGAATTTTCGAAATAAAAGCTCTTTAAAAGAAATAATGTCTTTTAAATCATTTAAAAATACCAAATCATACAATTAAATATCCACACTAATTTTTATAACTCAACAATATCACTAAGATGATAATGCAAAAGGTCTCATGATTAAAATCAATTCTAATGATTTTATATGAATTTTAAAAGATTAAAAATGCAGATTGTATGGACAAAATGCATATTTATGAATTAAACAATGCAAACTGCCCAAAATGCCCTCACCTTCCGTTAACACCGTCAAGCTATATTATGCGGAGCCCTTTTTTTGCTTTAAAAACATTGTGTGACCATGCAAATGCTGAGTAAAAAACAGTAGCAACTAACGTGCAAAAACAAAATAGTACAAGTCACCAAAGTGCAATTTACTCTATTATATATACGTACACATATATTTTACAATTTGTATATAGGGAATGCTATTGTAAACAAATTGCACAAATAGGTAAATGATCAACCAGAGTGGGTACCCTAATGGAAAGAAACTGATGAAAATAAGACTTGCAACTGTGAAGTAACGAGGAAACTCTTATGCCATTATACATATCCAAAGCCAAGTACACTGGTATAAAACAATACAATGTCCAAGCCAAGTACCTTATTATTAACTGGTATAAACAAATACAATGTCCAATAACGAAGATTTCTACAATAACAATCAGCTAGCTTTGAGCAGAAGCTGCGGAGTTGCTGCTAGGAAATACTACACCAGATCCATTTCCTTGATCGGTTTGCTGATCTTCATTAGCATGCACAACAAACTCTTCCGGGGACATGTGCAATCCATGGCATGCACAAACCATTCGAACTTGAGTTGTACCAACTCTATAAGTTACACCAGATATTGTCCTACCCTTTGGACCAGAACCTGTTGTAGAAACCCACGGTAAATCTGGAACTGAACCGGTCCCAGAAAATTTCAAATCGCCAGCAATACCTGGTTGTATAGCTTGAAACTCAGAAGCGCACCCATCAACTCTTAGTTGGTCAGATGTGTTTTGCCCAACCATGATACTATTTTGCTTCACATTGTTTCCTGTCTGAGAAGTGGAGCCTTCTTCTGCAGCATAATTGTTCCCGTCTGCTTTGGCTGCTTCTAATACCTTCCCATCATATTGCGAAGCCCCAGACTTGTGCATTACTGACACATTAGTTGTAATAAAAAGATAAGAAAAAGGTACAGACCTCAGTAGCACCAGAAGAAGCCTTAACTTATATGTAGAAACAGAAGTATTTATTGCTGTATAGAAGTATATTAATTACTTCAGCCAAGACGTATAACAGTTTCAGTGACCAGGTCATCTATAGTTACTAATGCATTTAAGGAAAGCGGGTAAAAGCAAAACTAAGAATTACACTTTTATGAAATAATCAGAGAAAAGTATTAGTCCAATGGATGCCACAACAAATAAATATAAAGACAATAAATGGAATGGGATAAGAAACTGGAAAATAGACCCATAATGAATTCTAAATAATCGCTATGTAACTTAGACACGGGTAAAGTGTGTCAAACAAGACACTTATCAATGTGGGACTTGGAGTCTGATAATAGGAGACGCAGATTCTGTCCAATTTGGGCATGAAGACAAGACATAATTTATCTATAAACAAGTATATTAGATAAATTTTGGGGCAAGAGTGAACAATAAGAACTCAAATTAATCATGATCATGTAAAGGCCATTCCAAATTAAGCATCTTCCTTTTTCTCCTTTCTCTCCGTCATGTCTTTTCTTCGGCATCTTAAGTTCATCTTAGGTGCGGTCTTTTAGTAAGTCCAGTGTCCACACTTAAAGGATCTAACATGGAATAACTGTTGTGTCAGTGTGTCTAAGTGTATAACACATGAAAGAAAACCACAGTTTCCCCATTCAAGAATTACTACTATTTATGCATCATAAAAAAAATTGTAAATAGACACGGAAGAGTTGAACCTTCTGATAACTTAAGTCTGCCATTCTGCTTCTCTGAATCTGGCAGACCCCTCATAAAATAGGACGAGTTAAGCTGCTGTGATTGAGAAACAAGACCCTGAGAATTTTCTTTGTCTAACACCGGAAGCTGGCCAGGAGAGTATCCAAATGTCAAATGACTATTAGCAGGAATCATATGTTGATTTGCCAGTCTTTCACTATTTGAGGTAGCCATCATATGCATGATACCAGGTAGTGCATGCTTTGAAGTTCCAGGTACAACACTTGGGTTAGACTCCTTTACTGCTAAATTATAAGGCATGTTCATGATGTTTGCTGACTGGTTTGGGAATGGGATGCCATAGGAAACATTTCTAAGCTTAGGCTCACTTTCTGATGATATAGTAAATCGATTTTGTCCTTTTTCGAGACAACTTGAACTAGAAACTCCATGAACCTCCTTAGGAACCTCAGATAAACCACCATCCGTCACATCCCTCTTGGAATTATCATTATGGTGAGTTGTGAGCCTTGAAGTTGATCCCTCAGCTTCAGAATCTGCTATATCTTCATTTTCAGCAGTGGAGCCTTCATCAGTGTTTACTGAAATGTGAGAAGCTCTTGTGGTTTCAGAATCTCTCCTGCGCTTCTTCTGAAGGGTTATCTCATCAAAGACATTCCTAGATTTGCTTGACGCTTCTAACCTCTTTTCTTCATCAGCTTCAGAAGGCTTGTTATTATTAGCAATCCAGAATTCTCCACCATTCAAGTTTGTAGAGTTATCCACATGGATGGCTGGACTCGAAAGATTATCAAAGAAGTTCTCTTCGGGTTTCACGGAATCGCTTTTCTGTGTTCCAGCATGCAGAAAATTTCTGAAATCATCGATTATTTTGCTGCCTCTATCAACTTCTTCTATCCTAGCCTCTGAAGAGCTGCCGTTTCTAGCCCTTGGGCTAGTAGATGACTTACCACAGGATAGACCCAACCGAAGCTCAAGGCCATTGTCCTCCTCCATTTGAAAGTTCGATATGTTTCGCAGAGAAGAATCAAGTTTCAAATTAGCAGCTTCGAGTGAAGCATTTCCTTGATGACCAATGATGTCAACACTTCTCAAGTCTTCAGAGCATCAAAACCGAACTGCAGCAAGAGTAAAGGCGCTATTAGAGGCTAATTTCAGTCTTCCGCATCAAAACATCTGATTATCGAACAGATATATCATACAAGATTTAGCCATCACAAACTAGTTATTTTTAAAGTGGCCAAGTGGTAGTAATGTAGTTTTAAATCTATTTATTTTCGCATAGTACTTACATATTTGTTCACTTCCCTATCTTTTTAACTGATATAAGTTTATATTATCCACTTCTTTATAGCAAGTGAAAACCGCACATTAGGTATAATTAACGAGAACCTTGAGACAAAAATAAAGAGCATGATCTCTTCCACTTATGTATAGAACACAACGTTCAATATAAAAATCCCCCCCCCCCAATTTTTTTCTATCTAATACAAATCTCTCAAAACTCCCTCAAGATAATCCATAAATTTAGAAGCTCTACTAACGTGTTTCATGCTTCAACTCGCAGAACACCAGCAAAATCAACTTTAACAACCAAAAGATTGACAATTTCTGGGAAACATGTTGACGGGCATTCAATGTTTCTTAGTACTGATCTAACTGAGAGTATCTAAAGAGACTTATAAGTACATCCTAGGTACACCAAGTTCAATAAATGCTCAAACCATATATCTCCCAAGACTAAATGCTTACGATCGCCTACAGTCAAGCATCCAGAAAACGCCACTGCACAAGTGCAAATTTTAAAATTGATCAAATCCAAACTTGACGCCAGAGCCTCACATAGCCAGAATCTGATTTATTACTGCATATATATGATAATTATCGAAATATAATTAAATCGCATCTAAATAGTGCGCGATATACTCCCATCTATAATCCGGCTTGCAGATTATCGAAACAAACTGAACCGATGATCAACACAACACACATACTACATATCTAAGCATAGTCTTTATCGAGCATAGAATAAACTGATTTTAAAGTATTATTTATAAGGAAACACACCAATAATTATTAAGATTGCACAAACCATCAATTAAGACAAAAACAACTAAAAATCCTATAAAGATCCTAAAAACATGAAATCTAAAAACAACCCAAGTTAAATTAAGATATGATTAAATACAAAATCAAACAAACCCAATTATCCACTAAAACAAATAAGGAAAAGTAAAAATCAAGAAAAGGCATATATATAATCAAGAAACAAAAGAAGAGAAATTTAGAAGTACCTGAGTGAGGCAGAAGGGATGAGAAATATGAAACAAGGGGAAGGGGAGGGTCAAATGTGATATTCGTTTGCTCCCATTCAAACCTAACCTCTACTTTACTCTTTTGCGTTTGCACCACGTGCTTCTTATGCTCATTTGTCTGCTTCTGTGTTACTGTACCAGTAGTATGTCTTAAGTGTTTTTTTTTTTTCATTTTACTCTCTTTTGTTTTTTTTGTAGTGGCGTACCGCGTATGTGACTTGCATTATTTGGTGGTAAAACTCAAATTAATTCGCATGGAATGATCTCAAAAAAATATACTCCCTCTCTCCCCCGCTTTACTTAGAGCATCTCTAATGGGAGAGACCTCCTAGATAAAATTTGAAATCAATTACCATAAATATTAAATAAGAATTATAAAGAATATGTAAAAAATTTTACACTCCAACTGGATAAAACCTTTGTCTATAATTATAGATAATCTCTTAATGTTGGCTATATTTGTCGAACCTTTAGAGACCTGTAGTGAATTGCCACATCACTTATTTCTATATTAAAATTATATATTCCATTAATAACAACTTGAAAATATTAATAACATACAATTTTTAAAATATAACCGATCATTATAGCCAATACCCTCGGAACACAATGTCTTACAGGTTCGATAAATTTTACATAATCAATATTTTATGTAATTTAGCCAATCATTTTTTACTAACGCCATTAGAGATGCTCTTACATTGTATTTAGGCACAAAGACCAAGAATAGTTGGTGTAATCTATATCTATATATTATAAATAAATGGATATCCCATACCTTAGGTTCAGTATCAATATTTAGGTTCGTATAAAATTTTGTATTGATTTTGACCCATTGAATTATTCATTTTTTGGTTTGATATCCATATTTACGTTCACATAGGATTCACATTTATTATTTGACCCATTGTTAATTAAGGAAAGGTTTAATACAAATCTAAATATCATTAATATAATTTTCTTATATTTATGGTAAGCTTATTAATAAAAATTTGAAATACTCTTTTAATTTTGATAATCTTACCAATATATATTATCACATAAAATATGTAATAGAATCTCTAACTAATTTTATCTTTAAATTTATTTAAATATACATAAACAATATTGTATTGAGATTGTTTCTTTCACAATCATATTATTTGATCTTAAATATAAAATGATTTTATTTGTTTATTTTACCAATTATTATAATATATCATAATTATTATTAAATAAAATTTTAATCAATCGTGTGCGTTGCACGGGTTATAACCTAGTATTGTTAAAATAAATGAAATAGTGGGTGTAATAGTGATTTATTGTTAAAATAAGTGAAGTAGTGGATGTAATAGTGTAAAGTGTTGAAAAGGTGGAGTGAAGTAGTGGATGTAATAATGTATTTTATTGTTAAAAGTTACTATTTTTAGTAATATAAAGAATTGGTGGGATGTCCTAAAAAGGAAAATGTAAAGAAATGAGAAGAAAAGAGGCAGTATATAGTTTGAAAATATTCGCGGCCTTATTTTTATTTATCATTTTTAAAATTTTAGAGTATTTATTCATTAATGTGCTTATCCAGGTTAATCATTTATCACATTATTTTATATTGAGATTGGAAATTTTTATTTATTTGTTGAGTTTTTTCCTTTATCGAATATTTGTTCATCGTGATTCGTATAATTTTTCTAAAATTTTCTTCTAAATTAAAATATTAATTATGTATTTTATTTATAATGAAAAAGGTTTTGAATAACTATATTTTTATTACATAATCAAGACGCGCATATATATGTGCTAAAAATTAAATTGTTAGTTTTTTCTGTTAGAGGGAGAATATAGTAAATCATTTCAGCAATTTCAACCGTAAATTGTGGCTTCTGCGTTTTAGTTTGTGTTTTGGCGCATATTGTTAATATGTAATAAATTAATTCTAGTTATTTGAAGGAAAATGCTAGATAATAATATGGAATTCGGTATGTATTACTATGAAGAAAGAATGCCCTAAATATCCCCTTTTCACCTACCCACCTCCCAAAATACCCACGTGCGGAAACTCACGTGCGGAAACTGTGCTCAGATTACCCACCAGACACGCCGCTAGTGCGTGAGGCGTATTCGATGTCACGCATTACTGAAATGCGTATCACCTGTCACGTATTCCTGAGCTGCGTGATGACGTCTAATGTGTAAAATAACTGCAAGCGCACAGTGGTTAATTGTAGCAAATACAGGTCGATCCACAGAGACTATGAATTTTCAAAACCCTAATAATTAAATCAGGCGAACTAGACAAATAGGTTTGAGATGAGTTTTAATTAACCTAATTAAGCTAATTAACAAAGATTATCAAATAATATGGAAAACCTAGGAATCCGAATCCGTTAATCAATCACAATTAATATCAACTCGCCCTAAAATCAATCTTCTTTCCTTCACAAATAAGATATATCAATTAACAAGACAAGCATATACTATGAAACTTGTTATCTAACAATAACCTATCAAAACTTCAAGGAGCAAGCATAGGTTATGAAAAATAAATCGGGTAACAATAATATATCAAAATCACTTTGTCAATCGAACAATTAAGCACCAAGAAAAATTATGAGAATCAATTAATAGGAACGAGAAGAAATCAAGAGCAATTAAATTAACTTCATCTTCATCCTAGGACAAGAAATTAGCTAGACATAATTATAATATATGCACTGTAATTATAAAGATAACCAATATTAAGCATGAAAACACGAATTTAAATAAGCTATTTGTATGATTAAAATATTTGACAAGGCTAGGTGACCACGTGAAGAAGTAGATAGCAAAGTTAATATTCTTAACAATTAAAGTACTAACCTGAACGGCAGTTGATGAAACAAAAACTATTAATTTAAAACTAAAGTAATCAATGCATGTATACGAAGACAGGCAGGAGGTAAAGAATGTAAAAACTAAGAAACTTATATTAATCAAGAAAATATAGAATCGCCGGATAATAGCCACCAGCGAGACAATAAAACAAACAAGCAAAAGAGTTATAAAATTCTAGGTGTCTAAATTACAAGGGAGAAGGCCATATATATAGGGGAAAATATTGGGTTTGCCCTCTTTGATTACAATCCAATCTTGAATATAATTTCTTCAATTTCCTTTTCTTCTCTGATAAGTATTCGATTTTTCCTCCACTTTCCTTGACTTCAAGTATTTTCCACCTCCTTTCCCTTTTTGCACCTTTTCCTGCTTGAAATCTGTTTTTATTTATTTTCCTACAAAACAAAATAAAACAATTTATTAATTAATAAAATTACGAAAACTAACATAAAATAGGTATTAAAAATATGATGAATTATGACCCTATCAACGTCATCTGACGTCATTCTTCACAGAAAGCTCCGATCGTCTCTCTCGATTAGAAATCGCCGATCCCGTCGCCCTTCTTCGATCCCAGCCATTTCTTAATCATTAATTGATCTGAACACACGAACACCATCCCCACGCCTCACTCTATCTTCCTCCCTATGTGTTTTAGTGTTCCTGGCCCCACAGGGGCGTGTTGAAGCTCACCGGAAAAACAAATCGGAAAAGTATGGTCGAATTGGACGTTTCCAATTGTGAAAAACAAACGTAAAAAAAATGGTACGGTTGTGTAGAGCTTCAAACGTTGATTCGAATGGTATGTATTACGTTATTGGAAAGCTGCTAGTTTGGATGGACGGATGATTAAAAAATCGGCGAAAATCGCAGTCAACGTCGGTCCTAGGTATAACAAATCCGACAAAATAACAGCTTTCAAATTGGTACGGCCATGTAGATCGTAGAAAGACGATTCCAACGATATATAATACGTAACGGGAAAATGATGTGAACGAGTGGAGTTTTGCCAGAAATCGCCAAAATCGCCATTGGGGGAGAGCTCACGTGAATCTGAGGGAAAGTGACAGATGACGTCATCTGACGTCATCACGCATGTCACAGATGCGTAACATGCGATGCATATCACAAGTATATATGACTATGGTATAAGCGTAAGCTACTACTTACTCTTATGGCATAGGCGTAATTCCCTATTTACTCCTCAACCATAGGCGTATTCGAGGATACTTCTCTGTCATAGGCGTATCTGGTGGGCATTTTGGGCGGCTGTTCTCGAATCTGGACATTTTGGACAAGAAATAATAAAAAGTGGGTATTTAGGGCACTCACCCTAATATGAACACATAAATTAAAATTAAAATTAGTAATGTGTCATGTTATTTGGAAAATGTTTTGAAAAAAATATTTGAATACCTAGCATTGTTCTTATTTTAAATTATATTTTTAAAAAAGTTAAAAGCTCACTGTTAACAATAAAAGTAACAGATCTTATAAGGCTCATTGGGAATTACTCTAAGAGAAAATGTTAGTGGAAAAATATAATTGTTTGGTAATAATTTTTATGTGTATTTTTGATGTATAATATAAAAAAAATAAAGGTATATAACTGTTTGTAATATTTTTAAAATATATATTTATAACAAAAAATAAATGTTGTTGATAACGTTTGTTGAGGTAAAATTCTTGGGATTTCCTCACAGGATTTCCTCACATCTTCACGGCTCTTGTTCCGCAGTGTTATCTCACTGTAACCTTAGAATGTGGAATTCTCCTGCAGTTCGCTGGCATGCTTCTCATCAAGAGCCTGTATATGTTTCTTCGTGCCAGAAACCAGCCAGGTTTGGTTGCATAAAACGGAAATACTTCCCTCGGGGGAGTGGACTGTAGAGAGCATATCTTTCTATATTCAATCCAAATATTTTTACCATAAAACTTCAACAGAAACCTTTGTACATGTTTGAAATTGCAGATACGATATATTAGACTGAGCATGTACATATAGCATCCATTCAGATCTCAGGAGTAGAATCTTAATAGCAAGTAATAAGAACAAATTCCTGCTGGAAGATGAGGTATGGTTGGCCCTACTTGTTTGTTCCATACCACGTAACAAAAATGTTAAGAATTATGAAACAAAATAAGAACAAAAATATATATATTATTAATATCACAAACTATTGCCATACAATACAGGCATACAGCTAAGCTAGCAGCTTGGCAAGTTCATCTACTCTCAGGCTTCCACTAGGAACAATACTTGGAAAATCTCCTCTTAAACTCTTCTTTCGTTGATTTATTGAACTTTTGTTCACACTTCTATCTCTAGCCGGAATAACCAAAACTTCTTTCGCCTCTACTGCTTCTACTGCTTCAGCTTTGCCTGCATAAGCTCCTACTTCTTCTCCAGCTTTGTTTGCATCATATTTTTGGACAGCCACCCTCCTGGGTCGCTTTTCAAAAGTAGGCCCCTTGGGAGCAGATTTGGCAAGAGTAACTGCCCTCTCGTAAACAATATCAGCATCCAGACAAGATTTCTCTAAAACAACTGCGCTACCACCCTCGATAGCCTTATTTCGAAGCATAACTACTCCCTCCATCCAAAGCTTCTTCATATTATCCGTCTCGGTAGGATCACCCAAATTTTCATATACATCTTGCACCTCATCACAAGTTTGAGGAGGCATATCATTAGTTTCTGATAATATTTCTTCCGACCCTCCAAAAATAGTTGGTGCAACACCATCATCAGTACTTGTACCTGTAACAATTAAAGGTGTTCCAGAGCTTTTTGTCAAAGTTTCTGTACCATCAGCAGGGGAGTCGGAATATGATGGATTAATCTTACTTTCACTAACATGCATCACAATTTCAGGTGGATCTGAAGTATATTTATCACTGATTCCAGATATAAGATCCTCACCCACATCCGCTCTCAATTTTTTTATTTCGTCGATGTCAACACCTTCACCAACGGAGGGAGACGGACTAGTGTCAACATTGTTATGGTCTGCAATCTCAGATGAATAACGTAAATTCGTAGTTACTTGACTTTCCAAATGTGATGTGCTGGACATAATATCAGTTTCAGATTTCCCAACTTTCTCGTCTTCAGGAAACTGAGACTTCCAATCCCTTCCTCTCCACATAAGTATGTGTTCACGTTCAAATGAGATTAGTACACATGGAACAAGATCCTACAATGATTGAGCAAGTTATAATGACAAGATTGAGAATATGCGATTATGATGTAAGGTACATATATTACACACGGTCATACCTTAAGTTTGGCCCCTATCTTCCGATAGTCACTGGGATTCAACCCTTGACAATCAATTCGCACCAATTCACATGCTTCAAATGCTTCCCTGACATTATTTACAAGGTCACAGTAGACACCATTTTTTCCTGCGAAATGCGTACATAGTATAAGTGACTTGCAATGTTAACTCCATGATCATGACCTTATAAGAATATTAAGTAATAATACCAAGTTTGCGTATAGGTATTAGTTCACGTCCCTTTTTGCGCATTTCACTTGCTTCTTCTAGAGTTAGACCCTCTGGAGCTCGTTTGACCAACCTCGGGTAAACAGGGGTGATTGGTTTCCACAACATAAGAGGATATTTAGGACGAGTCCTGTAATTGTAATTTCTACCTCGGAAAAGGAATAAAACTCCTCCTTTACCATATATAATCTTTCCTCCTGTTTTTTCCTAACAAAACATTAAAGCTTTTAGTAATACCAAGGTCACACAAGAAAATTGCAATATACATAATGAAAGCACGTTTGGCTACTATAAAACTTGGATTGTCCTTCAATATTTCATGCCATTCTGCAGTTGTTTAATGAATTCTTAGCGAGTTATCAGTTTTACATTTCAAGAGCAAAATATCAAAATCAAATGATAAACTTAGCATTACACTGTAGATGTTATTTACCTAGTCTTCCATTAAGTGACTAAATCTTGCATGTGTGCCTCCGTACATATGTTCATGTTTAGTGTCATCATCTGTACATGGCCTTAAGATTACGTCCCCTACGTTGTTCTTTACATTCTCTTGACACATGCTACTCTGGCCAGTTATTTAAGAAAATTAACTACTTTATGCTTGTCCATTTACTCTTACTTACAGAGCACGAGATACTTTCACAAATAATAAACAAAAAAAACTTTAACAGACACAATGTAAACCACAAATATATCAAGGTTGAACATACCAACCTCCAATTGTTTACGGATGTTATCCATGTCAACTGTACACACACCTTTGCACTTTATCTTGCACACCCTTCGTCGCTTCCAATGAGCATGAATGTTTTCCAACATATTATGAGTGAAACCATCCCTTCCTGAACACAAGAAAGGTTAAAATCTACAAACATTACAACACGAAACATGTCTAATAAAACTCAAATAAACAACATAACTAACAAAATCAAAACAATACCCAAGTTAAGTTGGCGCTGCGATTTCAAACAACTACTAACAAGCTCCCTAATTTCCGTGTCACTCAACGGCTCCCCTAAAATCTCCTCTCTCGAACTAACATACTTAGGACCGGAGCCAGCCAAAAACGGCCCAGGAGATTGCACTGGCTTAACACCTTTCTTGTGAGCCGGAGGCAACTTAAACGAATCAAACTCAAAATTCTTCTTACTAGGTGCCAACGGCTTTCTCCCGGTCCACGGTCTCGGCATTGTACCCGGTCCAAAAGGTGCAATTGCTGGTTCCCGAAGCTTCAGAGGCTTAACATCCTTCGGAGTTTCAGTATAACTATACTGAAACTCGAAAGGAGCTTCGGGAACCAAATAGGAAACCCCATTCTCCCCAATTTTAATCCCGGTTTCCGATACAGTTTCGGAACCCGGAATTTTTTGAATTTTGAGAAATGTCTTGAATGCGGGGTGAGGTTTTTTAGGGGTTTTGGAGTACTTTGATTTTTTGCCGGGAATTGAAGGGCGGGAAGGTACGGAAGGTGTGCCGGTGGATTTGAAGTTTTGGTTTGGGTTTGTGTTGGAAACGGTGTCGTTTTGAGTGTCGGAGATGATGTTTTGGGCGGAATTAAAGCGTCTGGTGAAGCGAAGGTCGTCTTCGATTTGTTTTTGAGTGCGTTTAGGGAGGTTGAACTTCTCGGCGTTGGCGTTGTTCCACCGTGCGAATCGGATTTCAGTGGCCGGACGTTGGTGGTGGTGGTGCTCACACGGCGGTGTTAAAAATGGAAAGGGACTAAGAGTTTTGGTTAGTGCCATTTTTCAGGCTGTTAGTTACTGGCTTTGGTTTTGTATTTTGTAGATAAATCTACACGTGCCTACGCTCGTATGGAACTGGAAGCCCGAAGCTTGTCGAAAGTTAAGTTTGGGATTCAAATATCGGAATTTTGTCAACAAAATTAAAATTATAAGGTATGGTTGCAAAAATTGAAAATCGGTTAAATTTAATTTTATTTTAAAAAAGTAAATATAAAAAAAATTGGAGAATTACAAATTGGATAACAAATTAAATATTAAATAATATTTAATTTACTAATTTATATTTAAAATATATTAAATAATATATTTTCTATTATTAATTTACTAACAATCTAATACAAATATCAATATCATATTTATTGGTAATTTTAACAAAATATTAGTAACAATAACAGTAATATTGAAACACTATTTGATATTATTATATGTTATATATGACAACAGGTGATGTATTAGGTTGTATATTGCATTGACGGTGAAGTATTAGGTGAGATACATCACTCGTAGTTGAGTAATTGAACGTTCGATACTCCATTGGAGCATCACTATTGATACTTCATTGCAAATGTAAATAAAGTATTTGATCAAAATGGGTATTCTGATTAGTATTTTTTAAAATGGGTATTTTGGATAAATAAACATAAAAAATGAGATATTTTTGTCATTTTCTACATTTATATTTTTATTTACTAGAAAAACTAGTTTACAGCCAGTGCAAAGCACGAGTTACTTTTAACTTTTTTTTAATTTACTTATAATGAGTTACATAATATTATAAATATTTGACCTTTGTAAATAACAACTTTTAGTATTAAATCTAAATTAATATGTTGTTAGCGGGAATCGAACCTTCAACCTTTCTATGTAACATCTTTTAGCATTAATTTTAAATTAAAATGTTGTTGACGTGATTCGAACCTTAGACCTCTGTATATAACAATTTTTATAACAAATTTTAGTATTTTATCCAACGATCATCATATATTTGAGATACCGATCTAATGGTTGTGAATGAAAGAGACAATTTTTATAACAAATTTTAGTATTTTATCCAACGGTCATCATATATTTGAGATACCGATCTAATGGTTGTGAATGAAAGGGATAAACTAATGGTTGTGATTGGAGTATAACTAAAAGTGTTTATTATTAAGTAAAATATGTGATTTATTTTTTGTAAAATAAAATTTTATATACATTTTATTTTATTTTTTATGTTTTGGAAGGATGCACGGATGTTTTTATTAATATTTTAATTAAAGTAACTGAAAGAGTATGTAACTCAATATTGATTGGAGTATAACTAAAAGTGTTTATTATTAAATAAAATATGTGATATATTTTGTAAAATAAAATTTTACATACCTATTATTTTATTTTTTATTTTTTGGAAGGTGTTAAAAAACTTTTTGGAAAGGTGTTAACCGACCGACCGACCAACTAACCAATTATATCCTATTTTGCTTATAATAGTATGGTATAGATAGATAGATGATCCAAATTAAGAAACTAGCACGTAGTGACTGAACAATTTTTTTAAGACGCCCGATTGCATTATGTTAAGTGGCCTTGACGGAAGTTTAATTTTGAGGGAGAAATTTGTCAAAGTCTTTTTTATTGGTTATGTTCACACAACCTTTTTTGTATATATTTCCCCAAATTTCATATAATAAACCCTTAAATCCAAAACCTCAATTACAACTTACAATCAAAGTAAAAAGTAAGAGATGTTATACAAATGTTTTTATAGAAAAAGAAAAAGGAAAGAAAAAGAAGCAACTAGTTGCAAGAATTAAAACAAGCAACTAGTAATAATAATATTTTGACTCAACCAAAATCAAATTGAAGTTTACATAAATCACAACCCAACTAGATCAAAATCAAGATTATAGTTTACATAAACCCCAAGCCAATCAGACCAAAATCAAGATTGAAGCTAGTCATGTTTATGGTGTTGTGCTTGATTCACAAAACATTAAGAATGAACAAGAAGAATTAGTCCATCATAGTCATAGCAAGAAAAATACGTACAATAAGGCCCAAAATAGTTTCACTTGTGTATTTATGATAAAATATTCGCAAATACTCATCATCTTATTCAATCGTGAACGTAAAAACCTTAATTTGTTTACAATATAATGATCGTTTATATAGTCAATGACTAATCGTAATATAGGAAATTATCTCATTTTTCCTAATAATAATAATAATAATTACGATAACTTCCCGTATTACATCATAAAAATATGTTAATATCCCCTCTCAAACTCACGATACTCAAAATAATAAATATCGAGAATTTGCAAAATATATATATGTATATGATACTGAAAGTAGTCGCTGTTGTTTTCAATTAAGAAAATGGTCGTTGGTCTTCGTTTGTCATCGTTTGTTGTCATTTCCATCGAGAAACGATTATCAGGTGATCATCGTTGTTTCCCATCGATAAACAATCATTGGGTTGTCGTCGTTCTTGTTGTAAATCGTCATCGTTTTCAACTGAAAATCGATCATCTGATGTTGTTGTAAATCGTCAAATCGTGGTTGGATTGAGACAGTCCCTCCCACAAACCCATCATCATCGTTATTTTGATTTCGTTCTATTGTCATTTTTGGTGATAATTTAGGCTTTTGATACCATGATAAACTTCGCCAATACTCATTGTATTATTCAATCGTGAAGGCAAAAACCTTAATTCGTTTACAATATAATGATCGTTTATATAATCAATACCTAATCGTAATAAAGGAAATTATCCCATTTTCCTAATAATAATAATTACGGTAACTTCCCGTATTACAACATAATAATATGTTAACAAGTTGTGTTGCTTTCACTTTTGTCTTGCACTCTCAGTCTCGCAATTAGTTGCTTTTTTTCTTTCTTTCTACTCTTTCAATAATTAACATTTACAGGACATTTCTCTTCTACTCATCATTTTACTTTGATTCTAAGTTGTGATTGATATTTTGAATTTTAGGATTCGTTCATAAGTGATTTTGGGACATATATATACAGAAAACTTAGCCATTGAAATGGAATTTGAAGAATTTATCCCTTAAAATTTAACTTCCGTTAATGCTACTTAACATAATGCAATCGGGTGCTTAAAAAAAAATTGAGCCACATACGTGCTAGTTTCTAAATTTTGGTCATTTTTTTGCAAAAAATAAATAATTAAGGCCATCGTGCATCAGTTAAATCTAAAAAAATCTAAGTAACTTAAATATTGTATTTTACTATAAAGGGTCAAATACTTAAATTTATTTAAATTTGGTTTGTAAGATTTGGATAATTTTATGCACTTTTAGATCAATAGACTATCTAAAAGATATATTATATCGTATATAATATATTAAAGAACTTGATAGAATTTTTTAAAAATATAGTAATGAAAGTACTGAGTTGAGAGTGATGTTGTTGCATTTGGTTAAAATGAAGTGAACTTAAGAACAACAATTTAAAAGCTACACTCAACGTTTAAAAATTATTCAAATAATTTGTAACGTCTAAAATTCCATTATAACGTTCAAATTAGTTAGAGTTATTTTTAACGTTGATGTAAATGTCAGATTGAAAGATTAAGAATGTTAATAAGTTTATAAACTAATCCTCCAATATATATATATATATATATATATATATATATATATATATGTGTGTGTGTGTGTGTGTGTGTGTTGAAAACGTATAGATTTGATAAAAAGATGATAGAATTTGAAAACAAATTCTTATATTTTAGGGAAATAGTTTATATATTAGAAAACATTTTGATAAAAAGCTTTATCATATATGAGATACAAATTATATAACAAAGAATCCCTTACAAGCGTTTACTAGAATTTTCTTAAAATTTTTCTTAATTTTCGAATTTATAATCTATCCTTTAACAAAATATGGACATCTCTATTTGACAACTAAATATAAGTCTGTCTTATGATTTAATAACACATAAAAATTTATGAAGGGTTGTTTACCAACTCAACTTATCAATTCAACTTACAATTTATGTGTTCATAAGTTGAATGTTAATAACGACGTACTTCTTACCTAACTTATTGCTTAGTTTCTTTGTTTGTTTAATAATAATATTTCTACATTTATGTTTTTAAATTTCTTTTTAATTTAAAATGCATGTATTGAGATTATTGTATTAAATAAATAATTTTTTGATTTAATTTAACAAATATGTCACTAATAAATAAATTTATCCAAATATCTTTATCATTTATAAGTATTTTTCAATTTACCACTTATATAATGCTTATTTATTTTAAATTAAAAATAATCTCTTTTAAGACATCCCTAACACCCACATTGTATCTGAACTGCTGTTTAAGACATGTTTATTTGATGTAAGCTTATTGAAAAACTAATATTAATAACTTGTTGAAAAGAAATACGATATACATATTGGTGAGCTTCATATCCTTGCAAAATCAAATTAAAATAATTGATAATGGCAAACTCAAGGCATTAGCATGCTAATATTGTAATGTCTGGATCGGATATCCAATCTGATTTGATTTGCATTGATTTAAATGAATATTGATTGATTAGAAAAATATTCGACCACAACTTGATTCGATAACAGCAATTCGAATAATAAATGGATCAGATATGGATTTATATTGATTATACCATTTCACTTAGTTTCATTCTTTTTCTAATTTGCATTTTTGCAATAGATTATTAATTACTCTAAAGTACTTATAAAATTTAAAGTTTTATTTTTGTAGACGCATTAATTATTAATTTTCATTCGTACATTATATGTTAAAAACTTAATTACATTTTCGACATAGAATCGTTATTTTTGCTATTCAGACTCAACTCAAATTTATCTTCTAATTATTTAATTTTATTAAGTTGTGATGTAAATTTAGAGATTTTAAGAAAAAATAGAAAAGGTCAAATAGAATTTTTTTTTAAATAGTCATTGTCAAAGAAGAACAAACATAAAATCAGAAAAGACAGCAAATAAAATTAATAATTAGAAAATAACATTAAGTAAGTTTATAAATAGTAAAATAGGATTGTTGGGTGATAATTGTACAAAACTGAAATACAATATTGTATCTTACATCTATCTATATAATAATTCATGTTGTCCTGTTTTGAACAAATGAATGGGCTTTTAGAAAAGTGACCTTGCTTGCCATTGCTTTTTGTTTGCACTGTGATTATTTATTACTCCCTCAGTCCCAGCCAATTGTTTACGTTTATGATAGAGTGGTTGACACGTATTTTAAGATGCATATAAAGTATAGTTCTATAACTTATTTTTAAATTTTTCTTTTTTTGAATAAAAATATAAACATTCTACTTTTATTCAAAATCATAAAATTATAAAAATATGTTACGGATTTTATAGGCACCAAACACTCTTTCAGAAATGTAAGCAAATGGGTGGGACGGAGGAAATACTTTATATGTTCAAAATTTAATAGATCCACGTGCTCCATTCTTTCTTTATTACATACTGACATACATCTACAAGAGAATAAATCTATTTATATCTATTTATCTATTTATATATATATATATATATATATATATATATATAATAGTGTCTGTTGGGTGTTATGAATAGTGTTTCATACAATTTAAGTCTTTATCCTTAAAGTTCATACATATTACAAAAATACCAGCCGATACATATAAACAATTCAGCGCTTTCAACTACATATCGCCGATGACTCATCCCAACGTGAAATCCATATGAACAAAGAAAGAATATAGATGTAGCTTTTGCTGGAAGCTTTGATTTTGAAATTCAAAATTCAAATTCATACGCAGGATTCCAAAATTCAAATTAAAGTTTATATACAAGAGTTTTTCTCTCTCTTTCTCTCTCTTAGTTTCTCTCATGCTCTCTCTTCTTTTCGTTATAATTTTTTCTCATTTATCTTCATAGTTCCTTCATTGCAGTAGTTTCTTATTACGTATTATTATCTTTACTAATGATTGTCTTTTATTTGTTATAGATTGAAGTATGCTGAGAAAGTGTTTGATGAATTGCTCAAAAGAAAAGATTGATAGCTTTCACATTTACAGGTACTTTTCTTAATTGATACATGTATTGTTTGATTATTTGTGTGAATATACTCTGATTATTGTCCATATAGTTTCATTTTTGGGATGTCTTTGCAAGTTTAAATACATGATTATTTGTTGGTGTTTGGGATGTCCATATCTTCTTTTACTTTGGTCATTCCTCATTTATGTGTGTGTTGATTCTTTTTATCCGGTGATCTTGAATTTTAGAGGTGATTCGGTGACTACTACGTAGTATTATAGATTTTTAGTTTATGGAATTGAACTTGCACTTAATGCATATGGCAATTTGATTTTTCTTCTTATATGATATTCTCTCTCTGCTCTTTGTGTGAATGTATCATAAATATAACACGAAGAGGTAATTTTGTGGATGACATTTCGCAGATTTGATTCACAGCGATCATGATATTTGTTTGAACAATACTTAGACTTGCCTGCATCCTTGCCTGCATCCCATTTCCCTTCTATCAATTGTAAACACGAATTTATATACTAAATTCCATGTCAAAGAGAATGATATGTCGGTTTGGTATTTAGATAAACATAATCACAATTACTAAATTCCATGTCAAAGAGAATGATGGAACCACGTAATCAGTTTGTTGGCTCATTGCAGTCTCGGTTAGCAAAAGTGGAGGTAATTTCTCCTTACCATTACTGCCAGGTTGTATGTGCAGGGGACTAGGTTTCCTTACTTTATTTCTTACAATCCTTGGAATTTGGATGCCAATGTTGTTTTTAGTGAATTGCACGACAACCTGGTGCAGTGCACCATACCATTTTCACCATGTCAACAAAATTACTTGGATGTGTATAGTAAATTAGTAATGATACCTGTTTTAAATGTGAACTTAGCAACTCACTTGCACTCGCAAAGTATTTCAAGAATTTTGTAAATATTTGGGAATATAAAATAAATAATAAACCTGAAAAAAAAACTCATAATGTTAAGAATTTGTTGTGCTTTGTGCACCTATACCTTTTATTGTAGTCCTTTTTCCAATATTTATTTTGCATGTCTTTATTACATGTCATAATTAGTACAAATTTTTCTTGCAGATGGTCCACAAATATTGGGAAAGAAATGATATTAAAGGGGCCATTGGAATGACAAAGAAGATGTCTGATAATGCTGTAAGTGTCATTTAAGCTTATCACTGAATTTTGCATATGTTGGAAAATGCCTTCTTTATACTTTTTTACTTGAGAATTCTTGCTTGCTCTCCTACTCTGTAATATGACATGTGTTAATGGTTACATATATATGCCAATTTTTAATCCTTATTCGTTATAGGATATTTGTTAACGCAGAAAGTCATTTGTTTCTTTTTATAACTCTTGATGTTTATACATTTATCTTCTTTTTCGTTAAGGATGCAAGTTTTATCTTTCATTAGTTAGAGGAATGGACCTCAATTTGCTTCATGCCGAAAGGCAGATAGGAGGCAGTTTAGCGGTGGTCAGTGCCTCTATTATGGTATGTCGCAAAATTTGATACAAGAATTATCATACTTGAACACCACAGTCTAGTGGCAAAATCCCCCAAGTGACTGAGATGTCTTCTTCACATATTTGAAATGAACTTAACGGCGCATGTTGAAAGTGACAGTGCTGCTTATTCTGTAGGCTACAGAAATGAGTAAATTTCTAACTCCTGACTGCAACCTATATTCTGTTATAGAGGCAGGCAGTCTCATATGCATTAATTAACTCATATAAACTATTCTGGCCTTATATATTGTTGCCATGAGATGCCATTGTGTTTTTGTAATGTATGTGCTGCAACTCAACTTGATTATATTTAAGTATGATAAAAGTATATGGAATTGCAATTGTACTTACAATTATGATTTGGCAACTCATAATTTAGTTGTCTAACATGGGGATTAGCTCCCTCAATCAAGTTTAAATCAAAAAGTGTGGCATTGTTTGCTTTGATTAGAAATTTTATATTTTTTTCATTAGATTGAATCACTTAAAGAGAAACTTAGATATTTTCTGAATCACTTAAAGATCTCAGAACTTGAATTTCTCAACTGCAAAGCTAAAAATGTGTTTTAACTATTTGAGAGAGAGAAATTCCGATGTCTTTATGATTATTACTTGGCGTCTATCTTTTAAGTAAAGCTAGAATACCTTAATTATGACAAAATTCAGATTTACATTAGTGCATGTAATTTTGTGTTAGTGCGGTGTCCATTTATAAAATATGGACAAATGACTAATAGTATTGTTTAATTTCATTTAGATATTGTCTGAAACACTTAAAGATCTCTGAACTTGAATTTCTCAACTGCAAAGCTACTAGCATGACAGATATTTAACATGGCTATTAACTTGAACTTGATATTTTCTGTTGCACTTCATTTTTAAACATGGCTACTAGCATTAATTCATATGTATATGTAAAGCTATATTTCGCATATCTACAAGTATTTCTTAATTTGTCAAGTTGTAAATATTTCTTAATTTGTTTTGAATAGATGAGTTATAATTTCCAAGATTCGCAGCAAAAGATGGAACTATGTTTGTTTAGATTTAATAAGTACAATTGTTTATAAGTTTGTCATTATGTCCATAACAGATACAAGTTTTACCATTTTCTTTTTGTCATGTCCGTGACACTACATGGTGAGTTTTGCTAACATGGTTTATTTTCCCTCACATTGCAGTTTGATTACTTCTATTGATCTCTGTACATTGGTGATAAGATATGTTCAAGTTTGTGGAGGTTAATGATGAGTTATCTACAACCAGATAGCTTTGGCTGCAATGAGCTTTTCTTACAGGGATTCATCTAAATGGAATGATATGACATCTTTGGAAGAGCCTATATATTTTCCACTTATGAAAATAGCTGGGACAGAAGGACTAAAGCCTAGCTGTTGAAATTCCCATTCCATTTCCCACCCATTAATGTTTTGATCAAGCTCATGAATGGCAGGACTTGCACCAAGTTCATAAAAAAGTGCCTTTACACTATGGCACATGCAAAATGAGCTCTTTGTAAAGATCACTGCAACTTTCTTTGATGCAAGGTTTCTTACTCTATCCATGTGAGAAAGATTTCTGAGAAATTTTAGAGAACAACTGATACAGAAATCATAAAGATCAGATGTATAAATTTTACTTCATCCAATTGAGAAGTTGAAGGCAAAGCTAGATAGTGCAGAAAGTTGTGGCTGTGAACTCTTTAAGGCAAATGTATTATGGTTGACTTTGAGCTTTCATCGGCCCTTATTTATAGTGACTAGCTAAGGTGCTACTCAAATATCAAATCCAATAAAGAAAAATATAACAATATTTATTTGTATAAGAAAAATTCTCCTGGAGATTTTTTGATAATGGCACTTTGCCCTACAAACAAGTTGACATGTGGTATCACTAATGCGCTCTTATAGCTCTAACTTTTATCTCTGCAGATGTGCTAAAAGAAATGGTGGAAAATATTTTAAAATATTTCAAGTCATGGATAATTCAATGATTAAGTATACATAACAAGATTATAGGGTATTAGTGATAAGGGGCGAAAAGGTGGGGGGACAGATTCTTCCTTTCCATTAATAATATATAGTTAACAGGAAAGTTTTATGAGAAAAACCTGTATGGTTATGTAAGAACCCAGATTTTGGGTGGAATTAAAACTTTTATGTATTTAATGATGTAAGAATGAATAGTGGTTATGGCTACAATGTAATAATTGATATTTAGAAAGAATGAATGGAATTCGACTTTATTATTTCTATGTCTTGAAGAATGCTAAAGGGTGACAACATAGGTAAGAATAATCTATCTTCTAAGGGAATAAGATATGGCAATTTCAAGCAGGAGAATATTCTCATGTCATCCAGATCGATAACGATTAATCCAGTAGTTCCGTAAAAAGGTTAAGGAACGATCGAAAGAGAATACGGACAATTGTACAACCCTAAGAGAATAAGTAAAGAACAAAGAATGAATAGTGTTTTGGTGGGAGTATAGAATAATATGAGACGACACTATATAGAAGTATTCGGAACGGATTTCCGAGTTCGTATTAGTAATCCAGGGGGAAAATAAGTGTATGTAAAAGCTGTCGGATTCTGAAAAACCGCACTTTTATTTTCTCCGAGAGTTCCCTGGACACTGATAGCCTTAAGTATTTAACGAATGGATTTAAGGAATATAAATTGGAAAGTTAGAATGAAAGATGGAGAATGATAGTATTAATATTAAAAAGGATTCCCGGTAAACCCTAATTAGAAATCCGTGAAATATTCCTACGAACGATCAATCGAAACGAGCAATAACCGGACACAGAATCAAGCAGAGAAAGCAAGATACATGTATGTGCAAGTGGATGGAATAATAGAAACCAAAGTATGTCACATGGAAGTCAAGTACAACTAGGATGATTCTTTAGCATTTAACCAAAAATGGAGTTGTTTAATGTGGTGCCAACACATGGTCCACTAAGAAGCCAACACTTGGACCTATAGATGAGTGACAACACAAAAGGAGGAGATGCATCCAAGTTATATACATAATAATACATGTATTAAGCCTTAATAAAGCAAAACAAAAAAAAAAGAAACCAAGAACTCCATTAAAGGAAGCTCTCGGCCAAGAAGCTAGAGGAAGGGGTTCCCACCATTCAAAAACCTCAAGATTAATTAGGTGAGTCCTACATATCATAACAAAGATACCCTATAAATTTTAGCTTCAAATTCCATTCCATTCTTGAGATATAAAATCAAGAAGGTGATGATGAATAGTGTTTTCAAGAACTAATCTTTGTTTTTCTTGTTTTCATGGTTGATCCCAGCTAAGTTAAGGCTATCCAAGGGCAATACCAAGCTTTGTGAGGCTAGTACATACTACAAGGAAGGTATAAGACTTGAAAACCCTAGATCTACTTTGAGTTTTAAGCATGTTCTTGATGGATTTAGCTTGGTATGATTATAGTGATAATTATAAGCATGATTATGTAATTAGTTAGATGATTTAAGATGCATGATGGTTTTGATGCTAAGATCAGTAGCCTCTGGACTTGTGACATGCTTATTATGTGTATAAGTTGTTTAGATGCCCGGTGTGGCTTGGGTTGTTGATTGTGATTTTTGGAACGTTCGTATTACAGCCGTTATAATGTCCGATTTTACAATACCATGTTTTGTATGCCATTTTCCATGTCAAAACCCTACTGTCCAGAGACTTTATCTGCCATGCTAGGATAGGTAATGTTCTAAGCTTCGTTTTGATATAAAGATCACGTGAAACAGACTTACGGTTTAGGATTTATGACCGATTTACTAAAAGTAGTTCGAATCCGTAAACGAAAGTTCGTAACTGAAATTTAACCCTCGTAAACTATGTAACGTCATGGCGAATCTTGGTAAATAAATACTAGAGGTAAAAAGGAAGGTGTGAAAGAAAACCGTATGTCAAAAGGATCATTTTTCGATTTATTAAAAATGTTCGAGTCGAGGTTAAACGCGAACGAACCCCTAAAAGACGACTCTTTTATAACTTCGGTAAAACACTTAGAAAACGGGCGATAAAACTCGGAGTATAATATTAACGATCGACCTTAGAACTTGTATGACTTAAGTATGTCCCAAGTATAAGTACAATGACATGTCGTATTAACGAACAAATGTCGGGTCGGATCAATGATAAAAAGGAATCCACTAAAAGGGATATAACGAGATAACTCGAGAACGTGTTTCGATTTAAGTATAACTTAACTTTTAAGATGTTAAGTGATTAATCCCGAATGCCTTGGCTATTTATAGATCACCAAGCTGAACCGGGACCCGCTACCACTACCCCTTACAGTACTCGACTACCCGGCAAGTTTCAATTCCCTTCTTTTAGGCTGTTGTTGTGATTGAATATATATATATATATATATATATATATATATATATATATATATATATATATATATATATATATATATATATATATATGTTTTCTGTTATACATATTCCATAGCATGCATGCCTACTTTCAAGTTATATCGTTATGCTTGTTCCCTGATTGTTTATTGGCTTATAAATTAGATAGCTAACGTATCAATTATAAGCCAGTTATTGTAAGGCCCTCATAGAAGGGCGTATCCATCTTATTCATCAAATATAGACCGGGAGTCAATATTTCTTGATATATCGAGATTACCTCGGAGGAAAATATTTAAGTAAATATTTTCTATTATTTGGGCGACGAATATTATTTGAATATTCGTTCGAGATTATTTATTTAACGATCCTTACTTCAAATAATTATTTGAACGTAACCATTCGACGAATAATATTTTTCAATATTCATTCAGAGTCGAATTGATTATCGATTATTATTTCGAATATTCTTCTAAAGATGAGTCTACTAAATGAATATTATTTGGATATTCATTTGGAATATTATTTTATTAAATAAATATTACTTTTGAAAATTCATTTAAGATATTAATTACTTGATGAATATTATTTTAAATATTCATCTGAAGCCTGATTTATTTATCGAATATTATCTCGAATATTCCTTTAGGGCTTGGATTACTAAATGAATATTACTTGATATTCATTTAGAATATTATTCATTAAATGAATATTACTTTTTGAATATTCATTTAAATTCCTAATTAATTATGAATATTGTCTTAAATATTCCTTTCAGGTCCTATTAATTAATGAATATTATTTTGAATATTCATTTAAATATTTATTTATTCAATAAATATTCTCTCGATATTTCTTCAAGGATTATTTGAGAAATACTCTGATTAAAGATATTCTTTCATGTTCCTAAATATTCTGTAAAATATTTTAATTCAATAAATATTCTCTGAATATTTGTTCCATACTTAGAATAACCTCGATAAGGTTTATCTTCTTCGATTATTACGGAAAATATCTCGGAGTCATATCATTATTAATCGTATATCAAGAAAGGTTCTCAGACATCATTCTTCTTTGAGTCTACCTCTCTAATAATAAGGGAACCTTACTTGGAAAATGTTATTTATCTTGTCGACTTCCCGGTCATAAAGTATTCTCTTCACTCGCAACTCGGGTGCTGTTGACTTATTAAGTCGTTATTTACCTTCTCATCTTTCGAGGGGTAAGATTGTTGGAACAAGTTGATATTCGATACCAAGCCACAGCTTGGAAGTTACTGGTGAATTTTCCTTTCCAACTAGATACGACTACCTTGTAGAGTCTTATCAACAAGTATTATACTTGGGGAAAGGGGGACGAACGTTACATTCAGAATCATGAATTCTATTTGAACTAGGAGTCGTGTAAGAGGCCGAGTAGCGCCGGTCCATCCCCTTTGGCCCAACCGTTGGCCGGGGAGAGCTAGTAAGGCGGTAGACAAGTAAAGCCGTCAGTTCTTCCTTCTACCGGTAGTAAATCTAAATTGAGCTGTACGATCTCGACTGATCATCAAGATTGGAACAGCGGGCGCGGTGAATACTCCATCATTGGTTCATCATCCAAACTTATTTATTTCCTGCAACATGATTACTGTTGGCAGAGCTGGAAAAGTGTTCATAACTGGAATTGTAATCTTTTCATGCAAGTTCCTCTCTTTAATAACAGTGAGAATATCTCGCTTACTTTTGATGTAGCAGATATTTCTACAAACAAATACTTTGAGTTACCTAGTAACTTCATCCTTTATATTATATTGACAGTAACTTCATTAATGCATGGCATATGATTTCAAAGGATATTTTGAACTGCTGTATATATGTATCACTGTTCAGTCATATTATTGTTGGTGGGCTTTCGCTCACCCTTGCCTTGTTCATATTGTGTCACAACAACAGCTAGGACAGATGGCTCGCGTCAGGCGCACTCGGCGCAAGCAGTTTACCCGACCCACCGGACTACCCGCTGAGATGCTAGCCGCCATTGCTGAGGTAGCATAGTTAGACAGCTTTTGTTTCCTGTTTAACTATATGTATAATTAATGTAATTAACGACAAAACTTTTAAACTTATGATGTTATCCTTTTGGGATTGTAATAACTTTTATTCGTAACCCTTTAATGTAAGACTTATTTCAATTTCATCTCTGGGACTATAACTGTTGTGTGTGTGAGTGGAAATTATTGTGGGGTCACAGCATGTGATTTATTTATTGTGGACTCAAGTCAAGTATTATGAATGGATGTAAGACCGTAACCACCAGATCCCTGACCCCGGATCTGGGGGTGTTACAGAGATGGTATCAGAGCGAGAGTTATATATCCCAAGAGATGATACGACGTTATATAATAATAAATTCAATAATATATTAATAACCCTTGCCAGGTTCACCTAAAACCCTTACGGGAATTTTTTTAAGTATCATGATAGTAACATAGTTCGTCTTGTGTAGGCGAGCGACATGTCGGCCCAGGAGGCAGCTGCGAGACAGCATGATGAGGACATGTTCCGGACTAGGGACCCATACTATGAGCACTTGCCTGAGGAGGATACTGAGCCTGAGGAGGAGGAGGCTGAGGAGGTCCAGGTTGATGCTGATACTGATGTGATCGAGTCTGAGGAGGAGGACCCTGAGGAGGTCCAGGTTGATGCTGACACAGATGTTGTTGAGACTGAGGGGGAGGAGGACCCGGAGGGGATCCAGACAGGACAGGATGCTGAGTTAGTTGCTGAGGATGAGGATTATTGGGTTGTATATGAGATTAGGACTATGGAGGAGGATACTGATATGACCACTGAGCAGGTCATGGTTGCTGTTGTTGGACAGGCTGTGGATGAGGTTGAGCCAGTGGAGGATGCAGTAGGGAGTTCCGGACTACGAGTTCCACCCCTCTCTGTTGAGAGAGCCCCTACCCCACCACCACTAACTATGAGCCCATACCCCGATGAGTTTGAGGTGCTTACCCCAGAGCCCCAGTAGACAGAGACTGCCGCTCCAGCTGAGCCATCCACCCCACCTCATGCCTCGATAAGAGGAGTCCCAGTATGTGTTCACAACTTGATTGTGAACGGGCTTTATAGAGAGTTGTCTGTGGCAGATGCCAGGTTGGCAGAGTCTAGGAGGGAGTTAGCAACAGAGAGAGCCGCCCGGATGAGGTTGCAGGGCAGGAGGACTATCAGTGACAGGGTTGGGTATAGGGCTGTGACCCGCATCGAGCTGAGGGCTCGGGTGAGGGTGCGACAGTTGCCTACTGATGGGCATGGTAGGGTAGACAGAGCAGAGGCTGAGGAGATTTTCCGCATCGCCATGGGGAGGGTTCGAAGGATGTTTCGTCGTGGCGGCTGATTTCAGATGTAGTGATGCAGTGGTCTAGTTGTCTAGTCATGTACAGACGTAGTAGTGCCGGCTTTTGTAGGGATGGTTTTCTTGTACTTGTTTTCCCTTTTTGCAGACTAGACAGATAGACAGCGTATTTTACTTTTGACTTGTTGTTGTTGTTAGGATGGCTGTACTTTAAACTATTGTTGTAACTCGGATGTTGTACCTTTTCGGTACCTGGTATATATTTGTTTCCCTTTTAGTCATTTCAATTTTGTTGGGATGTGATCACGAGTTTATTAGCATATGTACTATTTTTTTTTTTGATTAAGTTGCCATGAGATATAAAACTGTGGGATCTTAAACCCAGTCATGTAAAGAATTATGCAAGGAAAAATCCTTTAAAACAGGTAAGTGAACCTAATGTAAAATTTTCCAAATTTTCAGTAAAATGCCTCCAAGACGAATGGGCACTAGGGCTAACCCCCGAGAATCTACTGACCAAGAGAGTCACAACCAACACGAGGAAAACAATGAAAGTAGTGAAGAACAATATCGGGATTATAATGAGCAAGAAGATTCCCAGTATGGAGCAGAGGATGAACCCCTGTACTCTGAAGAATTTGAGGGGGAAATCGAGGGTGGAGAAACTGAAGTAGAACAGGAAGGGGAGAACCAGGGCGGAAACCCCATGGGCCAGTTTATGGATCTACTTAGGCAGAATTTGAACCAATACCCCCAACCACCACCAGGCAACAACACTTCAGTGGCAAATTCCTTTAGGGCCTTTAAGTCCCTTAAGCCCCCAGAGTTCCACGGATCGGCTGATCCCGTTGAGGCGAGGGCCTGGATCAAGGAAATGGAAAAATCTTTCGAGATTCTGAGTATCAATGAGGCTCAGAAGACTGTTTTTGCTACTTACCTACTAAAGGGAGAGGCCAATTATTGGTGGGAAGCCAAGAAGAACATGGAGAGTGATGCTGTCGTAGCCTGGGAAAGGTTCAAACAGTTATTCCTGGAGAAGTACTTCCCGAAGTTCATGAAAACCCATATGGAACTTAAGTTTTTGGAACTGAAACAGAACAATATGTCAGTGGCTGACTATGAGGCCAAATTTACTGAGCTGTCGAGATTTGTGCCAGAGTTTGTAGACACAGAAGAAAAGAAAGCTAACAGGTTTCAACAAGGGCTGAAGCAGTGGATCCAGAATAGGGTGGCGGTTTTAGAGATTACAGATTATGCCACCTTGGTGCAGAAGGCAACCATTGTGGAGGCTGGTAGTGATCAGATGCAGAGAGAGAGAGAAAGGGGGGATAAAGAGAAAGCATGTTAGTATGGGCGGAAGATCCGCTGGAGGAAAACCCCCAACCAAGTTTAATCGAGGAGCGGTTTCCCTACCTGGGAGGAATGTAGGGTTTAAACCATCTGCGAGTGTAAGTGTGAGCCAGGGCGGCCATCAATCAGGAATGTCCCGTTCCAACCCTTCTCGACCTCCATTGCCATTGTGTGCTACTTGTGGGAAGAGGCACTCCAGGGTGTGCAACCTGAAGCAGATAAACTGTTATAAGTGTGGGCGAGCTGGGCACTATGCTACCTCTTGCACCACGGTCATCCCTAACAGCACAACCTGTTTCCAGTGTGGACAGCGAGGGCACATGAGGAAGGATTGCCCAAGGAGCAAACCAGCAGCATCAGGAGCAAGCAAGGTTGCCTCAAATAGGCCACCAACTGCTAGGACTTTTAATATGTCAGTACAAGATGCCGTGAGGGACACAGATGTGATAGCAGGTACATTTTCTCTCAATTCAGTCAGTGCAAATGTCTTATTTGATTCAGGAGCAACTAAGTCTTTTATATCTAGAGGTTTTGCGCATAAATTGAAACTTAAAACCCAGCAACTAAGAGATTCCTTACAAGTAGAAATAGCTAATCAGGAAATCGTACCGGTTAATCAAATTCACCCCGATTGTAAGCTAGAAATAGGAGGACGATCCTTCTATGTCGATTTAATTCCTTTTAAGCTAGGGGAATTCGATGTCATTTTGGGTATGGATTGGTTGTCTCGCAATGATGCGCGGATAGATTGTAAAGGGAAAAAGGTTAAGTTGAAAACCCCAGGGAAGAAAGAAATAGTGTTTAAGGGGATGCGACAGACCCAGAAAATTCTGACCATGGCGCAAACCAAGAGATTGTTACGAAAAGGGAACGAGGCTTATTTAGCCTACGTTATAGACACTCAGAAGGAAGTGCCAAGATTGCAAGACATTCTGGTAGTTAATGAGTTCGAGGACGTGTTCCCACAAGATCTTCCCGGACTACCACCTGATAGGGTAATTAAGTTTGCCATCGAGTTAGCCCCGGGGACGGCGCCGGTTTCGAAGGCCCCGTACCGACTAGCCCCAGTAGAAATGAAGGAGCTAGCTAAACAATTACAGGAATTGTTGGATAAGGGCATGATAAGGCCCAGTGTGTCGCCTTGGGGCTCACCAGTGTTGTTTGTTAAGAAAAAGGATGGGAGTATGAGGTTATGCATCGACTACAGAGAATTGAACAAGCTAACCATAAAGAATAAGTATCTATTGCCCAGGATAGACGATTTGTTTGACCAGCTAAGAGGCGCTGAATACTTCTCTAAAATTGATCTGAGAACGGGATATCACCAACTGAAGATCAAACCTGAAGATATCCCGAAGACTGCATTCCGTACCAGATATGGACATTATGAGTTCTTAGTTATGTCATTTGGATTGACCAACGCCCCAGCAGCCTTCATGGACCTAATGAATAGAGTGTTCAAGGAATACTTGGACAAATTCGTGATAGTCTTCATTGATGATATTCTCATCTACTCAAAGACAGAGGCAGAACACGCTGAACATTTAAGGATAACCTTAGAAATACTCAAGAATGAGCAGTTATATGCCAAGTTCTCCAAGTGTCAGTTTTGGAAAAATGAGGTACAATTCTTAGGGCACGTGATCAATAGAGAAGGAGTGTTGGTTGACCCCTCCAAGATAGAAGCAGTTTCAAACTGGGAACGGCCAACTACTCCAATCGAGGTGAGGAGTTTCATCGGACTGGCCGGATATTACAGGAGGTTTGTCCAAGACTTTGCGAAAATCGCAGCTCCATTAACTCGACTTACCCGTAAAACTGAGAAATTTGAATGGATTGAGAAATGCGAGAAGAGTTTCCAAGAGTTAAAGAAGAGGCTGGTGACAGCCCCAGTGCTGGCATTACCTGATGGAAAAGGAGATTTCGTGATTTACAGTGACGCTTCGCATAAAGGACTGGGATGCGTGCTTATGCAGCACGGCAAGGTAATAGCGTATGCGTCTAGGCAATTGAAGGATTATGAGGTCAGATATCCCACGCATGATCTAGAACTAGCAGCCATAGTCTTCGCTTTAAAGATTTGGAGACACTACCTGTATGGGGAAAAGTGCGAGATTTACACTGACCATAAGAGCCTCAAGTACATTTTCACTCAGAAAGAGCTTAACATGCGCCAGAGGAGATGGTTAGAGTTAATCAAGGATTACGATTGTGAAATTCGCTATCACCCGGGCAAAGCCAATGTGGTGGCTGACGCCCTTAGTAGGAAAGAGAAGCTCAAGATGATAACTTCAGAGAAAGAGCTAGTGAAAAGTTTTGAGAAGCTGGAAATTGAGATTAAGTTACCTGGAGAGGGCCAAGAAAAGTTGATGGAAATTAGAATTCAACCTCCATTGTTAGAAAAGATTAGACGGTGCCAGGAGCGGATGATGGAGGAAGAATAGAACTCCACGGAAGAGATAATGACCGGGGAGGAAATTAAGTGTAAAAGAGACAAGGAGGGGATCATGAGGTACACGTACAGGATATGGATCCCAAACGTTCAGGAACTCAAGGATGAGATTTTAAATGAGGCACACAACTTAAGATACTCAGTGCACCCTGGTAACACCAAAATGTATAGGGATTTGAAGGAGTATTACTGGTGGCCCAATATGAAAAAGGACGTAGCAGAGTGGGTAAGCAGATGCTTGACCTACCAACGAGTGAAAGCAGAGCACCAGAAACCCAGCGGACTTCTACATCTCTTAGAGATTCCAGAATGGAAATGGGAACACATAGCCATGGATTTCGTAGTAGGTTTACCAAGGACCAAGGCTAATCATGACGCCATATGGGTAATTGTAGATCGACTGACGAAGTCAGCTCACTTTCTCCCGATCAATGAAAGGTACACGGTCGACAGACTAGTGGACATCTACTTAAAAGAGATAGTGGCGCGACATGGAGTCCCAGTCGCAATAGTATCCGATCGAGATCCTAGATTTAACTCCAGGTTTTGGAGAAGTTTTCAAGAATGTGTAGGGACCCGGCTGAACATGAGCACAACCTACCACCCCCAGACAGATGGGCAAAGTGAGAGGACCATCCAAACGCTAGAGGATATGTTGAGAGTCTGCGCGATAGACTTCAAAGGAAATTGGGATGATCACTTGCCATTGATTGAGTTCTCCTACAACAACAGTTATCATTCAAGCATTGGGATGCCACCTTATGAGGCCCTTTATGGAAGAAAATGTCGATCTCCCTTGTATTGGGATGAAGTTGGAGAGCGAAAGATGCTCGGGCCCGAAGTGGTCCAACGAACTAAAGATGCAGTAGATCTAATCAGAGGACGGCTGGTAGCAGCCCAGGATCGACAAAAGAAATATGCCGACTTAGCTCGGAAAGGCAAGGAATACGAAGTAGGGGACCTAGTGTTCTTGAAAGTGTCACCTTGGAAAGGTTTAATGAGATTTGGGAAGAAAGGAAAGCTGAGTCCCAGATACATTGGACCATTTGAGATCTTGAGACGGATTGGGGAACTAGCTTATGAGCTCGCATTGCCCCCGAATCTACAGCAGGTGCACAATGTGTTCCATGTTTCGATGCTGAGGAAGTATAATCCGGATGCCAAGCATATTGTAGAGTATGAGCAAGTGGACATGCAACCAGACTTGACCTATGTAGAGCAACCTATGGAAATCATAGACCGGAAAGAACAAGTGCTCCGAAACAAGGTCATTCAGCTAGTCAGAGTTTTGTGGCAGAACCACAATGTAGAAGAATCAACCTGGGAACTTGAAAGCGCAATGCAAGAGAAGTACCCCTACTTGTTTTCAAACTGATTCCGGGACGGAATCCTTTTAAGGAGGGGAGACTGTAAGAACCCAGATTTTGGGTGGAATTAAAACTTTTATGTATTTAATGATGTAAGAATGAATAGTGGTTATGGCTACAATGTAATAACTGATATTTGGAAAGAATGAATGGAATTCGACTTTATTATTTCTATGTCTTGAAGAATGCTAAAGGGTGACAACATAGGTAAGAATAATCTATCTTCTAAGGGAATAAGATATGGCAATTTCAAGCAGGAGAATATTCTCATGTCATCCAGATCGATAACGATTAATCCAGTAGTTTCGTAAAAAGGTTAAGGAACGATCGAAAGAGAATACGGACAATTGTACAACCCTAAGAGAATACGTAAAGAACAAAGAATGAATAGTGTTTCGGTGGGAGTATAGAATAATATGAGACGACACTATATAGAAGTATTCGGAACGGATTTCCGAGTTCGTATTAGTAATCCAGGGGGAAAATAAGTGTATGTAAAAGCTGTCGGATTCTGAAAAACCGCACTTTTATTTTCTCCGAGAGTTCCCTGGACACTGATAGCCTTAAGTATTTAACGAATGGATTTAAGGAATATAAATTGGAAAGTTAGAATGAAAGATGGAGAATGATAGTATTAATATTAAAAAGGATTCCCGGTAAACCCTAATTAGAAATCCGTGAAATATTCCTACGAACGATCAATCGAAACGAGCAATAACCGGACACAGAATCAAGCAGAGAAAGCAAGATACATGTATGTGCAAGTGGATGGAATAATAGAAACCAAAGTATGTCACATGGAAGTCAAGTACAACTAGGATGATTCTTTAGCATTTAACCAAAAATGGAGTTGTTTAATGTGGTGCCAACACATGGTCCACTAAGAAGCCAACACTTGGACCTATAGATGAGTGACAACACAAAAGGAGGAGATGCATCCAAGTTATATACATAATAATACATGTATTAAGCCTTAATAAAGCAAAACAAAAAAAAAAGAAACCAAGAACTCCATTAAAGGAAGCTCTCGGCCAAGAAGCTAGAGGAAGGGGTTCCCACCATTCAAAAACCTCAAGATTAATTAGGTGAGTCCTACATATCATAACAAAGATACCCTATAAATTTTAGCTTCAAATTCCATTCCATTCTTGAGATATAAAATCAAGAAGGTGATGATGAATAGTGTTTTCAAGAACTAATCTTTGTTTTTCTTGTTTTCATGGTTGATCCCAGCTAAGTTAAGGCTATCCAAGGGCAATACCAAGCTTTTTGAGGCTAGTACATACTACAAGGAAGGTATAAGACTTGAAAACCCTAGATCTACTTTGAGTTTTAAGCATGTTCTTGATGGATTTAGCTTGGTATGATTATAGTGATAATTATAAGCATGATTATGTAATTAGTTAGATGATTTAAGATGCATGATGGTTTTGATGCTAAGATCAGTAGCCTCTGGACTTGTGACATGCTTATTATGTGTATAAGTTGTTTAGATGCCCGGTGTGGCTTGGGTTGTTGATTGTGATTTTTGGAACGTTCGTATTACAGCCGTTATAATGTCCGATTTTACAATACCATGTTTTGTATACCATTTTCCATGTCAAAACCCTACTGTCCAGAGACTTTATCTGCCATGCTAGGATAGGTAATGTTCTAAGCTTCGTTTTGATATAAAGATCACGTGAAACAGACTTACGGTTTAGGATTTATGACCGATTTACTAAAAGTAGTTCGAATCCGTAAACGAAAGTTCGTAACTGAAATTGAACCCTCGTAAACTATGTAACGTCATGGAGAATCTTGGTAAATAAATACTAGAGGTAAAAAGGAAGGTGTGAAAGAAAACCGTATGTCAAAAGGATCATTTTTCGATTTATTAAAAATGTTCGAGTCGAGGTTAAACGCGAACGAACCCCTAAAAGACGACTCTTTTATAACTTCGGTAAAACACTTAGAAAACGAGCGATAAAACTCGGAGTATAATATTAACGATCGACCTTAGAACTTGTATGACTTAAGTATGTCCCAAGTATAAGTACAATGACATGTCGTATTAACGAACAAATGTCGGGTCGGATCAATGATAAAAAGGAATCCACTAAAAGGGATATAACGAGATAACTCGAGAACGTGTTTCGATTTAAGTATAACTTAACTTTTAAGATGTTAAGTGATTAATCCCGAATGCCTTGGCTATTTATAGATCACCAAGCTGAACCGGGACCCGCTACCACTACCCCTTACCGTACTCGACTACCAGGCAAGTTTCAATTCCCTTCTTTTAGGCTGTTGTTGTGATTGAATATATATATATATATATATATATATATATATATATATATATATGTTTTCTGTTATACATATGTCATAGCATGCATGCCTACTTTCAAGTTATATCGTTATGCTTGTTCCCTGATTGTTTATTGGCTTATAAATTAGATAGCTAACGTGTCAATTATAAGCCAGTTATTGTAAGGCCCTCATAGAAGGGCGTATCCATCTTATTCATCAAATATAGACCGGGAGTCAATATTTCTTGATATATCGAGATTACCTCGGAGGAAAATATTTAAGTAAATATTTTCTATTATTTGGGCGACGAATATTATTTGAATATTCGTTCGAGATTATTTATTTAACGATCCTTACTTCAAATAATTATTTGAACGTAACCATTCGACGAATAATATTTTTCAATATTCATTCAGAGTCGAATTGATTATCGATTATTATTTCGAATATTCTTCTAAAGATGAGTATACTAAATGAATATTATTTGGATATTCATTTGGAATATTATTTTATTAAATAAATATTACTTTTGAAAATTCATTTAAGATATTAATTACTTGATGAATATTATTTTAAATATTCATCTGAAGCCTGATTTATTTATCGAATATTATCTCGAATATTCCTTTAGGGCTTGGATTACTAAATGAATATTACTTGATATTCATTTAGAATATTATTCATTAAATGAATATTACTTTTTGAATATTCATTTAAATTCCTAATTAATTATGAATATTGTCTTAAATATTCCTTTCAGGTCCTATTAATTAATGAATATTATTTTGAATATTCATTTAAATATTTATTTATTCAATAAATATTCTCTCGATATTTCTTCAAGGATTATTTGAGAAATACTCTGATTAAAGATATTCTTTCATGTTCCTAAATATTCTGTAAAATATTTTAATTCAATAAATATTCTCTGAATATTTGTTCCATACTTAGAATAACCTCGATAAGGTTTATCTTCTTCGATTATTACGGAAAATATCTCGGAGTCATATCATTATTAATCTTATATCAAGAAAGGTTCTCAGACATCATTCTTCTTTGAGTCTACCTCTCTAATAATAAGGGAACCTTACTTGGAAAATGTTATTTATCTTGTCGACTTCCCGGTCATAAAGTATTCTCTTCACTCGCAACTCGGGTGCTGTTGACTTATTAAGTCGTTGTTTACCTTCTCATCTTTCGAGGGGTAAGACTGTTGGAACAAGTTGATATTCGATACCAAGCCACAGCTTGGAAGTTACTGGTGAATTTTCCTTTCCAACTAGATACGACTACCTTGTAGAGTCTTATCAACAAGTATTATACTTGGGGAAAGGGGGACGAACGTTACATTCAGAATCATGAATTCTATTTGAACTAGGAGTCGTGTAAGAGGTCGAGTAGCGCCGGTCCATCCCTTTTGGCCCAACCGTTGGCCGGGGAGAGCTAGTAAGGCGGTAGACAAGTAAAGCCGTCAGTTCTTCCTTCTACCGGTAGTAAATCTAAATTGAGCTGTACGATCTCGACTGATCATCAAGATTGGAACAGCGGGCGCGGTGAATACTCCATCATTGGTTCATCATCCAAACTTATTTATTTCCTGCAACATGATTACTGTTGGCAGAGCTGGAAAAGTGTTCATAACTGGAATTGCAATCTTTTCATGCAAGTTCCTCTCTTTAATAACAGTGAGAATATCTCGCTTACTTTTGATGTAGCAGATATTTCTACAAACAAATACTTTGAGTTACCTAGTAACTTCATCCTTTATATTATACTGACAATAACTTCATTAATGCATGGCATATGATTTCAAAGGATATTTTGAACTGCTGTATATATGTATCACTGTTCAGTCATATTATTGTTGGTGGGCTTTCGCTCACCCTTGCCTTGTTCATATTATGTCACAACAACAGCTAGGACAGATGGCTCGCATCAGGCGCACTCGGCGCAAGCAGGTTACCCGACCCACCGGACTACCCGCTGAGATGCTAGCCGCCATTGCTGAGGTAGCATAGTTAGACAGCTTTTGTTTCCTGTTTAACTATATGTATAATTAATGTAATTAACAGCAAAACTTTTAAACTTATGATGTTATCCTTTTGGGATTGTAATAACTTTTATTCGTAACCCTTTAATGTAAGACTTATTTCAATTTCATCTCTGGGACTATAACTGTTGTGTGTGTGAGTGGAAATTATTGTGGGGTCACAGCATGTGATTTATTTATTGTGGACTCAAGTCAAGTATTATGAATGGATGTAAGACCGTAACCACCAGATCCCTGACCCCGGATCTGGGGGTGTTACAGGTTATTTCACAAGCACTAATTCTCGATGAAGCTGAAACTTAGTGATGTCAAATGCTAAAACTTAGTGATGTCAAATGCTAAAAGTTCAGGTAAATATGCGGTAAAGTTAATATAGTTAGAATTGACCCTTTTAATCACAATTTAAAGTTAAAATGCCCAAAATATCACAACCCGTGAAAATGACCCTTACTATCAATCATTAACGCAACTACAAAATGCATTTATGATTTTCTTTGACAATTTAATTATTCTCAATTTTGCCAGCAATATTGGGGCCTGATGGGCTGTTATTGGGCTTTGTGCATATATTAGAAACGCATACTCTATATGCGTCTTCAACTTTTTTTTTTTTTACTTTTTCCTAATAAACGTAAACAAATCTTGCATTTTCAGAATTAGCTTTTATTTTTTAAGGTGAAAACGCATTATATGGTTGCGTTTTTAAGAAACGCATTTTAAAGATGCGTTTTTCAGTGATAAAAAAAAGCCATTTTCCTGGATTGTGATATTTTGGACCATTTTACTCCAAATTGTGATAGAAAGGGCCATTACCCTAATATAATAGGTTTTATTACTCCCAGAGGAAATTGTACATTTTGTAGTAAAGATGGACAACGTGTAATTTCCAGGGGTTCGAGGCGCAGTCGGAGACGGAGCCGAGGAGGCATCTTATTAATACAAAAATTTTAATCATAAAAAAAAAATTGAAGTTATAATATCATCTTTTTTTATAATTTAAATGTTATATTTTCAAAAATCCTCAACTTTAATTATAACACCTTAAGGGTCATTATTAAAATACATTTTTTTAATTTACAAGTAAGTTAAATAAATAATTGTATTAGTGATTGTTACCATAATTTTATTTATCTATAAATCGAAATGACGTCCAAGGCAATGTCGATAAGTGTTATTTATCAATTAATATAGTTTAGCTGTAAGAAAATATTATTCATTTTTGATTATTTAAATGTCCATTTTTTTCTAATTCTCAAATTTAAGGGCATGTCATTCTAGAAAATTTTCTATTATAACCATCTAGAACATCTGATATAGTATTTTTTATTAAAAGTTTAATATATGTATTTCACATGAAAATAAGCAACTACTATAATTTCTAAATTATTTAGTAGTTTGCATCTAAGACATATACGATCAATTGCAAAGATTCATATTATTAAAAAAAACCATTATAATACATATTAGCTTTTATAATAGGTAAGGAATGAGGTGCCGCCAAGGCTGTGGCAAGTAGTTTTTAAGTGCAATAATATTAAATCAAAAGGATGCAAAATAAATTTTAGTCTTAAATAAAAATAAATATTTCACTAAAAAATATTTTTCGTTTATAATTTCTAAATTCATTTATTCATTTTTATGTATTACACTTTAATTAATAATTATAATTCAGTTTTTTAATTAAGAATCTAACAATATATGATCATCACATGACAACAAGTAAATATTAAAATTTTCAAGTAGTTAAGTAATTTGGATCATCCTTTTAATAAGTTATGTATAATCAATTTCAATCACAGATATAAAAAACATAGTACCATCATAAAACATATTAATTTTTATAATAAATAAGGATCGAGGTGCCGCCGAAGGCGGTGCCGAGGAGTTTTGTTTATATTTATTATAATTTAATTGTTAAAATATATTAAATTTTGCGATAAATTAAAATATGACATTTTTATAAAGACTTAGATTTAAATTATCAAAAAAATAAAATTCTATTCATTATTTTGAATTTATAAGTAAAATAAATAATTTTATTAGTCATTTTTTTTACGAATAAATCGAGCTGCCGTCGGAGGCGGTGCCGAGAAGTGTTCCTTATCATTTAATTTGATTTAGCTATAACCGGTATTAGTTTTTTTAACATTTAAATTTTACATTTTTTTTACTAATTCTCAGATTTAATAATATTATAAGGACATGAAATTTTAAAAGTCACTCTAGAAGATTTTATTTAGAAGATTTTTTTATTAATACCCGTTAAAAACATATTATATGGTATTTTGGTTTAATATTTAATTTTATAGAAAGTAGTACCACTATAATGTCAATAATCTAAGATCGACGGAGGGGAAGAACAACCGGAAATAATTTTACATAAAATTTGTCACACACCATTATTTTGATGTATTATTAACATCGTATGATCGAATCGTTAAAAAATATTGTTAATAATATTGAAAATTGTACTAAAAATTTATTTTTAATGTTTGTGATTGTTAAATTTTATTTTCCCAATTTTTTTTTGCTATAAAATTAAAACGCCCAGCATAAATTATATTTTTATTTTGATTTTTACAGGCGATTTTCTTCAATTCTTTTATATATAGGATTCGAGACGTCGTCGGAGACGGGGCCGAGGAGTATTCTTATTAAATATTAAAAATTTTAATTATAAAAATACATTTCTAATATCAACATAAATATTTTTAACTTATTTAAATACAGTAATTATGATTATATGTTAAAGTCTACACGGAATAGTTATTATATATAGAAATATGAATTTTGATTTTGGAGTATATGAAATTCGACATTTAACAAAGAAAATAGGGTAATCTTTCGTATTCCATAAAAAAATTAATTTCAAAATCAAAGTTTAGTCATTTTTTTACCAATAAATCGAGGTGCCGCCGGAGGCGGTGCCGAGAAGTGTTCTTTATCATTTAATTTGATTTAGCTATAAAAAGTATTATTTTTTTACCATTTAAATTTTACATTTTTTTACATTTAATATGGTATTTTAGTTAAATATCTAATTTTATAGAAAGTAGTACCATTGTGATGTCAATAATCTAAGATCGAAGGAGGGGAAGAACAACCGGAAATAATTTTACATAAAATTTGTCACACACCATTGTTTTGATGTAACATCGTATGATCGAATCGTTAAAAAATATTGTTAATAATATTAAAAATTGCACTAAATATTTATTTATCGTTTGTGATTATTAAATTTTATTTTCCCATTTTTATCTATTATACTCTAATTACTAATTATAAAATTAAAACGCCCAGCATGGCGGGCATAAATACTAGTAGTCATAAAAGATTAAATTTTGAAGCTTCTGTTGGAAGCTTACCACATACACGGTAATCAAGAATTAAATCCCATTCTATATCCTAACTCCCAAGAATTCAAATTTAATTTTTACACATATATGAATCACACTTTCTCTACTCATCCTAATCTGAAAAGTCTCTCTCTTTCTCATCTCCATTCTTCATTTTATCAATCTAATTTATTTATAATTGGTTTGTAGTTTCAGTTTTGCACAAAAATGAAAAACGGAGGTATACACATATGATGTTTATTATATATTTTGTAAACTATTATCGTAGATGAAGTGTTTGATGTGTTTTGTGCAGAAAACAAGATTGATGAGAATTAACACGTTTGAATATGTGGTTTTCTTATTTATATCTCTATTACTACATATCTTCTTTATTATAATATCATATTATGTAAGTACATAATATATCATTTATCTCATTTTTTCTTGCTTCTAACGCAGTGGGAACATCGCACACGAATCGGCTAATGGTTTCTTGGAGAGAAACTTTTAAACTGTTGGTGCCATTAGTTCAATACTTTTTACCAAGTTTTTTATTTTTATTGAATGAGTCATTTATATTGTTATCCTTGCAAATATTTCTCTCCTTGTTGTTTGTTTCATCTTACCTGTACTTTTTATCAATTTTGTTATAATATGATTGTTGAGTATAGAATACAAGAAAGAATACAGAGGGGGGTGAATGGATTCTTGAACTTTTCGTTGTTCTTGAATCTGTATAGCAAGATATGTGTTAAGTGTGTGCTATAATTTAAGTGCGGAAAATAATAAGCGAGCAACACAACACAAAATCACTTTAATCTAATATATTATTAGATAAAGATTTTGCTACAATCTGTGAATACAAAAGTTAGTATTCTCAGCTTCGTTTTTCTCAGAGAGATGTTTTCTTTTGTGTATGAAAAACTTAACTTCTTAGGAAGTGAGGCTGTATCCTTATAGAGCATGAATACAACCTACTTACTACAAATAAGGTAGCTAAACAACTTTACTTTCTAGTGTGTCTATCCTTTTTGAGTAAGCATCCAAACGGTTACAGGCTTGACTTTGCAAAGCTCTGTTCAGATCCACTTCTTTAGCTCTTTGTCTCTTGTACATCTCTCCAAGCTTCTTTGTAGGCTTTTCCAAAGTACATTACAGATTGTGGTCCATAAAGTGCTTTAGCTTGTTGCAGGTTTCTGACTTGTACAATTCTTCAGTATTTTGTCTCCAAGATTGTATTCGAGAAGTAACTCTGTTGGTGATTCGAGAACTAGAATTGGCTTAATCGATAACTCTTAGTTCTCGAATAGTGTTAAACTGACATACCGAATGACTTCTCGAATAAGTCTTTTCTTCAGGAATCCTTGAGATATCAAATAGAGCATTTTACTTATCGAATCCCTGAGATATCGAATAGCTTCTTTAGTCCTTGAGATATCGAATAGAGCATTGACTTGTTGACTCTTAGAGAACTCGAATGATGCTTTGACTTGTTGACTCCATGAGTTCTCGAATAGAGTATTAGACATGTCGAATCTCTGAGTTCTCGAATAAGGCTTTGACTAGTTGACCTTGAGAGATATCTTACAGTGTCTTTTGAGATATCGAATCCCTGACTTCTCAAATGCTAGACTTCTCGAATAGACAAATGTACTTCTCGAATTGGTACTTAGGCAAATTCTTCATTTCTTCAAATCCCAACTGTGATTATTTGACAGTCTTTATCTCCTTGCTTGAGGCATGAACCTTGGAACTTCTTTCAAGCATTATTCTTGACTTTATAAGTACATGTTTACACTAAAATACGCAAGCGTACGTGGTCACAAGTAATACAGATAGAAGTCAAGTTCGTTCCCACAGAGATCTGGTTAGGTTTCAATTCAGTTCATGCACCTATGCAACAATGTATGATTATTATTCACTGCTAAGACAAATAACAAGATTAAGTTTTTACTAACTATAATTAACTAAGATACAAATTAACAAACTAAAAATTAATAACTAATGAGAATTAAAATTGAATTACTTTATGCGAGAAAACATGGAATCCTAACTTCATCATCTACTTCACTTAGAGTTGATGCCTTTAATCAATGCATGTGATGGTTTTGATATCTGATCGAATAACACGGAACAAGTAAAAGTTACCTCTCGGTATACTAATACCAAACTACGCATGCATCCACAAAAGAGATAGAAGATGGGTAGACACCAATTATGTTTAGACCCTATATCTCTATAGAATTTGAAAACATAAAGGTTGAAGCACAAGTTATCCACATAGATCACATAGGGTAGCATCATATCTCTATGTATGCCACAAATCATGATAATAATATCAACCTATCCTATGCTAGCATGACAAGTTCTAAATCTCAAGATCCACTCTTGTTTCGCAAGAGATTAACAAATTAGATGTTCATGACGCATCTAAATACATGAAACACAACCATACGAGGATATCAAGAATTCACCACACATAAATCTTTAAAGCAATCAAACTAATAAGCTACATAGATAAATCCGTTAGAATCCCATGACAACGATTAGCTCATAATCGAACCGCTCGTCATCATGGGATCTGATGAAACCATGATAATAAACAAAGTATGAATAAAAATAATAATATTAATAAAACAAAGAGTTGAGAAAACAAATCTATGATACAAAATATGAAGTAGATCTAGATCCATTGCTTGTCACGAGCGTTGAATCTTTCTCCCCTTTTCTCCCTTGCAGATCTAAGCTATATTATGTACAAGATATCTAATTGTCTAATTCTCTAATTGTCTAATTGTCTAATTTACAAGGGGTTGGATGTGTTTATATAGGCACTCCAAGTCTTGCCCAGCAAGAAATTACCTTCTATTACAATTAGAATTCGATTAAGGTACTAAAAACTGCCCAAAATATAATTAGAACTTGAAAAGGGCAAAACAGTAAATCCCTGCTCCCAGTCTGCTTGTCGCGTAACCTGCGCCCACCACACGCAACTTGCGTGCGCGAATCCTATCCTAAGTTGTAGAAAATCTTCCAGGCTTCGCGTGAGCTGTAAGATCGCTGAAAACGGACTTCTAGAACTCCAGATATGGCCAAACAGTATAGACTGCGCAACCTTCCCAGAAAATCCAAATTTTAATCAATTAATCCTCCAAACACAATAGAAGCATCACCCATAATCGACATTCTTGTAAGCCTGCACAACTAAGAAAAACACATCAAAACTACAATAAACTTGAGTCCAAGTGAATCAATTTAAGCCGATATGGAATGCTCCAAGTGGATATAAAATTCACTTATCAGTACAGTTACACAACTAGGATTTGATGCCTATTACAAGTACAGAACAAATAGAAACTCTACAACTAGAGGTTCCCTCAGTTAAGAGGTCATGTAGGTAATGCATAGCATTACACATACTTAGGCTTGTTATTATATGAGTACAGGCATGTCTCTGTGACTAACAATCTCCCCCAAATTGTGAGTAAGACCCTTAGTCACAATTTCATGCCTGATAACAAGCCTAACAAACATAAGATAAAACTTTGAAAAGTACAGGTATGTAGATTTGAACTAAGAACATGAATAGAAATACAAGTATGTAATCTTACAGACTTTGATGAGATGCTAGCCTTTATCATTTGATTCCATCTCCATTTCCTTGGATAGTAGATCATCATATTCCTTCTGTTTTCTTTCTTTTTCCTTCCTTGCATTCTCATCCATAGCTCTTATGATTTATTCCATTGCATCCAATTCTTCAAGCAAGATAGAGTCTTTGAAATCTTCAAGTACTGGTTTCATAATGTTGGCAGGATAGTGATTGAGTAGGTTCATTCTTATATTGACATTATCTCCATTTCTTCTCCTATACTTCACCACATAGGGATTGAATTGAACTCTACACAATTCCTTAGCCCTCAACACTTCTGCTTCAGCTTCCAGTTTATCAATTTCTTTTTCGCTTTTGATCCACTTCTCAAGGCACCCCTTTCTTATCAGCTCTTTATGATCTCTCTTCATCTTCACAAAGTCAATCAGTTCCAGCTTCCATACTCTTTCCACTTTATCATTTGCATCCAACATGGGAATAATCCTTTCTATGTCATATAACTTGCCCCAATTTTGACACTGCCCTTGTTTAAACTTCTTCTGTCTTCCATCAGTATACTTGATCTCAAGGGAGTCATCAATGATTGAAACATGATAGATTCTTTGAGCTCTAAGGTATTCCAGTTGGTCTTCATTGTAGTCTTCATCTAGTGGTTGGAGTTTTAGGCCTGGATAGATTGTTAGGGTTCTTGATTTGGGAAGCTTTGGTTTTCTTGCTGCTTGTTTGAATTTGATCCTCTTAGTGTGGTTGCCTGGCAGTAGTATGTGACCTTTGCTGTATTCTATTAGCAGTTTGCTTTTTGAAACATACAGATGGTTTCTTGACTTGAATCTTTTTCTCTTCTTGAGGTGGTAAAACAGTTGCAGAAGCCAAGGGATTAGATTTTGGTAGGTCATTACTAACATCATTCACCCTAGACTTAGAGTCTTGTGTTGTGGTGAGATTACTGCTAGCAATGCCTAAGGCTTGATGTTTTCCATTCTTCTTCTTATAGACTTTGCCTTGGTCATCATCCTTCTTGTCCTTGCTGTCTTTCTTCTTCTTCTTATCCTCATCCCCCTTATCACTCTTGTGATGACTTCTCCTCCCATCACTCTTGTCTTCATCTTTATCATCCTTCTTCTTCCTTGGCTTGGCCATTTCTGGAATTACACCAGTTGTAATGAATGATCTGAGAATATGCAGTGCCTCTATCTCCTCAGCAGTACTTGTCCCCTTCTTCTTTTGCAGTAGATCAATGATGGCAATAATGAGTCTATGATTTCGAGAAGTGAGATCATTGGGAATGACCAATTGTTTAATCTCTTCAACTCTGGTGCCAGACTGATAGATGATTGTCCATGGCTTCTTAATCACTTTTGGTAGCCTTGAAGTTTGGCCATTCCTCAAGTCATCATACAGACTCTTATTGTTTTCATTTACATTCCTCTTCTCTATGAGCTCAATCAGCGCATCTATCTCTGAGTGTTTTAAGGCTTGTAGAGTTTTGTAGGTTAGATGCCAGATTCTGGATTTTGCTACCATCATTACTTCCTTGAGCCATGAGCTATCAACTTTTCTAGGTATCACAGTGAAGTAATCGATCTGATCCTTCAAGCTCCTTAGATACAATTGAGTGTCACCAGCCTGTTCTCTTAAGACTTTCAGAAACTCCAAGAATTCATCATCATGATAATCATTAGAGTTTGCAATTTCTTGTAGCTTGGCCTCAGTAACCACCTTTACTTTTACAGGCTTGGCACTTTCAGGTTTGGAGGATGGAGGTCTATCAGATGGCATACTCCCTGCAACCACTGTGGTGGTGATGGATTGCTTCTGGCCACTGGGAGTAGTGATGTGCACAGTTGGTAGAGTAATAAATGGCAGAGTAGTTGGAGGTTCATCAACTTTGGCTTTCCCTTTTCCTGGAACATGGGTTATAGATTTTGAAATCCTTTGATGACCACCCTCATTTATTGTAATACCTTTCTCCTTGGGTTTCTCCTTTATAGACTTCTCCTCTTTTGACTCTCCCTTAGGCTTTGAGTCCTTAGGTTTCTCTTCTCCCCCTTAGGCTTGGTGTCAGGCACTGAGGCTTTAGTAGGGGCCCTTGGGTTGGAAGAGGTGAGATTGGCAGATTCATCTGGAAGAGGGAGACCCATATGCTTCATCATTGCAGACAACATAGATTGTTGATGCAGAAGAACATCAGCTGTGGTGGAGGCTTGAGTGTTCAACTGCTCAGTGAGAGTTGCAACTTGGTTTGTCAGATGAGCATTAGACTGTTTGAGAGAGACCACATCCTGTTCAAGAGTTTCCACCTTTGTGAACAACTTAGTGGCTTTAAAACCTGATAGTGATTGATCTTTCAGTCTCTCCACTTCAAACTTGGTCATCTCATGCTCAGGGACTTCAGTCACCAGCCTATCTCCATATTGATTTTTAAACAGAGTCCTTAGCATGGAATTTGCATCAGTTGTCTGATCAGATAAGATTTGGAATTTATGCCCCAGACACGTGACAACATCTTTCAGTATAGCTAGACCATTATCCATCTTGGTGCAGGTGGAGTTGCAGACTTTGATGTCTTTGAGAACACTATCCAAATGAGGGAACCTTGCATCAAAGGCCCTCTTTATCTCTCCCACAGACTTGTCTGTTGCATCACTTACCTTGTTGACTTCTGATTTGACACCTTTGCCAAGGTAGTGTGCAGCCTTGAGGAATTCTTTGTAAGAGTCATTGATGGCTTTATACACTTCACCAGGAGTTAGGGATTTAGCATTTGAACCTAGTGAGGTGATGTATTCCTCTCTTAGTTACTGAAGAGCTTCATTGAGAGTGAGATCAAACTTTCCTTGCATCCAGGCATCTACATTGCCATCTCTCTCAGTATCAGCCACAATTTTCTCCTTCTGCATCTCTACATCATCTCTGTGGCATAGAAGGATATCCTCATAGTCTGGGTTTGGCAGATTTGAAGTAAGAAGGTGTTGAGCAATCTTTGTGAACTCAGGAATCTGATCCACAACAAAGCTTTGAAGTGCTTCAATCGTCAATTGTGGTGGAACAGATCCTGATCCTGAAGCACTGCCATGTTGCACAGGTTTCAGCCATTGTGACATAAAGTCAGAGCTAGAGCTAGGCAAGCTAGACTCCTCATTTACAGATGCAACTTATGTAACCGGATGGAATGACTCCACTACTGGTGTCTCCACAGAAGTGGGATGAGTTACACCAATAGTTAACACTGGCACAGAGTCTCTAGTGAAAACTAGTGAATCCTCTGTGTTTTTGATGGTGTCATTAGGATATGCCCCAGCTCGCATTCCCTCACCATCTAAATGTAGTTCCTGGGTGGTGAGAAAAGTATCATGCACTAAGTCACTTGAGTCCATTGGCTCACTAAGAGAAGAAAATTCTTGGTGATCAATGCCTTGCTCCTCAATTGCTTGAGTTGGAGGCTCCAAAGAAATTTTAGTGTGAGATTCTGGAAGAGAAGTGTCTTTTAGAATGGATTTTGGCAACTCCCCCTGAGAAATAGAGGGAGTTTCAATATTGATGTGCTCTCCACTCAGTGTTGTGCCAGCCATATCACTCCCATGTGCTGACTCTTTACAGGATTGTGCATTGGGGAGGATGCTTGATTCTATAGATGCACCCTGTTGAGAGGGTACACCTAGTGAGCTGTTTGTCCCTGATTTTACAACTTCATCCATTTGTGTGACTGAAGAGGTGGTTTTAGATTTCTTTTTCTTCTTCTTTGGCCTTAGTAAAGGTGACTCAGGTTCCTCACTTTCTAAACCTAATTCTACAGCCAAAGCTGCTTCAGTTAAGATTTTTAGAGGTTCAGAAGCAACCTGTTTTCTCTTCTTCTCCTCTTTACTGACACCACCCTATTGAGAGGATGATGCAGGTGGCTCTGTGTTTGGTAAAATGTTTGGCTGTGGGGGTTGGTTAGCAGACCGTGGGTTAGCATTTTGCTCTACTTGCTTGGGCCTAGCTAACTCAGACTTAGAGTCAAATATTGGCATGTTGTGGGGGTAAGTCCCAAATAGACTCTCCATATGGGGAGTTATTTTGAGTCTTACATCCACATCATTCCTAGTCTCCAAGCTACCAAAAATGAGTTCGGTCATGGATTTCGGATAGCCTATTCTATTTTTGTCTAACCCAGGCAATTCAATCAATTTATCATCTATGAAATTAAGTACAGATTGAATAAAGCGAGGGAAGAAAATTTCATTACCTCTCTTGGTTGAGTTCTTACCAAGTCACCCATACAATTCTTGCATTATAATCAATCCAACATCAATCTTTCTCCCATATGCTAAAGCATAGCCAATTTGTTGAATAGGTGTGCTGACTTGGTCAAAACTAGACTTCCTTGCTATGAAGACTTGAAGAAGAGTGGCAAAGACATAGCTCCATTCTTTTCTCAAGTACTTCCTATTCAAATTTCCAAGCTTGATTCTATCTGAGTAGTTGATAAAATCAAAGAAGTCCTCCAATTCAGCATTAGTGGCTAGTGGGTCATACACTCCTTGTTGTAGCCCTAGTGCTTTATTCATGTCTTCAGTAGTGATAGTGATTTCCTTGTCCTTAATCTTGCAGTAGACCACGTATGAGGTTATTGCATTCTCTAGGGCCACAACCTCCACAGTAGCAGTCCTCCAAAACTGTTCTAGTAGGTCTAGATACAGAGTTGGGTTGGCTGAGAGTGCATCCTTGATGTATGATTCAGCCATCCATCGAACGAAGCACTTAAATTTTGCATTGGGTGCTTCAACATCGTTGGTCATTGCTATGAAATTGGTGTGGGTAGGAATTGTGAGTTGGGTATTTGCCATTGTTAGACAGAGAGATGAGAAGAGAATGAAGGTTGAAGAAGAAATTTAGTTTTTAACGTTAGGGTTTTCAGAGGTTTTGGAACTTTAGCTGCCTGAGAAATCGAATGAAATGATTTGAACAGTTGTGGAATTGTATATATGTGAGTGACTTGAGTTGTCGATTAGATATATGTTCTGTATCGACAAGTCAGTCATTCGAGAAGCATAAAACAACAATTCGATAAGTCAAGAAAGGCTTATTCGATATCTCAAGCAGTTTATAACTCACAGCTGGCAGTTATCTAACTTAGAACATAATTCTAAATTAAATAAAATATGTTTTTATGAGTGATTTAAAATTCTGAATAAAAATCCAAAAATGATTAAGATTCAGCGAGAATTCAGCCTTTTCAAATGATTCGACAACTCAAATGACTTATTCGAGAAGTCGAGCATTAGAGAACTCAAATGTTCTATTCGAGAACTCAGTCATTAGAGAACTCAAATGTCCTATTCGAGTACTCAAGCAAGTCTCTGTTCGATTACTCCAAAATGCACTATTCGAGAACTCAAGAGTGTTCCAAATAGACTTGTTAGAGAAGTCGACCATAGACATGAAAGTCATTCGAGAAGTCTGACTTATCGATCTACACTTTTCACTCATAAAAATTAATTTTCACTATCTTTTCAAAATTCATTAGAATTATTCAAATGAAGAATATTCTAACAAATTAAATAGTGATAGTCTTAAAATTTCATAGAAATTTCAAGCTAATTCGAATATGATTTCCAACATATGCAACAGATTTGAAATATTTATAAATCATATTCCAGCCAACACTTACTTCAAATATATTGAGAATTTAGATAAAGTAATTGTTTACTGCTGCAACAATCTAGTTGATATTTTCACTTAGCCAGATTCTGAAGAATTCAGCATTCCAATCTCACTAACCAACCTTGTGAAGGTGGCTTCATCCAATGGCTTAGTGAATATATCAGCTAATTGTTTTTCTGTGGGAACATAATGTAACTCAATGGTTCCATTAGTTGCATGCTCCCTAATAAAGTGATATCTGATGTCAATGTGCTTTGTTCTAGAATGATTGACAAGATTGACAACTATAGAGATTGCACTTGTGTTGTCACACATGATTGGAATTCTTTCCAACACAAGTCCATAGTATCTAAGTTGATTTCTAATCCAAAGAACTTGAGCATAGCAACTCCCAACAGCTATATATTTAGCCTCAGCTGTGGAAGTTGACATAGATTGTTATTTCTTGCTGTACCAAGCGACTAACCTTTGTCCAAGAAACTGGCAGCTACCTGAGGTGCTTTTCCTATCCACTTTGCATCCAGCATAATCAGCATCAGAGTAACCAACCAGACTGAACCCTATGTCCTTAGGATACCATAAACCCAAGTTTGGAGTGCCCTTCAGATATCTGAAGATCCTCTTTATAGCAATCAAATGTGACTCTTTTGGATTTGATTGAAATCTTGCACACAGACATGTAGCAAACATGATGTCTGGCCTACTTGTAGTGAGATAGAGTAAGGAACCAACCATGCCTCTGTAGACTGAGATATCTACTTTCTTGCCTTTGACATCTTCATCCAATTTAGTGGCAGTGGCCATGGGTGTCTTTGCAGGTGAGCAATCTTCTAAGTCAAACTTCTTCAATAAATCCTTGATGTACTTGGTTTGACAGATAAAGATACCATCCTTCCTCTGACTAACTTGCAACCCAAGAAAGAATGTCAGCTCTCCCATCATACTCATCTCATATCTGCTCTGCATGAGCTTAGAGAATTTCTCACACAGCTTCTCATTTGTAGAGCCAAATATGATATCATCCACATAGATCTGAACTAGGATAATATCATCACCATGCTTCTTGTAAAATAGTGTTTTGTCCAATGTGCCTCTAATGAATTGATTTTCCAGAAGAAATTGTGATAAAGTATCATACCATGCCCTTGGAGCCTGCTTAAGTCCATATAATGCCTTAAGCAATCTGTAGACAAACTCTGGGAAATGTGGATCCTCAAAGCCAGGTGGTTGTTGCACATAAACTTCTTCTTCCAACTCTCCATTCAGAAATGCACTCTTAACATCCATTTGATAGACTTTAAAATTTGAATGAGCAGCAAATGCCAAGAATATTCTGATGGCTTCCAATATAGCAACAGGGGCAAATGTCTCATCATAATCAATGCCTTCCTGTTGAGAGTATCCTTTTGCAACCAACCTTGCTTTGTTTCTAATGATCACACCATTTTCATCCATCTTGTTCTTCAGAACCCATTTTGTTCCAACAATGGTTCTGTCCTTTGGTGCAGGCACAAGTTCCCATACTTTGTTTCTTTCAAATTGATTCAGCTCCTCTTGCATAGCAATAATCCAATCTGGATCCAACAGTGCATCATCAAGTTTCTTAGGCTTAATCTGAGATAGAAAGCAACCATAGAGACACTCATTTTGAGTTGCTCTCCTAGTTATCACTCCTGCATTTGGATCTCCAATAATTTGCTCTGTAGTGTGTGATCTATCCCATTTCCTTGAGTGCTTAGTTTGATTTCTCAACCTTGATGTTGCTTCATCATTCAAGACATGATCATTTTCATTTCCTCCCTCTGTGAAGTTGCTACTACTCACAGGTGTGTCTTGGATGCTAGTCTCTTCACTGTTGGTTGGATCAGATTCTTCTTTTGTTTCATCATTCACTTAAGTTTGTTGAACTAAAGTTTCAACTTCAGTTTCAATCTCTTCATCAGAGTCATCTAGATTATCAAACTTTAATGGATCTCTATCTTCATCATTGGCTTCTTCTAATCCAGGTAGTTTGCTGTCATCAAATGTCACATCTGTGCTTTCCATAACTTTCTTTTGACTGATGACATAAACCTTGTATGCAATTCTCTCCATAGAATAGCCAAGAAAAATTCCTTCAAATGCCTTTGCATCAAACTTCCCTACATATTCTGAATTATCTTTCAACACAAAACATTTGCTTCCAAAAGTATGAACATACTTTAGAGTAGGCTTCTTTCCAGTCATCAAATTGTAAGGTGTCTTTTCAGTGTTTTTGTTGATGAGGGTTCTGTTCTGGATGTAGCATGCAGTGCTCACAGCCTCAGCCCAAAAACATGTAGGCATCTTTGCATGAAGCAACATTGTTCTAGCAGCCTCAATTAGAGTTCTGTTCTTTCTCTCAACTACTCCATTTTGTTATGTAGTCCTTGGAGCTGAGAACTGTTGAGAAATGCCATTCTCTTTGCAAAATGCTTCAAGTAAGGCATTTCTGAACTCTGTTCCATTATCACTTCTCAATGCAATCACACTTGCATTGTTGGCTTTTGCTTCCTTCTCAACTTTCTTTATGTGCTCAATGATTACTTGAGGAGCCTCATCCTTTGATGCTAGAAATTCCACCCATGTATACCTTGTGTAGTCATCAACCATCACTAGGGCATACTTCTTTCTTGAGAGTGACATAATTCAAGTGTGGGCATGCCTCTCACTAACTCTCTTTTGACTAGAGAAGTAATGGCCTTGAAGTTCATGTGTGATAACTTCTTGTGCCATAGCCAACAATCTTCATTTGATGCTTTTGAGTACAAGCAACAAACTTTGTCCTTGTTTGCAGAGTCCATATTGGCTACAAACAGGCTTCCTTTCCTTACTCCAGATAGAGCAAAATCACCAGTCTTCTTGTGAGTGATCAAACATTCATCTTTGTCAAAATTTACCTTGAATCCTCTATCAGTAAACTGACCAACACATAGCAGATTGTGCTTGAGACCCTTGACTAGTGCTACATCTTCAATGATGACATTACCAACTTTTAACTTGCCATATCCCAATGTGTTACCCATGCTATCATCTCCAAAAGCAACCATTGGGCCAGCCTTCTCCTCATACTGTGATAGCAGGGCCATATCACCAGTCATGTGATTTGAGCATCCACTGTCCAAAATCCACATGACCTTCTTTTCACTTTCTTTTCCCTGCAACCACAAAGGTATTACTTTTCCTTTGGTACCCAAACAAGTTTGGGTCCATGTGACTTAGAAACAGTTTTATCATAAACAACATGCTTACTAACTTTCTTGGTGTTAGTCTTCTTGTCACTGTTAGAAGTCTTAGAACCTGAGGTTTCAGACTTAGGTGACAGAGGTACCTTCCTAGCTCTAGGAGGACTTGAAGACTTTGACCTTGTGTAGTGTGTATGAGAGTTGTGACTGATACAACCATCAATGAATTGCCTTCTCAGATTAAAACAACTAGTCATGACATTCATATTGCATGGCATACAGTCAAATTTATCACAGAATGGAGCATCTCTATGTCTTAAAGGCACAGAACAGTCATAGAAAGGTTTGGCCACACTACCAACAGGTTTCTTGCATGCATGAGTTAAATGATTGGTACTGAAACAATTTTGACAAGTTTTTCTAGGGGCATTAGGAATATAAACATAATTATTATCTTTGTTAATCCCTAGTTTGCCATTTCTGTTCTGTTTCTTCTTATTAGCCACTTTCTTTTCAGATTCATTTATCCCAGCTGATACAAACTTAACAAACTTCTCAGGTCTAGACTTACCACCTACTGGCTCCTTGGTTTTTGACTTGACACTCTCACTCTTAGAGGATGCTGGTTGTTCACTAGACTGTGCCTCATCCTCATCATTCAACATTTGCTTAATGAGTAAGGCATCCTCATCAATTTCAAATGTTGGTTCTTTAAAAATTGGAGACTCAGTCTTTTTCAAAATGTGAGACACTTCATCCTGAACAACTATGTCATCTTCAATGACAGCATAGCCTTTCCTCTATTTAAGAGTGCCATAGTCAAGTCCAATCGCAGCCTTGGGTTTAGCTTGATTTTTCTCATGGTAGGTGATAGAATATATTTATATATATATTTTAGATGATTTTATTCTCATATTTATTGTGTTTTGCATTGATTTGGATTTTTATTTAATAGATTTGATTGTTTTATTGTAGGAAACAAGGAATTCATAACTTGGAAGGATTTGGAGCAAAAAGAGCTATTTTGGAGATAAAATAGAAGAAAATTCGTATTATTGGGCTACACGGGCTGCTTACACTGTTTGGGCCGTATCTTGAGTTCCAGAAGTCGGATTTGGACGATCTTACAGTCCATGCTAAGCTTAGGGAATTTTCTTTAATTCTGAGGTGGTCCAAAGAGCAGAGTCCAACTGGAAGAGCCCGAAAATAGAGGAGCAAAATCAGTTACGAATTTTACAAGAAAATCCTATTCAATTATGGATATCTTTTTGTAAATTTATTAGGATATTAAAAATACTTTTATTAGGAGATAGAAATCAGATTTTATGATTAGTTTTATTATTAGTTTTGAAAAAAAGGAACGTGGAGAGAGAGACGTAGTTTTTACAAAAGCTAGGGTTTGTTCTTTATCTCTCTTCCATTGTAAGCACCAGGCTAAGTTTGGATTGATTGTTCTTCGTTAATACAAAGTTTGAGGTATTCTTTATCTTATCTTGTTTATTAGTATATGTTTTATATGGCTTTTCTCATTATTTTTGTTGTTCTTAATCATAGTATGAGTGAGTAGTTTCATTCTAGGGTATAAAGGGGAGCCATGTTTGCACCATGATTAGGCTTTAATTTGATTAGTGGTTTAATGGGTAAAGATTAATTCTAATTGATATGTTTTAATTCTTAATCCATGTAATTGGCCAATATCATGGATTAACTATATGCAAATAGGAGTAATAGATCGAGAGATTTTACTACTAGAGGCACACATACGATTAGCAGAATTGAAAGTGAGTGCTAGAGCATCATTGGATTTCTGAAAGTGTTAATGCTTGAGAGAGATTAACCAATACTTTAATTACTTGACTTATTGAATTACTATACTTCTGTGATTTGTTTGGTGTAAGCATGGTGAACCTGTATTGCCCTAGACCTTTAGTTAATTGATTTGAAACATATTTAATTTGCATTGTTAGTTAGTAAAAATCCTCAACACTCGTTTTTTCTCTAGGAACAATTTATAATAATTAGATTGAAATTCTTGAAACTTGTCTCCTTGTGGATTCGACCCGTACTTGCTAGTATCTGCTAACAACAGACACCGTGCACTTGCGGTATAATATTTCAACACATCAAGTTTTTTGGCGCCGCTGCCGGGGAGACGCCTAGTTTCTATAATTTTAGTTTGATTGTTTTAGATTGTTTCTCTTGTCTCTTTGGAACTCTTGTTCCAACTGAGACCGATCTTACTGCTTTTCCTTGTTAAGTTGTTGATGCCCAGGACCAGGTCTAAAGCGAAAGAAGATAAAGCGAAAGAAGATCAAGCGAAGGAAGATATAACTCTTCTTAGTCCAGATTCTGAACTTTCTTGTCAACAATACATAGATCTACAAAGGAAAGAGAAGCAGCAAGAGATACCTGAACCAAAGATTGAAATGGCGGACCTTCCTCCTAAATCTTTGAAGAACTACTCACAGCCCTCTCCGAGTGGGGTACCTACTGGCCTTGCTATGCCAGCGATTCAAGCAACGAACTTTGAAATCAAGCCTGCTTTGCTCACAATGATTCAACAGAATCAATTTGCTGGTCTTACCTCCGAAAACCCTACAAATCATCTGCAACGGTTTCAACAGCTCTGTTCTACAATTAAACATCAGGGAGTCACTCCAGACCAGTTGAAAGTCATGTTGTTCGGTTTCTCTCTTCGTGACAAAGCTCAAAAATGGCTGAATGATATTGACTTGACCGAGTGGGATGAGATTGCTCAAGCTTTCTTAACTGAGTTCTTCCCTCTCAACAGAACCGACGATTTGATCGACAAGATGATGGGTTTTAAGCAAGATTATGGTGAATCTCTTCGGGATGCTTGGGACAGATTCAAGGATTATCAACGTGCATGCCCTCACCATGGTCTTGAGAAGTGGTTTCTGCTTAAACGCTTCTACAATGGTCTTGATCCTGAAAGAAAAGGTACAGTTGATAACGCTGCAGGTGGCGTGTTTTTAAACAAAGGAGTCGATGATGCACATGCTTTTCTCTCAAATTTGGCTGCCAATCACTTCAGTAACCCGAGAGCAGCCAAGAAAGGGGGTAAACTTGAAGTGGATGCATATTCTCTATTATCATCTCAACTCGCTGCATTGACTCAGGAGATCCACTCATTGAAGACGTCTCAGTCCTCGCCTCCACCTATGAGTATCAATGCATTGTCATCCATGGCTCCTATGAATAATCCTGTTTGTGAAGTCTGTGGCATCCAAGGCCACTATGGTAGCGATTGCCAATACAATACTCAAAATTCACAAAATTTTCTGATGGAGCAAGCAAATGTTTTCCAACAGAGGTAGTAGTACAATCCGTACTCCAACACTTACAATCCTGGTTGGAAAGATCATCCGAACTTCTCATACAGGAATAATAACGCTCAGAATTCAAATGTTCCCAATCAGCAGCAGCAATATCAGCAGTCGTATCAGCCTCCTCCACAGCAGCAGTATAGGCCCCCGCAAGGACCTATGAATCCCCCTGGATTTCAGAAGCCCTATCAGAATTATGCTCCTCAAGCCAATCAAGCTGCACAGGCTGATAATCAAGGTGATATGATGAAGATATTGTTACAAATGCAAAAGAATATGGAGGATACCAATAGGAAGATGAACCAGATGGAGATTCATAATAAGATGCTGGAAACTCAGATTGCTCAAATGGCTAGTTCTTCGTCTACAAGGCAACAAGGCTCTCTACCAGCACAACCAACTCAGCCAAAGGAAAATGTGAATGCCATTACTCTTAGGAGTGGTTGTACATATGATGCTCCTCCAATGCCTACTGACGATGTTCCTACTGAGAAAGAAAAAGAGAATTCTGAGGAAGACAAGGTAGAGAAAGTTGTTGAAAACACAGACGAAGGTGAAACTGAGGAAAGCAAGGAAAAGGACAAAGAAAAGACTGCAGTCACTCCTCCACCATTTGTGCCAAAGCTCCCATTCCCTAGCAGGATGAACAGAACTAAGGTGGACCAGCAATTTGGTAAGTTCATGACACTTGTCAAGAACCTCGAGGTAACAGTTCCTTTCACTGATTTAATTTCTCAAGTTCCATCATATGCAAAGTTTCTTAAGGATATTCTCACTAAGAAAAGGTCCTTTTGTGAGGTAGAGATAGTAGCTTTTACGGAGGAGTGTAGTGCTGTTTTACAGAATAAGTCTCCACCCAAGCTTAAAGATCCTGGTAGTTTTTCGATCCCGTGTCATTTAGGTGCATTGTTCATTGATAAAGCTTTATGTGATTTAGGCGCTAGCGTCTCAGTCATGCCTCTCTCGATTTTTCAAAAATTAAACATGGGAGAATTGAAATGCACACAAATGACATTGCAAATGGCAGACCGTTCGATAAAATATCCACTTGGAATTTTAGAGGATGTGCCTGTTAGGGTTGGAAAATTCTATATTCCTGTAGACTTTGTAGTTCTAGATATGGAAGAGGATAGCCAAATACCTATTATTTTGGGTAGACCATTTCTCTGTACTGCAGGTGTAAGAACCCAAAATTTCGGTAGAATTAAAACTTTTCCTATTATGATGAAGTGCATCAATGAATAGTGATTTGGTGGATGAATAGTGATTTTGAGGATTAAGAAAATTTTTCATGGCACCTATGTACGAGACGTAGTGTGGATATTCCGAAGTTATACTAGTAATCTACGGAGTAAATAAGTGTATGTAAATGCGATCGGAATTCAGAAATTCCAAATTCTATTTTCGTGTAATATTTGACCGAGCAGTGAATTATATATCAGTAATATCAAGAAATGAGATATTTAATTTGAGGAATTGAGGAGTTAATATTTTGGAATTTTATTATAAGTGATTTGAGAATTTGGAACGAAAACCACTGAGGAAGTGAAACAAACGTTCTAGAAACCGCTGAAACTTTACAATGAGATTAAGCGATTGAGCGAACGAAGCATGGATTAAGGATATGGTATATTAAGAGTCCAAGAAAGGATATATTATGAGAAAGAAAGAGGATTGAGAATAAACTCCTAGAATTGAGAAATAGAGAATGCTTGAGAAATCGGGAGAACGTTTTCTGAGATAAAGAGAAATAAACAAGAGATGTTGGAATTAATATTCATTCGAGGTATTGTGCCATATTAGAGCAATAATATGCAAAGTATAAGTTGTAACGTATTAATTTTATTCACGAGACAACAAGGAAATCAAATTGTTGGAAAAGGAAACAAACCAAGGGACTAATATGAAAGAAACAAAAGATGAGGACTTTGTTGCAATTGTTGTGGATAAGGAAATCCAAGTGAGCCAATGAGGTGTTGACAACACATTACAAGAAGATGCATCCAAATATAGATAGATATTACATGTATTAAGTCATTACCCATAACAAAACACAAAGAAAACTCCATCTCTCTATTTCTCCACAAGCTGTCCAGCAGAACCAACCCTCAAAGAAAAATATATATGTCCATTTTTATCCATGATAAAATCACCAAATTTTAACCACAACCTCTCCACTCCATGGGCAATATTCTCTCAAATTTCATGGCATTCTAATGAGTGTAGCCTAGTTAAATCTCCTCCCTAATTTGAAGAAGCAAACTGTCCTGGTGCTTGACAGTTTCTGGGACGATTTTCAATCAGACGTATCTCCTTCATTACTCAATGGAATTTCGTGTTCTTTATATGGTTAGAAAGCTGTGAAGATGATCTACAACTCTTATTTAGAAGCCTCGATCAGAAAAGCTCGGTAAGGGCCTCGTTTTCCATGATCTTTCAGTCGGGTTCTAATAACTCCGAATTACTAACTTTGTTTTCTTCATTTCTTTTGATCATTCAAGCTTACCCAAGGCTATACAAGGATTATACAAGGTTTAGAAAGCTATTACACACATCAAGGAAGGTATAAAACTCTAACCACTCTTAGTCATGGATTGTTTATGGTTTACAATGTTAGATCTAAGAGTTTTAGTGCATATCTTGGTTATATGAGTTATGGATAATGAAAATCTTGAGGTTATATGTGGTTGATGTGATTTTAAAGCTTGTGCTTAGAGTATGTGACCCCATGTATGTTATAGAGATGAGACTTGGTGGTTTTAATGGTAGATATGATGTATAAGTTGAGTTCTTGAAGGATTAAGTAAAGATGTGTGCTGAGTAAGAAGTCTGGGAGTATGGACTACCTTGCAGTGGACTTTTGAACCCCTTAAACTTGTTCCCGAGGGTCTAATACCCATGGTTAGAAAGGTATTTGAATGTAGTTTCCAGAAATATAAGGTTCATGACTAGGTGATGTGTAGATTTTGAGTTATGACCAGAAGAGTGAGGAGTGGTTCTGAAATCCGGACTGCACTGTATGGTCTGTTTGTGAACTGTCTTTGGACCCTCAAACTTTCTGCAAACATTGTGAAAAATTGAGAATAGCTAGGTCTTACAGTAAGGAAGGCTACCCAAGAAGAATCTGATTAAAATTTGAATTTTTCAATTTTATAAAAATGTTAGAGCGAGGTGTGCGCAAGTGAAAAACCACTTAGGAGATTAGTTTAAAGTAGTTTTAAGAGTATACACTTGGGTTTCGAGTTTGAGGAATAGATTTGAGTCGAATGGGTAAAGAATGTGATAATGTGATGACATGGTCATATAGGAGGGTTAGTGGGTCAAATGGTGGAGTCGCTAAGATGGTCTTGTATTCTTTAAAACATTATGATTAAGTGGTGTTGCTAAGATACTAACGAGCGAATATTGGATATTTATAGATTGTCGCTCCACTCCACGAGCCCAACCACCCCAACCTTCCCAAGGCAAGTTTTCCAACCCTAAGCATTTATTTTCAAAATATTATGTTCCTGATTCTACCTATGCAAGTTTACTTTTCAAAACTTATATATAAGGATTTTCACTGTTGTGTTTGTAGCTTCCAAATGTATTATATGCTTATGCTTTACGAGTTTATGTTGAAGTTTGAGATTTATGCATATGTGTTGTACACACTTGAACTTAGAATGAAAGTGTTTCCTTCGGACAACGACTTTAGCAATAGAGGTCATAGCGGTCCAAATATACTATTGACCGGGGAGCAGTATATTATTATATCGTGATTAAATTGAGAAAACCCGAAGGGTCATTCGGGAAGTATCGTATACTTAAGTATTTATTATTTTTACATTATTATAAATACTCAAAAATATCTATCTTGGATTAAAAGTTTATTTTAATTAAATAATTATTTTATTAATTGTTTATATTAAATCTCAAAATATCATTTATTAATTATTGTTCATTATTTTAAAGACAAAACTAATCCAAGATACCTTCATCGTTTTCAAACTCGAACTCTTTCGAACCCAAGACATTTTTGAAAACCCCCGGTCAGGTTTTGCTTCTTGTACACTTTTCAAGAATTATCGGTCGATTGAGGTCGAACTTCAACTACTCGAATTTTCTATCAAAATGATTTTTGACAAGAAAGAAAAAAAAGGGGACTCTGGCAGGTGTGGGAATCGTTGACGAACGATTCCCGGGATGTGTAAGCGGCCTTGAGCCAGGCGGTCCATTAATTATTATTCCGGCCCAGGTGTTGCCGAAGGATGATTACGGATGTAGTTTTCATCGAGGGTGATTACGGATGTAGTTTTCACCCGAGGATAGTTACGGATGTAGTTTCTATCCTTCTACCGGTAGAGAAGACCCGCGGATTATTGGACGTGGATGTGGCGACTGATCATCGTCAATCCCTGTCAGGTTTTATGTTTTCTTCAAGTCCCATCCTCCACTTTGGAAAAATACTCAGACACTGCTTCTTGGGCCTAAGTGCCAAGTTGTCGATAGTGTGGTTTTTGATAAGAAAAATATTGACATCGTGCAGTATCTAGAACTGCAAGATTTTCTATAAAGATTGGCACGTGTGAGTGCACTCTTGCAATTATTTCAAAGAATGAAATGTTTTTGAATGAGTAACCTTCTAAGCTAATGGAAGGAAAGAGGTTTTGCAATGATGTATTCCCTGTACAGTATGTTAACAGTAGAGTGTTTTGCCGAAAATGATATACTCATATGTATATATTTTCAAACTTGCGATATATTGAAATGGGAACCTTATAAAGGGTTCATGTGTTAATCTTAAAGCTCCTTAGTGAGTGTAGATGTTTTATTCAAACTCGTACATATATATTGTCCAGTTATGTTTTGAAATCTGAGATATATACCCATACAGTTTGGAATGTTTTCGAAATAAACCACATTATTATTTTTCAAAATAGTGAACTTGCTGAGCATTATGTAGCTCATTCTTGCTTTATAAAAACTTTTCAGAAAGAGAAGAATTTGGTCGGTTAACTCCGCACCAGCAGAAGAGGAGTAGAAGATTTACCCCGGAGATGATTTAGTTCCAGATAAATACTACAGAGTAAAGTCTGATAGGTTTTCAACTGTAATAGTAAGACTTGTCGTCAAGTATAGTTGTATAAGTGGAAGTGCGTAAGACTCTGGATTCTACAGATGAATTGTAATATTTAGTGTTACTTTTGATTATCGTTTCTGAGGCTCTAACTTGTTAGTGCGTAAGATTGAGGTCTGGATGGATGTATTGTTGAGTTGTAAAGTTAATACAGGTATGATATGGTTGGATGGTGATGTGACGACCTGAATCTTTGACCTTGGATTTGGGGGCGCCACAGAAATGGTATCAGAGCGATAAGTTACAGTACTTAGAAACGAGAGTGTTGAGAGTTAAGTCTAAGTAGGAGAATGACATAAGCGATCGTAGTAAACTTATTATTGGACTACCGGAAGAGGTACCGGTGAGTAGAATGGACTAGAGTGTTGATTGGAGGTATTATACTAGGGTCGATAGAATCCTTAGAGACCTTCAGAATGATGAATAGAGGTTTGAGAGTCGTACATGACCTATCATAGGTAATGATATAAGAAGCAAAGCGAAATGTCAAGAGCAGCTGAGGTAGAGGCGATATTGCTAATATGATCGGATGACTAGGCTGGCATAAACTTTGCGGCCCATAGTCCTCCACAGTTTAGGAGGCGGCATTTTAAGAATCAAGAAGTTTATACTTCCCTACATAATTAAGGGTACTTAGTACTTGGAATAATGAAAGTCTTTTACTTTGGCTGTAAGATCCGATTTTCGATAAGTAATGGGTTTACCTGAAAGTTGGTCACTATGTCGTTGTGGATTTCATTAACCTTGATGGCGAATTTTACATGTGTTATACGAGAATGTTATCATAAGACGAGCGTGCTAGATAATTCCACGCATGATTCGGACGCTAGAGCATGGTAGTTCAACTTAGAGAACAAACAAGTAGAATTAACAAAGGGACTCAAGAGAGTTGAATATGGTTGCAACGAGCGATACAGTGATCTCAGAGTCTACCAAAAGAAAAGACTAGCGGGTCTAGAGTGGGATCCTTTGATAGAGATGTTATCAGGGACTACGTATATATGTATTGTAGACATCAATATTTTGGTATATGTTCACATACACACACCCGCCACTAAACCTATGGACTACACTGAGATCCCTGAGAGATCTCTTTGATCTGTTCCCAAGGGGAACTGGCCACTTGTGATTCATGTCGGAAGGCATGAAGTAGGACCCTATGGACTAAGCAGGTGTCCCCGGAATGATGTGAAGCTTGGTCTTCAAGATAAAGCACGGAAATGACAGATATATTTGTGAAACCCCAACTCGATAAATGACTTTAAGATGATGATTGAGATACACACTAGTTGGTGTCTTGTATTACGAAGACGAAGAGATGGAGTTACCCTCATAATGGTGATAATGAGATGCACGAATGATTATTAACTTATTTTGGTAACTACCGGCAGGTGCACTACTTCATTTTAAACGGTTCACTAACCCTGTTACCTCGATTAGTTTATATCAGGTAACCCTTCTAGCTTTCTACTTCAAACTTGTGGAATAACAACCAGTGAGATACTTTCCCTAAAGCAGGACTTATCCGAATTAATTTTATTTGATCCATGAACATTCTATTCAAAAATTTATGATGATCTTGTTCGGCTCAGGCCTATTTACACTTTCTTTAAATTATCCAAGGAATGTTCAACGAATATTTCCTTAATTATTCGACGAATATTACTTAACGAATATTGATATTTGATTGCTTCTTTCATACTTGCACCCTTCAGTTGAGCTCATAAATATTTAACAAATTACTGAGGACATGGATGATCTAATGTCCAGACATCCCTCATGAATTATTTTCTTCTATTCATGATGAGATTATACATCATACATTGAAATCATAGTAAGGATATCATTTTGATATTGGTATTCCGAATTTAATTCTATTGTAGGATCTGATAAAGCATGTGTACGGAGGCACCCTTGGGTAGACCGTTTCACTGATAAGTAATATTTGATGAGAGGTTATCGATTGTTCCGATACCTAGAACATTCTCTTCAGATTTTATAGTTTTCTTTTTTCAAACTTAATAACTTCTTATTTTCATTCGTTGTCCGAGTAGCCTAAAGTTTCTTCAGTGGCTACGATGTTGAAATTCCGTTCTATCCAATTGAAACTGGCTACTCGATATGTCAATATGAATGACTAGTTGATTGTTCTAACTAGTCAAAATTGTAATGTTGTGAAGAACACCTAGCTAATTGTCCTAGCTAGTGGTGATGCCTCAAACAGGTGAACTAGCAAATTTTGTCTAGCTAGTTGCTAGTGTTTCTTGAAAAGGACTAGTTATTGTTTCACTGGTCCAACTCCCAATTTAATTCATTCCGAAATGCATTTTGCATGTGGTAAAGTATGATGATGAAAGTTTTGACGAATAACTTGATTGAGACCTAGTGAGGTCGCCCACTCAACTTGAATTCTACCCGTCTTCGTATCAGACCTTATATCACTTGAATATTTTATTCTTTCATTCATACAATGAGAATTCATTTGAAACCATTGATTACTTGAATGACAAACTACTTCATTCTTTAATTGTCATGGAGTAGAATTGCTTTCTAATGGCTGACCTTCATCAATGCGACTTTAGATTTCTTCTTATTATTCAGGAGGAAAAGTATCCACCCGATGTAAGAATTGTATAAAGACCGTCTTTTTGACTTTTGTATCAAACAATCATTGCCCTCGTGCAACATTCTCTATGATATCATATTACAGAATTATCAGGACATGAAGGAATAAACCTTGTTGTACTCTTTCTGTCCATCCTTACATCTCCGAAAATCGAGACTCCTAGTATTTGGAACCATCAGCATTCTTGGAACATCCAATGTGGAATTCTTATTGAAATTATCAATTGGACCTTGTTATTTTGAAACCATTCCTTTCAAAGTGATTACTCTAAGGTGAAAGGGAGGTACAATTATGAACCGTTACAGCAATATGAGATAAAAAAAAAACCAAATGTTGTAATTGTGCAGCCAGAGCGTTATGCCGAGTAATTATTTAAAGTAGGAATAACATGTCGGGGCATACCACAAGGACCTTTAATATTAGTGTGAGGAAGGTTATAAGAAATGATGAGGTGGTTGGGAGTACGCTCCTACCAACCGTTGTCAGGATATTATAGTAATGAATTCTGGAGTTACCAAGCCTTTTCCTGATCCAAGAAATTCAAATCGATTGCGATGTAAGACATATCCTTAGAGGAAACTAACATGGAAGTGAGATGGACAAGAAAGGAAGAAATATCGTGGCAAGAATGTGAAGCTTTACTTAGCTTAAAGGGATTGATGCACATAGCGAGACATAAAGTTTAAAAGGCCCCTAATAGCAAATGGATGCATGGATATATCCCAATGATCCTTCGAGATTACCACCTAATCAAGTTTATTGGGAATCGCAGCAGCATGCAGGCCTCAGGCTGATTGGCGCCAGTTGTGAAAGAGGACGAGCGTATGACATCTTACCTATACCATCGAGAACTGATACCCTTATCGGAAATGGAGGAATTGTTGACTAGTTAAAGTGCGTAGTTGTTTTTCAAAGATAAGGTTAAAGAGAAGGTTTCACCAACTCAAGATCGACCTCTGTACTGCACCAAAGTCGGCATTTCACATTAATATAAACATTATAAATTCTGGTAGTATCATGTGGATTGACTAGTGAGTCAGAAGCCCTTGTGGGTTAATAAATAAAGTTTTAAGAATGATATGAGAGATTAGTAACAACCTCGTTGTTAGCTATACTTTATGATGAGAAGAGGACTTTGAGGGTCACGATGATGCGTCTTTCAAGAGTTTAGAGGTGTGCTAATGCAGTAGAAAGGGGATGATAGCCTATACTTCTAAACAACATAAAGGTTACGGGATAGGATATACTAACCGTGAGTCGGGGATTAGTCATGATGGCGTTCACGCATAAAACTGAGACGTTAACCTTATGAGAAAAGTGTGAAATTTTTCCACAAGTGCCATAAGTATATCTTCATATTAGAACTAAACATAAGAAAGAGAAGGTGACGAAAGGGAGCAGGGAGTATAATTGAGAAATTTGTTATTTCCCAGGAAAGGCCAGTGTGGTGGCCGATACCTATAGAAGGGATTATTCAAAATTGGAATTCAGTCAGTATTGACCAAGAAAATAGAGTATATACAATAAAGAATAATGTTAGAGGAAAATGACTAAATTATGGGGAAGGACAAAGATGTACAGAGAATTAAGAGAATGTTTGGCAAACGGATATGAAGAATGGTATTGGCAAACTATTAAGTACAAACGTGACATGTCAAAAGTAGAATGATAGAGATCTAGTGGATTAATTTCGCCTGTAGAAACTCTTGAACGTGGACAGAATTATAATGAATTTCATAAGCAGGTCACCGAAGACCGAGCCCAGAGATGGCCCTAGTTGATTCATAATTGTTGAAACAAGTGATTTACCTGCGAGAGACTTTCTATTTAGAAGATTATCGATTTATATACGGAAGAGATGGTGGTACAATATAAAACTTCTGCAGCGATTACGTCAGATAAAGACTTAAAGTTAAACTTCGAATATTGAAGGTGCTTTCAAGTATATTTAAAAAAGAGATTGAGCGTATGTACTAATTTGATCTGTGGCTGACGGACAGGGAAGAAGAATTGTCCAGACGATCGAATTTATATTTAGTGTCGTGCCTTAGGTTTCACGGGGCAGTCGAGAATAAAAACTTATCCATGAAATGAATGTTGTTATCACGATCGTCACCATGCGAACGTAAGGATGTCTCTTGTAGAACGTACTACGAAAGAAGAAGTTTCGCTTTTCTTGCGTTATGAAGAAGTCAATGAACGAAGGACATAGTAGCTGAACTGGTTCGACGTATACCGAAGACTATACAGTATCCATAGCAAGTGGTAATGACTGACGGGAGGCAACACATGCGTGCTAATCAAGCCAAGGAAAATGAGGAATACCGTGCGTATTGACGTTGTCTCAGATTATAGAACACGACCACAAAGTATTCACGGCCCAACGATACCAGGACTCAACACGGATACTATGAACAAGGTAGAAGAGGAACGTATAAGTAGTGGGATAGAAATTTTCATTCATAGAACAACCGATAAGGAATACAGGTCGAGGAGAGTATGCGTTGAGAAGCAACACTATAGCGTTGGTAAGATCAAGGTAAGAGAACAAAAGGGTTGAAGTGTCAACCTGAGAGTTGGGAAGGGTAAAGTTGGAATTGTATCCACAACTATTTTCCTTAGGTTCTTAAGATAGAATCCTTTTAAGGAGAGGAGACTGCAATAACCCAAATTTTATGGGTGGATGAGAAATCTTTGCGATCACGAGATGTACGAATTATTAAATGAAGATTTCGAATTCATATTACGTCTTTACTGTGTAGACGAGTGTATGTAAAAGTCATTAGTTTTTTTTTTACGAAACCCATTATTTCGAATGGTCAAATTTTGTGAGATATCAAAGGAGTATGAGGTGGGAGACTTCTTGATGCTAAAGGTATCCCCTGGAAAGGATTGATGCGATTTGGTAAGGAAGGGAAGCTAAGTCTGAGGTCTATTGGACCTTTTGAGATTTTGAGGCGTGTCGGGAAGTTAGCCTACGAGTAAGCCTTGCCCCCAAGCTTGCAGCAAATTCATAATGTGTTTCATATGTCCATGCTACGACCCTACCATACGGACTTTCGGCATGTGATAGAGTACGACCAAGTGGACCTACAACCAGACTTGACCTATGTGGAGCAACCCGTGGAAATCATGGATAGAGAAGAACAAGTGCTGAGGAACAAGGTTTTCAAACTAATAAGGAATTGTGAGAAAATCAAGATGTGGAAGAATCCACCTGGAAGTTGAAAGAGTGAAACAAAGAAGGAGTAACCCTAGTGATTCCTAAACTGATTCCGGGACGGAATCCTTTTAAGGAGGGGAGACTGTAAGAACCCAAAATTTCGGTTGAATTAAAACTTTTCCTATTATGATGAAGTGCATCAATGAATAGTGATTTGGTGGATGAATAGTGATTTTGAGGATTAAGAAAATTTTTTATGCCACCTATGTACGAGACGTAGTGTGGATATTCCGAAGTTATACTAGTAATCTACGGAGTAAATAAGTGTATGTAAATGCGATCGGAATTCAGAAATTCCAAATTCTATTTTCGTGTAATATTTGACCGAGCAGTGAATTATATATCAGTAATATCAAGAAATGAGATATTTAATTTGAGGAATTGAGGAGTTAATATTTTGGAATTTTATTATAAGTGATTTGAGAATTTGGAACGAAAACCACTGAGGAAGTGAAACAAACGTTCTAGAAAACGCTGAAACTTTACAATGAGATTAAGCGATTGAGCGAACGAAGCATGGATTAAGGATATGGTATATTAAGAGTCCAAGGAAGGATATATTATGAGAAAGAAAGAGGATTGAGAATAAACTCCTAGAATTGAGAAATAGAGAATGCTTGAGAAATCGGGAGAACGTTTTCTGAGATAAAGAGAAATAAACAAGGGATGTTGGAATTAATATTCATTCGAGGTATTGTGCCATATTAGAGCAATAATATTCAAAGTATAAGTTGTAACGTATTAATTTTATTCACGAGACAACAAGGAAATCAAATTGTTGGAAAAGGAAACAAACCAAGGGACTAATATGAAAGAAACAAAAGATGAGGACTTTGTTGCAATTGTTGTGGATAAGGAAATCCAAGTGAGCCAATGAGGTGTTGACAACACATTACAAGAAGATGCATCCAAATATAGATAGATATTACATGTATTAAGTCATTACCCATAACAAAACACAAAGAAAACTCCATCTCTCTATTTCTCCACAAGCTGTCCAGCAGAACCAACCCTCAAAGAAAAATATATATGTCCATTTTTATCCATGATAAAATCACCAAATTTTAACCACAACCTCTCCACTCCATGGGCAATATTCTCTCAAATTTCATGGCATTCTAATGAGTGTAGCCTAGTTAAATCTCCTCCCTAATTTGAAGAAGCAAACTGTCCTGGTGCTTGACAGTTTCTGGGACGATTTTCAATCAGACGTATCTCCTTCATTACTCAATGGAATTTCATGTTCTTTATATGGTTAGAAAGCTGTGAAGATGCTCTACAACTCTTATTTAGAAGCCTCGATCAGAAAAGCTCGGTAAGGGCCTCGTTTTCCATGATCTTTCAGTCGGGTTCTAATAACTCCGAATTACTAACTTTGTTTTCTTCATTTCTTTTGATCATTCAAGCTTACCCAAGGCTATACAAGGATTATACAAGGTTTAGAAAGCTATTACACACATCAAGGAAGGTATAAAACTCTAACCACTCTTAGTCATGGATTGTTTATGGTTTACAATGTTAGATCTAAGAGTTTTAGTGCATATCTTGGTTATATGAGTTATGGATGATGAAAATCTTGAGGTTATATGTGGTTGATGTGATTTTAAAGCTTGTGCTTAGAGTATGTGACCCCATGTATGTTATAGAGATGAGACTTGGTGGTTTTAATGGTAGATATGATGTATAAGTTGAGTTCTTGAAGGATTAAGTAAAGATGTGTGCTGAGTAAAAAGTCTGGGAGTATGTACTACCTTGCAGTGGACTTTTGAACCCCTTAAACTTGTCTCCCGAGGGTCTAATACCCATGGTTAGAAAGGTATTTGAATTTAGTTTCCAGAAATATAAAGTTCATGACTAGGTGATGTGTAGATTTTGAGTTATGACCAGAAGAGTGAGGAGTGGTTCTGAAATCCGGACTGCACTGTATGGTCTGTTTGTGAACTGTCTTTGGACCCTCAAACTTTCTGCAAACATTGTGAAAAATTGAGAATAGCTAGGTCTTACAGTAAGGAAGGCTACCCAAGAAGAATCTGATTAAAATTTGAATTTTTCAATTTTATAAAAATGTTAGAGCGAGGTGTGCGCAAGTGAAAAACCACTTAGGAGATTAGTTTAAAGTAGTTTTAAGAGTATACACTTGGGTTTCGAGTTTGAGGAATAGATTTGAGTCGAATGGGTAAAGAATGTGATAATGTGATGACATGGTCATATAGGAGGGTTAGTGGGTCAAATGGTGGAGTAGCTAAGATGGTCTTGTATTCTTTAAAACATTATGATTAAGTGGTGTTGCTAAGATACTAACGAGCGAATATTGGATATTTATAGATTGTCGCTCCACTCCACGAGCCCAACCACCCCAACCTTCCCAAGGCAAGTTTTCCAACCCTAAGCATTTATTTTCAAAATATTATGTTCCTGATTCTACCTATGCAAGTTTACTTTTCAAAACTTATATATAAGGATTTTCACTGTTGTGTTTGTAGCTTCCAAATGTATTATATGCTTATGCTTTACGAGATTATGTTGAAGTTTGAGATTTATGCATATGTGTTGTACACCCTTGAACTTAGAATGAAAGTGTTTCCTTCGGACAACGACTCTAGCAATAGAGGTCATAGCGGTCCAAATATACTATTGACCGGGGAGCGGTATATTATTATATCGTGATTAAATTGCGAAAACCCGAAGGGTTATTCGGGAAGTATCGTATACTTAAGTATTTATTATTTTTACATTATTATAAATACTCAAAAATATCTATCTTGGATTAAAAGCTTATTTTAATTAAATAATTATTTTATTAATTGTTTATATTAAATCTCAAAATATCATTTATTAATTATTGTTCATTATTTTAAAGACAAAACTAATCCAAGATACCTTCGTCGTTTTCAAACTCGAACTCTTTCGAACCCAAAACATTTTCGAAAACCCCCGGTTAGGTTTTGCTTCTTGTACACTTTTCAAGAATTATCGGTCGACTGAGGTCGAACTTCAACTACTCGAATTTTCTATCAAAATGATTTTTGACAAGAAAGAAAAAAAGGGGACTCTGGCAGGTGTGGGAATCGTACGAACGATTCCCGGGATGTGTAAGCGGCCGTGAGCCAGGCGGTCCATCAATTATTATTCCGGCCCAGGTGTTGCCGAAGGATGATTACGGATGTAGTTTTCATCGAGGGTGATTACGGATGTAGTTTTCACTCGAGGATAGTTACGGATGTAGTTTCTATCCTTCTACCGGTAGAGAAGACCCGCGGATTATTGGACTTGGATGTGGCGACTGATCATCGTCAATCCCTGTCAGGTTTTATGTTTTCTTCAAGTCCCATCCTCCACTTTGGAAAAATACTCAGACACTGCTTCTTGGGCCTAAGTGCCAAGTTGTCGATAGTGTGGTTTTTGATAAGAAAAATATTGACATCGTGCAGTATCTAGAACTGCAAGATTTTCTATAAAGATTGGCACGTGTTAGTGCACTCTTGCAATTATTTCAAAGAATGAAATGTTTTTGAATGAGTAACCTTCTAAGCTAATGGAAGGAAAGAGGTTTTGCAATGATGTATTCCCTGTACAGTATGTTAACAGTAGAGTGTTTTGCCAAAAATGATACTCATATGTATATATTTTCAAACTTTCGATATATTGAAATGGGAACCTTATAAAGGGTTCATGTGTTATTCTTAAAGCTCCTTAGTGAGTGTAGATGTTTTATTCAAACTCGGACATATATATTGTCCAGTTACGTTTTGAAATATGAGATATATACCCATACAGTTGGGAATGTTTTCGAAATAAACCACATTATTATTTTTCAAAATGGTGAACTTGCTGAGCATTATGTAGCTCATTCTTGCTTTATAAAAACTTTTCAGAAAGAGAAGAATTTGGTCGGTTAACTCCGCACCAGCAGAAGAGGAGTAGAAGATTTACCCCGGAGATGATTTAGTTCCAGATAAATACTACAGAGTAAGTCTGATAGGTTTTCAACTGTAATAGTACGACTTGTCTTCAAGTATAGTTGTATAAGTGGAAGTGCGTAAGACTCTGGATTCTACAGATGAATTGTAATATTTAGTGTTACTTTTGATTATCGTTTTTGAGGCTCTAACTTGTTAGTGCGTAAGATTGAGGTTTGGATGGATGTGTTGTTGAGTTGTAAAGTTAATACAGGTATGATATGGTTGGATGGTGATGTGACGACCTGAATCTTTGACCTCGGATTTGGGGGCGCCACAGCAGGTGCTGTTATTGATGTTAAAAGTGGGACTCTCACATTGAGTGTTGGTGATGATAAAATTACTTTTACTCTAACCTCTGCTCTTAAATCCCCTTTGCTTGAGAATACTTGCTGCAGGATTGATGTTATAGATGAAATTGTCCAAGAAGAGACGCCTCAGATTCTATTGAATGATGCATTGGAAGCAGTGCTCATGCTTGAAGCTTACGAAGGAGAAGGACATGCTGAAGTCGATTCATTGATTCTTGAGTTGGATGGTGTAGCTGTTCCGAATTGTGAGGTAACCAACACTGTCGCTTCTTGTGGTACATCTCAGGTACTAAAATTAGAGTTAAATCCTTTGCCATCTAATCTCAAATATGTGTTTCTTGATGATGAAAAGACTTGTCCTGTGATTGTTAGCTCTAGTCTTGATGATAACCAGGTTTTTAAGCTTCTTACTGTTTTGTGTGAGCATAGAAAAGCTATTGGGTATAGTATTGATGATCTTACAGGGATAAGCCCAGACTTTTGCATGTATAGAATTCACTTAGATGATGACCATAAGCCTTGCATACAGGGACAACGTCGCTTGAACCCTAACATGCATGAGGTTGTTAAAAAAGAAGTTTTGAAATTGTTAGATGCGGGCATCATTTACCCGATTTCTGATTCTAAATGGGTAAGCCCAGTTCAGGTAGTCCCTAAGAAAGGAGGAACAACGGTAATTAAGAATGATAAAGATGAATTAATTCCCACTCAAATTGTCACCGGTTGGCGAATGTGCATTGATTACCGTAAGTTAAACACTGCCACTAGAAAAGACCATTACCCTCTCCCTTTCATTGATCAGATGTTAGAAAGACTTTCTAAGCATAAGTACTTTTGCTATTTAGACGGATATTCAGGGTTCTTTCAGATCCCTATACATCCTGATGACCAAGAAAAGACTACATTTACTTGCCCATATGGTACTTTTGCATATCGTAGAGTGCCTTTTGGATTGTGCAATGCCCCTGCTACTTTTCAGCGTTGCATGACTGCCATATTTTCTGATTTCATAGAGTCTATCATGGAAGTATTTATGGATGATTTCAGTGTTTATGGGTCTGATTTTGATGTATGTCTGCATAATCTTTCTAAAGTGCTTAAACGTTGTGAAGAGGTGAATTTGGTTTTGAATTGGGAAAAGTGCCACTTCATGGTAAATGAAGGAGTGGTACTTGGTCACTTGATTTCTGAACGTGGCATCCAGGTTGACAAAGCAAAAATTGAGGTGATTGAGAAGCTTCCTCCTCCTGTTAATGTCAAGGGAGTGAGGAGTTTCCTTGGTCATGCGGGTTTTTATCGTCGTTTTATAAAAGATTTTTCAAAAATTGCAAAACCCCTCACTCAATTGTTGCTTAAGGATGCCACCTTTGTGTTTACTGATGCTTGTTTGGAGTCTTTTGACAGGATTAAGGAGGCTTTGATAAGTGCACCAATCATTCAATCTCCAGATTGGAATCTTCCGTTTGAAATTATGTGTGATGCAAGTGATTATGCTGTTGGAGCAGTTCTCGGTCAAAGGAAAGACAAGGTATTGCACGCCATCTACTATGCAAGTAAAACCTTGGATGAAACTCAAGTCAATTATGCTACTACTGAAAAGGAGCTCCTAGCTGTGGTCTATGCCCTTGACAAATTCCGAGCATATCTCATTGGCTACAAAGTCATTGTTCACACTGATCATTCGGCACTTAAATATCTGTTGGCGAAAAAAGAAGCAAAGCCAAGGCTTATTCGTTGGATTCTGTTACTCCAAGAATTTGACTTGGAAATCAAAGACAAGAAGGGTGCTGAGAATGTAGTTGCGGATCATCTCTCACGGTTGCGTTTCAAATCTGATATTGCGTCAAGTACTCCTATTGACGATTCTTTTCCAGATGATCACCTGTTTTCGGTTGCTACTCAAACTCCATGGTATGCAGATTTTGCAAATTTTTGTGTTAGTGGATCTCACCCTCCAGAATTGACTTATCAGCAAAGAAAGCGGTTCTATCATGATGCTAAACAATATTTTTGGGATGACCCTTTCTTGTATCGCAAGTGTGCTGATGGAATCTTTCGTAGATGTGTCCCTGAGTTCGAAGTACATGACATTCTCAAGCATTGTCATTCTCTCGCATGTGGAGGGCACCATGGTCCTTCCAAAACTGCTGCTAAAGTACTTCAATCCGGGTTCTTCTTTTGCGTGTGATGCATGTCAAAGGACGGGTAATATTTCTAAACGCCATGAGATGCCTCAAACCCGTATTCTTGAGGTCGAGATATTTGACGTATGGGGTGTTGATTTTATGGGACCTTTCCCAACTTCTTGTGGGATGAGATACATCTTAGTTGCTGTCGATTATGTGTCCAAGTGGGTTGAAGCAGTTGGATCAGTAACAAATGATTCCAAGGTAGTAATGAAGCTTTTCAAGAATATCATCTTCCCACGTTTTGGAGTTCCAAGGACAGTGATAAGCGATGGTGGTTCTCATTTTTGCCATCGACAGTTTGAAACTTTGTTGAAGAAATATGGCGTTACTCACAAGGTCGCTCTTGCATATCACCCTCAAACAAGCGGCCAAGTGGAGGTTTCCAATCGACAAATCAAAAGCATCTTGGAGAAAATGGTTTCAAAATCGAGGAAGGATTGGTACATGAAACTAGATGATGCTTTGTGGGCCTATCGGACGGCATATAAGACACCTATTGGAACCACTCCCTATCGGTTGGTTTATGGTAAAGCATGTCACTTGCGGGTGGAGTTGGAACATCGCGCTTTTTGGGCTATTAAAGAACTCAATACGGATTTAAAAGCTGCGGGGCAAGCAAGACTTCTTCAACTTAATGAGTTAGATGAGCTTCGATTTGATGCTTATGACAATTCTCGGCTTTACAAGGAAAGAACGAAGAAGATGCATGACAAGATGATCCAGAGAAGAGAATTTCAGGTTGGTGATAAGGTATTGTTGTTCAATTCCAGACTTCGACTTTTTCCGGGAAAGCTTAAATCTAGATGGTCCGGACCTTTCACTGTAACTCAAGTTAAATTTCATGGTGCTATTGAGATCATGGGACAAGATGGTACAAAATTTAAGGTAAATGGTCAACGCCTTAAATTATATGTGGATGGCGCATTTGTTGGAAAATTGGAGACGATTCGTCTCGACAACCCTTCCACGGACATCTAAATCGAGGTTAGAAGTCAAGCTAAAGACTCTAAATAAGCGCTTCTTGGGAGGCAACCCAAGCTTGTTGTTGAAGTTTAAAAAAAAAAAAAAATTTCTTCCATTTTTTTTAGGTAGTATTTTTGTATTATATTTTATTTTGTTTTTACTCCCTCAAGGTGCCTTGATGATTTTTGTGTGAAGTGTTTCAGGTGTTCTATTCAAATTTTGGAGGAAATAATTTTGAAATAAAAAGGAGAATGAGTTGCTGAAAAAAAAAAGCAGCAATTATATGTTGGTCGTGCAGAAATATGGAACAGCCGAGTGACATTGGAAAAAAAAAAGGAAGAAGAAAATGAGGAACAGAAATTTTATGATGGGCATGCCACGGATGTGTTGATCGTGTGAAATCCTCTGTTTATTGTTCTAAGTGCCTGCGTAACAAGTTGGATGTGCCAATTTTGTGATGCTCGTGCAAATGTTTCTGTTGCTTTTCAATTTAAAAGAACGCACGCTGCTTCATTCTCATGCGTGCGCGCGTGGCTGGAAAGCCAATTTCCGAAGTTGATGTGCTGTCCTAGCCTATCTCTAAACCTGCCAAATCTGCTTCCGAGCCTACATCCGGACCTGGCTTCAAGTGCACTTGCTTTGCTGTTACATAAATTAAAAAATCACTGCTGCTGGGGTTTGAACCCCTGACCATGGGGTGAGGGGGCAAGTGATTCTATTTGCCATTTCCAACCACTATTGCCAGCTGCTTCTTGTGTTATTTATTTGGAGCTGTTGATTTATAAAGGCAGAATGAGGCTAGAAATTTAAATCAAACAAAGGCTTCTCGTACTTCACTCCAAGAGGCAACTCTAGGGGAGTATTTCTAATTTTTTTTTGTATATTATTATTATTATTATTATATGTATATTTTTTTTCTTTATTTTTTTTAGGGATCTTTTTAATATAACTTTTCTTTTCTTTCTTTTATATATTTGTTCATTGAGGACAATGATCCACTTAAGTGTGGGGATGAGTTCTCAATGATAAAAAAAATAATAATCCAAAAAAATTATATATTGTAAAATTCAAAAAAAAAGAATTAAAATTTTAAAAATTCAAAAAAAAATTTAGAAAATTAGAAAATTAATTTCCTCGTCTCATAGTATGTTAACAAGGATAAGTACACATCTTGTGGGCTTATTTTGCATGATTAGTTGATATGTCATATCTCTGAAAGTTATTTGTTACTTGATGATTCCCTGTTTGTGCTTGCGAAAATTAAAAACTTGAGATGTGTCTTTGTTAATTTTAGTGAGTACTGAAGCATGCTTTCACCTTGTGAGATCTTGAACCTAATTTGTGATTGGTACATTTTGTATCAGTCGATTTTTATTGTTGTGTGTTGTTCATCATTGAGTATGTTGCTCTAGAACTTGTTTTAAAATTGAGACTACATGGTATGTGTGTGCATGAAAATGATAAAGGCAATAGGATTAACCTCATTTATCCCAACAATACCTATGAATTATATCCTTAGTGAACCACTTTGAGCCTTTTATCCGTTATTTTTGTATATCACCACTCTAAACTCTTGAGCCTACTTGTTTATTCTTCTCTTGATTTACTAGTAGAGCATTTTGTTTCATTTGGGGGTTGGTGAGTGCATAGTGTGGGGATTTCTTTGTTGAGTTGTGTTAATTTGGTGGGAATCAATATGAAAGAAAAAAAAAAAGAGAGGCTAGGTACTCCTTTGAGACCAATGGGTGGCAAATGCAATGTCATATGAAAGGGACGATCCATGTGCATGTGCTGGTATTAAGTGCATTGTACTAGAAATTATTCTTGGTGACTTTTCACTGCCCTTGGTTACTGGAGTTAAGAAAAAAAAAAGATCGAGTAGAGTTTGTGTTCATTGATTTGTGCCATATGAAAGTGAAAAAGTACATGGTAATATGTGCTTGGGGTTTAATGCTTGTGAGATTTTGCTCAGCTTTTACATGATCAAAATTTCATGTTGGGTGTTTTAATTAAAAATGAACATTTTGCTCTATTAGTTGTCAATTTAGCCACTTGCTAGCCTTTTTCTTGATTCCCTACCCTTCACCTTAGCCACGTTACAACCTTTAACAAAGACCTTTTGATTTGTGCATGCATGTATATAAAGTAGTGGAGATTTGGTGGACAACCAAGCATATGGTAGCACATGGCTTTATTGATTGAACTTGAGCGAATACACTTCACCTAAACACTTCTGTGATTTGAGAGTTATGTGAGTTTTTCTATCCATAGCATGTTACTCACTGAATGCGACATTGATATCTATTTCTTGATTTTTTTTGTCTATCTAGACTATGTGCTTACTTGGATAGTCTTGTGCATATAATGTGTAAGTAAACAGACTTTCATTATTGTGTGATTGAGGTTTACTTGTGTGGAGTGCTATGATATGTTGCATACTTGAGACTTGGCAGAAAAAAAATGGATTTTGTGGGTACATTCACTATAAACCCTCACGAGACAACACTCGTCCTACTAGGGCTGCCTAGGGGTTTAACGGCTTGTTGCATATGCTCAATGCAATCGTGTCATCTACGAAAGTGATGTTTGTTAGGACTTAGTTTTTATTTCACTTATTTGCCCGAGGACGTGCAAATGCTTAGTGTGGGGATGTTTGATAGAATATATTTTTATATATATTTTAGATGATTTTATTCTCATATTTATTGTGTTTTGCATTGATTTGGATTTTTATTTAATAGATTTGATTGTTTTATTGTAGAAAACAAGGAATTCATAACTTGGAAGGATTTGGAGCAAAAAGAGCTATTTTGGAGATAAAATAGAAGAAAATTCGTATTATTGGGCTACACGGGCTGCTTTCACTGTTTGGGCCGTATCTTGAGTTCCGGAAGTCGGATTTGGACGATCTTACAGTCCACGCGAAGCTTAGGGAATTTTCTTTAATTCTGAGGTGGTAAAAGAGCAGAGTCCAACTGGAAGAGCCCGAAAACAGAGGAGCAAAATCAGTTACAAATTTTACAAGAAAATCCTATTCAATTATGGATATCTTTTTGTAAATTTATTAGGATATTAAAAATACTTTTATTAGGAGATAGAAATCAGATTTTATGATTAGTTTTATGATTAGTTTTGAAAAAAAGGAACGTGGAGAGAGAGACGTAGTTTTTACAAAAGCTAGGGTTTGTTCTTTATCTCTCTTCCATTGTAAGCACCAGGCTATGTTTGGATTGATTGTTCTTCGTTAATACAAAGTTTGAGGTATTCTTTATCTTATCTTGTTTATTAGTATATGTTTTATATGGCTTTTCTCATTATTTTTGTTGTTCTTAATCATAGTATGAGTGAGTAGTTTCATTCTAGGGTATAAAGGGGAGCTATGTTTGCACCATGATTAGGCTTTAATTTGATTAGTGGTTTAATGGGTAAAGAGTAATTCTAATTGATATGTTTTAATTCTTAATTTATGTAATTGGCCAATATCATGGATTAACTATATGCAAATATGAGTAATAGATCGAGAGATTTTACTACTAGAGGCACACATACGATTAGCAGAATTGAAAGTGAGTGCGAGAGCATCATTGGATTTCTGAAAGTGTTAATGCTTGAGAGAGATTAACCAATACTTTAATTACTTGACTTATTGAATTACTATACTTCTGTGATTTGTTTGGTGTAAGCATGGTGAACCTGAATTGCCCTAGACCTTTAGTTAATTGATTTGAAACATATTTAATTTGCATTGTTAGTTAGTAAAAATCCTCAACACTCGTTTTTTCTCTAGGAATAATTTATAATAATTAGATTGAAATTCTTGAAACTTATCTCCTTGTGGATTCGACCCGTACTTGCTATTATCTGCTAACAACAGACACCGTGCACTTGCGGTATAATATTTTAACACATCAGTAGGACTGCAGTAGACTAGAGGAGTTCTTAAATGCTTTCAGTTTGAATTCATTCTCAGCTAGTTCATCCCTAATAGCCTTCTCAACCTGACTAGCACATAGAACCTTATTCTGCAAATATTCAACTTCTTTCTTAAGGTTATCTACATGCATAGCATTTAGCTCAAGTTCCTCATTCTTTTTGTTTAACAATTCATTCTTAGCAGACAGTTTGGCAGTCTCTTCATTAGCAGCAGTCATACTAGTATGAATATTAAACATTTCAACAGATAGTTACTCAACCATGCATTTATATTCAGAAACAGACATATATATGGTAGTGAGAGATGGTACCTGAGAGTCAGATGGAGTTTGTTCATCCTTGGATCAGCTATCAAGGCATAGTTGCAGAATTCTTGCTCCTCTCCATCACTATCAGAGTCATCCCAGCACGTCCCTTCAGCTATGTAGGCCTTACCTTGTGTTTGCTTTTTCAGAAGGGCCTCATACTTAGCTTCAAGCTCTAGAAACTCCTTATCCTTCTTTTTAGCCTTCTAGCATTCACTGGCAAAATGTCCTAGGTCATTGCATCTATAACATCTTATAGATGACCTATCCACATGGCTGGTTTTGAATTTATTCTTGTTTGCTTTCACAAGTGCCTTGCTCTTGTTGAATGAATGGCTTTGGGGTCGAGGTTTGAAGGGTTGGTTCCTCTTGAATCTGATGTTTGGATACTTTCTGGCCATGAAAGCATATGAAGTGTTTTCCATGCCATCTAGCTCTTCAAGTGTATAGAACTCTTCTTCTTCCTTCTCTTCAACATGTTCAGTCACCTCTCCTTCATTTTCTTCATCATCTACTATCTCTTCTATCCTCAGCTAACTTGTAGATGCTTCTAGGTCTTGAATAGATTTGTTGACAATCAAGGGACATGATGTGCTTATCATTCTGCCTTGGTTGGCTTGGATAGCCCTCTTCTGAAGCAACTCAAGCTCATGAGTTTTTAAAACCCCATAGAGCACATCATATGTGACTTTGTTCAAATCTCTTTCTCTTAGAGAAATGACCTTTTGCTCTAGATGGTTTGGAGAAGACAGTAGAAACTTCATGTTCAGCTCCTTGGTGCTGTATACCTTTCCATTCATCTGTAGCTCAGTCACTAGCTTGTGAAACCTTTCAAACATTTCAGTAATACTTTCTTTGGACTGAGCCATGAAAGCTTCATACTGTGTGATCAGTATCTGTTTCTTGTTTTCTCTAACTTCCTCTATTCCTTCACATAATACCTCAATATGATCCCACATCTCCTTTACTATTTTGCAAGAGGCTATGTTAGCAAACATTGACAGTTCCATAGAATCTATGATTAATAACATGAGATGACTGTCGAGAGCAACCATCTCCTTTTCTGTATCCGTCCATTTGGATGGTTCTTTAGGCACATTAGATCTTGGAAAGGTTATAGTTCCAACAGTCTTTTCTGGAATCTCTTATTGTGGAACAAAGGGACGATTCTTGAGTATCTAAGGATATAGAGGATTAGCAGCTTTGATGAACAATTGCATCTTGATCTTCCAGAGGTTGTAGTTCTCTTTTTCAAACTTAGGGACCTTCACCGTTCCTATAGTCTTTTGGTGTATTCATGATCGTTTTCTGTTTTTGAATAAACAACCTGCTCTGATACCACTTGTTGAGTATAGAATACAAGAAAGAATACAGAGGGGGGGTGAATGGATTCTTGAAATTTTCGTTGTTCTTGAATCTGTATAGCAAGATATGTGTTAGGTGTGTGCTATAATTTAAGTGCGGAAAATAATAAGCGAGCAACACAACACAATATCACTTTAATCTAATATATTATTGGATAAAGATTTTTGCTACAATCTGTGAATACAAAAGTTAGTATTCTCAGCTTCGTTTTTCTCAGAGAGATGTTTTCTTTTGTGTATGAAAAACTTAACTTCTTAGGAAGTGAGGCTGTATTCTTATAGAGCATGAATACAACCTACTTACTACAAATAAGGTTGCTGAACAACTTTACTTTCTAGTATGTCTATCCTTTTTGAGTAAGCATCCAAACGGCTACAGGTTTGACTTTGCAAAGCTCTGTTCAGATCCACTTCTTTAGCTCTTTGTCTCTTGTACATCTCTCCAAGCTTCTTTGTAGGCTTTTCCAAAGTACATTACAGATTGTGGTCCATAAAGTGCTTTAGCTTGTTGCAGGTTTCTGACTTGTACAATTCTTCAGTATTTTGTCTCCAAGATTGTATTTGAGAAGTAACTCTGTTGGTGATTCGAGAACTAGAATTGGCTTAATCGATAACTCTTAGTTCTCGAATAGTGTTAAACTGACATACCGAATGACTTCTCGAATAAGTATTTTCTTCAGGAATCCTTGAGATATCGAATAGAGCATTTTACTTATTGAATCCCTGAGATATCGAATAGCTTCTTTAGTCCTTGAGATATCGAATAGAGCATTGACTTGTTGACTCTTAGAGAACTCGAATGATGCTTTGACTTGTTGACTCCATGAGTTCTTGAATAAAGTATTAGACATGTCGAATCTCTGAGTTCTCGAATAAGGCTTTGACTAGTTGACCTTCAGAGATATCGAACAGTGTCTTTTGAGATATCGAATCCCTGACTTCTCGAATGCTAGACTTCTCGAATAGACAAATGTACTTCTCGAATTGATACTTAGGCAAATTCTTCATTTCTTCAAATCCCAACTGTGATTATTTGACAGTCTTTATCTCCTTGCTTGAGGCATGAACCTTGGAACTTCTTTCAAGCATTATTCTTGACTTTATAAGTACAGTTACATAACTAGGATTTGATGCCTATTACAAGTACAGAACAAATAGAAACTCTACAACTAGAGGTTCCCTCAGTTAAGAGGTCATGTAGGTAATGCATAGCATTACACATACTTAGGCTTGTTATTATATGAGTACAGGCATGTCTCTGTGACTAACAATGATCACTTTTGTTACAAATATTTCAAAACTCTTATTTGTTTGTTGGTATCGATTTTGTAGATTGAACTATGCACGTGGCTTATTTAAATTGTAGAAGAAGATTGATGGATATTACATATGTTTGTTGAAATCATACATAAGGTGTATCTACTTTCTTTTTAGCTTTATCCTCAAGAACATTATAACTGATATATATGATTTTGTTAGATACGTTTGATTTAATTTTTTCATAGATTATTATTATAAACGAATTTTTTGATCATTTGTGCAGGAGAACATGATTATTAGAATCGACAAATTTTTTACTATTTTGCGCATTGGACTATGCACATGAACTGTTTGATGCATCGAATATGAGAAGAAGATTGATATGTATCTCAATTCATGATGCTACAATCCACATGTAAAAAATATATTAAGCTAAAACTATCAGGTGCTATATTGGATATGTTATTAGGATCTTGAAATTTATTTTCGCACTTCGCCTCTTGCCTAGATATATATTCTTGAGTGAGATTGCAAGTTTGTAATTTGTTGGTGTTCTAAATTTATACACCTGGGATTATGCTGGCATAGCTTTCGATTGTTTTAGTTTGATGGAACTGAAAATTGTTATATTTTTCTATATATGGTTGGTCGTTGATGTCTATGTTTTGAGTTACTTACTTTCTATATCTAATTATCTATCAAATTTGCATATTACATTCCGTATTCTAACAGTTGGAGCAGGTAAATTTTTGAATGTTAATTGTGGCGGGCTATTTGAATACTTTTCTGAGCATTGTCTAGACTTCCCTGTGATTCACCACATACACTTCCCCAAAAGATTTCACAGGTAACCATATAAACTTTGATTTTCTTATGAATACATCTTTTAATTTGCTTCAAAGTTGCAGAATGCGGAATACAAAGACGGTAGACACAATTCGAGGTTAACTATATGAATTGACCAGAAAGGATTGTTGACTAAATGTGAATTTCTCACTTTAATGCAGGAATATGTTTCTTACCCGTCTTGCGGAAGGACTCTATTTGACCTTCAAGAAATAAGTGCAGAAATAAGAGAGAAGACATCACACCTGCCTGGTATTTCGGTAACAACCAGAACTTAGCGTCCTTGGTTAAATCTAACTTAAGTTGACACAAGTTCTACTTTGATTAATTTTTTTCATTTCTTTTGTAATCTTTAATGTGTCAGATCGCGATTATGGGTTGTATTGTAAATGTATCAGGGGAGATGGTTAATGCAGATTTTGGTTATGTTGGTGGTGCTCCTGGAAAGATTGACCTCTATGTTGGAAACACTACTAAAAAAACTGCAATAGACATCAGTTTCTGGCCGATGTCTTTGAACTTTCCCGTCCGATGTCTTTGTCGGTGATGTCTAAAGTCCCAATCTTAGACATAAGTTTTTGTCCGATGTCTTACATAACTTATAACATCAGTTCTTATAAGTAGACTTGTGGTGTTAGTGTATGATTGACATCGGTTTTTATAACAATGTCTGTTGTTTTAGTGTATGATAGACATCGGTTTTATAAATAGAAATGGTATGTTCTTGTTTAATAGACATTATTTTTTATAAATAGAATTAGTGTGTTAGTGTTTAATAGATATCATTATTTATGGTTATAGTTGATGTTTTAGTCTGTAATGGACATCATTTTATTACAAATATAAGATGTTAGAACTGCATTTTTACAATATAATCTACTTCATATACATCATTTCCAACAATATTTGTGCACAATAATAACCAAACTAAAACAATACCAAGTCATAACTAACCAAACACATATATTAACCAACATAAATATCAAGTATTCTTACATAACCAATCAAAACCAAACTAACAGCTAGCAGCCAAACCCAAATATCAAGTACATTAGCAAAACCAATAAGCCCAGGATGACAATGCCATAATGCGCACGATTAAGAGCAACATTCAGCCTTCGTGGATTAAGAAATCCAATACCCTGGACGAAAAAAGTAATCAGCATAACACCACCTTATTCAAAACATACAGTATCATCAAATTTAAACTGAAATGCAAATTTAATATTCCTATCCCATGAAACAAACATGGCCTTGGTAGTAATTACAAATATCTAAAACGACAGAAAGAGGTAAAATGATCAGTATCATCAAATTTAAACTGAAATGCAAACAGTATAGGCATTCAGATTTTTTAACATTTTAATCCTGTAACATGAACTAGAACAATCAGAAACAGCCACATGCAAATGAAGTACTGACTATAAATCTCATCAAGAATGCCCATGCCTATTTTTCAACTCAACTCAGTAATTAACATATACTAAGTCATGATTGCACAAACACTAAGTTCCTTAAAACAAATGCTAGATTCTACTTAATTATCCAGAAAAACAATGCTAGATTCTACATCGAAACAGACAAAAAAGGAGACACGAGAGCGGTACACACAAGTATATCAACCAACCTGATGTTCGTTACTCTTAACACATGATAAAATGATATAATCTTTTTCCCTCCCCTGAAAAGGATCTACACTTTCCACCTGTAATAGTAAAATGTTAGCACTGCCAGTTTGATGTTTGTGATATTATGATCTGCATATAGCAGCATCCTGGAAGGACTAAAAGGTTGTTGTGCCTCAATTTCTTTGTATAGCTGTTGCCTCAAAGCACCATTTATCGACATATAGTTGACAATATATGCACGCTGACCTTCATACGGTGTTATCACCCCTATCTGTGAATCGTTTGGATGATTTTGTTTAATGACCGTCACCAAGAACAAAACATGCAAAAGGGTCTGGCAAGCATACCTGACTAGGAACTACACCACTTTTCAAGAAAGTGGTCATAATTTTTCCAAAATTTGCAGCTTCTGTTCTGTTTAGATAATCACCTCCCTTGCAAGTCAGAAAGGCCACAATACCAGTCGTTCAGATTCGATAGATAATCAGGAAGAAGTGCCTAATGTTGGTGTATACTGAAAATATTTATTTAAAGTATATACATTTATTTCTGGCCCAGTTTTATTGAGAATCATTAAAATGTTTACATGCTGTCTAATATTATATATTGTGGAAAATCTAGTATCAAATGGGATACAGAATATTAGATTGTTAAATACGGTTTATATAATATAATAAGGTTCACAGCACAGGTGGTATTGGACAATCCACTGGTATGGCTGTAGTATTATTTAGAATAGTTTATATTGACTATTAAATAATACTAGTATAATTTGTGTATATTGAACAGGATCAAATTTAGAATTGTTCCCTTATACTGATTAAGAAGGTGAACTAAGATTCTATGTTATTATTAATGCTTAGATTCTTGATCCGGATATAATAATTGACACGTGTATATTATTTACATGCTTTGATTTATATATGAAATAATTCTTATGAATTAAATCATTATATTTTGGGTGATGGAATAATATATATGGTGGATATTATTTATTGAAGGAATCCATGTCCTGATAATATTCGGGTTAATGATGTCCCCTTGAAAGCTCAAAAGGATTTAATTATGTGAAACCATGCAGGTGGATTTATTCCGGCATAATTAAATAAAGGTTGAGTGGATGATCAAGGATAAAAATATTAATTAAATGAATTATCAGTAATTTATTTAATTAATGGACATGCGATATTTTAAACATGGGGAATTTAATAAGCAAATAATATTGGAACCGAATTAATTAATTAAATTACGTTATTAGGAAAGGTAGTGCAAATATTAATTCTTTAGTGGATTGAATTAATATTAAATGACATAGGGCTGTGCTCGGAATGTCATTTGGAGGCCTAACATAATTATCCATGATCCCTATTGTAGCCATATATATATTCTTATTCTCTTCTTGCTAGGGTGGGTCAAGAAATTTTGTAGCCACCCAGGAGCAAGAAGAGAGGTTAACTTGAGAAGACGAAGGCCACACTTCGCTCAAGGGAATTTGGGAATACAATAGAAAGCGTGGAATCAACCGTTAACAAGGTGACTTTTCTATTCGTACTCGTTAATTTATTGTATCAAAAATCGCAGGGCCACGATCTGATTGTCCCAACAATTGGCATCAAGAGCTAGGTTCAATGGTTCTGCGATTTTTGATACGATGTCCATGTCGTAATTATATATGTATGTATATAGTGGTAGGCTTGTATATTCTATTTTGCAGGTTGTTATCCACTATTATGGCCATGTATACTTTAATTATGTGTTTGGATCCCACGTGGTTTAATCGTGGTTAATTTTTGTTTGGTTTCCACGTCGTTTATCGTGGTTGTAAAACACGGGGGTTGATCGTGTTAATAGATTTTACAAAATTATTTTTGTATTGGGTCTATTCTTTATGTAATTGTTTGATGGATTTTATATAAATCCGGGTATTTTGTAACAATTACGTGTGATCGGAAATCAAAACGGAGAAAAGAATTTGTTCCGCTGCGAAACTTTGATGGGGGCTTGCTGTTACTATTGAATGAACAGACATTAGTTCGAAGAAACAAGTCTGGCGACAGAAAGAGGAGCTGCGGCGCGTGAGAAAAGAAAACTGGTAAAAGGCAGTAACGCAGGTGCAGCCTACGTTACCAGTGAAAACTGGAGTTGCGCAGGCTGTAAATGCGCAACAGGGGCTTTCTGGCGTATAACGCATGTGCGTCATGCGCGATAGGGCTTCCAGGGCTGTAACACTTCTACAAGCTGCGCAACAGCAGTTTTTGGCAGAAAAATGTTTTTTCAGCAGAACACAGGGCTGGAATTTTTTTTTTCAAGGGGCCATAATAGTGGAAAATTTTATTTTAATTTTTTCCACTGATTTTAGATTATTGATTTAATTAATTAATTATGTGTGTTGTTAATTATGTGTGTAATTATTTTTTAATTGCATGTTTAACATAATTAGGACGACATGGACATAGTATTTATTTATTATGCTTTAATCATGAATAGCATGCTATCATGTTATGTGTTTTGTGTATTTTGATACATGTGGACTGCGATTAAATAACATAAGGCGATGCATGCTAGATAAAATTCCTCAATTTTAAATAAAAATTCTAAGTGGGTGAGGGATTTAATTAGGTATAGTTAACGGAGGAATTTGGGAAAACAAATTCGGGGAGGGTTGCTGGAATTGTGGTAGTTGTTGATGGCGGCGAACGGCGTAGGATGTTTAGGGTTAGGGTTTATGATTTGGGGATGGCTGAGATTGTATGCTGAGATGTATGTAGCAATTAAGATCGAATGTTGAATTCTTTCTTTTGTGCTAGGGTTTGCATCGTACCATACAATGTGCCTACGTACCCTATTTATAGGGATCAAGCCAAACGTAGTTCTTGGAGAACAAGTAATCGTAATGGGCTAGGTTTTCCTTATTTAAGAAGCCCATCGGATCAAGGCCACTGCCTTTGGCAATTATTACGAACCCTAAAGCCCAGCTACTTTCTCGGAGCGTAATGGCTAAGCTACTGACCCGAGATTATCGTGGTCAACGCTCACCTCGGGCCACGGAGATAAAATAGTTTATTGGGCAGTTCCGAAATTGCCTAAGGGGCGAGATCCCCAATCTGTATTTAGGGCGAGATCTCAGGATAAACCTCTTCCTAATTGCTTGTAACCGAGGACCTAGATTATAGTCCATAACTCATAATACTCTTCAGAGAATAATTAGGGAGAATCCCCCATTTCAGTGTATTAGAGGGCGAGATGCCCAGCCTGATCAAACTTTTGATTCGAGGGCGATTCCCCTTGTATATGGGCGAGGTCCCCCGGGAAAATATAATGTTATCCTTCCTTGGGCTAAGCCCAAAAAAATACCACATTTCCTCATGCCATGACTCATGACACAGGTCATTTCCTTTTCTTGGCCCAATTGAGGATGACACTTCCTAATTAGGGCGAGGATATTTCTGGGCATAACAACTACCCCCCAGTTTCTTGCAATATCCTTTTATAAAAGAAACTAACTCGGAATATCCTTCAGAATATAGACGAGCCTTCTTCCCAAAATAAAAATTATTTTAAATTGTTTCTACTGAAATTGTCACGCCTCGATTTCAGCTCTCAATCTATCCAGAACATGCCACGTGTCCTTACCTGGCTGTCATCCATCTCTCCTTCATAACCCTATAAAAAGGCTCAGCATTTTCCTTCATTCTCATTTTCCCTCAAATATCTTCTCGAAGCGCTGTTAGATTCTCCACACTTTGCGGGCGAGATCTCTTGTATTGTGGACGAGGTTCTTACTTTCTTCAGGCGATCTCTTCATCTTCAAGGCGACTTTCCCAAAAAAGGTACTAATTCTTTCTTCTCGTCCTTACTGAAAGGCAGAGTGTGTAAACTTGTAACACTATAACTAATGTAACTCAACTAAAGGAAAATATACTTAACCAGAAGACAATCGAGAACAAGAAGTCACAAGAAATCAACACTAAATGAAGACAAGGTAATTGATACAATTTAACATGTTAACTATGATCAAGCCAAGAAGAAATCATTGAGAGAAGTTCAAGTCAAAGTTGTTCATGCCTCAGTGATTTGAAAAGCCAAGAATCAAGATCATAACTATCAGTATCAATAAGACAAATTGATTTCAAGTGAACAAGAAGGAAATCAAATATTGGAAAGCCACATTACAAATTGGATATGGTAATTTATTCAAGAAGCAAAAGCACTATCAAGACTAGTCACTTATGAACCAGACCAGTGCATCAAGTGTCAGGACATTGATAGCAAGTTTATGTCAGTAATAAAGATCCATATTCAAGAGCTTGGTGAAGAATAAAGAAGACATGAAGATATCACAAGTTCAAGATGTGCATTGAAGTTTCAAGTTGAAGACCAGAATATTTTCTAAGTACTAAATATTCTAGATGACCAAGTAGAAGTTTCTAAGTAGAAGTTCTACTTAGAAATTCGAGATGGCTAAGTAGAAATTCTCAAGTAGAAGTTCTACTTAGAGTGCAGCTTCAACATGACACATGGCATCTTCTGATTGGCAGATTTCCAAGCTTTCAAGATAAGGCAAGATTTATGTGGACATCATTGGGCCACGTATATCTTAGTCTTTGAAGACTACAGGACATAGATTACATGTAGTATAAATAGAAGTACTTGTGTAATGTTTTAGTTAGTGAGCAATTCTTGAGAAAAACACAAGAGAAAGAGAGAGAGTGCATTCACAGAGCTTAGTATCATTCACTTCTCTCTGAACTTCTGTTATACTTTGTAATGAATGTTGTAGCAACCATTTCAAGTTATATATAAGACATATATTCCTTGAATCTGTGTGTTCATTTATTGCATCATATTTTTTGCTTCTCATATTCGAAAAGTTGTATTCACCCCCCTCTACAACACATTTGGACCTAACAATTGGTATCAGAGCCATATGTTTAACATACAAAACATAGATCCTTGTGTTGAGTAGAAGAATCGTGAGTTTTCATTTTCTAGATCTACTTTTCATTTTCTCGAAAAGTGAGCTTTAATTCGTTTGTGGTGAAAACTCATCTGAAAAATTATTTAAATACTCCAGGTGTGATTATTTAGCTTGGGTGTATTTTAATTAATTTTTGTGAATTAATCTGGGTACTTTCATATTTGGTGTTCTTGAGTGTTCATCATCTGTTCTTATCAAAGAAGACAACCCAACAACTTTTTGATCTCCTTTTCAAACAGATAAATAGTAAAAGAATAAAAAGGTGTTTTTGGACTTTGTGATTTGCATTATTCACGGCCGAAAGTGAAACAAGACATACTCAGTACCTAGCACGTGGGTTAGGTGGGTTAGGTGAGTAAAGCATCAAAAGTCAAAAAGGTGTTAAAGAGATAATATTGTTTATTCAATATTAAAGTAATCTGCAGAAAAATTATTCTAAGGACAAAAGTTCTACATAGAATTTCTACTTGAGAATTTCTACATAGAATTTCGACTTGGACAATTTCTACTTGGTGAATTTCGACTTGAGCAAAATTTCTACTTAGAGAAATTTCGACTTAGGAAAAAGTTCTACATAAATATTCTACATAGCCTAGTCTTGGGTACTTAGAAACTTTTAGTGACCAGAATTGAAATGGCTCCTAAAAATGCATTCAAGATCCCAATGTTCAACCGAGATCACTATGAAGAATGGGTTTTCAGAATGAGACTATATCTAGAGACTGTTAACCCTGAATATCTGGAAGTCCTTGACAAGGGTAAATTTGTTCCAATGGTGGTTATTCCTGCACATACGGAAGGAGGGGTGGTTATAGCACCTCGGTCTGAGCCTAAAAAGGCCTCGGAGTTTTCAGATGCTGACAAGGAACAAATAGCTTATGATACTGCCATACGACAAACCTTGATGGAATCTCTTGATCATGAAATGTTCAACATAGTCAAAGGTCTGACTACAGCGAAGAAGATTTGGGACATGATAGAAGTTGTCATGGAAGGATCTGCAGAGGTTAGAAGCAACAAGACACTCATACTCAAGATGGAGTATGACACCTTTAGAATACGAAAAGGAGAAGGCATAACAGACGTCTACCTACGATTCAGTCAGTTGGTATTGGATTTGAATCTGAGAGGTGTAACTCTCCCCATGGTTGAGGCTAATACGAGATATCTGAGGAACCAGCCAAAGAGCATTGAACATAGGGTCTACGCAATAAGAGAAACCAGAGATTTGCATACAACTTCTCTGGAAGAGTATTATGGAATATTAAAGACCTATGAGCTGGAAACACTTCAAGATCAAGCATGGGACAATGATTCAAAAGGAAAAGAAACTGCATCAGGATTAGTTGCTGATGAGGAAGAGTCTAAGAAGGCAATGGTTGCAGCAAAGCCTAAATCATCACTTGCACCACATCAAGTTGATAATGATGACGAGTGCGCATCTGACAGTGATGATGACTACTACACCCAAGAAGAGCTGGACAACATGGACGATAGTGTCGTGGCATACATGGCAAGGAAGTTCAGCAACATGAGATTCAGAAAAAGCAACCGACCACAGAGAAATTCTTCATCTTACTATCGGGCTGCTAAGGGTGGTGGTAGTTCGTCAGGCTACAAAGGAAAAGGCAAGAATACCAGCTACAAATCTCCTTTGGATTTCAAAATGAAGTTCAAATGCTATAACTGTGGGGAAGCTGGACATTTTGCCTCGGACTGCAAAAAGCCTAAACAGACTTATCCAAAAGAGACATATGAAGCCCTCAAAAGCAAGTATGAATCGCTGGTGAAGGAAAGACATGGAAAACGAGCTTTATTGGTGACAGAAGGAAGAGCTTGGGATGATTCAGATGAGGAAGATGTTACTCATGTAGCAAACTTTGCCCTCATGGCTGAGACATCAGAGGAACCAGAGGTACCAGTTCTAACCCTTAAAGTAGAAATGTCCATTGATGATTATAAGGAACAGAACGGGGCTCTTAGTGAAGAGATCTATATGTTGTGCAAAAGTCTAGACTCTTCTCAAAAGGAACAGAAAACACTTGTTGCCAAAAGCAGAATGCTTGAGGCAAAAGTGGAAGAGTTAGAGGCTGCTTGCACTGTAGATACTTCCCTAAGAGACTTTATTAAATCTCTGGAACACAAGCTCGTCCTCAAGGAAGAAGTAGAAACATGTCTTAGGGACAAACTAGCTGAGTTAGAAACTAAATGCGAAGCTTACAAACTAGCTGCTAGTAAAGTGTATGTAGATAATGACACATTTAAGAAGATAATTGGAGTAGGTGTAGGACTTGATTATTCTGACCTTCCTAAGAAAGAAGGAAAGAGACCTATTGACCCTAGTTCCAGTGACCTTAAAAAGGAAACACCTAGCATTCTTAAATCAGCTGTCAAACCTATCTACAAACACCTTGTTCCTAGAATAGAAGAAGAAGAGACTGAATTGATAGCTAGATATGAGATTGAGATGGAAGATCGCCAGAAAGCACAACTTATAACTCCTATCAAACAAGTTAAAATCAATTTCCCTAGAGATGAATCTAGACTAGGATTAGGAGCTAAGGCTGCTAAGCAACAAGGAAAGAGAGATAAAAGCATAAAAGAGGTTAAGGCTGAACGAATAAAGAAAGCATGTTATCACTGTAAATCTACTGAACATCTTTCTTATGCATGTAAAGCTAACATAAATGTTCCTGCTGCACATGCCATGCCTACCACACATACAATGAATAATCTGCATCAGAATCATGCACAGTGTGGTCAACCTAATTGTATGCCATGCACTTTTAACATCATGCAAACTTTTGTGCATCTAATGAATGCATCTTGCCAGTCATGCTCAAATATTGTTGCTAGTTCAAACATCAAGAAAAAGCATGTGAGAGCCAAGACTGTCAGCCCTCCTAAAGTTAGGAGTGACAAACCTTCTCCTAAGACTGACAAATCTGTCAAGTCTGAGAAAGGAAAGGAGATAGTCGAAAGCTCTAGTAATGTTAAGAAAAGTGCATCTCCTGTTGTTAAATCTGTTGATTCTCGATCTTATCGAAAAGCCGGGCCCAATCAAAGTTGGGTTCCGAAGAATGTCTAACCAATCTGTCATTGCAGGGCATTAAGCAGAATAGAAATAAAGTTATATGGGTGCTAGACAGTGGAGCATCGAGGCATATGACTGGAAACAAGTCCCTGCTTACAGAGTTGGTTATGAAGGCTGGCCCTTATGTTACCTTTGGAGATGACAACATAGGTGTGACTAAGGGATATGGCAAACTGAAGACTGGTAATGTCATCATTGAAGATATTTCCTATGTTGAGGGACTGAAGCACAATCTGTTGAGTATCAGTCAATTCTGTGACAAAGGTTACGAAATTGTCTTCAACTAGAAAGGTGTATCAATCACTCACATTAAGGAAGGCTCATTAGCTTTGAGAGGAGTTCGAAAGGCAGATCTTTTTGTTGCAGATATGGATTCAGCAAATCAGAATGAGGTCACCTGTTTCTACAGCAAAGCCTCGGATGATGAAAGCTGGTTATGGCACAAAAAGCTATCTCACTTAAACTTCAAAACGATGAATGCTCTCGCGAGGCGAGAATTGGTGAGAGATCTACCTCAAATGGAGTTCGCTCCGAAAGGACTCTGTGAAGCTTGTGAAATGGGAAAGTCGAAGCGAGCATCGCATAAAAGCAAAGAAATTTCTAGTATTACTGAGCCTCTGCAACTTCTTCATATGGATTTGTTTGGCCCAGTGAATGTCCTATCTTTGTCTAGGAAAAGATATGCTTTGGTAATCGTGGATGACTTCTCCAAGTATACATGGGTATTGTTCGCAATGACGAAAGACGAAGTACCTTTCTTAATCATTGATCACATCACTCAAATTGAGAATGTTTCAACACTTACTGTGAAGACGATTAGATCAGACAATGGCACTGAATTCAAAAATACAGTGCTAAATGACTTCTGTGTATCTAAGGGAATACGTCGTCAGTATTCAGCCCCGAGCACTCCACAGCAAAATGGAGTAGTTGAAAGGAAGAATAGAACTTTGGTTGAAGCAGCAAGAACTTTGTTGTATGATTCGAAACTTCCTCTGTACTTCTGGGCCGAAGCAGTGAGTACCGCTTGTTACACTCAAAATAGAACCTTGATCATAGAAGATAAAGAAAAGACACCATGTGAGCTAATGAACAACAAAAGACCAACAATCAAATACTTTCATGTCTTTGGAGCAAAATGCTATGTACTTATAGATGATGAAAATCTAGGCAAGTTTGCAGCAAAAGCTCGTGAAGGAATCTTTGTTGGTTACTCTACAGATGTGGTGGCAGCTTATAGAGTGTTCTTAGTGAATGATCCAAAAGTGACTGAAAGCTACAACGTCAGATTCGACGATACCAAACTCTCATCAATCTCAAGAGATTCTAGTGAACCTGAGTCCCTAAAATTTCAGAATCTGGACTTAGAAGATCTTGAAGATGAACCTGAGTTGGTTGTTCCATTAAATGTTCCAAGTGTACATGAAGAACCTGAGTCTAGTGAACAAGTTAATTCTACAAGATCAGGAGAGACTTCTTCAGTACGAACCGGCAAGAACTCAGGGGGAGTAAATAGCAGCTCAAGGACTACTGTTCAAGGCTCGAGTCGAGTTGACTCTAGTTCTGTAGGAGCTGGCACTAACTCAGGGGGAGTTAGTGAAAATAATCTAAGTAGTCAGCACCACAACTCAGAAAGTCAAGCTGAATCATCAAGACAATTTCCAGGTGAACGGGTATGGAATAGAGACCATCCGTTTGAGTTAATTATTGGTGATCCAAATGCTGGTGTGACTACTAGAAGAACTGCAAGAGCTGACCTGGCTAATATTTCCTTATATTCTGGGTTCTTATCCAATCTTGAACCTAAAGAAATAGAAGAAGCTCTTGGTGATGCTGATTGGGTGATTGCAATGCAAGAGGAACTCAATCAGTTTGAAAGGCAGAAAGTTTGGAAACTGGTACCCCGACCAAAGAACATATCAGTAATTGGAACTAGGTGGGTATTCAGAAATAAACTGGATGAAAACGGACTTGTAACACGAAACAAGGCTCGTTTTGTTGCAAAAGGTTATTCTCAGCGAGAAGGAATTGATTATGATGAGACCTATGCACCGGTTGCAAGACTTGAGGCAGTCAGGATGTTCTTGGCATTTGCAGCACATAAGAACTTCAAGGTTTTCCAGATGGATGTGAAAAGTGCCTTCCAGAACGGAGAGTTAGAAGAAGAAGTGTATCTGGAACAGCCTCCTGGCTTCATTGATCCAGAACATGTAGATTTTGTGTATCTTCTCTTCAAATCTGTCTATGGACTCAAGCAATCCCCAAGGCGATGGTATGAAACCCTATCCTTATTCTTAATTGAAAATGGTTTTGTTAGGGGAGTAATTTATAAAACATTGTTCTATAAAAATGTAAGAAATGACTTCATACTTGTTCAAGTCTATGTGGACGATATTATTTTTGGGTCATCTAATGAGCGCTTGTGCGAGAAATTTGCCAAGCTAATGCAGGAAAAATATGAGATGAGCATGATGGGAGAGCTGTCCTTCTTCCTTGGATTACAGATCAGTCAAAGAAAAGATGGTATCTTTATCAGTCAATCCAAGTACGTCAGAGATTTACTCAAGAAGTATAATCTAGAAGATGCATCACCAGCTAAGACTCCCATGGCAACAGCCACGAAGCTTGATGAAGACAAATCAGGTAAATCAGTTGACATCACAAGCTATCGAGGTATGATTGGCTCACTCCTCTATTTAACTGCAAGTAGACCCGATATAATGTTCGCAACTTGTTTATGTGCAAGGTTCCAAGCGGATCCTAGAGAATCACATCTCGTAGCCGTCAAAAGAATTTTTAGGTATCTCAAGGGCACACCAAATCTAGGAATTTGGTACCCAAGAGATACAGGTTTTAATCTTATTGGCTATTCGGATTCAGACTATGCAGGTTGCAGGATTGATAGGAAAAGCACATCTGGTGCTTGTCAATTTCTTGGCAGAAGATTGGTGTCCTGGCAAAGTAAAAAGCAACATACAGTATCTACTTCTACTGCTGAAGCTGAGTACATTGCTGCTGGAAGCTGTGTAGCTCAAATACTGTGGATGAGGAACCAATTGAAGGATTATGGCATGGAGCACAAGAAAATTCCAATCAAGTGTGACAACACAAGTGCCATTGTCATAACCAACAATCCTGTAGATCACTCAAGAACCAAGCACATCGACATCAGGTATCACTTCATAAGAGAACATGTCGAGGAGGGGACTGTGGAGCTACATTTTGTGCCCACAATGCAACAAATTGCAGATATATTCACCAAACCTCTTGATGAAGTAACATTCAATAGATTGGTTGGTGAATTGGGAATGCTTAACACAAGTTAGTAAAGCCTTCTATCTGTAAAATCCAAGTTTATGTTTGTGTGTGCAAGCTACTTAATCATTATGTGCTTAGACTTTAAAATGCCTAATTAATGATTGTTATAGTTTGCATATAGTGTCATTTTGCATGAATTCCTTGTGTTTTAAGTGTCTTTTATAGCACAAATCTGTGAATTTATGCTTGTTAGATTGCATGATCATAGGGGGAGTTAAATTCATAATATTCTAAATTTTGCATGATTTTTAGATGAATTTACCTATGATTTTCATGTAATTAGAGGCCTTAGAATTTAAAATCTTCAAAATTTCGAGTTAGTTTCTATCTCGAAACTCATCTAGAAATTCGACTTGAATTTCGACTTAAGCTGTCAAAGTGAAGTTTTAAAAATTCTAAGTCTGGGAAGAATTTCGAGTTGGCTATCTCGAAACTCATCTCAAAATTCGACTTCGAGTTCGAGTTCGAGTTACCAGTGTGCCTAGTTCTATCTTTAAAATATTCGAGATAAAGTCTATCTCGAATTTCATCTCAAAGGTTGAGATGAGGTTTCCATTAAGGGAATATTTTGAAAAGAACTGAGAATTAACTTCGAGTTAGTCTATCTCGAAACTCAACTCGAATTTCGACTTGATGTTCGAGATAGAGTTCTTAGTCTATCTCGAAACTCAACTCGAATTTCGACTTGATGTTCGAGATAGAGTTCTCAGTTAAGCTAAAGGGAATTTTTTCGAGTTACACTCCTAACTCGAAACATATCTTGAATTACCCTGTAGTTTATGCTTCAAGGGGGTATTTTGGAAAGAATTGAGAATAACTTCGAGTTAGTCTCTATCTCGAAACTCAACTCGAATTTCGACTTGATGTTCGAGATAGAGTTAAACTTCTAACTCGAAACGTATCTCGAATTTCCCTATTTCTTTTACTGAAAGGGAATTTTCCAAGTTTACTACAAGTTAATCAAGTTCGAGATAGGATTTACCTATAGTCTTTGCTGTAAAATTGGTTAAAGTGCTTATTTGTGCTTATTTGTTCGAGTTAACCTCTATCTCGAACTTCATCTCGAAGTTCGACTTGATGTTCGAGATAGAGATGTTCGAGATAGAGTTCGACTTAAGTCCTCCCTGTATGTACTTAGACTTTAACACTCTTTTTAACAGGGATACTTTTGTCATTTCACAATCATCTATATATACATCTCTAACTCGATGCATCATTCACTTTACCTAATTTCATTTTTACAGCAGCCGTTTCACAAAAGCAAGGCGATTTCACAAACTTCATACCTTTAATCCGTGTTTTTGTGATTAAACTCATACTAATCACGAATTACTGCCAATTTTTTGACTGCTATTCACTGTGTTATCATTAATCTTTGTGTTGGTGTGTTTTGTAACCATTCATACACGCGCATATACATACACACAAACATCAAGTGTTTGTGTAACTGTTCAAAACACGATTTCCACATTCTTCATCCATAAACACACACGATTTCACTGGTATACACACGAATATTCATCTTCTTTGAATATTCAGATTTAGTAATTGGCAACTGTTCATATCCCGTAGTTTAACTTTTCAGATTGTCTTTTGATATTCTCGAAAAATAAAAGGGATAAAACTGTTAATTCGTAAATTATTTGTTTTTCAAAATTAAAAAACAAATTTTCACATCTTTTAAAGAAAAACATTTAATTAAAATGGCTCACCAATTTTCACTTGCTAAAAACAATTTTTATAATATTTCTACGGAAATTGGTGATCAACTCCCGCGGTTTAAGTTTTGGATACGATTTCTTAATTTGTACTCCAAGGCTAGCCATGCTTTTACTGCTAAACCTACACTAGTACATGATGCTTTACAGCAATTATGGACTAGTGCGGTTCCTTTTGGGAGCAAAACAACCCCCTTCGGTTTCAGGTTTACCTTAGCGGGTCAAGAATTTGAGGTGACTGAAGAAATTGTCAACAGGGTTCTGGGATTCCCAATCAAAGATGCTTATGATGTAGAACCTACAGCGGAAAAACGCCTCACATTCTTTGAAGAAATAGGATGTTATCCTCCGACTGGCCGGATCACTGGAAACATCCAAAAACAATTCTTCCATGTGGAATGGAATTACTTTTTCGAGGCCATCACAAGATGTTTTCGGGCACGCGAAAAAGATTTTCATCAAATTCCAATTCCAATGCAAACCTTTGCAGTTGCCCTAGCAAGAGAACTGGATATAAATTATGGATGCATAGTTCTCTCTGAGATAGTGGCTTCAATGGGATCTCCTGCAAGCAGAGATCTCAATACAACTGATGTTGTCTGCTGGTTTCCTCGGTTCCTACAAATGCTGATTAATGATCTAATACCGAAGGATGCTCTTGCTGTTAGACAGGGATTTGCCGGAAGCCCAACATCTGCATCGCTAGGGATGGGCACTAAGTCACTTTCAACTATTGCTAATCAGGATAAACATCAAGGTAAACCTATGTCAGTTCCTGAAAATATTCAAATGTGGCTTAGATATGATGCAGGAGTTACCAATTTGGAGGAATCATCGCAAGTTTCTTCATATGCTCAGAATCCATCCGCTCATGCTGAGGCATTTGATGGGATTCCTGATGAGCAAAGCGATGAGGCACAAGGTAATGAATCAGGTAATCTCTCCCTGCATACTATTCATTCCTCCTCCTATGTATCTGATTCCGAGACCCAAGAGACTGCTAACCCGCAGAATCTATCCCAGGGTGAGAGCTATATTTCTGAGCCTGATACACATTCTTATTTTCTTTCACCCCTGTTAACGGAAGTCAGAAAGCCAGCACATGTATATGCAGGAGATGATGAGGAGAGTGAACCCGAAGAGCAGCAACTTATTCGAAAGAAAGCCAAACTTTTTCACGCTGCTACTTCAAAACCCCAGTCAAACCCTAATGTGTCACACGCAACCACTCCACCTCACGAGAGTGGTTCTCCCCTTAAACAATCTGCACATAGGGATTTTGATGACAATTATGTACCTTTTGAAGATCCTGTTGCTTCAAAAGGACATGGAGTTTTAACAACTTCAGCCGTACCTTCTCCGGTACATACTGATGCTGCAAAGATGATCGGTTCTGATGTCGTACAAGGACACTTTGCAGCCCTTCAGCCTGAGATTCCAACTCAGGATATAACAGAAATAGATCCCATAATTGCCAATTATATTGCTTATCCAATTTCTGCAGGTACTGCTTCATACTTCGGATCAATTATTGAAGACATACACGAGCGTGAGACAGGGAGTGTGTGTGAGAGGTTAGGGAGAGAGGGACCTTCATTTTTAAGGCCCGAAACCGAGCGCCAAATACCAACAGAACGAGTATTAGAGCGAGGTCACCTAAACCAAACACCGTCCCTTAACATTGAAAATCTTGATACGCGTATGACTTCTATGGAAAATCAGATGAGGCAGTTCGGACAGACGATGGGGCAGTTCGGGATGAACATTGGAAACAATCAAAGGGCTCTAGACGACTACGCAGCAAGAATGGCAAGTCAAGCTACAGCTTTTGATGCTTTGACAAATAAGGTCAATGACTTGGGCCATGCTGGTGGTGTCTTGGGAAGCACTCTTAATGAAAGGATGGGGGCAATGGAGTCTACAATGCATACAATGGCTGTGGAGATCAGTAGAATAATGTTCGCAGTCAGGAGTTCTATGCCCGCCGAGTGTTTTGAGTCGCAACAACCTCCCCCCGATGCTGGTGCAGGTGGTGCTAGTGGAGCGGGAGCCTCCGGTTCTGGTTTTGGAGGTTCTTATGCAGCTGGTGGATCTGAAGACCAAGGTGGAGCTCAGGATAACTCACCTAAGGGGGAGAGTGGAAAGGAGACGAGACAGCAGGCAGTTCACATCGAAGAAATTGAAGAACCCGCTGATCTTGTCAAGGAACCAGAAATTGAGCCGTCTGTTGATGAAGAGGCTCTGAGGAGGAGAAAGGGTAAGGCAATGATGGTTGATGAACCATTCGTTGACCTGAGTCATCAGGAAACAGTACAGGAGGTACTTGACTCAGATTCTGATATGGAAGACGTACCTTTGGCACATGCTATAAAGAGATCTTTGAAGGAACAAGGTGGAGGTGCTGGGATGTCTTCCGGAATGCCTGAAGAAATTCCTGTTGATGAGGAAACCCTTAAAGCTCAACAGTTAGCCTTGGAACAAGCTCAGTTCCATAAAATAAAGATGATGCAAGAACGTGCTGCATTCCTAGAAAAGAAAGTGGAGCTCCAAGGGAAGCAGTACGATCATGAGCTTGCAAGGCTAGCTGATCCTCAAGTTGATCTGGACAAACGAAGGATAGGGCAGAAGTGGGATGAATCAAGGAAGATATTGATGGGATCCTGTGCGAAAGGAGTTCATAACAAGGAGGCAGATGACCTGTTCTACAACCTGAATTTGCAGAATCCAATGACTGTGGACTATATAAATGGTTTGAAGAGATTAATTTCTAAAGTCAGGATTGGATACAATGCAACACTTAAGGAGTGGCAGGTTATTTTGTCTTTGGTAGAAGGAGTCCCAACATCTTTCCTATATGTGGATGACCAATTCATAACGAGAAGATCTGCGTCAGAGTTGTTCTTGCTAGCGACAAAAATTCAATACTCTCAATTTGAGGAGCTAAGCATTCTGTACAGGGATCAGTTAATGCAGCTAGCAGAGGACAAGGGTCCATAATTCTCAGCATATCCAAATTTTGTCCGGATGGTAGTTGACGGGAAGATGAAGAGGGTTAGCATGGAGGAAAATGACTTAACGGAGCTTTCAGTGGAATCTCTCAAAGCTGTCTGTAGACAAATGATGAGTAAGGGATTCGCTTCTGAGCTTAAAGAAAAATCCGTGAAGATCATTGAAAGAGTAATATTCAAGAAGAGCAATGAGGTGTGGAAGTGTGATATCATTGCTCCAAACCCTCTAGATAACGTGAAGATTGAGCCGGAGCTGATGGAGAAGAAATGGAATATTCTTCAAGCCATGAAGAATGTAGATGAAGCTCTGACTCTTCCTTCTGGAGCACTAGAACAAGGAGAAATAAGGGAGGCTATTGGTGTTCCAGGAAGTGATAGTGTATATTGGATACACGCTTATGCTGAAGATACAGCTGATGCCTTAGTATTCATAGATGCAGACCAGAATCAAACATTCTTGCATATGAGTAGAAAATGGCTGCTACAGACTCACGATGCTGCATTTCTGGAGAGAGTATTACATGTATTCAAATGGGGCGAAGTGGAAGATATGTATGTGGAAGAAAAGCAGAGACTCATGAGTTACCTGTCTGAGGTAGTGGTGGAAAAGAAGCGAATGGAGCGAGATGCGGCCAGTGTCCACAATACTGACCGTGTCAAGGGCTACCCCAAGATGATCTATTGTCAGTTTAAAGCTGATAAATCTCATTGGAAACCTCAGCTCATAATGAAGAACTTTGAGGACATTCCAAAGATCAGGACTACTCAGGAGGTGGACAAACTCAGAAGGCTTTTCAAACATCCTTATCCAGAGCCCAAGAATCCTCTAGAAATGGAAGCTTTAAGTCTGTTGAATGCTAGGTGGAAGCAGCTTCGAGATCCAGTGTACAAGAAAGAACAGCAGCAGAAGGAGAAGCGCAAAAAGCAGAAAGAATAGAAAGACCAAGCTGCTGAAGCTAGAAAGAGGAAACGGAATTAGGGTTAAAGGTCAGAGTGGTGTGAACTTGAAGTTGGAAAAACTTCATGTCTTTCGGTTGCTTTAACTCACTTGAGGAAAATTCACCTTAGAGTGAATCCAATAAGGTGATACAAGTTTGACTAAAAGGTATGAAATAATCCAGGTGATAGGAATCACTCAAATGATCTTTAATTCGAAGTTCGAATTCTTTTTCTAGTTTAAGTCCTTTGTATTGTTTTCAAGTACTTTTCAATTGTATATTATTCAAGACTGTAATGTTAATTATCTTTTCTCGTCTCATTGTTTAGTTGAGTTATCCTTCATTAATTTGAATGTCATTGTTAGACAGTCAAATAGGGGGAGATTGAAAGGCAGAGTGTGTAAACTTGTAACACTATAACTAATGTAACTCAACTAAAGGAAAAGATACTTAACCAGAAGACAATCGAGAACAAGAAGTCACAAGAAATCAACACTAAATGAAGACAAGGTAATTGATACAATTTAACATGTTAACTATGATCAAGCCAAGAAGAAATCATTGAGAGAAGTTCAAGTCAAAGTTGTTCATGCCTCAGTGATTTGAAAAGCCAAGAATCAAGATCATAACTATCAGTATCAATAAGACCAATTGATTTCAAGTGAACAAGAAGGAAAGCAAATATTGGAAAGCCACATTACAAATTGGATATGGTAATTTATTCAAGAAGCAAAAGCACTATCAAGACTAGTCACTTATGAACCAGACCAGTGCATCAAGTGTCAGGACATTGATAGCAAGTTTATGTCAGTAATAAAGATCCATATTCAAGAGCTTGGTGAAGAATAAAGAAGACATGAAGATATCACAAGTTCAAGATGTGCATTGAAGTTTGAAGTTGAAGACCAGAATATTTTCTAAGTACTAAATATTCTAGATGACCAAGTAGAAGTTTCTAAGTAGAAGTTCTACTTAGAAATTCGAGATGGCTAAGTAGAAATTCTCAAGTAGAAGTTCTACTTAGAGTGCAGCTTCAACATGACAAATGGCATCTTCTGATTGGCAGATTTCCAAGCTTTCAAGATAAGGCAAGATTTATGTGGACATCATTGGGCCACGTATATCTTAGTCTTTGAAGACTACAGGACATAGATTACATGTAGTATAAATAGAAGTACTTGTGTAATGTTTTAGTTAGTGAGCAATTCTTGAGAAAAACACAAGAGAAAGAGAGAGAGTGCATTCACAGAGCTTAGTATCATTCACTTCTCTCTGAACTTCTGTTATACATTGTAATGAATGTTGTAGCAACCATTTCAAGTTATATATAAGACATATATTCCTTGAATCTGTGTGTTCATTTATTGCATCGTATTTATTGCTTCTCATATTCGAAAAGTTGTATTCACCCCCCCTCTACAACACATTTGGACCTAACACTTACTGTTGATTTGCTTTTTATTTTAAATAAACAATTGTTAGAATGAGAGAAAATCACCTAGGATAGATAGCGCTATTCCTCCTCGCTAGCTCTCCACCTAGGTCCGTTCCTATCTAAGAGGGCGAGGACCCTTATTATGTGTTTTTTCTTAATCTTTCTCCAGAGAATAACTTTAACATAGTCCTCGCCCTCTCTTACAGATGTCAAGAGAGGACTTTTCTCCTGATAATGGGTCAACGTCGCCTTCTACCTCAGATTCTCTTGATAATGATGATATTATTTCCATCCCTGATTGTCTTCTAGTGGGTGATATTGCTGATGACTTATCTAGCGTTTATCATGCTCAAGATCTAGGCGATATAAGTGGAGAGGAAGACGATTTACATGATCTTTTTGCCGACCTAGACCCTCAAGAGCCAGGCCCCTCTAGGTTAGGAAAGAGTCATGGCAAAGATCTAGCAAGATATAAGAAAATGCTTGACGAAGCGCAAGCCAAAGAGACCATAGACGAGGACGAGGATGAGAACTCGGCCGAGGGCGAGAGCTCCGAACAAGAAGATAATATTGACTACAAGGATGCAGAAGTCGAGAATGAAGATGAAGTATTATATGTCTCGCCCGTCCGTTATGCAATGGAATTACCTTCTCCCCCTAGTAACCCATACAAGCAACCCGTCCGTACCTGTGATCTTGACCTAGATTTCGAAGATGATGTTAGCGAACCCCTTAGAATGAAACACAGATTTGATCAAGGCAGAATCCCCTGTGCAGGACTCACCTCAAAGATTTCTTCCGAAGAAATCATGTTCTTAATTGAATATTACAATTTGGAAGGAAAATGGCTACGTCCTCGCTCCTTCATGAGAATGCATATTTTTGATATTGCCGGGTTGCCAACACCAAGAGCAGTTCTTACCAATAAACTAATAGAACTCGGCTTCGGAACGCCAATGCACCCTTTTCTTCACCAAATCATCACTTACTTTAATATCGCCCCTGTACAATTGTCACCCAACAGCTATAGGGCGGCTATTGGTTTATACATGATGTATAGAAACGAAGGATACGATGCTCCAACTATGGCCGAGTTGAGCTACTTCCTTTCCTTGAGACGATGTGGAAGAGACGTGGGATTTTATTACCTCGCCTACTGGTCGAATCATAACAAGAAGGGTTTTATTACCGGTAACCCTAGTAATATGAAGATATGGAAAGATGAGTTCTTTTGCATGTACGACGTTCCCAGGATTAGAACTCAATTCAATCTTCAACCTTGTAAGTATTCTCGTCTTAAATTTTTTTATATCTCGTCCCCTGAAGCTTTAATCTATCTCTTATATTCTCCTTTATTTTTCCCATAGACAAACCCACCCAGACAAAACTAACAGGCGACGCTGCAACTAGAGCCCTGATTATCTCTGAACTTCCTAGGTTAAAGAAAGATCTCGATGTCTTAGTGACACCTGATAATCTCTGTACCCATGGTTTCTATAATGAGGGTTATGGCAGAATTCCCTTTGTTAAATTTAAGAGAGGTACTAAAAGAAGTACTCGTAAGAAACAAATAGAAGGGCAACTTACTGGTAAAGGTACCTCGCCTTCTACATAAACCTTGCCCACATAACTTTCTGCATACTTGAAATTGTTTACTAATAACTTTTAACCTTTTGTATTCAGGTCAAATGGTAAGACTTCCTTTTGGAAACAATCCATTTGCAGAACCGACTCCTTCCGCTATCGCTAACATTTCTCGCCCTACGCCATCAACCGTGGTGAATCAATCTCGCCCCTTTATTCCTCCTTCACATGTGGGCGAGAAGCAGAACAAAAAACGAGATTCAGCCGATGCTTCCAAAACCGCCCCAAGTAAAAAACATAAGTCAACTCCAACTGAGGTAGCGCCCTCAGACTCTATTGCTACAACTTTTGGTTTGATTGCTGCCGAGCACTTTTCTGACCAGGATGTCAAAATCATTAAGGAACGGAAAGAAGCCGACGAGGAGTTTCACTTCAAGATAGGTCTGGGCGATGCCTTCTTCCATGGGCTTAATGTCCTCGCCCAGAAAAACTCCATTATCAAGGATTAGGAGAAGGCCTTGAAAAAAATATAAGGGCGAGGCTTCGACTTTTACCTCAAAACTCAATGAAGCCCAGAAAAAACTCAACAACGAAGTTTAGGCGAGAAAATATGATGTTGAAAAACTTCAGTCTGATTTGAAAAAATTGAAATTAAATTCTGACAAGAAGATCGCAGACCTTGAGGGCGAGAATGCCAAATTGCAAGGTAAAATGACTGATGTTGAAGCTGTTGTGCGGAAAGCACAAACTGAAGCCTACACCATTGGCTTTCTGGATTATCTTCGCAACTTCCTTGCAGCCGACCCTGACTATGACTGGTCCATTCATTTCGCCCCCTCTACTCCTAGCTATATGTTGAAGTTCCAGACTGACAATGCCGAGCCCATTGTTGTTGCCAAAGAAAACTTAAGGCTGAAAATCGAGGCAGAGAAGAAAACCATGGCCGAGGAGGAGGCGAGAAAGAAAGAGATTGGTGGAGGTGACAAAGCTGGAACGATCTCGCCTTCTGATGCCATAGCCAAGTGACTGTATGAACTCTCTATAATTGCCAACACATTAGGAGTGCGGGCCCTCTTGTAATGGCCTCGCCAGTTGTAATTCATTCAGGATTTGTTTTTGAAATTAACTTTATGGAGTGCGCGCCCTCCAGGTAATGGCGTCGCCCTTGTACTAATTTGGTATAACCATCTCGTATTTTCATTTCCTCTCTAAATATCAGTTTATTTCACCTTGGCTACTTTTACGTCGTTGTTGTTTAATTTCGCCCAGATATGAGAATCTCGCCCTTGTCAAACTTAGGACAACAATCATATCCGTCAATTGGAGAAGGTTATAACAACCATGTCTTCTAGAGGATATGCTTCTTCAAGGGGATCCTTCACCTCAGAATTTTATAATTTTTATAATACCCTCCTCAAAGGAGATAGTTTTTGTCCAGAAATACCCTCCTCACAAGAGGTAGATTTTCCGAAACTCGAACCTTGATGAGGCGCCGGAAGTACGGACATCCCCCCCGGAAGTACGGTTTTTGCAAGGATTTAATAATTTGAGATACCCTCCTCAAAGGAGGTCGTTCTCCATTCCAGAAATATCCCTCCTCACAGGAGGTGGATTTCCCGAAGTTATTTTTTTAATAACTCTCCTCACAGGAGATCATCTATAATAGAAATGCAACAAAATTTTAAGAAAAAACAAGCATGTTTTATTCATAAATAGTAAAAACCTGGCTAAGGAAGAGTACATGCACTACCCCCTAGACTTTCATGAAAATAATAATTAAAGGAAACTATATCAAAAGTAGAAATACCTTACTGATAATATTTCTTCAAATGTTCCATGTTCCAAGCACGCGGGATATGCTTCCCTTCCATATCCGCCAAATAATAAGTTCCTGCCCACAAAACAGCTCTAACCCTGTACGGACCTTCCCAATTTGCACCAAACACTCCATGATTCTGGACTTTCATGTTGGGCATCACTCGTCGAAGAACGTAATCGCCCACCTTTAAAGGCCTTGCCCTTACCTTTGAGTTGTAAAACCTAGCCACCCCTTGCTGGTAAGATACTACCCTTGCCTGAGAAGTCGTTCTGAACTCCTCCACCATATCCAGGTAAAGACGATGGTTAACCTCATTTTACTTCCAGCTGATAGTTCTCTCTTCTGAAAGAGCCTGCCCCCAACTCAACTGGAACCATAGCCTCACATCCATATGTTAAAGAAAAAGGGGTTTCCCCCGTGGTAGGCCTAGGTGTCGTGTTATAGCTCTACAAGACATTAGGCAACTCTTCCGGCCAATTCCCCTTAATGTCATCTAACCTCGCCTTAAGCGTATGTTTGATTATCTTGTTCACCGCCTCAGTCTGACCATTAGTCTGAGGATGACTAACAGCAGAGAAACTTTTAATAATTCCCAAATTGTCGCACAACTGTCTCATCTCCTTACTATCAAATTGCTTCCCGTTATCAGATATCAGTTTGTACGGTATCCCAAAGAGACAAATGAAGGATCGATACACAAAGTCCGCCAACTTTTTCGCTGTGATTGACGCCAAAGGCTCTGCCTCTGCCCACTTAGTAAAATAATCCACTGCTACAACAGCATACTTCACCCCCCTTTTCCCTTAGGGAGTTCTCCTATCAAGTCAATTCCCCACATAGCAAAGGGCCAAGGACTAGTCAATGACGTAAGAGAAGCTGCGGGACTGTTCACATAGTTCGCATATCGATGACACTTGTCGCAAGACCTAGCAAAAACCATTGAATCTTCCCGAAGAGTAGGCCAATAATACCCTTGACGTAATATTTTCTGCGCAAGTGAACCACCCCCCGAGTGATTTCCACAAATTCCTTCATGAGCTTCCCGAAGAACATAAGTACATTCCTCCCCATCTATACACTTCAACAACGGATGATTAAAACCCCGTCTATAAAGAGATCCCCCAAAATCAACGTAACGAGCTGCCTTATACCTCCAGATAGGAGTCATCCAAGTATCTTGCATAGGAACATCAACCTGCATCAATTCCACTTCCGGAACGCTAGGTTGCTTCTGGACTTCCAAGGGAATGACACCTAAAAGAGTGGCCTCCCTTTGAGACCCCAACTTGGCCAGGGCATCGGCTTCCTCATTGCTATTTCTAGGAAGTTGCTCCAACCTCGCCTCCCAAAATTGGCCCATTAATCTTTGCGTACACCTCATGTATAATTCAGTTCGAGGCCCACGAGCTTGGAACCCCCCATTGACCTGATACACAACCAGCATCGAATCGCTCATGATGTTTATATTTTCCACCTTCATCTCAAGGGCGAGCTTCAAACCCGAAATCAAAGCCTCGTACTCAGCATCATTATTTGTAGCATGAAAAGTAAAGTGAATTGCACTTCGAAGGCGGTGTCCCTCCGGGCTAACCAAAACAATTCCCGCACCTGCTGAAAGGCAGAGTGTGTAAACTTGTAACACTATAACTAATGTAACTCAACTAAAGGAAAAGATACTTAACCAGAAGACAATCAAGAACAAGAAGTCACAAGAAATCAACACTAAATGAAGACAAGGTAATTGATACAATTCAACATGTTAACTATGATCAAGCCAAGAAGAAATCATTGAGAGAAGTTCAAGTCAAAGTTGTTCATGCCTCAGTGATTTGAAAAGCCAAGAATCAAGATCATAACTATCAGTATCAATAAGACCAATTGATTTCAAGTGAACAAGAAGGAAAGCAAATATTGGAAAGCCATATTACTAATTGGATATGGTAATTTATTCAAGAAGCAAAAACCCTATCAAGACTAGTCACTTATGAACCAGACCAGTGCATCAAGTGTCAGGACATTGATAGCAAGTTTATGTCAGTAATAAAGATCCATGTTCAAGAGCTTGGTGAAGAATAAAGAAGACATGAAGATATCACAAGTTCAAGATGTGCATTGAAGTTTCAAGTTGAAGACCAGAATATTTTCTAAGTACTAAATATTCTAGATGACCAAGTAGAAGTTTCTAAGTAGAAGTTCTACTTAGAACTTCGAGATGGCTAAGTAGAAATTCTCAAGTAGAAGTTCTACTTAGAGTGTAGCTTCAACATGACACATGGCATCTTCTGATTGGCAAATTTCCAAGCTTTCAAGATAAGGCAAGATTTATGTGGACATCATTGGGCCACGTACATCTTAGTCTTTGAAGACTACAGGACATAGATTACATGTAGTATAAATAGAAGTACTTGTGTTATGTTTTAGTGAGTGAGCAATAGTTGAAGAAAACACAAGAAAAAGAGAGAGAGTGCATTCACAGAGCTTAGTATCATTCACTTCTCTCTGAACTTCTGTCATACTTTGTAATGAATGTTGTAGCAACCCTTTCAAGTTATATATAAGACATATATTCCTTGAATCTGTGTGTTCGTTTATTGCATCGTATTTATTGCTTCTCATATTCGAAAAGTTGTATTCACCCCCCTCTACAACACATTTGGACCTAACACCTGCACCTTCGTTGTTCGATGCACCATCCACATATAGAGTCCACCAAGGTGCTGGAGTAGAACGTTCCTGACTCGGCTCTGGTGGAGGGCTAGGTATGACAGCCAGGACGTCACCCTCTTGATCCAGAAGAAATTCCAAGATAAAATCGGCGAGAGCCTGTCCCTTTATAGCACTTCTAGGTTTATACTCCACATCAAATTGTCCCCACTACGCCATAAACGCACATACGCAACCCTCTTTACAAAGCGTTGCACAGAAAGCGTTTCGTTAGATAGAAATTTTGGGTCTTTTGCAACTGAGCTGAACTGGTATTGCGTTAGATATAATTTAGTGTTGCGTATTACCCACAGTGTTTCACATCATGCAACACTAACTGCTGGTGTTGCGTCAGATATTTTTTTATTTTAATAAATGGTGACGTGGCAGAAGTGGGACCCACATGTGCTGATGTGGCATTTGCTGACGTGGCAATTGTGGGACCCACAATTGCTAACGTGGTAGAAGTGGGACCCACCTATGCTGACGTGGCATTTGCTGACGTGGTAGAAGCGTTGCATTAGATACCAGTAGTGTTGCATTTGCTGTTTGAAGTGTTGCATTAGATATATATATATTTTTTAAAAAAATATGACGTGGTAGGTGTGGGTCCCACCACTCCTGACGTGGTAGTGTGGGCCCCACAAGGATGACGTGGCAGGAGGGCCGCCATGCTGACGTGGAAATTGTGGGACCCACAATTGCTGACGTGACAGAAGTGGGACCCACCTATGCTGACGTGGCATTTGCTTACGTGGCAGAAGCGTTGCATTAGATATCAGTAGTGTTGCATTTGCTCTTTGAAGTGTTGCATTAGATATATATATATATTTTTTTTAAAACAAATATGACGTTCCAGGTGTGGGTCCCACCACTGCTAACGTAGCAGTGTGGGCCCCACAAGGGTGACGTGGCAGGAGATCCATCATGCTGACGTGGCAATTGTGGGACCCACAATTGCTGACGTGGCAGAAGTGGGACCCACCTATGCTGACGTGGCATTTGCTGGCGTGGCAGAAGCGTTGCATTAGATACCAGTAGTGTTGCATTTGCTATTTGAAGTTTTGCATTAGATATTTATTTTATTTTATTAACTAGTCTTGTCCCGAATGATGAATCTATTTTTTTAAATTATTTTTTCGACGTTCCAATCGCACGGATGTCAAGATATAACGATTTTAGTGATGTGGTAATTTTTCAAACAATTTCCTATATTTATTTGGTTTGGTTTTATAACGGTCAAACCGGTCAAAGTCGACCTTCCTTTTAACTAGTCTTGTCCCGAATGATGAATCTATTTTTTTAAATTATTTTTTCGACGTTCCAATCGCACGGATGTCAAGATATAACGATTTTAGTGATGTGGTAATTTTTCAAAAAATTTCCTATATTTATTTGGTTTGGTTTTATAACGGTCAAACCGGTCAAAGTGGAGCTTCCTTTTAACTAGTCTTGTCCCGAATGATGAATCAATTTTTTTAAATTATTTTTTCGACGTTCCAATCGCACGGATGTAAAGATATAATGATTTTAGTGATGTGGTAATTTTGCAAAAAATTTCCTATATTTATTTGGTTTGGTTTTATAACGGTCAAACCGGTCAAAGTGGACCTTCCTTTTAACTAGTCTTGTCCCGAATGATGAATCTATTTTTTTAAATTATTTTTTCAACGTTCCAATCACACGGATGTCAAGATATAACGATTTTAGTGATGTGGTAAATTTGCAAAAAATTTCCTATATTTATTTGGTATGGTTTTATAACGGTCAAACCGGTCAAAGTCGACCTTCCTTTTAACTAGTCTTGTCCCGAATGATAAATCTATTTTTTTAAATTATTTTTTCGACGTTCCAATCACACGGATGTCAAGATATAACAATTTTTTGATGTGGTAATTTTCCAAAAAAATTCCTATATTTATTTGGTTTGGTTTTATAACGGTCAAACCGGTCAAAGTCGACCTTCCTTTTAACTAGTCTTGTCCCGAATGATGAATCTATTTTTTTAAATTATTTTTTCGACGTTCCAATCACACGGATGCCAAGATATATCGATTTTAGTGATGTGGTAATTTTCCAAAAAATTTCCTATATTTATTTGGTTTGGTTTTATAACGGTTAAACCGGTCAAAGTCGACCTTCCTTTTAACTAGTCTTGTCCCGAATGATGAATCTATTTTTTAAAATTATTTTTTCGACGTTCCAATCACATGGATGTCAAGATATAACGATTTTGTGATTTGGTAATTTTCCAAAAAATTTCCTATATTTATTTGGTTTGGTTTTATAACGGTCAAACCGGTCAAAGTCGACCTTCCTTTTAACTAGTCTTGTCCGGAATGATGAATCTATTTTTTTAAATTATTTTTTCGACGTTCCAATCACACGAATGTCAAGATATAACTATTTTAGTGATGTGGTAATTTTCCAAAAAATTTCCTATATTTATTTGGTTTGGTTTTATAACGGTCAAACCGGTCAAAGTCGACCTTCCTTTTAACTAGTCTTGTCCCGAATGATGAATCTATTTTTTTAAATTATTTTTTCGACATTCCAATATCACGGATGTCAAAATATAACGATTTTGTGATGTGGTAATTTTCCAAAAAATTTCCTATATTTATTTGGTTTGGTTTTATAATGGTCAAACCGGTTAAAGTCGACCTTCCTTTTAACTAGTCTTGTTCCGAATGATGAATCTATTTTTTTAAATTATTTTTTCGACATTCCAATCGCATGGATGTCAAGATATAACGATTTTAGTGATGTGGTAATTTTCCAAAAAATTTCCTATATTTATTTGGTTTGGTTTTATAACGGTCAAACCGGTCAAAGTCGACCTTCCTTTTAACTAGTCTTGTCCCGAATGATGAATCTATTTTTTTAAATTATTTTTTCGACGTTCCAATCGCACGGATTTTGAGATATAACGATTTTAGTAATGTGGTAATTTTCCAAAAATATTTATTTAGTAAATTTAAAATACAAAATTCTTTAATAATAAAAATAAAAATACATAAATATATTAACAATATCAGATATTAGCACACATACCGGTGAAATATTTGAGTGGCAAATAATACCGCCCGATGAAATGTTTGAGGCGCAAATAATACCGCCCATTCAATTTTGACTCCCACTTTAACAAAATATCTCTCTCTTTTAGATCTAAAACCCCTCTCTCTCACTCTCTCCCTCTCTCTCTGGTAAAACCTTCCCTAACTCTCAATCTCTCAACTTCTTCAAATTCGTGTGTAATTTGCTTCTTCAACTTTCCAATTGATTTGAGACTTTATCAAGACTCTGGTTTGAGTGTTCGGTCGAGGCTTTGTTCTTCAAATCAATATCAACACATTTAAAATTATTTGGATATATATTTTTTATTGTACTAATAAATTGAAAGAAAGACCCTGATTTTGACATAACCATCAACTCAAAGACCCAATTTCCAAGTTTGGCCATTCTGAAACAGCCAGCAGGAGGGGGGCTTCTCTTCTTTCTCTTATCCAAGCTTCTTCAGTCATGAATCTGCTGGTTTGTATCTATATACTCATACAATATAGTTGTTTTGCAAGCTTTTATCTTTTCTTTTAGATTATGAAATTGAGTACCCATATCATCATTTTGCTTTATTAAGCTCATTTACTCAACTTAATGTTCATTTTAATGGTTATATTGAGTTCTTGAATATAAAGATTAAATTTTTATTCTTTCTTATTGGGTAATGTATGTAATATTTTTTTGAAGATTATGAAATTGAGTACCCATATCAATCTTTTTGCTTTATTAAGCTTGTTTACTTCATTTTAGTGTTTAATATTAAGTTATTGAATATAAAGATTAAATTTTTATTCTTTGGAATAGAGTAATGTGTGTAATTTTTTCTTAAGATTATGAAATTGAGTACCCATGTCAATCTTTTTGCGTTAGTAAGCTTATATACTCATTTAGTTTTCATTTTGATGTTTAATAGTAAGTTCTTGAATATAAAGATTACATTTTTTTTCTTTGTAATAGGGTAATGTGTGTAATTTTTCTTAAGATTACGAAATTGAGTACCCATATCATTGTTTTTCTTTATTAAGCTTCTTCACTCAGTTAATTGTTTATTCAAATGTGTTGATATTGAGTTGTTCATGTCTTGATAATAGGGTAAAGATATATTTTAGTAGTTATGATTCATCTAATAATGAATTGCAGGTTGCTGCACTTTTTGATGATCATCCAGATTTGCTTGACGAGTTCATAAGATTTTTACCTGATGCTTCAGCGGTTGCTTCAGCACACAATGCTTCAGTTGGCAGGCAACTGTTTAACCGCTATGATGAGTGCAGTTCTGCTGTGTTAGCACAGCGGGGCACACCAATGGATACGGTGATTTTTTCATATTGATTTTTTTTTGTTATTTTGGTTGTTCTTTTCATCCTTTTTTAGTGAACCAAGGACCCTTGCTATGTTTTCCCAGCAACGTTTTCTTCACACACTGAGCATGATCAAAATCTTGAGCATCTACACTGGAGCGAGTAACATATGGCTTGGCAGCTGGCGATTGGGTAAGCCTGAAGAAGAAAGACAAGAAGCACTCACCAGTGGGTATTCTTCACCAGACTGCTGATGGCTTCCTCGATTCTCGCTAATGTAATCTTCTTAAAAGGTGCTAATACTACTTTCATTCGATGCTTCCCTAGTTGAAAATATAGCATTTAGTCATCTGACAAACTGTTTGTGCTCGCAAATATCTGCCTCTGTAGACAGTGTTTGTATTTTAATAAGCTGGTTCCTTTAGTTTACATTTCAAATGCTGAGAAAATGTTGGAAATGTTGAAATGTTTACAATTATTTTATCTCAATTATTTACTATCTTGTTGTAGAAGTCTGATTTCTTTGATTCCGGGCAGTTATATATTATGCAAAAGATCTTTAGCCTACTCATTGCACATGCTGACACTTTTATCTCACAGATAAATACATGCAATTCTGTTTTTGCCTCTAATGCATTGTGTACATAACTAGATAACCATGTTTTATGTATGGTGCTTTAAAATAACAACCAGCTCTTTATTGATTTATTTAACCATAAATTAGGCACCCAAGAGGAAGCTGCTGAGGCGTATGATGTAGCAGCAATGATGATTTGGGGAAGGGGTTTATAGGTACATTGAACGATCCATATGGGCTTCACTGCTACACTATATTAAAAGTGATTTATTAAATGGCATGAAATATATGCTGTTCTTTTGTTTTGTGTACTTGTGATGATAAGAATGCATTTCTTTAAGAATGGTGACTTTATTTTTTGGTCACGTTGTTTGTTCTGGGGAAACCTTGTTTAGTTTACATTTAACTTTAAATCTCTTTCTTTGCGGTACATTGTTATTTTCTAGGATTTGAATACTTGGATTTTTGGTGTAAGCATGATCTTCACAATATTGCAGCAACTGCTGGCTCAAACAAGGCTGCCTCCAGTAGAACTTCTTTGAATACCAGGAAGCTGGATGAAGACACTAAAAATATAGCTCGTAAGTGGTAGAAATTTATAAAGATAATCTCTAATGTCTTAGCTCCAGAAATAGTTTTGCTTTAGGAGAAAACCGTGGGTAAATTTACCATACTAGAAGATTTGTAGTTCGATATTTTACGTTTTAACTTGTTAATTGTATTCTTTCAAGCATGGTCTGAAGCTTCTTTCCAAAAAAATAAAATAAAATGAAGTTCCACTTTGAAAAAGTAGCATTTCTGAGCTCAGATTTTGTTTTCTTTTTCCAGCTGTCCTTTCTCCCTCTTTACATGTAGTTCTTACATTGTTCTTAACCTGTACATACACAGCTCAACTAAGAGCAGTAAGTTATGTGCATGTGCGTGTGTTTGTGTTTGACATAATGTGTTTGGTTCAGATACTTGGAAAAGCATTAGGTGGAGGAGTGATACCCGTAAGTGCAGTTCTAGCAGACACAAATGTCATGCTCTGCATACAACCAGGAGAACATGAAAGGTTTGTCACTACCCAACCTCAGACTTGTGAATTTCTCCTTCAGTTATCATTTAATTTTTTTACTGAGTTCGAAACAATTATATATTGATATTAATTAAAGTGCGCTTTTCGAGACTTGTAAAGTGTAATAAAACCTTAAAGTGCAGTGAAATTCAGTTGTTCACGATGAGTTTGGGATAAGATATGAAAACTTGTATCCTTTCCTTAAGATCTAGGATTTGTTTCTTAATCACCATCCATTTCGGTCATATGTGCAAGATTAAGATATGTAAAAAAATTAATCCCTCTTTATAAATGTAAAGATTTGGCTAGTTGTATTAAGTGATAAACACTTTCGTACTAACACCTTAAGGTTTTGGCAGAGTTTAACTATATTTAACATGATAATTTGGTTGTTTTTACTATTACTAACATTTGATCTGTAGTTCCTTTCTTTTTGTTGTTTAGCAGCATAAACCAGTGCATCACTTTTGGTCATATGCTCAGAACGATGCAGTTGTTGTCTTCCCTGCTCCAGTACTTCCATCCAATGCAGAATGTCGCTCTTCAGGATGTTGTAATGCCATTTTGAATGAACAAACAAGTATAGGTCTTTGTAAATTATACTCCCTCTGTCCCATCCATTTCTTTACACTTTCCTTTTTGGGATGTCCCATCCAATTCTTTACATTTCTAAACTTTCCTAAAATGGTAAAGTTTTATAATATAAAAATCAACTACATTCACTACTTTCCTCCACTAACTCATTTTATACATTATATAGTGATGGGTCCCACCACTTTACTCATTTTTCCTACTTCTCTCCTCCTTCTTTATATTTTTCCTTGGTCTCCGTGCCCAACCCAAATGTAAACATTTGGGTGGGACGGAGGGAGTAGTTTGTAACATGTATAAGTTAGATTGAATATGGTTGGTACTTGGCATAAAGGTAAACTGTAGCCATCTCCCAGTACTTTTGTTGGCTGAATCATTGTGCTTGGTTTTTGGACATTTAGTTATTTTGGATTGGACAGGTTGGTATTATGTATGAACAAAGCAGCCATTTCAAATTTTTTATAAAAAACCGTTGCATTTGATGTCTATTTGATGTTGCAGTAGCATAGTTTTAATGTTGCAAAAAAAAATGGTGTTGCATTTGAAAAGAATGGTGTTGCTTAAAAATATATTTAGTGTTGCATTAGACTCAAATAGCATTGCGTTAGATAGTGGACCCCACTGCTGACATGGCATGTGGGCCCTACAGTTAACGTGGCATGTGGGTTCCCACTGCTGACGTGGCATGTGGGCCTATTGCTGACGTGGCATGCGGGCCCCAGTGCTGACGTGGCACCTTGGTGGGGCCCATTGATGACGTGGCATGCCCCCCCCCCCATTTGTGACGTGGCACTTGTGGACCCCACTAATGACATGTCAGCATGCTGAAGTGGCACCTTGCTTACATGTCAGCATGCTGATGTGGCACCTTGCTTACATGTCAGCATGCTGATGTGGTTGAAAAATCTTATGCAACCCCATGTAGTGTTGCGTTTGCATGCTTTTGGTGTTGCATAAGGCCTCTTATGCAATACTTTCGTGGGGTTGCAATAGCTTGGAAAAAGCGTTGCATTAGGGGTCTTACGCAACGCCGGTATTGGCAACGCCCCTCTGGTGTTGCGTAAGACGTTACGCAACGCTTTTCAGGTCTTTTGCAACTTTATTTGGGCGTTGCGTATGTGCGTTTATGGCGTAGTGCCCAATTCCACTGCCCATTTCAACATCCGTCCAGAAGTTTCTGGTTTATGCAATATCTGCCTCAAAGGATACGACGTTCGGACTTCTACCTTATGCACCTGAAAGTAGGGTCGCAACTTTCTGGAGGCCAAAATCAAGGCATATACTAACTTCTCCATATTCGAATACCTCGTCTCTGCATCCAACAACCTCTTGCTGACGTAGTATATAGGGTACTGGATGTCACCCTCTTCTCGCACAAGTAATCCACTAACAGAATATTCTGAAACAGCAAGATATAGAATAAGAATCTCTCCCTCACGTGGCTTAGACAAGAGTGGGGGAGATCCCAGATGGCTCTTTAACGCCTGAAAAGCTTCTTCACACCCTAATGTCCATTCAAATTTCTTCCCGACACCTTTAATTGCCTTGAAGAATTCCTTGCATTTGTCAGATGACTTTGACACAAAACGGTTCAGAGCGGCAACTCACCCAGTCAGGCTTTGCACCTCCTTTACCGTCTGGGGGGACTTCATATCGAGAAAAGCTTTTATCTTTGCAGGATTCGCCTCTATACCCCTATGATTTACCATGAAACCCAAAAACTTTCCAGATTCTACCCCGAATACACATTTTTGAGGATTAAGCTTCATTCGATATTTTCTGAGAATCTGAAACATCTCGTCCAAATGCTGAATGTGTTCCTTTGCTTCCTTAGATTTTACAAGCATGTCATCCACATAAACTTCCATAGTCTTCCCAATATGATCCTTAAACATCATATTGACTAACCTCTGAAAAGTCACCCCTGCATTGATCAATCCAAAAGGCATCCCAATAAAACAATATAAACCCCGATCCGTGATGAAGGAGGTGTTTTCCTGATCTGGACCAAACATCGGGATTTGATTATAACCGGAGTAGGCGTCCATGAAACTAAGCAGGGCATGCCCCGCGGTAGCATCTACCAACTGATCGATCCTAGGCAAAGGAAAACTATCTTCCTTACAGGCTTTGTTCAGGTCAGTATAATCAACACAGACTCTCTACTTCTCATTGGACTTCTTTACCAAAACCGGATTCGCAAGCCAATCCGGGTAAAAAGACTCTTTAACTAACCCGACATTTAGTAGCCGATCAACCTCTTCTTTCAAGGCAGTAGCTCGTTCACCACTGACCGCCCGTCGCTTTTGCCAAACGCCCTTCCTAGAAGGGTCTATGTTAAGGTGATGACACATTACTTCGGGATCAATTCCCACCATGTTTGCATGACTCCAAGCGAAAACATCCAGATTATCCTTTAAAAAGGTAACTACCCTCTCTCTCAAGCCTGACTCTAATCTCTCCCCAATATATAGCACTCGGGATGAGTCCTTCACGTCCACAAGAATTGGCACAGTATCCTCTATTGGTCCCATATTCTTCATGGACTCAGGCAATCGAGGATCCAAATCAAACTCTACTTCCTTCGTTCCACTGGACTCACTCACTTCTCGTACAGAAACAATCTCACCCCTTAACGGTTGAGATCCCTCTCTCCTAGTCGAATCATCCGGAAATTCAACCATGGGAGTATCCCCATAATCTATAGCGAATTTTCCCTTTTTCGCCCTAAGACTTCTTTGTTCCTCCTCGTCAGTGATATCTTCAACAATCCCTTCTTCAAACTGGTTTTGAATGACTGGAGGGGGAGCTCCAATCATCAACACCCTATACCCTGCACTATCAATTGTCATGCCTTCCACAAAAGATTTTCTGCAGTGCCTTCCATAACAACTTCCACGGTCTCTCCTCGAGAGGGTGGTGCCTCTAACAGAAAGAGCGGGGTTCCCTGTTTAGCTAACGTCTCATATCTGGCCAAAGTATCATCCTCAGGGAATTCCACTGTATAAACCATGTGGGTAACCGCCTTTTCTGATGACTTAGGTCCGAAAGATTTCAATGTTTCCACAGCATTTTCGTCTTTGAAGTTCAACATCTCCTCTCCCTGTTTCCCTTTTGAGGAAGACTTCATCATTTTGTTATAACAATCCCTGGAATCATACTGACATCCCTTCACACACCCGACCCCCACAGGAGTAGGGAATTTCATTGCCAAATGGTAAATTGATGTCACCACCCTCATTTCCTTCAAAACCGGCCTTCCAAGTAGAGCGTTGTAACATGTAGGTTGGTCAACGACTAGAAATTCAAACACCTGAGTAGCAGAGTAAGGGTCTTCCCCTAAGGTAAGAGGCAGTTTCACCGTGCCCTTGACCCGGACAGAATCTCCTGTGAAGCCATATATGTGAGTCGTTCCTTGAACCATTTCTTTATCAAGAAGTCCCATCTTCTTAAAAGTTCCGTAGTAAAGGATATTCACAGAACTCCCATTATCGACAAACACACGATGGACGCTCCTAGACCCAATTCTGACATTGACAACCAAGGCATCACTATGCGGATGATGAACCCATCTTGCATCTTCTTCAGAAAAAATTATCTGTGTGTCCTCTCCTTTAAACAGCTTGGGGGGCCTTTCTGACAGGTGATTAACATTTGTCAGCGGGGAATCCTTTGCTTCCCGAGCGTACCTCTCCATAGCCCTTCTTCCATCTCCACCAACATGAGGCCCTCCAAAAATAGTATGAATGCCTGCTTCTTTTACGAACACTGTCTTCTCCTGCTGGTCTGGTCTACTTCCAGGATCTTCCTTCTTATTTTTCTCCATGGGACGAACGCCCCCCTTTATTTTCCTGACCCATTCAGTCAACTTCCCATTCCTGATTAGCAACTCAATTTCCTCCCTCAATTGCTGACATTGATGAGTGTCATGGCCATGGGATTCGTGATATGCGCAGTACCTTTTCTTATCCCTTTGTGCATTCTTCGAAAGTGGGAGAGGTGGTTTATACAATCCCTCCTTCTTCGTTACTTCATAAATATGATCAATAGATGCCACCAGCGGCGTGAAAATACTGGTCTGGGGGTAACCCTGATCTTTCTGAAAATAAAGAGGTGGTGGTGGGTACCGTGGCATCGGGCTGGGTGATCTCGATCGGTCTGACTTCCAAGTGTCAACAACATTAACATCCCCTCTACCATTCTTCCTTCCATCCCCCCTAGGGCTAGGAGATCAATCCTTACGCTTACCCCTACGACTAGTTTCGGGGTAATCGCTCCTTTTCAGAGCTTCTTCCTCCCTCTTAAAGGGTTCAGCCTGTGCATAAAGATCCGCAAGTGTAGGAGGCTCTTTCCGTTGAAGCACTTTCCAGAAGTCCGAATTCACCCTTACTCCAGCTATTAGAAAATTCTTGATGGTTTCATCTGAAGCTCCTCGGACAGTCAGGACCTCTGAGTTAAAACGTCTAAATTAGGATTGCAGGGTTTCTTCCTCTCTCTGCTTTATATTGGCTAAAGTCGTGACAGGGGGAGCATAGACGATAGATGATTGAAATTGGATCAAGAACATTCTTTGAATTTGATCCCAAGAAGTGATAGAAGCTGGTCCCAACTTTTGAAACCATTGATGGGCATTTCCCCGCAGGGTCGAGGCCAGTAACCTACACTTTGTCAAGTCCTCCACTTGGTAAAGCTCCATCTCAGTATTGAACCTTGCAATATACTCCACCGAGTCGGAACTTCCTGTAAATCTCAGATCTCCCACCCCTCGAAAGGACGGGGGAAGAGGTGCTTCACGAACCGCCAATGAAAAGGGCGATGGAGCCGGTTCAAACATAGCTCCTGACCGTTCTTCTGATTGTGCCAGAAGCCTGCGCAAGGCATTCAAGTCTAGATCCTCAAACCCGGGTATCCTACGAGACGCTTTGTAAGAACCCCAAATTTTGGATATAATTAAAAACTTTTTATTATGTACTGAGGTAATGGTGAATAGTGATTACGATTACGATGTAACGATTGAGATAATGAATGAAAGGAGTAGATTTGGGTTCAAATGCTTATATGTCATGAAGAATGCTATTGGTTGACAATCTAGATAAGAATTATCTATCTCCTAGGAAATTAAGATTTGATCATTCCAATGGGGAAGGTTATTCTTATGTCATCCAAATCGAGATCTGTTATCAGTCCAGTGGTTCCGTAAAAGGGTTAAGGAACGATTGAAAGAGAACCGGGACATTTATATAACCCTAAAAGAATAAGTAAAGAATAAGTGATGAATAGTGATTTTGGTGGACGTAGGAATATTATTAGACGACGCTATATAGAAGTACCCGGAACGAAATTCTGAGTTCGTATTAGTGATCCAGGGGGAAAAAGAGTGTATGTAAAAGCTGTCGAATTCTGAAAAATAGCACTTTTATTTTCCCCGAGATTTCCCTGGACACTGAAAGACTTAAGGAATTATTGAAGGGATTTAAGGAAAATAGGTTCAAGAATTATTAAAGAGAATGGAGGATGATAGTATAAATATTAAGACGGTTTCCGGTAAAACCATAACTAGAAACGAATGAGTTATTCCTCCGAACGATCAATCAAATTAAGTAATAACCGGACAAAGAGACAAGCAGAGAGCCAAGATACATGCATGTGCAAATAGATAAGATCAAGTAACTAAGTAGTTACAAAGTAACTAGCATCTTTAGAAACCAAATCACTTAGTTAGCTTGCATGACACCTTTCCACCACAAAATCACAACACTTGTCCCTTGGATTGCATCATAAATGAGCAAAGCACTTTAATAAAGTAGTTTTATGCTAGATATTATCATCAATAATGCATTTTGGACAAGGATGAGATCAAAGCAAGCAAAACAAACTCCATTCCTCTCATTCTCTCAAACTGTCCAGCAGAAACACTATCCAAAGACAAATTCATATCCCCATTTCTATCCATGATAAAATCACCAAATTTTAGCCATATCCTCTCCACTCCATGGGTAAGATTCTCTCAAAATTTCATGTCAAACAAAGTAGTATAGCCTAGTCAAATCCATGCTCAAAGTTGAAGAAGCCAAACTGATCTGTGCTTGACAGTTTCTGTCCAGAGGAGAAAGGGGGCTCAAAACCCTAGCTAGGAAGCTTCAAATCTGATTATCTAGGACTCAAAACAAAGCTTATGAAGAGGCCAAGATGTGGTAAAAATTTGAGAGACAAACTCTTATTTTTCTATTTTCTATGATTTTTACAAAAGTGATGATGAATAGTAACCCTTAGAAACTAACTTGTTTTTTTCTTGTTTTCATGGATGATATAGCAAGCTTAAGCACACCTAAGGACCATACAAGGCTTAGTAAGGCTATATCACACTCTAAGGAAGGTATAATACTTGAAAACCCTTGGTGTTATTTTAAGATCTTATGAGATTTATGGATGATTTAGTGATTAGTATGTTATTATAAGTTTAGATCCATGTTAGTAGTGGTTATGATTATGATTTGGTTTATGAACCATGTAATGGTTAAGATGAGTTGTTGATAGACTAGTCATGATGATTATCATGTGTTTGTGTGGTTGGATTGATCTTTGTTAGATCGAGATAAAGTGTAAAAACTTTGGAAAACGCGTAAACGTAGCCGTTATAATGCCCGATTTTACAATATCATGTTTTGTATGCCATTTTTCACATCAAGACCCTACTGTCCAGAAACTTTTCTGCCAGGTTAGGATAGCTTATGTTATAACTTCGTTTTGATATAAAGATCACGTGAAACGGACTTACGGTTTAGGAGTTACGATAAAATTCATAAAAGTGGTTCGGAGCCGTAAACAAGTATTCATACTTAAAATTGAACCCCGATAAAATACGTAAAGTCATGACGAATCTTGGTAAATAAATACTAGAGGCAAAAAGGAAGGCGTGAGAGAAAACCGTATGTCAAAAGGATCATTTTTCGATTTATTAAAAATATACGAATCGAGATTAAACGCGAACGAACCCCTAAAAGACGACTCGTTTATAACTTCGTTAAAACACTTAGAAAACGAGCGATAAAACTCGGAGTATAATATTGGTTCGTAACGATCGACTTTCGGACTTATATGACTTAAGTATATGCCAAGTATAAGTACAGTGACATGTCGTATTAACGAACGAATGTCGGGTCGGATCGATGATAAAAGAAATCCACTAAAAGGGGTATAACGAGATAACTCGAGAACGTGTTTCGATTTAAGTATAACTTAACCTTTAAAGTTTTAAGTGATTAATCCCGAATGTCTTGGCTATTTATAGATCACCAAGCTGACCCGGGACCCGCTACCACTACCCCTTACCGTACTCGACTACCAGGCAAGTTTCAATCCCCTTCTTTTAGGCTGTTGTTGTGATTGAATATATATGTATGTTTTCTGCTATAATATGCCATAGCATGCATGCCTACTTTCAAGTTATATCATTATGCTTGTTCCCTGATTGTTATTGGCTTATAAATTAGATAGCTATCGTATCAATTATAAGTCGGTTATTGTAAGACCCTCAGAGAAGGGTGTATACATCTTATTCATCAAATATAGACCGGGAGTCAATATTTCTTGACATATCGAGATTACCTCGAAAGAAAATATCTAAGTAAATATTTTCCATTATTCGGGCGACGAATATTATTTGAATATTCGTTCGAGATTATTTATTTAACGATCCTTACTTCAAATAATTATTTGAACGTAACTATTCGACGAATAATATTTTTTAATATTCATTCAGAGTCGAATTATTTATCGATTATTATTTCGAATATTTTTCTAAAGATGAGACTACTAAATGAATATTATTTGGATATTCATTTAGAATATTATTTTATTAAATAAATATTACTTTTGAATATTCATTTAGGATATTAATTACTTGATGAATATTATTTTAATATTCATCTGAAGCTTGATTTATTTATCGAATATTATCTCGAATATTCCTTTAAGGCTTGGATTACTAAATGAATATTACTTGATATTCATTTAGAATATTATTCATTAAATGAATATTACTTTTTGAATATTCATTTAAATTCCTAATTAATTATGAATATTGTCTTAAATATTCCTTTCAGGTCTTATTAATTAATGAATATTATTTTGAATATTCATTTAAATATTTATTTATTCAATAAATATTCTCCTGATATTTCTTCAGGGATTATTTTGAAAAATACTCTGATTAAAGATATTCTTTCATATTCCTAAATATTCTTTAAATATTTTTAATTCAATAAATATTCTCTGAATATTTATTTCATACTTAGAATAACCTCAATAAGGTTTATCTTCTTCGATTATTATGAAAAATATTTCGGAGTCATATTATTATTAATCTTATATCAAGAAAGGTTCTCAGACATCATTCTTCTTTGAGTCTATCTCCCTAATAATAAGGGAACCTTACTTGGAAAATGTTAATTATCTTGTCGACTTCCCGGTCATAAAGTATTCTCTTCACTCGCAACTCGGGTGCTATTGACTTATTAAGTCGTTGGTTACCTTCTCATCTTTCGAGGGGTAAGATTGTTGGAACAAGTTGATATTCGTTACCAAGCAATAGCTTGGAAGTTATTGGTGAATTTTCCTTTCCAACTAGATACGACTACCTTGTAGAGTCTTATCAACAAGTATTATACTTGGGGAAAGGGGGACGAATGTTACATTCAGAATCATGAATTCTATTTGAACTAGGAGTCGTGTAAGAGGCCGAGTAGCGCCGGTCCATCCCCTTTGGCCCAACCGTTGGCCGGGGAGAGCTAGTAAGGCGGTAGACAAGTAAAGCCGTCAGTTCTTCCTTCTACCGGTAGTAAATCTAATTTGAGCTGTACGATCTCGACTGATCATCAAGATTGGAACAGCGGGCGCGGTGAATACTCCATCATTGGTTCATCATCCAAACTTATTTATTTCCTGCAACATGATTACTGTTGGCAGAGCTGGAAAAGTGTTCATAACTGGAATTGCAATCTTTTCATGCAAGTTCCTCTTTTAAGGACAATGAGAATATCTCGCTTACTTTTGATGTAGCAGATATTTCTACAAACAAATACTTTGAGTTACCTGGTAACTTCATCCTTTATATTATACTGGCAATAACTTCATCAATGCATGGCATATGATTTCAAAGGATATTTTGAACTGTTGTATATATGTATCACTGTTCAGTTATATTATTATTGGTGGGCTTTCGCTCACCCTTGCTTTGTTCATATTATCACAACAACAGCTAGGACAGATGGCCCGCGTCAGGCGCACTCGGCGCAAGCAGGTTACCTCCGTTCGAGGACTACCCGCTGATGTCCTTGCTGCCATTGCTGAGGTAGCATAGATAGGCAGCTTTTGTTTATCAGTCTATTTATATGTAACATTAACGTTAATCAACGGCAAAACTTTTAAACATATCATTTGGCTTGTAATAACTTTTATTCGTAAACTCTGATATTATGGACTTATTTCAATTTCATCTCTGGGACTATAACTGTTGTGTGTGTGAGTGGATATTATTGTGGGGTCACAGCATGGGATTTATTTATTGTGGACTCAAGTCAAGTATTATGAATGGATGTAAGACCGTAACCACCAGATCCCTGACCCCGGATCTGGGGTGTTACACGCTTCCTCCCGTTTCTACTGATTCATCAACTCTTCGAACCTATACCGATCCCCGACAGAGTTCTCCAGCTGAGGCAAATGATACCTGCGAGCAGCCATCAAATTTCCCTCCAAATTAGATTCCAAAGGTCCTCTTTGACCTCTTTCTTCCTGGTTGAGGGGGTTGGCATAAGATCTTCTTTCCCCGTATCCCAGGCTATAATGGTTCGGAGTCCTCCTCTGACGATTTGGATCACTAGTTTGAACCATTGTGAGAGGGATCACATTAGAGTCTCCCAAAATCTCATTCTCGTGATTAAAGCGGTGCCTTCCATTAGGTCTCTCCTGGTCCAAAGTCCTTTGGCCACCAACCCAGACTTCCTCCCTCTGAAGTTCTCGCCCCCTTTCAGCCCTTTCATCCTGCGGTCGCACTTGACCCGGGCGTCGGGGCACCTCTCTGTCTGGTGGGAAGTAAACATACGGTTCTCCATAGGTCAAAGCCCTGGGTGTAATAGCTCGGAACCGCTGGTCAGTCCTAGCCTCCCCGACAATCTGAACCTCTCTCTCAAAAGGGATTTCCCTATGTGAAACACGTTGGTGTTTCATAGCTGATTCCCTATCAACACGGTGATCTCCACCTAGTGTGCGATAATTTCTTTCCCAGTCATGGTGAGTCGCCCCCATATTCTCTCCTCTTCCATCTAGTGGGCGTCGCCCATCATGGTTCAGGCGGGATCCTTCAAAAAACAGCTTCTCTCTTTCCATCGTGTCCATCCTCGCACCCATCCGGGTAATAGTATTTCCCATATAAGTGATCCGATTCAAAAGCTCAGTATTACTCATCAAGACAGGGGGATCTCCTCTTATCCGTGGCACCGACTGTCCATTAGGGACCCTGGGTGTGGTAGATCTTCGGCATGAGCCTCCTGGAAGTGAGCGATCAAGGTTTCTCAGCATCGAATTCCTTGTGGCAGAATTTCTTGGTGGCGGCGGGGGTAAATTCTCCGTGGTCCTACCATCCTCTCCTCGACGGTCATCAACATGCTCTCGGTTTGACTGCGACATCCTTCCTCCTGAGATGTCAAAAGCCCCTCCTTCTAGCGCCACTTGTTAACGGAGGAATTTGGGAAAACAAATTCGGGGAGGGCTGCTGGAATTGTGGTAGTTGTTGGCGGCGAACGGCGTAGGATGTTTAGGGTTAGGGTTTATGATTTGGGGATGGCTGAGATTGTATGCTGAGATGTATGTAGCAATTAAGATCGAATGTTGAATTCTTTCTTTTGTGCTAGGGTTTGCATCGTACCATACAATGTGCATACGTACCCTATTTATAGGGATCAAGCCAAATGTAGTTCTTGGAGAACAAGTAATCGTAATGGGCTAGGTTTTCCTTATTTAAGAAGCCCATCGGATCAAGGCCACCGCCTTTGGCAATTATTATGAACCCTAAAGCCCAGCTACTTTCTCGGAGCGTAATGGCTAAGCTACTGACCCGAGATTATCGTGGTCAACGCTCACCTCGGGCCACGGAGATAAAATAGTTTATTGGGCAGTTCCAAAATTGCCTAAGGGGCGAGATCCCCAATCTGTATTTAGGGCGAGATCTCAGGATAAACCTCTTCCTAATTGCTTGTAACCGAGGACCTAGATTATAGTCCATAACTCATAATACTCTTCAGAGAATAATTATGGAGAATCCCCCATTTCAGTGTATAAGAAGGCGAGATGCCCAGCCTGATCAAACTTTTGATTCGAGGGCGATTCCCCTTGTATATGGGCGAGGTCCCCCGGGAAAATATAATGTTATCCTTCCTTGGGCTAAGCCCAAAAAAATACCACATTTCCTCATGCCATGACTCATGACACAGGTCATTTCCTTTTCTTGGCCCAATTGAGGATGACACTTCCTAATTAGGGCGAGGATATTTCTGGGCATAACAACTACCCCCCAGTTTCTTGCAATATCCTTTTATAAAAGAAACTAACCCGGAATATCCTTCAGAATATAGACGAGCCTTCTTCCCAAAATAAAAATTATTTTAAATTGTTTCTACTGAAATTGTCATGCCTCGATTTCAGCTCTCAATCTATCCAGAACATGCCACGTGTCCTTACCTGGCTGTCATCCATCTCTCCTTCATAACCCTATAAAAAGGCTCAGCATTTTCCTTCATTCTAATTTTCCCTCAAAAATCTTCTCGAAGCGCTGTTAGATTCTCCACACTTTGTGGGCGAGATCTCTTGTATTGTGGACGAGGTTCTTACTTTCTTCAGGCGATCTCTTCATCTTCAAGGCAACTTTCCCAAAAAAGGTACTAATTCTTTCTTCTCGTCCTTACTGTTGATTTGCTTTTTATTTTAAATAAACAATTGTTAGAATGAGAGAAAATCACCTAGGATAGATAGCACTATTCCTCCTCGCTAGCTCTCCACCTAGGTCCGTTCCTATCTAAGAGGGCGAGGACCCCTATTATGTGCTTTTTCTTAATCTTTCTCCAGAGAATAACTTTAACATAGTCCTCGCCCTCTCTTACAGATGTCAAGAGAGGACTTTTCCCGGGGGACCTCGCCCATATACAAGGGGAATCGCCCTCGAATCAAAAGTTTGATCAGGCTGGGCATCTCGCCCTCTTATACACTGAAATGGGGGATTCTCCCTAATTATTCTCTGAAGAGTATTATGAGTTATGGACTATAATCTTGGTCCTCGGTTATAAGCAATTAGGAAGAGGTTTATCCTGAGATCTCGCCTTAAATACAGATTGGGGATCTCGCTCCTTAGGCAATTTCGGAACTGCCCAATAAACTAATTTATCTCCGTGGCCCGAGGTGAGCGTTGACCACGATAATCTCGGGTCAGTAGCTTAGCCATTACGCTCCGAGAAAGTAGCTGGGCTTTAGGGTTCGTAATAATTGCCAAAGGCGGTGGCCTTGATCCGATGGGCTTCTTAAATAAGGAAAACCTAGCCCATTACGATTACTTGTTCTCCAAGAACTACGTTTGGCTTGATCCCTATAAATAGGGTACGTAGGCACATTGTATGGTACGATGCAAACCCTAGCAAGAAAGAAAGAATTCAACATTCGATCTTAATTGCTACATACATCTCAGCATACAATCTCAGCCATCCCCAAATCATAAACCCTAACCCTAAACATCCTACGCCGTTCGCCGCCAACAACAACTACCACAATTCCAGCAGCCCTCCCCGAATTTGTTTTCCCAAATTCCTCCATTAACAAGTGGCGCTAGAAGGAAGGGCTTTTGACATCTCAGGAGGAAGGATGTCACAGTCAAACCGAGATCATGTTGATGACCGTCGAGGAGAGGATGCTAGGACCACAGAGAATTTACCCCCGCCGCCACCAAGAAATTCTGCCACAAGGAATTCGATGTTGAGAAACCTTGATCGCTCACTTCCAGGAGGCTCATGCCGAAGATCTACCACACCCAGGGTCCCTAATGGATAGTCGGTGCCACGGATAGGAGGAGATCCCCATGTCTTGATGAGTAATACTGAGCTTTTGAATCAGATCACTTATATGGGAAATACTATTACCCGGATAGGTGCGAGGATGGACGCGATGGAAAGAGAAAAGCTATTTTTTGAAGGATCCCGCCTGAACCATGATGGGCGACGCCCACTAGATGGAAGAGGAGAGAAAATGGGGGCGACTCACCATGACTGGGAAAGAAATTATCGCACACCAGGTGGAGATCACCGTGTTGATAGGGAATCAGCTATGAAACACCAACGTGTTTCACATAGGGAAATCCCTTTTGAGAGAGAGGTTCAGATTGTCGGGGAGGCTAGGACTGACCAGCGGTTCCGAGCTATTACACCCAGGGCTTTTACCTATGGAGAATCGTATGTTGAGTTCCCACCAGACAGAGAGGTGCCCCGACGCCCGGGTCAAGTGCGACCGCAGGATGAAAGGGCTGAAAGGGGGCGAGAACTTCAGAGGGAGGAAGTCTGGGTTGGTGGCCAAAGGACTTTGGACCAGGAGAGACCTAATGGAAGGCACCGCTTTAATCACGAGAATGAGATTTTGGGAGACTCTGATTTGATCCCTCTCACAATGGTTCAAACTAGTGATCCAAATCGTTAGAGGAGGACTCCGAACCATTATAGCCTGGGATACGGGGAGAGAAGATCTTATGCCAACCCCCTCAACCAGGCAGAAAGAGGTCAAAGAGGACCTTTGGAATATAATTTGGAGGGGAATTTGATGGCTGCTCGCAGGTATCATTTGCCTCAGCTGGAGAACTCTGTCGGGGATCGGTATAGGTTCGAAGAGTTGATGAATCAGCAGAAACGGGAGGAAGCGTCTCGTAGGATACCCGGGTTTGAGGATATAGACTTGAATGCCTTGCGCAGGCTTCTGGCACAATCAGAAGAACGGTCAGGAGCTATGTTTGAACCGGCTCCATCGCCCTTTTCATTGGCGGTTCGTGAAGCACCTCTTCCCCCGTCCTTTCGAGGGGTGGGAGATCTGAGATTTACAGGAAGTTCCGACCCGGCGGAGTATATTGCAAGGTTCAATACTGAGATGGAGCTTTACCAAGTGGAGGACTTGACAAAGTGTAGGTTACTGGCCTCGACCCTGCGGGGAAATGCCCATCAATGGTTTCAAAAGTTGGGACCAGCTTCTATCACTTCTTGGGATCAAATGTGAAGAATGTTCTTGATCCAATTTCAATCATCTATCGTCTATGCTCCGCCTGTCACGACTTTAGCCAATATAAAGCAGAGAGAGGGAGAAACCCTGCAATCCTACTTTATACGTTTTAACTCAGAGGTCCCGACTGTCCGAGGAGCTTCAGATGAAACCATCAAGAATTTTCTAATAGCTGGAGTAAGGGTGAATTCGGACTTCTGGAAAGAGCTTCAACGGAAAGAGCCTCCTACACTTGCGGATCTTTATGCACAGGCTGAACCATTTAAGAGGGAGGAAGAAGCTCTGAAAAGGAGCGATTACCCCGAAACTAGTCGCAGGGGTAAGCGCAAGAATAGATCTCCTAGCCCTAGGGGGGATGGAAGGAAGAATGGTAGAGGGGATGTTAATGTTGTTGACACTTGGAAGTCAGACCGATCGAGATCACCCAGCCCGATGCCACGGTACCCACCACCACCTCTTTATTTTCAGAAAGATCAGGGTTACCCCCAGACCAGTATTTTCACGCCGCTGGTGGCGTCTATAGATCACATTTATGAAGTAACGAAGAAGTAGGGATTGTATAAACCAACCCTCCCACTTTCGAAGAATGAGCAAAGGGATAAGAAAAGGTACTGCGCATATCACGAATCCCATGGCCATGACACTCATCAATGTCGGCAATTGAGGAAGGAAATTGAGTTGCTAATAAGGAATGGGAAGTTGACTGAATGGGTCAGGAAAATAAAGGGGGGCGTTCCTCCCATGGAGGAAAATAAGAAGGAAGATCCTGGAAGTAGACCATACCAGCAGGAGAAGACAGTGTTCGTAAAAGAAGCAAGCATTCATACTATTTTTGGAGGGCCTCATGTTGGTAGAGATGGAAGAAGGGCTATGGAGAGGTACGCTCGGGAAGCAAAGGATTCCCCGCTGACAAATGTTAATCACCTGTCAGAAAGGCCGCCCAAGCTGTTTAAAGGAGAGGACACACAGATAATTTTTTCTGAAGAAGATGCAAGATGGGTTCATCATCCGCATAGTTATGCCTTGGTTGTCAATGTCAGAATTGGGTCTAGGAGCGTCCATCGTGTGTTTGTCGATAATGGGAGTTCTGTGAATATCCTTTACTACGGAACTTTTAAGAAGATGGGACTTCTTAATAAAGAAATGGTTCAAGGAACGACTCACATATATGGCTTCACAGGAGATTCTGTCCGGGTCAAGGGCACGGTGAAACTGCCTCTTACCTTAGGGGAAGACCCTTACTCTGCTACTCAGGTGTTTGAATTTCTAGTCGTCGACCAACCTACATGTTACAACACTCTACTTGGAAGGCCGGTTTTGAAGGAAATGAGGGTGGTGACATCAATTTACCATTTGGCAATGAAATTCCCTACTCATGTGGGGGTCGGGTGTGTGAAGGGATGTCAGTATGATTCCAGGGATTGTTATAACAAAATGATGAAGTCTTCCTCAAAAGGGAAACAGGGAGAGGAGATGTTGGACTTCAAAGATGAAAATGCTGTGGAAACATTGAAATCTTTCGGACCTAAGTCGTCAGAAAAGGCGGTTACCCACATGGTTTATACAGTGGAATTCCCTGAGGATGATACCTTGGCCAGATATGAGACGTTAGCTAAACAGGGAACCCCGCTCTTTCTGTTAGAGGCACCACCCTCTCGAGGAGAGACCGTGGAAGTTGTTATGGAAGGCGCTGCAGAAAAATCTTTTGTGGAAGGCATGACAATTGATAGTGCAGGGTATAGGGTGTTGATGATTGGAGCTCCCCCTCCAGTCAATCAAAACCAGTTTGAAGAAGGGATTGTTGAAGATATCACTGACAAGGAGGAACAAAGAAGTCTTAGGGTAAAAAAGGGAAAAGTCGTTATAGATTATGGGGATACTCCCATGGTTGAATTTTCGGATGATTCGACTAGGAGAGAGGGATCTCAACCTTTAAGGGGTGAGATTGTTTCTGTACGAGAAGTGGGTGAGTCCAGTGGAACGAAGGAAGTAGAGTTTGATTTGGATCCTCGATTGCCTGAGTCCAAGAAGAATATGGGACCAGTAGAGGATACTATGCCAATTCTTGTGGACGTGAAGGACTCATCCCGAGTGCTATATATTGGGACGAGATTAGAGTCAGGCTTGAGAGAGAGGCTAGTTACCTTTTTAAAGGGTAATCTAGATGTTTTCGCTTGGAGTCATGCGGACATGGTGGGAATTGATCCCGAAGTAATGTGTCATCACTTTAACATAGTGTAACAGCCCCAAATCCGGGGTCTGGAATTTAGAGTAGTCACGATCCATTTACTCCTTGTCTTACCTGTATTACTCATACTGTACATATTTCAATGGCTTATGACCCCCACAGTATATATCTCTCACACACATACACACACAGGTTAGAGTCTCAGAAACGATACTATACAATAATTGCAGAATAAACTACTTTTATTACAATACCCAATTGTCTTACAAAATATGATGTTGAAACAATATATAGGAAATGGTACAATTCCAACTCTGACTTCTGATGATTACAATCTTCTCCTACCATTCATATCTATACATAATTTAAATGCAGCCAGCTGCAGCCTGATCCGACTGGTTCGTACTACTCTTCGGGAACACTGTTGCCCATGACATCCTGCTTCACTGCTCTATAATATATATAAAACAATAGGAAGAGTGAGCAAATAGCTCAGCAAGGTAATGAAAACATGGCATAACTCTGCCTATGACTTTACCCAGACTAAGGCGGGTATAAGACAATAATTGTCAAAATATCTCTTTACCGAAAGTATTTCCTTATCGGAGTATATTCCAAAAACAGTACTATTGTAGTACGTCAAGTATCATTTTCATAATATCTCTGTAAACTTTCGATATTCATACTATGAACAAAGTTCTAGTATAATATATAAGATGAAGTTACAAGGTAATTCAATATAACCTTTCTGTAAAATAACTGCTATATAAAATATAAGCAGAATATCCACATATAACTTAAAAGATGAAGTTATAAGGTGATTCAATATCAACAACCTCCTTTTCACAACTCATGTTATGTAAGGTATCAGCAGAGTCAAAAAATATAAGATGAAGATGAAGTTACAAGGTAACTCAAAATATAATTGTTCTGTGGAAATATCTGCTATGTCAAAGATAAGCAAGATATTAACAATTTTCATAATAGAGGAACTTGCAGGAAGAATATTGCAATTCCAGTTCAAACACTTTTCAACCCTGCCAACAATGATAATGTTGCAGATAATTTCCCATTTTGGAAGATGAACTAATACTGGAGTATTCACCGCGCCCGCTATTCCATCTACGATGATCAGTCGTAGCATGTATAGCTCAAATTGAGTTTTACTACCGGTAGAAGGAAGAACTGACGGTTTTACTTGTCTACCACCCTGCTAGATCTCCCCGACCAACGGTTGGGCCAATGAGATGGACCGGCGCTACTCGGCCTCTTACACGACTCCTAGTTCGAATAACATCCATGACTCTGGAACGTAAAGATCCTCCCCCTTTCCCCAAGTATAATACTTGTTGATAAGACTCCACAAAGTAGTCGTATCTAGTTGGAAAGGAAAATTCACCAATATTTCCCAAGCTGATGCTTGTTAATGGATATAAGCTTGTTCCATCAATCTTACCCCTCGAGTGTTGAGGAGGTAACCAAAAAGACTTATATTAATGTTTGAAAAGAATCAAGATGTGAGTCAAAAGGTAGTTTAACAAGTATATGACCGGGCAGTCAAATAAATAACAGCTCTCATGTGAGGTCCCTTTATATGTTTTTTGGAAGTTTGAGCGAGTATTTAAATTTTCTTATAAGATAGATTTAAATGAAAATAGAGTTTTGGGAACCTCCCCTTGATAGAATAGTCATAAAAGACTCCGAAATATTTTACATAATATCTGAAGGTGAAAGATAATCTTTAAATAATATAAGTCATTATAAAATGAATTTAGAAGAATTTAAATAAATATTCCAAGTATATTTATTAAATCAATAATAAGTCATGAATATTAATAAGTCATAATATTGCTCGTAAGTAATCCTCGAATGAATATATAGGAATATTTACTAAATAGATCTCTTCTTAAATGAATATTTAAAAATAATATTCATTTAATAAATAATATTCTAAATGAATATCCAAATAATATTCTTTTAGTAATCAAAACTGTAAAGGAATATTCGAAATAATATTCTCTAAGTAAGTAGAATTTCAAATGAATATTTAAAAATAATATTCATCAAGTACATAAAATCTTAAATGAATATTTGGAAGTAATATCCATTTAATAAATAAAAATTCCAATGAATATCAAAGTAATTATTCATTAAATGACCAAACTCTAAATGAATATTCGAAACTAATATTCATTTAAATAATTAAAGCTCAAATGAATATTAAAATAATATTCAGTAAATAAATAAACTCGAATGAATATTCAAAATAATATTCATATAGTATTTCTCGATTGAGATAATGCTCAAATAACATTCCTCGAATAATTTCCAAGTAATTTAATACTTTATTGAAATATAAATAATGCTCATGAATAACAATCCTCAAAATGAATACTAATCTGCCGTTGGAATCCCTCCGGGTTTCCACGACTATCTCTATATCTCAAAATATCGACTCCCGGTCTATATTTAAAGAATGAATATCATATGCCCTTCACTAAGGGTCTTAACAAAATAATCCGGCTTATAATTGATACTTCATATCTAGTCTATAAGCCAACATCAATTCAGGGAACAAGTATTATAGTATAACTTGAAAGTAGGCATGCATGCTATGGCATATGTATAACAACAATCATATATATTATCACAACAACAGTCCCAAGGTATTGGAAACTTGCCTGATGCTCGAGAAGTGGTAGGGGCTCGTGACAATGTCAAACAATCTAGACAAAGTCAAAAGAAAACGTACGATTAATCCCCTAGATGATTCACTTATAATTCAATGCTTAAACACGTAAGCAATACACAACGAAGGCGTTACTAGCTCGCTTTAGGCTCGTACTATGTCCATGTCAATCGACAAATACTTAAGTCGAAGATTTGTTTTAGAATTCGGATCTCATTCGCCCGTTTCACTAAGCGGTTTACAAAGTTATAATCGAGTGCTCCTTTAAGGGGTTCCTTCGCACTTAACCTTGATTCAAATATTTTTATAAAATCCAAAAATAATCTTTTTGACACGAGGTCTTCTCTCATATATTCATTATGACCTCTAGTATTTAATTACCAAGATTCGCAACCGAATTTATCACTTTAAAGGGGTTCAATTGAAGTTACGAATTCATACGTACGTTTACGAACTGCTTTTACAGATTTTACCATAACGCCTAAGTCGTAAGTCAAAATGCTACGATTCTTGCGCCAAAACGATCTATGACTCGAGATCTTCGAATACATGTCATATACTCAATAAGTTCAGAAGGTTACATCTACTGTTATGAATGGTTTTTAAGGGTCAAAGAAATTTTGCCATTACGACGGCTATAACTCGGATATTTCCAAAATTAAAATCCTCCAAATAATCATCCAATCCACCACCAACACTCATGGACACTATTCATTGTCTCCCTCACTATATAAACAGGTCTTGGAGCTGTGCAACATATTTTAACATCTAACAAAACTCTTACATAGCTCTAGTGCTCTAAACATGCATATAACTCAAAAACTCATCCAAAATCCATTAAAACTCATGATTCAACAAAGGGGTTTCAAAGATTATGCCTTGGTTTGAAGTTCAAGGATGATAATAAGGCCTCACAACTCTTGATCATTGCTTAGAACATTATTTGGAAGCCATAGAATCAAGAAAGCAAAACATGAAAATCAAAAGTTACTATTCATCATCAATCTTGTAAAAATCATATAAAATCAAAAACTAAGAGTTTGGTTCTAAAATTTTTACCACACCTTCTACTCTTCAAGGGCTTTCTTTTGAGCTATAGAACACAAGAATCCAACAATGGGAGCTAGGGTTTTGAGCCCCATCTTGCTACTGTTCAGAACCTGGACAGTTTTGGTCCTCCAACTTTAAGCATGGATTTGACTAGGCTATACTACTTGGATTTACATGAAATTTGGAACGAATCTTGCCCATGGAGTGGAGAAGCTATGGTTAAAATTTGGTGATTTTATCATGGATAGAAATGGAGATATGAATTTTTCTTTAACCTTGGTTTCTGCTGGACAGTTTGTAAAAAATGGAGAGTGTTCTTGGTTTTCTCTTTTTCTCTCCACTTTAGATCTACTTTTGTGATATTTTATGATATGTATTGCTGTGTATAAAGCTTGGTAACCACTCTTTGATAAGCTTCTTCAATACTCTTCTAATAAAGTAGCTTTAACAAATAGCTAAAACACCATCCAAGTTGTAGTTGTCTTGAACCTAGCTCATTGTAGTTTCTTTTCTTTTCTTCACACCAATCTTGACTTGTCTAACCACTTTATGAACATAATATCTTGATATTATCAGTTGGGTGGCTGAGTTTGATCCTCTTGGGGCTTGTGCAAGGAGTCTTGGAGAAGCTTGGTAGATATTTGTTTTGTTTCTTGTTTGATTTAAGTGATTTAAATCACTTAACTCCTAAATTGTTTTGATTTAATCATTGATTAAATAATTTAATCCACTTGATATAATCTCTTGATGATCATATAGGATATTTAATCTTGTCACAATCTTGATCCTTAATCCCTGATTCGTTCGCTTAATTGCTTAATCTCGTTATAACGTTTTAGTGATTTCTAGAACGCTTGTTTCACTGTCTCAGTAGTTTTCGTTCTAATTTCTAAAATCAAATATAATAAAATTCCAAAATATTAACTCTTCAATTTCTCAAATTGAATATCTCATTTCTCGAATATAATAATATATAATTCACTGCTCGGTCAAATATTACACCAAAAATTAAAATAGGAATTTCTGAATTCCGATCGTCTCTGCATTCACTTATTTCCTCCGCGTATTACTAATATGACTTCGAAACATCCATATCACGTCCCGTACATAGGGTGGCGTGAAAAGTTTTCCAACTTACAAAATCACTATTCATCCACCGAATTACTATGCACGTACAGGAAACACTATGCACGTATGGGAAACACTATGCACGTACGGGAAACACTATGCACGTATGGGAAACACTATGCACGTACTCATTTCCCTTCAAGGATCCATTAGCTCCTTCCTGGACGGTAGATTATTCTTATCTAGGTCCTCAACCATCGAATTACTCTATTCTGACAATATACCAATGCATCAGGATCATTGTCCAAAGCAATATCCATTCATTACAATCATTGTTCTTTGAAACCACCATTCATTAGTGCTCTTTAACCACAATAAGAAAAGTTTTAATTCTACCCAAAATTTGGGTTATTACACATAGACCCTTCTAGGAAGGGCGTTCGGTAAAAGCGACAGGCGGTCAGTGGTGAACGAGCTACTGCCTTGAAAGAAGAGGTTGATCGGCTGCTAAATGTTGGGTTAGTTAAAGAGTCTTTTTACCCGGATTGGCTTGCGAATCCGGTTTTGGTAAAGAAGTCAAATGGGAAGTGGAGAGTCTGTGTTGATTATACTGACCTGAACAAAGCCTATAAGAAAGATAGTTTTCCTTTGCCTAGGATCGATCAGTTGGTAGATGCTACCACGGGGCATGCCCTGCTTAGTTTCATGGACGCCTACTCCGGATATAATCAAATCCCGATGTTTGGGCCAGATCAGGAAAACACCTCCTTCATCACGGATCGGGGTTTATATTGTTATATTGGGATGCCTTTTGGATTGATCAATGCAGGGGCGACTTATCAGAGGTTAGTCAATATGATGTTTAAGGATCAGATTGGGAAGACTATGGAAGTTTATGTGGATGACATGCTTGTAAAATCCAAGGAAGCAAAGGAACACATTCAGCATTTGGACGAGATGTTTCAGATTCTCAGAAAATATCGCATGAAGCTTAATCCTCAAAAATGTGTATTCGGGGTAGAATCTGGAAAGTTTTTGGGTTTCATGGTAAATCATAGGGGGATAGAGGCGAATCCTGCAAAGATAAAAGCTCTTCTCGATATGAAGTCCCCCCGGACGGTAAAGGAGGTGCAAAGCCTGACTGGGAGAGTTGCCGCTCTGAACCGTTTTGTGTCAAAGTCATCTGACAAATGCAAGGAATTCTTCAAGGCAATTAAAGGTGTCGGGAAGAAATTTGAATGGACATTGGGGTGTGAAGAAGCTTTTCAGGCGTTAAAGAGCCATCTGGGATCTCCCCCACTCTTGTCTAATCCACGTGAGGGAGAGATTCTTATTCTATATCTTGCTGTTTCAGAATATTCTGTTAGTGGAGTACTTGTGCGAGAAGAGGGTGACATCCAGTACCCTATATACTACGTCAGCAAGAGGTTGTTGGATGCAGAGACGAGGTATTCGAATATGGAGAAGTTAGTATATGCCTTGATTTTGGCCTCCAGAAAGTTGCGACCCTACTTTCAGGTGCATAAGGTAGAAGTCCGAACTTCGTATCCTTTGAGGCAGATATTTCATAAACCGGAAACTTCTGGACGGATGTTGAAATGGGCAGTGGAGTTGGGACAATTTGATGTGGAGTATAAACCTAGAAGTGCTATAAAGGGACAGGCTCTCGCCGATTTTATCTTGGAATTTCCTCTAGATCAAGAGGGTGACGTCCTGGCTGTCATACCTAGCCCTCCACCAGAGCTGAGTCAGGAACGTTCTACTCCAGCACCTTGGTGGACTCTATATGTGGATGGTGCATCGAACAACGAAGGTGCAGGTGCGGGAATTGTTTTGGTTAGCCCGGAGGGACGCCACCTTCGAAGTGCAATTCACTTTACTTTTCATGCTACAAATAATGATGCTGAGTACGAGGCTTTGATTTCGGGTTTGAAGCTCGCCCTTGAGATGAAGGTGGAAAATATAAACATCATGAGCGATTCGATGCTGGTTGTCTATCAGGTCAATGGGGGGTTCGAAGCTCGTGGGCCTCGAACTGAATTATACATGAGGTGTACGCAAAGATTAATGGGCCAATTTCGGGAGGCGAGGTTGGAGCAACTTCCTAGAAACAGCAATGAGGAAGCCGATGCCCTGGCCAAGTTGGGGTCTCAAAGGGAGGCCACTCTTTTAGGTGTCATTCCCTTGGAAGTCCAGAAGCAACCTAGCATTCCGGAAGTGGAATTGATGCAGGTTGATGTTCCTATGCAAGATACTTGGATGACTCCTATCTGAAGGTATTTGAAGGAAGGAATTTTACCAGATGATAGGATTGAGGCCAGGAAGCTGAGGTATAAGGCAGCTCGTTACGTTGATTTTGGGGGATCTCTTTATAGACGGGGTTTTAATCAACTGTTGTTGAAGTGTATAGATGGGGAGGAATGTACTTATGTTCTTCGGGAAGCTCATGAAGGAATTTGTGGAAATCACTCGGGGGGTGGTTCACTTGCGCAGAAAATATTACGTCAAGGGTATTATTGGCCTACTCTTCGGGAAGATTCAATGGTTTTTGCTAGGTCTTGCGACAAGTGTCAGCGATATGCGAACTATGTGAACAGTCCCGCAGCTCCTCTTACGTCATTGACTAGTCCTTGGCCCTTTGCTATGTGGGGAATTGACTTGATAGGAGAACTCCCTAAGGGAAAAGGGGGGGTGAAGTATGCCGTTGTAGTAGTGGATTATTTTACTAAGTGGGCAGAGGCAGAGCCTTTGGCGTCAATCACAGCGAAAAAGTTGGCGGACTTTGTGTATCGATCCATCATTTGTCGCTTTGGGATACCGTACAAACTGATATCTGATAACGGGAAGCAATTTGATAGTAAGGAGATGAGACAGTTGTGCGACAATTTTGGAATTATTAAAAGTTTCTCTGCTGTTAGTCATCCTCAGACTAATGGTCAGACTGAGGCGGTGACCAAGATAATCAAACATACGCTTAAGGCGAGGTTAGATGACAGTAAGGGGAATTGGCCGGAAGAGTTGCCTAATGTCTTGTGGAGCTATAACACGACACCTAGGACTACCACGGGGGAAACCCCTTTTTCTTTAACATATGGATGTGAGGCTATGGTTCCAGTTGAGTTGGGGGCAGGCTCTTTCAGAAGAGAGAACTATCAGCCGGAAGTAAATGAGGTTAACCATCGTCTTTACCTGGATATGGTGTAGGAGTTCAGAACGACTTCTCAGGTAAGGTTAGTATCTTACCAGCAAAGGGTGGCTAGGTTTTACAACTCAAAGGTAAGGGCAAGGCCTTTAAAGGTGGGCGATTATGTTCTTCGACGAGTGATGCCCAACATGAAAGTCCAGAATCATGGAGTGTTTGGTGCAAATTGGGAAGGTCCGTACAGGGTTAGAGCTGTTTTGTGGGCAGGAACTTATTATTTGGCAGATATGGAAGGGAAGCATATCCCGCGTGCTTGGAACATGGAACATTTGAAGAAATATTATCAGTAATGTATTTCTACTTTTGATATACTTTCCTTTAATTATTATTTTCATGAAAGTCTAAGGGGGTAGTGCATGTACTCTTCCTTAGCCAGGTTTTTACTATTTATGAATAAAACATGCTTGTTTTTTCTTCAAATTTTGTTGCATTTCTATTATAGATGATCTCCTGTGAGGAGAGTTATTAAAAAAATAACTTCGGAAAATCCACCTCCTGTGAGGAGGGATATTTCTGGAATGGAGAACGACCTCCTTTGAGGAGGGTATCTCAAATTATTAAATCATTGCAAAAACTGTACTTCCGGGGGGATGTCCGTACTTCCGGCACCTCATCAAGGTTCGAGTTTCGGAAAATCCACCTCCTTTGAGGAGGGTATTTCTGGACAAAAAACTGATCTCCTTTGAATATCGTACCTTAAATACAAAATCCTTGCAAAAACCGTACTTCCGGGGGGGATGTCCGTACTTCCGGCACCTCATCAAGGTTCGAGTTTTGGAAAATCTACCTCCTGTGAGGAGGGTATTTCTGGACAAGAACTATCTCCTTTGAGGAGGGTATTATAAAAATTATAAAATTCTGAGGTGAAGGATCCCCTTGAAGAGGGATATCCTCTAGAAGACATGGTTGTTATAACCTTCTCCAATTGACGGATATGATTGTTGTCCTAAGTTTGACAAGGGCGAGATTCTCATATCTGGGCGAAATTAAACAACAACGACGTAAAAGTAGCCAAGGTGAAATAAACTGATATTTAGAGAGGAAATGAAAATACGAGATGGTTATACCAAATTAGTACAAGGGCGACGCCATTACCAGGAGGGCGCGCACTACATAAAGTTAATTTCAAAAACAAATCCTGAAAGAATTACAACTGGCGAGGCCATTACAGGAGGGCCCGCACTCCTAATGTGTTGGCAATTATAGAGAGTTCATACAGTCACTTGGCTGTGGCATCAGAAGGCGAGATCGTTCCAGCTTTGTCACCTCCAGCAATCTCTTTCTTTCTCGCCTCCTCCTCGGCCATGGTTTTCTTCTCTGCCTCGATTTTCAGCCTTAAGTTTTCTTTGGCAACAGCAATGGGCTCGGCATTGTCAGTCTGGAACTTCAACATATAGCTAGGAGTAGAGGGGGCGAAATGAATGGACCAGTCATTGTCAGGGTCGGCTGCAAGGAAGTTGCGAAGATAATCCAGAAAGCCAATGGTGTAGGCTTCAGTTTGTGCTTTCCGCACAACAGCTTCAACAACAGTCATTTTACGTTGCAATTTGGCATTCTCGCCCTCAAGGTCTGCGATCTTCTTGTCAGAATCTAATTTCAATTTTTTCAAATCAGACTGAAGTTTTTCAACATCATCTTTTCTCGCCTTAACTTCGTTGTCGAGTTTTTTCTGGGCTTCATTGAGTTTTGAGGTAAAAGTCGAAGCCTCACCCTTATATTTTTTCAAGGCCTTCTCCTGATCCTTGATAATGGAGTTTTTCTGGGTGAGGACATTAAGCCCATGGAAGAAGGCATCGCCCAGACCTATCTTGAAGTGAAACTCCTCGTCGGCTTCTTTCCGTTCCTTAAGGATTTTGACATCCTGGTCAGAAAAGTGCTCGCCAGCAATCGAACCAAAAGTTGTAGCAACAGAGTCTGAGGGCACTTCCTCAGTTGGAGTTGACTTATGTTTTTTACTTGGGGCGGTTTTGGAAGCATCGGCTGAATCTCGTTTTTTGTTCTGCTTCTCACCCACATGTGAAGGAGGAATAAAGGGGCGAGATTGATTCACCACGGTTGATAGCGTAGGGCGAGAAATGTTAGCGATAGCGGAAGGAGTCGGTTTTGCAAAGGGATTGTTTCCAAAAGGAAGTCTTGCCATTTGACCTGAATACAAAAGGATAAAAGTTATTAGTAAACAATTTCAAGTATGCAGAAAGTTATGTGGGCAAGGTTTATGTAGAAGGCGAGGTACCTTTACCAGTAAGTTGCCCTTTTATTTGTTTCTTACGAGTACTTCTTTTAGTACCTCTCTTAAATTTAACAAAAAGAATTCTGCCATAACCCTCATAATAGAAACCATGGGTACGGAGATTATCAGGTTTCACTAAGACATCGAGATCTTTCTTTAACCTAGGAAGTTCAGAGATAATCAGGGCTCTAGTTGCAGCGTCGCCCGTTAGTTTTGTCTGGGCGGGTTTGTCTATGGGAAAAATAAAGGAGAATATAAGAGATAGATTAAAGCTTCAGGGGACGAGATATAAAAAAATTTAAGACGAGAATACTTACAAGGTTGAAGATTGAATTGAGTTCTAATCCTGGGAACGTCGTACATGTAAAAGAACTCATCTTTCCATATCTTCATATTACTAGGGTTACCGGTAATGAAACCCTTCTTGTTATGATTCGACCAGTAGGCGAGGTAATAAAATCCCACGTCTCTTCCACATCGTCTCAAGGAAAGGAAGTAGCTCAACTCGGCCATAGTTGGAGCATCGTATCCTTCGTTTCTATACATCATGTATAAACCAATAGCCGCCCTATAGCTGTTGGGTGACAATTGTACAGGGGCGATATTAAAGTAAGTGATGATTTGGTGAAGAAAAGGGTGCATTGGTGTTCCAAAGCCGAGTTCTATTAGTTTATTGGTAAGAACTGCTCTTGGTGTTGGCAACCCGGCAATATCAAAAATATGCATTCTCATGAAGGAGCGAGGGCATAGCCATTTTCCTTCCAAATTGTAATATTCAATTAAGAACATGATTTCTTCGGAAGAAATCTTTGAGGCGAGTCCTGCACAGGAGATTCTGCCTTGATCAAATCTTTGTTTCATTCTAAGGGGTTCGCTAACATCATCTTCGAAATCTAGGTCAAGATCACAGGTACGGACGGGTTGCTTGTATGGGTTACTAGGGGGAGAAGGTAATTCCATTGCATAACGGACGGGCGAGACAGATAATACTTCATCTTCATTCTCGACTTCCGCATCCTCGTAGTCAATATTATCTTCTTGTTCGGAGCTCTCGCCCTCGGCCGAGTTCTCATCCTCGTCCTCGTCTATGGTCTCTTTGGCTTGCGCTTCGTCAAGCATTTTCTTATATCTTGCTAGATCTTTGCCATGACTCTTTCCTAACCTAGAGGGGCCTGGCTCTTGAGGGTCTAGGTCGGCAAAAAGATCATGTAAATCGTCTTCCTCTCCACTTATATCGCCTAGATCTTGAGCATGATAAACGCTAGCTAAGTCATCAGCAATATCACCCACTGGAAGACTATCAGGGATGGAAATAATATCATCATTATCAAGAGAATCTGAGGTAGAAGGCAACGTTGACCCATTATCAGGAGAAAAGTCCTCTCTTGACATCTGTAAGAGAGGGCGAAGACGATGTTAAAGTTATTCTCTGGAGAAAGATTAAGAAAAAGCACATAATAGGGGTCCTCGCCCTCTTAGATATGAACGGACCTAGGTGGAGAGCTAGCAAGGAGGAATAGCGCTATCTATCCTAGGTGATTTTCTCTCATTCTAACAATTGTTTATTTAAAATAAAAAGCAAATCAACAGTAAGGACGAGAAGAAAGAATTAGTACCTTTTTTGGGAAAGTCGCCTTGAAGATGAAGAGATCGCCTGAAGAAAGTAAGAACCTCGTCCACAATACAAGAGATCTCGCCCGCAAAGTGTGGAGAATCTAACAGTGCTTCGAGAAGATTTTTGAGGGAAAATGAGAATGAAGGAAAATGCTGAGCCTTTTTATATGGTTATGAAGGAGAGATGGATGACAGCCAGGTAAGGACACGTGGCATGTTCTGGATAGATTGAGAGCTGAAATCGAGGTGTGACAATTTCAGTAGAAACAATTTAAAATAATTTTTATTTTGGGAAGAAGGCTCGTCTATATTCTGAAGGATATTCCGGGTTAGTTTCTTTTATAAAAGGATATTGCAAGAAACTGGGGGGTAGTTGTTATGCCCAGAAATATCCTCGCCCTAATTAGAAAGTGTCATCCTCAATTGGGCCAAGAAAAGGAAATGACCTGTGTCATGAGTCATGGCATGAGGAAATGTTGTATTTTTTTGGGCTTAGCCCAAGGAAGGATAACATTATATTTTCCCGGGGGACCTCGCCCATATACAAGGGGAATCGCCCTCGAATCAAAAGTTTGATCAGGTTGGGCATCTCGCCCTCTTATACACTGAAATGGGGGATTCTCCCTAATTATTCTCTGAAGAGTATTATGAGTTATGGACTATAATCTAGGTCCTCGGTTACAAGCAAGTAGGAAGAGGTTTATCCTGAGATCTCGCCCTAAATACAGATTGGGGATCTCGCCCCTTAAGCAATTTTGGAACTGCCCAATAAACTATTTTATCTCCGTGGCCCGAGGTGAGCGTTGACCATGATAATCTCGGGTCAGTAGCTTAGCCATTACGCTCCGAGAAAGTAGCTGGGATTTAGGGTTCATAATAATTGCCAAAGGCGGTGGCCTTGATCCGATGGGCTTCTTAAATAAGAAAAACCTAGCCCATTACGATTACTTGTTCTCCAAGAACTACGTTTGGCTTGATCCCTATAAATAGGGTACGTAGGCACATTGTATGGTACGAGGCAAACCGTAGCACAAAAGAAAGAATTCAACATTCGATCTTAATTGCTACATACATCTCAGCATACAATCTCAGCCATCCCCAAATCATAAACCCTAACCCTAAACATCCTACGCCGTTCGCCGCCATCAACAACTACCACAATTCCAGCAGCCCTCCCCGAATTTGTTTTCCCAAATTCCTCCGTTAACAGGTATTAAATCCCACGGTCTCCATTATTTTGTATGTAATATAACCTTTTAAATAAAGTAGATGGTATATATGATCACCTAACGTGGCTTACTATTTACGGTATTTTAAAAGGTTGTAGAAATTACTAGAAAAAAATTCTTAAATTAAATTACGAATATTGAAAGGTATATAGATCACCCTAACGTGACGTACCAAGTTTCATAGAATTTGTAACAAAAATTGAATACTCTTTTGATGTTGACTATGGAAAATTCTGTCTAGGAATCGGGTATTAAGCGAGGCCGTTGTGACTCCTCCGAGACCTGGGAATTATCCATTAATATATCAAACGGATGTATTCGGTTTAAGTAATTTAATATTTAATAATTGTATACACTTAGCTATGAAAAATAATATATAGTCCACCCTAACGTGGCGTATTATTTAGTAATAGGACCGAAGTAATATTTAAACGAATTTAAGTGGTATATATGTCACCCATCGTGGCGTACCAGATACTTATGGTGTTTAAATATTAGTGCATTAATTTTATTTAATTGTTAGAGGAAATCAATACGTCTTAAGATTTTTGCAACCCTCTGATTATGTGTTACATGTATGATTCTCAGGATTAGATCATTATGGGCTTTACCATACTTAAGGATAACAAACTTACTGGACCAAACTATATTGAATGGAAACGTAATTTGGACATAGTGTTGACTACTGAGGAGTACAAATTTTGTACTTATGAACCCAAGCCAGGTCAGCCTACTGAAGATGCTCCTGAAAGTGAGAAGGAGTATTATAAGCGGTGGGTTAAGGCTGATGAGATGTCGCGATGTTACATTCTGGCAGCAATGTCGGGTGTTTTGCAGCATCAGCATCAGGCTATGGCCATTGCTTCAGATATGCTCTTTAATCTCAAGGAACTTTTTGGGCAACAGAATAGGGCTGCTAGGCAAGTAGCAATGAAGGCTTTAATGAACACTCAGATGGTTGAAGGAACACCTGTAAGGGATCATGTTCTCAGAATGATGTCTCATCTGAATGAGATGGAGATCCTTGGTGCTGATATTGATGGGGAAATCCAGATCGATATCATCATTATGAGCCTGCCCAAAAGTTTTGAGCAGTTCCGCTTGAATTACACCATGAACAAAAGGATGTATAGTCTCGCGGAACTTCTGACAGAACTTCAGGTAGCTGAAGGACTCTTTAAGCAGAATGTTCAAGTGAATGTGGCCGAGAAAGCTTCTTCATCTAAGCCGAAAGGTAAGAAGAAGAAAAAGACTCAGACACAGAAAGCTGGAAAGGTTGCTAATGCAGTGGGAGTTCAAGGTGCTGTGAAAAAGCCTAAGGGCAAGTGCTTCAGGTGCAAGCAGTCAGGTCACTGGAAACAGGATTATCCTCTTCCTAAGAAGACAAACAATACTGGTATGTCTCTTTCTCTAGTTACAGAAACATATATAGTGGTTATATCTACGAGCACTTGGTGTGTAGATACAGGAGCCACTGACCATGTTTGTAACTCTATGCAGGGGTTCCAGCAATCCAGAATGCTTAGAGATGGTGAGATATATGTGTTCATGGGAGATGCTACGAAAGTAGCAGTAGTTGCAGTTGGAATAATTACTTTATCTTTTGGAGATGATAGGATTTTGGTTTTGAACAATTGTCTTTATGTACCTTCGTTTAGAAGAAATTTGATTTCGGTTTCTAAACTTGCTATGGATGGTTATAATGTTTGTTTGGATCGTAATGTTTCTATTATGATGAATAAATGGGTTATATGTTCTGGTACATTACAAGACAATTTATATATACATTGCAACATAAGGAAACTAATAACATTCTTTCTAGCTCAAATAAAAGAAAGAAGAAAGTCTGAATATCCGAATTTGATGTTTCGAAGCTCAGTATAGATATGTAAAATATGTGCAAGTATTCAAAAATTTCCATTCGACTACTAGAAACGAGAAATTAAATTCATTTTCAATAATTTACATGCTCTTTGCTTTATTTTGCTTTACAAAGCACTATACTATATTTTTTTTATACTTTCACTTACACTAAATTAAGGAAGGTAAAGCCAGAATTAAGTTGGGATTTGGCTGTCTTGGCTAATGCCATGGTTTGAAAGTCTATAAACCCTAGTTTCTGATTCGTTATCATTCATTTCTGTTTATCTTCTTTACCATTTTTCAACAAATCGATAAAACATTCATTTCTTATGGCGGACATACAAGAGATGGAAGCAAACTTTAGTAGGTTTAAACTGGATGATGAGGAGGAAGGAGGTATTTCATATGAGGAGAATACAGAGGATCTCTCAGAGATTGATTCCCGTTGGTGTTTGGTAGGTAGATTCTTAACGGAGTCACCCATCGATTTTCAAGCAATGCAACATAGAATGGCTGCATTATGGCGACCAGGAAAAGGTGTGTATGTGAAGGACGTGGATCGAAACAGATATGTATTTCAGTTCTACCATGAGATCGATATTGCTAGAGTAATTGAAGGCAGTCCTTGGACATTTGGCAGGTTTCAGTTGCTCTTTGAACGAATGAAAGAAGGAGACAATCCTCGTACAATGGAAATTAATAATCTGGACTTGTGGGTTCAACTTCATGGCATGAATGCAAGCTTCATGTCTCAGAGGATAGTAACAGACGTGGGCAATTACATTGGAAAGTTCATTGCATCTGATGATAATAATTTTGTGGGGGTGTGGCGAAAATATCTCAGAGTTCGTGTTACCATTGATCTGAAGAAACCTTTAAAAAGAAGAATGAAGCTACGTAAAAGTACAACAAACTGGTGCTGGGTGAACTTTAGATATGAAGGAGTACCGACGTTCTGCTTTATTTGTGGAATGGTTGGTCATGGCGAGAAGTTTTGTGAGAGAATTTTTGACACTCCACTAGAAGAGATTGAAAAACCTTATGGAGCATGGATGAGAGCAGATCAAAAGCGTCGTAGTCACACTATGGGAGCCAAATGGTTGAGGCATGGTGGAAAAAATCCGGTGGTTTTTCCAACAGAACAGTCCGGTGACGATGGAAGGAAAGTGGGTACCGCAATGGACACAGTCAATGATCATAATCCCGATAATTCAGGTAACAAAACGGATATGACAGGAAGTTCAAAATAGATAGGGTTGAAAGGCAATCCCGAGAAAGGGGGAAGTACTGGAGCTAATTTACAAGTAATAATTACGGACAGTAACAGAAATACAATAGTGGAGGGAAATACGATTTTAAATGAGGAATTTTGGTGGCAAGTTATGGTCCCAAAACGTAGGAGAATAGAGGAGCCTGAGGATAGTGGGCTGATTGAAAATATAAACACGGAAGATACAGATATGACAGAGGAAGGAAGGCTGACTAACATGGTTTCAAAAAACGGGAAGCTGGCGGGATCTGCATTGCAGACCCGCCAATCATTATGAATACACTCAGTTAGAACTGCCGAGGGGTGAGCCAACCTCAGAATATTCAGTTCCTTACAGATGTGGTTCGTCAAGAAAAGCCCATGTTTATTTTTCTGTGTGAAACGTTAGCTAAAAAGTCAAAAATGGAATGGGTGCAGCTAAAGTTGGGGTACTCAGGTATGTTTGTAGTTGATCCGATAGGAAGAAGTGGGGGATTAGCGATGCTCTGGAAGGAGATTGATCAAGTGGAGCTGTTAGGCTTCTATCAAAATCATATAGACGTGAAGTTTAATATGGAGGAGGGTGAACCTTGGCGACTAACAGGTTTGTACGGGGAACCTGATAGAGCTTTGAGACGAAGAACTTGGGATCTTCTTCGTAACCTTTCGAGAGATTCGAACCTTCCTTGGTGCGTTATAGGAGATGTCAATAATGTGGTTGACGTTAGTGATAAGAATGGGGAATCGCAATATCCAAGATCACTCATACAAGGGTTTAACGAAGCTTTACTTGATGCAGAGCTTATAGATATGGCATTGGTGGGTCACCAATTCACCTGGGAAAGGGGAAGAGACACTGCTGACTAGATGGAAGTAAGACTGGACAGAGCTCTAACAAATTTAGCGTGGCTGAACATGTTCCCTATGGCTAAACTTTACAATCTTGAAGGTACATCTAGTGATCACAGTCCCATTCTATTAGTACCTTTAGTTATTGCTTATATACATGCCCCTGTTCATTTTAAATTTGAAAATGCGTGGATGATGGAGCCAATGTGTGAAGTAATTGTTCAGGATGTTTGGAATAGTGACATAGAAGCTAATATTATCCAAAAGATCAAAAATTGCAGTCAGAGTCTAACTGTTTGGGGGAAGGAGATAACAGGTAATTTCAGTGGTCGAATAAAGAATTGTAAGGCAGAAATGAAGCAGTACAGAGGGGGTAGAGATGACATTTCGAGGGAGAGGTATAGAGAAGCAAGGAAGGAATTAACGAAGGTGCTAAATCAAAGAGAGGTGTTTTGGCGCCAAAGATCTAAGCAACTGTGGCTGAGTGCTGGGGACCAGAACAGTAAATTCTTTTATACTTATGCCTCAAATAGGAGAAGAAATAATCTGTTAGATATAATTAATGTAAAATTTCAGTGTTTAAGTGTAACAGTGAAATATCAGAGTTTAACTAGAAGGAAGTCAGAGTTTAGTAAAGTCTGACTGACGGAAGCTGGACAGAGTTTAGTAAAGTCTGTCTGGAAGCAGCGTGTACGGAGTCAACAGAAGATATTAGAGATCAATTGAAGATTGATATGGAAGCGAGATCTTTGGAGACTGGATAGCTATCAAAGAGATCGATTTGACTTAGGAGACGTGTGACAATCTGTAATTGATATCATTGTATAGCTGATTATTAGGAATATCAATTAGAGATTGTATCGAAGCTGTATATTTTATAAATACAGTTAGGTTAACCCTAGAAGGGTATCGTGCATCCAACTATCTTTATTGTAACCTAGCAGCTCTTTGTGATAGTTTACATCACGGAGAGGGTTTTTAATATCAGAAGATTTAAAGTGCATAATCATCTTACTTGTTAAACTCTCATACGAATTTGATTATTAATTGTGTATTCGGCCTAACGAGTGGTATCAGAGCCAATCTGTTACTTTATTACAGGTTAAGATCCAAACACAACAATAATCATGTCAGCAATTCCTCCACCAACATCTACTAGTTCTGAAAAGGCTCCTACTACTGTGAGTCGTTATGAACCAATCAGGGTTCCTATTCTCAGGCCATCAAAGTATGCCATGTGGAAGGTCAAGATGACAATGTTTCTGGAGGCTACAGATCCAGAATATCTTGACAGGATTTATGAAGGCCCTCACAATCCTACAAAGCTATCTGCTGCAACTGCTGGTGAAAAAGCTAAAATAGTTCCAAATGAAAAGAAGGACATGACTCCTGAAGATCTATCATCAATTGCTAAGGATGTGAAGGTTAGGCATTTACTGCATAGTGCTTTAGACAATGTTATGTCTAACAAAGTGATTAACTGCACCACTGCAAAAGAGATCTGGGATGCTCTTGAAGTCAGATGTCAAGGAACTGCTGCTATTAAGAAGAATAGGAGAAACATACTCACACAAGAGTATGAGCACTTTGAGGCTAAACCTGAAGAGATCATGACAGAAACATTTGATAGATTCTGTAAACTGCTCAATGATCTGTCATTGGTCAACAAAGAGTATGATCTAGAAGACTCAAATCTCAAGTTTCTTCTTTCTCTACCTGAAAAGTGGGATGTGAAAACAACCACTATTAGAGACAACTATGAACTTGCTGAAACAGAGATTGATGAAATCTATGGGCTGCTCAAAACTCATGAATTGGAAATGGAGCAGAGAAACAGGAGATCAAGCAGGAAGGCAAAGTCTGTTGCTCTTAAGGTTGAAGAGAAGCCTCAGAAGAAAGAGGCATCAAGAAGGAAAATGAAGGGAAAAGCTTTGGTCATACACTCAGAAAGTGAATCATCAAACTCTGATTGTGATTCAAACTCTTCTGAATCATCTGACTCTGAGGATGATGAAGAAGAAATGAGAAAAATGGCTGTGTTGATGGTGAAGACCTTCAAGAAAATGGGTTTCAAGAATTTCAAGAAAGGGAAAAGGTTTTCTAGAGATTCAAATGAAGACAGAAAAAATTTCAGGAAGTCTGAAAGAAAAGAGACCAAGTCTGGGAAGAAGGATAAGTCTGAAATTCAATGCTACAAGTGTAAGGAGATGGGTCACTATGCTCCTGAGTGCAAGAAGGGTAAAACTGGAAAGGTACTCATCACAAAAGGCAGAGATTGGGCAGACACTTCAGATTCTGATGAAGAAATTAACTATGCTCTCATGGCTACTACTGAATCAGAAACTACTGAAAATCAGTGCAATAGGGAGGCAACCCTAGTTGTGGACAGTGGATGTTCAGGACACATGACTGGAAATAAAGCCCTGCTATCAGACTATGAGGAGAAGGCTGGCCCAAAAGTTTCCTATGGTGATGGCAATGTAGGAAGAACATTGGGATATGGCAATATTAATCTTGGAAATGTCATCATCAACAATGTAGCTCATGTTCGAGGACTCAAGCATGACTTGCTATCTGTGAGTCAAATCTGTGACAAGGGATATCATGTAGATTTTCAACCTGAATATTGTGAAGTCATCAGCAAATCTACAGGAAAAGTTGTTCTAGTTGGTCATAGGCAAAACAACATTTATGAAATCAAGCTTTTAATAGACTCTGTTGGAAAAGCTGTTTGCCTGTCTACAAGAATGTCTAGTGAAGAGAGTTGGAAGTGGCACAAGAAACTCTCACATTTGAACTTGAACAACATCAATGAATTGATCAGAAAGGATCTTGTAAGAGGACTCCCAAAGGCTCTGTTAAATGTTGATGGCCTATGTGATTCATGTCAAAAGGCCAAGCAAAGGAAGTCATCTTTCAAGAGCAAGACAGAATTTTCAATCACTGATCCTTATCATCTTCTGCATGTTGATCTCTTTGGTCCAGTAAAGATGACAAGAAGATAACCGGACTTGAAGACAAAGATGAATATGATCAACTGAACTTTGAAAATGAAGATTTAAACTCTGTTGAAGTAAACTCTGATCAAACTATTCTGACAGACTCTGTTGAAACAAACTCTGAACCTCTACTGGTAAACACTGGAGAAACTTCTCAGCCACAACAAAGGGAAGAACCAGTTGAGGGGGAGCATGATCAAGATGAAGACTAAAACATTGATACTGAGTCAACTGAAAAATCTGGATCAAACTCTGATGATTCAAACTCTGAAAATTCAAATTCTGACTCTGGGCAGTCAAGTTCAGGGGGAGTCTCAGAAAATGAAGAAAGCCCACAATAAAATCAGGAGAGCATGGATCAAGGGGGAGGATCACATGCTGACAGAAGTCATTTGCCTTCTGCTAGGAAATGGACCAAATCACATACACCTGATTTGATAATTGGTGATCCAGATGCAAAAGTGAAAACAAGAAGTGCCACTGCAAGTGAATGTTTGTTTCATGCATTCTTGTCTAAGAATGAACCAAAGAAAGTGGAAGAAGCTCTTCAAGATGCTGACTGGATAACAGCAATGCAGGAAGAGTTGAATGAATTTGAAAGGAATGAAGTTTGGACCCTTGTACCAAGGCCAAAGAACAGATCTATTGTTGGTACTAAATGGGTTTTCAGAAACAAGACTGACAGTGAAGGTGTTATCATAAGGAACAAGGCTAGACTGGTAGCAAAAGGCTATTCACAGTAGGAAGGAATAGACTATGATGAAACATTTGCTCCAGTTGCAAGATTGGAGGCAATCAGAATTTTTCTAGCATATGCCTCTCACAAGAAATTCAAAGTGTTCCAGATGGATGTGAAAAGTGCTTTTCTGAATGGGAAGCTTGAAGAAGAAGTGTTTGTTGAACAACCACCAGGATTTGTGGACCCAAAATATCCAGACCATGTCTACAGGCTGGATAAAGCACTCTATGGACTTAAGCAAGCACCAAGGGCATGGTATGAAACTCTGGCTCAATTTCTCTTAGAAAGTGGATTCAACAGAGGTACTATTGACAAAACTCTGTTTTATTTCAAATCTGGGAGTGACTTGCTTTTAGTTCAGATATATGTTGATGACATTATCTTTGGGTCTACTAATGATAAACTCTGTAAGAAATTTGCCAAGCTCATGCAATCTAGATATCAAATGAGCATGATGGGAGAGCAGTTATTTTCTAGGCCTACAGGTGAAACAAATAGATGATGGTATCTTCATTAATCAAGCAAAATATACCAGAAATCTTCTCAAGAAATTTGGTATGCTTGACTGTTCATCTGCATCAACTCCCATGGCAACAGCAACTAAATTGGACAAAGACACAGGAGTTTCAGTGGATATGACAAACTACAGGAGCATGATAGGATCTCTTCTTTACTTGATAGCTAGTAGGCCTGACATCATGTATGCAACCTGTCTTTGTGCAAGGTTTCAGGCAGATCCTAGAGAGCCACATCTGACAGCTGTGAAAAGAATCTTCAAGTATCTCAAGGGCACCATATCATTAGGTCTGTGGTACCCCAGAGAATCAGATTTCAAGCTACTTGGGTATTCTGATGCAGACTTTGCAGGCTGCAAGATAGACAGAAAGAGCACTAGTGGAAGTTGTCAATTTCTTGGTGACAGACTTGTCTCTTGGTACAGCAAGAAACAGAAATCAATTTCTACATCTACAACTGAAGCAGAGTATATTGCAGCTGGTAGCTGTTGTGCACAGATCTTGTGGATGAAGAATCAACTACTGGATTATGGATTGAGGTATAGTAAGATTCCTATTTACTGTGATAATCAAAGTGCTATTGCTATGACAGGTAATCCAGTACAGCATTCAATGACCAAGCACATCAGCATAAGGTACCACTTCATCAGAGAACATGCGGAAGAAGGGAATATTGAACTACATTTTGTGTCTACAGAACAACATCTTGCAGATATTTTCACCAAACCATTGAGTGAAGCTACATTTACAAGACTGGTCAATGAACTAGGAATGGTCTCTGGTTCTGACTAGGAATGTTGGTTAGATTCAAATTTTACTTATGTAATGTGTTGCTCATATTTCCTTGATTTGTTAAGTGCTAAGTGATCTCTGTTGATTAAACTCTGTTATGCATACTCTGTTAACATGTTTTTCTTTAAAACTGCCAAACTCTGTTAAACTCTGTCAGCATGCCTGTATGTCATACACTGTTAATAAGTTTGATAAAATCTGTGAACTCTGAGTTGATTTTTGTCTGAGTGAAAACACCAATGAAGAAATATGTATGAAGCATGATTCTCAGCAATTAATCATGAATCTTTCTGAGTTATTATGATCTAATCTTAGATTGTGCAGAAAGTTAACACAACATGATACTGGTTCATATTTATAGCATCTCTTAGTTTATTTTGTCCTAAACTCTGAGTCTATAAATACTGTGTGCATTGCCTTTCATGAATAACTACTGATGTTGATGAACTCTAAACTCTGTTAGTTATACTCTGGTAGATTAAAATGATTACTGCAATACCCCAAAGAAAATATATATAGGTTGCTATACTCCTTTGAGATTATGTTGGAGACTAGGATGACCCAGGAACTTATTGGTATATAATATGTGCTAAAATTCTCTGATTTTTGGTGACTAGTCACATACTAGGATGACCCAGGAACTTATCAAAATGATAAGGGCTAAAATTTTTGAATTTTTGGTGACTAACTCCAACCTATAATTACTGGAATGAATAGAATTAAAAAAAATAATAAAAAATAACAATAGAGGGGGTATAAAATAAATTAAATGTTACTGTATATAGATTGACTACTACAGAGTTTAGCTTTCATCATACATTCAGTGTTTACTATGAGAGTTTGTGCATCCAGTGTTTATTGATTTACTTTATGGATTTTATGAAAAATTAGATGCTCTAAAAATTGATTTGGTAAACTCTGCTTCACACACACATATTTTCACAACTGTGCAATTTTTGAAAGGGTTTCGGTGATAAAGTTGGAGAATTGATAAACGCTGTTGATTTGTGGTTAGTACTCTAAGGTAAATTTTCATTTGGACAATTTGAAAATTTTGGAGTAAATAGTGCTTTTGACAACTGTTAATAAGTGTATTGTGTTAAAGTGTCTTGGAAATAGGAAAGAGGATACAGCGGTGATAATTGCTATTTTTACTGCTCATGATTAATTGATCCACTGCATGAATGACAAGTGTCCCACTCACTCATTATTGTGTCCCATTCACACATTAATCTAGGAACTGTTGAGTGTTTGAATATATAAACGATTGAGTTTTAATTTTTAATTACAACTCTATTTACTTTTGTGTACAAACGATTGAGTTTTACTTTCACCCACTCACTTTTACATCTCACAGTTCTCTCAGTATTCACTTGTGCATTTTCACAAACACTTTTCCTACATACACTTTTATTTGTGATTTCTTGCCCATTTCTTGATTCAATGGCTTCTAAACCATTCACGGTTCTTGGTCTACGTTTTGTCCCTAACAATTATGCAGCCCCACTCAATCATGAACGTGTTCCAGAAGCGTTTCATCTTATGCAGAATTTCTTGAGAGACTCAGAGATTGGACAAGCTCTGGTTGAACCTAGTACTCTCTCTGTAAGAACCATAATTTTTGCAATATTTTCTTTTATATAATATCATGTGGCATTGTCAATTTGGAACCTTTCTAGTCATCCCTGTTGTTTAATGGAATTGATTGTCTGAGAAACTATGTTGTTGCATTCACTATGTAAGATAAAAGAGAAGATTGTTGAGGGCAAGAGTCTTATTGTTAGTAAGATTTATAAAACTTGGGATTTGAGGATGATTAGAGTATTAAAAGATTTATTAAGGATTATGACGAGGAATTATGGACATTCGAGGAATTTACACAATTAAGTACTTAAGGAATTACTAGAGAAATCTCTACGCAACAAAATATTATTACGAGGGATTAATTAATATACGATACGAATTAAAGATTAAATGACAAGCATTGGTGGAAGAATAATGATACAAGGAGTAGTATTGCATGCAAGTCCCATGCAACTAAGTAGCTAGGAAAGCAAACTAGAAAATGCAAAAGCAACCAATGAATAGTAATTAGTTGGTGCATTATTCTAGGAGACAAAGGAGTATGGGCATGCCTAGTCTACTACCTAGGGTGTCAACATGTGATGCAATAATACATATGACCAATACATATCACAGGTACATACCACTTTATTCAAACCAACACAAAAACAAAACAAAAACTCTCCCCCCCCCCCCCCCCAAGCTCTTGTTGCTCTCGGCCCAAGCTCTAAAAAGGGGAAGAAGAATTCTTTTCTTCCACTTTTCATCACTCTTAATTCAAGGAAAAATTCCCAGGTCCTCTACACTCCATATAGAAGGTATGCTATGAATTTTAAGCCATTCTAACCATCCAATCTTGTGTTATTAATTGTTGAAGATATTGTGAATAGTAACAATGTTGGGTTTTTCTTATAGATCTTGGATTATAAGGATAGTAGGAGCTTATTCAAGGTGTTCTTGAGTTTTGTAAGGCTTACCCAAGGCTCCTAGGTACTCAAGAAGGTATAAAAATCATAACCCCTCTTGGCCATGTAGTGTTTATGATGTTTGGTGATAGATCCATGTATATTTGTGTTAATCTTGGATGTTCAAGTGATGGATGATATGGATCTTGAGTTTTAGTGTTGTGATTGTGATTTTTATGATTGTGGTTAGTATATGTATCTCCATGAATGTTATAAAGCATGAACTAAGTGAATTAGATGTTGGTTGTGTTATGGAAGTAAGAATATTGGTTGATCTAAGTGAAGCATACATGCTGAATTTTTCCAGAAACTTGACCTGTCTTGTAACATGGTTTTGAACCCCCAAACCTTGTCCCCTGAGGTCCTACCATATATTGTTGGAAAGATATTTGAATGTAGTTTCTGGAAATGTAAGGCTCATGACTAGGTGATGTATAGATTTTAAGTTATGGCCGGAGAAGTAAATTGTGTTTCTGGATTCCGGACTGCACTAAGTGACCCCCTTGTGAACCTTGTTTAAACCCCTAAAAATTTATGTGGGATCATGGAAAAATTTGAGAAGTTAGGGAATGCAGTGGTGAAGGCTACCCAAAAAGAATTGGATTAAAATATGAATTTTTCAATTTTATAAAAATGCTAGAGTAAAATTCGCGCAAGGGAAAAAGTCGTTAAGTGGAGTATAATTCTAGGGGTAATGAATATGGTTCGGATATGTTAACCAAATTAAGTCGAATAAGTAACGAGCGTAATCGAGTGATGACATGAACCTATAGTGGGGCTAGAGTGTCATAAGACGAAGTCATTAAGTTAACTTCGTACCCCCTAAAACCCCGTAATTAAAGATATATTGTTAAGGTACTAACGAACGGTTATTGCTTATGTATAGATCGTTCCACTCCGCACGCTCGACCACCCCAACCTCACCAAGGCAAGTTTACTTTTCAAAACTTATACATATACAAGGACTTTCACTGTTGTGTTTGTAGTTTTCAATCATATCAAATGTTATGTTTATCAAAGTATTGATGCAATTGAGATTGTATAAGTACATATATTTTTGTACCCCTTGAACTTAGATTGAAATATTTTCCTCGGACAACGACTCTAGCAATAGAGGTCGTAGCGGTCCGTATATACTATTGACCGGGGAGCGGTATATTATTATATCTTAACTAGATTGCGAAAACCCGAAGGGTCATTCGGGGAGTATCGTATACTCAAGTAATTATTTTCATATCTTCGTAAATACACGAAACCCTATCTTGGATTAAAAGTTTATTTTATCGAATAATTATTTTATTAATTATTAATATTAAATCTTAAAAATATTATTTATTAATTATTGTTCATTATTTTAAAGATGAAGTCAATCCAAGATACATTTAGTACTTTCAAACTCGAACTCTTTCGAACTCAAAACATTTTCGAAAACCCCCGGTCAGGTTCTGTTTCTTGTATGATTTCAAGAATCATCGGTCGACTGATGTCGGACCTCAATTACTCTGTTTTCAATCAAAATCAAGTTTTCAAAGACAAAGAAAAAGGGACTCTGGCAGGTGTGGGAACCGTTGACGAACGATTCCCGGGATGTGTAAGCGGCCGTGAGCCAGGCGGTCCATCAATTATTATTCCGGCCCAGGTGTTGCCGAAGGATGATTACGGATGTAGTTTTCATCGAGGGTGATTACGGATGTAGTTTTCGCCCGAGGATAGTTACGGATGTAGTTTCTATCCTTCTACCGGTAGAGAAGACCCGCGGATTATTGGACTTGGATGTGGCGACTGATCATCGTCAATCCTTGTCAGGTTTTTATGTTTTCTTCCAGTCCCATCCTCCACTTTGGAAAAATACTCAAACACTGCTTCTTGGGCCTAAGTGCCAAGTTGCCGAAAGTGTGGCTTTTGATAAGAAAAATATTGACATCGTGCAGTATCTAGAACTGCAAGATTTTCTATAAAGATTGGCACGTGTTAGTGCACTCTTGCAATTGTTTCAAAGAATGAAATGTTTTTGTATGAGAAACCTTCTAAGCTAATGGAAGGAAAGAGGTTTGCAATGATGTATTCCCGGTATAGTATGTTAACCGTGGAGTGTTTTGCCGAAAATGATATACTCATATGTATATATTTTCAAACTTGTGATATATTGAAATAGGAACCTTATAAAGGGTTCATATGTTATTCTTAAAGCTCCTGAGTGAGTACAGATGTTTTATTCAAACTCGGACATATATACTGTCCAATTATGTTTTGAAATCTGAGACATATACCCATATAGTTGGGAATGTTTTCGAAATAAACCACGTTATTATTTTTCAAAATGGTGAACTTGCTGAGCGTTATGTAGCTCATTCTTGCTTTATAAAAATTTTTCAGAAAGAGAAGAATTTGGTCGGTTAACTCCGCAACAGCAGAAGAGGAGTAGAAGATTTACCCCGGAGATGATTTAGTTTCTGATAAATACTACAGAGTAAGTCTGACAGGTTTTCAACTGTAATAGTAAGGCTTGTCTTCAAGTGTAGTTGTATAAGTGGAATTGCGTAAGACTCTGATTTGTACAAATGAATTGTAATATTTAGTGTCACTTTCGATTATCGTTTCTGAGGCTCTAACTTGTTTGTGTGTAAGATTGAGGTCTGGATGGATGTATTGTTGAGTTGTAAAGTTAATACAGGTATGATTTGGTTGGATGATGATGTGACGACCTGAATCTTTGACCTCATATTTGGGGGCGTCACAGAAATGGTATCAGAGCAATAAGTTACAGTGCTCAGAAACGAGAGTGTTGAGAGTTAAGTCTAAGTAGGAGAATGACATAAGAGATCGTAGTAAACTTATGATTGGACTACCGGAAGAGGTACCGGTGAGTAGAATGGACTGGAGTGTTACTGGAGGTATTGTACTAGGGTCGATAGAATCCTTAGAGACCTTCAGAATGATGAATAGAGGTTTGAGAGTTGTACATGACCTATCATAGGTAATGATATATGAAGCAGAGCGAAACCTCAAGAGCAGCTGAGGTAGAGGCGATATTGCCAATACGATCGGATGACTAGGCTGGCATAAATTTTGTGGCCCATATTCCTCCACAGTTTTGGAGGCGGCATTTTAAGAATCAAGAAGTTTGGACTTCCCTATATAATTAAGGGTACTTAGTACTTGGATTAATGAAAGTCTTTTACTTTGGCTATAAGATCCGATTTTCGATAAGTAACGGGTTTACCTGAAGGTTGGTTACTATGTCATTGTGGATTCCATTACCCTTGATGGCGAATTTTACATGTGTTATACGAGAATGTTATCATAAGACGAGCGTGCTAGATAATTCCACGCATGATTCGGACGCTAGAACATGGTAGTTCAACTTAGAGAACAAACAAGTAGGATTAACAAAGGGACTCAAGAGAAGTTGAATATGGTTGCAACGAGCGATACAGTGATCTCAGAGTCTACCAAAAGAAAAGACCAGCGGGTCTAGAGTGGGATCCTTTGATAGAGATGTTATCAGGGACTACGTATATATGTATTGTAGGCCTCAATATTTTTGGTATATGTTCACATACACACACCCGCCACTGAACCTATGGACTGCACTGAGATCCCTGAGAGATCTCTTTGATCTGTTCCCAAGGGGAACTGGCCACTTGTGATTCATGTCGAAAAGCATAAAGTAGGACCCTATGGACTTAGCAGGTGTCCCCGGAATGATGTGAAGCTTGGTCTTCAAGATAAAGCACGGAAATGACAGATATAATTGTGAGACCCCAACTCGATAAATGACGTTAAGATGATGATTGAGAGATACACTAGTTGGTGTCTTGTATTACGAAGACGAAGAGATGGAGTTAACCTCATAATGGTGATAATGAGATGCACGAATGATTATTAACTTATTTTGATAACTACCGGCTGGTGCACTACTTCATTTTAAACTGTTCACTAACCATGTTACCTCGATTAGTTTATATCAGGTAACCCTCCTAGTTTTTTACTTCAAACTTGTGGAATAACAACCAGTGATATACTTCCTCTAAACCGGGACTCATCCAAAGTATCTTATCTGATCCCCGAGCATTCTATTTGAAGTTCATAATTATTTTGTTCTGCTCAAGACTATTTACACTTTCTTTCAATTATCCAAGGAATGTTCAACAAATATTTCCTTAATTAATCGACGAATACTACTTAACAGATATCGATATTTGACTGCTTCTTTCATGCTTGCACTCTTCAGTTGAGCTCATAAATATTCAACAAATTACTGAGGACATGAATGATCTAATGTCCAGACGTCCCTCATGAATTCTTTTCTTCTATTCAAGATGAGATTGTACATCGTACATTGAAATCATAGTAAGGATATCATTTTGATATTGGTATTCCGAATTTAATTCTGTTGTCGGATCTGATAAAGCATGTGTACGGAGGCACCCTTGGGTGGACCGTTTCACTGATAAGTAATATTTGATGAGAGGTTATCGATTGTTCCGATACCTAGAACATTCCCTTCAGATTTTATAGTTTTCTTTTTCAAACTTAATAACTTCTTATTTTCATTCGTTGTCCGAGAAGCCTAAAGTTTCTTCAGTGGCTACGATGTTGAAACTCCGTTCTATTCAAGTGAAACTGGCTAGTCGTTATGTCAATATGAATGACTAGTTGATTATTCTAACTACTCAAAATTGTAAATGTTGTGAAGAACACCTATCTAATTGTCCTAGCTGGTGGTGATGTCTCAAACAGGTGGACTAGAAAATTTTGTCTAGCTAGTTACTAGTGTTTCTTGAAAAGGACTAGTTATTGTTTCACTGGTCCAACTCCCAATTTAATTCATTCTGCAATGCATTTTGCATGTGGTAAAGTATGATGACGAAAGTTTTGACGAATAACTTGATTGAGACCTAATGAGGTCGCCCACTCAACTCGAATTATACCCATCTTCGTATCAGACTCTATATTACTTGAATATTTTATTCTTTCATTCACACAATGAGAATTCATTTGAAACCACTGATTACTTGAATGATAAACTACTTCATTCTTTAATTGTCATGGAGTAGAATTGCTTTCTATTGGCTGACCTTCATCAATGCGACTTTAGATTTCCTCTTATTATTCAGGAGGAAAAGTATCCGCCCGATGTAAGAATTGTATAAAGACCGTCTTTATGACTTCTGTATCCAACAATCATTGCCCTTGTGCAACATTCTTTATGGTATCATATTACAGAATTATCAGGACGGGAAGGAATAAACCTTGTCGTATTCTTCCTGCCCACCCTTACATCTCAAAAAAAAAATCGAGACTCCCAGTATTTGGAACCATCAACATTCTTGGAACATCCAATGTGGAATTCTTATTGAAATTATCTATTGGACCTTGTTATTTTGAAACCATTCCTTTCAAAGGGATTACTCTAAGGTGAACGGGAGGTACAATTATGAACCGTTACACCAATATGAGATTAAAAATCAAATGTTGTAATTGTGCAGCCAGAGCGTTGTGCCGAGTAATTATTAAGGTAGAAATAACATGTCGGGGCATACCATAAAGACCTTTAATATTAGTGTGGGGAAAGTTATAAGAAATGATGAGGTGGTTGGGAGTACGATTCTACCAACCGTTGTCAGGATGTTATATTAATGAATTCTGGAGTTACCAAGCCTTTTCCTGATCCAGGAAATGCAAATCGATTGCGATGTAAAACATATCCTTGGAGGAAACTGACATGGAAGTGAGATGGACGAGAAAGGAAGAAATATCGTGGCAAGAATGTGAAGCTTTACTTAGCTTAAAGGGATTGATGCACATAGAGAGACATATAGTTTAATAGGCCTCTAATAGCAAATGGATGCATGGAGATATGCCAATGATCCTTCGAGATTACCACCTAATCAAGTTTATTTGGAATCGCAGCCGCATGCAGACCTCAGGCTGATTGGCGCCAGTTGTGAAGGAGGACGAGCGTATGACATCTTATATATACCATCGAGAACTGATACCCTTACCGGAAATGGAGGAATTGTTGACTAGTTAAAATGAGTAGTTGTTTTTTTCAAGGATAAGGTTGAAGAGAAGGTTTCACCAACTCAAGATCGACCTCTGTACTGTGCCAAAGTTGGCATTTCACACTAATATAAACGTTATAAAACTGTGGTAGTATTGTTTGAATGGACTAATGAGTCAGAAGCCTTTATGGATTAATGAACAAAGTTTTGGGATGAAATGAGATATTAGCAACAACCTCATTGTTAGCTATACTTGATGATAAAAAGAGGACTTTGAGAGTCACGATGATGCGTCTTTCAAGAGTTTAAGAGGTGTGCTGATGCAGTAGAAAGGGGATGATAGCTTATACTTCTAAACAACATAAAGGTTACGGGATAGGATATACTAACCGTGAGTCTGGGATTAGTCATGATGGCGTTCACGCATAAAACTGAGACGTTAACCTTATGAGAAAAGTGTGAAAATTTCTCCACAAGTGCCATAAGTATATCTTCATAGTAGAACTAAACATAAGAAAGAGAAGGTGACGGAAGGGAGCAGGGAGTATAATGGAGAAATTTGTTATTACCTAGGGAAGGCCAGTGTGGTGGCCTATACCTATAGAAGGTATTATTCGAAATTGGAATTCAGTTAGTATTGACCAAGAAAATAGAGTATATACCATAAAGAATAATGTTAGAGGAAAATGACTAAATTATGGGGAAGGAAAAAGATGTATAGAGAATTAAGGGAATGTTTGGTAAACTGAAATGAAGAATGGTATTGGCAAACTATTAAGTACAAACGCAACATGCCAAAGGCAGAATGATAGAGATCTAGTGGATTAATTCCGCCTGTAGAAAATCTTGAACGTGGACAGAATTATAACGAATTTCATAAGTAGGTCGCCAAAGACCGAGCCAAGAGATGGCCCTAGTTGAGTTATAATTGTTGGACCAAGTGATTTACCTACGAGAGACTTTCCATTGAGAAGATTATCGAATATTATACGGAAGAGATGGTGGTGCAATATAAAACTTTTGCAGCAATTACGTCAGATAAAGACTTAAGGTTAAACTTCGAATATTGAAGGTGCTTTCAGGTATATTTAACAAAGAGATTGAGCGTATGTACTAATTTGACCTGTGGCTGACGGACATGGAAAAAGAATTATCCAGACGATCGAATTTGTATTTAGTGTCGTGCCTTAGATTTCACGGGGAAATCGAGAATAAAAACTTATCCATGAAATGAATGTTGTTACCGCGATCGTCACCATGCGAACGTAAGGACGTCTCTTGTAAAGCGTACCGCGAAAGAAGAAGCTTCGCTTTTCTTGCATTACGAAGAAGTCAATGAACGAGGGATATAGTAGCTGAACTGGTTCGACGTATGCCGGAGACTATACAGTATCCACAGCAAGTGGTAACGGCTAACGGGAGGCAACGCATGCCTGCTAATCAAGCGAAGGAATATGAGGAATACCGTGTGTATTGACGTTGTCTCAGATTATATAACATGACCGTAAAGTATTCACGGGCCAACGATACGAGGAATCAACACGGATACTATGAACAAGGTAGAAGAGGAACGTATAAGTAGTGGGATAGAAATTTCCAATCATAGAGCAACCGTTAAGGAATACAGGTCGAGGAGAGTATGCGTTGAGGAACAACATTAAGGCGTTGGTGAGAACAAGGGAGAGAACAATAGGGTTGAAGTGTCAACCTGAGAGTTGGAAAGGGCAAGGTTGGAATTGTATCCACAACTATTATCCATAGGTTCTTAAGATAGAATCCTTATAAGGAGAGGAGACTGCAATAACCCTAAATTTCGTGAATATTCGAAACCTGGATGAAAATTAATTTTATGGGTGGATGAGAAATTTTTGCAATCACGATATGTACGAATTATCAAATGAAGATTTCGAATTGATATTACGTCTTTACGGTACAGACGAGTGTATGTAAAAGTCATTACTTTTTCACGAAACCCATTATTTCGAATGGTCAAATTTTATGAGATATCTAAGGAGATCGTGGTAATGCATGGGGTTCCTGTGAGCATTGTATCTGGTAGAGACCCAAGGTTCAACTCCAGGTTCTGGACGAGTTTTCAGGATTGTGTGGGGACCAAGTTAAACATGAGTACTGCATACCACCCCCAATCAGACGGACAGAGCGAGAGAACCATCCAGACCATAGAGGACATGTTGAGAGTATGTGCCATCGATCTTAAGGGAAGTTGGGATGACCACTTGCCATTGATCGAATTTTCCTACAAGAACAGTTACCATGCGAGTATAGAAATGCCCCATATGAAGCTTTATACGGACGAAGATGTCGGTCTCCCTTGTGTTGGGAAGAAGTTGGAGAGCGGAAGATTTTAGGGCCTGAACTGGTCCAACAGACAAGAGAAACTATCGAGCTCATAAGAGGACGGCTGGTAGCGGCCCAGGACAGACAAAAGAAGTATGCGGACCAGACCCGCAAGGACAAAGAATATGAGGTAGGAGAGTTTGTGATGTTAAAGGTATCATCGTGGAAGGGATTGATGAGATTTAGTAAGAAAGGGAAACTAAGCCCGAGATTATTGGACCTTTTGAGATCTTGAAACGAGTTGGAAAGTTAGCCTATGAATTGGCTTTACCCCCGAGCTTGCAGCAAGTACATAATGTGTTCCATGTGTCCAGGCTACGACCCTACCATACCGACTTCCGACACATGATAGAACATGATCAAGTGGATCTGCAGCCCGACTTAACCTATGTGGAGCAACCCGTAGAAATCATGGATAGAAAACAACAAGTGCTGAGGAACAAGGTTGTCAAACTAATGAGAGTTTTGTGGAGGAACCAGAATGTCGAAAAATCAACATGGGAACTAGAGAGCGCGATGCGTGAAAAGCACCCCCAACTGTTTTCAACCTGATTCCGGGACGGAATCCTTTTAAGGAGGGGAGGCTGTAAGAACCCTAATTTTTGCAATATTTTCTTTTATATAATATCATGTGGCATTGTCAATTTGGAACCTTTCTAGTCATCCCTGTTGTTTAATGGAATTGATTGTCTGAGAAACTATGTTGTTGCATTCACTATGTAAGATAAAAGAGAAGATTGTTGAGGGCAAGAGTCTTATTGTTAGTAAGATTTATAAAACTTGGGATTTGAGGATGATTAGAGTATTAAAAGATTTATTAAGGATTATGACGAGGAATTATGGACATTCGAGGAATTTACACAATTAAGTACTTAAGGAATTACTAGAAAAATCTCTACGCAACAAAATATTATTACGAGGGATTAATTAAGATACGATACGAATTAAAGATTAAATGACAAGCATTGGTGGAAGAATAATGATACAAGGAGTAGTATTGCATGCAAGTCCCATGCAACTAAGTAGATAGGAAAGCAAACTAGAAAATGCAAAAGCAACCAATGAATAGTAATTAGTTGGTGCATTATTCTAGGAGACAAAGGAGTATGGGCATGCCTAGTCTACTACCTAGGGTGTCAACATGTGATGCAATAATACATATGACCAATACATATCACAAGTACATACCACTTTATTCAAACCAACACAAAAACAAAACAAAAACTCTCCCCCCCCCCCAAGCTCTTGTTGCTCTCGGCCCAAGCTCTAAAAAGGGGAAGAAGAATTCTTTTCTTCCACTTTTCATCACTCTTAATTCAAGGAAAAATTCCCAGGTCCTCTACACTCCATATAGAAGGTATGCTATGAATTTCAAGCCATTCTAACCATCCAATCTTGAGTTATTAATTGTTGAAGATATTGTGAATAGTAACAATGTTGGGTTTTTCTTATAGATCTTGGATTATAAGGATAGTAGTAGCTTATTCAAGGTGTTCTTGAGTTTTGTAAGGCTTACCCAAGGCTCCTAGGTACTCAAAAAGGTATAAAAATCATAACCCCTCTTGGCCATGTAGTGTTTATGATGTTTGGTGATAGATCCATGTATATTTGTGTTAATCTTGGATGTTCAAGTGATGGATGATATGGATCTTGAGTTTTAGTGTTGTGATTGTGATTTTTATGATTGTGGTTAGTATATGTATCTCCATGAATGTTATAAAGCATGAACTAAGTGAATTAGATGTTGGTTGTGTTATGGAAGTAAGAATATTGGTTGATCTAAGTGAAGCATACATGCTGAATTTTTCCAGAAACTTGACCTGTCTTGTAACATGGTTTTGAACCCCCAAACCTTGTCCCCTGAGGTCCTACCATATATTGTTGGAAAGATATTTGAATGTAGTTTCTGGAAATGTAAGGCTCATGACTAGGTGATGTATAGATTTTAAGTTATGGCCGGAGAAGTAAATTGTGTTTCTGGATTCCGGACTGCACTAAGTGACCCCCTTGTGAACCTTGTTTAAACCCCTAAAAATTTATGTGGGATCATGGAAAAATTTGAGAAGTTAGGGAATGCAGTGGTGAAGGCTACCCAAAAAGAATTGGATTAAAATATGAATTTTTCAATTTTATAAAAATGCTAGAGTAAAATTCGCGCAAGGGAAAAAGTCGTTAAGTGGAGTATAATTCTAGGGGTAATGAATATGGTTCGGATATGTTAACCAAATTAAGTCGAATAAGTAACGAGCGTAATCGAGTGATGACATGAACCTATAGTGGGGCTAGAGTGTCATAAGACGAAGTCATTAAGTTAACTTCGTACCCCCTAAAACCCCGTAATTAAAGAGATATTGTTAAGGTACTAACGAACGGTTATTGCTTATGTATAGATCGTTCCACTCCGCACGCTCGACCACCCCAACCTCACCAAGGCAAGTTTACTTTTCAAAACTTATACATATACAAGGACTTTCACTGTTGTGTTTGTAGTTTTCAATCATATCAAATGTTATGTTTATCGAAGTATTGATGCAATTGAGATTGTATAAGTACATATATTTTTGTACCCCTTGAACTTAGATTGAAATATTTTCCTCGGACAACGACTCTAGCAATAGAGGTCGTAGCGGTCCGTATATACTATTGACCGGGGAGCGGTATATTATTATATCTTAACTAGATTGCGAAAACCCGAAGGGTCATTCGGGGAGTATCGTATACTCAAGTAATTATTTTCATATCTTCGTAAATACACGAAACCCTATCTTGGATTAAAAGTTTATTTTATCGAATAATTATTTTATTAATTATTAATATTAAATCTTAAAAATATTATTTATTAATTATTGTTCATTATTTTAAAGATGAAGTCAATCCAAGATACATTTAGTACTTTCAAACTCGAACTCTTTCGAACTCAAAACATTTTCGAAAACCCCCGGTCAGGTTCTGTTTCTTGTATGATTTCAAGAATCATCGGTCGACTGATGTCGGACCTCAATTACTCTGTTTTCAATCAAAATCAAGTTTTCAAAGACAAAGAAAAAGGGACTCTGGCAGGTGTGGGAACCGTTGACGAACGATTCCCGGGATGTGTAAGCGGCCGTGAGCCAGGCGGTCCATCAATTATTATTCCGGCCCAGGTGTTGCCGAAGGATGATTACGGATGTAGTTTTCATCGAGGGTGATTACGGATGTAGTTTTCGCCCGAGGATAGTTACGGATGTAGTTTCTATCCTTCTACCGGTAGAGAAGACCCGCGGATTATTGGACTTGGATGTGGCGACTGATCATCGTCAATCCTTGTCAGGTTTTTATGTTTTCTTCCAGTCCCATCCTCCACTTTGGAAAAATACTCAAACACTGCTTCTTGGGCCTAAGTGCCAAGTTGCCGAAAGTGTGGCTTTTGATAAGAAAAATATTGACATCGTGTAGTATCTAGAACTGCAAGATTTTCTATAAAGATTGGCACGTGTTAGTGCACTCTTGCAATTGTTTCAAAGAATGAAATGTTTTTGTATGAGAAACCTTCTAAGCTAATGGAAGGAAAGAGGTTTGCAATGATGTATTCCCGGTATAGTATGTTAACCGTGGAGTGTTTTGCCGAAAATGATATACTCATATGTATATATTTTCAAACTTGTGATATATTGAAATAGGAACCTTATAAAGGGTTCATATGTTATTCTTAAAGCTCCTGAGTGAGTACAGATGTTTTATTCAAACTCAGACATATATACTGTCCAATTATGTTTTGAAATCTGAGACATATACCCATATAGTTGGGAATGTTTTCGAAATAAACCACATTATTATTTTTCAAAATGGTGAACTTGCTGAGCGTTATGTAGCTCATTCTTGCTTTATAAAAATTTTTCAGAAAGTGAAGAATTTGGTCGGTTAACTCCGCAACAGCAGAAGAGGAGTAGAAGATTTACCCCGGAGATGATTTAGTTTCTGATAAATACTACAGAGTAAGTCTGACAGGTTTTCAACTGTAATAGTAAGGCTTGTCTTCAAGTGTAGTTGTATAAGTGGAATTGCGTAAGACTCTGATTTGTACAAATGAATTGTAATATTTAGTGTCACTTTCGATTATCGTTTCTGAGGCTCTAACTTGTTTGTGTGTAAGATTGAGGTCTGGATGGATGTATTGTTGAGTTGTAAAGTTAATACAGGTATGATTTGGTTGGATGATGATGTGACGACCTGAATCTTTGACCTCATATTTGGGGGCGTCACACTCTCTGCATCTCAAATTGCCACTTTTTGGCAAAACTCAGTCTATGTGGATGGAGGAGAGAATGGGACTCCAAACATCATCTTCACTCATGAAGAACAAGAGTTTGTGATTACTCCACAAACTGTCAGAGAAACGATGGGGTTTGATACACACACCTCTTATGCTTACGTTGCTGAACCTCAATTGAGACAGATGCTACAGGAGATAGGCTACATGGATTCTCTTGACAAGCTTGGCAGTGTAAAGAGGCCTAATCTCAGGAAGAAATGGAATTTTTTCTCCGATTGCATTACAAGGACATTCCAGAAGAAGGTCACTAACTGGGATGCTATTCCAATGGACAGTCTACAAATCGGGTATTCTCTACTTTATGGCAGTAATTTTGATTTTGGTAGATATGTTCTAATGAATCTAGGTGATAAACTGTCAGAGTCTACTATAGTTTATTTTGCTCGATTTTGTCAAATGCTATTCACTGCTTGTGTATCTGGTTTAGAGATTGCTGAAACTGATGAAATTCAGCCTTTTAGAGTAAACAAGAGAATATTCTCTGATATGACTAATAAGGCTGCTGGTAAAGAAAACCTACCTGCCTTTGTTCTGCCACTTGCTTTGCAGAATTTTCTCAACCAACCTCAAGACCAACCACAACCAGAACCACAACCTGAACCACTAAACACTGATCATACTCAAACCTTAAACACTGAACCACCTACATCACCTACCCACACTGTACCTACTCAACAACCTGCAACCTCAAAACCACAACCTACATCCACTCACAACACTCCATCATCAATCACAAACACTGCTTCAACCCAAAATCCTCAATCTCCAATCACAAAACAATCTTCACACACTCAACAACTAAACACTGAACCATCACAATCTCAACCACAGCCTAAAGCAAAAAGAGGCAGAGTAAAGCAATCAGCAGCAACTACTGAGAGACATGCAAGAACTAAGAAGTCAGTAGAGAAGTCACCCTCTGTGGTAGCAGAATCTAGTAAAGAGGATTCAGATGAAGTGCCTCTAGCTAAGAGAAGAAAACTAGTAATCTCTGATTCTGATGATGAAAATGTTGAAGCTCCAGAGGTGGTTTCACAGCAAACACCTACTATTGAGGCTGAAAAAGATACAATGCCTGCAGAGGTTGAAATGCCTGCAGAGGACAAAATGCCTGCAGAAGAGGATACTAGAGATGGCTTTTCTCCAATGGATGATATTCTTGATTCATTTATGCCATTCTCTAATCCTATCTCATCTATTCTTGCTCAATCTGAAGCAACTGGTGCAGCTGATCAACCTACAGTTGTCCTTTCTGCAACTGTAGCATCACATACAGAATTACTCTCAGATGCTCACCAGACTGTTGAAGGAGGAGATGAGGTTGATCAAGCAACCAAGGCTACTTCTCAGTCTATGCCTGTTGATGACAAAAATGTAAACTCTGTTGCTGAGCCTGAGCAACATGGATAAAATCTTGACAAGGCTGCAGAAGAAATTGCAGAAACTGTGGCTGACAATGCTCAGCACAGTGTTTTACTTGAAGATGAACATGCTAAAGCTGCAAGTGTTGAACTTGAAGGTGAAAGCAGTGCAAACTCTGATTCTTTTCTGAGTGCACCAGTGCAAACAGACAATAAACATACCTCTTTCACTCAACCTTGTAAGTCTCATGAAATTGAGAAAGCACAACTTGCAAAATTTGCTGCTGACTGGTACAAAGAGGATTGCATTTTTCCAAGAGGGAGAGCAGCTAATTTTGTTAAGCAAACTGCTGATACTATCTCCAATCCAGAGATTCTTTCTTGCTTAAAAGCAACTGTAGTTCAAGTCAAAACTCTGGATAGTAGATTTGATGAAACTACAAAGACAATCACTGATTTGAGGACTGAGATCGTAACTAGGGAAATGAAAATGGAAAGAGAGTCTAAACTCATGAATACAAAATTTTCTAAAACCAAAGACAATCTCTTTGCCAGGCTGGGTAAAGTTGAAGAGAATCAGTCTGCCTTGTCTGTTAAAATAGATTCCATTGCAAACTCTTTGGAGTTGCTAACCTCCATCCTGATTCCTGATGATGTCAAAAAGGGGGAGAAAGTTGCAAAAACTGCTTGCAAACAACTTCAATCCTTTGAGAAGAAGGATGATGCTGCAGATGGAGGTGGATCTGACAAAAGAACAATTACAAGGTCTAGAATAAACTCTGATAAAGCAAACTCTGCTAAAGCAAATACTGCTGAAGGTCCACAGAATGATACAGAGTTAGCTGCAAACATGTTTCTTGAAGAACATGGAAATGATGTCACTCTTGAAGATGTAAAGGCTGAAGAGCTAAGACTTAAAGCTGAACATGAGAAAAAGCTTAAGTCTGGGAAATTCAAGAAGAAAGATGAAAAGGCATCAAGGCCTATTGTTAAAGGCATTAAGATAAATGAAAATGTCAATGCTGATCAGAGATTCTCATTCAAGAAAGCCAACAGCAGATGAGGCTAGATTGAAGCTTAAAGAAAAAGTTGTTGAAGTTGATAAGAGTTCAAAGAAGTTAAAGCAAGTTACAACCTCTGTTTCTACACATGTTGTACAAACTACTCTTCCAATTCATGGTTTTGTGAGACCTACTATTCCTGAGAATACTGAGAAAGTTCAAGGAGGTGATATTTTTCAAAGCAGAGCAATGATTGCTAAGCAACCTCATGATTTGGCTGGTTTAGGATCACACAGAGAAAGAACTTTGAATATTACTCCTAGAGATCATTCATCACTGGCTGCTCCAGGCAAGGGTGTTCTTCAAGTTAATTTGGACAAGCTGGAATCAGTACAATTGATTCATCAAAGAAGTCTAAACAAAGACTTTCTGCTGTATTTTATGGAGGATGGGACTGTTTACAAAGTTGGAGAGCATGATATTCATTTGAAAATGTATGAAGAACTGCAGTATGTCTTACATATTTTCAAAGTGAATAACAGTCGTACTTACCGAGCTGCAGAAGTGCTTAGATATCAGATGGAAAGATCAAAGATGATTTGTGGAATTAAAGACAAGTCTGAATATGTACCAAAGTACTTAGATTACAAAGGAAGAATGGTTGAAATGAAGAGAAACAGTGCTAAGCTGAGAACTGATTTGGGTATCACTGTGCTTGAATTCAATTCAGAATCAGAAAAGTCATACTTTATCAGACTTGGAAATGAAATGAAGAAGAACAACATCTATGATTTGAGATCAGCTATTTATCAGACAGATGGTACAGATTCTAAGCTTCGAGAGATCAAGCTAGAGATGGAAAGAGCATTTGAAGTTGCAGAAGAGAGATTGCTAACAGAGTACTTGAGGACAGCATGGGATGTTGAAAGGATTAAGTAATTTATGCTCTGTAAGTTTTTCATATTTTCTGTAATTTTGTTAAGTATCAGTTTAAACTCTGTTTAGTTGTTAAACACTGTATATGATTATTTGTTTTTGACATCATCAATTATTTATTAACTTGTGCATTTTTGCTAATGAACAAGTTGGGGGAGATTGTTAGATATAATTGATGTAATATTTCAGTGTTTAAGTGTAACAGTGAAATATCAGAGTTTAACTGGAAGGAAGTCAGAGTTTAGTAAAGTCTGACTGACGGAAGCTGGACAGAGTTTAGTAAAGTCTGTCTCGAAGCAGCGCGTACGGAGTCAACAGAAGATATTAGAGATCAATTGAAGATTGATATGGAAGCGAGATCTTTGGAGACTGGATAGCTATCAAAGAGATCGATTTGACTTAGGAGACGTGTGACAATCTATAATTGATATCATTGTATAGCTGATTATTAGGAATATCAATTAGAGATTGTATCGAAGCTGTATATTTTATAAATACAGTTAGGTTAACCCTAGAAGGGTATCGTGCATCGAACTATCTTTATTGTAACCTAGCAGCTCTTTGTGATAGTTTACATCACGAAGAGGGTTTTTATTAATTGTGTATTCGGCCTAACATAATCAGATCAATAAGCTTAAAAATGAGGATGGTAACTGGGTGGAGTGGGAGAATGGGTTGTCAGAGTTGATGTCTGGTTACTTTTCGAATTTGTTAACAGCCACGATGGTGGACTATCAGGAGGTGATTAGTAACATTCTGACTACAGTGACAAGAGTTCAAAATGAAGATTTGTTGCAACCGATCATAGTAGAGGAGGTTAAAAGGGCTTTATTTCAAATGAACCCGGATAAAGCTCCGGGTCCCGATGGGATGACACCTGGTTTTATCAGAGATATTGGAAAATAGTGGGGCAAGACATAGTTAATTTGGTGCGTAATTTCTTCAGTTCAGGGATAATTTTGGATGATCTGAATGCTACAAATATTGTCCTCATTCCTAAGAAAAAATGCCCAGTGGTAGTTGGAGACCTAAGACAAATCTATTTGTGTAATGTTTTAGTAAAAATTATTACTAAAGTCATTGCAAATCGGTTGAAAGGTATCCTTGATCAGGTGATTTCGGAAAATCAGAGTGCCTTCATGTCAGGGCGTTTAATTTCTGATAATGTGATGATTGCTTACGAAGTAATGCATACTTTAAAAAGAAAAAGAAGGGGGAGGGAGGCTTATATGGCCTTAAAACTCGATATGAGTAAGGCATATGATCCCATCGAATGGAGTTATTTACAAGCCATTCTCACAAAGATGGGATTTGATAGACGGTGGATTCACTTGATTATGCAGTGTGTCAAGACAGTTTCGTATCAAATTGTTCATGCCCGCAGAGAAGTAGGCCCAATCATGCCCACCCGTGGTTTATGCCAAGGAGATCCTTTATCTCCGTACTTGTTCATCCTCTGTGCAGAGGGACTCTCAGCAATGCTTAATAAATTTGAAAGCCAGAAGTTGATTAAAGGTGTCAAAGTTTATAAACAAGCTCCTGCTATTAATCACATGCTCTTTGCTGATGATTCTTACCTATACTGCAAGGCGCAGGAGGAAGAAGCTCATCGAATGTTGGAGATTTTATTGAAATACGAGTTAGCCTCAGGTCAAGTGGAATAGATTGAAGTCTTCGGTATTTTTTAGTACGAACACAAGCATTGAAGTGAGAAACCAGATTTGTGATATTCTGCAAATGGAGGAAGCAGACGAAAATTGTAAGTACTTGGGGGTGCCAAATATGATGCAAAGAAGTAAATTTGCAACGCTGGGTTTTCTGAAAGACAGGGTGAAAAAGCGAACTTTAATCTGGGTTGGGAAAATAATTACACAGGGAGGGAAAGAAGTGCTAGTGAAGTCAGTTATTCAAGCATTACCAACCTATGCAATGAGTGTGTTCTTACTGCCCCTTGAAATCACTAAGGACCTGGAAAGAAGTATATCAAGATTTTGGTGGAATTCAAAAGAGAACGATAGTAGAAGCATTCACTGGATGAGTTGGGAGAGGTTGAGTCGTCACAAGTCTTCTGGGGGTATGGGATTTAGAGACTTCAGAGACTTTAACTTAGCGATGCTTGGAAAACAGGCCTAGAGGTTCATTACTAATCCTAACAGTTTAGTCAGCAGGATTTACAAGGCCCGTTATTTTCCTAGGAGTTCTTTCATGGAGGCACAAATTGGGAACAATCCCAGCTTTGTGTGGCGCAGCATTTGGGAGGCAAAGCAGGTTATTTCGACAGGAATGAGGTGGAATATAGGGTCTGGCAATTCAGTGAATATCGTGGGTCAGCCTTGGTTGCTAGATGACATAAATCCGTTCGTAACTTCTGATGCCAAAGGTTTGGAAAATCACAAGGTAAATGCTTTAATGGTCACGGATTGCAGAAGGTGGGATGAAGAGATCTTAGATGACATGTTTAATACTCGGGACCAACAATGTATTCGAAGTATTGTTTTGAGTGAAGATGACAATGAGGATGTAGTTTACTGGGGAAAGGAAGCAACAGGTCAATATACGGTCCGTAGTGCATACCGAATATTGAAAGCTCAGAAGAGGTTATGGAGACAAGAAGATCAAAACAGTATATGAAGGAAAACATGGAGATTGAAAGCTTCGCCTAAGGTATTGAAATTTATGTGGAGATCTTTATCTAATTGTTTACCTACGATGACCTCATTGGTGCAGAAAAACGTACCAGTAGACCCTCTGTGCCAAGTTTGCAGGGCAGGAGTGGAAACAGTTGATCACATTCTGTGCAGCTGTGATTTGGCATCCCAATATTGGCAACGAGTTCTCCCCCAGGTTCCTTATAATGATGCAGGCAGTTTTTATGATTGGTGGGGAAGAGTGTTGGAAGTCTGTGACAACGAAAAAAAGGCAGAAGTAGCAGCAATGTGTTAGTCACTTTGGAAAGCAAGGAACAAGCTAGTTTGGAATAGGAACTATACTCGAGTAAATGTCGTGATTGCAAAAGCTAAACAGTATCTTCTTCAATGGAATATAGCCCAGAAAAATAAATCACAGTCCTGTTTTCCTTACTATGTGGAGGGAGATGGGAATGAGTTTTGGGTAGTGCCACAGATTGACTTCATGAAGATATCGGTGGATGCAGCGATTTTCTCAGAGTATAATGCTTCTGGTTTCGGATTGATTGCTCGAGACAACAAAGGTGAGCTAGAACAAGCAAGAACGAAGTGCAATTTGGGTTTGATTTCAACAAATTTAGCTGAGGCCATGGCTGTGAAAGAGGCCCTAAGCTGGATACGTAGCGAAGGCTGGAGCAGGGTGGTGGTGGAGTCAGATTGCTTGACAGTTATTCAGGCAATTCGTAGTAAGGTGCTGATGCAATCTCCGTTTGGGTAGGTTATTCAGTCCTGTCGAGAGTTGCTAGAGGAGTTAAACACAGTTTCCCTATTTTTTGTTAAACGGTCTGCTAATATGGCGGAACATGTGTTAGCTCGTCTGTCATATTCTTTTCCAGATCGAGTTTTTGATAGGTCTTCTTCTATTCCTATCGTGGTCAATGATGTATTGAGAAGTGAGTTATCGTATTAATAAAATCTTTTCTTGTTTGTCAAAAAAAAAAAAAAAAAAAAAGAAACCTTCTAAATTGAACCAAACATATCTTTGGCACTTAAGATTAGGTCATATTAACTTGAGGAGGATTCAAAGACTGGTAGTAGATGGGCCATTAGGCTCGTTGGCAGTGGAGCCATTTCCAGTTTGTGAATCCTGCTTGGAAGGTATAATAGGCCTTTTAAAGCAAAGGGGAATAGAGCCAAAGAAGTGTTAGAATTGGTTCATACTGATTTATGTGGACCTATGAGTATCCAAGCAAGAGGAGGTTATGAGTATTTTGTCACTTTCATTGACGATTATTCTAGATATGGGTACATTTATTTGTTGTTCCGTAATTCTGAGTGCTTTGAAAAATTCAAAGAGTACAAAGCAAGTGCGGAGAAGGGACATCTTGGAAAATGTATCAAGTCACTACGATCAGATCGTGGTGGCGAATACTTTCTTGGAGAATTTAGGGAATATTTATCAGAAAATGGGATCACATCCTAGTTGTCTGCACCTGGCACACCTCAGCAGAATGGTGTAGCAGAGAGAAGGAATCGGACTCTTTTAGAGAGTGTTAGATCGATGATGAGTTATTCAGATTTACCCAAGTCGTTCTGGGGATATGCTATAGAAACAGCGGCTTGCCTTCTAAACTTGGTACCTTCTAAGTCGGTTCCCAAGACACCAATAGAATTGTGGACTGGTAGCAAACCAAGTCTAAGACATATTCGGATTTGGGGTTGTCCAGCACATGTGCTGAACAAAAACGCGACCAAGTTAGAATCTCGTACAGAAGTAAGGCTGTTTGTAGGCTATCCCATGGGAACGAAAGGTTATTCGTTTTAAAGTCCTAGGGATCGAGATATCATTGTTAGCACCAATGCTAGATTCTTAGAAGAAGACTATAAAATGAACCATAAACCCATGAGTAGTATCGTTTTAGAGGAACTAGTGGGAGGGACAGATAATCCCCAAGTGCCAATAGTACAAGTAGAACAGCCACAAGAAAATGCATAACTTAACACTAATACTGCACCAGTGCCTCGTCGTAGTGGGATGGTTGTTCAACAACCAGATAGATTCATGTTTTTGGGAGGGTCCTCGGACTTGGTCTCTGGTGAACATGATGAGGATCCCAGGACATACGAAGAGGCAATTCTAGATAAAGATGCAGATCTATGGCAAAAGGCAATGGAATCTGAGATGGAATCTATGTATTCCAATAAAGTTTGGGAGCTCGTGGAACCACCCAAAGGTGTAAAACCATTGGATGTATGTGGATCTACAAGAAGAAAAGAGGATCTGACAAAAAGGTGAATGCCTGGAAAGCACGACTTGTTGCGAAATGGTATACTCAGAAAGAAGGGATCGATTATGTGGAAACCTTTTCGCCGGTTGTTATGCTTAAGTCGATCCGGATTCTTTTATCTATAGCAGCTCATCTCGATTATGAGATTTGGCAAATGGATGTCAAGACAGCTTTCCTTAATGGAAGTATTGAGGAAACCATCTATATGCAACAACCAAAAGGATTCATTAAGGAAGGCCAAGAGCATCTTGTTTGTAAGCTTAAGAGGTCTATTTATGGACTAAAACAAGCTTCTAGGGACTGGAATATTCGTTTTGATCAGGCAGTCCAGTCATATGGATTTGATCAAAGTCCAACGAATCATGTGTGTATAAGAGAAGTGAGGGTAATGCAGTGGTTTTTCTAGTACTGTATGTAGATGACATTTTACTCATTGGAAACAATGTTAAGATGTTGTCATCAGTAAAGGCATGGTTGCTCAAACAATTTGAAATGAAGGACTTAGGTGAAGTGGCATACATCCTTGGGATCAAAGTAATAAGGGATCGCAAGAAAAGGATGTTGGCTTTATCTCAAGAGCCCTACATTGATGAAGTATTAGCTCATTTTAACATGCAGAACTCTAAGAAATGTTTTCTACCTTTTAAGCATGGAGTGGCTCTATCCAAGGAGCAGTGTCCTTCCACACCTAAGGATATAGAGAGCATGAAAGCAGTTCCTTATGCTTCGGCATGTGGAAGCTTAATGTATGCTATGTTATGTACGAGGCCTGACATCTGCTTTGCTGTAGGCATGGTTAGTAGATATCAATCGAACCCAAGTCAGGAACATTGGAGTGCAGTAAAAACTATACTCAAGTACCTGAGAAGGACTAAGGAGTATATGTTAATTTACAAGGCCTCAGATCTATTTCCTTTGGGATATACTGATTCAGATTTTCAATCAGATAGGGATAAGAGGAAATCAACCTCGGGATATGTTTTTACTTTGGGAGGTGGAGTCGTTATATGGAGGAGTGTAAAGTAGAAATGCATTGCAGACTCTACCATGGAAGCCGAGTACGTGGCGGCCTCTGAGGCTGCAAAGGAGGCTGTATGGTTCAGGAACTTCCTTTTGGACTTGGATGTGGTACCTAATTTGCATAGGAGCTTGACAGTGTATTGTGATAACACTGGTGCTGTGGCAAACCCGAAGGAACCGCGAGATCACAAAGCAGCTAAACATATTGAACGTAAGTATCATCTCATACGAGGAATCGTAAAGCGAGGAGATATAGTTGTGACTCACATATCATCAGAAGACAACCGGGCAGATCCTTTCACAAAGAGCTTGCCAACCAAGGTTTTTGACAGGCATGTGGAAGCGATAGGAGTCAGATGGATGGACACATAGTTTTTCGTGTAATAGTGGATTAAATAAACACTGATATACTCATAGAATATTTTGAGTATAAGTGGGAGATTGTTGGTGTATAGTGAAAATATTTATTTAAAGTATATACATTTATTTCTGGCCCAGTTTTATTGAGAATCATTTAAATGTTTACATGCTGTCTAATATTATATATTGTGGACAATCTAGTATCAAATGGGATACAGAATATTAGATTGTTAAATACGGTTTATATAATATAATAAGGTTCACAGCACAGGTGGCATTGGACAATCCACTGGTATGGCTGTAATATTATTTAGAATAGTTTATATTGATTATTAAATAATACTAGTATACTTTGTGTATATTGAACAGGATCAAATTTAGAATTGTTCCCTTATACTGATTAAGAAGGTGAACTAAGATTCTATGTTATTATTAATGCTTAGGTTCTTAATCCGGATATAATAATTGACACGTGTATATTATTTGTAAGAACCCAAAATTTCGGTAGAATTAAAACTTTTCCTATTATGATGAAGTGCATCAATGAATAGTGATTTGGTGGATGAATAGTGATTTTGAGGATTAAGAAAAAAATTTCATGCCACCTATGTACGAGACGTAGTGTGGATATTCCGAAGTTATACTAGTAATCTACGGAGTAAATAAGTGTATGTAAGTGCGATCGGAATTCAGAAATTCCAAATTCTATTTTCGTGTAATATTTGACCGAGCAGTGAATTATATATCAGTAATATCAAGAAATGAGATATTTAATTTGAGGAATTGAGGAGTTAATATTTTGGAATTTTATTATAAGTGATTTGAGAATTTGGAACGAAACCCATTGAGGAAGTGAAACAAACGTTCTAGAAACCGCTGAAACTTTACAATGAGATTAAGCGATTGAGCGAACGAAGCATGGATTAAGGATATGGTATATTAAAAGTCCAAGGAAGGATATATTATGAGAAAGAAAGAGGATTGAGAATAAACTCCTAGAATTGAGAAATAGAGAATGCTTGAGAAATCGGGAGAACGTTTTCTGAGATAAAGAGAAATAAACAAGGGATGTTGGAATTAATATTCATTCGAGGTATTGTGCCATATTAGAGCAATAATATGCAAAGTATAAGTTGTAACGTATTAATTTTATTCACGAGACAACAAGGAAATCAAATTGTTGGAAAATGAAACAAACCAAGGGACTAATATGAAAGAAACAAAAGATGAGGACTTTGTTGCAATTGTTGTGGATAAGGAAATCCAAGTGAGCCAATGAGGTGTTGACAACACATTACAAGAAGATGCATCCAAATGAGATAGATATATAATACATGTATTAGTCATTATTTAGCAAACAAAACAAAACAAACACAAGAAAACACTCATTCTGCCCAGCAGAACAGCAGCTCAGTAAAACGGGCCTAGAGCCTTCATTACTCAATTGAATTTCATGTTCTTTATATGGTTAGAAAGCTGTGGAGATTCTCTACAACTCTCATTTAGAAGCCTCGATCAGAAAAGCTCGGTAAGGGCCTCGTTTTCCATGATCTTTCAGTCCTATTCTAATAACTTCGAATTACTAACTTTGTTTTCTTCATTTCTTTTGATCATCCAAGCTTACCCAAGGCTATACAAGGATTATACAAGGTTTAGAAAGATATTACACACATCAAGGAAGGTATAAACTCTCTCAACCCTTAGCATGACTTGTTTATAGTTTATATTGTTAGATCTATAAGTTTTGGAGTGAATCTTGGTGATTTGAGTTGTAGATGATGAAATCTTGAAGTTATGTGCTTGTTATGATGGTTTTAAGGCTTGTACTTAGAGTATGTAACCCCATGTATGCTATAGAGACAAGTCTTGGTGGTTTTGATGGTAGATGTGATGTATAAAGTGAGTTCTTGAATATTTGAGAAAAGATGAGTGCTGTGTAAATTCCTGGGAGCATGTACTGTCTTGTAGGAGGGTTTTGAACCCCTAAATCTTGTCACCCGAGGACCTAATTTATATGGTTGGAAAGATAATTGAATGTAGTTTCTAGAAATATAAGGTTCATACCCAGGAGATGTGTAGATCTTGAGTTATGGCCGGATTAGTGCAGTGTGGTTCTGGAATTCGGACTGCACTGTGTTGTCCACTTGTGAACTGAGTTAGGACCCCTTAAAATTATGCTAGTGTTATGAAAATTTGAGGGTAGTCAGATTATACAGTTTTGAAGGCTGTCCAAAAAGAATTGGAATAAAATTTGTATTTTTCAATTTTATAAAAATGTTAAAGTGAAGTGCGCGCGAGTGAAAAATCACCTAGGAGCTTGGTTTAACGTAGTTTTAAGAGTACTCACTTGTGTTTCAAGTTTGAGGGATGGATTCGAGTCGAATGGGTAATGAATGTGATAAAGTGATGACATGGTCATATAGGAGGGTTAGTTGTCACAAATTGGAGTCGTTAAGTTGGTCTAACATCCTTTAAAACCTTACGATTAAGTAGTGTTGTTAAGGTACTAACGTACGAATATTGATTATGTATAGATCTTCGTTCCACGTCGCAAGCTCGACCACCCCACCCTAACCAAGGCAAGTTTACTTTTCAAAACTTATATATAAGGATTTTCACTGTTGTGTTTGTAGCTTCTAAACGTATTATATGCTTATGCTTTACGAGATTATGTTGAAGTTTGAGATTTATGCATATGTGTTGTACACCCTTGAACTTAGAATGAAAGTGTTTCCTTCGGACAACGACTCTAGCAATAGAGGTTGTGGCGGTCCAAATATACTATTGACCGGGGAGCGGTATATTATTGTATTGTGATTAAATTGCAAAAACCCGAAGAAGCATTCGGGAAGTATCGTATACTTAAATATTTATTATTTTTTTTACGCTATTAAAAATACTCAAAAATATTTATCTTGGATTAAAGGATTAATTTAATTAAATAATTACTTTATTAATTTTTATTAAATCCCAAATTGTTATTTATTAATTATTAATTATTATTTTAAATAAAACTAATCCAAGATACGTCTAGCGCTTTTAAACTCGAACTCTTTCGAACTCAAAATATTTTCAAAAACCCCCGGTCTGGTTTTACTTCCTTGCACGTTTTTAAGAATTATCGGTCGACTGATGTCGGACCTCGACTACTCGATTTTTATCAAAACACGTTTGAAGCAAAGATAAAAGGGGGACTCTGGCGTGCAGGGTCGTTGACGAACGACCCCGAGTTTTAGTGTAAGAGACCGTTAGCCAGGCGGTCCATCAAATATTCCGGCCCAGGTGTTGCCGAAGGATGATTACGGATGGAGTTTTCATCGAGGGTGATTGCGGATGGAGCTTTTACCCAAGGGATAGTTACGGATGGAGTTTCTATCCTTCTACCGGTAGAGAAGACCCGCGGATTGTTGGACTTGGTTGTGGCGACTGATCATCGTCAATCCATGTCAGGTTTTTATGTTTTCTTCCAGTCCCATCCTCCACTTTGGAAAAATACTCAAACACTGCTTCTTGGGCCTAAGTGCCAAGTTGCCGATAGTGTGGTTTTTGATAAGAAAAATATTGACATCGTGCAGTATCTAGAACTGCAAGATTTTCTATAAAGATTGGCACGTGTTAGTGCACTCTTGCAATAATTTCAAAGAATGAAATGTTTTTGAATGAGAAACCTTCTAAGCTAATGGAAGGAAAGAGGTTTGCAATGATGTATTCCCTGTACAGTATGTTAACCGTAGAGTGTTTTGCCGAAAATGATATACTCATATGTATATATTTTCAAACTTGAGATATATTGAAATGGGAACCTTATAAAGGGTTCATATGTTATTCTTAAAGCTACTTAGTGAGTATAGATGTTTTACTCAAACTCGGACATATATATTGTCCAATTATGTTTTGAATTCTGAGATATATACCCATATAGTTGGGAATGTTTTCGAAATAAACCACATTATTATTTTTCATAATGGTGAACTTGCTGAGCCTTATGTAGCTCATTCTTGCTTTATAAAAACTTTTCAGAAAGAGAAGAATTTGGCCGATTAACTCCGCACTAGCAGAAGAGGAGTAGAATATTTACCCCGGAGATGATTTAGTTCCTGATAAATACTACAGAGTAAGTCTGATAGGTTTTCAACTGTAATAGTAAGACTTGTCTTCAAGTGTAGTTGTATAAGTGGAAGTGCGTAAGATTCTGGATTGTACAGATGAAATGTAATATTTAGTGTTACTTTTGATTATCGTTTCTGAAGCTCTAACTTGTTTGTGCGTAAGATTGAGGTCTGGATGGATGTATTGTTGAGATGTAAAGTTAATACAGGTATGATATGGTTGGATGGTGATGTGACGACCTGAATCTTTGACCTCGGATTTGGGGGCGCCACATTATTTACATGCTTTGATTTATATATGAAATAATTCTTATGAATTAAATCATTATATTTTGGGTGATGGAATAATATATATGGTGGATATTATTTATTGAAGGAATCCATGTCCTGATAATATTCGGGTTAATGATGTCCCCCTGAAAGCTCAAAAAGATTTAATTATGTGAAACCCTGCAGGTGGATTTATTCCGGCATAATTAAATAAAGGTTGAGTGGATGATCAAGGATAAAAGATATTAATTAAATGAATTATCAGTAATTTATTTAATTAATGGACATGCGATATTTTAAACATGGAGAATTTAATAAGCAAATAATATTGGAACCGAATTAATTAATTAAATTACGGTATTAGGAAAGGTAGTGCAAATATTAATTCTTTAGTAGATTGAATTAATATAAAATGACATTGGGCTGGACTCGGAATGTCATTGGGAGGCCTAACATAATTATCCATGATCCCTATTGTAGACCTATATATATTCTTATTCTCTTCTTGCAAGGGTGGGTCAAGAAATTTTGTAGCCACCCAGGAGCAAGAAGAAAGGTTAACTTGAGAAGACGAAGGCCACACTTCGCTCAAGGGAATTTGGGAATACAATAGAAGAGCGTGGAATCAACCGTTAACAAGGTGACTTTTCTATTCGTACTCGTTAATTTATTGTATCAAAAATCGCAGGGCCACGATCTGATTGTCCCAACACCTAATGCATAGCACATGTACATATCACATATATTACAATGGTCACCATAATGACTATGGAAGTAGACAGATGATCGATGACCGTGAAGTTTAAGAGGTATTATTTACTCATCTCTGCCATAGAAGCGGCAGTTTCAAAACATTAACATATGTACATGAAGTGGATATTTAAATGTTGTGTGGATAATAAAATCATTTTGTGGCCTAATGAGCATAAGGAATGCTGATAACTGGTTTGAGCCCAATGAGACCCTTAATCATAGGTGATTCCTTAATCAGTGAGTTATGGTTGATTTTAAACCATTTAATCTAATTAAATAAAAAAAACTGCCTCAGTCAATTTCCAAAAGACCATGTGAACAGCTACGTTAGCCTAAAAAGCTAATCATATTAGCTTCAAGACCATGAGAGCAACTACTTGGCATCATAGCTTGAAAGAATGGTTATTAATTCTTGAACTAATACATTTTAGTGTACTAAAGAAAACTAAAACATAATATGATAAGCAAACTTATGCAAGCACTAGTTACATTTTTGATAAGGGACTCTGTTAAAAAATTTCTGAACTTAAGTTTCATGCTTCAAATTTTAGTTGCAATAACAAGCAATATTTTTAGATATAATGTAGCAGGGTTGTGATGATATCTAAAACAAGATAAATTATTGATAGTTGTGGAATTAGAATTAGTGACAGAGCACCGACAATTAGTCTCTTAGGTAAATACAAGTACTTGATCATTTGAGACAAAAACAAACAAAGATAGAAGCAGATAGAATGAAAATGACCTTAAAGAGAATAGCTCGATGTCGACAAAGACCCATGGACAGACTTCTATAGGAACTACAATGCCACTAAATCTGGCCATGAAGTTCCACTAGCCAGTATAGTAAATTCTATGACATAAGCATTTATTCCTGCATTAGAAAGATTTAGGAAATGAAAGAATGCCACTAGCCAAAGCTTCAATTTAAATAAAGTTAACTAGGATTCATCCAATGATAAACAAATCACATACAACGATAAAATTCTAATAACAAATATATACAAATTACATTTTATCAACATAAAAAAATGAAATTATAAAAATTCAATTAGAGAGATATAGGTATGTATAACCTCATGGTGTTGTCAGTACGCGGATCTAGTGAGGAATGAGATGGTTCTGCCTCATCTTCTTCACCAGCTTCTTCTTGATGATGAATGTCTTGTGTGACGGCTGAGTTCAAACAAATACATAGTCAATTGTTAGCCAGCACAAATGAAGATATGAAATAGAGAGAGTGTCACCATCTTGCGTTGTGGAGAGAAAACGCGGCTCCGTTGCAAAAACACAAATGGGGGAAGTTATGAACCTTCACGTAGTAGATGAATAAATCAATTTACAGCGGAGAAAGGGTACTATTGAAGAAATCGAGTTAGAAAGGGTACTAATTGAAGCTAGGGTTCTTGAGGATTCTGGAAAAGGGGGGAGGCGGAGGAGAGTTTGTGAGCGAGCTGGGTTTTTGTTTTAGGTATTGATTTTGTTTTTTGTTTTTTATGTTTTCATTTTTTAAGTTTTGATTTTTGTTTTATGTTTAGCTGAGGCGGGGAGTGAAAATTTTTATAAGACAGGGAGTGAAAATTTTTAAGGGAGAAATTTTGTTAAGCGGGGGAAGGAGAAAGGGCTAAGCCCGCGAATTTTTTTTTAAAGGCACCTATTATTATATCAGTTGGAAACAAAACAGATGTCTATATAACCCAAAGACATCGGTTTTATTAACACCGATGTAATAGAGACTTTTTACATCGGTGGCAATTCTAACTGATATCTAACGTGTGATGTATATTCTACTTTTTTTAGTAGTGAATAGTACATTTTGCTTCTCTGATTTGATATGAGATGTAATTTAATGCTTGGTCTCTCGAGAATATAAACATAGGCAAGAGGCGAAGTGTGAAATTAAACATGTAGGTATCAAAATTAAACATGAGATATTGTTTAATGCTTGGTCTCTCGAGTGATAAACATGTGACATTCGTTTATCTGCTTCCACGGGTATCCAATTTTGGGTGTTGATAAACATGTGACATTTATTTATCTGCTTTCACAGGTATCAAATTTTGGGTGTTGATAAAAATCAAAACATGGCAAATTTCAGTCTGTAAAACTTTGCAAAGAATTGGCAAATTTTAACTCCATGGAGCTTCTTTCCCCTTGAACCAATTTGAGGAATATGAGTTCGATGATAAAATGTTTCCCTAACCACAATGGTTTTGGTCTTTCAAGTGTGGCTAGACACGTGGACAAGGTTACTGCATTGCAGGATGAATTTGAAAATGTAAGGAAGATGGACGATGATACTAAGAAGGCTCAGTGCTTTGAAGTTTGAACAAAAGATTAAGCTTCTAACAAATGTTTATCAGCATAAAAGTAGAAACCTTTAGTCACAAGCTGAGGTAACATTCATGCTAATGGGCTATGCTAGAATAGAGCTTCAAGTGCTACTAATCTTTACTCAATGAGGAGAAGCTTGCAGTATCGCACAGAGTTAACACATTATGGGAAGAAGTTCAGAAGTAGAAGGAACTTGAACATAATTTACAAGGATGTTGTGGTTATGTTTTGTCAACACAAGCGATGAATGCAGCATAAAGACCTAGCAAAAGGAACTTGAACATAATTTACAAGTCTGCTAAGTCATAACGATTATGTCTTTTTTATTATAAAAAACTATAAGCACAAAGACCTAACAAAGGAGGCACTATCCATGTTTGCTTCCTCTTTCTTCAACTTATCTTAGCAGACTTGAAAAAAATATATATAATAAACATAAACTCAGTAAATGATATTTAATACAATGACATAAGTTACTTTTTAAGTCTAGCTAATATTATAAATTTCTCTGATTTTAAATTATAAGTCTTGATTATTTGACACGCATATTTGGGAAAAAATATAAATAACGTATATTTGTTCTTAAAAATTAAAATTAATTTATATATATATAACGGGAACGAGGCCCCGTCTTTGTTTAAATGATTTTAATATAATTAATAAAATTGTTAAGTTTAATATATTGATAAAACGTTTTAAGTATGGAGTACCATACTTCCCCTGCATTTGTAGTGTGAATTATATAAAAGAAAGAAAAATGTTTGTCCAAGTAATAATTGCGAAAAAACCAGGAAAAGTTAAATTCTATTATCCTCGAAAAGACAAATTAAATTTAATCCGATTTAGAAACGAAACCAAAAACACAGAAAAAAGAGGAGAGAGAAAAGTCAATGTCTTGTACGTATACCATTACTCCTACTATCCAGTAACTGTAGTAGTAGTGTATACTCTTGAATCTTCATCACTGTTAAATTACTCCTACTATCCAGTAACTGTAGTAGTAGTGTATACTCTTGAATCTTCATCACTGTTAAATTGGTACAACTTCCATCCCTGACAAAACTGGATTTTTAAAATGCTCTTACTGAATACTTAAAGTGGGTTCATTTTTTGAAGCTCAAGCTCTCACATCCCTTCAGTTCATACTGTTTTTCAGGTATATTCAGCTCAAATTATTATTGTTAGTGTTATCTGTTCAGTTATGCTTGCAGCCTGTAGGTGATTCTACCTTTGATTTTCAATCTGGGTCATTCCTTTTATTGTTTTCCTTTTCATGATTACTGAGAACTATGATCTGAGCCTAGTTGTGTTATAGTTATAGATATTTCCCCACAAGTTATTTTTGTCAAGGAATGAAGAACACTTATCTGTGTAGTTACTAGTTAGTTCTGTCTTTCATTGTGATGTTGCACCAACTGAGTTTAGATTTGTTTTTTTAGGTCTTTGATTTGCATACTCAAGATTTCTTTTTAATTTTACATCAACTATCTGAACTTAACTTGGAACTTTTTATCACATCATCAATAATGAATTCACAAGGTTGGACTTACTTCTGGTGTTGTTCCTCAATGAGCAAATTTGATTGCAATGGTGCGTACAGCAAAGATTTTTGTTTTTACTTTACTCGTATTTTTTATTTTTTACCTTGGTTTCTTACTTACATAGGCCAGTGTAGAATGTTGTTAGATTGTTTCTATTAGTATGCAACCATTTTGCAAATTCTTGGATAGGCTGGTTGTTTGGACTAGAAGAGTCCAAATTGGCGTTTTAATATTAAGTATTGTTGGATAACGAGTAATTTCTGTACATTTGTTACTGATATCTGTATGTACTGATTGAAAATTTAATGAAGCTAATGCGTGGGAATAATAGTTTTCCAGAAAATATTGTGCTTAGATCTATTTAGGCAATAAAGAAGGGTCCCTTTTGTGGTTAAATGATTGCACTTGCAATTATAGGATATATAGGTTTCTACTCCTTAAGTACTTCAGTCTTCATGAAGCGTATCTATATGCTTCGTAACAAGGACTTATCTTTGTGCTTTCTTTTTCAGGACCCTGGGCGAAACTTCAGAGTCTATCATATATTCGGAATTTTGGGTCATCTTTTTGGTAACTCAAATATTCACCAACTTATCAAAATAGAATATGACTATTAAAGTTCAAGTTCATAGGCTATGTCAAGTCCAGATCCAGAAATTGCTTCTGGTTGCGGGCATCATAGTAGTTGTAGTAGTTGTATTCCAGTTTATTAATTTTCCTCACGAGAATAACATCTTAGTTGTGTTAAACGAAAGTAAATTTTCACATAGTTTAGAATTAAGTAGCTCACCCACCGTTAGTGAGGTGATAAGTACTAGGACTGCCTCAAATTTGGACAAGGACGCCGTGTATAAGAGTGAAGTAATAGGTGAGGACAAAGATTATGACTTAGATGATGATGAAGTGATTCATCACTCATCTCAAGCTGGAAAAACTATCCAGGCAAATAACTTGACACCTGAGAGGGGCCTGATCCGTGACAAGAGCTCAACGGTGAGGCATGTCAGAAGTGCGGACAAGAGTTCTACTATTGAGAAGGAGATAAAATTGAATCCTTTTGTCATAGAGCAGGTTAAGAAATCAGATTTTACTTTTCTGCAAGAAGATGACCGCAAACCACACCCACTTTTAGCAGAATGGGAACTCAGCAATCATAGTCTTGGGACTCCACATAAGAGCTTGAAGCATACTACGTCAGTTAGTTTGAGAAATAAAGCGATGGTAGCTGGTAATACTTCAGTGAGGAAGTATTGGAACAAGGCAATATCAATAACAAATATGACTGCATCTTGGCTACAAATTTCTAGCGCTACTACTAGTTCAAAGGTAAGGATTTCAATCAATTTTCCATTTTAGTTTGAAAATGGTCATTGGTCATCTTCACTTGTGAAATTAATTTTCCACTTTGCACGTAGAGGGTGCATTGGTCATCTTCACGGGATAGAGAACTTCAAAATGCAAGGTTACAGATTAAAAATGCTCCAGAGAAGAGAAACCTTCTGGACCTTCATGCTTCAGTTTTCCAGAATGCTTCCATGTTCAAAAGGTAGATCATTTTTACCTTCTTTTTGTGATTGGTTTTACAACGTGGTGTGCTGGTATTTCTCTCAACTTTCTGAGGGAGCAGTATAATATGTTTCAACCATAAGTACCCCTAGGAACTCGATGCGCATAAGTTAACTTTTTATGCAGAGAAATGAGTAGAGGTATTATTTAGGATCTTATCCGGACTTGTATAAAAAACCCCAATAACTGCCCTAAAGTAAGGCTTGGCCGGAGAGAGAGGTAGCTTGATGTTAGCTAATTTCATCCCAATAGCTCGTAGATAATCCATAGTTGAACATTCACAAACACTGTAAATCATATAATTTTAATGTTTAAGTGGGCTTAAAATTTCTTCGTATCTATGTATGCCACACTTTCAGTTATTATGTAACTAGATATATTTAAAGTTTAGAATACAGACACTGCTTTAATGTGCATTTGTTAAACTTGCAGACCATGTCATCGCACATTGTAATGAGAGATATCTGTATAAAAGCAGTTTGTATTGGAAAAATGTAAAGCATTTATTATATCACATCAGTGTGTTTCCACAATGAGGCCAACTGAACTTTGTGGGAGCTATGGCTGTGAATTTTAACTAAATCTTCCACGTGATTATGATTACAGGAGTTATGACTTGATGGAACGAACACTAAAGGTTTATGTATATAATGAAGGCGAAAAACCAATATTTCATAATCCAAAAATGAGGGGGATATATGCTTCTGAAGGATGGTTCATGAGTCTGATGAAAAAAAACAAACAATTTGTTGTGAGGGATCCCAGAAAAGCTCACCTGTTTTATCTACCTTTCAGTTCAAAAATGCTTAGGATATCTCTTCTTGAGCAGAATTATTGCAGTCAGACGGGGAATATATTTTTGAAGAACTATGTCAACTTAATTGCAAAAAAGTATCGTTTCTGGAACAGAACAAGTGGAGCAGATCATTTTTTAGTCGCTTGTCATGATTGGGTATGTTTCTCATGCCTTAGATGTCTCAATGACTGGAGTCTCAAACCTTTGAATACTGTGAATTCTCTTTGTTTTTATTTGTTAATAAATGCAGAGAATATTGCGTAGGTGCATAAATTAACTCTGCTGAAGTCCCTGCACATATATGTTATTTTTGTGCAACGTTTAGTCAAATAAACCGCTTCTCAGAAAATTTCATATTATAGGCAGAGAATCCCGTGTGACAATACTGTTTCCTGATTTCGAAGATCCTAAACACACTTCTTTTCTTCTCTACTGAAAGGAACGGAAAGGGTTCATGTGGCATCTGGTGCTGTGACCCTTACCATTTAGAAAGGTTAAATTGCAGAAATTATATACTCTCTTAGTTCCATGAAAGGAATCCTATTTAAGGTTTTTGTAAAGTCAAATGCTTGTCCATATGCATGTCTATAAAATTGTAATAATGATGTTGAATCTGAGATATGACTATGCTTTAGTAACTTAATTAGAGATGGGACTTGCTGATGTAGTAAGCATTGTTTTTTATACTGCTTCAATATTCTTATGAATAATTCATGAAATTCGCAGGCCCCCAAGTTGACAAGAAATCATATGGGAAATTGTATTAGAGCTCTTTGCAATTCTAATCTAGGTAGTGGCTTCAAAATTGGAAAGGATGTTTCTCTACCAGTCACTTTTATTCGTACAGCACAAGATCCTCAAAAAGATCTTGGAGGTAATCCTCCTTTAGAAAGACCTATTTTAGCCTTCTTTGCGGGTAGCATGCATGGTTACCTCCGTCCAGTCCTTCTACAGTATTGGAAAAATCAAGAACCTGACATGATAATTTCGGGACCTATGAATCGTAGTATTGAAGGTAAAGCTAGATACAGAGAACTCATGAAGAACAGCAAATATTGCATATGCGCGAGGGGATACGAAGTCCACACTCCACGTCTAATTGAATCCATATTCTATGAGTGTGTACCAGTTATCATATCAGATAATTATGTTCCCCCATTTTTGGAAGTATTGAAGTGGGAAACCTTCTCCGTGTTTGTTTTGGAGAAAGATATTCCAAATTTAAGGAACATACTTCTCTCAATTTCTGAGGAAAAGTATCTGGCAATGCAGCACAGGGTAAAGATGGTACAACAACATTTCCTATGGCACAGACAACCAGTGAAGTATGACTTGTTTCATATGATCCTTCACTCAGTTTGGTACAACAGAATATTTCAACTCCAACCAACATGAGAGCCTGAAGGAATTTCAACGTCTAATTATGATCTATAAAGTAGAAAAGATGCAGAGCTCAAGAAGTGTGCAACTTGAACTTCTACATATCAGACTACCTTTTCTCTTGCACTACACTTGTACATATCAGTTAATTTATGCATTTGCATTATAAGCTGGATATATGCATCCAGATTAAGAATTTTCTTCTGTTATGTTTCAGCAACAAGATGATCCAACATGTGTTGCCATCTTCTGTTAAGTCGATTTGTGTAAAAGAAAGTTTGTGGTGTAAGATAGCACTGTTCTTTTCAGTCAAAAAAAAGAGAGAGAGAGAGAGAGAAATTACTGTTCTTAAATATCAGTAACAAAAAAAAATCCAATTCTGTAGGGAATTCAACTTTCATAACATGTTGGGTATGTACACAATGATAGGTAAAACTAGGTTGATAATCGTAGGGAATTCAACTTTCATAACATATTGGGAGGGAGATGACATGGCGGTGCTTACAGATCTGCAAAGGTTTTATATATTTGGAGAACGAGACAAAGTTATGTATATTTTTTTTTAGCTGCAGACTTCGGTTGGAGTGTGTTTTATCTATCCTGTTAGCTATATGGGCCTGACAGATTGGATTTTGCTAACAATTATGGACCGATTGGAGATGCTCTAACAGTTTCTATGAAGAGAGACTCAAAAATTTAAACTTGTCTGTTACCTGAAGTGCATAGAAATTATAAGCCACCTAAGAGCATCTCCGAGGCTGTTAAGCCCTTAGCAAAATTGTCCATCTGACACGGAACAGTACCAGCCTTGCCCTTCAAATTTTACAACCAATATAATGGAAATGCTACAAAGTCTAGTCACTTTGGATTACTTACCGTTTGACTTATTTTATTTTTCAAGAATAAATTATTTATTCTAAAAAAAGGTATGTGAAAATATATTTTTTTCTTAAATAAGTAACTTATTTTTGTAAGATAATGAATATTAAACTTTTCATAAATATTTATTTAATAAAAAATATATAATACGTATTTTTTTTTGGAATAAGTAACTTAGAGCAACTTAGAGCATCTCCAATGGTAAAAACCCTTAGCTAAAATTATCTATGTGGCATCTATGTGACATGTAGCGGCATTTTTAGAGATTAAATAAAAATTCTACAATTACAATCCTCTATCCCCTTAGCAAAAAATATAGTCAACCATGTTTCATTGACTATATTTGTCGAACCAATGAAACTGTTAGGTATAATTTTACACAAACATAATTATAGGATAATCCCATTGGAGTATATTTTGGTCCCCTTAGCTAAAATTTTACTCTCTTTGTCCCTGCAGTTTCTTAACATTTGCATTTTGCACGGAGATCAAGGATTATGATTAAAATAAGTGAAGTAGTGGGTGTAATAGTGTATTTTATTGTTAAATTAAGTGAAGTAGTGAATGTAATAGTGATTTTATTTTAAATAAGTGAAGTAGTGGATGTAATAGTGTAAAGTATTGAAAAAATGGAATGAAGTAGTGGAATGTAATAATATATTTTATTATTGAAAATTACTATTTTTAATAATGCAAAGAATTGATGGGACGTTCCAAAAAAAAAAGTGTAAAAAAATGAGAGAGACAGAATAATCATTTTAGCCGATCAATATAACATTATACATATTACCCTTCAAGATGCTCTTCATGCGTTGGATTTAAGGAGGGCCGAACATGATTATTATCTAGTACAAGGTGGGCCATACCAAGAATGATTTAAAACTTTTCGTGAAAAAAAATTAGTTTTTTTAAATTTAAATAATGTATGATTTGACAAGCACATAAAGAATTCATAATTGATGTCATGAGGTCATCATAATGCCTCTACATTATTCGAAAAACTAAAAAACAAAATGATTTTTAGTTTTTTTTACTAATGAAGTCAAGCAAAGCAGTGTCCAATTTTTACACGGTCTGATCTCATGTGCATTTATGAGTCATGGAGTATTTCTTTGCAATCATTTATTATTACCAACCTCACTGTAAGTATATACAAAGCTAAACCCCTCAAATCTGCAGACTTTTAGGGTTTGCTATACTCATTCAACTTGCTTCAGCTTTCACTGTGGTATGTTTTGCTCTACAACAAATATGTATACTTGTTTAGCTACTTTTATGTCAAGTTAAGTGTGCAAATATATTAGTTGTTGGTATTTTAGAATGTTTAATTTAGCTCAAGCTTGAAACTTTTGCATTCTTGATCCTTTTCTTGCTCAAGATTATGGATTATAGCATACCCCACTTAGCTAGAAGCTAGTTTTGATAAGTGAATTTGTTTCAAGAAGTTTGAAATGTAAGCTTTAGATTGTACTTTTATTGCAATTTTAGGTATGAATCAAATTTCTTGCTCCTTTCTACATTGAAAATTTTGAACTTTATTGAATTCTATAGACGGGATGTGTGTTGGTGTTTGGAATCTAGTTGTTGATGTAGCCTAATGATCATGTATTGTTGTTAATCGTGCTCCGTATCCCTCTCGTGAAACTATCTTTTTGGGTTGTTTCGTTGTTAGTGAGTTTAAATTTGCTTGTTAGTTTTGCAGAATAATGGAAGTGCTGTTCTTGTTAGTTGTAGCGTCAGTGAACTGAGTATAATTTTAATATGGAGTTCTTGTCTCAAATTCAAGCACTGATTCTTACTGGGAGAAGGAGATTGATTTTTGTGGTGGTTTTAGTAGCTGTGACTCATTTATTTTGTCAGTCCCTGATGCTTCCATATAGAAATGCTTTGCTTTCTCTGTTGCAAGATGGTATGGTCCCAGTGCAGGGGAAAGGCATGCTTTCGTCAACACAAGGTCATCTAGGACTGAAGTTGATTAATGGTTCATCCATCATAAATGACTCAGAATCTGCGGATACTATTTTAAGGCTGGATGGAGATGGCGATGATGAACCAAGAGAGAGGGACAAGACTGCGGAAAGCAACGTTAATGCAGATATCAAAGGGTTGGTTAATGATCCCGATGATGCTATTCTAGATGACAACTTTCCCTTGGAGACAGATACGGATGTGGAAGGAATTGAAGTGGAAAATGTTGACCTTGAAGATGATGATGTCTTCACATTGGACACGACGACCAAAACTAGGGCTAGCCTTTCACTGAAACAGATTGTGAATCCAATCACTTCAATTCTTAAAAAGGGTGCGCAAAATATAAATAAAAGTCTTGTGTCAGATACGGTTGTGACAACTGGTAGTGCTCTTCCTTCTCCTCTTGTTCAATCAATGCAAGTAAATTCCTTGATCAACGTCACAGTCCCAAGTAATTCTACAACAAGTTTTAGCATCTTTAACCATTCTACTCCAAATATTTCCTTGTTTGAGAGACAACTGGAAGAATTTCCAAATGATGGAGACCTTATACTTCTTCCAAGTGATAATTCGGTAAATGTTTCGACAAACATCATTAATCCTGTTAAGAAGAAAATGAAGTGTTTGACCCCACCAAAGTCAATAACATCAGTGTATGAGATGAATAGATTATTGCTCAGGCATCGTCGTTCTTCGCGTGCAATGGTAAAAAAACTTTATTTGAAAGTTGTAAATTTTCTATTTCTAGATTCAGATAATAATTAACTCCTTTGGATTTTTTTTGTAGAGGCCAAGATGGTCCTCAGCACGAGACCAGGAAATTTTAGTTGCAAAGTCACAAATTGAAAATGCTCCAATTGTGAGAAACAACGCAGAGCTGTTTTCTCCTCTCTTTCGTAATGTTTCCACGTTTAAAAGGTTAGCGTTCTGTAACTCTGTTGTCAGGAGAATTGAGTTCATAAAATAATGCTCAATTCTGTATGTATAGCAGCTTGCAGTGAATGGTACTTCCATTCCATGAAAAGTTTTACAACTTGAAATATTATTTTTTTGGCAGGAGCTATGAAATCATGGAACGTGTACTGAAAGTTTATGTATACATGGATGGGGAAAAGCCTATCTTCCATCAACCCGTTCTCAAGGGCTTGTATGCTTCTGAGGGATGGTTTATGAAACTGATGGAGGGAAATAGACAATTTTCTGTGAAGGATCCCAGAAAAGCACACTTGTTTTATATGCCCTTCAGTTCTCGGATTTTAGGGAGTACACTTTATGTACCAAACTCTCACAATCGAACAGGTCTACGCAGATATTTGAAGATTTACTCTGAAAAGCTTGCAGCAAAATATCCCTTTTGGAACAGGACTGGTGGCGCTGATCACTTCCTTGCTGCTTGCCATGATTGGGTATGTCTGTTTCCTTTCTGTCTTGGTTTCGTGAATCTTCCCAAGTTCCTTAATTGTGCTGAATTACTTGTTGAGGTACCAAGACAAACAGATAAGTTTTGTAATTAAACTACATCTTACTAGTCAAATGCTGCGATTTAGAACATATACGAGACTTTCCACAAATTTAGAGATATAATGTACAACCATAAATGATAAGGGCACCCGAATATAAGAGACGGAAGCATTAAGAAGGCAAATTCAGATATGTTTATTACAGTGGCATAGTCAGCCAAGTTATAACTTCTCAATCTCTTTATATCTGCTTGGTCTCGTGAAGTTTCAAGTGCAACAGGAGGTTCGTCAGATCAAGACTTTTTAAGTGCTACTATTGCTGGCTTTGAAACCTAAATTAGTCTCTGCATCTTTTGTCATCTGCGACATAACCCATCCAGAGCTGATACATGAGGCTTCCTCAAATTCCAGTTAATTTGTTATGGATTTTACTCCCCTATCTGTTCTATACTGAATGTGAATCCTTCTGATTGATAATTCTCTTCAATCAGCCACTTACCTTGAGAATTTTCTTGTCCAACTAAATGGGTGCCATTACCAATAAATGATTAAAGGCTTTGTTGTACAGTGATGAAATATCAATTAAAATTAATAACGTGCTTATTAATAATTGTAATATGAAATGCCTTCTCTGCTCATCTGTTAGTTTGACGGTTCCACAGGACAGATTAGAAACTCTGCTCTCATATATATTAATTCATAAACCTTGTATTCTTACAGGCTCCATACGAGACAAGGCATCATATGGAACACTGCATTAAAGCCCTATGCAATACTGATGTAACCGAAGGCTTCAAAATTGGAAGAGATGTTTCCCTGCCAGAAACATATGTGCGATCTGCAAGAAATCCTCAAAGAGACCTTGGAGGAAAGCCACCTTCTCAAAGACATATACTTGCCTTCTATGCTGGTAACATGCATGGGTATTTGCGTCCAATATTACTCAAACATTGGAAGGACAAAGATCCCGACATGAAGATATTTGGTCCAATGCCTCCTGGTGTTGCAAGTAAAATGAATTACATCCAGCATATGAAGAGTAGCAAGTACTGTCTTTGCCCTAAAGGGTATGAGGTCAACAGCCCTAGGGTTGTAGAAGCATTCTTTTATGAGTGCGTACCTGTCATTATATCTGACAATTTTGTGCCGCCATTTTTTGAGGTTTTAAATTGGGATGCATTTGCAGTAATTCTAGCAGAGAAAGACATTCCGAACTTAAAAAATATACTTTTATCCATCTCTCAGGAGAAGTACCTAGAGATGCAATTTGCAGTACGGAAGGTGCAGAGGCATTTCCTTTGGCATGCTAAACCAACGAAGTATGATCTCTTCCACATGACTCTTCATTCCATTTGGCACAACAGAGTGTTTCAGTTTAAAAAGAGATGAAAACCTGAGATGTGTTCGAGCATCCAGTAAAAGTAAAACAATGACGTTTCCAAGAGCCTGCAAGGCCAAGTTATGTCTCGAGATATTATCATGCTATTGAAATGCTTATCCCGGGGTGCAACATTTCTTCTGCTATGGCGGCTTCATGAAATAAGAAAACCTGTCCCCCTCATCTTGGGTGAAGAGACAGACACCCAGAAATTTAGTGCGAGAATGGACCTATAGCTAGCTGACATTTTAAATTGTTCAATTGTAAGTAGCTTGTGTACATAAGTTGTAACGTGTCCTATCCAACTAGACCATAGATACGGACTGCGTGTGTGGGTTTGAGTTTCTGCTTAAAAACAGCCTTTCGTCCTTTCCTTTTTGTTTGAGTACTACTGTCATTTTAGAGTGTCACATATTTTTGATACATCTTAGAGTTAATCATATTGTCCTTCAGTTATTGTTGTTAGATTACTTGAACTACTTTTTTCAATACTAATGTCATGTCATTTTTATAAATTCCAATTGAAGTTCTTCCACTATATTTAAAAGTAACAGACTTCAGTTTATGTGTTTATCAGCAAATTTAATATAACCAGCGGTTGGCTCTATATAAATGGTATCTATTTTAATTTAAAAAAACCAAGATTATATACAGCATGTAGCACAGTTCATATGCACAAAATATGTGCATTTGTGACAATAATAGAGCCAGAAGTTTCTGTGAACTGGTTTCCAGCAAATGCAGCAGACTCGGTTGAAATAACGATGAATGTCAGGAATAGAGTAGACAAGATTGAGAGGGTGATGGTGATAAGTAGGAGCTGTTATAGTGAAGGGTGAAAAAGCACATTTCTTGTGGATCCAAAATTCACATATGGTGCATGCATAGGATGAGTCTTTGGCTTTCAGTCCACAAGCATCACACTTAAACGAGGCTTCCCTCTTCATCAATGTTAGTGTGTGCTCCCGGTGACCTTCATGATGAAGCACTCTCTGTTCATAAGCACATAAGACACACACATTAAATTGACAATCATCACATGAATAAGCAACCTTTACATCGCGATCACAAACATCACAAACGCGGAAAACATCATAGATATCAAAGAGTGGTTTGAGAGCAAGGGGGTGTTTGTTGTGCTTATGGTGATGAATTTGTCTAGGTAATTCTGCACAACTCTTGTGTAGGTAGAAACTTTGACAATCAAGATTATTAGGACTAATGCAAGTATATGTAGGAGACCTATAACTGGTTTGTTACAGACAATGCAAGTAGCATCCACACCAAGAACAACATCCTCTTTTAATCTTAGTGGGTGCTCCAGATGGCTAAAGTGCTCCAGTGTTAAACTCATTTCCGTGTCAATGCACTATGCAGAGATCTACAAATATGTTATTACTTGTAACTAGTTTTGTGCAAGTTTGGTACAGTCTTTCCAATACTTTACTCCCCAATGTATTGATTATTATCTGATATACCTTTTCTTTGGGCAGGTAAATGTTTCTGTCGACACTGTTTTTTAATTAGTTTGTCAAACAAAAAAAGAATTTTATTTTAATGGCGCTACCAAACCAGTACGAAAGAAAATTGATTTGTTATAATGTGTTCGAAAAGCAATTTTATTTTATTAGCTGTTAAAGTAAAGATAACCAAACCCAGAACATAAGATGACACACGATAAGATTGATAAGAGTGTGTGTTATTTCATCGTGCATGGCGTTGTTTCAATTGCTCTCTAAGTTACAGTTTCTGGACAAACCAACCAGATATGTGTACAATGATTTATTTACATTTTCGAGTATTTGAACAAATAAAATTGTGGGAAAAAAGTATCTTCAACCCTTTATGCATGGCAATTGGAAAGTACAAAAAGCTCTGAGAAAAAAGGTACCTTCTCTAGAGGTTACATGTACGTCTCTAACAATCTCTGACAATTTGTATTACGATATTACCTCAGGGCCGATGTATCTGTGACTACATTTGTTGAGCTCTTTATATCTTTGAACTTGGTTTTTTGTTTGCTAATTTATCTTTGAACTTGTTGATTCTTTATTATTGCGTTCAATTTGTCTATTCTGCTATTTGAGCCGAGGGTCAGCAATGCTCCTGAAACATTCAACAATCCTGTCAATGTCACATTTCTTACCAAGCTAAAATCCTCTTGAAAAACCCAAAAACAATTCACACAATATGTTTGTGCTTAAATCATCACTGCCTCTTATAAACTTGTTATAAGCTATGTATGTATATAACTGAATGTACAAACTATACATACAGCCATGGAAATGTAAGCATTTGTATTAGAAAACCAGAGTTATCTTCTTGAAGAAGAAAGAGGAATTTACAGAGAAATGAAAACTAACAACTAACTAACTCAGGTGTGTGTATTTATACACAAGGATATGATAAGCTAACTAGATACATGCTATAACATATCGTAACAGAATTTCTTTTATCATATCAGTCTAGTAAACTACTTATCAACAACTCTCTTATCATATATCAATAACCCTCCCTCAGATGGAATGTGGAGGTAAAACATTCAGTCTGGATAACAAATTCCAGTGTGCACGCTTGTGAAGACCTTTAGAAGGGGGATCAGCCAATTGAGAAGTGCTAGGAATGAAAACAGGATTGATAAGTTTTTGTTGAACTTGCTCCCTAACAAAATGACAATCAAGTGCAAAGTGCTTAGTCTTTGTATGAAAAACTGGATCTGCAGCTATGTCCAGAGCAGCTGAATTGTCACAATGAATCACAATAGGAGAAGACTGAGAAATACGTAGTTCAGATAAGAGAAGCTGCAACCAAGAAATTTCACAAGATGTGTCTGCAATAGCTCGTAATTCTGCTTCGGCAGTAGAACATGAAACAACTTTCTGTTTACGAGATTGCCAAGAAACTAGTGAATTTCCTAGCATTAAGCACATGCCAGTAATGCTACGAGAAGAATCAGTGCAAGCTCCCCAGTCACTATCAGAGTACGCTTGGAGTTGAAGTGAAGAAGTAGCGGAGAAAAATAAACCATGATAGGATGTGCCTTTGAGATATCGAAGAACTCTTTGGACAGCAAGTAAATGAGGAACTCGAGGACATTGTAAGAATTGACTTAAATGGTGAACAATATAAGCAATGTCTGGTCGAGAAACAGTGAGATAAAGAAGTTTTCCAACAAACTTTCGATATAAACCTTATCTGTGCGATGTATTTCCAAGCCAAGATAATATTTGATAAGCCCCAAATCTTTGATGGTAAAAGTAGAATGTAAGACAGCCTTAACATGAGCAATGAACTCAGGATTGTTCCCTGTTAATAGGATATCATCAACATATACTAGAGCTACAGTAAATGAATCACCTTGAGCCATAATAAAAAGTGAATAATCAGCAACAATTTGTTGGAAACCCAGATCAATAAGAACAGCACCCAGTTTCTCAAACCATTGTCTTGAAGCCTGTTTAAGGCCATAGATTGACTTTAGAAGTCGACAAACCAAATTAATGTTTCCATATAATTTGTGACCTTGAGGTATTGCCATGTAAACTTCTTCAGGTAAGTCACCATGAAGAAAAGCATTGTTGATGTCCAATTGGTATACATCCCAATTTTTAACAGCAGCAATAGCTAATAAAACTCTTACAGTAGACATTTTAGCCACTGGAGCAAAAGTGTTATGATAATCCTCTCCTGCTGTTTGAGTGAAGCCCTTTGCAACCAAACGGGCCTTGAACTTATCAATGCTGCCATCAGAATGGTATTTCACTCTATACACCCATTTACAATCAACTACCTTTTTATCAGGAGGTAGAGGGACTATGAACCAGGTGTTATTGGACTCTAAAGCTGACAATTCTTTGTTCATGGCTTCATTCCATCGAGCATCAAGAGAAGCTTGTTTGTAAGAGTAAGGTTCTTTGATGGCAGTTGTAGGTGATACAGAACAAGCATAAATGGAAGTAGGTGAAGAATATGTTGATATGTTAAATTTGATTGGATTTGTAGTACAATTCATTAAAACAGTGCTAGCATGAGCAACAGGATTAGAATCACTCGAAGGAAGAGAAGATACATGAAAATCTTTCATCCAAGCTGGTTGAGTTTTGTGTCTAGTGGAAGTTCTGTTGTGAGTTTGTAAAGGTGGAGGTTCTGGTTGTTCAGTAACAACTGAATCATTGGGATACTGAGTGTGAAGAAAAGAAGATGGTGATGTAGAAAAATCTGAGGAAGAAGCCTCAGGTAAAACATTAAGTTCAGGTATAGAAGCATCATGAACTGCAGTAGCAGGATGTTCAGAGTGTTCATTTGGTGAGTGTACAGAAAAAGGAGATGAAATAGAACTATCAAGATATTTCAGACTATCTAGTGGTGTATTAAAATTGTGATACAAGTCTGTATGTGTAGGAGTAAGAACATCATCAGGAGTTTGAATTTGAGATAGAGGAAAAATATCCTCATGAAAAATAACATGCCTAGAGACATGTATATTTTTAGTTTCAGGATCATACAACTTGTACCCCTTTTGCTGTAAAGGATAACCTATGAAGATAGTTTTGATGGCTCGAGGAGATAGTTTATCAGAAGGATGATGTGACATGTAAGCTAAACAACCAAAAGAACGTAAAAGTTCATAAGATGGTGGCTGTTTAAAAAGTTTTTCATAAGGTGTTGAAAAACCCAAAACAGAAGAAGGAAGTCTGTTCAAAATGTAAGTGGCTGTTAAAAGACAATCACCCCAGAAATGTGCAGGTAAAGATGATTGAATTTTCAAAGCTCTAGTCATTTCTAAAAGAGTTCTATGTCGCCTCTCAACCCTCCCATTCTGCTGAGGAGTGTAGGGACAAGTAGTTTGATGAATGACACCATGAGATGTAAAGAAAGTAGCTAATTCAGAATTAATGAATTCACCACCATTGTCACTTCGAACACATTTAATAGAAGTTTTGAATTGGACATTGACATAAGCATAAAAATCTTGTAAAGCTTGTATGACATGCTGTTTAGTAGAAATCAAGATAGTCCAAATTGCTCTACTATTGTCATCAACAATAGTGAGAAAGTATTTACAACCATTGGTAGTGGGTGTCCTATAAGGACCCCAAACATCACAATGTATCAAATCAAAAGGTGCAGAAGCACATGAATGACTAGAAGAAAAAGGCAAATTACATTGCTTGGCTAAAGGACAAATGTCACAACATATGTTTGTGGACAGAGATGTATTTATTATTGGAATTTTGCTTAAAGTAGTGATTGAAGTATGACCTAATCTTTTATGCCAAAGATGAACAGTTTCTTTTGTGACAGCAAGAGCAGTAGATTGAACACAAGAAGAAGCTGAGGGAGTATTATCAAGCTGATATAAACCATCAATGAGGGTGCCAAGGATCCAACCCTTCTTCTGGTGTTGGTCCTGCATAAGACACTCATTAGAGGTAAAAGAAATATGAGAATTTGTTTCAGAAGAAAGTTTACTGATTGAAATCAGATTGAAAGTGAAAGATGGTATGAAAAGAACATTAGTGATGACAAATTTGATTGGATAAATTGTAACCGAACCAATTTGTGTAACAATAGCAGTATTGCCATTAGGAAACTTCACAGTAATTGGTGTTTGAAGAAGTTGCACATTGTGCATATGATCTAAATTGCAACACATATGATTTGTTGCACCTGTATCTAGTACCCAAGTGTTACTAGAAATAGAAGAAACAGACATAAGAGACAGGACAGTACCTGCAAAGTTATTTCCAAGCTGAAAAGGAGAATAAATCTGAGATGTGGAATTAGAACTTGAAGAGCCAGGTTGAACAGACATAGACTTCATCAAAGAAGACATTTGATTCTGAAGGGCTACCATTTGAGTGGTAATATCTGATGAAACTTGATTTCCAGTGCTAGCAGAAACTTGATTAGCTTGAGAAACCACATTGTGAGAGCTTGTCTGAGAAGGTTTAGAAATTAATTTCTTCTTTCCTTTGTTTTGTGGATGAAATGGATGATCCACGGGGTAACCTACCAGTTTATAACATTTCTCTCTCACATGAGTTTTACCATGACAATAAGAACACTCCAAGATTGGCCTTTCATTGTTTCTGTTGGATTGAGGATTTGACACACTGGATTTAGGCAAGTTAACCATCATAGCTAGTGAATTACCAGTATGAACCTGAACCTGTCTTTGTTTTTCTTCCTGTTTGATAAGCATAAAAGCTTGATTCAAAGAAGGCCATGGGTTCATCATAAGAAGATGTCCTCTAGCTGCAGTATAGCTGCTATGCAATCCCATAAGAAATTGTATTAACCTAGTCTTTTCAACTTGTTCATCCCATTTCTTTCCAGCACCACAAGTACATTTGATTGGAGTCTCCAAAGCCTTAAGTTCATCCCAAAAACCTTTTAATTTGTGAAAATAAATTTCAACAGAATTATTACCCTGTTCAAGCTTGAACAGATCTTTCTGAATTTCATAGATCTTGTGGCCACTAACAGCTGAAAAACGTTCATTCAATTCACTCCAAACATCAAAAGCACTATCCATGTAATTCATACTATTGCTTATTTCATCAGAAACCGTATTAAGGATCCAAGTAATCACAATATCGTTGACTCTTCTCCAATGAGCATACAACACAGATTTTTCTGATGGAGGCAAGAACTCTCCAGTCACAATAACTAGTTTGTTTTTAGCAGATAAAGCAATTTGTATAGAACGCTTCCATGAAGAGTAATTTTCTGATCCTAACAGTTTCTTGGAAATAAGAATCATGCCAGGTTGATCATTATTGTGTAAAAACAATGGATGTGAGTTGTTATCTATACTTAGGTTTTGTGTATCTATAGAATCTTCAGTATGAAGAATGTTACCAGTAGTATGGAGATTATCAATCGGTTGCGATGAAGGAGGAGACGCCGCCATTGATGTGTTGAGTCCTGTTACAGCGTTGACATACGAGAGATTCTGATTCTGTCGATTATCACGCATCATTTGATCTCAATCACTCAATTGAAGCACAATCACAATCGCAAATCACAATCGCAAGTTTACAGATCGCAATCTCAAGAAAACATGAAGAAATAAAAGAGATGAAGCTTGAATACCTCTAACGAGCTCTATAGATGGCACTTACTTTTGATCTTTTTGTGCTGTAAGGTGAGCAAAAATCCGAATCCGAAACCGTTGAAAACTGCTTAAAACCGATCTATATAAAATCGAACCGAATCCGAAACCGAAAAATTTAAAATCGAAACCGATTGTTCGGTTCCGATTATATGTTGGAACTGAACCGATTGGAAAATTTAAGATAAATGAATATTTTATAACAATTTTTAAAATAAAAAAATACATACATTGATTATTGATAATACATATTAATTTTGAAAATAAAAGTAGTCTAACAAATTAATGATGTTGGCTGTATATTACTAATGGGCCAATTTAATTCAGTCATACAGACATACAATACGAGACAGACTAGAGTAAATAACAGAGACCAGATCAGAGCCAACACTCGAACCTAATTCCCAAATTGGCGAAACTGCTACGAGCTAGCAACTCCAAAATACTACTTAAATGACTTCCAACCTTAAAATATAATGATTTTGGTAAAATATTTCATTCCAACAGTCTCCTAATTGACCCTTAAAAATTTAGGATGCTCTTCTTCTTCCTTATTTATAAGATGCTCCTAATCATTCCTTATTTCATTTTTCATAAATAAAATATTCATTTCCCTCCATTTTTAATCCACTTTTCCCTTTTTTCACTTTCTTCCTCTCTTTTTAATATTATTATAATAATAAGGAATAAAAATGAGGAGTATTATTGGAATTGTCATGCCTTATTATAACCTAAATCACTAGAAGCCTAATTATTTAAAATATTTATAAGAAATATGCTAGGAGACTCTTGGAGTTGCTCTTCCTAGTGATTTAGGATATTATAAGTTATGACAATCACAACAATATTCCTCATTTTTACCCCTTATTATTATAATAATATTAAAAAGAGAGGGAAAAAAGTGAAAGATTAGAAATGGAGGGAAATTAATATTTTATTTATGAAAATTGAGATAAAGAATGATTAGGAGCATCTTATAAATAAGGAAGAAGGTGAGCATCCTAAATTTTTAATGGTCAATTAGGAGATTGATGGAGTAAAATATTTTGCCAAAATCCTTATATTTTAATGTAGGAGGTCATTTAAGTAGTATTTTGAAGTTGCTCTAAGTGACTCATTTATAATTTTCTACTACCTTTTGGTTCTGTGATTTACCTTTTGGCAACGACTACAAATCACAGATAGCATTTTAATTTAATTTAGCTTCTGTATTGTTTTGTAGTGATGGAAGTTGGAACTGTCTGCATTGCATGGTTGCTAAATACACCTACCAGACTCTGCAACTCTTTTATTTATACAAATTTTATCTTAAAATTTAATTAATTATTAAGATTCTGTATGTTTTGAGAAAATAAATATTGTATGGATATATTTTTAAATTTGCGTACTTTTCATTTAAGTAAGGTATTTTAATTTTATCATTTTTATTTGAGGCGATTTTAAAACCGAACCGATTGCAACCGATTCGACAATTTTAAATCCGAAACCGAGCCGTCGGTTTCAATTACGATTTCGGTTTTAAATTTTAAAAACCGAAGAATTTTGGTTTTGGTTTCGATTTTACCATAAAACCGGACCGATCCGATCCGTGCTCTCCCCTAGTGAAACTTCCAAGTTCAAACAACCCAAGGAGGCCTACCCTGTGCTAACTTCGTCGTCTGATGAACTACAAGATGACAAAACTATAAATGCTTCCCTTTTTTTTAAAAAAAAAAAAAAAAAACACTTTTGCTTCCTTTTTTGGCAGAATAACATTTCTGCTAAGTTCTTTGTATCAGTCTGCCGAAACAAAGGGGATGTAGGAATGATACGAGTTGTTAGTTTAATGAAGCTTCTTGATCATCGTCATCATCAAAATATTCAACTCTGTGAGAATTTTCACTCCAATCCCGAAGATGATAATCTGGCGATGTTTGTGAATATGTTTACCTTCTTCAATTATTATCATAAACTGTTTACCTTCTTTCAGATATTTCGAATAAAAAAAATCTTCATTAGTGGACTGGGTCAAAATTGTTTGATTTTGCTCATTAAGAATATGTATCAACAGTTGCAACTCAGGTGAAAATCAGCATCAGAGTAAAATGCAAAAACTTGGATTAATCATTTTGCTATAGCAAGAAAACTGATGAACTGTCCTTCTGCCTCGTGCATACAACCCTGTATCTATTTCATTTAAACTACCTCAAATAAATATCATGAAGTTTGTATTCAATGCCAGGGATTTTTCTTCCTTCTTCCGCTTTTCAAGTTTGTTGATGAACTAGATTTCTGTCCGTCAAAAAGAGCAAAATAAGAAGGGATATGTTAGAGGACTGAATATTAGAAGGTAAAACATACCCTGCAATAATAACGAATGAATTATTTTGACTCATGTAAATTGTACCGATTTAGATTTCTTTGTCTTGGACCGCATCCTGTTTCTCTGAGGTTTTAGTTTGTATATCCGGACCATCCAGTGATGAGTTGTGAATACCTATATTAATTGGAAGCCACAAAGATAGAGAACTGTTTTTAGACAAAAATTATATAGGAACAAGAAAATGGTACTTATCCCCAAGTGAATACAATTAGAAAATGTAGGTAAGCTAATGAACCGAACTGTTCATTAAGTGCTTGTTATCAGCTAACATGGTTCTCAGCTGAGTTCTTTTACTATGCAGTAAGCCTAGTAAGAACTCCTTTTAAAACCTGGAATGAACAACCTTGAAATTTCTTTGTTCTAGTTTCACAAGAAGACAGCAACATATACCTACTTAGCATGAACTTAGACAAGCCACTTACTAAAGCATTGTACTGTATACCACGAAATTGATCCAAGCAATTTGGCAACTGAAAGATTATCATAAACTGATAAACTTAATAAATTCCGCCTTACCTCCTCGAAATGGGTTAGCTTGAAATACTTCTTTCCGATTTCAGTCCGCCTTACTCTGTCAAACCCTTTCCCACCATCTGTCTCCACAAACCTAAGGGAAGAAGGGCAGAAAAGAGGTACTTAATTGGGAATGTGAAACTGTGAATAAGCAAAGCCTCAAAATACAAACAAACGACTTCATTAAAATAGCATCTCCATACCTATAATACGATAATTTGTACATGAGACAATTTAACATGGTGGGAGTCGCCTCAGAGTCAATTCGGTACTGGCCATCTCTCTTCGAGAAACAACAAAAACGTGAGGTTAGTTGTGTGATATATTTAAATTTATAGTATAAAGCTAGAAGATATTCTTCCATAAAAATAAGTTTGACATCTAATTCTCCTATTTCTCCAATTGCAAAAATAGAACCTCAGATAAAAAAAAATAGTACCCCTTATTCCACTAAGACAAATATCTTCAAATTCAAGAGAGCCCACGATTAGAAAAAAATTTGATTGTAAGCAGTGGCAGAACCAGAAAAGAGGGGTGACATGTACACTAGATAATTTGCTAGTGCCGTTATTTCTTATGATTCTTTAAGTTCAGAATTCATATAACAATAGTAGTAATTAGTATAGCACACAAACAACTTTACAACATTTAATGTCAAAATGATCCCCTCTTGATTAATCATCAATATTTAATTTACTTGACATAATATTATATCTATATATTAAATAGAACCAATAAACTACAAGGGAATCCATGTCAGAGAAGAAGAATATGTATTTTCTCTATCACACATTACAGAATATCACTTTTCAAGAATATATAAGACCTTGTTTCGTGTCTTCAAGTAAAATCAGACATTCAGACTGTAGCAGACAACGGAATCAGCTGAGACTTATGTACTATAAGAAACTCAGCTAGTGGAAGTAAATAAGCTGCCTGGAAAGAATAGTCATGTTTTATAATACTAGCTTATGACCCGTGCAATGCATGATTTTTTGTTACAAAAAAATTTCTTTGGTATTTATTTAATTTCATTCCTTACACATTTTTAGCTCTAGAAACAATACATATTTGCATAAACCTTTTCTTATTTTGCTTTCCTCAATTTCTGATTCTTTTTCTTTTCCTTAATCAAGAAACGCGCTATTAAAAAATTCAAATAAAACTCAAAAGACGTATAATAGTATAGAAGTATACGAACAATAAGTCTTATAGATTTTGATGTTCTTTGGACCATTTTAGACAATTTTCACACGTACATATGATACTAGACGGTGATATCAAAATACTAATATACACAATTATTCCATAGGTAACCTTCTTATATATAGTTCAAGAGCAAACCCTTTGAGTCTAATGTAGAATCTAGTAAATGATTCTAAAACTAACCATATTTATGCTTCACAAGGCAGAACATTTGATTCTATTGTATAATACTAACCATACATAACCTTGGTAAAAAAATTTAACACTTAAAACTTAATTCAAGAATTTGATTCTACTGTAGAACCATTTTAGACGATTCTAAATTTGATTATAAATTAATCAATTTGATTCTAGTATAGAATACTAACCATGCATAACCTTTAAAAAAAGGTTAACACTTAAAACTTAAGCAAAAAAATTGATTCTACTAAAGAATCATTTTGGACTATTTTTTCACTATGATGAGTGATTTTTAACTATTATTCAAAGGAAAGGTTGGCGAACATCTCGGCACTTGGTTGGAAAGCTTTTATATAGCAATAAACCGGAAGGCTCAGGTCATTCCGAGGCCAGGCAAGGGGTTCAGAGTTGGGTCGAAGGAGGCCAACTAAAACGGAGTTTAGTTAAAAAAAAAAAAAAAAAGACCTTGGGATTAAAACAAACCTCACTTATAGGAGTCGGAGTCACCTGTGAAAGGAACGGAGTTGGGTCCTACGCCTAATATAGGATTGGCTTGGGTTCGTATGAATGGAACGGCATAGAAAAGCAACCATTGTATGCTACAACGCTACGATTTTTATTCCGAAATATTTTCTCGCTACTATCGGGGCGGGGGACGTCTTTCGAGTCGTTCTTACGGCCGTGGTAGCTGCTGAGCCTCCTAGGGGTTGCTCTCTCGTCTTTTTTCCTCCGCCTTCCTCTCGTAATTGATCCCATCTTTTCTGCTACACCTATCCATCCGCTCATGAAAAACCATTATGTTATGAAATGATCCATGTTACGGAACCAAGACGTCCTATTATATTACAAATTACAAATACAAATATAATAACGAATAAGGTTACTAATGAGAAGAAAGAGTTAAGGGCCTCCAACGCCTATAAATAGAAGCTTCTTTCAGTCTCTATTTGGCAAAGGGCACTTAGAGGTCGGCAAGAAAGTGAGTAGCCATGGATCCCAACGGAATTGATAGACTGTCCCAAATTTCAAACGAAATAGCTCAAGTGGAGCAAGCGAAGCTCTACTGGGAGCTAAGGCTAGCGCTTTTCTGGGAGCATCTGCCTGCTCTCAATCCTGAGATGATAGTACAAGCAATGCAGGAAACTCGGGACCGCATTCGCGATCTAGAGGCCCAGAAGAGCGACCTAGTCTAGCAGCAGCAAGCACTAATTGTGCAAGCTGCTATTGATTGTGCCAACCGCGGGGGAGACTAGAGGAGAGGAGTCTGTCGGCTATTTTTAGTTTATATAATGTTTAAATAAGTGTCTGTAGTGTAGACGCAAAGTAGTGTGTTTGTTTTCATGTATGGTGTTCTTTGTCTTTGTTTGGTGGAGATTTACGAATTCTTATGTTGTGTTTAGTTGTGTGGCTGGTCCAAGTGTGTGTAAGCTTTCTATTGGATGTACTCTCCAATATAAAAACTTGCTTGTAATGCTGGAATGAAGAATAATAAAAATCTTTTCTGTTTTGGTTCATTCTCTTTTCTGTTTTAGTTCATTCTCTTTTCATCTTTTTTACAAGATGAAAAGAGAAGCCACTTCTTCAGCAACCTATAGCACTTATGATAACAATTAAGATGTTTTATCTGTAGGAAGTTTTCAAGCCAATCTATGAGTCTCTTTCCTTTAAAGCCCTGATGTTCAAATTTAAAGTGAAGCAAGTATAATTTCTAGTCAAGCATCAGAGTCAGCCGTGACGGCCAAGATGGATGTCTTTCTTTCTCCTATAGAATATGCTTTCCCCATATCTTTTTTAGTGCGTGTGTCTCTAGGCCTAGTGGCTATCCTCTTTCCTGCAGTCCTAAGCTTAGCCCCTATCCTTATGTATGGGCTTCTAATGTTGTTGCCATCTATCATAAGAAGTGCTTGCTTTGTTGCCATCTTTATCTACCGTAGGCATAGTAGAAGAATCATAAGCATCTTCTGTCTCTTTTGCCAGAGCTAGTTTCAGAATGGTTAGTAGTCTTGGTGCCAGAGCTGGTAGGCGCAGAAGTGCTAGTTGTTGAAAAGCTAGTAGGTGGATTAGTTTCAGATATGACCTGGTCCCTCTTAGCATCATTGTCTGAATCACTCCCAGAGCTGCTGCTCTCTTCTGTGCTATCATAGTTGTTGCTTTCCCGGGCACTTGTGTTGCTGTTGTTTTCTGTATCATAGTTATTGCTCTAATAGTAGTTGCCATTGCCATCTGAATGAACAGTTCCTACTTCTGTTTCTTTGTTGTCGGAGCTATCATCAATGGTACGTACACTTTCAGAGTCACTCCCACGGCTAGAGTCTGAATCACTTGAAGTCGTATAGGTACTGCGAGGTATGATTTTTTTCTATAGGAGGCGAGGTTCCTCCATTCAAGCCACCTGTAGGCTCACTTTGAATTAGAATTCTTGTTGCCATCCTTCTCTTTAAGCCCACCGGAGGGCCATCCTTCGTTTCTTTATCATTATCAGGAGGGGTACAACTCTTATTGTCACTTGAATCGTAGCCCGAGCTATCGTTGCCTGAGTCTGAGCTATTGTCTTCACTAGCCTCTCCGTAGCCATGGCTACTACTTGTTCCATGAGTCGTATCTGTTGAGTCATCAGGTGCATTAGTTTCAGAGTCATAACTTGAATTAGAACTGGTTATTGGGTTTTTGCCTCTACATGAGCTATTCTATCCTGAATCACTACCAGAATGGTTCTCAGAAGTAGCATTGGGCGAAGTAGTGCTTTCCCACACATCAATGGAATTGCGGCTAGAGTCCCTTTCATCTGTAGGATCACTTGAATATATGTTTCCATCCATCATTGTTGTTGAAGAGCCATCCGTAGGCATGGTAGGCGAATTAGTTGTTCGCATGGTTCTCAGAAGTATCAATCCCATCGCAGCCTCTACATGAGCTATTCCCGCTGCTAGTCTCTAAATCAACGGAATCATCAATGGTACCATCACTTGAAGAATTGTTATCATAAGTGTTATAGGTTGTTGAAGAAGTGACTTCTCTTTCATCTTGTAAAAAAGATGAAAAGAGAATGAACTAAAACAGAAAAGAGAATGAACCAAAACAGAAAAGATTTTTATTATTCTTCATTCCAGCATTACAAGCAAGTTTTTATACTGAAGAGTACATCTAATAGGAAGCTTACACACACATGGATCAGCCACACAACTAAACACGACATAAGAATTCGCAAATCTCCACTAAACAAAGACAAAGAACACCATACATGAAAACAAACACACTACTTTGCGTCTACAGACACTTATTTAAACATTATAAAAACTAAAAAGAGTCGACGGACTCCTCTCCTCTAGTCTCCCCCGCGGTTGGCACGATCAATAGCAGCTTGCACAATTAGTGCTTGCTGCTGCTGGACTAGGTCGCTCTTCTGGGCCTCCAGACCGCGAATGCGGTCCCGGGTTTCCTGCATTGCTTGTGCTATCATCTCAGGATCGAGAGCAGGCAGATGCTCCCAGAAAAGCGCTAGCCTTCGCTCCCAGTAGAGCTTCGCTTACTCCACTTGAGCTATTTCGTTTGAAATTTGGGACAGTCTGTCAACTCCGTTGGGATCCATGGCTACTCACTGGCCCTTAATTCTTTCTTCTTATTAGTAACCCTATTCTTTATTATATTTGTATTTGTAATATAATAGGGCGTCTTGGTTCCGTAACATGGATCATTTTATAACATAATGGTGTTTCATGAATATTTAACACCCATACACACTATCTTTTGAGTGCGCTGAAAAACTGTCGTTTGCCTGTTCGGATTTGAGTACGAAGGGCCCACCAACTAAAATTATATCAATAGTTGAAGTTTTGTTTTTCGCGGGTATCGCCACGCGTTTTAACCCCGTCCCCGGCCCTAAAGAAAAGTAAAGAAAAGGGCGCAATAATCAAGCGTAATAGGACAATAATCGAGCGGCATAGGACAATAATCGAGCGAAGCGTCAGATAGTACTCCCCTTTCTCTAATTATAAGGCACCAAGGCCCCTTTCATAAGAGAGAGAACAATCCCTCACTCGACACCTCAAAGCTGACCAGTACAAAAACACTGTGATCCGTCCTTGTTTACGTACCCCCAGTTGCTTCTAGTTGTCTTTTACTGGCTTATTTCCAGCTACATGATGGGATAAAAGAAGGGACCGGTATAGAAGTGGGTAAAAAGAGTAATGAGATGAAAGATAAGGATGTTGTAAGATGTTTAATGTATGACAAGTTCATGAATATATTCCTAAATAAAGTTGAGATGCATATGAAATCTAAAAAATAGAAAACTAAGGCTCATAATAATAATTTTCTTTAAATTGTTAAAAGATGGTTATTATGATTGTAAAATGGATAAAGATTGAATTTATATGAATTACAGATTCAAATCTAAAGTTATACAAGGGAGTTTGAAGGAAAAGAGACTAAGGATTTTGAGAAATATCCAGCAATGGTTAGATACTTAATCCAAGTAAGAATCAAGCAAAAGATTATCTAAAGCAGAAGAAAATGGGTCTAACTGATAAGGCTTTAAGTATTCTAAATGTGTTAGGTCAATATACACTGGAAGCTATAATAGTTCATGTACTTCGGGCCTTGTTTAATAAATAAGATCAGCGGAAATTACCATACGTGAAAGCTGCTACTTTTTTCGACCATCTTGAGCGCTTTTGTACGAGTTCAAGCTATACTAAAAGGGTTAAAGAAGGAAGATGCCTACCCTGAAAAGAATAAAAGAATAACTCCGTCTGATTCTAGTATAGGGAATCGTTTGCTTGAATTCATGACTACTCGAAATAATTTCATTGATTTAGTTACTGAAGATTTAAGACGTATGATCCACGAGAGGATTGGGCTTAGAGGTAATGGGCCAAACCTAACGAGTCCAAAGAAATTGGATCTTCTTGTATGAATGACAAAACCACATATTGGGCTTAATTAAAAAAAAGCCCTTACCTATTTATTCTAAAGGTCCATCATAGGGTCGATTAAATGTTTACATTAAATCACGTGGAAGCCAGCCCAGTAGTTCCCAGCTATCTTCCCTCCCCGGTCAACTCATGCGGGGGAATCATTCTTTCAGAACCTGCTTAGCAGTCTTGTTTACTAGTTCCCTTCTTTTGCTTATTCGATACTAGTTCCCGCCCTGATCTCTCTCCGTCACTATAGTTGTAAATAAGTCGCGAAGCTTTGGTCAGAATTCAGATGGTGGGGGAGTCTATTCTTAATGCAACTTTCTATCGCCGCTGGGGAACTTGTTTATCTCACCATTTCTCGTCTCGATATTGCTTATGCTGTCCATGTGGTTAGCAAATTAAAAAACTAACCCCGTTCTGTGAGGAGACGGCCAGGGTGGGCTAAGCTAATCAGCAGGCTTATTCAGACATGCTTATGGGCAGTGGGCAGATAGCAGATATGGATTCATAACTCTTCTTTAGTGGCTTAGGATTAGTCGATCTACCTTCGTTGAGGAGCTACAGAACTGCCATAGCTTGTAGTTTACCTGACGTTCTAACCGCTATCTAGTTCTACCAGCTATAGGCCGGAAATGGTCTCAGTCAGCTAACGAGAAAAGGGTCCCCCTAAAGAATTTCATAAGTGAAGTTAGAATCTCGGATCGATCAGTCCTCAATCCTTCAGCAAAGGAAAGCAAAACAGCTAGAGATGCCAGTAAGAAGAACAAAGAGCGGCGGGAGACATTCTCTTTAAACAGACATCGCCTAGCCCCGTTCGCAAAGTCCCTCGCATCACATTCCTCACTACACTCAGACAACACCTAAGAAAGAGTACCCGCTAGTAAGAGGAACCGAAGTAGCTCACCTACCTCACGAAAGACTTACCTTAGCGCTAAAGCCCTTGGCTTATCGCATATTTTAGACTCTGAACTTATACCTTCTTAAGGTAGGGTATTTAAATACCTACTAGGAAAGCCTAGCTACTATGTCGAGTAGCTTCAAGAATGACTGGGGATTGGCAATAGAGGAAAGAACTGATTGCAACTACTTACATAATAAGAAGCAAACACAGCCTTATCTACTTCATTCGAAAGCCCTATGAAACACTGCCTTCCAGGCATAACAACCATACCCACCCCGGGTTACTCATTCCCACTTCTCCATGTTGCCTGAGCTTCAATTACATCAAACCTTCCTCACAGCCATTCTTTTATATTCTTTTTTGGTATGAAAATTAGAATCTAAAAGTAATTTTATATAAGATTCTGTGGTGTTCTTTGTTGTTCTTTATATAAGGGTGTTTTTTATTGAGCGATTGCCTATATATATATATATATATATATATATATATATATATATATATATATATATGCTATATATATATATATATATATATATATATATACATATATATATATATATATATTGCGGTTCTTTCTTGAACTCTATATAAAGGGTTTTCCCTAGAATGCTACTCTACTAATATATATATATATATATATAATGTTATATTCCATAGTTCTCAAGAATCGAATCTTTACTCAGGCAGGGCTATGAAATATAATATTACATTCTTTTTTGTAATTGTCAAGCAGGGGCTTACCATTTCAGTTAGGTACACAGTTGGTGTTCATTCTAAATTTCTAATATTATGTATATAACCTATCACTGTTTAACAGGGTGTGTACCCCCCCCCCCCCCCCAAAAAAAAAAAGATAAAGTGTGAAGTAACCTTATACAATATAAAAGGAACATAAACAAGTAAATGCAGAACTATCTTTCCATACCAGATAGTCAGGTTCCTTGATGTGAGGAAAAACACCTCCTCCTATACGAACCATCCACAGGAATTTATTTATATCGTCACTAGGGTAGCCAACAAGACCTGCAACGTGAGGTCACATATAATTATAGCTATACTCCGATATATTTCCTTTGATATCCTGGCATATCAATGACCAAAACTTGGGAACCAACCTCCAAAGACAACAAGAACATATTTTACATCCAAAGAGTTAAAAATTTCCCAAGCTGCCTTTTCAGGAGATGACATGGCAGTCCCAACAGTTGCAATATGTGTGTTGTTCCAGGTGTTATTATCAACAATAACAGTTCGATTAGCCATAGCAGTAGTTTGATAACCGTAATCCCACCAAGATGCAACCTGAAAGAAGGCAGGTGGTTCTCTGTTTGTTAAGATACCCAACTAGCTCAGTTTTTCAAAGACGTACTAGATAGGCAGGTTAAATGAACATATTTGAAGATTTAAAACTGTAATAATAAGATATCATACTTAAGGATTTTTGAAAAGCGATTTTTGAAAAGATCTCTTCGGTAACAATAAGCATATGTAAAGCAGCAATGGCCATAAGATAGAATATTCAGAATATATGTAATGCAGCTCACTTTATCGTCCACATCCGTATTGTGGCTTAGCCATGCATAAGCCTCCCTAAAATCATCAAACACGTGAAGACCACCAGGTGTATGAGACGTTAGCACAATAGAAGGTGCTGAATACGCTTCTGCTGCTGCCCAGACACAGTGAATCTGAAGAAGAGGCATAAATTAGATTTAAAAGATCAAAGAAAATTAAATACATGAAGTAGACCAGCAGCCATAGTAAGGATTACAAGCGAGAACAAATATATACATAATATACATATAGATTAAAATGAACTTGGGATTAAATCTTTAGAAAAACCATAAGGAGGGTTTGGGGGGGGGGAATAGTTGATATAACAGAAACCAGGTTGTATACAAACAAATGAACAAGGTCAAGATATTCCACGTAAACATATTTTTGCATTGGTTTGATTTCCAAATAAGCACTTGTAATCAAAACAGAAAAAAAAAAAAACATAAGAGCTTCACAATGCCAGGTGTAGCGAAGCAGTTTGACTCATACACTCATCGCATGAAAATAACCGCAGAAATGACATGGGAGATCAGATGACCCCTAAAAAGTATTTGAGTACGAGATTACAAACGACAAGGATAATTGTTACCAATGCAGTAACTGCTTCAAAGAAGGTTATGTGTTCAAATCCTTACTCCCCCACCCCTTGTACTTATAAAACCATGTAAAATACCAAAAGAACATAATGTTTCTCACCAGTCCATTGTTCTCCTATTTTATTGGCAATGTTAGGCTGTTAGCTGAATGTGTTGCTTAGCATTTAATAGAACTGAAATACCTGTGACCACTTCTAATTCTCTTATGTTGGTATTACAAATTCTCCCATTCTAAATCTTTGAATGCGTGGAAAAATTCATATCAAGTAGCCAAAAATTTCAGATATCTTATTTTACAAAACTTAGGAAATAGTTAAATTATTAGATTCTTGGTAAGTGCTAGATGTATCAAAACCTACAAATTCAACAAAAAATTGGCACAGATACATTCTAGAGAGTGATGCCAAGAAGTAGTAAATACTCCAGATATTTGAGGAAGCAGAATACATACAACATAGAAAGCACCCAGCAACACCAGTAAAAAAAGAGCAATTATAGATGTCTCCAGAGGTAAAACCATAAGCCTCTTCTCAATCTTTGACTTGCTAGAAGGCTTAGAAGCTTTTTCCATATTCTCCTTCTCCTTCTTTTTGTTCCTCCTTGAAGGTCGTTCTTTCACTGGCTCATCAATTTTATCAGTTTTTACAACATTTTGGATAACATCACCAGATGGTTCAGAACCAGCATCTCCTGCCTTAATTGTGCGTGGCATAAATGAAATGTTACTCCACCAGCTGATTGGGCAATTTGCTCATATTGAATCATTAAATTAATATATAAAGTATATTACTTACATCAATCTGGTCACTCTGTGATGCACCGGGTAACTGAAATTTGATCGAACGCGTAAAAACAGTGAAAGCTTCAGAAAGAGCAATGCCGGACATTATGCAAGCTGCTGGAGCAAGAACAAGCATTAATCGCACCTGTAATAGTGACAAACAAAGAGTTCAATTTAGTAAACTGGTTAAAAGGAATATACATATGGCTGTCGCCTGTCGCTATTCTGTGATTACCATAACACCGGAAAAATACACTGATGTCACAATGTAGAGGATCACAAAGGAGCTTGCATCAGATAGTGGCAAAAAGCATGCCTGGAAAGTATTGAAACCAGTAAATAATATGAGAAATATGGAACAAAATTTCCTAATTAAACATGGTACATTGACATCCTCAAGTAATATTAATTAATTATGGAGAACTTACGACAATGCCAGCTGGAACCAAGAATGCTAATACATTAATGTCCATAAAGTAAGAAGGCCAAGTAGGTGGCTGATGTTCACTAACACTGGCAATGATTGGTATGTACTTGCTTGCATAAGTTCTACACAACTCAAAAGATAAAAATTGGAGGGGAGGAATGTCAGCGTATATAGTTCCGGAAAAACTGAAAGCAAAAATCTTAATGGTCGACACATATGAAACTAAAACAAAAACGGGTATTGAATATCTAAAATTACATATAATCAAGTAAACATTATATTAGAGCACTAAAAGCCAATGCCAAAAGTAAAGATTATGTTCAAATTGAAAAAAGAGTAAATTGCATCATGGTGGCCAGTAAAATTAATTTTTGCCATTTTGATGGCCAGTATTACAAATCTTGCACTCTAATGGCTCGAAATTGTTTTTTTTAATATTTAAATAACTTCCGTCTATCTCCCGTTAAAAAATAAAAGCACCGTTAGTGACTATTATTAAACAGAAGGGTATAATTGTCTTCTTTTATACTTTCTGCACCACCTCCTTTATGAGCAATAGAGCATACACACATAAATAGGCTTGGTATTTCTCAAGCTCATCCTCTAATTTTAAGAAAAACTGACAATAGATAACAACACAAATCATCATCAATGGCTTCACTCACAAAAACTTCATCCTTATCAATCTCTTGTCACTATACATTTCTTAGGCCATTTTCGAAAAGCCCATCAAATTTTTAATCAGGCTAATTCCCCTAGCACTACTGTCTGGAACCAAATAATTAGTGGTTATTCGATGACCCGAATGCCTCGTGAGTCGATTAAGGTTTATAGTAGAATGGTAGGTAGTGGAGTGAATGCGAATGAGTACACGTATTCGCATGTTGTTACTGCATGTGTCAAGGCGATGGCGTTGAGAGAGGGAATGCAGGTTCATGGGAGGGTGGTTTTGTGTAGTGGGTTTTGTGGAAATGTGGTGGTGAATACTAATTTGGTGAATATTTATGTGATGGGAGGGAGGGTTTGTTGGGGGAGGCGCGGAGAGTGTTTGATGAAATGTGTGAGAGGAATGTGGTTACGTGGAATTGTTTGTTATCGGGGTACGTTAGGTGGGGGGAGATTGATGAGGCTTGTAATGTTTTTGATGAGATGGTGGAGAGGAATGTTGTTTCTTGGACAACTATGATTGTTGGTTTTGTTCGAAATGGGAAGTGTACGCGAGCGTTGTCTTTGTTTCATGAAATGTGGAGAGGCTGTGAGAAATTTGATCGGGTGACTTTGGTTGCGGTATTGTCAGCTTGTGCTGAATTAGGTGATTTGAGATTGGGAAGGTGGATTCACTCTTATTATGTACGTGGGAATTTGGATGTTGAGAACGAAGAGGAGTTCGTGCCATTACATAATGCGCTTGTACATATGTATGCTAGTTGTGGTTTTGTTAATGGATCTTTTAAAGTATTCAAAGCGATGCCAAGGAGAAGTACTGTTTCTTGGACAAGTATGATAATGTGGGTTTTGCAAAACAGGGTCATGGAGAAGAAGCTATTGAGGTTTTTCGGTGGATGCAAGGATGTGGAGATAATGATGTTAGACCTGATGGGATAACACTGCTAGCGGTTCTGCGTGCTTGTAGTCATGCTGGTCTTGTTGAAGAGGGGCGATATTTTTTCAAATGTATTCAAACCTGGGGTATTCAGCCATATATAGATCTGTTACTACTCATATAGCGGTTAGTACTTAATTAAGGACTATAATACCCCTGTCAAACTAACTCCGTTTAGGCCAAGATGACGGAAGTCATTTAAATGTTTAAAAAAACAATTTCGAGTCCTCATAGTGCAAGATTTGCAGCATTGGCCATCAAAGTGCCAAAAATTAATTTTACTGGCCACCATGGTGCAATTAACTCTTGAAAAAATCCTGTAGAATTATAAGCAGCAGCGTACTTAATAAATGCCCATACACAAATTACAGATAGGAGTGTGAAACCCGATCTTATAAGCACTGTCACTTTCATGAGGCACTTTGCTTATGTGACCATAAGTAAGAAATAAATAGTGAGGATAATAGTGCCGGCCGTTCCCATCTCCAGCATTTAAAAAAAAATATGCGACCTTGACCAGATCATGACATATCATGTTAATGTCTGTACAGGCACTTCATATAGTTGCCAAAATGAACTACTATGCCACTGAGTTGAGGAATTTACAACTGGCTATAATATCATCTAGCTAGTTATAATAAGACAATTTTATTAAAGCAAATAAAAAAATTTAATTCAACCAAATGTAGTCCATGGAAAGACTAAGCAACTCTATCCTGACGAGGTACTTTCTAGTAGCAGATTACTCAAATCAAATCGAAAAAGTTTTAGGTGGATAATACATGAGCTGCTACCTGTTCAACTTCCCCAAAAGCTTAAGGTGTTGGTGAATGCTCAAACCACTTAATGAACTTATATCTTTTAATACTCCACCTCACACAAAATCCCAATTTTTTTGGGACCCCATTTTTGGGATTTACGAGCCCACAAACATAACCATACTGTTCGAATCAGATATGACAGAACACTGGCGGTAACAGGACTCTAGACCACTCAGTATACCAAAGCTCTAATACAATGTTAGATGACCAACTCTCCTATAAGTTTAGGTGTTGGAAAAGCCACTAAATGAATTTCATACCTCATCACATGGGTACTGCAGAAAATTTACTGAAATGAGTTAAGAATGTGAAGCTTACGGATCAAGCAAGCTTAAACTCCGTCCACTCCATCCTTTCGTAGGACTGGAAGCTACCAGGGCAACAAGCACAGCTACCACAGCACAACAAACAACCCTGGAAAATTATCAGGGGTAGATAAAAGTCAGTTACAAGGCATATTGCATTGTCATTTATGTCTACAAGTGCAGAAACAAGGAACCACCCACAACTTGCACCCTACTGACAGTAGAGCTACAGTTATTTTTGGTTTATAACTTAATATTACTCTAATGAATCCAGTAAACGTCAAGAAATATTAAGTTATACTGGATTCATTAGAGTAAATATTACTCTAATGGTTTATAACCCATCTTTTACTTTGCAATCATCTATTATTTATCAACTAATACTGTTGCCACCGTCGAAAAATTACAACTTGAAGGCAAAAGAAACTTACAGCCCAACCGATACAACAAGAGTAACCGCAACTTTGAACATCTTTGGGGAGAGAATTCCTTTTATATAATATGCTAGTGCCACCACATGGATAATAATAAAAACCTGCATATGAAATATTGATTACGTTAAAGAAATAATAAACCAACTTGTAAGATTGAAACTAATGTCAAAAAGTAAAACAACTGACCAGCCAAACAAACAAATCATTGTGGAATACAAGGAATATTTGTAAATTATAATCACATAAAGCACAAGGATTGGCAAAAGCTTCGTTTCGAGCTTCGTAAACTTTATTTAATATTTTTACACAATAATTCAAAAGCTTCATTCCGAGTTTCGAGCAATTTGCTGGTTAACGTTGCTGTCATTAACTGGTGATTTTAGCTGAGACCTAGAAGGTGATATAGATGAAAAAAATCCAAAATGCATCTGCTAATATGACAACAAACAAATCATATACACAATCTAAGATTTTGATATAGTGCCCTATTTTATAGTATATAGACATCAAAGCTTTCCACGTTAAAGTCAATCATTTGTAATACACTTGGCTGGATTTCAATAAATAATCTATGATTTGTACTAATATATATAAGGTCAGGTTCAAATTAGAACTTAAAACGAACACTACCTTTGGATGTGTATTTAATCAGCAGCTCGTAGTTATTCGTTCTGCTGCAGTACAAAATGTGTTTTGTTCTGATGTAGGACACAATTTTCTTTTTGTAAATTCTACAGCCGAACACTATACTTCTTTCGTAGATCATAATTATTATTTTTTTTTAAATAATTTTATCATTTGCATAAAACAATCTCTTTCTTATTCTTGTAAAAAAGATTTTAAAAATTAATTAGGCAAAAAAAACTTTAATAATAAAATACAATATTATGTTTACAAAAGACCATATATCAGTTGTAAGCGATAGATAGATACTTATGTGTAGCTGATCTACTTCTACTTAAATTTTTTCCCAAGTAATATAATTTAGTCGCATGACACATTTAATCATCATAAATAAGTGTACATAATTGAGCAATATGTTTCTTACCAAAAATGATGCAAAATGCTCTGATGTCAGGACAGCATTGAAACCAACAACAGGAACCAATGCAGCTAGCAAGGTTCCTAAAACAACCTGTGCATAAGACAATAATATAAGTTAGAATGAGCTACAATTGAGTAGTGATCTAAGTATAATTTGGAACTTAAGAGCATCTCCAAGAGCCTCTCTACTCTAGCTCTTAACTCAAAAAATGAGGAGAGAGAATAAAAATGTTGCTCCAAGAGACTCTTAGTGGCTCTTAAAAACACTAAGAGCCTCTTCTCTCTCCTCATTTCTAAGAGCCACTAGTAGCTCTTAACTTGTATTTTAATAATAAAATCTTCATGTCTACCAATTTTTGCACAACTTTTGGTTATAGTGGGGTTGATTTATGAATAAATTATAAATAAAGAGCTAATATAAAGAGCATTGTTGGAGTTTGACACATAAACCAATGTAATAACTTGTTAAGCACCATTTAATTATATTATTTTTAAGAAAGAATGTAGGAGGCTCTTGGAGATGCTCTAAGAGCATCAAATAGAAAATTTCTGCCTACTTCAACAGTTTAAATCTTTTAAAAAATGAAAAGGCTACATGTACATTAAAAGACCACAACAAGTGATAAGGATAGAATCACTAAACACCACAAAGCAAAAGCTACACATTTACTATAGCAGCGCAGATGTCACCAGAGTCAAGCATAATTAAAAAATGAAAATTTAAAAATGGCGGCAACAAGTGAATGGAACAGAACCAATAAAAGCTATCTGTACATAGGACATCAGATGGTACCTCCTGCAGATCATGAGCTAGCACTCCATACATATTACCACGTTCATATTGTCCCACAGAAAAGGGAAAGCACGGTCACTTAATCTTGATCAGTGCATAATATTTCTAATAGTACAGATTTGCACATTCATTGTCCTCTCATCTCTTCTTTTATCTTGCCTATATTTTATGCAGGCACGTTAATTCTCATGTTCAATCATCCTATAATTTCCTTAGCTCACTCCAAGTAATCTTATAATTCTTAAGTTTGAGGCAAGTCAAATGACTTATCGAACCAAGTTTGCTGATCCATTAATCTACACTACTAGCAACATTTGATGTACAAATACATCTTAGATGTGGTTCAATTTTCACAGAAGTACTACTTACAAGTGGACAATATGCTATGTATAGCCGAGAAGAATAGCGACCAGTCACGATGCAAAGAAGCGCATGCATTGGAATCAGGTTAATAATGAAGGTGTATCCTCCCCAAGAACAGACCTGGAAGTATGACGTGGAAACTGATGTAAGTTACAAGTCTAAAGATATAGTACGAGTCAAAACACAAGTACAAGAACTGGTTTAAGCAGCACCTATAATATTAGAAGATATAGCTCACCATGTAGAAGTAAGCTATTGCATTTAAAGTTGCATAGAAAAGTGATCCCGTATTCAAGGTCTGCAAAAAATAAATATTAACTTATCATCACAGAGTAACAGTACAAATGACAATTGAGGTCCAAACCTTAAGTAACCTTTGACAGGGAAAATATAGGAATGATCAAACCATCAGCCATGAGAAATTTAATTAGAGAGGATGATAAGCACAGCTTTACATGAATCCAACCTTTATATAAAGATAGAAAGTGAAGATAAGGGCAAATATAGCTACAGCTTCATTGTCATAGCTTCCAGCAACAGATCGAGATATATAGGATGGAACCTGCATACAATAACATTATACAGATAAATATGTATAAATGATAATATTCGATATTTCTATTACAATAAAATTTTGATTATGTAAAAACATTTTAGAACATATATTTCTTCGAGTAAGTGGACAACCAAACTATCAGCTTTAAAGGGTGTTCTGATTCATACAAGTAGATGACTATTCGCAAAGCACAATCAACCCAAGGGAAATAATACAATTAATATAATATAAAAAAATGGTTCGATATTTTAGGATAGCAGTAGGCAGGAACGATAGTTGTGATTGAGAACTTCCTAAATGCTATTCTGAATTGTTGCCTAGTTTCCACTTTATCAATTCATGATGTAAAGGTAATTTAGCATGGGATTTCCCTACGAAGTGGTTCCTACTCACCAGTACATATATGGCATGTCATCAACATAATTTTTCTTCACTAAAAGTTCAAACAAAATAGTCTAAAAACAGAAAAACAAAATTGAAAAAACATCCTTCTATTGAAGGGAGATTTACCATGGCCAATAGAGCTGCTGCGGCGAGTCCTGCGCCTGTGCCCTTGACCTCCTGGATAGATGTCATGACATAAAGTGGGGATCCCAGTCAAACAAGTTAATAATCTAGCCAATGAATGTAGGTACCGTCTAGAAAACAAATATATCTCGTCAGAAAACAAACCTTTGTCAAAAAGTAGGTTGCCCAGGCAGCAAAAGCAGAGAATATGGGAGCAGTGAAGACACAAACAGTCTCCACAGATAATGGAATATTCAAAGAATTTAATATCCTGGAAACCCATAGACTTTAAATGGTTAGCTTCAGAGCAGTTAGAGGAAAGCTACTATTATTGACTCGTATTAAGCACATGGATATTAGCATTGATCACAAATACACACCACCACAGAGTTCCTGCTGTTAATGTTAATCCAGGGTAAACAGTTCCACCAATTACACGACCAAGAGGATACCTTTAAGACAAAAAAAAAAGGGGGACATTGTCACCCAGTAATAATTTAACCAAGAGAATAATCTAAATTTACGAACTTTCTTCAAAGAATGATAATAATAGTTACCAGGTCCGATCATCAAACCAGTTCCAGAAGTCATATATTCCATTCTTTGTAAGAAACTGAAATCAGCAAACATTCTTATACCCATAAAAAAAACATGCATTTTAAATATCTAATAAAGTCATCTCTTGAAAAAGGTAAATCAGATAATAGGATCATTATTAACTTCCCCTTTAGTTTAAAAAATATTGTGTCTAGAATTTGGTTATAAATGTAACTGAAGCCTGAAATCCAGTATCAGCATTATTAAAATATTATCTCAATCAGCTCAGCACCTTTGAGTAGAAACGAAACAGATGATTAGGGATGGTTTCTTGTTCTTTTGATAAGTGATTGGAAAATATTAGATAACTTATAACACAAAGCGAGGAAAGAAATCCTATTTCCGATTTCACTTCTAACCGAGAAGTCTTTTAGCCTATCTAAAGGATGTGCCAATACATCTAATGATCTAAAACCCCACCAATCACACACGCAAGGCAATACCATAGAAAGCCTTTGTCAAAAAATAAATTCTACACAAAGACCCTCCTGACCCACTTTTTCTTTCATTTTGGGTAAAATGACCTTCTTGCCCAAAAAGACTTTTACTTATTTACACCATCACTTTTTCAACGATAGAAATGTTTAAGAACTACATTGTAGACTACATACTAAGTATATAAGATGTAAAACATAAAACACCACATAACTAAATTAGTAAAAGTGTGAAACACAAAGTGAAACATACTGTATATAAAAATTTAAGAGCAAAGCAAGGCCAATAATATTAAACTGGAAACATGGTACAAGTCATGTTTAAATTAAAATAAACATCTGCAATGATATAATTCCCTGTAGAATAAAGAAATTTTGATTGTAGGATAATTTAAAAAAAGGGCTACTGAAAGCTAGTATTGGTACTTGGTAGTTAACTTATCTTTCTTTCAGCGACATGTTGGAACCAAGAAAAATTTGACTACGAACTATCGTAATTGTTGCCACGCTACAATCTATAAATCAACATTTATGAAGTTGTTGCTACGCGAAATTTAGGAAACTATCTACAGACCCATCAAAACTTTATCATATATCCTGATTTGACAATCCGTTCTTAGATTAATAGTTTGACAAAAAAAACCATGCACATGTAGATGTATTCATACACATTCATCATCTATGGAGAATAGAGAATTGAGGGAGAACACCAATCCAGTATACCGAAAACCATGTGAATTAAGCTTATGACCAAAGTAAATATAAAGAGAATATAATAAACACTTTGTAGAGAAAGAATTATGGGCCAATAAGCTTCCGTATTACTTTTTAAAAAGAATCCTTATCAGCATGCTATAATATTAAGAGTTTAAGTTCTATTAAAAAATATCATCACAGCGAGTTGATGGTATGATCAGTTGAAATTCGAACATGCATAAATACAAATAAAGGGGAATATGTCTATTTTACTTTTATTGAAACTTGACCTTGCACATTGAATAAGTTAAATTACTTAAATATTATCATTGTTTACATATTATTCATTCTATTATCTCTCTCGTATGGCTAACCAGAGCGTAATTCACACCTTATGTCTTTAATATACTGAAAAATGTTCACCTTCAATTCTTTCTTCATTTCTCCGCAGATGATAGTACGCATAAATTGACATAAGCATGTTTTTTTTTTTCTTTTCAAATAAGGATATATGACAATGTTTTGATGAATAATTATTTACTGACAATTTCCTAAATTTGGTGGTAGCCACAAGTTCAGAAATGTGGATCTCAAAAAATGAAATAACGCAACAATTAAAAGAGTGCATAGCTAGATTGTTAGTGGTTAGTTAACTAGCAGTACTAGTTGAAGAAATATTGTAAAATTAGAATTTCCGTGTTAAAGAATGATAAATGTTTCGGGTGGAGTTATAAAAGAAAGGGGGAGGGATAAAAAGAGTACCTGAGTGACTCTGTAATTGAAATAAGGATCAAACTCATGAATAACACTCTCATATTTAATAACCTGCAAACAAAAAACAAATAATCATATTAATATCCATCTTAAAAAAAAATGAAACGGATCGGATCTAAAAATTAAAAAGAAATGCAGGCCTACCGAGAAAAGACGGATGGAGAAAGCGAGAACGCCGATGAGAAGGAGAATGAAGAAACACAGGACGTTGCCAAATGCGTAACGTAGGGTGGAGTCTTCGGGGGCCGCCATTAACGGCCAATCCAAAGCCTTTGTAATTTGCTGTGTGTGTGTGTGTGTGTGTTTTTGGTAGTAGGTCTCTGGTCTCTGTGAAGACGAAGGGGAGACTTGTTTGTAGCAGGCCTAGCTCACTTCTCCCTTTTCTTTTACTTTTTTACCTTTTTCTACCCCCCATTTTACCCCTCGTAATAAACTTTCCAATTTTTTATTACGTTGGAGTATTTCTTTCAGATTAAAGATTTTTTCATAATAATTAATTTTTTTTACAAAAATACTGTTTTTCTAAAATAATTTACAAAAAAAGCTGATTCTTAGAAAAATATTTGTTAAAAAGAATAAAAATTGCAACCATATTCAAAACAGACATCAACCAAAATCAAAGAAAGATGCAATTTTAAAATTAATTACTAAAATCATTTTTGGTTACATTATATGTTACTTAATAAGTTGCACATGTTAAATCAAATGCAATCAAAATTAATCTCAGAAGCAACCAAAATTAATCTAAAGGCAACCAAAAATAACTTCAATTACTTTTCAAGAAAATCGTAAAAACAAGTTTCATTTTATTGTTTTGGTTATAAACCGTAATTTTACAAATATTTTCAAAAAATTGTAAAAAAGTAATAGAAAAAATAGAATTTTTGATAATTTCTCTAAATAAATATATAGAACCAATTATCTATTTTTTCATTATTTATTATATTTCATGTTTTAACATATAAATATGTTGAATGTTGTTTTTTCCAAAGTAATTTATAATAAAAATTCAAAGGATGAAATCCCCAAATACCCACCTTTTCAAACCAAATAACCAAAATACTCACCTGCGTATCAGTTCGCCCAAAATACCCATTAGCTGCGCATTTCCAACATGGGTCGCCCCGAACACGCATGAACAACATGTAACAGCCCCAGATCCGGGGTCGGGGACCTGGTCGTTACGGTTTCATTTTCCATAAATAATACTTGCACTTGAATCAAAATAAATAAACTGCATGCTATGATCCCGCAATAATATCACATCACACAACCAGTTATAGTCCCAGAGATGATTGAAATAAGTCTCTAATCATAGGATCCACAAGTTATAAGTTATTACAACCCAAAATGATTACAGCATAATTTAATAGTTTCTGCCGTTGATTAACATAGGTTATACATATAGATCAGTCTGATAAACAACAGCTGCCAGCCTAGACTACTGGTTGCTCCTACCTCAGCAATGGCGACTATGATATCAGCGGGCAATCCTACGACTACTGTCACCTGCTTGCGCCGAGTGCGCCTTACACGGGTCATCAGACCTAGCTGTTGTTGTGATATAATGGATAAAGCAAGGGTGAGCAATAGCCCACCAAAATAATATGTAACTGAATAACAATAATATATAACAGTTCTAAAATATCATTGAAACCATATGCCATGCATTAACGAACATAGTGCTAGTATAATGTAAAAGATGAAGTTACGAGGTGTAAAGCCCCGTATATTTTTTTATTATATATTAGATATTAAATAATTTTTGATTAGATATTTCTTTTATTTAGAAATTCTTTTCGTAGAAATTATTCGATTAAGGATAAGATTCGTTATTAATAGAAAGAAGCGTGTAAATATTTTAGTGAATCGATATCTTTTTATTTATGTTAATTATGTGTATTAGAATATTTTATTTTAAGTATTACTTGGAGAGGTTGTACGAAAGTTTTAGAATTACCTATTATAATTTAGGGTTCTAATAGGCCTATATAAGAAACCCCTTAGACAACCAAAACACTGTACAGACTCTCGGCTTCGATAGGTACGATCTTTGTCCTGCTCTTATTCTGACAATTCATTGATTTTGATGCCATGTATTTGTCTTGTATTCATGTGTTAAGTAGTAACCAAGCATGCCAATTATTAATAGTTTCATGCATCCTTATATGTATTTGTCTAATTGCGATTAATTTGTTTAAAAGGAGGCCATGCTAAATTGAAGGTTAAGCAGCATATGCATTGTTAAAATTGGTGGACATCATAGCTACGGTCACAAATTGAATTAGGATGCACATATTCAGTTTATGGTGATTAATGATGTTCTGTTTCATTAATTTAATTTAAATGTTACTGTTCGCACTTATTCACGCAAGAGAACGTGGTCAACAAGTAATACAGGGTAAATAGGATTCGTTCCCACAGAGACTTGAATTGTTCGTTTTAGTTCACTTATACACCAGCTTATGATTTACACTCACTGCCAAGACAATCAAAAATTTGGTTTTGATTAACTAATGATTAATTAACAACTATGAAAATTACGAGAGAATAACTGAACGATTAACTTATATTAAACAAACATGGGATTTCAACTTCATTAACCACTTCATCCAGAATCTTATGCCTCTTTAGCCTAGCATGTGACAGGTTTGATTACTGATTAGATGCACTAAACTGATACACACCAACTTTCGTTGCACATATACCATCCTACTGATCATCCACAATTGATAGAAGTCAAGTAGTCACCAAATATGCATAGTTCCTACATGTCTATAGCAATTGAACACATACCGGTTAAGAATCAAGCATTCATAAAACCACATAGTCAGTGCAAGACGGTGAGAATTACACCACAAATTAATACATGTTCTTCGCATGCAAAAACCTATGCTAGCATGAATTGTTCTAAACCCTAGATCCACTTTCGCATTCACCAGGATTAAACAAACAATTACAGGTGTTCGCGACTCACCTATAACGAATAAGCGTAATCATACTAGGAAATCAATACAATCAATCACACACCAAGCCATAAAAAACACTTAATTACTAGAATCCATAGAAAAATCCATTAAAATCCCATGATAACGAATTAGCCCATAATCGACCTAATCGCCATCATGGGTTCAAGTGTAAACATGATTGAAAAAGAGATACGATAAACCAAACAAGAGTAGTAAAAGAGTATACGAAAACAACCGAGCATTCAACGCAATAGGAGATTACAAATATGAAAAGAAAACTAGGAAACCCCCAAAAAAGCTTGATGCTCTCCTAATGGTTCTTCTCTCTCTAAAAATCCACGCTTAGAAAATAATACGATACTTCTTGATAATTAGGGCTTTCCCCCAATAGTACATAATAAAATGGGCTTCCAAGACACAAGGCTGAACATCTCGTCCGAACTGGCCCTTCCGAACAAGCCCAACAACAGAAAATTAATATTTCTCAGTCCACCAGGGCGCGGGCGCGCTCTATACAGGCGTGGGCGCGCCTGGCCCCCCTGTCCAGAATTTCACTTTCGCTTCGTTCCTCTGTTGGCTGCTGCACAGTGCTCCGATATGCTCCCTGGCCGACATGCTATCTCAGCCTTCGACACTTCCAGCTCTAATCCATCCGAAACACGCAATTCCACCACCTTATTCCTCAAACGATACTCTGCACACTAAAAACAAGAAAACACATCAAAAGACACTAAACACTCGGGCACAAGCGGTCAATTTAAGCCAAAATGGAACGTATTTAGTGGACATAAAGTCCACTAACACACCCCCAAACTTAAATGATGCTTGTCCCCAAGCATAAACAGACACTAAACAATCCAATGAAGTGCAATGCATGAATGCAACTAACATGAAAAATGCAAGTGATCCCCTTCAAACCAACCAAAACCAACAAGCAAGCAAATACTCAAAGAAATGCAACTAAATCAAAATAGAGCTCGCCTAAATCCCCGTATACTAACAGTACATGGACAGAAACGTGCACGCGTGCTGTGCTCATCAGAGATACCCCCAAATCAAACCAAAACCATACCTATTCTTAGCCAAACTACCACCAGGTTTAAAAACAGAATGAACGTTAGACACAAGATCCCTCCAGATACACCGCCATAGTCCACTTGAGTTGACAAGAAATCATGCTTAATTACTAACACATATGACACATAACACTATATATACAACGCATGCTTATTTAACCGTGCAATGGATGAGACCCCTAAAGGCTTATACAATAATACCCATGTAACGAGCGTTAGGTCAGTGGATCCCAGACTATAAAAGCCTTAGGTCACTAGGCACAAAGTCCCCTCGTACTTAATTGCTCGAGTATTAAAGAGCTCACCCTGGTTAATATTGCAATTACACACTTTACACGACTTTTTTTTTTCTTTTTCATTTTTTTTTACTAGAGACAATCTGGAGTGAGAATTCTCATCTCCAACCCTAGACCACTCATATAAATATGAGCCGGCTACTAGCCATTTGACACCTATTTATTAATACTATTCACAATTATCATGAATTTCTTTGTTTCCCCCAAACTTATACTTAAGTGTTCCTTCGCTTTCAAGAATCTATCAAACATTCTAGGTTTAAACTAGGTGTTAAATTTTAGCAACCAAACAGACATGGCCGGTCCAATTCAAAAGCACTCAATGAGACTGTGATTGTGTAAAAATTTTTGTTTCTGAACAAGCAAATCAGTTTCATAAGAACTATAAAGCAACCCTCTACTCATCATTAATGCACTCAATCAGACACCTACCTACCAGTCAGAATTAGTTCGTTCTAAGGGATCATGGAAAATGCATGAATGCATGAATTATGCTATGCAATCTGGAATGCCACTACATGACTCACAATTAAACAATATGCATGATACATGATGAACAATTTAAACAATACGCATGATAATACTACACTACATGTCCTATATGCATCTAACTACTAATCACAATCTTCATTTCCCACCCCCACCCCCAAACTTAAAATCTTCAATGTCCCCATTGAAGGCAAGAAACAAAGAAAGTGCACAGAGATACCTCAATCATCAGCAGGATCACCCTCCTCGGGTGAGTCCGGTGGTGGATAAACAACTCCATCTCCATACTGAGGCCAAACAACCTCAACCCCTGTAGCTAAAAATGCCGTGCCCAAAGCCTGTGCCAGATCATCAGCAAAACGGCTCTGCCTCTCATCAACAGCATCTATCCGCCTAGCAAGCCTCCTGAAGTGAGACTCGGTCAAACCAGTACTCTCACTCACCACACCCCTCCGTGCTCTCGAAGGACCAGCCCTAGCCTCCTGCTGCGGACGTGGTGGAACATCACCACCCAGAATGTAACCCAAACCTCACTGATGTGGCTCACCACCATCCCACTCAGCCAACCTAGCAATAGCCGCCTTATCAATGCAGCTAGCTGGCAACTGTAACTGCTCATCTGCTGGCCAACGAATACCCACATCTAAACACAATCGAACAACTACTGAGCCATAAGGAATTGCTGCAGTGGAACCCCCTTGCATGAACCTGATCATGTTCCGATGAATAACACTACCCACATCGATGTACCTTTCATTCACAATAGCCCACAAAAGAATAGCTCTCTCCACAGTCACCTCATGAGAATGCGAGGATGGTAATATGTTTGCACAAATAAACAAATTCCAGGCCTTAGCATACCTGTTCAAAGTAGAAGCTGGAAAAGTAATCGGCTCAGTCGACCCCGCCCTGCGCTTCCATTCAGTGCCCGGAACTGTCATCTGCCTCAGAATGGCCTCAAGATCTACATCCCCACGGCCTTTCACCCCATAATCCTCTTCACCAGGTGTAGGTGCTGGAACAGCCAAAACCCTAGTGATGGCAGCAGGAGTATAATCGACCACATGGCCACGAATTGTAGAATACCCATTCTTCAGTTTCTTCGCATTAGCATAAAACTCTCTAGCGATACTCAAAGGTACCGCCTCAGCCACCTCACACACCGTATCCCATCCCCGCCTCATAATCATGCCCACCAGATCTCCATCCAAGATGCCCAGAGTAAAACCCTTCTCTTTGACCACTGGCTTGGTCAACAATCGTGTAAATTCTTCTTGAGCCTCCGGTGAATAATCACTAAAGGTCACAGATCTTCTTGTTCTCTTAGAAGCCATGGAATTGATGGGAAGAAGTTTGTGTGTATAGGTTGGATTGTGTTTTGAGAGATTTGGATGAAAGTAGTGGCTAGGGTTTGTAGTTGTAGAAGTGGTGGAGTGGGTTTGTGTTTATATAGGTTAAAAACCCCCAAAAACTGATTTCCCCTCTTTAATTTTCTGTTTTTGTTTTTCTTTTTCGTTTTTTTTAACAACAGACTGCAGCGCGCCCACGCCCTGTGCAGCGCACCCGCGCTTCCTCTCAGCAATTCACGCGCGCCCGCGCCCAAACTTTCTGCCCAGATTTTTTTTTTCATTCTTGTACAACAAAACGTAGGTTGCCTCCCACGAAGCACTTCTTTTACGTCAGTAGCTTGACGTGACTTCCATGATTCACTCAGTAGTTGCAAGAATCGCGGTTTCAGCTCCACGATTCGATACCTCACCAAAGTACGGTTTCAATCTCTGACCATTGACTTTGAAGGACTGATCAGGTGATTTCTCAAAAATTTCAACCGCGCCATGCGGAAACACGGTTTTAACAACAAAAGGCCTTGACCATCTCGACTTAAGCTTTCCTGGAAACAGACGAAGGCGAGAATTAAATAACAACACGGTTTGGCCAGGAACAAATACCTTGTTGACTAGACGACGATCATGCCATCGCTTCACTTTTTCTTTGTAGAGTTTATTGTTCTCATAGGCTTGCAAGCGAAACTCGTCCATCTCATTGAGTTGTACCATTCTCTTCTCACCCGCGGCTTTAAGATCAAAATTTAGCTTTTTCAAAGCCCAATAAGCCTTGTGCTCCAATTCTGCCGGCAAATGACAAGCTTTCCCATAGACAAGCTGATATGGCGACATACCCAAAGGTGTTTTATATGCCGTTCGATAAGCCCAGGCGGCTTCATCGAGTTTTAGAGACCAATCCTTTCTTGAAGGACTCACCACCTTTTCCAGAATACGCTTGATTTCACGATTAGACACTTCAACTTGGTCGTTGGTCTGAGGATGGTATGCTGTAGCTACCCGATGATTGATATTATATCTGGCCATAAGATTAGTGAACTTGCGATTGCAAAAATGAGTGCCTTCATTACTGATAATGACTCGAGGAGTGCCAAATCTGGTGAAGATGTTCTTCTGAAGGAAATTAAGCACGACTTTGGCATCATTGGTCGGGAGTGCTTTGACCTCAACCCATTTAGAGACGTAATCAACGGCTAGTAAGATATATTGATTGTTGCATGAGGAGATAAACGGTCCCATGAAGTCGATTCCCCAAACATCGAAAATTTCCACTTCCAACATTACATTAAGGGGCATCTCATCCCTCCTCGATATGTTACCAACATGCTGACAACGGTCACACCTTAAGACATACTGATGAGCATCCTTAAAAAGAGAAGGCCAATAGAAACCCGCTTGAAGAATTCGAGTTGCAGTCTTCTCACCTCCATAGTGGCCTCCATATGTCGTGGCGTGATAATACCTCAGAATAGTCTCTGTTTCACTGTACGGCACACATCTTCTAATAACCTGATCAGCTCCCTGTTTAAACAGATATGGTTCGTCCCAACGATACCATTTGACTTCATGCAAGAACTTCTTCCTTTGTGCATAAGAAAGCTCGGGTGGAATCACTTGACTAACCAGAAAGTTCACAATGTCTGCATACCATGGCTCTTCTTCTTGCACCCTAAACAATTGCTCATCCGGGAAGAATTCATTAATGATGGTACCGTCTCGAGAGGATTTACCAGTGTCCTCCAGTCGAGAAAGATGGTCAGCTACTTGATTCTCTGTCCCTTTTCTATCCTTAATCTCCACATCAAATTCTTGTAACAGAAGTACCCAACGAATCAACCGAGGTTTGGAGTCCTTTTTAGAGAGCAGATATCTAATAGCCGCGTGATCCGTGTACACCATTACCATTGTACCGAGCAAGTAAGAACGAAATTTTTCAAAACCATAGACTATGGCCAACAGCTCCTTCTCAGTAGTGGTGTAGTTCAACTGAGCCTCATTAAGGGTCTTACTTGCATAATAAATCACATGAAACACTTTCTCTTTCTTTTGACCAAGAACGGCCCCCACTGCATAATCGCTAGCGTCACACATCATAGTGAAAGGTTCACTCCAATCAGGAGCAATGATCACTGGTGTTGAAACCAATTTCTTTTTCAGAGTCTCGAAAGCGGTCAAACATTCTTCGTAAAATTTAAAAGGAACGTCCTTTTCCAAGAGCTTACACAACGGTTTGGAGATTTTTGAGAAGTCTTTGATGAAACGCCTGTAGAAACCTGCATGACCAAGGAAACTGCGAATCCCTCTCACTGAATTAGGTGGTGGAAGATTTTCAATTGTTTCTATTTTTGCTCTGTCCACCTCTAGACCTCTCCGTGACACCTTGTGCCCAAGGATAGTTCCCTCCTGCACCATGAAATGGCATTTCTCCCAGTTAAGCACTAGATTAGTCTCCACACATCTTTTCAGAACCGCACCCAGATTTTGCAAACATTCGTGGAAAGAACGACCAATTACAGAAAAGTCATCCATGAAAACTTCTACGGTCTTACCAATCATGCCTGAAAAAATAGCCGTCATACACCTTTGAAACGTGCCAGGTGCACCACACAAACCAAAAGAGACCCGCCGAAAAGCAAATGTACCAAATGGACATGTGAATGTCGTCTTCTCCTGATCCTCAGGAGCAATACAGATTTGATTATACCCAGAATATCCATCCAGAAGGCAATAGTACTCATGGCCTGCAAGTCTGTCTAGCATCTGATCAATAAAGGGTAAAGGAAAATGATCCTTCCTGGTGGCCTTGTTCAATTTCCGGTAGTCCATACAGATTCTCCAACCAGTGACTGTACGAGTGGAGATAAGTTCATTCTTCTCATTGGAGATTACCGTCATGCCCCCTTTCTTTGGCACACATTGAACTGGGCTTACCCATGAACTATCAGAAATGGGATAGATAATCCCTACATCCAACCACTTGATAATTTCTTTCTTCACAACTTCTTTCATGATTGGATTTAGACGTCTCTGATGTTCCACTGTTGGTTTACTCCCTTCTTCTAGTGGAATTTTATGTTGATAGTAAGCCGGACTAATCCCCTTGATGTCTGCAATAATCCATCCAATGGCTGATTTGAATTCTCTAAGAACTCTCAAGAGCTTGTCTTCCTCAGAATCTGACAGGTTAGCAGCAATAATCACAGGTAAAGTAAATGACTCACCAAGAGAGGCATACCTTAAGTGATCAGGTAGCGGTTTGAGCTCTAGAGTTGGAGCTTCTTCAATGGATGGTTTCAATCGCTGATGCGACCCCTTCAATTCAGATAGACCTAAAGATTCCACTGGTCTCTCAAATTTCCTTTGCCATGGAGTAGCATCAAGAAATAGCAGTTGCTCATCTGTATCATCTTCTTCCAATAAAGAATCACCAATCAGTGCTTTTTCCAATGTGTCATTCATGAGCAGATGCTCAATTTTTGATTGCACTGCCGACTCAACCAAGTCTATCTTCAAACACTACTCTTCTTCAGTTGGAAACTTCATAGCCTTAAAAACATTGAAGGTGACATTCTGATCATGCACCCTCATAGTGAGTTCTCCTTTCTGCACGTCAATCAAGGTCTGACCTGTGGCCAAGAATGGTCTCCCAAGAATGATAAGGATTTTCTTATCTTCTTCAAAATCAAGTATGACGAAATCCGCTGGAAAGATAAGTTTGTCCACTTTCACCAGAACATCTTCTACAATTCCTCGAGGGTAGGTGATTGAGCGATCAGCTAACTGGAGTGACATGTTTGTAGGCTTAGGCTCCGGAAGACCAAGTTGCAAGAAAACCGAATAGGGCATGAGGTTGATGCTTGCCCCTAAATCACACAAACACTTGTCAAAAGAAACATTCCCAATAATGCACGGTATGGTAAAACTCCCCGGATCCTTCAGCTTAGGTGGCAACTTTTGTTGCAAGACAGCACTGCACTCCTCCGTCAAAGCGACGGTCTCTAACTCCTCGAGTTTCAATTTCCTCGAAAGTATGCCTTTCATGAACTTGGCATAACTTGGCATTTGTTCCAGGGCTTCAGCAAACGGTAGATTTATGTGCAACTTTTTGAACACTTCCAAGAACTTTGCAAATTGCTTATCAAACTTTTGTTTCTGAAGCCTTTTAGGGAATGGCGGAGGCGGATAGACTTCCTTGCTAGCTTCCTTACTCTCTGAACTTGTTTTCCCAGCTGTCCTTACCTTTTCTTCCTCATTTGATGCCTTCTGAACGACCGGAAGACCAAAACTTGAAGAATGACCAGAATCCTCAGGTGCGCCCGCGCCCAAGGCTGCGCGCCCGCGCCCCTTTTCACTGTTCACAGAATTCTCAAGCTCTTCGTTAAGCTGATTTTTGACCTCCAGATCGTCTGTAACCTTTCCAGAACGCAACGTAACAGCGTGAATCTGTTCCTTAACCTCCTTTTTACCCGGATTAGCTTCCGTGTCACTAGGTAATTGCCCTTGAGGTCTGTTCAAAAGAGCATTGGCCAGTTGGCCAATTTGGTTTTCAAGAGTTTTCAAAGATACTGCTTGACTCTTGTACATCATTCGCAATTCTTCCATCTCTGACTTCTCATTCAACTGCACATGACTTCCTTGATGTTGTTGATGAAATCCAGGTGGATTGTATGGAGGTCTTTGGGCATAGGGTTGTTGATAACCCGAATTGTTGAACTGTTTCGAACCATACTGCTGACCCTGAGATGGTTGTTGCATGGTATTCTGATTGTTGCTCCAACTGAAGTTAGGATGATTCCTATTATTGGGATGATATGTGTTCAGAGCAGGTTGTGACGGCTTCTGATAATTGCTGACAAAATGTGCCGACTCACTAGAAATTGCACATTGATTAGTTTCATGAGCCCCTGCACATAATTCACAAACCATGGCAACTTGTTGAACCCCCACCTTAGCTAATGAATCCACTTTCATGGATAAAGCCTGTAGCTGAGCTTCTATAGCTGTTGTGGCATCCACTCCAAGAACACCTGCAACCTTACCTTGTGGAATACGCTGGGTCGGATTCTGATACTCGTTCGCAGCCATAATTTCAATCAGGTCATAGGCCTCTTCATAGCTTTTGGCCCACAGAGCTCCTCCAGATGCTGCATCGAGCATTGCTCGAGAATGGCTTAACCCATTGTAAAAACCACTGATGACCATCCAATCAGGCATCCCATGATGAGGACATTTCCGAAGCATCTCCTTGTACCTTTCCCAAGCTTCACACAGTGATTCACCAGAATGCTGACTAAATTGTGTAAGAGCATTCCTCATGGCAGCAGTCTTTGCCATAGGAAAGAATTTAGTCAAGAATTTTTGTGCCAGATCTTCCCATGTAGTGATGGAACCTGCTGGAAGTGAATGCAACCAGCTTTTTGCCTTGTCCCTCAAAGAGAATGGGAACAACCTTAGCTTGATAGCGTTCTCAGAAGCCCCGTTGGTTTTGAAAGTGTCACATATCTCGATGAAATCTATGATATGCATGTTAGGGTCCTCAACAGGTGAACCCCCAAACTGGACTGAGTTCTGGACCATTTGGATCGTGCCCGGCTTGATCTCAAAATTATTTGCAGCAATAGCCGGCCGCACAATACTCGATTGAATATCATTAATCTTGGGCTGAGAATATTCCTTCAGCGCCTTGTTATCTGCCATTTCTTCAGTAACTTCCAACTCTTCTTCAACTTCTTCCACTAATTCCTCTTCTCGCTCCTTTCCTTCCAGATTCTCTTCACGAACTTGAGAACGAGTACGCATACACGCTCAAGATAGTACCTGAGAAACCCAAAAGTAAATATGTGAGGGAAACGTCCGAGTCAGTGAATTTAATCCAAATTGATGACAAGAACATAAACTAAACAAACAATGAACCGAGTCCCCGGCAGCGGTGCCAAAAACTTGTTCGCACTTATTCACGCAAGAGAACGTGGTCAACAAGTAATACAGGGTAAATAGGATTCGTTCCCACAGAGACTTGAATTGTTCGTTTTAGTTCACTTATACACCAGCTTATGATTTACACTCACTGCCAAGACAATCACAAATTTGGTTTTGATTAACTAATGATTAATTAACAACTATGAAAATTACGAGAGAATAACTGAACGATTAACTTATATTAAACAAACATGGGATTTCAACTTCATTAACCACTTCATCCAGAATCTTATGCCTCTTTAGCCTAGCATGTGACAGGTTTGATTACTGATTAGATGCACTAAACTGATACACACCAACTTTCGTTGCACATATACCATCCTACTGATCATCCACAATTGATAGAAGTCAAGTAGTCACCAAATATGCATAGTTCCTACATGTCTATAGCAATTGAACACATACCGGTTAAGAATCAAGCATCCATAAAACCACATAGTCAGTGCAAGACGGTGAGAATTACACCACAAATTAATACATGTTCTTCGCATGCAAAAACCTATGCTAGCATGAATTGTTCTAAACCCTAGATCCACTTTCGCATTCACCAGGATTAAACAAACAATTACAGGTGTTCGCGACTCACCTATAACGAATAAGCGTAATCATACTAGGAAATCAATACAATCAATCACACACCAAGCCATAAAAAACACTTAATTACTAGAATCCATAGAAAAATCCATTAAAATCCCATGATAACGATTTAGCCCATAATCGACCTAATCGCCATCATGGGTTCAAGTGTAAACATGATTGAAAAAGAGATACGATAAATCAAACAAGAGTAGTAAAAGAGTATACGAAAACAACCGAGCATTCAACGCAATAGGAGATTACAAATATGAAAAGAAAACTAGGAAACCCCCAAAAAGCTTGATGCTCTCCCAATGGTTCTTCTCTCTCTAAAAAACCACGCTTAGAAAATAATACGATACTTCTTGATAATTAGGGCTTTCCCCCAATAGTACATAATAAAATGGGCTTCCAAGACAGAAGGCTGCACATCTCGTCCGAACCGGCCCTTCCGAACAAGCCCAACAACAGAAAATTAATATTTCTCAGTCCACCAGGGCGCGGGTGCGCTCTATACAGGCGCGGGCGCGCCTGGCCCCCCTATCCAGAATTTCACTTTCGCTTCGTTCCTCTGTTGGCTGCTGCACAATGCTCCGATATGCTCCCTGGCCGACATGCTATCTCAGCCCTCGACACTTCCAGCTCTAATCCATCCGAAACACGCAATTCCATCACCTTATTCCTCAAACGATACTCTGCACACTAAAAACAAGAAAACACATCAAAAGACACTAAACACTCGGGTACAAGCGGTCAATTTAAGCCAAAATGGAACGTATTTAATGGACATAAAGTCCACTAACAGTTACTAGATGAATTATGTATGAAATGATTTTTCTTTATAAAATCTAAATATTATTTTGTTTAATTGTTAAGTGAATATGTTTTACAACTTTGATATTAAAAATATTTAATATGTTAGATTTTATGTGAAGTGTGATTTAAAATCTTTTGCCAAAATTTGTTACCTCTTTCTAGCTTTAGTATATTATTTGAATATAGTACATGCATTATATTATATAAGTTAGTGGCCAGAATTATTTGTGGGTGCACATTAGATTAGTTGGTTCAGTAGTTTTGTAACCATGCATGCGTGACTTATCTATCTAAGTGTAAATAGTGTTTAATCAATATAAAGGTTGCATGTTCAATTGGTGGTCTTTTTGCATTCGTTTTTGAATCTGGACTAGACCGTATGTATAGCCTTTTGGACTTTTACGGCCACTTCATATGATTTGATAATTTAAAAAGTCTGTGAATGCATATTACTCCTGTTAGTCTAGAATCCGCATGTTCTGTGCTCTGTTTAGTTCTAAATGATCATGTGTCAGTTTGTTAATTATTTGTTATTTAATATTTACTACGTAGGATTTATTCGTGCGTTACCTTGATATTGATTGTTTAGTCACTTTTGAGGTAAGTACTTTTTGACTTACTTTTATTTTTCGAAAAAAATTTGATATTATGATTTTCGATTTCGTATAAGATATAAGATATCGATTTTCGAAATGTATAAGATATAAGATACGAGAATCTTCGAATCCCTCGGTCTCTACGTTTCGAACCCGTTCGTAATTTACGCTATAGTTCCGGAACTAGCCTTAGATACCCTTAGTAGGCGCACAAGTGTGCAACTTTAGATACCTATTAAGGGCGCATAATTATTGAACTTTAGATGCCGGTCACTGGCAAAGTGTGACAAAAGAATAAGAATAAGATGCCGGTCACTGGCAAAGTGTGGTCGTACATCAAGACTTTGGTATTTTTTATTTTAGTTTTGTTTCTATTTTTCTGCTTATGCTTCTGTTTTAAGTTCGGATTTTTAAAATATAAACTTTGGGTGAAATTGTTTTCACAAATGTTTTACAAACTTATTATTGCTTTTGAAAATTGTTTTATTAAAACGCCCATTGATTTTAAGAATATCTGTTAGTCAATTATACTTACTGAGCTGTGTAACTCACCCCTTCTCTAATATTTCAGGTTTCAATTCGGAAGCTTATTATGAATAAGAATATGAACTTTGTGGATCTTCGTATTAGCTGAGTTGGATGCATTTATTGAAAAGACTTTTCGTACAATTAAAATAAATTTGGATATTTGATATTGGGTTTATGGAGCTGCGTCTCCAATTTTATGTTTTTGAATTATCGAATTTGACCGTTGCTTTGACTTTGTGGAGTATTTGGTCTATTTGAATAAAGTTCCGATTTTATTTAAATGTCATTTTTAGAGTTAATATCCTGAAAATCCGGGATGTTTCAGTTGGTATCAAAGCATGTCGTCTTATATGGAACTAGTACATTCCCTTGGATGCGATCCTATAGACTATCGTATAGGTTTTGACCTTTAAGTTAGTAAATTATTTTGAATTTAGAGCACTTGTTTTTGTGATTATTTGACCTGTTTGACTTCGGTGCTTTTTGATCATTGATTTAAGTTTGAAAGTATATTGTTTTTAGAAACGATGGACGGAGAAGGCAATAATGGTAACAATAATGGCAACAACAATGGCAATAGCAATAACAATCCGGGCAACGATAATCAGAATGGCAACAATAATGGAGGAGGAGGAAATGTAGTCGACTTGCTAGCTGAGACTCTAGTTACGCTCGTAAATCAGCAACCCAGACATCAGAATGTCGTCTCTCAGTTTAAGCATTTGAACCCACCAACTTTTGATGGGGTGACTGATCCGGCTATAGTCGAGATGTGGATACAAGAGATGGAGAAAGCTTTCGGATTGCTAGGCAGCAATGAAGAACAGAAGGTCACTTTAGCTGTATATCAACTGCAAGGAAGTGCGTACAACTGGTGGCTCATGGAACAAAGAAAGAATGAGACGGCAACCACTGAGGGAGATCCTGAACCATACACATTGGCAAAGTTCAAGAAGGCTCTAGAAGACAAGTACTTTCCGAGAACCATTCGTCTGCAAAAGGAAAGAGACTTTATTCGGCTTGAGCAGGGAGGAAAGTCCGTTGCAGAATACGAAGCAGAATTCGCAAAGCTTGCAAAATATGCGCCGACATTAGTTGTTGATGAGACTAGCCGAGCAAGAAGATTGGAAGAGGGACTTTGAAGTGACATCAGGAATTCTGTGGCATCATTTGAACTTCAGACGTACGAGGCTATGCTCAACAAGGCATTGGTGATCGAGAGGGGTCTGGCAGAATCTGAAAAGGCAACAGGTAATTGGAACAAGAAGAGGTTTGCTCCAACTGATGTATTTTCGTCTCAAAGAGGACCCTTCAAGAAGCCACATGTGTATGATCAGATGGGAGGCCAGGGTGATCGATACAGGTGTTCAAGGTGCGGTAAGAACCATCCAGATAAAGATTGCCGATGAAACACGGGTGCCTGTTTTCACTGCGGGGAAGTAGGACACGAGATTTCGGAGTGCCCACATAACCCACCACCAAGGAAGGAAGCTGATAAGAAGATTGGCAATGGACGCGTGTTTCAGCTCACTGCAAGTTGCACCAACTATTGAGGTATGATTTCTTTTATGCACGACTTGTTTTATTTTATTATCGTGAATTTGGGGACCAAATTCTTTTAAGGAGGAAAGAATGTAAAGCCCCGTATATTTTTTTTATATATTAGATATTAAATAATTTTTGATTAGATATTTCTTTTATTTAGAAATTTTAGAAATTCTTTTCGTAGAAATTATTCGATTAAGGATAAGATTCGTTATTAATAGAAACAAGCGTGTAAATTTTTTAGTGAATCGATATCTTTTTAATTATGTGTATTAGAATATTTTATTTTAAGTATTACTTGGAGAGGTTGTATGAAAGTTTTAGAATTACCTATTATAATTTAGGGTTCTAATAGGCCTATATAGAAATTAGACAACCGAAACACTGTACAGACTCTCGGCTTCGACAGGTACTATCTTTGTCCTGATCTTATTCTGATAATTCAGTGATTTTGATGCCATGTGTATATCTTGTATTCATTTGTTAAGTAGTAACCAAGCATGCCAATAATTAATAGTTTCATGCATCCCTATATGTATTTGTCTAATTGCGATTAATTTGTTTAAAAGGAGGCCATGCTAAATTGAAAGTTAAGCAGCATATGTATTATTGTTAAAATTGGAGGACATCATAGCTACGGTCACAAATTGAATTAGGATGCACATATTCAGTTTATGGTGATTAATGATGTTCTGTTTCATTAATTTAATTTAAATATTACTAGATGAATTATGTATGAAAAGATTTTTCTTTATAAAATCTAAATATTATTTTGTTTAATTGTTAAGTGGAAAATGTTTTACAACTTTGATATTAAAAATATTAAATATGTTAGATTTTATGTGATGTGTGATTTAAAATCTTTTGCCAAAATTTGTTACCTCTTTCTAGCTTTAGTATATTGAATATAGTACATGCATTATATTATATAAGTTAGTGGCCAGAATTATTTATGGGTGCACATTGGACTAGTTGGTTCAGTAGTTTTGTAACCATGCATGCGTGACTTATCTGTCTAAGTGTAAATAGTGTTTAATTAATATAAAGGTTGCATGTTCAATTGGTGGTCTTTTTGCATTCGTTTTTGAATCTGGACTAGACCGTATGTATAGCTTTTGGACTTTTAAGGCCACTTCATATGATTTGATAATTTAAAAAGTCTGTGAATGCATATTACTTTTGTTAGTCTAGAATTGAAAGGCATATGACTTAGCCTATTTGTAGTTCGAGGATCCTAATCCAATTAAACTAGATTGTAATAAGTAAATAATATCAACTGTCACAGGAATCTCAAAAGATGATAACCGTCAGAAGAAAAATCAACAAGTCAATCTATAGTTTTGATGTTTTACACTGGAAGAAGATTCAGATATCTGATCAGGCCTCAAGGTAGCATTGAAACAAGTGGATTCATTTAAGAAGATAGAGATTCCTATAAGTGATAAGAAACAATTTCAGTACCGAATGATTGATGAGAGTGAAGAGTATAAAAAGACCATAGTGTTAAAGTCACGATGAAGAACAGAGATTGGAGTTAGTCGTTCATGAACCAGACAGTACATCGAGCGTCAACATCATTCTAGTGTATGTTCCTTATCATAATTACGTGGTTTGCAGCGGAGTATTGACTATTAAAGAATTTATATTAATTCTATTTTAATTGATTAAGTCAAGTAATTAAGTTAATAAATAAATTAATTCTATCAGAATTAATATATTTGTTAAAGTGATTATTAGATTAATTAAATAAGAATTAATATGAAAAAGGAATAATTAGTTAAATGATTTTTATAAGTCATTTAATTAATTATAAACTGAAAAATATGATGATATAACTATCAAACTGATAGTTATACCGATAGTCATATTCAGTTCAAAGAGGAAATAGTCATATTCAGTTCAAGAGGAGATAGTCATATGCAGTTCAATTGGATAGTCATATTTCATTCAAATGGTAGTAATACCGAATGTTATATTGAAATGAAGAGTTATACCGAATGTCATATTAAGCTGGATAGTTATACCGAAAGTTATATTTAAACTGGACAGTCATATTACATTCAATTGATAGTCATACCGATTGTCATATTAATGTAAAATGATTGTCATATCAGTTTAAACTAAGTAATATGACTATGGCTGTGGTATTTAAAGAAGCAGAATGCAGAAGATTGAAATCAGTCGAGCTTAACACAGAAAATACACACAGCAGCCTATCTCTCTCTCTCTCAAGCTCAAGAACACCTACAAATTTAATTCTGTAAATTCAAGTTCATCTCAGTTGTAATATCCTATCCATTGGAACTTGTTTACTTGTGATTCTTGTACTACTAGCGAATTAAGTTTCCTAGTTCACAAATTGATATCTTGATTTTTATTAACTAAATTAGCAAAGTTCATGTTGAATTTTCTAATTAGTTATTAATTACTTGATAATCATTTGGACTGATTTTGTAACACCCATCAAGTTAATATATTGTTATATTCAACTTGAAATTTGTGTTATATTATTCCGCACAAAATATTCGTTTAAGTGAAAATTGTTTAACGAATAAATTTTGAGAAAATGGTATAGATTGTATTCAACCCCCCCTTCTACAATCTTATCGGACCTAACAATTGGTATCAGAGCCTATTGATTGATACACAAATCAAGATCCTATTTTTACTCAATCAAAAATCAAGCTCGAATTTTTAACTCTCTTAAAAATTCATCATGTCAGCAAAAGGCAATGTTAAAATTCCTATCTTTAATAAAGATAACTATGACATGTGGAAAAACAAAATGGAGTTATTTCTTGATGTAGCAAATCCAAGATTTTTGTGGGTTTTGAAAAATGGACCAGTAACTCCTATGCAACATGATACTGAAACAGTTACAAATGGAACTGTAACAATACCTGCCAAATCCTATCCAAAGGACCCTAAGAACTATACCTCTGAAGATAAGGAGGAAGCTGGATTGGATAAAAATTTGAGACTCATTCTATTAAATTCCCTAGATGCTTTAATGTATAGCCATGTAAGGAATTGTAAAACTACTAAGCATATCTGGGAAACTATTGAGATCATTAATGAAGGGACTGATGAAGTCAAGGAAAATAGACTTCAAATTTTGACCTCTGAATATGAACACTTTAGAGCTGGCCCTAATGAAGGCATTCAGGAAGTGTTCGAAAGGTATAACAAAATAATCAACAACTTGCAAGTTCATGGCAAGCAATATACTCAGAAGGAGATCAACATGAAGTTTTTACTGACTATGCCTACTCACTTGGAGCATAGAATCACTGCCATCAGAGAATCTAGAGATCTAACTCAGGTTGCTCTTGAAAGGCTGTTTGGTGTTCTGAAAACATATGAATTAGAACAAGTACAGCAAAAGGAATTCTATGGCAAAGGCAGAATGGCAAATTCTTCTACAGCTCTAGTGGTTGAGGTTCCTAAGGAAGTGGAAACTAAAGTTGTTCAACCTAACAGCTTCAACAAGGAACAAACTGAAGTAGAACTTGGCCAAACACCAGCTACTCAGGATGGTGGAGAATTTTACTCACTCGAAGAGCTGGATCAATTGGAAGATGAATCTATGGCAATGATGGTGAGACAATTCAGTAACTTCAGATTCAGAAGAAATCCAAAGTTCAGGTTTAAGTCAAATAACAGATTTCAGAGAGGAGGTTCTTCATCCTCTAGTAACAGGGGAGGTTATAAAACTGGAACTGTTGACAGAAGCAAAATCCGTTGTTTCCATTGTAATGAGTTGGGACATTTTGCTACTGAGTGTCAGAAACCCAAGCAAGCACAGAAGAAAGATTATGCTTCTGAAAAGAAGAAGAGTGGAAGAGCTTATGTAGCTACTGGTAAAAGCTGGGATGACACAGATAGCGAAGATGAAGAATATGGAAACTTTGCGCTGGTGGCAAATGCTGAATCATCAACTTATTACACCACACCGGTAATTCTTACTGATGCTGAGTTAATTGATAGTTTTCGTAGTTGCTTGAATAATGCACAAAAAGGGTACGATAGAATAAGTCTTGTTAACACTAACCTTGAAAATGAAATGTTAGATTTAAAAAAGGTGCAGATTAATCAAGATAAGAATATAGAAGAAATAGCTCGACTTAACTACAAAGAAAAGGGTCTAGGAGAATACATGGTAAAACAAGTTGATAGGATTGCTAAACAAGAAACCAGGATTAGAGAACTTGAAACACAGATTAGAGCTTGTTATAATACTGTTAAAGTTTCTAAAGAGTTCTTCAACAAACAAGCAGTAGAACAAACTGTAGGAATATGATTTGATTACAGTCAAGCTGTTGGTTCTTTGAGTAATCATTCTCCTAATCCTATCTCAGCTAAAGAAAGAGGTATACCACATATTCTCAAGAATGTTGAAAAACCAATGTTTACAAAATCTGATGCTGGCCCACCAGATATTCTTTCTATGGTTATACAAGAAGAAATGAGAAATGAGGATAGTGGAAATGGCACAGTCCTTGTTAAGGATAAATGTGTTAAGGATAAAACTGTTAAGAACACTAATACAAAGAATGTTTCATCCAAGAAAAATGTCACAGTCTTTGTTAAGGCTAAATCAGTTGAGGACGTTAACACAACGAATGTTTCATCCAAGAAAGATGTACCTAAAGTACCAGTCAAAGTTGTTGAATCAGCTAGTTCTTCTAAGACTGGATTAGGTAGTAATAAGTTGAAACAGAAAAATACCATGTCTACTATTGATTCTAATCATAAAGCATGTGGTATTATCAATTGTATGTCTTGTGCTTTTAACAGTATGCGTGCTTATTTTAATGGTAATTATGCATGTGTTGAACAAAATGCTCCTCGACAGCACATGAACAGGAACAATAATGTTCGATCTAAGACTGCTTTTCCTCCTCAAGTTAGGAGAGAGACATTTGTGTTGGTGTATACTGAAAATATTTATTTGAAGTATATACATTTATTTCTGGCCAGTTTTAATTGAGAATCATTTAAATGTTTACATGTTGTCTTAATATTATATATTGTGAATAATCTAGTATCAAATGGGATACAGAATATTAGATTATTAAATACGATTTATATAATATAATATGGTTCACAGCATAGGTGGTGTTAGACAATCCACTGGTATGGCTGTAGTATTATTTAGATTAGTTTATATTGACTAATAAATAATACTAGTATACTTTGTGTATATTGAATAGGATCAAATTTAGAATTGTTCCCTTATACTGATTAAGAAGGAGAACTAAGATTCTATGTTATTATTAATGCTTAGGTTCTTAATCCAGATATAGTAATTGACACGTGTATATTATTTACATGCTTTGATTTATATATGAAATAATTCTTTTGATTTATTTCATTATATTTTGGGTGATGGAATAATATATATGGTGAATATTATTTATTGAAGGAATCCATGTCCTGATAATATTCGGGTTAATGATGTCCCCTTGAAAGCTCAAAAAGATTTAATTATGTGAAACCCTGCAGGTGGATTTATTCCGGCATAATTAAATAAAGGTTGAGTGGATGATCAAGGATAAAAGATATTAATTAAATGAATTATCAGTAATTTATTTAATTAATGGACATGCGATATTTTAAACATGGGGAATTTAATAAGCAAATAATATTGGAACCGAATTAATTAATTAAATTACGGTATTAGGAAAGGTAGTGCAAATATTAATTCTTTAGTGGATTGAATTAATATTTAATTACATTGGGCTAGGCCCAAGATGTAATTAGAAGGCCCAACCTAAATATCCATGATCCCTATTGTAGCCTATATATATATTCCTATTCTCTTCTTGCTGGGGGCTGGTCGAAACAATTTTGAAGCCACCCAGGAGCAAGAAGAGAGGTTAACTTGAGAAGACGAAGGCCACACTTCGCTCAAGGGAATTTGGGAATACAATAGAAGAGCGTGGAATCAACCGTTAACAAGGTGACTTTTCTATTCGTACTCGTTAATTTATTGTATATGCATGTATATAGTGGTAGGCTTGTATAATTCTGTTTTGCAGGTTGTTATCCACTATTATGGCCATGTATATTTTAATTATGTGTTTGGATCCCACGTGGTTTAATCGTGGTTATTTTGTTTGGTTTCCACGTGGTTTATCGTGGTTGTAAAACACGAGGGTTGATCGTGTTAGAATAGATTTACAAAATTAGTTTTGTATTAGATCTATTTTTTTGTAATTGTTTGTTGGATTTTATTAAGATCCGGATATTTTGTAACAATTACGTGCGATCGGAAATCAAAACGGAGAAAAATAATTGTCCGCTGCGTAGCTGTTATGGGCTAGTCGATTTGTTTTTAATTAAGTCGACAGAAGCTGCTGTTGTTCGAATAAGGAGGAAAAGAAGTCTGGCGACAAAGAAGACAAGTGCGGCGCGTGAAAAACCTGATAAAAGGTGGTAACGCAGGAGCAGCCTGCGTTACTAGGTAAAACAGGTATTGCGCATTTGCTGCCTGCGCAACAGGGCAGTAACGCAACTGCAAGCAGCGCAACAGAAGGTTTTTACAGAAAAAAGATTTTTTCAGCAGAACACAGGGCTGAAAATTTATTTTTTCAAGGGGCCATAATAGTGGATTTAAATTATGTTTTTTAATTTTAATTCCGCTATTTAATTTTTTAATTATTGCTTTAAATAATTATTATGTGTGTTGTTAATTATGTGTGTAATTTTAATTGCATGTTTAACATAATTAGGACGACATGGACATTAATTTTATTTATTGCTTTAATTTTATGATGCATGCTGCTATGTTATGTGTTCTTTGTATTGTTATTTTTATAACATGTAGACCTCGAAAAAATAACATAGGGCGATGCATCTAGATAAAATTCCTCAATTTTAAATAAAAATTCTAAGTGGGTGAGGGAATTAATTAGGAATTAAATCCCATGGTCTCCATTATTGTTTGTATGTAATTTAACACCGAGACGAATATAAATTATATACATGCCACCCATCGTGGCGTATGATTTATGGTGTCAGGTAGTGTTATGGATATTACTAGAACAAACTTCCTAAATTAATTACGAATATTGAAAGGTATATATGCCACCCAACGTGGCGTACCAAGTTTCATAGAATTCGATTAATTAGAAGGGTGCCAATGATTGAATATAGATTTTCAATATAGAGAGAAAGGATGATTCTGTCTAGAAAGGGGTCTTAAGTGATGCCTCTTGACAATGCTCCCCCCGATCTGGGAATTATCCTATTATCGATTATTGATTTGAAATATTTAATGGTGGTATCCGGTCTTTTTAGTAATTTAAGATTAAATAATGGTATACACTTAGTTATGAAAAATAATATATAGTCCACCCTAACGTGGCGTATTATTTAGTAATAGGACCGAAGTAATATTTAAACGAATTTAAGTGGTATATATGTCACCCATCGTGGCGTACCAGATACTTATGGTGTTTAAATATTAGTGCATTAATTTTAATTAATTGTTAGAGGAAACCAATAGGATTTAAGATTTATGCAACTATCTGATTATGTGTTACATGTATGATTCTCAGGATTAGATCATTATGGGCTTTAATCCACTATTCAACATACTTAAGGATAACAAACTTACTGGACCGAACTATATTGAATGGAAACGTAATTTGGACATAGTGTTGACTGCTGAGGAGTACAAATTTTGTACTTATGAACCCAAGCCAGATCAGCCTGCTGAAGATGCTCCTGAAAGTGAGAAGGAGTATTATAAGCGGTGGGTTAAGGCTGATGAGATGTCGCGATGTTACATTCTGGCAGCAATGTCGGGTGTTTTGCAGCATGAGCATCAGGCTATGCCCACTGCTTCAGATATGCTCTTTAATCTCAAGGGACTTTTTGGAGAACAGAATAGGGCTGCTAGGCAAGTAGCAATGAAGGCTTTAATGAACACTCAGATGGTTGAAGGAACACCTGTAAGGGATCATGTTCTCAGAATGATGTCTCATCTGAATGAGATGGAGATCCTTGGTGCTGATATTGATGGGGAAACCCAGATCGATATCATCTTTATGAGCTTGCCCAAAAGTTTTGAGAAGTTCCGCTTGAATTACACCATGAACAAAAGGATGTATAGTCTCGCGGAACTTCTGACAGAACTTCAGGCAGCTGAAGGACTCTTTAAGCAGAATGTTCAAGTGAATGTGGCCGAGAAAGCTTCTTCATCTAAGCCGAAAGGTAAGAAGAAGAAAAAGACTCAGACACAGAAAGCTGGAAAGATTGCTAATGCAGTGGGAGTTCAAGGTGGTGTGAAAAAGCCTAAGGGCAAGTGCTTCAGGTGCAAGCAGTCAGGTCACTGGAAACAGGATTGTCCTCTTCCTAAGAAGACAAACAATACTGGTATGTCTCTTTCTCTAGTTACAGAAACATATATAGCGGCTATATCTACGAGCACTTGGTGTGTAGATACAGGAGCCACTGACCATGTTTGTAACTCTATGCAGGGGTTCCAGCAAACCAGAATGCTTAGAGATGGCGAGATATATGTGTTCATGGGAGATGCTACAAAAGTAGCAGTAGTTGCAGTTGGAATAATTACATTATCTTTTGGCGATGATAGGATTTTGGTTTTGAACAATTGTCTTTATGTACCTTCGTTTAGAAGGAATTTAATTTCGGTTTCTAAACTTGCCATGGATGGTTATAATGTTTGTTTGGATCGTAATGTTTCTATTATGATGAATAAACGAGTTATATGTTCTGGTACATTGCAAGACAATTTATATATTATTAATCCTATCCAACCAATGCTGCAACATAAGGAAACTAATAACATTCTTTCTAGCTCAAATAAAAGAAAGAAACCTTCTGAATTGAACCAAACATATCTTTGGCACTTAAGATTAGGTCATATTAACTTGAGGAGGATTCAAAGACTGGTAGTAGATGGGCCATTAGGCTCGTTAGCAGTGGAGCCATTTCCAGTTTGCGAATCCTGCTTGGAAGGTAAGATGACTAATAGGCCTTTTAAAGCAAAGGGGAATAGAGCTAAAGAAGTGTTAGAATTGGTTCATACTGATTTATGTGGACCTATGAGTATCCAAGCAAGAGGAGGTTATGAGTATTTTGTCACTTTCATTGATGATTATTCTATATATGGGTACATTTATTTGTTGCGCCGTAAGTCTGAGTGCTTTGAAAAATTCAAAGAGTACAAAGCAAGTGCGGAGAAGCGACATCTTGGAAAATGTATCAAGTCACTACGATCAGATCGTGGTGGCGAATACTTGCTTGGAGAATTTAGGGAATATTTATCAGAAAATGGGATTGCATCCCAGTTGTCTGCACCTGGCACACCTCAGCAGAATGGTGTAGCAGAGAGAAGGAATCGGACTCTTTTAGAGAGTGTTAAATCGATGATGAGTTATTCAGATTTACCCAGGTCGTTCTGGGGATATGCTATAGAAACAGCGGCTTACCTTCTAAACTTGGTACCTTCTAAGTCGGTTCCCAAGACTCCAATAGAATTGTGGACTGGTAGCAAACCAAGTCTAAGACATATTCGGATTTGGGGTTGTCCAGCACATGTGCTGAACAAGAACGCGACTAAGTTAGAATCTCGTACAGAAGTAAGGCTGTTTGTAGGCTATCCCATGGGAACGAAAGGTTATTCATTTTATAGTCCTAGGGATCGAGATATCATTGTTAGCACCAATGCTAGATTCTTAGAAGAAGACTATATAATGAAACACAAACCCATGAGTAGTATCGTTTTAGAGGAACTAGTGGGAGGGACAGATAATCCTCAATTGCCAATAGTACAAGTAGATCAACCATAAGAAAATGCACAACCTGTCACTAATACCACACCGGTGCTTCGTCGTAGTGGGAGGGTTGTTCAACAACCTGATAGATTCATGTTTTTGGGAGAGTCCTCAGACTTGGTCTCTGGTGAACATGATGAGGATCCCAGGACATACGAAGAAGCAATTCTAGATAAAGATGCAGATCTTTGGCAAAAGGCAATGGAATCTGAGATGGAATCTATGTATTCTAATCAAGTTTGGGAGCTCGTGGAACCACCCAAAGGTGTAAAACCCATTGGATGTATGTGGATCTACAAGAAGAAAAGAGGATCTGACAAAAAGGTGAAAGCCTGGAAAGCACGACTTGTTGCGAAAGGGTATACTCAGAAAGAAGGGATCGATTATGAGGAAACCTTTTCGCCAGTTGTTATGCTTAAGTCGATCCGGATTCTTTTATCTATAGCAGCTCATCTTGATTATGAGATTTGGCAAATGGATGTCAAGACAGCTTTCCTTAATGGAAGTCTTGAGGAAACCATCTATATGCAACAACCAAAAGGATTCATTAAGGAAGGCCAAGAGCATCTTGTTTGTAAGCTTAAGAGGTCTATTTAGGGACTAAAACAAGCTTCTAGGGACTGGAATATTCATTTTGATAAGGCAGTCCAGTCATATGGATTTGATCAAAGTCCAAGCGAATCATGTGTGTATAAGAGAAGTGAGGGTAATGCAGTGGTTTTTCTAGTACTGTATGTAGATGACATTTTACTCATTGGAAACAATGTTAAGATGTTGTCATCAGTAAAGGCATGGTTGTTCAAACAATTTGAAATGAAGGACTTAGGTGAAGCGGCATACATCCTTGGGATCAAAGTAATAAGGGATCGCAAGAAAAGGATGTTGGCTTTATCTCAAGAGCCCTACATTGATGAAGTATTAGCTCGTTTTAACATGCAGAACTCTAAGAAAGGTTTTCTACCTTTTAAGCATGGAGTGGCTCTATCCAAGGAGCAGTGTCCTTCGACACCTAAGGATATAGAGAGCATGAAAGCAGTTCCTTATGCTTCGGCATGTGGAAGCTTAATGTATGCTATGTTATGTACGAGGCCTGACATCTGCTTTGATGTAGGCATGGTTAGTAGATATCAGTCGAACCCAGGTCAGGAACATTGGAGTGCAGTAAAAACTATACTCAAGTACCTGAGAAGGACTAAGGAGTATATGTTAATTTACAAGGCCTCAGATCTATTTCCTTTGGGATATACTGATTCAGATTTCCAATCAGATAGGGATAAGAGGAAATCGACCTCGGGATATGTTTTTACTTTGGGAGGTGGAGCCGTTATATGGAGGAGTGTAAAGCAGAAATGCATTGCAGACTCTACCATGGAAGCCGAGTACGTGGCGGCCTCTGAGGCTGCAAAGGAGGCTGTATGGTTCAGGAACTTCCTTTTGGACTTGGATGTGGTACCTAATTTGCCTAGGAGCTTGACAGTGTATTGTGATAACACTGGTGCTGTGGCAAATTCGAAGGAACCGCGAGATCACAAAGCAGCTAAACATATTGAACGTAAGTATCATCTCATACAAGAAATCGTAAAGCGAGGAGATATAGTTGTGGCTCACATATCATCAGAAGACAACCGGGCAGATCCTTTCACAAAGAGTTTGCCAGCCAAGGTTTTTGACAGGCATGTGGAAGCGATAGGAGTCAGATGGATGGACACATAGTTTTCTGTGTAATAGTGGATTAAATAAACACTGATATACTCATAGAATATTTTGAGTATAAGTGGGAGATTGTTGGTGTATACTGAAAATATTTATTTGAAGTATATACATTTATTTCTGGCCAGTTTTAATTGAGAATCATTTAAATGTTTACATGTTGTCTTAATATTATATATTGTGAATAATCTAGTATCAAATGGGATACAGAATATTAGATTATTAAATACGGTTTATATAATATAATATGGTTCACAGCATAGGTGGTGTTAGACAATCCACTGGTATGGCTGTAGTATTATTTAGATTAGTTTATATTGACTAATAAATAATACTAGTATACTTTGTCTATATTGAACAGGATCAAATTTAGAATTGTTCCCTTATACTGATTAAGAAGGAGAACTAAGATTCTATGTTATTATTAATGCTTAGGTTCTTAATCCAGATATAGTAATTGACACGTGTATATTATTTACATGCTTTGATTTATATATGAAATAATTCTTTTGATTTATTTCATTATATTTTGGGTGATGGAATAATATATATGGTGAATATTATTTATTGAAGGAATCCATGTCCTCATAATATTCGGGTTAATGATGTCCCCTTGAAAGCTCAAAAAGATTTAATTATGTGAAACCCTGCAGGTGGATTTATTCCGGCATAATTAAATAAAGGTTGAGTGGATGATCAAGGATAAAAGATATTAATTAAATGAATTATCAGTAATTTATTTAATTAATGGACATGCGATATTTTAAACATGGGGAATTTAATAAGCAAATAATATTGGAACCTAATTAATTAATTAAATTACGGTATTAGGAAAGGTAGTGCAAATATTAATTCTTTAGTGGATTGAATTAATATTTAATTACATTGGGCTAGGCTCAAGATGTAATTAGAAGGTCCAACCTAATTATCCATGATCCCTATTGTAGCCTATATATATATTCCTATTCTCTTCTTGCTAGGATCTGGTCGAAAAAATTTTGAAGCCACCCAGGAGCAAGAAGAGAGGTTAACTTGAGAAGACGAAGGCCACACTTCGCTCAAGGGAATTTGGGAATACAATAGAAGAGCGTGGAATCAACCGTTAACAAGGTGACTTTTCTATTCGTACTCGTTAATTTATTGTATCAAAAATCGCAGTGCCAAGATCTGATTGTCCCAACAATTTGCACCTAAGACTAAACAAAAGATTACCAAGAATGTCTACCAGGTCAAATGTCCAGTCAATAACACAAGTGTTACTGCTGCGAGAGAAACATGGATACCCAAGATTAAACAAAAGTTTTTCAAATCTGTTTATAAGGTTAAATGTTTATTGACTAAAGAGATTAAAATTAAAAATGTTGTTTTGCCTGATAAAGGTCAATACTTTAAATACGCAGGACCCAATCAAATTTGGGTCCCGAAGAAGGTTTAATTCATTTGTCATTGCAGGGTATTGAACAGGTTGATCGAGTAACTTAGATCTTGGACAGTGGATGTTCAAGGCATATGACTGGAGATAGAACCCTGCTGACAAATGTGGTGGAGAAGGCCGGCCCAGTAGTTACCTTTGGAGATAACAGCAAAGGTAGAACTGATGGATATGGCAGACTTGAAGCTGGAAATGTTATCATTGATGAAGTTTCTTTTGTGAAAGGACTTGAGCACAATTTGCTCAGTGTCAGTCAATTCTGTGATAAAGGTTATGAAGTTCATTTCAACAAGAAGAATTGTCTAATTTCACACAAGAGACATGAAAAGCCACAACTGACAGGAGTTAGAAAAGGCAATCTGTACGTAGCCAATATGAACTCAGGAAGCACTGAAGAAGTCACTTGCTTCTACACTAAAGCATCTAATGATGAGAGTTGGCTATGGCACAAGAAACTTTCTCATCTTAATTTTAAGACAATGAATTCTCTGGTTAAAAGAGAATTGGTGAGAGGTTTGCCTTCAATGGAATTCACTCAAGAAGGACTGTGTGATGCATGTCAAAAAGGCAAGCTAAAAAGGGCAAGTCACAGGAGCACTGATACATCTTCAATAACTGAACCATTACAATTACTTCATATGGATTTGTTTGGTCCAGTTAATGTGATGTCTATGTCAAGGAAGAGATATGCTCTAGTGATTGTTGATGATTTTTCAAAATACACATGGGTTCTGTTTCTGAATTCTAAAGATGAGACTCCACAACTGGTGATTCATCACATTAAAGTAATTGAGCGAGATTCTACGTATCCAGTGAGAGCTATAAGATCAAACAATGGAACTGAATTCAAGAATGTAGTTCTAAATGACTTTTGCACTGAGAAGGGTATAACCAGACAATACTCAGCTCCAAGAACTCCTCAGCAAAATGGGGTAGTGGAAAGAAAGAATAGAACCTTGATTGAAGCTGCACGTACTATGCTAAGTGAATCAAGGCTTCCATTGTACTTTTGGGCTGAAGCCATCAATACTGCGTGCTATACCCAGAATCGAACTCTAATCAATAAAGATCAAATGAAGACACCCTATGAAATTATGGCTGATAAGAAACCTTCACTCAAATACCTTCATGTATTTGGGGCAAAGTGCTTTGTGCTTAAAGAAGGTGATGATCAAGGTGGTAAATTCGATACCAAAGCATTTGAAGCAATTTTTATTGGTTATTCAATGAGAGCATACAGGGTGTATGTGATTGATGAACAGAAGATGATGGAAAGTGTCAATGTAACATTCGATGACACTAAACTCCCTAGTATCCAAACTGAGAATCCATCTGAGAAGCTATCTTTCGATGACATGACAGATACAGATTCAGATGATGACAATGCACCTGAGATTTTTGCTGATGCTAATGACAACAATGATGATCAGGGTAATGGTGATGAAATCAATGATATTAGTCAAAATTCCCCTGATTCTTCTAATCAATCATCATCTAGTCAACCTGGCAACATCTCAGGGGGAGAAAATGAAGGGTCAACTGGTCACACACAACATCTCAATGAAGATCAAGGCGAATCATCAAGATCTAATCTTCCCAGACAGACTGTTTGGAATAGAGCTCATCCTTTTGAGTTAATCATTGGTGATCCAGTTATTGGTGTAAAGACTAGAAGAGCTTTTCAGAATCAATGCAATTATTCAGAGTTTCTATCTGAAATGGAACCTAAGAAAACTGAAGAAGCTCTTTCTGATCCTGATTGGGTGATTGCTATGCAAGATGAACTCAATCAATTTAAACAACAAGAAGTTTGGAAGCTGGTACCTAGACCTACAGACAGACCAGTAGTTGGCACAAGGTGGGTATTCAGAAACAAACTTGATGAAGATGGCACAGTGACGAGAAATAAAGCAAGACTGGTAGCAAAGGGTTACTCCCAATCTGAAGGCATTGATTATGATGAGACCTATGCTCCAGTGGCTAGACTTGAGGCCATAAGAATATTCTTGGCATTCGCAGCATTTTCAAACTTTAAAGTTTATCAAATGGATGTCAAGAGTGCTTTCTTGAATGGCAAGCTAGATGAAGAGGTTTATGTAGAACAGCCCCTGGCTTTGAAGATCCAAATTTAATTGACTATGTCTACTTCCTTTTCAAGGCTGTCTATGGTCTTAAGCAAGCTCCAAGGAAATGGTATGACACTCTCTCTGAATTTTTACTTGAAAATGATTTTGTTAGAGGTGTCATAGACAAAACTCTCTTCACAAAGAAACATAAGAATGATACAATTATAGTCCAAGTCTATGTGGACGATATAATATTCGGGTCTACTAATGATCTTTTGTGCTAGAAATTTGCGAAGTTAATGCAGGGTAAATTTGAAATGAGCATGATGGGTGAGCTGAAGTTCTTTCTTGGATTGCAAATAAGTCAAAGGACAGATGGAATATTTATCTGTCAATCCAAGTATGTCAAAGAGCTTCTCAAGAAGTATCAAATGGAGGACTCTTCTTCAGCAAAGACACCTTCATCCACAGCTGTCAAATTTGGAGCATGTGAAAATTCTGCCAAGGTAGATATCACAAGCTACAGAGGTATGATAGGCTCATTACTTTACCTTACTGCGAGTAGACCTGATATTATGCATGCTACGTGTTTGTGTGCAAGGTTCCAATCGGATCCTAGAGATGTTCATCTCATTGCCGTTAAACGAATTCTGAGATATCTTAAGGGTACGCCTAACTTAGGCATCTGGTACCCTAAAGATTCTGGTTTTAATCTTGTTGGATATACAGATTCAGACTATGCAGGAAGTGTTGTGGATAGAAAAAGCACATCTGGGAGTTGTCAATTCCTAGGTGGTAGACTAGTTTCCTGGTACAGCAAGAAACAACAAACAGTTTCCAACTCAACGGCTGAAGCTGAATATATAGCTGCTGGAAGCTGTTGCGCACAGATTTTGTGGATCAGGAATCAGCTGAGAGACTATGGCTTTGTGCTTGATAAAATTCCAATTTTATGTGATAATACAAGTGCCATAGCAATCTCTAACAATCCTGTGCAGCACACAAGGACAAAGCATATTGACATCAGGTATCATTTTATTCGAGAGCATGTCATGAATGGTACCGTGGAGTTATTTTTTGTACCTACAGAAGAACAAACAGCAGATATTTTTACTAAGTCTCTTGACGAATCCACATTTATCAGAATTGTTGGTGAATTGGGTATGTTAAATAGTCCTAGTAATTAAACTGGTTAATATCTGAGGTTTGATCTTTAATAATTTATAAGTGATTGATGTGTTAATATTTGTTATTAAATCACTTGTATAATTATTTTATCAACTTATACTCTTGCTTGTTTCATCTTAAATCATTGTTATTATCTTCTCTATATATTTTTAATTACTTCTTGTATTTTTAGATTAATTCATTTTCTTTAAAAATATTTTTCTCGAATTTTACAAGCTGTAATTTATGAGAAATCTGTTTTTCTTGAAAATGTTATTGTTTTAAATTCAGTTTAATTATTTTTGTTGTTTAAATAAATCGTAGTTTCTTTTTGAATAATTTTCTATATGGAAATTGTTTTATTAGAAAATTTATAGATTTATTAATTCATCAGAAATAATTATGTAAATATTTAGTATGTTAATTGATTTTATTTTATTTGATTTGTAGTGTTTGTCCATTTGTTATTAATGTTTGATTTCGTAAAAGGGACTACATATGATCGTTTTTATAATTTTTATTAGGTTTTATAATTATAGTGTAAATTAATTTGCTATTTTTTGGCTTGTGTAAATAATTAATTTGATTTTCTTGTTAAAATTCTGTTAATATTCAATTTTTAGGTAAGTTATATTAGCTATTTTGTTTAAATATAACTATCGGTATAACAATCCATTTGATTGTTATATTCGAATTTGTGTTAGTTATATTAGTTAAAAGTGGTGTAATATAACTTAGTAATAAAATAGTTATAATTGTGTTTTCTGTAAATATAACTGTTGTTAATTAATAGTTATATTGTGTGTTTTACTCATAATATAACTATCGGTATAACTATTGAATCAATTGTCATATCCTTTGTTTTTTTAATAGTTATATTAAGGCTTAATTTCTTTATAACTGTCTAAGTAGGATAGTTATATTACGTTTAAACGTAATATAACTATCGGTATGACTATCACCCGATAGTCATATCTAGCTGTTTTATATATAAATCAATAGTTATATTCTATAGTTATATCAGTTTTGTTCCTCTCTCGCGTGTTAAGTCACCGAGAACGATATATACATACATATACACACATTTCTAAGTCGAATTGCTGCCCGATTTTCATCTCAAAACACGATTCTAAGAACATTGCTTGATTACCCAGTCAATAATCATCAAAACCACGGTTTAAACGTAAGATTTGGTCGAGTTTTTTGATTTTGAGTTTGAAAATGTCGAATTTTCGATCTAAAATTCTGAACAATTGGTGATGATTTTGCAAAATCTAAAAATATGTGTGTGATTGTACTGTAATCAAGATCCTTGTCTCAAATTTTCAGAATTTTTGATGAAGATTTTGATTTTTCGAATTTTTATTTATTTATTAATTCGAATTTTGTAATTTAATTGGGTTAAATTGTTGAATTTTGCAGATTTCTTAATTTTAATCCCTGATTTGGAATGGCTGGTGCTTATAATAATTTTGAGCTTGTTAATCACAATTATATTGGATATTTTAATCCCGAGGATTGCCCAGTGGATCGGTTCAAGTCCTGGATAAAATTCCTAAAAGAACAAAATCTCTGTAGCCATTCTATAACTGCAAATGTTCCCATGAAATTTGGTCCACTTAAACTAATGTGTACTACAGCTGTCTCAGATGAAAGATCATTTTCATTCAACTTTAATGACAAGACATATACAGTGGATGAATCTGTCTTCAATGCTGCTCTGAGGCTTCCTACTGAACAATTTGCTGAAGTGCCTTCAAATGATGTGTTGACTCAATTCTTTACAAATCTCAACTATCATGGTCAACTGAATCTTAAACGTCCACTCAAAAGCAATCTCGTTCAAGAATGGAATATTTTCTTCGAGATCATAGCAAAGGTGTTTGCTAATTCTACAAAGAGTAACAATACTATCATCACAGGTATGTTACAGTCAATTGGTTTCTCAATTGCTCACAATAGAAGAATCAACTTTGGCATCTTGATATGGCCTATTTTGCTAAATCGATTGAAGAAGGCTAGAAAGAACTTTGGAAAAGGTAAACTGGTCAAGTGTCATTATCCTCGGTTTTTGACACTAATTTTTAATCATCTTATGCCTAAGGATCAACCTGCTCCGTTTCCAAATGATCGAATTCAATGGTCTGGTAAACCAAACAAGAAGTTCTACACTAGGCTGGATACTTCTAAGGTCTTGTTGCATGTTCCAGTGGTCATAACACCATATATGTCCACATTCATAAATTTACCAAATGTCATGCCACAGCCAGCTGCAGAGATACCTTTAATTGAACAAGTTCCACAACCTGAAGCAGAACAAGTTCCAGAACCTCAACCTGATTCTGAACCCTTGAATGCTCTTGAACATCAACTTCCAGTGGATCAACCCATTCAGAATGAAGATGATGTACATGTCAATGATCAGGTATTTGATTCAACTACTTTGCAGTCTCAATATCTTTCTAATAGTCAAATAATTGTGAGAAGTGACCAAGGGATTGTAGATCCACAACCTTTATCCCAGGTCAATGCACCAAACACTGATCCTAAATTCTCCAAACACTATCGTAGAAAGAAATTGTCATTCAAAAGAGCTATCCCTAGTAGTGATATCTTGAGTGAAACAGATTTGCCATCACAAAAGAAAGGTAAAACCATGTCAAAGGCAATCATAAACCCATTCATTCCTTCAAGCTCACCCCTGTTACTCACAATGGGGGAAGATATTTTCTTACATGAAGCTGAAAACATTGTTATGCAAGAGGAGCAAGATACAGTGCCTGTCATTGTTACGGCAGAAGAACCTTCACAGGTTGATCGGGATTTGCGAACTCCCATTGCACCACCACTGACCTTCCAAGAGGAGGCTAGGGTGATTTCTAGTGCAGGTACAATGGATGCATCTCAGGATTATGAGAGGAGTGATGTGAGAATTACTTCAAATCTGAGTGAAACACTAGCACGTGAGGTGAGTGATACTCAGAGAGCGATTGAGGTGAGAGCACACAATGACACATACACTTTATCTCTCATAGCACAACTCAATCAAATGAAAGAAAGTCTTGCTCAAGCTGAAGAAGACAATAAAAACTTGAGGTTTGATATGGATAACATGAGAACTATCTTCAACAACAAAATCAATGCACTTAAACTCTCTCAACAACAAGCAATCGAAGACTCTGGAGATGTCACAGTGGCTCAAGATCTTATTATATCTTCTATGTCTAATCATATTGAAGATCTTCAGAATAACATAAATGAGAATCACTTAACCACTGCACATCGTCTCAGTCAGATTGAAAGGCAAAATGATCATCAAGCAAAGGGGTTGAGACAGTTATATAATATCATTAGCATAACTCACTCACTTACAGCAGAAGAGAAGAAATTCTTTGGAGGTAGTGATGGAAGTGACCCTGGAGCTGGTACAAGCCACAAAACTGTAGAGGATTCCTCAACTAAGGGGGAGAAATCTAGAGGGGGAGGAAGTGTAAGTAAAGAGAAAAATGAAGACAGGAGTGAAGGGAAGAAGAAGACAACTCATCAAGCAGCAGAACAGGAAGATGATGATGCTGTAGAAGGTTTTTACTATACAGGTGAACCTGATATTGATCTGTTTGCTGACTTACAGTTTCCTGATGTTGGTGAAGAATTCGATGAACCAGATCTCAGTTTTTGGGATGATGAAGAGCCAATAATTCCTGATTCTGTTGAAACACAACGAATGAATTTTGAAGCAAATAAAGAACTTGAACAGAATGAAGCTAATCTGTCTATGAGAGAAGAAAGACTCAAGAAGACACTCGAACAGTTAGCTCATAATGAAAGACTTCAAAAGGCTGAACAGGAAGCACTTCAAAAGCAACATGCTCAAAAGCTGGAAGCTAGGAAGATGTACATCAAGTACAAAAATGGTGATAAGTGGGAACGTGCTCAAAAGGTAATAGACTCACCACAAACTTCTGACTATGATGATCGTCGGATGATTGCTATTTTTGAAAGTTTTAAAAAGAAGAACCCTGTACATGACATGTACTTGAAAGCTTTGAAGACAGAAATTGTGAGAATAACCACTGCATCTGATCCTAAGAATGGTGAGCTACTAATCTTTGTTGAATGTCATAAGCTCGGATCTCACAAAGTATCGCTTCAGTTCTTCTATGATAGATCTCTGTTAGAGCTTTGGGTGTTGAGACCAAAAGTAAGAACATCTTCTGAGCTAGGCATACTGCTTCATGAAAAATTTCAAGAGTTTGCTGAAAGAGCTGGTCCTGAAGTTATAAATAACCCTCCACAAGTTAAAATTCTTAAGGGAGAAGTTATTCATACTGTTAATCTTCAGACAGAAGAATTGTATACACACCTTGCCAGACATTTGGTATATGTTGAATATGCTCTTCGAAATCATGGTTTTGCATTACAAGAAAAAATTGAAGCTGCAGATCATATTCGATCCTATGCCCAGACCAACATGAAGAAGTACAAGCAGTATCAAGGTGAGTTGAGAAAGAAACTTGGAATACCACTGGTTTATCCTACAGATGTGTCATCCAGAAGGGAATTACTTGTTGACTCCGAATTGATCAAGAATCTACCTGATATGGATGAACAAGAAGAAGGAGAAATCAACGAGGAAGAAGGTGGTAAATGAAGATTAGCTCTACAAGTTATATCATTAGAGCTTTGATAGAACAAGATAGGATAATTGTCTTATATGATCAGTCTAGAGGATCATCTATCTTGTATTTATCTTTTCTGTTTGAATCTGGATAATGTTAATATGAACCAGAACTTTTCCATTATTTACTTAGCATTTAAAGTGTTTTCTTTTACTTGTTTAATTGGGATTAGTTGAAGAATCCTCTAGGTATTTGCTTGTTATTGTATAACAAACAAATAGGGGGAGATTGAAAGGCATATGACTCAGCCTATTTGTAGTTCGAGGATCCTAATCCAATTAAACTAGATTGTAATAAGTAAATAATATCAACTGTCACAGGAATCTCAAAAGATGATAACCGTCAGAAGAAAAATCAACAAGTCAATCTATAGTTTTGATGTTTTACACTGGAAGAAGATTCAGATATCTGATCAGGCCTCAAGGTAGCATTGAAACAAGTGGATTCATTTAAGAAGACAGAGATTTCTATAAGTGATAAGAAACAATTTCAGTACCGAATGATTGATGAGAGTGAAGAGTATAAAAAGACCATAGTGTTAAAGTCACGATGAAGAACAGAGATTGGAGTTAGTCGTTCATGAACCAGACAGTACATCGAGCGTCAACATCATTCCAATGTATGTTCCTTATCATAATTATGTGGTTTGCAGCGGAGTATTGACTATTAAAGAATTTATATTAATTCTATTTTAATTGATTAAGTCAAGTAATTAAGTTAATAAATAAATTAATTCTATCAGAATTAATATATTTGTTAAAGTGATTATTAGATTAATTAAATAAGAATTAATATGAAAAAGGAATAATTAGTTAAATGATTTTTATAAGTCATTTAATTAATTATAAACTGAAAAATATGATGATATAACTATCAAACTGATAGTTATACCGATAGTCATATTCAGTTCAAAGAGGAAATAGTCATATTCAGTTCAAGAGGAGATAGTCATATGCAGTTCAATTGGATAGTCATATTTCATTCAAATGGTAGTAATACCGAATGTTATATTGAAATGAAGAGTTATACCGAATGTCATATTGAGCTGGATAGTTATACCGAAAGTTATATTTAAACTGGACAGTCATATTACATTCAATTGATAGTCATACCAATTGTCATATTAATGTAAAATGATTGTCATATCAGTTTAAACTAAGTAATATGACTATGGCTGTGGTATTTAAAGAAGCAGAATGCAGAAGATTGAAATCAGTCGAGCTTAACAAAGAAAATACACACAGCAGCCTATCTCTCTCTCTCTCTCAAGCTCAAGAACACCTACAAATTTAATTCTGTAAATTCAAGTTCATCTCAGTTGTAATATCCTATCCATTGGAACTTGTTTACTTGTGATTCTTGTACTACTAGCGAATTAAGTTTCCTAGTTCACAAATTGATATCTTGATTTTTATTAACTAAATTAGCAAAGTTCATGTTGAATTTTCTAATTAGTTATTAATTACTTGATAATCATTTGGACTGATTTTGTAACACCCATCAAGTTAATATATTGTTATATTCAACTTGAAATTTGTGTTATATTATTCCGCACAAAATATTCGTTTAAGTGAAAATTGTTTAATGAATAAATTTTGAGAAAATGGTATAGATTGTATTCAACCCCCCCTTCTACAATCTTATCGGACCAAACAAGAATCCGCATGTTCCGTGCTCTGTTTAGTTCTAAATGATCATGTGTCAGTTTGTTAATTATTTGTTATTTAATATTTACTCCGTAGGATTTATTCGTGTGTTACCTTGATATTGATTGTTCAGTCGCTTTTGAGGTAAGTACTTTTTGACTTACTTTTATTTTCCGAAAAAATTTTGATATTATGATTTTCGATTTCGTATAAGATATAAGATATTGATTTTCAAACTGTATAAGATATAAGATACGAGAATCTTCGAATCCCTCAGTCTCTACGTTTCGAACCCGTTCGTAATTTCCGCTATGGTTCCGGAACTAGCCTTAGATACCCTTAGTAGGCGCACAAGTGTGTAACTTTAGATACCTATTAAGGGCGCGTAATTATTGAACTTTAAATGCCGGTCACTGGCAAAGTGTGGCAAAAGAATAAGAATAAGAATAAGATGCCGGTCACTGGCAAAGTGTGGTCGTAGATCAAGACTGTGGTATTTTTGATTTTCGTTTTGTTTCTATTTTTCTGCTTTTGCTTCTGTTTTAAATTCGGGATTTTTAAAATATAAACTTTGGGTGAAATTGTTTTCGCAAATGTTTTACAAACTTATTATTGCTTTTGAAAATTGTTTTATTAAAACGCCCATTGATTTTAAGAATATCTGTTAGTCAATTGTACTTGCTGAGTTGTGTAGCTCACCCCATTTCTAATATTTTAGGTTTCAATTCGGAAGCTTATTATGAATAAGAATATGAACTTTGTGGATCTTCGTATTAGCTGAGTTGGATGCATTTATTGAAAAGACTTTTCGTACAATTTAAATAAATTTGGATATTTGATATTTCATTTATGGAGCTGCGTCTCCAATTTTATGTTTTTGAATTATCGAATTTGACCGCTGATTTGACTTTGTGGAGTATTTGGTTTATCTGAATAAAGTTCCGATTTTATTTAAGTTTCATTTTTAGAATTAATATCCTGAAAATCCGGGATGTTTCACGAGGTAATTCAAGGTAACTTTTAGTTTTGAACCTTTTTCAAACCCTGCCATCGTGAGTGATTTTTCTCTTTAATACATGTTGCAGAAAATAAACAGATTTAGATGATGAACTAATACTGGAGTATTGTCGTGCCAGACGACACCACCTTACGATGATCAGTCGTAGGTTGTGCATCTCAAGATTTATTTCTCTACATGTAGAAGGAAGAACATATGGACACCACCATACGCCGGATCTGCCTAGCCATCTTTGGGCTTAGACGGGACCGGTGCCACTCGGACCCTGTTTCAAGGATGGACTGTCCCACAGCCTCTTACACCGATTTCAATGATGGGATGCCCCACAGCCTCTTACACAAATACTCCTAGTTCGAATAAATACATGACTCTGAAACGTAAAGTTCGTCCCCCTTTTCCCAAGTATAATACTTGTTGATAGGACTCCACAAAGTAGTCGTATCTAGTTGGAAAGGAAAATTCACCAATATTTCCCAAGTAGTTGCTTGTTAATGGATTTCGACTTGTTCCAACAATCTTACCCCTCGAATGATATGGAAGTAACAAATAAACTCAATTTGATGAATAGCAATCAAGTTGCGAGTGAAAAGAATAGTTTCAAAAGATTTATGACCGGGCAGTCAAACATAATAAATAACAGTTCTCAAGTAAGGTTCCCTTATATTTTGAAAGTTTTGAGCGAGCATTTAAATCTTCCTATAAGATAGATTTAAATGGAAAATAGAGTTTTGGGAATCTTTCCTTGATAAAAATAATCATAATAAGACTGAGAAATATTTTACATAATATTTGAAGGTCAAAGATAATTTTGAAATGAGAGAAACCATCTTTAAAATTAGTTAAAAGTATTAAATAAATATTCAAATAATATTTATTAAATCATAAATAATTAAAGAATATTTTTAATCGAAAGTATTGCTCATAAATAATCCTCGAATGAATATATAAGAATATTCACTAAATAAATAAATCCTTGAATGAATATTCAAAATAATATCCATTAAATAAATCAAATCCTTTAATAAATATTCAAAATAATATTCATTAAGTAAATAAAACTCAAATGAATATTCAAAATAATATTCATTAAAGAAATAATGGAAAAACATTTATCTAATATTTTCCTCAGAAAATAATCGCAATATATACAGAAATACCGACTCCCGGTCTATATTTGAAGGATGAAAATCATATGCCCTTCACTAAGGGTCTTAGCAATATCCGACTTATAACTAATATATCACCTCTAGCTTATAAGCCAATATCCAATCATGAAATCAGTATCACAATATGATTTGAAAGCAGGCATGCATGCTATGGCATATGTATAACAGAAATCATATATATTATCACAACAACAGCCTTTAAAAGGTTTGAAAACTTGCCTGGCAATCTGGTAGGGAATGTGTAAGAACCCTAATTTTTGGTAATATTTTCTTTTATATAATATCATGTGGCATTGTCAATTAGGAACCTTTCAAGTCATCCCTGTTGTTTAATGGAATTGGTTGTCTGAGAAACTATGTTGTTGCATTCACTATATAAGATAAAGGGAAGGTTGTTGAAAGCAAGAGTCTTATTGTTAGTAAGATTTATAAAACTTGGGATTTGAGAATGATTAGAGTATTAAAAGATTTATTAAGGATTATGACAAGGAATTATGGATATTCGAGGAATTTACACAATTAAGTACTTAAGGAATTACTAGGGAAATCTCTACGCGACAAAATATTATTCCGAGAGATTAATTAAGATACGATACGAATTAAAGTTTAAGTGACAAGCATTGGTGGAAGAATAATGATACAAGGAGTAGTATTGCATTCAAGTCCCATGCAACCAAGTAGTTAGGAAAAAGCAAACTAGCTAAACCAAATGGCAAGAGGAATAGTAACTAGTTGCATTTCTTTTTCCAAGGAGGGGACAAGAGTACAAGGAGGCCATACCTAGGCTTGTACCATGCATATACACACACAAATATGTATCACCCAACTACTTTACCATTATCAACCAAACACAAAAATCAAAACAACAAAACTCTCCCCCCCTCCAAGAACAAGCTCTCGGCCAAGCTTCAAAAAGGGAAGAAAATTTCTTCCTTCTTCCATTTCTCCTCACTCATAATTCAAGGCATAATTCCTAGGCTCTCTACATCATCTAAGAAAGGTATACTAAGATTTCCAAGCTCTTTCATCCATTAAATTTCAAGATATTAATTGTTAAAGTTATTGTGAATAGTAACAATATTGTTAAGTTTTTCTTTTAGATCTTGGATTATAAGGGTTGTAGGAGATCATTCAAGGTGTTCTTGAGTTTTGTAAGGCTTACCCAAGGCTCCTAGATACTCAAGAAGGTATAAAAACCCTAACCCCTCTTGGCCATGTAGTGTTTATGATGTTTGGTGATAGATCCATGTATATTTGTGTTAATCTTGGATGTTCAAGTGATGGATGATATGGATCTTGAGTTTTAGTGTTGTGATTGTGATTTTTATGATTGTGGTTAGTATATGTATCTCCATGAATGTTATAAAGCATGAACTAGGTGAATTAGATGTTGGTTGTGTTGTGGAAGTAAGAATCTTGGTTGATTTAAGTGAAACATGCATGCTGAGTTTTTCCAGAAATTTGACCTGTCTTGTAAGATGGTTTTGAACCCCCAAATCTTGTCCCCTGAGGTCCTACCATATATTGTTGGAAAGGTATTTGAATGTCGTTCCTGGAAATATAAGGTTCATGACTAGGTGATGTATAGATTTTAAGTTATGCCCGGAGAAGTAAAATGTGTTTCTGGATTCCGGACTGCACTAAGTGACCCCCTTGTGAACCCTGTTTAAACCCCTAAAAATTTATGTGGGATCATGGAAAAATTTGAGAAGCTAGGAAATGCAGTGGTGAAGGCTACCCAAAAAGAATTGGATTAAAATATGAATTTTTCAATTTAATAAAAATGCTAGAGTAAAATTCGCGCAAGGGAAAAAGTCGTTAAGTGGAGTATAATTCTAGGGTAATGAATATGGTTCGGATATGGTAACTAAATTAAGTCGAATAAGTGACGAGCGTAATCGAGTGATGACATGAACCTATAGTGGGGCTAGAGAGTCATAAGACGAAGTCATTAAGTTAACTTTGTACCATCTAAAACCCCGTAATTAAAGAGACATTGTTAAGGTACTAACGAGCGGTTATTGCTTATGTATAGATCGTTCCACTCCGCACGCTCGACCACTCCAACCAAACCAAGGCAAGTTTACTTTTCAAAACTTATACATATACAAGGACTTTCACTGTTGTGTTTGTAGTTTTCAATCATATCAAATGTTATGTTTATCGAAGTATTGATGCAATTGAGATTGTATAAGTACATATATGTTTGTACCCCTTGAACTTAGATTGAAATGTTTTCCTCGGACAATGACTCTAGCAATAGAGGTCGTAGCGGTCCGTATATACTATTGACCGGGGAGCGGTATATTATTGTATCGTAACTAGATTGCGAAAACCCGAAGGGTCATTCGGGGAGTATCGTATACTCAAGTAATTATTTTCATATCTTCGTAAATACTCGAAACCCTATCTTGGATTAAAAGTTTATTTTATTAAATAATTATTTTATTAATTATTAATATTAAATCTTAAAATATTATTTATTAATTATTGTTCATTATTTAAAGACAAAGTTAATCCAAGATACCTTTAATACTTTCAAACTCGAACTCTTTCGAACTCAAAACATTTTCGAAAACCCCCGGTCAGGTTTGCTTCTTGTGTGATTTCAAGAATCATCGGTCAACTGATGTCGGACCTCAATTACTCTGTTTTCAATCAAAATCAAGTTTTCAAAAGAAAAAGAAAAAGGGACTCTGGCAGGTGTGGGAATCGTTGACGAACGATTCCCGGGATGTGTAAGCGGCCGTGAGCCAGGCGGTCCATCAATTATTATTCCGGCCCAGGTGTTGCCGAAGGATGGTTACAGATGTAGTTTTCATCGAGGGTGATTACGGATGTAGTTTTCACCCGGGGATAGTTACGGATGTAGTTTCTATCCTTCTACCAGTAGAGAAGACCCGCGGATTATTGGACTTGGATGTGGCGACTGATCATCGTCAATCCCTGTCAGGTTTTATGTTTTCTTTAAGTCCCATTCCTCCATTTTGGAAAAATGCTTTGACACTGCTTCTTAGGCTTTTGTACCAAGTTGCTGATAATGTTCTATTTTGATGAGAAAGATGTTGACTCTATGCAGTATCTAGAACTGCAAGTTTATTTTGAAAACGAGGGCACGTATTGGTGCACCTTCGGAATTTATCAACAATGACAAGTGATTTTATATCTGATTGATACAAACGAGTTTAATAACATCTAATCATATGAAATGTTATATTGCTTACCTTATACATATATTTCTTGCTGAGCTATAGTTGCTCACTCTTGCTTGTTTTCAAATTTACAAACACAACAGCTAAACGAAATGGCAAGACCCAGACAGACTGCCCGAAAGCATGTGACTAGACCCGAGCCAGCAGTTGAGATTCCACCGGTAGGCCCCATTAGCCGGATTGGTTGGCAACTTTTGTTAGTTCGTTTTATTTATCAGTATGACCTGTGCAAGGCAGTGTACCGTAACAAACTTTCAAGCCGCCAACTTCGCTTCATATCGAAGTGTTGCTGGTAGCATAAATACTATTTAATTCGATCTGTAATAACTCTGATACTTTTATTTTTGCTTAATCAATGTTGTGACGTTTCTGAGACTCTAACCTGTGTGTGTGTGTCCGGTGTGAGTTTATTGTGGGGTCGATGGCTGTCTTATATATTATGTGCAAGAACAGGTATGTTATTAATGGAAAATGGACCGTGAGCGCCTAGATCTCTGACCCCGGATCTGGGGGCGTCGCAGAAATGGTATCAGAGCGAGGTTACAGTTCTCAGAAACGATAGTAATCTAAGAAAGCAACCCTAATAATAATAACAATAACGATAACCCTAATAACAACCCTAATAATACTTAGAACTCTCATCGAGTTTGCAGTCGGGTTATCGGATATAGCCCTGACTTTAAGGCCCGTGAGGGAACTACTCCTTAAACCTTTCTTTATGGTTAGTGACCCACCTTATTTCCCTTGTGTAGATGGAGGAGGTACCAGACCCTGAGGCTTTCGAGAGAGAGCATGATGAGGCACTGATGCGAGATACCGAGGATCCTGAGGAGGATATGGGTGCTGACTCTGAGCTTGGCCCCTGGATTACGCTGATTGGAGATACTGATGATGAGGATCCCATTGAGGAGCCCTTTGAGCCTGAGCCGGAGCCAGAGCCTGTTACCCCATCTCCTGTAGCTACTGATGAGGAGAGTGTGAGATCCGGTGAGGGCCGTGTTGTGTCACCCCCACCTTCTCCGCAGTCACCGAGCCCTGTTTCATCGGAAGGTGACTCCGAGGATGATACTTCTGGAGAGGAGGAGCTTGACCCTACCCCTGCTACTGCTCCTGCTCCTGCTACTGCTACTGCACCTGCTCCTGTTCCTGTCATACCACCTCCACCGATGGACCTACCCCCAGTGTCGGGTACTGAGCACGCTTACGTGGTACAGTTCTTGACCCGAGACTTACTTTCTGCGGAGGCCCGACTTAACGAGGCGAGGCGGGCACTAGTGGAGGAGCGCGAGGCGCGCTTGAGGATCCAGGCTGAGATGAGGACTGTTGTGGCTAGGAGGACTAGGGCTCGACTCCATAGGATTGAGAGGAGGAGTCGCGAGAGGATTCTTGGTTTAGGGATCCGCGGGGGCGGAGTGATTCAGGCTAGGGATGCTAGGAGTGTTGTGCATCGTGCATTTTCCCGAGTGAGGACCTTGCTCCGTCGTGGTGCGGCCCCATGATGTGTTACGGATAGCTCAGTCCCCTAGGTTCAGATGACATTAGTGTGTCGATTTTGCGGGATAGTTGACTTGTGCAGTGGTATCCTTTCTGACCAGTGGATGAGTAGTCTGACCTACAGATATGTAGATGTGACCTCGGATAGTATGTATGGATGTAGCCCTACTTTTGTGTAGCCCTGACTATTCAGATGATGTACTTGACACCTGAACTATGTATTTGGCTCTAACATCCAAACTTTGTGATGACCCTTGTACCGTACTTATTTAGTTTCAGTTTCCTTGATATTATCTCAACTGCCTTACTTTCCGATGCCATGCTTTACTGTTTTGATATACAACTGTGAATATATACAATTGCTACAAGCCACAAATACAACCATGCTGTTTCAAATTTACGATATGCGATTTCAAATTATTCTCTACAAATTTCCAAAATGTTCCTACAATTTTTAAAACAAATTTTTCGAATTTTTTTTTTTGAGGTTTTGAAGTCTTGAAAACTCCTGCAAATGTTTTCGCATCCCATAGAGATTTTTCCCCAAAAAAAAAATGTTTTGACGATTTATCTCCAGCATCGGGTTATTAAAACTTTTGCAACTTCCACCCTTATGAGGAGGAACGATACGTTCCTGACCCGTGTAAACGCTGTCAGGTAATTGGAAAACCCTAACCCATTTCTTGTTTCATTATCAGAATCATGCCACCCAGAGGAATGAACACTCGAGCTCACCCGATCAGTTCTGAAGGCCAGGGTAGCCACCATGGGACCGGAGGCCACCAGAACCATGAAGGGGAGAATGTGAACCTGAGTGAGAATGAGGGCAACGATCATAACTCGTTTGATGACTCTGAGTATGACGAAGAAGAAGCTGGTGATGACACCCGAGAGGTGGAACATCCAAGGGGAGGCCCTATGGAACAGTTCATGGAACTACTTAGGCAGAACTTGGACCGTCCCCCGGTTCAGCAACCACCCAGCAATGCTAATGCAAATGCTTTCCGGAACTTCAAATCCCTGAAACCCCCAGAATTTAAAGGAACTGCCGATCCGGTCGAGGCAAGAGCCTGGCTGAGGGAAATGGAAAAATCTTTCGAGATACTAGGTGTCGCTGAGGAGCAGAAAACTGTTTCGCCACTTACCTTATGAAGGGTGAGGCAAACTATTGGTGGGAGGCTAAGAAGAATTTGGAAGGAAGGGGTGTGGTGACCTGGGAGAGGTTTAGCGAGCTGTTCTTGGAGAAGTACTTCCCTAGGTTCATGGAGACACAAATGGAGCTGAAGTTTTTGGAACTAAAGCAAGGTAACATGACGGTGGCCGAGTATGAGGCCAAATTTAATGAGTTGTCGAGGTTTGTGCCGGAATATGTGAACTCTGAGGCAAAGAGGGCCCGAAGGTTTCAATTAGGGCTAAAGCAATGGATTCAGAATCGTGTCGCGGTTCTTGAGCTGACAGACTATGCCACCCTGGTACAGAAAGCATCAATTGTTGAGGCTGGGAGTGAACAGATGCAGAAGGAGAGGGAAGGAAAGAAGAGGAAGTTTGATAGTCGAAAGGGAAACTCTGCGGGAGGGAGCTTTCCGAGCAAATTTAAGCGAGGAACGATGTCCCAACCCAGCAGAAACTTTGGAATCAAGAGAGCTGAAAGTTGGAGTGTGGGCCAGAGCGGCCGACCACAAGGATCGTCTTACTCTACCCCATCCCGAGCCCTACCCCCAGAATGCAATAAATGTGGAAGGAAACATGCGGGCGTGTGTAACCTACAGGATGTGAAGTGCTTCAAGTGCGGGCTGACAGGACATTATGCTAACGCTTGTCGAGGAACTAGTAACAACACCAGTGCCGGAGGTAATTGCTTCAAGTGTGGGAAACCAGGGCACCGAATGAGGGAATGTATGTCATCTGGGCCAGCTGCATCGAGAGTGAGTGGAACTGCTTCTAACAAGGCCCCTACTGCAAGAACTTTTAACATGACGGTGCAGGATGCCGTGAGGAACACGGATGTGATTGCAGGTACTCTACTACTCAACTCAGTTAAGGCAAATGTTTTATTTGATTCGGGAGCTACCAAGTCTTTCATATCTCTAGATTTTGTATGTCAGTTAGGCCTTAAGACTGAACTATTGAAAGACAGACTGCAAATAGAGATAGCTAATCATGAAATTATTCCTGTTAACCAAGTATGTCCAGGTTGCGACCTAGAAATAGAAGGGCGACACTTTCGGGTAGACTTAATACCTTTTAAACTAGGGGAGTTTGACGTAATAGTAGGTATGGATTGGTTAACAACCCACGGAGCCCAGATTGATTGTGTAAAGAAGAAAGTAAGTTTGAAACTGCCGGGGGACGAGGAAGTAGTGTTTAGTGGAAAATGGCAAAACCAAAAGTTCCTGACTATGATTCAAGCTAAGAAGCTGTTATGTAAAAGATGCGAAGCCTATTTAGCCTATGTGAAGGATACCAAGAAGGAGGCACCAAACCTACAGGAAATCCCTGTCGTTAATGAGTTCGCGGATGTATTTCTGGATGATCTCCCCAGACTACCACCTGATAGAGATATCGAGTTCGCTATAGACTTAGTTCCGGGTACGGCCCCAATTTCGAAAGCCCCATATCGGCTAGCCCCAGTGGAGATGAAAGAGCTAGCCACTCAGTTACAAGAGTTGTTGGATAAAGGGATGATAAGACCTAGTGTGTCACCGTGGGGAGCCCCGGTGTTATTCGTGAAAAAGAAGGATGGTAGTATGAGGTTATGTATAGACTACAGAGAGCTGAACAAGGTGACTATAAAGAATAAGTATCCCTTGCCCAGGATAGATGACCTGTTTGATCAATTGAAAGACGCAGTTTATTTTTCAAAAATTGATTTGAGGACCGGGTACCACCAGTTAAGGATTAAACCAGAAGATATACCAAAGACGGCCTTTCGCACCCGGTACGGACACTATGAGTTCTTAGTGATGTCATTTGGGTTAACGAATGCCCCTGCAGCTTTCATGGATTTAATGAATCGAGTCTTCAAGAAGTACTTGGACAAGTGTGTTATAGTCTTCATCGATGACATCTTGATTTATTCCAAAACGAAGGAAGAACATGCAGAGCACTTGAGGATTGTATTGGGAGCATTGAGGGAAGAAAAGTTGTACGCTAAGTTCTCGAAGTGTGAATTTTGGTTGAAGGAAGTTCAGTTTTTGGGGCATGTGATTAGCGAATAAGGCATTCTAGTGGACCCAGCCAAAATAGAGGCTGTATCAAATTGGGAGAGACCAACCACTCCGACAGAGGTGAGAAGTTTTATAGGATTGGCTAGCTACTATAGAAGGTTTGTCCAAGACTTTACCAAGATAGCAGCCCCTTTGACCCGACTAACTCGCAAGACCGAAAAGTTTGTGTGGACTGAAAAATGCGAAGAGAGCTTCCAAGAGTTGAAAAAGAGGTTGGTGACAGCACCAGTACTAGCCCTACCTGATAATAAGGGAGATTTTGTGATTTATAGCGACGCATCCCATAAAGGTTTAGGGTGTGTGCTTATGCAGCACGGTAAGGTGATTGCGTATGCGTCCAGACAACTTAAGGAGTACGAGATAAGATACCCCTCCCATGATTTGGAATTAGCGGCAATAGTTTTCGCTTTGAAGATCTAGAGACATTATCTTTACGGAGAAAAGTGTGAAATCTACACGGATCACAAGAGCTTAAAGTACATATTCACTCAGAAAGAGTTAAACATGAGGCAGAGGAGATGGTTAGAGCTAATCAAGGATTATGATTGTGAGATTCATTATCACCCAGGGAAGGCCAACGTGGTGGCCGATGCACTTAGCCGAAAAGAGAAACTCAAGATGATAACGTCAGTGGACGAGTTGATCAAGGACCTCGAGAAACTGGAGATTGAGGTGAGGTTACCAGGAATTGGACAAGAGAGTCTAATGGAAATAAGAGTCCAACCACCGCTATTGGAAAAGATTAAGTTATGCCAGGAAAAGAAGATAGAAGAAGAAAAGAATTCGATGGAGAAAATTTTGACTGGCGAGGAAATTAAGTGTGAGAAGGACGGGAATGGAATTATGAGGTACGCATCTAGGATATGGATCCCGAACGTTCAAGAATTAAAAGACGAGATTTTGCAAGAGGCTCATAGTTCGAGGTACTCAATTCACCCTGGAGGCACTAAGATGTATAGAGATTTGAGAGAATACTATTGGTGGCCAAATATGAAGAAGGACGTGGCAGAGTGGGTAAGTAAATGCTTGACATGTCAAAGAGTGAAGGCCGAACACCAGAGGCCCAGTGGATTGTTGCAACCCTTAGAGATACCCGAGTGGAAGTGGGAGCATATTGCGATGGACTTTGTGGTCGGACTACCAAGGACCAAGACTAATCATGACGCCATTTGGGTAATCATCGATAGATTGACCAAGTCGGCACATTTTCTTCCAATCAACGAGAGATACACTGTCGACAAGCTGACAGATATTTACTTAAAGGAGATTGTGGTTAGGCATGGGGTTCCTGTGAGCATTGTATCAGATAGAGACCCAAGATTCAACTCCAGGTTCTGGAGGAGTTTTCAGGATTGTGTGGGGACCAAGTTAAACATGAGTACTGCATACCATCCCCAAACAGACGGACAGAGTGAGAGAACCATCCAGACCATCGAGGACATGTTGAGAGTATGTGCGATAGATTTCAAGGGAAGTTGGGATGACCACTTGCCGTTGATCGAATTTTCCTACAACAACAGTTACCATGCGAGTATAGGAATTCCCCCATATGAAGCTTTATACGGACGAAGATGTCGGTCTCCCTTCTGTTGGGAAGAAGTTGGAGAGCGGAAGATTTTAGGGCCTGAACTGGTCCAACAGACAAGAGAAACTATCGAGCTCATAAGAGGACGGCTGGTAGCGGCCCAAGACAGACAGAAGAAGTATGCGGACCAGACCCGCAAGGACAAGGAATATGAGGTAGGAGACTTTGTGATGTTGAAGGTATCACCGTGGAAGGGATTGATGGGATTTGGCAAGAAGGGGAAGCTAAGCCCAAGATTTATTGGACCTTTTGAGATCTTGAGACGAGTTGGGAAGTTAGCCTATGAATTGGCTTTACCCCCGAGCTTGCAGCAAGTACATAATGTGTTCCATGTGTCCATGCTACGACCCTACCATACCGACTTCCGACACGTGATAGAACATGATCAAGTGGATCTGCAACCAGACTTAACCTATGTGGAGCAACCCGTAGAAATCATGGATAGAAAAGAACAGGTGCTGAGGAACAAGGTTGTCAAACTAGTGAGAGTTTTGTGGAGGAACCAGAATGTCGAAGAATCAACATGGGAACTAGAGAGCGCGATGCGTGAAAAGCACCCCCAACTGTTTTCAACCTGATTCCGGGACGGAATCCTTTTAAGGAGGGGAGGCTGTAAGAACCCTAATTTTTGGTAATATTTTCTTTTATATAATATCATGTGGCATTGTCAATTTGGAACCTTTCAAGTCATCCCTGTTGTTTAATGGAATTGGTTGTCTGAGAAACTATGTTGTTGCATTCACTATATAAGATAAAGGGAAGGTTGTTGAAAGCAAGAGTCTTATTGTTAGTAAGATTTATAAAACTTGGGATTTGAGAATGATTAGAGTATTAAAAGATTTATTAAGGATTATGACGAGGAATTATGGATATTCGAGGAATTTACACAATTAAGTACTTAAGGAATTACTAGGGAAATCTCTACGCGACAAAATATTATTCTGAGAGATTAATTAAGATACGATACGAATTAAAGTTTAAGTGACAAGCATTGGTGGAAGAATAATGATACAAGGAGTAGTATTGCATGCAAGTCCCATGCAACCAAGTAGTTAGGAAAAAGCAAACTAGCTAAACCAAATGGCAAGAGGAATAGTAACTAGTTGCATTTCTTTTTCCAAGGAGGGGACAAGAGTACAAGGAGGCCATACCTAGGCTTGTACCATGCATATACACACACAAATATGTATCACCCAACTACTTTACCATTATTCAACCAAACACAAAAATCAAAACAACAAAACTCCCCCCCCTCCAAGAACAAGCTCTCGGCCAAGCTTCAAAAAGGGAAGAAAATTTCTTCCTTCTTCCATTTCTCCTCACTCATAATTCAAGGCATAATTCCTAGGCTCTCTACATCATCTAAGAAAGGTATACTAAGATTTCCAAGCTCTTTCATCCATTAAATTTCAAGATATTAATTGTTAAAGTTATTGTGAATAGTAACAATATTGTTAAGTTTTTCTTTTAGATCTTGGATTATAAGGGTTGTAGGAGATCATTCAAGGTGTTCTTGAGTTTTGTAAGGCTTACCCAAGGCTCCTAGATACTCAAGAAGGTATAAAAACCCTAACCCCTCTTGGCCATGTAGTGTTTATGATGTTTGGTGATAGATCCATGTATATTTGTGTTAATCTTGGATGTTCAAGTGATGGATGATATGGATCTTGAGTTTTAGTGTTGTGATTGTGATTTTTATGATTGTGGCTAGTATATGTATCTCCATGAATGTTATAAAGCATGAACTAGGTGAATTAGATGTTGGTTGTGTTGTGGAAGTAAGAATCTTGGTTGATTTAAGTGAAACATGCATGCTGAGTTTTTCCAGAAATTTGACCTGTCTTGTAAGTTGGTTTTGAACCCCCAAATCTTGTCCCCTGAGGTCCTACCATATATTGTTGGAAAGGTATTTGAATGTCGTTCCTGGAAATATAAGGTTCATGACTAGGTGATGTATAGATTTTAAGTTATGCCCGGAGAAGTAAAATGTGTTTTTGGATTCCGGACTGCACTAAGTGACCCCCTTGTGAACCTTGTTTAAACCCCTAAAAATTTATGTGGGATCATGGAAAAATTTGAGAAGCTAGGAAATGCAGTGGTGAAGGCTACCCAAAAAGAATTGGATTAAAATATGAATTTTTTAATTTAATAAAAATGCTAGAGTAAAATTCGCGCAAGGGAAAAAGTCGTTAAGTGGAGTATAATTCTAGGGGTAATGAATATGGTTCGGATATGGTAACTAAATTAAGTCGAATAAGTGACGAGCGTAATCGAGTGATGACATGAACCTATAGTGGGGCTAGAGAGTCATAAGACGAAGTCATTAAGTTAACTTTGTACCCTCTAAAACCCCGTAATTAAAGAGACATTGTTAAGGTACTAACGAGCGGTTATTGCTTATGTATAGATCGTTCCACTCCGCACGCTCGACCACCCCAACCAAACCAAGGCAAGTTTACTTTTCAAAACTTATACATATACAAGGACTTTCACTGTTGTGTTTGTAGTTTTCAATCATATCAAATGTTATGTTTATCGAAGTATTGATGCAATTGAGATTGTATAAGTACATATATGTTTGTACCCCTTGAACTTAGATTGAAATGTTTTTCTCGGACAACTACTCTAGCAATAGAGGTCGTAGCGGTCCGTATATACTATTGACCGGGGAGCGGTATATTATTATATCGTAACTAGATTGCGAAAACCCGAAGGGTCATTCGGGGAGTATTGTATACTCAAGTAATTATTTTCATATCTTCGTAAATACTCGAAACCCTATCTTGGATTAAAAGTTTATTTTATTAAATAATTATTTTATTAATTATTAATATTAAATATTAAAATATTATTTATTAATTATTGTTCATTATTTAAAGACAAATTTAATCCAAGATACCTTTAATACTTTCAAACTCGAACTCTTTCGAACTCAAAACATTTTCGAAAACCCCCGGTCAGGTTTGCTTCTTGTGTGATTTCAAGAATCATTGGTCGACTGATGTCGGACCTCAATTACTCTGTTTTCAATCAAAATCAAGTTTTCAAAAGAAAAAGAAAAAGGGACTCTGGCAGGTGTGGGAATCGTTGACGAACGATTCCCGGGATGTGTAAGCGGCCGTGAGCCAGGCTGTCAATCAATTATTATTCCGGCCCAGGTGTTGCCGAAGGATGATTACGGATGTAGTTTTCATCGAGGGTGATTACGGATGTAGTTTTCACCCGGGGATAGTTACGGATGTAGTTTCTATCCTTCTACCAGTAGAGAAGACCCACGGATTATTGGACTTGGATGTGGCGACTGATCATCGTCAATCCCTGTCAGGTTTTATGTTTTCTTTAAGTCCCATTCCTCCATTTTGGAAAAATGCTTTGACACTGCTTCTTAGGCTTTTGTGCCAAGTTGCTGATAGTGTTCTATTTTGATGAGAAAGATGTTGACTCTATGCAGTATCTAGAACTGCAAGTTTATTTTGAAAACGAGGGCACGTATTGGTGCACATTCGGAATTTATCAATAATGACAAGTGATTTTATATTTGATTGATACAAACGAGTTTAATAACAGCTAATCATATGAAATGTTATATTGCTTACCTTATACATATATTTATTGCTGAGCTATAGTTGCTCACTCTTGCTTGTTTTCAAATTTACAAACACAACAGCTAAGCGAAATGGCAAGACCCAGACAGACTGCCCGAAAGTATGTGACTAGACCCGAGCCAGCAGTTGAGATTCCACCGGTAGGCCCAATTAGCCGGATTGGTTGGCAACTTTTGTTAGTTCGTTTTATTTATCAGTATGACCTGTGCAAGGCAGTGTACCGTAACAAACTTTCAAGCCGCCAACTTCGCTTCATATCGAAGTGTTGCTGGTAGCATAAATACTATTTAATTCGGTCTGTAATAACTCTGATACTTTTATTTCTGCTTAATCAATGTTGTGACGTTTCTGAGACTCTAACCTGTGTGTGTGTGTGCGGTGTGAGTTTATTGTGGGGTTGATGGCTGTCTTATATATTATGTGCAAGAACAGGTATGTTATTAATGGAAAATGGACCGTGAGCGCCTAGATCTCCGACCCCGGATCTGGGGGCGTCACAGATAGTGTGTCCTGGGTCAGTCCGGTGATCTATAAATAATCAAAATATTCGAGATTAATCACTTAACGCTTTAAGAAGCTAAGTGTATATTTTACTTAGGTTAAAACACATTTTCAAGTTACCTCGTTATGCACACTCTAGTGTAACTCTTATTAACACCGTACACTCTAGTGTAACTCTTATTAACACCGTTGTAACCCGACACTTGCTCATTATCAAGGCATGTCATTATACTTACACTTGGTAGGTTTTTAAGTCATATAAGTTCTATGGTCGGTCGTTTACTCAAAAAGATTATACCTCAAGATTTATTGTACGTTCTCCAAGTGGTTTTCCAAAATTATAACCAAGTGTTCCTCAAAGGGGTTCATTCGCACTTAACCTTGATTCGAACATTTTTATAAAATTGAAAAACGATCCTTTTTACATAAGGTCTTCTCTCACACCTTCCTTATGACTTCTAATATTTAATTATTATGATTCGCAACTGAATTACTCATGTTAAGGGGGTTCAATTTCAGTTACGAACTCGCACTTACGGTTTCGAACCACTTTTACTAAATCGGCCATATCGCCTAAACCGTAAGTCCATTTGTTTTGATTCTTGCGCCAAAATAATCTATGACTCGATATACTCGATATCTATAAGGGCAGTTCATATAATCATTAAGGTCAGAGAATTACACCTACTGTGATGCACGATTTTTTAAGGCTTAACGAAATTTACGGCATTATGACAGCTAAGTTTACGCGTTTTCCCAAATTTTTCAATCCTCCAAGATCACTCCATGATCAAACCAACAACTTATAAACATCATCTACATCTTAACAAGACCAAAACATCTCACTTTAACCATCATGTTTACATTCTTATAATAACATCATAATCATAACTCATCTAAAACCGCCAAGAACATTCAAAAACTTTTAGTAAAATCTAGGGTTCATGAGAGTTATAACTTCCTTGGAGTGTGTAAGGACCTTACTAAGCCTTGATTAATCCTTAGAATACCTTAACAAAGCTTGGATCATCCAAAGAAATCAAAGTTAGTTCTTTGAAATCACTATTCATTATCAACTTTGATGATTTTATTACCTAGGAAAGAAATGGAATTTGAAGCCAAGATTCCTAGGAGATCTAAGTTATGAAATGTAGTACTCACCAAATTAGTCTTGAGATTTAAGAATGGTTAGAAGTGGGATTTCCTCCTTGGATTTCTTGCAAAAGCCGAATGGTGCTAAATGGAGAGAATGGTGGAGTTGCTTGGCTTGCTTGGTCTAATCTTGCATTATTGTGATGTATTTGGATAATATCTTGCATAAAGCTACTTTATTAAAGTGATTTGGTCATGCATGATGTATTATCAAGGGACAAGTGTTGTGTTTTAGTGGTAAGATGATGAGATTAGGCTAACTAGCTTAGTTTGTTTCTAATGTTGCTAGTTACGTTTGTAACTAACTTGGTTACTTGATCCTATCCACTTACACATGCTTGTATCTTGGCTCTCTACTTGTTTCTTTGTCCGATTATTGCTCAATTTCATTGATCGTTTGGAGGAATATCTCAAGTATTTATCGTTAGTGTTTTACCGGAAACCTCCTTTATATTTATACTACCATTCTCAATCCTCCTTTATAATCCTTGAATTTAAATTCCTCAAATCTCTTTAATAAATCCTTAAATCCTTCAGTGTCCAGGGAATTCTCGGAGAAAATAAAAGTGCTATTTTTCTGAATTTGATATCATTTACATACACTTATTTGCCTATAGATCATCAATACGAACTCAGAAATCCATTCCGAATACTTCTATATATTGTCGTCTGATAATATTCCGAAATCCACCAAAAACACTATTCATTGCTTTTTCTGTCTTTTATTCTTTGCACTCAAAAGATGTTCTCGCACTTCCTCGAGCGTTCCCTTTCTCTTTTACGGAATCACTGGACTTATACTAGATATCGATTTGGATGACATGAGCTACCAGATATCGATTTGGATGACATGAGAATATTTCCTTTATTGGAATACCATAGCTTACTCTTTCGACGATAGATTATTCTTATATAATTTGGTGAACCTATTGCAGCATTCATAGCATATAAAATACTTGAATCCAAATCCATTACATAATCATTCATTAGAACCACTGTTACATTGTAGTCGTAACCACTATTCATTTCTACACTTAATACATAATAAAAGTTTTAATTCTTCCAAAAATCTGGGTTCTTACAGTCTCCCCTCCTTAAAAGGATTCCGTCCCGGAATCAGTCTGAAAACAAATTGGGGTATTTCTCCAGCATTGCGCTTTCTAGTTCCCAAGTTGATTCTTCTACGTTGTGGTTCTGCCACAAGACTCTGACTAACTTGATTACCTTATTTCGGAGCACTTGTTCTTTTCGATCTATGATTTCCACAGGCTGCTCCACATAGGTTAGGTCTAGTTGCATGTCTACGTGCTCATATTCTACTATATGCTTGGTATCCGGATTATATTTCCTCAACATCGAAACATAAACACATTGTGCACTTGTTGCAGATTTGGGGGTAATGCTAGTTCATAAGCTAGTTCTCCGATGCGTCTTAAGATCTCAAACGGTCCAATGTATCTAGGACTCAGTTTTCCTTTCTTCTCAAATCTCATCAAACCTTTCCAAGGAGATACATTTAAAAACACTAGGTCTCCAACTTCATATTCCTTGCCTTTACGAGCTAGATCAACGTATTTATTTTATCGATCTTGGGCTGCTATCATCCGTCCTCTGATTAGATCCACTGGTGCTCTACTTTCACTCGTTGGCAGGTTAAGCATCTGCTTACCCACTATGCTACGTCCTTTTTCATGTTAGGCCACCAGTAGTACTCTTTCAAATCTCTATACATCTTGGTACTACTGGGGTGCACTGAGTGCCTTGAATTGTGTCCCTCATACAGAATTTCGTCCTTTAGCTCTTGCACATTTGGGACCCATATCCTTAAGGCGTATCTCATGATCCCTTCTTTATCTCTTTCACATTTAATTTCTTCTCCGGTCATTATCTCTTCCTCCGAGTTCTATTCTTCCTCCATTATCCGTTCTTGACATAGCCTAATCTTTTCCAACAAAGGAGGTTAGATTCGAATTTCCATCAACCTCTCTTGACCATCTCCTGGTATCCTGACCTCGATTTCCAGCTTCTCGAAGTCTCTCACTAATTCTTCTTCTGAGGTTATCATTTTAAGTTTCTCCTTCCTACTAAGGGCGTCAGCCACCATATTGGCCTTACCCGGGTGATAACGAATCTCACAATCATAATCCTTGATTAACTCTAACCATCTTCTCTGGCGCATGTTAAGCTCTTTCTGGGTAAAGATGTACTTGAGGCTCTTATGGTCAGTGTAAATCTCGCACTTCTCTCCACACAGATAGTGCCTCCAAATCTTTAAATCAAAAACTATGGCTGCTAATTCTAGATCATGAGTAGGATATCGAATCTCATATTCCTTCAGCTGTCTTAACGCGTACGCAATTACCTTACCGTGCTGTTTAAGCACACATCCTAATCCTTTATACGAAGCGTCACTGAAAATCACAAAATCTCCTTTTCCATCAGGCAACGCTAACACCGGGGCCATCACCAACCTCTTCTTCAGCTCTTGGAAACTCTTCTCGCATTTTTCAGTCCATTCAAATTTCTCAGTTTTGCGGGTAAGTCGGGTTAACGGAACTACGACCTATGCAAAATCTTGAACAAATCTTCTATAATACCCCGCCAGTCCAATGAAGCTCCTTACCTCTGTTGGAGTGGTTGGTCCTTCCCAATTTGAAACTTCCTCTATCTCGGAGGGGTCTACCGATACTCCTTCCTTATTGATCACGTGTCCTAAGAACTACACCTCATTTTTCCAGATCTCACACTTCGAGAATTTGGCATACAACTGCTCCTTCCTGAGTATCTCTAAGGCTATCCTCAAATGTTTGGCGTGTTCTGCCTCGATCTTTGAGTAGATGAGAATATCATCAATGAAAACTATAATGAATTTATCCAAATACTCTTTGAACACCATATTCATCAAATCCATGAAAGCTGTTGGGGCATTGGTCAATCCAAATGACATCACCAAGAACTCATAATGTCCATATCTGGTACGGAATGCAGTCATTGGGATATCTTCGGGTTTAATATTCAGTTGGTGATATCCGGTTCTCATGTCAATCTTAGAAAAATACACAGCACCCTTTAGTTGGTCAAACAAATCATCTATTCTGGGTAACGGGTACTTATTCTTTATGGTTAGCTTGTTCAACTCTCGGTAGTCGATGCATAACCTCATACTTCCATCTTTCTTCTTAACAAACAACACTGGTGCCCCCCAAGGCGACATACTAGGTCTTATCATACCCTTATCCAACAGTTCCTGTAATTGTTTAGCTAGCTCTTTCATTTCTACTGGGGCTAACCGGTACGGGACCTTTGAAACTAGCGCTGTCCCCGGGGCTAACTCGATAGCAAACTCAATTACTCTATCAGGTGGTAATCCGGGAAGATCTTGTGGAAATACGTCTTCGAACTCATTAACTACCGGAATGTCCTGCAACCTAGGCGGTTCCTTCTGGGTGTCGATAACATAAGCTAAGTAAGACTCGTTCCCTTTTCGTAGTAATCTTTTGGTTTGTGCCATGGTTAGAATTTTCTGGGTCTGTCGTATCCCTCTAAACACTATTTCCTTCTTTCCTGGGGTTTTCAACTTAACCATTTTCCCTTTACAATCTATTTGAGCGTTATTGCGAGACAACTAATCCATTCCCAAAATGGCATCAAACTCCCCTAATTTAAAAGGAATCAAATCAACATAGAAAGATTGTCCTTCTATTTCTAATTTTCAATCGGGGTGAATCTGATTAACTGGAACTATCTCTTGGTTGGCTATCTCTACTTGTAAGGAATCCCTTAGTGGTTGGGTCTTAAGTTTCAATTTACGAGCAAATCCTTCGATATAAAAGACTTGGTTGCCCCAGAATCAAATAAGACGTTTGCACTAACTGAATTAAGAGAAAAGGCACCTGCTAATACGTCTGTGCCTCTCACGGCATCTTGCACTGTCATGTTAAAAGTTCTAACAGTTGGTGGCCTATTGGAGGCAGCTTTACTTGCCCCTAATGTTGCTGTTTTGCTCATTGGGCAATCCTTCTTCATGTGACCTTGACGTCCGCACTGGAAACAAGTGGTGCTTTTGTTGGTACTAGGGATAACCGTGGTACAAGAGGTGGCATAGTGGCCTGCTCGTCCACACTTAAAACAGGTTACCGGTTTCTGGTAACATACACCGGAATGTTTCCTTCCACAAGTTGCACATACGGGTAATGGAAGTCTATAATGGTGGGAGTGGATCGCTCCTGATTGCTTGCCGCCCTGGCTCAAACTTGTGCTCACAGGTTGCTTGAATCCCATACTCCTACCAGGTAGGGAGACTGTCCCTCGGTTAAACTTATTCGGGGGTTTTCCTCCTACAGAACCTCCACCCATGCTTGCATGTTTCCTTTTTATACCCCCTTTCTCTCTTTCCCTCTGCATCTGATCACTCCCTGCTTCCATAATTGATGCCTTCTACACCAAGGTGGCATAGTCTGTAATCTCTAAAACTGCTACCCGATTCTGGATCCACTGCTTCAAACCTTGCTGAAACCTATTCAATTTCTTCTCCTCAGTATCCACAAACTCTGGCATAAACCTCGATAACTCGGTAAACTTATCCTCGTAATCAGCCACTGACAAATTGTTCTGCTTCAGTTCTAAAAACTTGAGCTTCATTTGAGTCTTCATAAACCTCGGGAAGTACTTGTCCAGAAACAATTGTTTGAACCTTTCCCAGGTTACTATATCACCCATCTCCATGTTTTTCTTGGCCTCCCACCAGTAGTTGGCCTCTCCTTTCAGAAGGTAAGTGGCGAAAACAGTCTTTTGCGCCTCCTCAATGCTTAGAATCTCAAAGGACTTTTCCATTTCCTTTATCCAGGCTCTTGCCTCGATTGGGTCAGCTGATCCTTGGAATTCTGGGGGCTTGAGTGACTTAAAGGCCCTAAAAGAGTTTGCCACGGTACTGTTGTTTCCCTGGGGTGGTTGGGGGTAACGGTTCAAATTCTGCCTAAGCAGATCCATAAACTGACCCATGGGGTCTCTATCCTGGTTCTCTTCTTCTTGCTCAACTTCAGTTTTTGCCCCTTCTATTTCTTCCTCGAACTCCTCAGTGTAAAAGGGTTCATCTGCTATCCCATACTGGGACTCATCCTGTTCGTTATAATCCTCATCTTGCTCTTCGTCATACTCGGGGTCTTCCCTATGTTGATTGTGGCTTTCTTGATCGGTAGACTCACGAGGGTTAGCCCTAGTTCCCATTCTTCGTGGAGGCATCTTATTAAAAATTTGGACAATTACACATTAGGCTAATTCACTTGTTTTAAAGATTCCTCCTTGCAAAATCATTACATATTTGGATTTAGGATCCCACAGTTCTATATTTCATGGCAACTTACTCGAAAATAGTACGTGCAGAAAATAATGTAATAAACTTATGATCGCGTCACAACAGAACTGAAATGACTGAAAGGAAACCAATATATGCATTGTACTGAAAGATACATAATCCTAGTCACATAGACAGTTTAGAAGTACAACCGTCCTAACAACGTCTAGTCAAAAGTGAAATACATGGTCTATCCATCTAGTCAGTAAAAAGGGAAACTAAATACAATGAAACTATCCCACAAAAGTCGGTACTACTATGTCCGTACATGACTAGAAGACTAGACTACTACATCACCATCTCTGAAATCAGTCACCAGTGCGGCCCAAAGCCCTAACCCTCGCCATAACAATGCGAAAATCTCCTCAGCATCTATCCTGGACACCCTACCATCTCTATCAGTAGGTAAGCCTCGAAGCCTCATCCATGCCCTAAACTCAATGCGGGTCACTGCCCTATGCATAGCTCGAGCCCTAGCATGCCCCTTGCCCTGGCGTCTCATCCTGGCAGCTCTCTCAGCTGCTAGCTCCATCCTGGACTCTGCTAGCCTGACCTCTCCCACTGCTAAATCTGTAGAAACTCTGCTCACAACCCAGTTATGCACACACATTGGTACTCCCTCTATCGGGATATGGGGTGGGGTAACTGGCTCCGCTGGAGGTGCCGTCTCTGTCTGCTGTGGCTCAGGGGTAGGCTCCTCAGAATCATCGTGAAAAGGGCTCAAAGGCAATGGTGGAGGGGTAGGGGCTCTCTCAGTAGGAAGTGGGGGCAAGCGAAGTCCCGAACTCCCAATAGCATCATCAACTGGCTCATCAATATCCCCATCAGCACCCTCATCCACTGTCTGCTCCATAACCGCCTCCATCACTTGCTCAGTAGTCATCTCAGTGTCCTCCTCCATAACCCTAATATCAACTATGGCCTGACTCTCCTCTGGATCCTCATCATCGGAACCCAAATCAATGACCCCAGTATCCTCAGCGGCCTGGACCTCCTCCGGGTCCTAATCCTCAGAATCAACCACCTCGGTGTCCTCTACGGCCTGGACCTCCTCCGGGTCCTCATCCTCAGAATCCTCAGCAACAACCTCGGTACCCTCATCTGCCTAGACCTCCTCCAGGTCCATAGTCCGGAGCAAGTCCTCATCATGTTGTCGCTCAAAAGCCTCAGGGTCAGAGATGTCGCTCGCCTACACAATACGAACTATGTTACTATCATGATACTTAAAAGTTCCCGTAAGGGTTTTAAGTGAACTTGGCAAGAGTTCTTATTATCTTAGTGAATTTATTATTATAACGTCGCATCATCTCTGGGATATATAACTCTCGTTCTGATACCATTTCTGTAACAGCCCCAGATCTGGGGTCGGGGGCCTGGTCATTACGGTCTCATTTTCCATAAATAATACTTGCACTTGAATCAAAATAAATAAACTACATGCTATGACCCCGCAATAATATCACATCACACAACCAGTTATAGTCTCAGAGATGAAATTGAAATAAGTCTCTAATCACAGGATCCACAAGTTATAAGTTATTACAACCCAAAATGATTACAACATAATTTAATAGTTTCTACCGTTGATTAACATAGGTTATACATATACATAAGTCTGATAAACAAAAGCTGCCAGCCTAGACTACTGGTTGCTCCTACCTCAGAAATGGCGACTATGATATCAGCAGGCAATCCTACGACTGCTATCACATGCTTGCGCCGAGTGCGCCTTACGTGGGCCATCAGACCTAGCTATTGTTGTGATATAATAGATAAAGCAAGTGATAAGTGGATTTCATATCCACTTAGAGCGTTCCATATTGGCTTAAATTGATGTACTTGGTCTCAAGTTGTATTTTTGATGTGTTTTCGTTAGTTGTGCAGGTTTGTGAGTTATCGTTTAGGGTTGCTGTTTTTGTCAATGTTGGTAGTTGAATTATAGCATGGAAAGGAGGAATGGAGACTTGTTTTAAGCTACCACGATGACTTGAAGTCTAGAGATTTGAAGACGGAAGCATTTGCAAAAGAAACGATACGATTTCGAGCAAAAATGAGGAAGATGTGCAAAAATAACAAACCGGCAGGGGGTCTGTGCGCTGTGAGCGCAGGTTATGCGCTGAGAGCGTAGGGGAGCAGTCAGGTTATGCGCTGTGAGCGCAGGTTGTGCGCTGTGAACGCAGGTCGCGGCCAGAAAATTTCAAAAATTCCTATTTTGCCCCTTTTCGAAACTGAATTGTATTTGTGTTATTTTTCTTGTAGAATAAGACTTCTAGGACCTATTTAAACACATTGTATCATTGTAAATTAGTATTCTATCATATCATAACATAGAATTGCAAGGGAGAAAAGGAGAGAAGGATTCAACGCTCGTGACAAGCAACGGATCAAGATCTACTTCATCTTTTGTGATATTTTCTTAGGCGTTATTCTGGATTCTAGATTTGTTTTCTCAACTATTTGTTTTAATAATATTCTTATTTTCATTCATATTTTGTTTCATACCATGTTTTCATCAAATCCCATGGTGACGAACGATTCAATTATGAACTAATCGTTGTCATGGGATTCTAACGGATTTATCTATGTAACTTAGTAGTTTGATTGCTTTAAAGATATGTGTGTGGTGAATTCTTGATATCCTCGTATTGTTAATATTAATGCTTTTAGATGCGTAGCTAACATCTAAATTGAATTGTTAATCTCTTGCGAAACGAGAGTGGATCTTGAGATTTAGAACTTGCCATGCTAGCATAGGATAGGTTGATGTTTTAACATCATGATTTGTAGCGTAAATAGAGATATTATGCTGCCCTATGTGATCTTAAAGGACGACTTGTGCTTAAACCGTTATGTTTTCAAATCTTATAGAGATATAGGGTCTAAACATAATAGGTGTCTATTCATCTTCTATCTCTTTTGTGGATGTATGACTAGTTTGGTATTCGTATACTGAGAAGTAGCGTATACTTGTTTCGTGTTTTCTGATCAGATATCAAAACCATCACATGCATTGATTAAAGGCGTCAACTCTAAGTGAAGTAGATAATGAAGTTAGAGTCCCATGTTTATTCTCATATAAGTAATTAAATTTTAAATCTCAGTCGTTAATTAATTCTTAGTTTGATAATTTGCATCTTAGTTTAATTTAGATAATTAAAACCCCAATTTGTGATTTGTCTTAGCAGTGAGTTATAACCATACGTTGTTGAATAGGTGCAATAACTGAATAGAAACTCAACCAGATCTCTGTAGAACGAACTTGATTTATATTACTTGTGACCACGTACGCTTGCGTGATATTGTGTTAACAGCAAGGGTGAGCAATATCCCACCAAAATAATATGTAACTGAACAACAATAATATACAACAGTTCTAAAATATCATTGAAACCATATGCCATGCATTAACGAACATAGTGCTAGTATAATTTAAAAGATGAAGTTACGAGGTAATTCAAGGTAACTTTTAGTTTTGAACCTTTTTTTAAACACTGCCATCATGAGCGATTTTTCTCTTTAATACATGTTGCAGAAAATAAACATATTTGGATGATGAACTAATACTGTAGTATTGTCTTGCTAGACGACACCACCTTACGATGATCAGTCGTAGGTCGTGCATCTTAAGATTTGTTTCTCTACATGTAGAAGGAAGAACATATGGACACCACCAAACGCTAGATCCTAGCCATCTTTGGGCTTAGACGGGACCGGTCCCACTCGGACCCTGTTTCCAAGGATGGACTGTCCCACAGCCTCATACACCGATTTTAATGATGGACTGTCCCGCAGCCTCTTACATAAATACTACTAGTTCGAATAAATCCATGACTCGGAAACGTAAAGTTCGTTCCCCTTTCCCCAAGTATAATACTTGTTGATAGGACTCCACAAAGTAGTCGTATCTAGTTGGAAAGGAAAATTCACCAATATTTCCCAAGCAGTTGCGTGTTAATGGATATCGACTTGTTCCAACAATCTTACCCCTCGAATGATGAGGAAGTAACAAATAAACTCAATTTGATGAATAGCAACCAATTTGCGAGTGAAAGAATAGTTTCAAAAGATTTATGACTGGGCAGTCAAACATAATAAATAACAGTTCTCAAGTAAGGTTCCCTTATATTTTGGAAGTTTTGAGCGAGCATTTAAATCTTCCTATAAGATAGATTTAAATGGAAAATAGAGTTTTGGGAATCTTTCTTGATAAAAATAATCATAATAAGACTCAGAAATATTTTACATAATATTTGAGGGTCAAAGATAATTTTGAAATGAGAGAAACCATCTTTAAAATTAGTTAAAAGTATTAAATAAATATTAAAATAATATTTATTAAATCATAAATAATTAAAGAATATTTTTAGTCGAAAGTATTGCTCATAAATAATCCTCGAATGAATATATAAGAATATTCACTAAATAAATAAATCCTTGAATGAATATTCAAAATAATATCCATTAAATAAATCAAATCCTTAAATAAATATTCAAAATAATATTCATTAAGTAAATAAAACTCAAATGAATATTCAAAATAATATTCATTAAAGAAATAATGGAAAAACATTTATCTAATATTTTCCTCAGAAAATAATCGCAATATATACAGAAATACCGACTCCCGGTCTATATTTGAAGGATGAAAATCATATGCCCTTCACTAAGGGTCTTAGCAATATCCGGCTTATAACTAATATATCACCTCTAGCTTATAAGCCAATATCCAATCATGAAATCAGTATCACAATATGATTTGAAAGCAGGCATGCATGCTATGGCATATGTATAACATAAATCATATATATTATCACAACAACAGCCTTTAAAAGGTTTGAAAACTTGCCTGGTAATCTGGTAGGGATAGTGTGTCCTGGGTCAGTCCGGTGATCTATAAATAATCAAAATATTTGAGATTAATCACTTAACGCTTTAAGAAGCTAAGTGCATATTTTACTTAGGTTAAAACACGTTTTCAAGTTACCTCGTTATGCACAATCTAGTGTAACTCTTATTAACACCGTTGTAACCCGACACTTGCTCATTATCAAGGCATGTCATTATACTTACACTTGGTAGGTTTTTAAGTCATATAAGTTCTATGGTCGGTCGTTTACTCGAAAATATTATACCTCAAGATTTATTGTACGTTCTCCAAGTGGTTTTCCAAAATTATAACCAAGTGTTCCTCAAAGGGGTTCATTCTCACTTAACCTTGATTCGAACATTTTTATAAAATTGAAAAACGATCCTTTTTACATGAGGTCTTCTCTCGCACCTTCCTTATGACTTCTAATATTTAATTATTATGATTCGCAACTGAATTACTCATGTTAAGGGGGTTCAATTTCAGTTACGAACTCGTACTTACGGTTTCGAACCACTTTTACTAAATCGGCCATATCTCATAAATCGTAAGTCCATTTGTTTCGATTCTTGTGCCAAAACGATCTATGACTCGATATCTATAAGGATAGTCCATATAATCATTAAGGTCAGAGAATTACACCTACTGTGATGCACGATGTTTTAAGGCTTAACGAAATTTCGACATTACGACGGCTAAGTTTACGCGTTTTCCCAAATTTTTCAATTCACCAAGATCACTCCATGATCAAACCAACAACTTATAAACATCATCTACATCTTAACAAGCCCAAAACATCTCACTTTAACCATCATTTGCATCATAGCTCTTAGATCAATTAAACCAACTACATAATCATGTTTACATTCTTATAATAACATCATAATCATAACTCATCTAAAACCGCAAAGAACATTCAAAAACTTATAGTAAAATCTAGGGTTCATGAGAGTTATAAATTCCTTGGAGTGTGTAAGGACCTTACTAAGCCTTGATTAATCCTTAGAATACCTTAACAAAGCTTGGATCATCCAAAGAAATCAAGAAATCAAAGTTAGCTCTTTGAAATCACTATTCATCATCAACTTTGATGATTTTATTACCTAGGAAAGAAATGGAATTTGAAGCTAAGATTCATAGGAGATCTAAATTATGAAATGTAGTACTCACCAAATTAATCTTGAGATTTAAGAATGGCTAGAAGTGGGATTTCCTCCTTGGATTTCTTGCAAAAGCCGAATGGTGCTAAATGGAGAGAATGGTGGAGTTTCTTGGCTTGCTTGGTCCTATCTTGCATTATTGTGATTTATTTGGATAATATTTTGCATAAATCTACTTTATTAAAGTGCTTTGGTCATGCATGATGTATTATCAAGGGACAAGTGTTGTGTTTTAGTGGTAAGATGATGAGATTAAGCTAACTAGCTTAGTTTGTTTATAATGTTGCTAGTTACCTTTGTAACTAACTTGGTTACTTGATCCTATCCACTTGCACATGCTTGTATCTTGGTTCTCTGCTTGTTTCTTTGTCCGGTTATTGCTCAATTTAATTGATCGTTCGGAGGAATATCTCAAGTATTTATCGTTATTGTTTTACCGGAAACCTCCTTGATATTTATACTACCATTCTCAATCCTCCTTTATAATCCTTGAATTTAAATTCGTCAAATCTCTTTAATAAATCCTTAAATCCTTCAGTGTCCAGGGAATTCTCGGAGAAAATAAAAGTGCTATTTTTCTGAATCTGATATCATTTACATACACTTATTTTGCCTATAGATCATCAATACGAACTCAGAAATCCATTCCGAATACTTCTATATAGTGTCGTCTGATAATATTCCAAAATCCACCAAAAACACTATTCATTGCTTTTTCTCTCTTTTATTCCTTGCACTCAAAAGATGTTCTCGCGCTTCCTCGAGCGTTCCCTTTTTCTTTTACGGAATCACTGGACTTATACTAGATATCGATTTGGATGACATGAGCTACCAGATATCGATTTGGATGACATGAGAATATTTCCTTTCTTGGAATACCATAGCTTACTCTTTCGACGATAGATTATTCTTATATAATTTTGTGAACCTATTGCAGCATTCATAGCATATAAATTACATAATCATTTATTAGAACCACTGTTACATTGTAGTCGTAACCACTATTCATTTCTACACTTAATACATAATAAAAGTTTTAATTCTTCCAAAAATCTGGGTTCTTACAGTCTCCCCTCCTTAAAAGGATTCCGTCCCGGAATCAGTCTGAAAACAAATGGGGTTATTTCTCCAGCATTGCGCTTTCTAGTTCCCAAGTTGATTTTTCTACGTTATGGTTCTGCCACAAGACTCTGACTAACTTGATGACCTTGTTTCGGAGCACTTGTTCTTTTTGATCTATGATTTCCACAGGCTGCTCCACATAGGTTAGGTCTGGTTGCATGTCTACGTGCTCATATTCTACTATATGCTTGGCATCCGGATTATATTTCTTCTACATCGAAATATGAAACACATTGTGCACTTGTTGCAGATTTGGGGGTAATGCTAGTTCGTAAACTAGTTCTCCGATGCGTCTTAAGATCTCAAACGGTCCAATGTATCTAGGACTCAGTTTTCCTTTCTTCTCAAACCTCATCAAACCTTTCCAAGGAGATACCTTTAAAAACACTAGGTCTCCAACTTCATATTCCTTGCCTTTATGAGCTAGATCAGCGTATTTATTTTGTTGATCTTGGGTTGCTATCAGCCGTCCTCTGATTAGATCCACTACATTTTTGGTCCTTGGACCACTTCAGGCCTCGTAAGGCGGCATTCCTATGCTTGAATGAAAGCTATTGTTGCATGTAAATTCAATCAATGGCAAGTGATCATCCCAATTTCCTTTAAAGTCTATAGCACAGACTCTCAACATATATTCTAGCGTTTGGATGGTTCTTTCACTTTGCCGTCTGTGTCGGGGTGATAGACTGTACTCATGTTTAGCCTGGTTCCTACACATTCTTGAAAGCTTATCCAAAACCTGGAGTTAAATCTAGGATCTCGATAGGATACTATGGCGACTGGGACTCCATGTCACGCCACTATCTCTTTTAAGTAGATATCAACTAGTCTATCGACAGTGTATCTTTCATTGATCGGAAGAAAGTGAGCTGACTTCGTTAGTCGGTCTATAATTACCCATATGGCGTCGTGATTAGCTTTGGTCCTTGGTAAACCTACTACGAAATCCATGGCTATGTGTTCCCATTTCCATTCGGGAATCTCTAAGGGGTGTAAAAGTCCACTGGGTCTCTGGTGCTCTGCTTTCACTCGTTGGCAGGTCAAGTACTCTTTCAAATCTCTATACATCTTGGTACTACCGGGGTGCACTGAGTACCTTGAATTGTGTCCCTCATACAGAATTTTGTCCTTTAGCTCTTGCACATTTGGGACCCATATCCTTGAGGCGTATCTCATGATCCTTTCTTTATCTCTTTCACACTTAATTTCTTCCCCGGTCATTATCTCTTCCTCCGAGTTCTCTTCTTCCTCCATTATCCGTTCTTGACATAGCCTAATCTTTTCCAACAATGGAGGTTGGATTCGAATTTCCATCAACCTCTCTTGACAATCTCCTGATATCATGACCTCGATTTCCAGCTTCTCGAAGTCTCTCACCAATTCTTCTTCTGAAGTTATCATTTTAAGTTTCTCCTTCCTACTTAGGGCGTCAGCCACCACATTGGCCTTACCCGGGTGATAACGAATCTCAAAATCATAATCCTTGATTAACTCTAACCATCTTCTCTGGCGCATGTTAAGCTCTTTCTGGGTAAAGATGTACTTGAGGCTCTTATGGTCAGTGTAAATCTCGTACTTCTCTCCATACAGATAGTGCCTCCAAATCTTTAAAGCAAAAACTATGGCTCCTAATTCTAGATCATGAGTGGGATATCGAATCTCATATTCCTTCAGCTGTCTTGACGCGTACGCAATTACCTTACCGTGCTGCATAAGCACACATCCTAATCCTTTATACAAAGCGTCACTGTAAATCACAAAATCTCCTTTTCCATCAGGCAACGCCAATACTGGGGCCGTCACCAACCTCTTCTTCAGCTCCTGGAAACTCTTCTCGCATTTTTTAGTCCATTCAAATTTCTCAGTTTTGCGGGTATGTCGGGTTAACGGAGCTGCGACCTTTGCAAAATCTTGAACAAATCTTCTATAATACCCCTCCAGTCCGATGAAGCTCCTTACCTCTGTTGGAGTGGTTGGCCGTTCCCAATTTGAAACTGCCTCTATCTTGGAGGGGTCTACCAACACTCCTTCATTATTGATCACGTGTCCTAAGAACTGCACCTCATTTTTCCAGAAATCAAACTTCGAGAATTTGGCATACAACTGCTCCTTCCTGAGTATCTCTAAGGCTATCCTCAAATGTTCGGCGTGTTCTGCCTCGGTCTTTGAGTAGATGAGAATATCATCAATGAAAACTATAATTAATTTATCCAAATACTCTTTGAGCACCCTATTCATCAAATCCATGAAAGCTGTTGGGGCATTGGTCAATCCAAATGACATCACCAAGAACTCATAATGTCCATATCTGGTACGGAATGCAGTCTTTGGGATATCTTCGGGTTTAATCTTCCGTTGGTGATATCCGATTTTCAGGTCAATCTTAGAAAAATACACAGCACCTTTTAGTTGGTCAAACAAATCATCTATTTTGGGTAACGGGTACTTATTCTTTATGGTTAGCTTGTTCAACTCTCGGTAGTCGATGCATAACCTCGTACTTCCATCTTTCTTCTTAACAAACAACACTGGTGCCCCCCAAGGTGACACACTAGGTCTTATCATACCCTTATCCAACAGTTCCTGTAATTGTTTAGCTAGCTCTTTCATTTATACTGGGGCTAACCGGTACGGGGCCTTTGAAACTGGCGCCGTCCCCGGGGCTAACTCAATAGCAAACTCAATTACTCTATCAGGTGGTAATCCGGGAAGATCTTGTGGAAATACGTCTTCGAACTCATTAACTACCGGAATGTCCTGCAACCTAGGCACTTCCTTCTGGGTGTCGTTAACATAAGCTAAGTAAGCCTCGTTCCCTTTTCGTAGCAATCTTCTGGTTTGCGCCATGGTTAGAATTTTCTGGGTCTGTCGTATCCCTCTAAACACTATTTCCTTCTTTCATGGGGTTTTCAACTTAACCTTTTTCCCTCTACAATCTATCTGAGCGTTATTGTGAGACAACCAATCCATTCCCAAAATGGCATCAAACTTCCCTAGTTTAAAAGGAATCAAATCAACATAGAAAGATTGTCCTCCTATTTCTAATTTGCAATCGGGGTGAATCTGATTAACTGGAACTATTTCTTGGTAAGCTATCTCTACTTGTAAGGAATCCCTTAGTGGTTGGGTCTTAAGTTTCAATTTACGAGCAAAATCCCTCGATATAAAAGACTTGGTTTCCCCAGAATCAAATAAGACGTTTGCACTAACTGAATTAAGATAAAAGGTATCTACTAATATGTCTATGTCTCTCACGGCATCTTGCACTGTCATGTTAAAAGTTCTAACAGTTGGTGGCCTATTGGAGGCAGCTTTACTTGCCCCTGATGCTGCTGGTTTGCTCATTGGGCAATCCTTCTTCATGTGACTTTGACGTCCGTACTGGAAACAAGTGGTGCTTTTGTTGGTACTAGGGATAACCGTGGTACAAGAGGTGGCATAGTGGCCTGCTCGTCCACACTTAAAACAGGTTACCGGTTTCTGGTGACATACACCGGAATGTTTCCTTCCACAAGTTGCACATACGGGTAATGGAAGTCTAGAATGGTGGGAGTGGATCGCTCCTGATTTCTTACCGCCCTGGCTCACACTTGTGCTCACAGGTTGCTTGAATCCAATACTCCTACCGGGTAGGGAGACTGTCCCTCGGTTAAACTTATTCGGGGGTTTTCATCCTGCAGAACCTCCACCCATGCTTGCATATTTCCTTTTTATACCCCCTTTCTCTCTTTCCCTCTGCATCTGATCACTCCCCGCTTCCACAACTGATGCCTTCTGCACCAAGGTGGCATAGTCTGTAATCTCTAAAACTGCTACCCGATTCTGGATCCACTGCTTAAAACCTTGCTGAAACCTATTCGCTTTCTTCTCCTCAGTATCCACAAACTCTGGCACAAACATCAATAGCTCGGTAAACTTAGCCTCGTAATCAGCCACTGACAAATTGTTCTGCTTCAGTTCTAAAAACTTGAGCTCCATTTGAGTATTCATAAACGTCGGGAAGTACTTCTCCAGAAATAATTGTTTGAACCTTTCCCAGGTTATTATAGCATCCGTCTCCATGTTTTTCTTGGCCTCCCACCAGTAGTTGGCCTCTCGTTTCAGAAGGTAAGTGGCAAAAACAATCTTTTGCGTCTCCTCAATGCTTAGAATCTCAAAGGACTTTTCCATTTCCTTTATCCAGGCTCTTGCCTCGACTGGGTCAGCTTATCCTTGGAATTCTGGGGGCTTGAGTGACTTAAAGGCCCTGAAAGAATTTGCCACGGTACTGTTGTTTCCCTGGGGTGGTTGGGGGTAACGGTTCAAATTTTGCCTAAGCAGATCCATAAACTGACCTATGGGGTCTCTATCCTGGTTCTCCCTTTCTTGCTCAACTTCAGTTTTTGCCCATTCTATTTCTTCCTCGAACTCCTCAGTGTAAAAGGGTTCATCTGCTGTCCCATACTGGGAGTCATCCTATTCGTTATAATCCTCATCTTGCTCTTCATCATACTCGGGGTCTTCCCTATGTTGTGTTAGGCCGAATACACAATTAATAATCAAATTCGTATGAGAGTTTAACAAGTAAGATGATTATACACTTTAAATCTTCTGATATTAAAAACCCTCTTCGTGATGTAAACTATCACAAAGAGCTGCTAGGTTACAATAAAGATAGTTCGATGCACCATACCCTTCTAGGGTTAACCTTACTGTATTTATAAAATATACAGCTTCAATACAATCTCTAATTAATATTCCTAATAATCAGCTATACAATGATATCAATTACAGATTGTCACACGTTTCCTAAGTCAACTCGATCTCTTTGATAGCTATCCAATCTCCAAAGATCTCGCTTCCATATCAATCTTCAATTGATCTCTAATATCTTCTGTTGACTCTGTACGCGCTGCTTCCAGACAGACTTTACTAAACTCTGTCCAGCTTCCGTTAGTCAGACTTTACTAAACTCTGACTTCCTTCCAGTTAAACTCTGATATTTCACTGTTACACTTAAACACTGAAACATTACATCAATTATATCTAACAATCTCCCCCAACTTGTTCATTACCAAAAATGCACAAGTTAATGGATAATTGATGATGTCAAAAACAAATAATCATATACAGTGTTTAACAACTAAACAGAGTTTAAACTGATACTTAACAAAATTACAGAAAATATGAAAAACTTACAGAGCATAAATTACTTAATCCTTTCAACATCCCATGCTGTCCTCAAATACTCTGTTAGCAATCTCTCTTCTGCAACTTCAAGTGCTCTTTCCATCTCTAGCTTGATCTCTCGAAGCTTAGAATCTGTACCATCTGTCTGATAAATAGCTGATCTCAAATCATAGATGTTGTTCTTCTTCATTTCATTTCCAAGTCTGATAAAGTATGACTTTTCTGATTCTGAATTGAATTCAAGCACAGTGATACCCAAATCAGTTCTCAGCTTAGCACTATTTCTCTTCATTTCAACCATTCTTCCTTTGTAATCTAAGTACTTTGGTACATATTCAGACTTGTCTTTAATTCCATAAATCATCTTTGATCTTTCCATCTGGTATCTAAGCACTTCTGCAGCTCGGTAAGTACGACTGTTATTCACTTTGAAAATATGTAAGACATACTGCAGTTCTTCATACATTTTCAAATGAATATCATGATCTCAAACTTTGTAAACAGTCCCATCCTCCATGAAATACAGCAGAAAGTCTTTATTTAGACTTCTTTGATAAATCAACTGTACTGATTCCAGCTTGTCCAAATTAACTTGAAGGACACCCTTGCCTGGAGCAGCCAGTGATGAATGATCTCTAGGAGTAATATTCAAAGTTCTTTCTCTGTGTGATCCTAAACCAGCCAAATCATGAGGTTGCTTAGCAATCATTGCTCTGCTTTGAAAAATATCACCTCCTTGAACTTTCTCAGTATTCTCAGGAATAATAGGTCTCACAAAACCATGAATTAGAAGAGTAGTTTGTACAACATGTGTAGAAACAGCGGTTGTAACTTGCTTTAGCTTCTTTGAACTCTTATCAACTTCAACAACTTTTTCTTTAAGCTTCAATCTAGCCTCATCTGCTGTTGGCTTTCTTGAATGAGACAATCTCTGATCAGCATTGACATTTTCATTTATCTTAATGCCTTTAACAACAGGTCTTGATGCCTTTTCATCTTTCTTCTTGAATTTTCCAGATTTAAGCTTTTTCTCATGTTTAGCTTTAAACCTTAGCTCTTCAGCCTTTACATCTTCTAAAGTGACATCATTTCCATGTTCTTCAAGAAAGATGTTTGTAGCTAACTCTGTATCATTCCATGGATCTTCAGCAGTATTTGCTTTAGCAGAGTTTACTCTAGCAGAGTTTACAGTGTTTGCTTTAGCAGAGTTTACTGTAGACCTTGTAATTGTTCTTTTGGTTCTATCAGATCCATCTTCATCTGCAGTATCATCCTTCTTCTCAAAGGATTGAAGTTGTTTGCAAGCAGTTTTTGAAACTTTCTCCCCCTTTTTGACATCATCAGGAATCAGAATGGAGGTTAGCAACTCCAAAGAGTTTGCAATGGAATCTATTTTAACAGACAAGGCAGACTGATTCTCTTCAACTTTACCCAGCCTGGCAAAGAGATTGTCTTGAGCTTTAGAAAATTTTGTATTCATGAGTTTAGACTCTCTTTCCATTTTCATTTCCCTAGTTACGATCTCAGTCCTCAAGTCATTGATTGCCTTCGTAGTTTCATCAAATCTACCATCCAGAGTCTTGACTTGAACTACAGTTGCTTGTAAGCAAGAAAGAATCTCTGGATTGGAGATTGTATTGGCAGTTTGTTTAACAAAATTAGCTGCTCTCCCTCTTGGAAAAATGCAATCCTCTTTGTACCAGTCAGCAGCAAATTTTGCAAGTTGTACTTTTTCAATTTCATGAGACTTACAAGGTTGAGGAAAAGAGGTATGTTTATTGTCTGTTTGCACTGGTGCACTCAGAAAAGAATCAGAGTTTACACTGCTTTCACCTTCAGATTTAACACTTGCAGCTTTAGCATGTTCTTAATGTAAAACACTGTGCTGAGCATTGTCAGCCACAGTTTCTGCAATTTCTTCTACAGCCTTGTCAAGATTTTCTTCATGGTGCTCAGGCTCAACAACAGAGTTTACATTTTTATCATCAACAGGCATATACTGAGAAGTAGCCTTGGTTGCTTGATCAACCTCATCTCCTCCTTCAACAGTTTGGTGAGCATCTGAGAGTAACTCTGTATGTGATGCTACAGTTTTAGAAAGGACAACTGTAGGTTGATCAGCTGCACCAGTTGCTTCAGATTGAGAAAAAATAGATGAGATAGGATCAGAGAATGGCATGAATGAATCAAGAATATCATCCATTGGAGAAAAGCCATCTCTAGTATCCTCTTCTGCAGGCATTTTGTCCTCTGCAGGCATTTCAACCTCTGCAGGCATTTCAACCTCTGCAGGCATTTTATCTTTTTCAGCCTCAACAGTAGGTGTTTGCTGTGAAACCACCTCTGGAGCTTCAACATGTTCATCATCAGAATCAGAGATTACTAATTTTCTTCTCTTAGCTAGAGGCACTTCATCGGAATCCTCTTTACTGGATTCTGCCACCACAGAGGGTGATTTAGGTCTCTTTGCTCTTTGAATCTTTCTTCTAGCATAAACAGCTCCAGGAGATGTCTGTTTTGCTTTGATATTTGTCTCTATTGTCTTCTTAACTCTTGCATGTCTTTCAGTGGTTGCTGTTGATTGCTTTACCCTGTCTCTTTTTGCTTTAGGCCGTGGTTGTGGTTGAGATTGTGATGGTTCAGAGTTTATTTGTGGAGTGTGTGAAGATTGTTTTGTGATTGGAGATTGAGGGTTTTGAGTTGGAGCAGTGTTTGTGATTGGTGATGGAGTGTTTTGAGTGGAAGCAGGTTGTTGTTCAGGTACAGTGTGGGTAGGTGATGTAGGTGGTTCAGTGTTTCAGGTTTGAGTATGATCAGTGTTTAGTGGTTCAGGTTGTGGTTCTGGTTATGGTTGGTCTTGAGAAAATTCTGCAAAGCAAGTGGCAGAACAAAGGCAGATAGGTTTTCTTTACCAACATCCTTATTAGTCATATAAGAGAATATTCTCTTGTTGACTCTAAAAGGCTGAATCACATCAGCTTCAGCAATCTCTAAACCAGATACACAAGCAGTGAATAGCATTTGACAAAATCGAGCAAAATAAACTGTAGTAGACTCTGACAGTTTATCACCTAGATTCATTAGAACATATCTACCAAAATCAAAATTACTGCCATAAAGTAGAGAATACCCGATTTGTAGACTGTCCATTGGAATAGCATCCCAGTTAGTGACCTTCTTCTGAAATGTTCTTGTAATGCAGTCAAAGAAAAAATTCCATTCCTTCCTGAGATTAGGCCTCTTTACACTGCCAAGCTTGTCAAGAGAATCCATGTAGCCTATCTCCTGTAGCATCTGTCTCAATTGCGGTTCAGCAACATAAGCATAAGAGGTGTGTGTATCAAACCCCATCGTTTCTCTGACAGTTTGTGGAGTAATCACAAACTCTTGTTCTTCATGAGTGAAGATGATGTTTGGAGTCCCATTCTCTCCTCCATCCATATAAACTGAGTTTTGCCAAAAAGTGGCAATTTGAGATGCACAGAGAGTACTAGGTTCAACCAGAGCTTGTCCAATCTCTGAGTCTCTCAAGAAATTCTGCATAAGATGAAACGCTTCTGGAACACGTTCATGATTGAGTGGGGCTGCATAATTGTTAGGGACAAAACGTAGACCAAGAACAGTGAATGGTTTACAAGCCATTGAATCAAGAAATGGGCAAGAAATCACAAATAAAAGTGTATGTAGGAAAGGTGTTTGTGAAAATGCGCAAGTGAAAACTGAGAGAACTGTGAGATGTAAAAGTGAGTGGGTGAAAGTAAAACTCAATCGTTTGTACACAAAAGTAAATAGAGTTGTAATTAAAAATTAAAACTCAATCGTTTGTGTATTCAAACACTCAACAGTTCCTAGATTAATGTGCGAGTGGGACACAATAATGGGTGAGTGGGACACAATAATGGGTGAGTGGAATACACGCGCTCGTAATTTTAAGAAGTGTAATTGTGAATATAACAATAAAATATTTGATTTTTAAAAAAAAATCAAATAACACTCTCTTAAAATACCTGGAACCATTAAAAACCAGAATACGAAGCGTTTTAGTACTTCGTTACTTACCCATCTCTATTTAACGCCTAGAGACTTGTTCACTATCCCTTTAATCTTTCATTCTCTCCTGAAAATCAAAAACCCTTCACACAACACACCGTTAAACAATGTCAAAACTTACCATCAAGGAAAAGAATCTCCATCTCGTAGAGAACAGAGATATCTTCAGTTATACTCGTGAAGAGTTTGATGCCTTTGACTGGGAAAGGCAGCTTGAAACTCTGTGGCTGCAGATGGATGCTAGTCTTCAAGAAATCGAGAGAGAAAAGCCTGCAAGAGTGATCGACATCGATGCTGCTCTTCAAGAAACATTAATATGGCTTTCCTCTAAGGCATCCTCATCCAACACCACCAACCATTGTTAATGAATATGTCATCAAAAATAACCTTATCCCTTCAACTTCCACCCAAACAAAGTGGCAAAGATGGGATCTGGGATGGCTGCTAACAATGGAGTGGTTTGGACTTTACTTTTTATTTTCCTGTTGAATGGATTAGTAGATAGAGAGAACAAAAAGATGTAATACTTGCATGTAATCTCTTTCTTATTATTAATGAAGAATCCTATTTCTCTAATTTATTCAATGTGTTCTGCAAATTTTATGTGTATGAATTGTTCTTCAAAGAATTAAATCAAAGAAAATGAAAACTAATTAAAGTAATCATATAAGTAACAAATTCATCAACAATAACCACAATTAAATCAGGAACAGAACAATTAGGGATTACTTGTAGTATACATACAGTGGATCAATTAATCATGCGCAGTAAAAATAGCAATTATCACCGCTGCATTCTCTTTCCTATTTCCAAGACACTTTAACACAATACACTTATTAACAGTTGTCAAAAGCACTATTTACTCCAAAATTTTCAAATTGTCCAAATGAAAATTTACCTCAGAGTACTAACCACAAATCAACAGCGTTTGTCAATTCTCCAACTTTATCACCGAAACCCTTTCAAAAATTGCACAGTTGTGAAAATATGTGTGTCTGAAGCAGAGTTTACTAAATCAATTTTTTAGAGCATTTAATTTTTCATAAAATCCATAAAGTAAATCAATAAACACTGGATGCACAAACTCTCATAGTAAACACTGACTGTATGATGAAAGCTAAACTCTGTAGTAATCAATCTATATACAGTAACATTTAATTTATTTTATACCCCCTCTATTGCTAATTTTTTTTTATTCTATTCATTCCATTAATTAGAGGTTGGAGCTAGTCACCAAAAATTCAAAAATTTTAGCCCTTATTATTTTGATAAGTTCCTGGGTCATCCTAGTCTTTGACTAGTCACTAAAAATCAGAGAATTTTAGCACATATTATATACCAATAAGTTCCTGGGTCATCCTAGTCTCCAACATAATCTCAAAGAAGTATAACAACCTATATACATTTTCTTTGGGGTATTGCAGTAAGCATTTTAATCTACCAGAGTATAACTAACAGAGTTTAGAGTTCATCAACATCAGTAGTTATTCATGAAAGGCAATGCACACAGTATTTATAGACTCAGAGTTTAGGACAAAATAAACTAAGAGATGCTATAAATATGAACCAGTATCATGCTGTGTTAACTATCTGTACAATCTAATATTGGATCACAATAACTCAGAAAGATTCATGATTAATTGCTGAGAATCATGCTGCATACATATTTCTTCATTGGTGTTTTCACTCAGACAAAAATCAACTCAGAGTTCACAGAGTTTATCAAACTTATTAACAGTGTAAGACATACAGGCATGCTGACAGAGTTTAACAGAGTTTGACAGAAAAACATGTTAACAGAGTATGCATAACAGAGTTTAATCAACAGAGTTCACTTAGCACTTAACAAATCAAGTAAATATGAGCAACACAATACATAAGTAAAATTTGAACCTAACCAACATTCCTAGTGAGAACCAGAGACCATTCCTAGTTCATTGACCAGTCTTGTAAATGTAGCTTCACTCAATGGTTTGGTGAAAATATCTGCAAGCTGTTGTTCTGTAGACACAAAATGTAGTTCAATATTCCCTTCTTCCACATGTTCTCTGATGAAATGGTACCTTATGTTGATGTGCTTGGTCATTGAATGCTGTACTGGATTACCTGTCATAGCAATAGCACTTTGATTATCACAGTAAATAAGAATCTTACTGTACCTCAATCCATAATCCAGCAACTGTTTCTTCATCCACAAGATCTGTGCACAACAGCTACCAGCTGCAATATACTCTGCTTCAGCTGTAGATGTAGAAATTGATTTCTGTTTCTTGCTGTACCAAGAGACAAGTCTGTCACCAAGAAATTGACAACTTCCACTAGTGCACTTTCTGTCTATCTTGCAGCCTGCAAAGTCTGCATCAGAATACCCAAGTAGCTTGAAATCTGATTCTTTGGGGTACCACAGACCTAATGATATGGTGCCCTTGAGATACTTGAAGATTCTTTTCACAGCTGTCAGATGTGGCTCTCTAGGATCTGCCTGAAACCTTGCACAAAGACAGGTTGCATACATAATGTCAGGCCTACTAGCTGTCAAGTAAAGAAGAGATCCTATCATGCCCCTGTAGTTTGTCATATCCACTGAAACTCCTGTGTCTTTGTCCAATTTAGTTGCTGTTGCCATGGGAGTTGATGCAGATGAACAGTCAAGCATACCAAATTTCTTGAGAAGATTTCTGGTATATTTTGCTTGATTAATGAAGATACCATCATCTGTTTGTTTCACCTGTAGGCCTAGAAAATAACTAAGCTCTCCCATCATGCTCATTTGATATCTGGACTGCATGAGCTTGGAAAACTTCTTACAGAGTTTATCATTAGTAGACCCAAAGATAATGTCATCAACATATATCTGAACTAAAAGCAAGTCACTCCCAGATTTGAAATAAAACAGAGTTTTGTCAATAGTACCTCTGTTGAATCCACTTTCTAAGAGAAATTGAGCCAGAGTTTCATACCATGCCCTTGGTGCTTGCTTAAGTCCATAGAGTGCTTTATCCAGCCTGTAGACATGGTCTAGATATTTTGGGTCCACAAATCCTAGTGGTTGTTCAACAAACACTTCTTCTTCAAGCTTCCCATTCAGAAAAGCACTTTTCACATCCATCTGGAACACTTTGAATTTCTTGTGAGAGGCATATGCTAGAAAAATTCTGATTGCCTCCAATCTTGCAACTGGAGCAAATGTTTCATCATAGTCTATTCCTTCCTGCTGTGAATAGCCTTTTGCTACCAGTCTAGCCTTGTTCCTTGTGATAACACCTTCACTGCCAGTCTTGTTTCTGAAAACCCATTTAGTACCAACAATAGATCTGTTCTTTGGCCTTGGTACAAGGGTCCAAACTTCATTCCTTTCAAATTCATTCAACTCTTCCTGCATTGCTGTTATCCAGTCAGCATCTTGAAGAGCTTCTTCCACTTTCTTTGGTTCATTTTTAGACAAGAATGCATGAAACAGACATTCACTTGCAGTGGCACTTCTTGTTTTCACTTTTGCATCTGGATCACCAATTATCAAATCAGGAGTATGTGATTTAGTCCATTTCCTAGCAGAAGGCAAATGACTTCTATCAGCATGTGATCCTCCCCCTTGATCCATGCTCTCCTGATTTTGCTGTGGGCTTTCTTCATTTTCTGAGACTCCCCCTGAACTTGACTGCCCAGAGTCAGAATTTGAATTTTCAGAGTTTGAATCATCAGAGTTTGATCCAGATTTTTCATTTGACTCAGTATCAATGTTTGAGTCTTCATCTTGATCATGCTCCCCCTCAACTGGTTCTTCCCTTTGTTGTGGCTGAGAAGTTTCTCCAGTGTTTACCAGTAGAGGTTCAGAGTTTGTTTCAACAGAGTCTGTTAGAATAGTTTGATCAGAGTTTACTTCAATAGAGTTTAAATCTTCATTTTCAAAGTTCAGTTGATCATATTCATCTTTGTCTTCAAGTCCAGTTATCTTCTTGTCATCAAAAGACACATGTATAGATTCCATGATCACTTTAGTTCTCAGATTGTAAACTCTGAATGCCTTTGTCGACAGTGGATAGCCAACGAAAATTCCTTCATCTGCCTTTAGCTCAAACTTGGTCAATTGTTCAGGATGAGTCTTCAAAACAAAGCATTTGCACCCGAAAATATGAAAGTATTTCAGGTTAGGCTTCTTTTTCTTCACCATCTCATATGGTGTCTTTCCATGCTTATTGTGTTAGGCCGAATACAAAAATAATAATCAACTTTGTATGAGAGATTAACAAGTAAAAGCGTTTTTATGCACTTAAAAACTTCTTGTATTTCAAACCCTCTTCGTGATGTAAAATATCACAAAGAGCTGCTAGGTTACAATAATGATAATTCGTTATCGATACCCTTCTAGGGTTAACCTATCTGTATTTATATAACATACAGCTACGATACAATCTCTAATTGATATTCCTAATAATCAGCTATACAATGATATCAATTACAGATTGTCACACGTCTCCTATATCAACTCGATCTCTTTGATAGCTATCCAATCTTCAAAGATATCGCTTCCATAATTAATCTTTAATCACTGTTGAACAGTAGACGCGCTTCCTTCAGACAGAGTTTAACAAACTCTGTCGAGCTTCCAACTGTCAGAGTTTACGCAAACTCTGACTGCTTCCAGCTAAACTCTGATAACTCCCTGTAACACTTAAACACTGATTAAAACACATCAATTATATTTAACAATCTCCCCCAACTTGTTCATTAGCAAAAATGTACAAGTTAATGACAGTAATTGATGATGTCAAAACAAATAGATAAATACAGTGTTTATACAGATTCAGAGTTTAAGCTTAAAAACTATAGAGAATAAGAAAATTCTTACAGAACTTAATCTCTAATCATTTCAAGATCTGGCATGGTTCTGAGATAATCAATCATCAATCTTCTTTCTGCATTTTCAAGTTCAATCTTCATTGCTTCTTTGATTTCTCTGAGATGAGGATCACTTTCATCTGTCTGATAGATAGCAGCCCTAAGATCATAAATCTTGTTCCTTCTCATTTCATTACCCAGTCTGATAAATCTGACTTTTTCTGCCTGAGTATTGAAGTCAAGTACTGTGATTCCCAAATCAGTTTTTAACTTTGCAGTACCTTTCTTCATTTCAATGAGATTGCCTTGGTAATCCCTGTACTTAGGAATATATCTGCTATTGTATTTCTGTCCTCTAATAGCCAGATTCTGAGTCATTTTCTGTCTGAGTACGTTAGCAACTGATTGAGTCCTTCGACTATTCACCTTGAGAAGATATAGAACATACTCTAGTTCTTCCCAACATTTCAAGCCAATATCATCCTCACCAACTTTGAATACTGTCCCATCAACCATGAAGTATAAAAGAAAATCCTTGTCTAAACTCTTCTGATGAACCAACTGCACTGATTCCAATCTATCCAAAATCTCTTGAGGAACACCACGACCTGGAACAGCCAGTGAAGAAGGATCTCTAGGACCAGTATATTGCCTTCTGTCTCTATGTGAACCTAGTCCAGCCTTATTATTTCCAATCTTGCCAGATAAAGCTTTTCCATCAGAAATATTCATTGAGACTCCAGATAACACATTTGGATCAGAAATTGTTCCTTTTCCAAAAACAGATTTCAACTGTGAGGAGTGTAAAGGTGTGATCATCGCTTGAGATGCAACAGAAGTTGTAACTTTCTTCTATGAACTTTCACCTTCAATGCCTTTTAGCTTGAGTTTAGCCTCTGCTGCAATTGCTTCCTTTGAGAACCGAGAACTTTGACTAACATCAGTCCTCTCTCTGATCACAACACCTTTAACAACAGGTCTAGGAGCTTTTCCTCTTTGTACCTTATCAGACTTTAAAGATTTAAGATGTTCTTCTTGTAAACTCTTTTCCTCAGCTTCAATGTCCTCAATCGTTAGTCCTTCCTCATTCTCTTCAATGAACAACTTAGCAGCCAACTCTTCATTAGTTTGTGGATTTGAAGATAACAGTAAACTCTTGGTCCTTGAAGTTCCTTGAGTATCAGTATTTCTCCCAACAGACTGTGATTTGGATGACTTACTAGTTCTCAGAGTTTGAACTTCTTCAGCCTTTTTCTTTCCTTTGTTACTTGCCCCTCCATCTCCAGCACTATCCCTTCTGACAACTCTCTCCCCCTTTTTGACATCATCAGGCATAAGGATAGAAGTAATTAACTCCAGGGAGGTAGCAATAGAATCAATTTTAGCAGATAAATCAGACTGATTCTCTTCAACTTTAGCCAGCCTGGCAAAGAGATTATCTTGAGATTTAGAGAATTTTGTAGTCACTAGTTTCGAATCTCTTTCCATCTTCATCTCTCTAGCTACAACTTCAGTTCGCAAAGCAGTAATTGCCAAATTAGTATCATCAAATCGTCTATCCAGAGTTTTAACTTGAACTATAGTTGCTTTCAAGCAGGAAAGAATCTCTGGATTTGAGATAGTATCAGCACTTTGCTTAACAAACTTAGCTGCTCTTCCTGGTGGAAAAATACAATCTTCTTTGTACCATTCAGCAGCACTCTTGGCAAATTGTGCTCTCTCAACTTCATGAGAAGTACAAGGTTGAGTAAAAGGTGTATGTTTATCATCAGTTTGTACTGGTGCACTTAGAGAAGTATCAGAGTTTGCACTACTGTCACCTTCAGCTTCAACACTTGTAGCTTTAACTGGTTCATCTTCAGCCATAGGTTTAGCAATATCTTCTGTAGGCTTTTCAGGATTTTCTTCATGTTGCTCAGGCTTAGCAACAGGCATTGAATGAGAACTGACTTTGGTTGCCTGATCAATTTCTTCACCTTCTTCAACAGTGTGGTGTGCATCAGATATTATCTCAGTATGAGATGCCACAGCTTCAGAAAGAACAGCCGTAGGTTGATCAGCTACACCAATATCAGAGATAGGATCAGAGAATGTCATAAATGAATCAGGAACATAATTTATTGGAGAAACACCATCTCTTGCATCCTCTTCTGCAGGCATTTTATCCTCTGCAGGCATTACATCCTCTGCAGGTATTACATCCTCTACAGGTATTGCATCTTTCTCAACCTCAACAGGAGGTGTTTGCTGTGAAACAACCTCTGGAGCTTCAATATCTTCATCCACAGAATCAGAGAATATCACTTTTCTTCGTTTTGCTAGAGGTACATTATCTGAATCCTCTTCACTAGTTGGTGGAGTTTGTTCTACCACTGAGAGTGACTTAGATATGTTCGCCCGAGCTTTCATTCTTTTCCCCTTTCTAGTGTAAACAGCTTCAGGAGATTTCCGTTTTGATTTGCTTTGTGTCTCTTCTGCCTGCTATAGACTTGCACGTCGTTTAGTAACTGCCTTCTTAACTCTTTGCATTCTAGACTATGATGCTGGTGGAGATTGTGACGAATCAGAGTTTGTGTTTGAAGTGGGTGAAGGTTGCTTTGCAGGTGATTCAGTGTTTGGTTCTGGTTGAGGTTCAGGGTGTGGTTCAGGTTGTTGTGGTTCTTGTTCAGGTTCATCTTGTTGTGGTGCATCGTGTTGTGGTTCCTGTTGGTCTTGTTGTGGTTCATGTGGTTGATTTAGAAAATTTCGTAGAGCAAGAGGCATGACAAACTCAGGAAGATTTTCTTTACCAACATCCTTGTTAGTCATATCAGAGAATATGTGCTTATTGACTCTAAACGGATCAATTTCATCAGTTTCATCAATTTCAAGACCAGGTACACATGCATTGAACAACATTTGACAGAAACGAGCATAATAGACAGTGGTAGACTCTGACAATTTATCACCTAAGCTCATCAAAACATGTCGACCAAAATCAAAATTAGAACCATAGAGCAGAGAATACCCGATTTGAAGACTGTCTATTGGAATGGCATCCCAGTTTGTGACTTTCTTCTGGAACGTCCTCGTTATGCAATCAAAGAAGAAATTCCATTCTTTTCTGAGATTTGGCCTTTTTATACTGCCAAGCTTGTCAAGAGATTCCATGTAACCTATCTCTTGTAGCATCTCTCTCAAATAAGTTTCATTAACAAGAGTATAAGAAGTATGTGTATCAAATCCCATTGTATCTCGTACAGTCTGTGGAGTAATCACATGATCTTGGTCTTCGTAAGTGAAGATAATGGTAGGAGTTCCACTTTCTCCTCCATCCACATAAACAGAATTCTGCCAGAATGAAACAATTTGAGACGCAGAAAGAGTAGCAGGTCCAGTCAGAGCTTGTCCAATCTCTGAATCCCTCAAAAAGTTCTGCATGAGATGAAACGATTCTGGAACGCGTTGATGATAGAGTGGAGCTTCATAGTTATTAGGAACAAACCGTAAGCCAAGAGCAGTGAATGCTTTAGATGCCATTGAGTTAAGAATTTCCAAGAATTTCCAAAAGATATGTATGTAGAAAAGGTGTTTGCGTGAGTGCCCAAGAGAAAATTAAGAAAACTGTGAGAGTAAGAGTAAAGCAAACTCGTTTGGACACAAAATTGATTAAATTAATGAAAAACTCAATCTCTTATGTAACAAACACTCAATCAGTTCCTTGATTAATGTGAAGTGGGACACGATAATAGGTAAGTGGGACACATTAAAGGCGAGTGGGTCATGTGCGCCTATTTTTAAAAAGAGTATATTAAAATTAAAACATTAAAATATTTGATTTTAACAAAAATCAAATAATACTCTTTTAAAAATATCTGGACCCAAGTAAAATCAGAATTTGAATCGTTTACCTGTTGCCTTTAATAACCAGAATACGAAGCGATTAAGGACTTCGTTCTTACCCATCTCTATTTAAGGCCTAGAGACTTGCTCAGATTATTTCATTAAACCTTTAACCTTTCAGTCTCCCCTGTAAAATCACAAACCCTTCAAACCAAATACTCTTGAAAAACAATGGCTAACCTTACCATCAAAGAGAAAAACCTTCATCTTGTCGAGAATAGGGACATCTTCGGCTATACGCGTGAAGAATTTGAAGCATTTGAGTGGGAAAGGCAGCTTGAGACGTTGTGGCTGCAAATGGATGCTGGTCTGGAAGAGCTCGAGAGAGAGAAACCTGCAAGGGTGATCGACATCGATGCTGCCCTCCAAGCAACATTGACATGGCTCTCCTCGAAGGCATCCTCATCCACCACCACCAACCATTTTTAATGAATATGTCAGCAAAAATAACCTTATCCCTTCAACTTCCACCCAAACAAAGTGGCAAAGATGGGATCTGGGAATTTTTGCTAACAATGGAGTGGTGTGGACGGACCTTTTACTTTCCTGTTGAATAGATTAGCAGATAGAGAGAACAAAAAGATGTAATATTTGCTTGTAATCTCTTTCTTATTATCAATGAAAATTTGTTTTTCTAATCATATTCATTTTGTTCTGCAACTGTTATTTGTGTTATATGAACTGTTCTTCAAAAAAATGCATCAAGAAGAGAATATGAAAACTAATTAAAGTAATCATATAAAGAACACGTTCATCAACTATCCACTGATTAACAGTTGTCAAAAACCCTACTTACTCCAAGACTTTCAAATTGTCCAAGTGAAAATTTACCTTAGAGTACAAATCACGAATCAACAGCGTTTGTCAATTCTCCAACTTTATCACCGAAACCCTTTCATAAATTGCACAGTTGTGGGTATTTGTGTATGTGAAGCAGAGTTTACTAAGTCAATTTTTAGAGCATCTAATTTTTCATAAAATCCATAAAGTAAATCAATAAACACTGGATGCACAAACTGTCATAGTAAACACTGACTGTATGATGAAAGCTAAACTCTGAAGTAATCGAACTTTATACAGTAATTTTTTATTTTATACCCCCTTTATATACACATTTTTTTTTATTCTTTTTTTTTATTTTCATTTTTTTTTATTTATTTTTCATTCCAGTAATCAGAGGTTGGAACCAGTCACCAAAAATTCAAAAATTTTAGCCCTTATCATTTTGATAAGTTCCTGGGTCATCCTAGTATTTAACTAGTCACCAAAAATCAGAGAATTTTAGCACATATTATATACCAATAGGTTCCTGGATCATCCTAGTATCCAACATAATCTCAAAGGAGTATAATAACCTATATACATTTTCTTTGGGGTATTGCAGTAAACATTTTATTTTATCAGAGTATAACTAACAGAGTTTAGAGTTCATCAACATCAGTAGTTCTTCATGAAAGGTAATGCACACAGTATTTATAGACTCAGAGTTTAGGACAAAATAAACTAAGAGATGCTATAAATATGAGCCAGTATCATGCTGTGTTAACTTTCTGCACAATCTAAGATTAGATCTCAATAACTCAGAAAGATTCATGATTAATTGCTGAGAATCATGCTTCATACATATTTCTTCATTGGTGTTTTCATTCAGACAAAAATCAACTCAAAGTTCACAGAGTTTATCAAACTTATTAACAGTGTATGACATACAGACATGCTGACAGAGTTTAGCAGAGTATGCATAACAGAGTTTAATCAACAGAGTTCACTAAACATTTAACCAATCAGGAAATATGATTAATACATCACATAAGTAAAGTTTGAATCTAACCAACATTTCTAGTCAGAACCAGAGATCATTCCTAGTTCATTAACCAGCCTTGTAAATGTAGCTTCACTCAATGGTTTAGTGAAGATATCTGCAAGCTGTTGTTCTGTAGAGACAAAATGTAGTTCAATATTTCCTTCTTCCACATGTTCTCTGATGAAGTGGTACCTTATGCTGATGTGCTTGGTCATTGAATGCTGTACTGGATTACCTGTCATAGCAATAGCACTTTGGTTATCACAGTAAATAGGTATATTACTGTACCTCAATCCATAATCCAGCAATTGATTCTTCATCCATAAGATCTGTGCACAACAGCTACCAGCTGCAATATACTCTGCTTCAGCTGTAGATGTGGAGATTGATTTCTGTTTCTTGCTGTACCAGGAAACAAGTCTGTCACCAAGAAATTGACAACTTCCACTAGTGCTCTTTCTGTCTACCTTACAGCCTGCAAAGTCTGCATCAGAATACCCAAGTAGCTTAAAATCTGATTCTCTGGGGTACCACAGACCTAATGATATGGTGCGCTTGAGATACTTGAAGATTCTTTTCACAGTTGTCAGATGTGGCTCTCTAGGATCTGCCTGAAACCTTGCACAAAGACAGGTTGCATACATGATGTCAGGCCTACTAGCTGTCAAGTATAGAAGAGATCCTATCATGCCCCTGTAGTTTGTCATATCCACTGAAACTCCTGTGTCTTTGTCCAGTTTAGTTGCTGTTGCCATGGGAGTTGATGCAGATGAACAGTCAAGCATACCAAATTTCTTGAGAAGATTTCTGGTGTATTTTTCTTGATTAATGAAAATTCCATCTTCTGTTTGTTTCACCTGTAGGCCTAGAAAGTAACTAAGCTCTCCCATCATGCTCATTTGATATCTGGACTGCATGAGCTTGGCAAACTTCTTACAGAGTTTATCATTAGTAGACCCAAAGATGATGTCATCAACATAAATTTGAACTAAAAGAAGGTCACTTCCTTGATTGAAATAAAACAGAGTTTTGTCAATTGTTCCTCTGTTGAATCCACTTTCTAGAAGAAACTGAGCAAGTGTCTCATACCATGCTCTTGGTGCCTGCTTAAGTCCATATAGTGCCTTATCTAGCCTGTAGACATAATCTGGATATTTGGGGTCCACAAATCCTGGTGGTTGTTCAACAAACACTTCTTCTTCAAGCTTTCCATTCAGAAAAGCACTTTATACATCCATCTGGAGCACTTTGAATTTCTTGTGAGGGGCATATGCTAGAGAAATTCTGATTGCCTCCAATCTTGCTACTGGAGCAAATGTTTCATCATAATCTATTCCTTCCTGCTGTGAATAACCTTTTGCTACCAGTCTAGCCTTGTTCCTCGTGATAACACCTCCACTGTCAGTCTTGTTTCTGAAAACCCATTTAGTACCAACAATAGATCTGTTCTTTGGCCTTGGTACAAGGGTCCAAACTTCATTTCTTTCAAATTCATTTAACTCTTCCTGCATTGCTGTTATCCAGTCTGCATCTTGAAGAGCTTCTTCCACTTTCTTTGGTTCATTTTTAGACAAGAATGCATGAAATAGACATTCACTTGCAGTAGCACTTCTTGTCTTTACTTTTTCATCTGGATCACCAATTATCAAATCAGGTGTATGTGATTTAGTCCATTTCCTAGCAGAAGGCAAATGACTTCTATCAGCATGTGATCCTCCCCCTTGATCCATGCTCTCCTGATTGTGTTGTGATCTATTTTCGTTTTCTGAGACTCCCCCTGAACTTGACTGTCCAGAGTCAGAATTTGAATTTTCAGAGTTTGAAGCATCAGAATTTGATCCAGATTTTTCAGTTGACTCAGTATCAGTGTTTGAGTCTTCATCTTGATCATGCTCCCCCTCAACTGGTTCTCCTCTTTGTTGTGACTGAGAAGTTTCTCCAGAATTTACCAGTAGAGGCTCAGAGTTTATTTCAACAGAGTCTGTCAGAATTGTTTCATCAGAGTTTCCTTCATCAGAGTTTAAAACTTCATTTTCAAAGTTCAGTTGATCATATTCGTCTTTGTCTTCAAGTCCAGTTATCTTCTTATCATCAAAAGAAACATGTATAGATTCCATAATCACTTTAGTTCTCAGATTATAAACTCTGAATGCCTTTGTTGACAGTGGATAGCCAACAAAAATTCCTTCATCTGCCTTTAACTCAAACTTGGTCAACTGTTCTGGATGAGTCTTCAAAACGAAACATTTGCACCCGAAAATATGAAAGTATTTCAGGTTAGGCTTCTTTTTCTTCACCATCTCATATGGTGTCTTTCCATGCTTATTGATCAGTGTTGCATTTTGAGTAAAACAAGCAGTTTGAACAGCTTCTGCCCAGAAATAAGTTGGCAATTTTGCTTCATCAAGCATAGTTCTGGCAGCTTCAATTAAGGTTCTATTTTTCCTTTCAACTACACCATTTTGTTGTGGTGTACCAGGTGCTGAAAATTCTTGTTTCACTCCATAGTCCTTGCAGAATTCTTCCATTGTTGCATTTCTGAACTCAGTTCCATTATCACTTCTGATGATTCTGACTTTGTTGCTTGATCCTTTGTCCAGAAGCTTCACATGCTCCATCAGAGTCGATGCAGTTTCATCCTTCTTTGCTAGAAAATACACCCAAGTGAATCTAGTGTATTCATCAACAATGACTAAAGCATATTTCTTCCTTGCAATAGACATAACATTTACTGGACCAAATAGATCAACATGCAGAAGATGATGGGGATCAGTGATAGAAAATTCTGTTTTGCTCTTGAAAGATGACTTCCTTTGTTTAGCCTTCTGACATGAGTCACATAGGCCATCAACATTTAACAGGGTCTTTGGGAGTCCTCTTACAAGATCCTTTCTGATCAGTTCATTGATGTTGTTCAAGTTCAAATGTGAGAGTTTCTTGTGCCACTTCCAACTCTCTTCACTAGACATTCTTGTAGACAGGCAAACAGCTTTTCCAATAGAGTCTATCAAAAGCTTGATTTCATAAATGTTGTTTTTCCTGTGACCAACTAGAACAACCTTTCCTGTAGATTTGCTGATAACTTCACAATATTCAGGTTGGAAATCTACATGATATCCCTTGTCACAGATTTGACTCACAGATAGCAAGTCATGCTTGAGTCCTGGGACATGAGCTACATTGTTGATGATGACATTTCCAAGATTGATATTGCCATATCCCAATGTTCTTCCTATATTGCCATCACCATAGGAAACTTTTGGGCCAGCCTTCTCCTCATATTCTGATAGCAGGGCTTTATTTCCAGTCATGTGTCCTGAACATCCACTGTCCACGACTAGGGTTGCCTCCCTGTTACCCTGCAATCACAAACAATTACTGAGGATTAGTTTTAAGGATCCAGACTTGCTTGGATCCTTTGGCATGCTTAACTTTGTTAGCTTTTGCAGCGGAATTAACATTATCAGTGTTTACACTTGCAGTATCAACTTTAACCCATTTTAGATTGGGTTTCAGTTCATAGTAATTATGATAGATAGCATGATATTTTCTGCAAGTATAGATGGAATGCCAAGTGCTTCCACAGTGTGTGCATAGAGTCTGTGGCTTAGTTCTAGCAAAATCCTTCTTTACCTCAGACTTTTTAGGTAAAGAATTTATATTTTTATTTTTCTTGCAGAAATTTGCAAGATGCTTAGTACTACCACAGTTATGACATGTCTTTCTTGGAGCATAACTAGCAAGCATTGGTTTATTTCCTGAAGTGATGCCTACTTTTCCATTTCTGTTCTTGTTTGACACTTTCTTTTTCTCAACAGATTTTAACTCCTTCAGTTTATGTTTGAGTTGTTTATCTGTCATTGAACCAATATTAACCTGTTTAACACTAGTTTTTACTGGTTTTCTTTGGACAGCTTCTTTTTCATTCTCAGACAAAAATTTACTGGTTCCATGAACAAATTTAGTTCTGACTTTAACTTGATTTTGAAATCTAAGTTCATCTCCCTCATTATAACCTAGACCAACAGTGTCTGTTTGAAAAATCTGTTGAGTGTCCTTTCCAGAATTAGTCCAAGTCCTAATTTTCTTATTTGCTTCCTCCAACTCAGATTCTTGTTGTTTATACTTCTGAAGCAAAATCTGTTCTTTGCAAACAGCATCATCTCTCTCTTTCTGAACTTGTTGCATGTTTTCAAGTTTCTCTTCAACAAGTTTATTTCTCTCTTTAAGTTCAGAATTTTCAGCTTTTATCCTCTCATTTTCTAAAGTCTGATCCCTATAACTTATATGCAATGACTTAAGAAAAATTCTTAATTGAGCAATGTCATCAATATTATAAGCATAGGTAGTTGGAGGTACCTGATTTTCAGAGGATTCTGATTCAGTAGTAGCCATGAGAGCATAATTCACTTCTTCATCAGAATCTGAAGTATCTGCCCAATCTCTGCCTTTAGTGTAGAGTACCTTTCCAGTTTTACCCTTCTTGCACTCAGGAGCATAGTGACCCATCTCCTTACACTTGTAGCATTGAATTTCAGACTTATCCTTCTTCCCTTTAGAATCTCTCTTATCAGACTTCCTGTAGTTTTTCCTGTCTTCATTTGAATCCCTAGAAAACCTTTTTCCTTTCTTGAAATTCTTGAAGCCCATTTTCTTGAAAGTCTTCACCATCAGCACAGCCATTTTTCTCATTTCTTCATCATCATCCTCAGAGTCAGATGATTCAGAAGAGTTTGAATCATAATCATAGTTTGGTGAATCACTTTCTGAATGTATGACCAAAGCTTTTCCCTTCATTTTCCTTCTTGTTGCCTCTTTCTTCTGAGGCTTCTCTTCAACATTAAGAGCAACAGACTTTCCTTTTCTGCTTGATCTCCTGTTTCTCTGCTCCATTTCCAATTCATAAGTTTTGAGCAGTCCATAAATTTCATCAATCTCTGTTTCATCAAGATCATAGTTGTCTCTAATAGTGGTTGTTTTCACATCCCACTTTTCAGGTAGAGAAAGAAGAAACTTGAGATTCGAGTCTTCTAGATCATACTCTTTGTTGGCCAATGACAGATCATTAATCAGTTTACAGAATCTATCAAATGTTTCTGTCATGGTCTCTTCAGGTTTAGCCTCAAAATGCTCATACTCTTGTGTGAGTATGTTTCTCCTATTCTTCTTAATAGCTGCAGTTCCTTGACACCTGACTTCAAGTGCATCCCATATCTCTTTTGCAGTGGTGCAGTTAATGACTTTGTTAGACATAACATTGTCTAAGGCACTATGCAGTAAATGCCTAACTTTTGCATCCTTAGCAATTGATGATAAATCTTCAGGAGTCATGTCCTTCTTTTCCTTTGGAACCATTTTTGTTGCTTCACCAGCAACTGCAACAGATAGCTTTGTAGGATTGTGAGGGCCTTCATAAATCCTGTCAAGATATTCTGGATCTGTAGCCTCCAGAAACATAGTCATCTTGACCTTCCACAAAGCATACTCTAATGGCCTCAGAATAGGAACCCTGATTGGTTCATAACGACTCACAGTAGTAGGAGCCTTTTCAGAAACAGTAGGTGTTGGTGGAGGAATTTCTGACATGATTATTGTTGTGTTTGGATCTTAACCTGTAATAAAGTAACAGATTGGCTCTGATACCACTTGTTAGGCCGAATACACAAATAATAATCAACTTTGTATGAGAGATTAACAAGTAAAAGCGTTTTTATGCACTTAAAAACTTCTTGTATTTCAAACCCTCTTCGTGATGTAAAATATCACAAAGAGCTGCTAGGTTACAATAATGATAATTCGTTATCGATACCCTTCTAGGGTTAACCTATCTGTATTTATATAACATACAGCTACGATACAATCTCTAATTGATATTCCTAATAATCAGCTATACAATGATATCAATTACAGATTGTCACACGTCTCCTATATCAACTCGATCTCTTTGATAGCTATCCAATCTTCAAAGATATCGCTTCCATAATTAATCTTTAATCACTGTTGAACAGTAGACGCGCTTCCTTCAGACAGAGTTTAACAAACTCTGTCGAGCTTCCAACTGTCAGAGTTTACGCAAACTCTGACTGCTTCCAGCTAAACTCTGATAACTCCCTGTAACACTTAAACACTGATTAAAACACATCAATTATATTTAACATATTGATCAGTGTAGCATTTTGAGTAAAACAAGCAGTTTGAACAGCTTCTGCCCAGAAATAAGTTGGCAATTTTGCTTCATCAAGCATAGTTCTGGCAGCTTCAATCAAGGTTCTATTTTTCCTTTCAACTACACCATTTTGTTGTGGTGTACCAGGTGCTGAAAATTCTTGCTTCACTCCATTGTTCTTGCAGAATTCTTCCATTGTTGCATTCCTGAACTCAGTTCCATTATCACTTCTGATGATTCTGACTTTGTTACTTGATCCTTTGTCCAGAAGTTTCACATGCTCCATCAGAGTTAATGTAGTTTCATCCTTCTTTGCTAGAAAATACACCCAAGTGAATCTAGTGTATTCATCAACAATGACTAAAGCATATTTCTTTCTTGCTATAGACATAACATTTACTGGACCAAAGAGATCAACATGCAGAAGATGATAAGGATCAGTGATTGAAAATTCTGTCTTGCTCTTGAAAGATGACTTTCTTTGCTTGGCCTTTTGACATGAATCACATAGGCCATCAACATTTAACAGAGCCTTTGGGAGTCCTCTTACAAGATCCTTTCTGATCAATTCATTGATGTTGTTCAAGTTCAAATGTGAGAGTTTCTTGTGCCACTTCCAACTCTCTTCACTAGACATTCTTGTAGACAGGCAAACAGCTTTTCCAACAGAGTCTATTAAAAGCTTGATTTCATAAATGTTGTTTTGCCTATGACCAACTAGAACAACTTTTCCTGTAGATTTGCTGATAACTTCACAATATTCAGGTTAAAAATCTACATGATATCCCTTGTCACAGATTTGACTTACAGATAACAAGTCATGCTTGAGTCCTGGGACATGAGCTACATTGTTGATGATGACATTTCCAAGATTAATATTGCCATATCCCAATGTTCTTCCTACACTGCCATCACCATAGGAAACTTTTGGGCCAGCCTTCTCCTCATAGTCTGATAGCAGGGCTTTATTTCCAGTCATGTGTCCTGAACATCCACTGTCCACAACTAGGGTTGTCTCCCTGTTGCCCTGCAATCACAAGCAATTACTGAGGATTAGATTTAAGGATCCAGACTTGCTTGGATCCTTTGACATTCTTAACTTTGTTAGCTTTAGCAGCGGAATTAACATTATCAGAGTTTGAGCTAACAGTCTCAGAGTTTACACTTGCAGTATTAACTTTAACCCATTTCAGATTGAGTTTAAGTTCATAGTAATTATGATAGATAGCATGATACTGTCTGTAAGTATAAATGGAATTCCAAGTGCTTCCACAGTGTATGCATAAAGTCTGTGGCTTAGTTTTAGCAAAATCCTTCTTTACCTCAGACTTGGAAGGTAAAGAATTTATATTTTTTGTTTTTCTTGCAAAAATTTGCAAGATGCTTAGTACTACCACAGTTATGACATGTCTTTCTTGGAGCATAACTATCAAGCATTGGTTTATTTCCTGAAGTGATGCCTACTTTTCCATTTCTGTTCTTATTTGACACTCTTTGTTTCTTAACAGATTTTAACTCCTTCAGTTTATGTTTGAGTTGTTTATCTGTCATTGAACCAATATTAACCTGTTTAACACTAGTTTTTACTGGTTCATTTTTAACAGCTTCTTTTTCATTATCAGACAAAAATTTACTGGCTCCATGCACAAAATGAGGTCTGATTTTAACTTGATTTTGAAATCTAAGTTCATCTCCCTCATTATAACCTAGACCTACAGTGTCTGTTTGAAAAATCTGTTGAGTGTCCTTTCCAGAATTAGTCCAAGTCCTAATTTTCTTATTTGCTTCCTCCAACTCAGATTCTAGTTGTTTATATTTCCGAAGCAAATCCTGTTCTATAGAAACAACATCATCTCTCTCTTTCTGAACTTGTTGCATATTTTCAAGTTTTTCTTCAACAAGTTTATTTCTAACCTTAAGTTCAGAATTTTCAGACTTTATCCTCTCATTCTCTAAAGTCTGATCCCTATAACTTATATGCAATGACTTAAGATAAATTCTTAATTGAGAAATGTCATCAATATTATAAGCATAGGTAGTTAGAGGTACCTGATTTTCAGAAGTTTCTGATTCAGTAGTAGCCATGAGAGCATAGTTAATTTCTTCATCAGAATCTGAAGTGTCTGCCCAATCTCTGCCTTCTGTGATGAGTACCTTTCCAGTTTTACCCTTCTTGCACTCAGGAGCATAATGACCCATCTCCTTGCACTTGTAGCATTGAATTTCAGACTTATCTTTCTTTCCCCTTGAAACTCTCTTATCAGACTTCCTGAAGCTTTTTCTGTCTTCATTTGAATCTCTAGAAAACCTTTTCCCTTTCTTGAAATTCTTGAAACCCATTTTCTTGAAGGTCTTCACCATCAACATAGCCATTTTCCTCATTTCTTCTTCATCATCCTCAGAGTCAGATGATTCAGAAGAGTTTGAATCACAATCAGAGTTTGATGATTCACTTTCTGAGTGTATGACCAAAGCTTTTCCATTCATTTTCCTTCTTGATGCCTCTTTCTTCTGAGGCTTCTCTTCAACCTTAAGAGCAACAGACTTTGCCTTCCTGCTTGATCTCCTGTTTCTCTACTCCATTTCCAATTCATGAGTTTTGAGCAGCCCATAGATTTCATCAATCTCTGTTTCAGCAAGTTCATAGTTGTCTCTAATAGTGGTTGTTTTCACATCCCACTTTTCAGGTAGAGAAAGAAGAAACTTGAGATTTGAGTCTTCTAGATCATACTCTTTGTTGACCAATGACAGATCATTGAGTAGTTTATAGAATCTATCAAATGTTTTTGTCATGGTTTCTTCAGGTTTAGCCTCAAAATGCTCATACTCTTGTGTGAGTATGTTTCTCTTATTCTTCTTAATAGCAGCAGTTCCTTGACATCTGACTTCAAGAGCATCCCAGATCTCTTTTACAGTGGTGCAGTTAATCACTTTGTTAGACATAACATTGTCTAAAGCACTATACAGTAAATGCCTAACCTTCGCATCCTTAGCAATTGATGATAGATCTTCAGGAGTCATGTCCTTCTTTTCCTTTGGAACTATTTTAGCTTCTTCACCAGCAGTTGCAGCAGATAGCTTTGTAGGATTGTGAAGGCCTTCATAAATCCTGTCAAGATATTCTGGATCTGTAGCCTCCAGAAACATAGTCATCTTGACCTTCCACATGGCATACTCTGATGGCCTGAGAATAGGAACCCTGATTGGTTCATAACGACTCACAGTTGTAGGAGCCTTTTCGGAACTAGTAGTTGTTGGTGGAGGAATTGCTGACATGATTATTGTTGTGTTTGGATCTTAACCTGTAATAAAGTAACAGATTGGCTCTGATACCACTTGTTAGGCCGAATACAAAATTAATAATCAAATTCGTATGAGAGTTTAACAAGTAAGATGATTATGCACTTTAAATCTTCTGATATTAAAAACCCTCTTCGTGACGTAAACTATCACAAAGAGCTGCTAGGTTACAATAAAGATAGTTCGATGCACGATACCCTTCTAGGGTTAACCTAACTGTATTTATAAAATATACAGCTTCAATACAATCTCTAATTGATATTCCTAATAATCAGCTATACAATGATATCAATTACAGATTGTCACACGTCTCCTAAGTCAACTCGATCTCTTTGATAGCTATCCAATCTCCAAAGATCTCGCTTCCATATCAATCTTCAATTGATCTCTAATATCTTCTGTTGACTCTGTACGCGCTACTTCCAGACAGACTTTACTAAACTCTGTCCAGCTTCCGTCAGTCAGACTTTACTAAACTCTGACTTCCTTCCAGTTAAACTCTGATATTTCATTGTTACACTTAAACACTGAAACATTACATCAATTATATCTAACATGTTGATTGTGACTTTCTTGATCGGTAGACTCACGGGGGTTAGCCCTAGTTCCCATTCTTCCTGGAGGCATCTTACTGAAAATTTAGACAATTACACATTAGGCTAATTCACTTGTTTTAAATATTCCTCCTTGCAAAATCATTACATATTTGGATTTAGGATCCCACAGTTCTATAATTCATGGCAACTTACGCGAAAACAGTACGTGCAGAAAATAATCTAATAAACTTGAGATCGCGTCACAACAAAACTGAAATGACTGAAAGGAAACCAATATATGCATGGTACTGAAAGATACATAATCCGAGTCACATCGACAGTTTAGAAGTACAACCGTCCTAACAACGTCTAGTCAAAAGTGAAATACATGGTCTATCCATCTAGTCAGTAAAAAGGGAAACTAAATACAATGAAACTATCCCACAAAAGTCGGCACTACTATGTCCGTACATGACTAGAAGACTAGACTACTAAATCACCATCTCTGAAATCAGTCACTAGTGCGGCCCAAAGCCCTAACCCTCGCCATAGCAATGCGAAAGATCTCCTCAGCATCTATCCTGGACACCCTGCCATCTCCATCAGTAGGTAAGCCTCGAAGCCTCATCCGTGCCCTAAGCTCAATGCGGGTCACTGCCCTATGCATAGCTCGAGCCCTAGCATGCCCCTTGCCCTGGCGTCTCATCCTGGCAGCTCTCTCAACTGCTAGCACCATCCTGGACTCTGCTAGCCTGGCCTCTCCCACTGCTAAATCTGTTGAAACTATGCTCACAACCCAGTTATGCACATACACTGGTACTTCCTCTATCGGGATATGGGGTGGGGTAGCTGGCTCCGCTGGAGGTACCGCCTCTGTCTGCTGTGGCTCAAGGGTAGGCTCCTCAGAATCATCGTGAAAAGGGCTCAAAGGCAATGGTGGATGGGTAGGGTATAACACCCCCAGATCCAGGGTCCGGGATCCGGTCGTTACGGTTTCCATTTCTGTCCACAGTACTTGAACTTACTTCAACATAAAATAAATTACATCTTTATGACCCAACATAACAATATAAAACACACCCGTTATAGTCCCAGAGATGAAATCAGAGTAACAATCAAATTTTATTAATCACATTTGGAATTCTTACAACCCAAAAGAATTACCATATAAATACATACTCTTTGCCATCCATTTGCATAAGTCATACTAGACCATATACTTGGTACTGAAAGAATGAATCTATCCTACCAATAGCTTCTTCTTCAGCTCTGGTAGTCTCATCGTCCTCGCCAGCGTCGAGTGCGCCTTGTGCGAGTCATCTGGTCTAGCTGTTGTTGTGATATAATAATAAAGCAAGGGTGAGCAATAGCCCACCAACAATAATATTTAACTGAACGATAATATATAACAGTTCAAAAGTATCTTTCAAACCATATGCTATGCATTTACGAAAATGATGCCAGAATAACATGAACGATGAAGTTACGAGGTAACTCAAAATGCATATATAGGTGGGAATATCTGCTATGTCAAAGATAATCCAGATATTATCATTTATCATATAAAGATGAACTTGCAAGGAAAATATTGCAATCCCAGTTATTAACATTTTTCGAAGTCCTACAACCTGAAAGAAGTCTCTTCGATACGTGTTGCGGAAGACACCGTCAACTTGAAAGAAGTCTCTTCGATACGTGTTGCAGGGAATTCCCAACTTGGGAGATGAACCAATACTTGAGTTATCACGCGCCAGCTGTCCCACTCCTTGATGATCAGTCGGGGATGGTACAACCCAATATAGTTTACTACCGGTAGAAGGAAGAACTGACGGCTCCACTTGTCGATGGCCTTTAATAGTAACTCCCTGGCCAATGGTTAGGCCTTGTGATGGACCGCGCGACTCGGCCTCTTACACACGACTCCTAGTTCGAATAAATCCACAGCATTGAAACGTAGAGTTTGTCCTCCCTTCCCCAAGTGAAATACTTGTTGATAAAACTCCATAAAGTAGTCGTATCTAGTTGGAAAGGAAAATTCACCAACATTTCCCAAGCTTTTGCTTGTTAATGGATATCAACTTGTTCCAACAATCTTACCCCTCGAATGATGAGAAGGTACACACAGACTTAATGAGTCCATAGCAACCAAGTTGCGAGTGAAAAGGGTAAATTATGACCGGGAAGTCAACAAGATAAATAACCTTTCTCAAGTAAGGTTCCCTTATAATTTAAGAGATAGATTCGAGTGAAGAATGGAATCTTGAGGACCTTTCTTAATATAATATTAATCGTAGGACTCCGAAATATTTTACATAATATTTGGAGGTGAAAGATAATCTCCAAATAATATAAATCATTTTAAAAAGAATTTAAAAGAATTAAATAAATATTCCAAGAATATTTATTAACTCAATAATAATTACGGAATATTATTAAATCATAATATTGCTCATAATTAATCCTCGAATGAATATATAGAATTATTTACTAAATAAATCACTCCTTAAATGAACATTCAAAATAATATTCATTAATAATTAGACTCCAATAAGTATTTAAAATAATATTCAATGAATGAGTCAAACTTTAAATGAATATTTGAAAATAATATTCATTTAATAAATAATCTTCTAAATGAATATCCAAATAATATTCATTTAGTAATCAAAACCTTAAAGGAATAATCGAAATAATATTCCTTAAGTAAATAGAATTTCCAATGAATATTTTAAAATAATATTCATCAAGTACATAGACCTTAAATGAATATTCGAAAGTAATATTCATTTAATAAATAACATTCTAATGAATATCAAAATAATATTCATTTAATAAATAATCTTCTAAATGAATATTCGAAACTAACATTCATTTAATATCTCTCGACTGAGATAATACTCGAATAACATTCCTCGAAATATTTCCAAGTAATTAATACTTTATGGAAATATAAATAACATTTAATAATAACATTCCTTAAATTAAATAATAATCTGCCGTTGGAATCCCTCCGGGTTTCCACGACTATCTATATCTCAAAATACCGACTCCCGGTCTATACTTAAGAATGAATATCATATGCCCTTCGCTAAGGGTCTTATCAAAACAATCCGGTTTATAACTGATAATTCGTATCTAGTCTATAAGCCAATATCAATTCAGGGAACAGGTATCATAATATAATTTGACAATAGGCATGCATGCTATGGCATATGTAAAATGGCAATCACACACACACACACACACACACACACACACACACACACACACACACACACACACACACACATATATATATATATATATATATATATATATATATATATATATATATATATATATATATATATTATCACAACAACAGGTTCAAAGTTTTGAACACTTGCCTGGTAATCGGGTGTGGGTGGAGATAGCGTGTCCTGGGTCTGCTAGATGATCTATAAACAATCAGAATATTCGAGATTAACCACTTAACACGTTTTAAAAGTCTAGGTATAAACTTCACTTAAATCGAAACACGTTTTCGAATTATCTCGTTATACACCTTTTAGTGTAACTCTTTTTATTACTGATACGATCTGACATTTGTTCGTTATTACGACATGTCATCATACCCACACTCGGTATATACTTAAGTCGTATAAGTTCTAAAGTCAATTGATTACGAACCGAGATTATACCTCGAGTTTTATCGTTCGTTTTCTAAGTGTTTCACCAAAGTTATAGCCAAGCGGGTTTTTAGGGGTTCGTTCTCGTTTAACTTTTATTCCAACATTTTTATAAAATCGGAAAACGATCCGTTTGATATGTGGTTTTCTTTCATACCTTCCTTATGACCCCTAGTATTTATTTACCAAGATTCTCCACTTAGTAACATGCTTTACGAGGGTTCAATTGAAGTTACGAACTTTTACTTACGGTTCCGAACCAATTTTAGTAACTTGATCATAACTCCTAAACCATAAGTCGGAATGTTTCGATTCTCACGCCAAAACGATCTATGGCTCGAGATCTACAAGGACCAGTCATAATATTATCAAGGTCAGGAATTTATATTTACTGTCATGCTCGGTTTCTAAGTGTTAACAAAAATTCGGCATTACGACAGCTATATATCGAACGTTCTAAAAATCATAACAATTCAACCAAGCCACACCGGGCATCAACACAATTCATAAACATGATTCTCATATCCACAAGTCCTAGAACCACTGATCTTAACCTCAAAATCATCAAGGACATGAATCATGACTAAATAACTACTAAGAACAACTACATGATCATGTAAACATGCTGATACTAACTTCATCACCAAATCTCATCTAAAACTCCATTAAAACTCAAAATAAAAACTTGGGTTCTTGAAGTTTATACCTTCCTTGGAGTGTGTATGCACTTAGTAAGCCTTGTATAGTCCATAGATTTCCTTAACAAAGCTTAGATCATCCAAAAGAATCAAGAAAAACAATGTTAGTTCAGGAAGGTTACTATTCACCCTAAACTTGTAAAAATCATAGAAAATCGAAAATAATAGTTTGGCTCTCAAATTTTTACCACATCTTGGCCTCTTCATAAACTTTGTTTTGAGTCCTAGTTCATCAAATTTGAAGCTTCCTAGCTAGGGTTTTGAGCCCCCATTTTCCGCTGGACAGAAACTGTCAAGAACAGGGCAGTTTTGTTTCTTCAACTTGGGGAGGAGATTTAACTAGGTTATACTCATTAGATTGCCATGAAATTTTGAGAGAATATTGCCCATGGAGTGGAGAGGCTGTGGTCAAAATTTGGTGATTTTATCATGGATAGAAATGGAGATATGAATTTTCTTCTTTGAGGGTGTTCTGCTGGGCAGTTTGAACAAAATGGAGAGAATGGAGTTTTTGATCTTTGATTGCTTGGTTCTCTTGCATAATACACCTCATCTTGATAATATCTAGCTAAATTAGGTTTATTAAAGGTGGTGTGGTCATGCATGATGCAATACAAGAGACATGTGTTGTGTTTTGGATGGTTATAAGCTAACTAAGTGGTTTGCTTTTTAAGTACTAGTTTCCTTGCTAAGTATCCTAGTTACTTGAGTCCACTTGGTTGCTAGATCTTTTCTAGTAGCTTATGCATGACTCTTGCTTCCTCTGCTTGTTTCTTTTGTCCGGTTATTGCTCGTTTCGATTGATCATTCGTAGGAATATCTCACGGATTTCTAATTAGGGTTTACCGGGAATCTTCTTAATATTAATACTATCATTCTCCATCTTTCTTACTAACTTTCGAATTTATATTCCTTAAATCCCTTCGTTAAATTCTTAAGTCTTTCAGTGTACAGGGAACTCTCAGAGAAAATAAAAGTGCGATTTTTCAGAATCCGACAGCTTTTACATACACTTGTTTTCCCCCTGGATCACTAATACGAACTCGGAGATCCGTTCCGAATACTTCTATATAGTGTCGTCTCATAATATTCTCACTTCCACCAAAAACACTATTCATTCTTTATTCTTCCTTTATTCCCTATATTTATGACAGTGTCCTTGTTCTTTCTCAGGCGTTCCTTAACCCTTTCACGGAACCACTGGACTAATCGTTATCGATCTGGATGACATGAGAATATTCTCCTGCTTGGAATTGCCATATCTTATTCCCCTAGGAGATAGATTATTCTTACCTAAGTTGTCAACCATTTGCATTCTTCAAGACATATAAATATTTAAATCGAATTCTATTCATTCATTCAGAAGATTAACTATTACATCGTAGTCGTAATCACTATTCACCATTACCTCAGTACATAATAAAAAGTTTTAATTATATCCAAAATTTGGGGTTCTTACAGTCTCCCCTCCTTAAAAGGATTCCGTCCTGGAATCAAGTAGGAAGCAAAGAGTCGATTGCCTGTCGTTCACTTTTTAGCTTCCCGATCAATTCTTAGTCGTTCTACCCTTTCTCAGCACATCTTCTAGTGCTACAATCCATACTTTATCCTTTTTCCATCAACGTTGCTACTTTTCGTACAAAACACTATCCGGGTTATACTCTTACTCAGTCTTATCCTTATTGATACCTGCAGTAACATTGGTATCACTATCACCCTGCGAATTCGGAGGTAACCTCGCTCGTACTGTGCATTTCCTGATCGCTTTAATCTTCGCAATCTCGATCAGTATAGAGAAGTGGAAAGATTTATTGAGAGATCACTATGATCAATTGAACATTTGTTATATTGCATAGTTAGTACAGAAGGGGGGCAGCCTTCAGTACTTGACAAGCAATTAAACAAGTTATGGTATTCCACTTAGACTTCTATCACATAGACAGATAGTCACGTAGCAGTACCTCCCCTCCTTAAAGGGTTGTTCTTCTCAATTCATAAAGAAGATGAATAAAAGAGAAGAAAAGAATTCTAAAGGATTATAGAAAGTTTTCATGATTGTAAAATATCATACTCAGAATTTACCTCTGAACTATAGAGGTTCATTAAGGAAGAAATTAATCATAATTATATCCAATACTATTTGATCGTAACCTCACGTGTCAACATATCATGTTGCTTTGTCCACTATTCTCTGGGCCTGTACTCTGGTTCAACCTTAGCAACACTTACTTTTGGAAAATCTTTGAATCTCTCAGGTTAAATCTTAGTTTCTCGCTTGACACCATTGTTACTGACATTCCATGTCACGCTACTAGCTTTTTCATATCTATAATATTAACACTATCAGGTTGTCATCCCGAGAATTCATCAGAAAACCCATTTATTAATCCATTCATAACATTCCTTGCTTCATATTCCATAGTTGCTTTCCCAGTCTTTTCTTTATCAATCACATCCTTCTTATTATCTGATTCTTATTTACTTCTGTTATTTACTTTCACCTTCATCTCTTTATTGAGACACCTTTTGCACTTGGTACCTCCTTATGGGTATTCCATCACATTTACTCTATAATCATCACGTTATTCCAATTTAAACTCTCCGAAATGAATTTGGCCGATCCCTTTTACTTAGATTCAACATAATCTACTTCTGCCAACCTTGTTTCTCATCACTTGTTCTTTTCTATCCGTGATTTTCCACAGGTTGTTCTTCGTAATTCAGACCAGGTCATATATCTACCTGCTCGTACTCTTATCATCTATCGAGCATCTGCATTTTATAGGCGTAGCCTTGCCACATGAAACACGTTACAATCATGCTATAAGTTTTGGGGGTAGAGCTGGCTCGAATGCCACCTTCCGAACACTTTTAAACTCTCAGATGGCCCAACAAATCTCGGGCTCAACTGCCCTTAATTCTTGCTACGGGAATACATTTAGCATCATGAATCATCAACCTCATATTCTCTATCTTGTTTGCGCAGAAGTACACTAACACAAACTTGCTTGTCATTCATCAACATGCCATTTAGCTTATCAATAGCAGCACTTTCTTTATCTTTACGTGGTCATCTACTTTCTTAGAAGAATTGCCATCGCTTGTTGTTTAAATAGTGCATTAATAGCTAACCATACGGGTTTCAAATCCTTTAGGGAGACTGAGTAATCACTATTCCTTATCCATAAGGAGCACTTCCTGAACTTGATGTAGATATCACATGAAGTAGATAAAATTGCAGAAGAGCTTCAAGCATCGCAGCTATGTCCGGTTGATGAAACTATCACTCATGCATCTTCCATAAAAGTCTGGAAAATTAATGGTTTACTTCGTCAATTTTGTATCATGGTCCTGGTTTGCCTCAAAATGGGACCTTCTAGGGTATGTAATATGCTTAAGACGCCATCAGGAACCGAATCTCTACTTAAACTATTATTACCGTCGATTCTTGCATAATCATCAGAAGGAATGTAAATTCCTCCACTCCGATATGACCTTCAAGGTCCCTCCAAATATCATTCTGTTCCTTCGGTATGCACATTTGTAATTATTCCTCTATACTTAGACTGTCGGCCACCTCATTGGCCTTTCCTGATAATAATAATTCCTTGTAATCCATGTTTTCTGGATTCATTCCAATTCAAATTTTTCTACCTCATTCCCATCACTGTTGGGTGAAAGCATTCTCCCTTAAGCTCTGCTGAAGGAGAAAAATATAACTATCAGTCTCTTTCCATAAGTCATTGCTTTCACCTTCCCGTGGGAGCTTTATCAAAGTTACCCTCAATCATACCTAGGATATTTGTTCTCTTAGTTCTTTCTTGTTCTAGGATAACCTCGACCTTCTTTGGTTCCATCCATACCTCATCATGGTTTCATACATGCCTCATCTGGCATTATTGTTATCGTGTCTTACATTCTCTACCAAGCTTTTATTTTGAAACTCAGAATGTTAACTTTTTCCTTGTAAGGTTGCTTAGGTCGTCCTCATCATTCCTCCTGTATTTTCTAGGTACAGGGTATATCAAAATGTCATTGATCAATACTCTAATAATTCTATCTATGTTCTTTCCAGAACTCTTTTTAATGATCCTTACAGGTCATTGTTGCCTTAGCAAATCCAACTCATATCCTCTGAATTCACAATGTCTTTATTAGGGTTAATGCCATCCCTTGTGCATTCCCCAGGGTTTGTCTTAATTTATGGATATCCTATCCTTAATTCAACTGCCAAGGAATTCTTGCATCCTATAATTGGCAATCAGATCATGTATCCTTAATAAGGGTCTCTTTTCCATCATTCTCCTTTGATAATCGATCGGTGGCTTAATGCTAACCTCTACTTTCAGATAGTTGCCAGCCTATTTGGCCTTCCAAAAGGCAACGTATGCCTATCTGCTCTCTTACAGAACTTTTTAATGGTAGCAAGGATGTTTTGGAAGATATTGGTCGAGTTCAACGTGAATCTCTTAGTACTTATCGTTCTTCTCAAAGGTTCTTGCCATAGACAAAATTTCTACAGCATACTGATCCATCTCTGACCATTTCTATACTCTCTTCATAAACCTTCATTGTTTACTTCCCTTAGTCATAATATATTCATGGTATTTATAATACCCTAACATTATACATCTCAAGTCATTATACTTCCATTTTTACTCGTAATCTTGGGCAATCATATACACATGAATCACTTTAGTACGGGTGACCCCATTCCAAAAAGTCTAGTAAATTCCCAAATCAAACATGGGTTGCAAAGGGTTCAGTAGAAGATTCCTACGATCTCATTAATATTTCCTTTATATCAGAAGCCCTAGCAGTCGGTGCTTATTTAGAAGCAACCCTGCTTTGTCCTTTCATTGCTGGTCTAGTCACTTGATAATCCTTTGTGACTTGGCCTCAACTGACCACACTAAAATAAAAATATATGATTTTAGGGGTTGGCTAATTAGCATTACTTTTCTAGCAATTGCTGGCATAGTGCCTTCTACTTTGATACCTTTCTATCTTTCCAAAACTTTACTTCATATAAGTCTTAATCGACTACTCGGCCCGTCTCCGGCCACCTTTCCTCTACTCTTATCTTTTCAACTATTCTTATCAATCCCGCATGCCACACAAGCTTACCATTCCTGGCATAACAGCCTTTTCACTTAAGTCAATCCCGGAGTTTCTTAGTCCGGCTGGTTTCTTACTTACATTTCCTGTTTCCGTCCAATCCCACTTCATCATTTTATCTCTACCATCGATTGTAATACTCAAGGTCCGTCTAATAATCCATATGACAGAAACTATACCCAATCCACAGGGTTCGCTCCAGTTTCCATTCTTTTCAATTATGTTCTCTGATAATCAGAAAGACAAGGTTTGCCAAAATTCTCCGGATTTCTTTCCAGAATCAGGGAAATTTTGGTCAATCTATCCACCTACTGGTAACATTAAGGAGACCAGTTTCAAAACCTGAAGAATGGATCTATGAACCTCCAAGTAGGTAGAACCATAAGCAGTCATAATTTACGAAATAATCGTCATTAAATTGGAAGTTTAACCAATGGAGAGGAACCAATTATATACATCCCTTAGAAGGGAATCAACAGTTTCAAACTGAAACCTGACACAATATCCTGATACCTATACGTCCTGACATTAAATATTACCAAATGTCAGTATACCTAACCACTAGTCTCAGAAGACACATTACCGTCGGAGTTGGTTATTCCACAAAAATTGGCACCACTAAGGCCATCCGAACCTGGTGAACCGTGCTGTCCGAATGCATTCGCAAGTACTTTGTCATGCTGCGCAAGCACACATCCTAATCTTTTATGCGAAGCGTCGTTGGAAGCACAAAGTCTCCCTTTTTCCATTAAACAATGCCAACTCTTGGTCATTACCAATTTCATCTTTTAGCTCCAGGAAGATTTTCTCACATTTTTTTCTCTCTCTTCAACTGGTGATTGTATTACTTGATCCATTATAATTCTGCATCGGAGTAAACTTAAGGTAACTACAATAATCCATTCAAAGAAAAGAAAGAATTTAATATTCCTCTGAATCACATGCATCTAACATTTCTGGTTCATCATTTCACTGAGTTGAAATAACCCTATACTCAGTCTTTGATAGTAGTCTCATTACGAGTTCATCTTGACTCACTGGTCTTATCTTCCGGTAGGTTCTGAGATCATTGTCTTGCTTACTACCTCCTTATATAACTTTATCCAATCATGTTGTCACTTCCCAATGTCTTTACTTTCTAACTGATTCATTCATGAACATTTCTCTGAATAAAACCCCCTCATTAACCTCATTTTGGTTCCGTAAATTATAACCTATGACATCTGCCTTCTCGTGGCGAATTATTACTGACAATATTCATACTGATTCATTTATCAACTAATATGGCACTTACTTCCTCCTTCTCAACTATTCCTAGGGACTCTGCTCCTCGTCCTATATCGCTGCCTTTGATAATCATACATCCCTCTAGCTCTTTCTTCGTTAATATGAAAGTCTCTAAGGATTATCATCTAATCCCGTATAAGATCTCAAGTAATTCTTCCAATCCGTCTTACTTGCTGGTACTACATCCAGTAGTCCGGCTACGAATCCAACATGAATCTTCAGTTCTCTTGCTAATAGCTCAGTTCTTTATGCTCACTTTTTTGAGCACCATATTTTAATCATCACAGTCTTTCTAGCTGCAGCCCTCATTCCTCAAGGGTAAGCTCCTTATCCTAACAGGATTTTCCTTATCTGCAGGAACCTCTTCCGGGTCTCTAGTAGGGTACTCCATCGAATTACCCGCTGATCTTCAGCATATAAAGCATCATCGCGCTGCTGCTCGTATGTCTCAAGGTCTGTCGCCTTACTCATCGATACTATATCGAGCTAAGTTACTATCATGATACTTAAGAGTTTCCAGAAGGGTTTTATATGTCATCACTACATTAAGTAGCCCGACTATGAACTTGGCAAGAGTTCTTATTATCTTAGTGAATTTATTGTTTTAACGTCGCCTCATCTCTGGGGTTTATAACGTACGCTCTGATACCATTTCTGTAACACCCCCAGATCCAGGGTCCGGGATCCGGTCGTTACGGTTTCCATTTCTGTCCACAGTACTTGAACTTACTTCAACATAAAATAAATTACATCTTTATGACCCAACACAACAATATAAAACACACCCGTTATAGTCCCAGAGATGAAATTAGAGTAACAATCAAATTTTATTAATCACATTTGGAATTTTTACAACCCAAAAGAATTACCATATAAATACATACTCTTTGCCATCCATTTGCATAAGTCATACTAGACCATATACTTGGTACTGAAAGAATGAATCTATCCTACCAATAGCTTCTTCTTCAGCTCTGGTAGTCTCATCGTCCTCGCCAGCGTCGAGTGCGCCTTGTGCGAGTCATCTGGTCTAGCTGTTGTTGTGATATAATAATAAAGCAAGGGTGAGTAATAGCCCACCAACAATAATATTTAACTGAACGATAATATATAACAGTTCAAAAGTATCTTTCAAACCATATGCCATGCATTTACGAAAATGATGCCAGAATAACATGAACGATGAAGTTACGAGGTAACTCAAAATGCATATATAGGTGGGAATATCTGCTATGTCAAAGATAAGCCAGATATTATCATTTATCTTATAAAGATGAACTTGCAAGGAAAAAATTGCAATCCCAGTTTTTAACATTTTTCGAAGTCCTACAACCTGAAAGAAGTCTCTTCGATACGTGTTGTGGAAGACACCGTCAACCTGAAAGAAGTCTCTTCGATACGTGTTGCAAGGAATTCCCAACTTGGGAGATGAACCAATACTGGAGTTATCACGCGCCAGCTGTCCCACTCCCTGATGATCAGTTGGGGATGGTACAGCCCAATATAGTTTACTACCGGTAGAAGGAAGAACTGACGGCTCCACTTGTCGATGGCCTTTAATAGTAACTCCGTGGCCAATGGTTAGGCCTTGTGATGGACCGCGCGACTCGGCCTCTTACACACGACTCCTAGTTCGAATAAATCCACAGCATTGAAACGTAGAGTTTGTCCTCCCTTCCCTAAGTGAAACACTTGTTGATAAGACTCCACAAAGTAGTCGTATCTAGTTGGAAAGGAAAATTCACCAACATTTCCCAAGCTTTTGCTTGTTAATGGATATCAACTTGTTCCAACAATCTTACCCCTCGAATGATGAGAAGGTACACACAGACTTAATGAGTCCGTAGCAACCAAGTTGCGAGTGAAAAGGGTAAATTATGACCGGGAAGTCAACAAGATAAATAACCTTTCTCAAGTAAGGTTCCCTTATAATTTAAGAGATAGATTCGAGTGAAGAATGGAATCTTGAGGACCTTTCTTAATATAATATTAATCGTAGGACTCCGAAATATTTTACTCTTTCTTAATCGATTTGGATGACATGAGCTACCAAATATCGATTTAGATGACATGAGAATATTTCCTTTCTTGGAATACCATAGTTTACTCTTTCGACGATAGATTATTCTTATATAATTTTGTCAACCTATTGCAGCATTCATAGCATATAAAATACTTGAATCCAAATGCATTACATAATCATTCATTAGAACCACTGTTACATTGTAGTCGTAACCACTATTCATTTCTACACTTAATACATAATAAATGTTTTAATTCTTCCAAAAATTTGGGTTCTTACACAACATGCGTGTTCTCCATATTTTTTTCCAAGAAGCAGGGCCACACATGTACAACATGCGTGTGCCTTTTAAAAAAATAAATAAATTAGCCCATGCATTGTATCAAGGCGTATAGTTCATTTGTAATTTTGTTTTCAATTGGACAAGGCATTCATAGCATGCGTATGGTTCAATATTTTTGAATTTTTTTGAATTATTTTTTTATTTGTTTGTGTTTTTTAACCTAAAACGCTACTTTAAGTGATGTTACATTTTTTTTGGTAAATATTTGTTTGTAAACATTATTTAAAAATACTAATAACCTTACGGAGTCCGGCGGCCTGATTTTTAAAAAATCGGGGGCCAGCCTCGATTTTTTAAAAATCAGGATAAATTAGGGTTTTGGCTCTATGGTTTAGGTACAACCCTAAACCCTAAGTCCGTATATGGTTTATTCATTATTCTGAATATTTCTAAAATCAAAAATGAAAACATTGAACCCCAAAGATTAATTGTTGAAATTCCAAGGAAATACAGATAAAATTAAAAAATTTTAATTAGAAAATTGAATATTTCTAAACCCCAAATGGAACCTGTTAAACCCAAATAAAAATTATTTTAACCCCAAAAGATGTTGAAGCCCTACGCATTTGTTATATGCGTAGTTTATGTACGCATTACAATCATGCGTATGACAACTTATTCAGTTGACCAAGCAATACAACAACTGGTTGGCTTAAAATATGTTTATTTTGCTAATAAAGACTACGCATTCAGTTAATGCGTAAGGTGAGTACGCATGTGCACCATGCGAATTCGGTGGACAAAAAAGGCGGTGTCTTCCGTCCGTGGGTATTTTGGGTAGTGGGTTCCCAAAAGTGGTGTAATTTGGTCATTCTTTCAAATTCAAATTCCGATGACTTTCACCTACTAAAATTAAAATTTATTTTAACTAAATAAATTAAAAAATTATTATATCCTTATCTATACTATATTATAACAAGCGAAAGGGGGTATAATTTGTAGTTTGGTTATCCCCATTTTTGGTTATCACTCATTCACAACCGTTGGATTATCAACTCAAATAGATCATGACCGTTAGATATAACAATACTAAAAGCTGTTATATACAAAGATCCAGGATTCGATTCCCGCCAACAATATATTAATTGATATTTAATATTAAAAATTAGTATATACAAAGATGTAAGGTTCAAATTCTTCCAATAACATATTAAAATTAATATTTATAATATTATATCACATTATAAATAAATTATAAAAAATTAAAAGTAACCCGTGCTTTGCACGGGTTATAAGCTAGTATATAATAAGTGGGGATCTTATCAATTTTTTTTTTTGTAGTATGATAGTATGGTCGTCGATCAAAAGAGCATGAACCGTTTGATCTTAAAATAGATATATGTAATATAGTAGATCTAATATTAAAAAGTTTAATTTTTTTTTTTGTAGTATGATAGTATGGTCGTCGATCAAAAGAGCATGAACCGTTTGATCTTAAAATAGATATATGTAATATTGATAAGTGGATTTTATATCCACTTGGATCGCTTAATTTCGGCTTAAATTGATTGTCTTGGACTCAAGTTATTGTAGTTTTGATGTGTTTTGATGTGTTGTGCAGGATTACGAGAATGTTGACTAAGGTGGATGCTTTTATAATTTTTTGGGAATTAATTGATTAAAATTCGGATTTTCGAGAAGGGTTGCACAGTTTACACTGTTTTGGCCATATCTTGAGTTCTAGAAGTCCGTTTGAGGCCCGTAAGCAGTCCACGCGAAGATAACGAGATTTTCTATCATTCTAAGGTGGTCCAGAGGTCCAATTACGTGGGGGAACATTCCAGAAAATCTGAAGAAAAGTCAGCCACGAATTTTCCTTACAAAACATAATCAAATTAGGAAACGTATCTTGCAGAAATTCTATTATAATTCTGTTTTTGTATTTTCTTGCTGGGCAAGACTTGTAGTGCCTATATAAACACATCATACCTTGTAATTTGTATCAGATTATTATTATTGTAACGTAGAACTGCAAGAGAGAAAAGTGGAGAAGGATTCAAGCTCGGTGACAAGCAAAGATCTAGATCTACTTCATCTTCTGTACACTTTGGATTATAGATTTGTTTTCTCAACTCTTGTTTTTATTAATATTATTGTTCTTTCTTTCATATCTTGTTAATTATTATGTTTTCATCAAATCTCATGACGATGAATAGTTCAATTATGGGCAAAACGTTGTCATGGGATTCTAACGGAGTTATTTATGGAACTTAGTATCTTGATGCTGTAAAGATCTGTGTGTGATGTGAATTGATATCCTCGTATGGTTAATTTTAATGCTTTTAGATGCGTAGCTAACATCTAAATTGAATTGTTAATCTCTTGTGAAGTGAAAGTGGATCTTGAGATTTAGAACTTGCCATGCTAGCATAGGTTCATAATTGATTGTCAATATGATTTGTGGTGTGAGATGAAAATACTTATACTACCCTATGTGATCTTAATGGATAACCTGTTCTTCAACCATTATGTTTTCAAATTCTATAGACATATAGGGTCTAAGCATAATTGGTGTCTATTCATCTTCTATCTCTTTTGTGGATGTATGTTTAGTTTGGTATGCGTATGCTGACAGGTAGCGTATACTGGTTTCGTGTTAGCCGATCAGATATCAAAATCATTGCATATAGAGATTAAAGGCGTCAGATCTAAGGGAAGTATTTAATGAAGTTGGGATCCCATGTTTATTCTCATATTAGTAATTCGAATTCAATCTCATTAGTTAATTTAATTCTTAGTTTAAAAATTGCATCCTAGTTTAATTTAGTTAATCAAAACCAAAATTGTTATTTGTCTTAGCAGTGGATTAAAACCAAACATTGTTGCATAGGCATATTTACTGATTAAACTTAACCAGATCTCTGTGGAACGAACTTTAATTATATTACTTTTGACTACGTGCGCTTGCGTAATTTTATGCTAACAAGTTTTTGGCGCCGCTGCCGGGGATCATCGGTGTTTTGTTTAGTTTATGTGCTTGTCATAAGTGGTCGTTAGCGTTCACTGACTCGAATTTCTTACTTAGTTGTTTGTTTCGTTGTGTTTTCAGGTACTTGAACGTGTATGCGAACACGTTTGCAGGCTCGTAAGGAAAAACTGGCAGAAGACGGTCTTGTAGTAGATAATCAGAAAGAGGAACTTGAAACTACTGTAGAGATGGCAGATTTACCAGCAGCAGTTATGGCTTTGAAGGACTATTCGCAGCCGAAGATTACTGACATACAATCTAGTATTGTCAGGCCAACTATTTCAGCGAATAACTTTGAGATCAAGCCGAGCACAATTCAGATGGTGCAGAATTCGGTTCAGTTTGGGGGTGCTTCGACAGAGGATCCTAATATGCACATCAGGGACTTTATCGAGATCTGCGACACTTTCAAATTTAATGGTGTGTCGGATGATGCTATCAAGTTGAGGCTTTTCCCATTCTCCTTAAGGGATAAGGCTAAGGGCTGGTTACACTCTCTACCAGCTGGTTCCATTACTACATGGGATGATCTTGCTCAGAAGTTTCTTACTAAATTCTTCCCTATGGCGAAAACTGCAGCAATAAGGAACCAGTTAACTCAATTTCAACAGCAATCTGGCGAATCTTTGTGTGAGGCTTGGGAACGTTATAAGGAGATGCTAAGAAGGTGCCCTCATCATGGCATGCCTGATTGGATGGTTATTAATGGTTTCTACAATGGGTTGGGAGCACAGTCTAGGCCTCTGCTAGATGTAGCATCTGGTGGAGCTCTATGGGCGAAGAGCTATGAGGAAGCATATGATCTTATTGAGATGATGGCTGCTAACGAATATCAAAATCCAACACAGAGGCTTTCTCAAGGTAAGATAGCAGGTGTTCTTGAAGTTGACACAGCTTCAGCTATTGCAGCTCAGTTGAAGGCTCTTTCGATGAAGGTGGATTCTCTTGCTAATTATGGAGTTCAGCAGGTTGCCAGTGTTTGTGAGCTATGTGCGGGCGCACATGAGACGAATCAGTGTGCTATCTCTTCTGAATCAGCACAGTTCGTAAGTAATTTTCAGAGACCTGCTGCACCAGTACCAGCCACCTATCATCCAAGCAACAGGAATCATCCTAACTTCAGCTGGAGCAACAACCAAGGTGCTCAACAACCTCAGCAACCCTATCAGCAGTTTCAGGGGCAGCAAGCAAGGCCATTCAATCAAGGTTATCAGCAGCAGTATGCTCCAAAGCAATCATATCAACCTCCGGGATTTCAGCAGCAACAACCCCAGGCTCATGTGGGGCAATCTTCTAATGAAAAATCAGATGATGTATGGATAGCGTTAAAGAACCTACAAGCTGGTCAGAAGCTCTTGGAAACTCAGATAGGACAGATTGCAAGTGCCTTACTTAGTAGGCCTCAAGGAACTCTTCCTAGTGATACGGAAGCAAATCCAGGTAGGAGAGATAGCAAGGAACAGGTGAAAGCTGTGACTTTGAGATCGGGAAAAGTTATAGCAGGCCCTAAATCAGCAGTAGAAGAAGATGAAGATATTCAGAATCAGCAGGGTGAAAAATCTGCAGTGCCCGAAATTGCTCAATCTGAGTTGATGGCTGATCAGCAAGGTGATGAAGCAGAGAAAAGCAATGAACCTGTTGAAAATTCTGTGGAGAAGTCGACGAACAACACTCAGATTTATCCTCCTCCTCCTTATCCTAGAAGACTCCAAAAGCAGCAGTTGGATAAGAAATTTGCAAAGTTCTTAGAGGTGTTCAAGAAGTTGCAGATTAACATTCCCTTTGCCGAAGCTCTTGAACAGATGCCGAGCTATGCCAAGTTCATGAAGGGAATTCTTTCTCGTAAGATGAAGCTCGAGGAATTAGAGACCGTTGCTCTAACGGAAGAGTGCAGTGCTGTGCTGCAACAGAAATTGCCTCCAAAACTAAAGGATCCTGGTAGCTTTACTATTCCATGCACTATTGGTAATTTGTCTTTTGCGAAGTGCTTGTGTGACTTGGGAGCTAGCATCAATCTCATGCCCTTGTCAGTCTATATGCAACTTGGTCTACCGGAACCAAAGCCTACCAACATCTCTTTGCAGATGGCTGATCGTTCAGTTACATATCCTAGAGGCATAGTGGAGGATGTGTTGGTGAAAGTTGACAAACTCATATTTCCTGCTGATTTTGTTATCTTGGATTTCGAGGAAGATAAGAAGATTCCCATAATCTTGGGAAGACCATTCTTGGCTACGGGAAAGACTTTGATTGATGTGCAGAAAGGGGAGCTCACCATGAGGGTGCAAGACCAGAATGTCACTTTCAATGTTTTTAATGCAATGAAACTTCCCTCAGATGAAGAAGAATGTTTGAAGGTGGATTGGGTTGATTCTGCAGTTACTATGGAAATGGAGAAGTTGCTTAAGTCAGACTCTTTGGAAAAAGTTTTAGTTGGTGACTCTGATTTTGAAGATGAGGAATTAGCCGAGCAACTTCAGCAGCTAAATTCAGCCCCTTGGAAAAGGAGATTTGATTTGCCTTTTGAATCTCTTGGGGCGCCTGAAACCATCTATTGAGGAAGCTCCCACACTTGAACTCAAACCACTTCCGGAACACTTGCGGTATGTTTTTCTTGGTGATGCATCTACATTACCTGTCATTATTGCCTCTAACTTGTCAGCTAGTGCGGAAGAAAAGCTTTTGCGAATTTTGAGGGAATTCAAGTCAGCAATTGGTTGGACTATAGCAGATATCAAGGGAATCAGCCCTTCTTATTGCATGCATAAAATTCTGCTAGAGGAGGGAGCTAAGCCTACTGTTGAGCATCAGCGGAGACTTAATCCGATTATGAAAGAGGTGGTGAAGAAGGAAATTCTAAAGTGGCTGGATGCGGGTATTATATATCCTATCTCAGACAGTTCTTGGGTGAGCCCGGTTCAATGTGTGCCAAAGAAAGGAGGCATGACAGTTGTTGCTAATGAAAAGAATGAGCTCATCCCTACTCGAACAGTCACGGGGTGGAGAGTTTGTATGGACTATAGGAAGCTCAACAAAGCCACGAGAAAAGATCACTTTCCTCTGCCATTCATTGATCAGATGCTAGACAGGTTGGCGGGACATGAGTATTATTGCCTCCTTGATGGTTATTCAGGCTACAATCAGATTTGCATTGCTCCGGAAGATCAAGAGAAGACCACATTCACATGTCCTTTTGGTACCTTTGCTTTCCGACGGGTTTCTTTCGGACTTTGTGGTGCTCCCGCCACTTTTCAAAGGTGCATGATGGCTATTTTCTCAGACATAATTGGCTCGAATGTGGAGGTTTTTATGGATGACTTCTCAGTTTTTGGTACTTCATATGACGAGTGCTTGCATAATCTTGGTTTGGTTTTGAAACGTTGTGTGGAGACTAACCTGGTGCTTAATTGGGAGAAGTGTCACTTCATGGTGCGAGAGGGAATTATTCTTGGGCACAAGGTATCTGGTAGAGGACTTGAGGTGGATAGGGCTAAGGTGGAAACAATCGAAAATCTTCCTCCACCTATCTCTGTTAAAGGAATTCGCAGTTTTCTTGGTCATGCGGGTTTCTATCGGCGATTCATCAAAGACTTCTCAAAAATTTCTAAACCTTTGTGCAATCTCCTGGAGAAGGATGTTCCTTTCAAGTTTGATTATGAGTGTCTTGCAGCTTTTGAGCTCTTGAAGAAGAAGTTGACTACTACACCAGTCATTACCGCACCTAATTGGGAGGAGTCGTTTGAACTTATGTGTGATGCTAGTGACTATGCTGTTGGAGCTGTGCTTGGTCAAAGGAAGGATAGAATTTTTCATGTGGTTTACTATGCTAGTAAAACCCTCAATGATGCACAGCTGAACTACACTACTACGGAGAAGGAGTTGCTAGCAGTTGTCTATGGTTTCGAGAAATTCAGGTCTTATCTGCTTGGTACGAAGGTGATTGTGTATACTGATCATGCTGCAATTCGATATCTTATGTCGAAGAAGGATTCCAAGCCTAGATTGATTCGTTGGGTGCTTCTCTTGCAAGAATTTGATGTGGAAATCAAGGATAGGAAAGGCACGGAAAATCAAGTAGCGGATCATCTCTCACGCTTAGAGGACCACGGTAAGGAATTGCATAACAAATCTCTTATTAATGAATCTTTTCCAGATGAGCAGCTGTTTGCAGTGCAAGATGAAGAGCCATGGTTTGCAGATTATGTAAACTATTTGGTTAGCAATGTTATTCCTCCAGATCTTTCGAGTGCTCAAAGCAGGAAGTTTCTACATGATGTGAAGTGGTACCATTGGGATGAACCGTTTCTATTTAGACAAGGAGCAGATCAGATGATCAGACGATGTATTCCGTATAGTGAGACGGAGGGTGTGTTGCGAGATTGCCACTCAACTGTTTATGATGGTGGAGAAAAGACAGCGGCTCGTGTTCTTCAAGCAGGTTTCTATTGGCCTTCCTTGTTTAAGGATGCTCATCAGTTCGTGTTGAGATGTGATCGTTGTCAAAGGGTTGGCAATATTTCTAGAAGGAACGAGATGCCTCTTAACATGCTTCTTGAGGTAGAGATCTTTGATGTCTGGGGGATTGACTTCATGGGACCTTTTGTTTCTTCATGCAACAATCAGTACATCTTGCTAGCTGTGGATTACGTGTCTAAATGGGTCGAGGTTAAGGCGTTGCCGACCAATGATGCAAAGGTGGTATTGAATTTCTTGCATAAGCAAATTTTTACGCGTTTCGGAACTCCCCGTGCTATAATAAGTGATGAGGGAACTCACTTTTGCAATCGCCAGTTTACTACGTTGATGGCGAAATATAATGTGACGCATCGTGTTGCCACTGCTTATCACCCTCAAACGAATGGCCAAGCTGAAGTTTCTAACAGGGAGATCAAGAGAATTCTAGAGAAAGTGGTGAATCCGTCTCGTAAGGATTGGTCATTGAAGTTGGATGAAGCTGTATGGGCATACAGAACTGCCTACAAAACTCCTCTAGGTATGTCTCCGTTTCAGTTAGTTTATGGGAAAGCATGTCATTTGCCTGCAGAGTTGGAACATAAAGCATATTGGGCGTTGAAGAAATTGAATTTAGATATCACGGTTGCGGGTGCAAAGCGGTTGCTTCAGTTGAATGAACTTGAGGAATTTCGTGAGCAAGCTTACGAAAATAACAAGATGTATAAGGAGAAGGTCAAGAAGTGGCATGATAAACGGTTGGTACCGAAAGCATTTTTGCCAGGTCAACAGGTGTTGCTATTTAATTCTCGCCTCAAGCTTTTTCCGGGAAAACTCAAGTCGAGATGGTCAGGTCCCTTTATTGTTAAGACGGTGTATCCACATGGAGCTATTGAAATTTATGAAACAACACCGGATCATGCTTTTAAAGTGAATGGACAGCGGTTGAAGCATTACTATGGCGGGTCGTTTCAACGCGATAAGGTTTCCGCCGTTTTGGCGTCTACTTGATTCGGGAGAAGAACGTCAAGCTAATGACGTAAAAGGAGCGCTTCTTGGGAGGCAACCCAAGTATTGTATATGTTGTGTATTCCTTTCTTTAAAAAAAAAAAAAAAGTGTTGTGAGTGTTGAAAAAAAAAATAGAGAAAAAAGTGTGGAAAAAAAAAAAGAAAAAAAGATTGTTGTTGTGAAAAAAAAGAAAAGAAAAAAAAACAAAAAAACAAAAAAAAAAGAGAAAAACAAAACAACAACAATTTTCCGCAGGACCAAGCCGCGCCACAGGCGCTGTTCGCGCTAGAGGCGTGTCACGCATGATCAAGTGGCGCAACAGGCGCGGTTTGCGCTGGAAGCGCTGTGTAACGCAGGGACGGAGTGCGCCACAGGCGCTGTTGGCGCTGGAAGCGCAGAAGGTTACTGTTCACACGATTTTTTTTTTTTTTTTTACTTTTCTCTAATCTTCTATCCTATTACTTACACAATTCATTTCCTAAATCAAATTCAATTCAACCCCAAATCCTCAAAATCATATCCTACATCTCTAAATCATATCCTACATCTAATTTAATTCCCAATTCCTTTTCCTTTTCCATCTCCATTATCTATATACATGCACCCACCTTACCTATACATACACACACCCATCTATATAAACCCAAATTTCTCAACTTCCATCCATTCAAAGTACAAGGGAGAATTAAATTTGAATTTTTGGGGGATTAATCTAGCAAGTTCACCTCTTTGATTCAATTGGGTAATATTCTATCTCATATTTTATTTGAATTTGTGAATTTTGCAAGCTAGGGTTCTTGGAGTGTGTAAATTGGGGGTTCTTTTGTTTGGTGAATTGTTGGAGATTGTGGTTCTTTGTTTGATAATTGTTGTCATGGCTCCTAAACGACAGCGATTAGTAGGTAGTGGTAGTAGTACTCGTCCATCTTCGGAGGAGAATGCTATTGTGGGAGATGGATTGGACAAGTTTGTGAATGAGGATGCCAAGGTGGAGTATGATAGGTTAGTTGTCAAGGGGGTTATTCAGGAAAGAAGGATTGTGCCCCGTAAGTTTGAGGAGATGGAGGCGATGATTAGTGAGCGGGGATGGACTTTATTTTGTGAGTTTGCTAATGATACCCCATTGGATGTGGTTAGGGAGTTTTATGCTAATGCTTCGATAGCAAGGAATAACTCCATGATTGTTATGGGCCAGAAGGTGGATTATTCGCCTCGTGCGATTCGTACTTTGATTAGGCAACCGCCTAAACTTAGAGGTGCTACGGATTGGGGGAAAAAGACTAGAGATGATGTTGATCTTGATGCTATCATTAGTGAGCTATGTGTTCCGGGTACGGAGTGGAAGTGTAGGTCGGGTACCACCGAGAAGAGGATTTTTCCAGCTGCATCATTGTCTAGTTTTGCACGGGCTTGGTTCTTGTTCATAAGTTCTAATATCATTCCGTCAAGTCATGTGTCCGATGTTACTGTTGATAGAGCTATTCTGTTATGGGGTATTCTCAAAGGTAAGTATGTTGACCTTGGTTACCTTATTAATCAAAATATTCTTTGTTATTTGGGGAGTAATTCGATGGCTAGTATTCCCTATGCTTCTATCATAGCGTACTTGTGTGATGCTTCAAAAGTAAAATGGTATGACGGTGAGCCGGTGCATAAACCTATGTCTTCCATTACTGATGCTACTATTGACCGGTTGACGGAATGGCCGGGCGGCATTCCTCATCCTCGGGGTTTAGGATTTGTTGTTGATGGTACTGGTGGTCAGGGAGCGGGCGCTCCACCACAGGGTTCTAGGGCACCGGGAGTTGTTATGACAGGTCCTCCGCGGCGTACAGTGGATATGTCGGTTTTTGATACCTATTTTCGTCGTATGACTAGGCGGTTGGATGCTATGCATGTTAGCAGTCGCCAGTATTCCGAGGACATGGTCGTGGCTTTGGATGCAGCTTTTCAGTCGCCAGGTACTCCTGTTCAGTGGCCTATATTTGGAGCTCGGACTCCGTACCCTCCGCCTGATTCATCTGAGGAGGATGACGAGGGTGACGATAGCGAGGACGAGTAGGTATGTTTCTACTATCCCTTGTATTTACTTCCATTCAATGCGGACATTGAATATTTTAAGTTTGGGGGTGGTTTGAGGGATTAGTAGTTGTTGTTGTATATATGTGTTCATGTAGGATATCATGTTTTGCATGCTTAGTAGTAATTCATTCATGTTATGTTCGTATTAATTATGTTTGTTTCATGTAGGGCATTCTGTTTTTTTTTTCGTATACCATGTGAGTTCATATTAGTTGCATTTGCATATCATGCATATTTCATGATCCCTTAAGACGAGCTAATTCTGATTGGTAGGTAGGTGTCTAATTGAGTGTGGTAATGATGAGTAGAGGGTTGATTTATAGTTTCTATGAAATTGACTTGCATGCTTCAGAAACAAAACTAATTACACAGTCTCATTGGGTGCTTTTGGGCTAGGTTGAGATCATGCTTGTTTGGATGTTTTGAGATTTAATCACTTGATTATATTTAGAATTTTCGTTATTCCCTTGATGGCGTAGGATCACTAAAGTCTAAGTTTGGGGGAAACCAGGAATTTCATGCTTAATTGTAAATAATTGCAATAATGGCTAGGCGTCAAATGGCTAGTAGCCGGCTCATATTTATATGAGTAGTCTAGGGTTGGAATTGAGAATTCTCATTCCAGATTGCATAGAAAAAAAAAAGCAGAAAGAAGAAAAAAAAAAGAGAGAAAAAAAAAGATCAAAAGTGTCAATTGTTTATATGCAAAATTAACCAGGGTGAGCTCTTTAATACTCGAGGAATTAAGTTCGCGGGGACTTTGTCCCTAGTGACCTAAGGCTTTTATAGTCTGGGAACCACTAACCCAACGCTCGTTACATGGGTATTATTGTATAAGCCTTTCGGGGTCTCATCCATTGCACGGTTAAATAAGCATGCTTGTATATTATGTGTCGTAATTGTTTAGTAATAAAAGCATGAATTTATATCTACCTTGGATAAGGATGGAGGTGTTCTTAGGTTATGAAGTGTCTACAGTCTATTCTATTTATAAACCTATGATTGTCTTGACGAAGAGCATGTATGATTTTTGACCTAGTTTTGGGAGTATTTCTGATGAGCATTGCACACACGCACGTTTCTGTTCATGTGTTGTTAGTATACGGGAACTTGGTCGAGCTCTATTTGGATTTAGTTGCATTCTCTAAGATATTTGCTTGCTCGTTGGTTTTGGTTAGTTTGAAGGGGATCGTTGCATTTTTCATTCTAGTTGCATTCATGCATTGCATTGCATTAGGTTAAATGGATTTTGTGGGTACATTCGCTATAGGCCCTCACGAGACCTTACTCGTCCACTAGGGCTGCCTTGGGGTTTAAAGGGCTTGTTGCATATGCCAAATGCAACCGTGATCACCTACAGAAATGGTACTAGTTAGTTAGTTAGTTGTAATTGTTTATGCTTGAGGACAAGCATCGGTTTAAGTTTGGGGGTGTGATAAGTGGATTTTATATCCACTTGGATCGCTTAATTTCGGCTTAAATTGATTGTCTTGGACTCAAGTTATTGTAGTTTTGATGTGCTTTGCTTAGTTGTGCAGGATTACGAGAATGTTGACTAAGGTGGATGCTTTTATAATTTTTTTGGAATTAATTGATTAAAATTCGGATTTTCGAGAAGGGTTGCACAGTTTACACTGTTTTGGCCATATCTTGAGTTCTAGAAGTCCGTTTGAGGCCCGTAAGCAGTCCACGCGAAGATAACGAGATTTTCTATCATTCTAAGGTGGTCCAGAGGTCCAATTACGTGGGGAACGTTCCAGAATATCTGAAGAAAAGTCAGCCACGAATTTTCCTTAGAAAACATAATCAAATTAGGAAACGTATCTTGCAGAAATTCTATTATAATTCTGTTTTTGTATTTTCTTGCTGGGCAAGACTTGTAGTGCCTATATAAACACATCATACCTTGTAATTTGTATCAGATTATTATTATTGTAACGTAGAACTGCAAGAGAGAAAAGTGGAGAAGGATTCAAGCTCGGTGACAAGCAAAGATCTAGATCTACTTCATCTTCTGTATACTTTGGATTATAGATTTGTTTTCTCAACTCTTGTTTTTATTAATATTATTGTTCTTTCTTTCATATCTTGTTAATTATTATGTTTTCATCAAATCCCATGACGATGAATAGTTCAATTATGTGCTAAACGTTGTCATGGGATTCTAACGGAGTTATTTATGGAACTTAGTATCTTGATGCTGTAAAGATCTGTGTGTGATGTGAATTGATATCCTCGTATGGTTAATTTTAATGCTTTTAGATGCGTAGCTAACATCTAAATTGAATTGTTAATCTCTTGTGAAGTGAAAGTGGATCTTGAGATTTAGAACTTGCCATGCTAGCATAGGTTCATAATTGATTGTCAATATGATTTGTGGTGTGAGATGAAAATACTTATACTACCCTATGTGATCTTAATGGATAACCTGTTCTTCAACCATTATGTTTTCAAATTCTATAGACATATAGGGTCTAAGCATAATTGGTGTCTATTCATCTTCTATCTCTTTTGTGGATGTATGTTTAGTTTGGTATGCGTATGCTGACAGGTAGCGTATACTGGTTTTGTTGGGACAATCAGATCTTGGCACTGCGATTTTTGATACCATACATTAACGAGTACGAATAGAAAAATCACCTTGTTAACGGTTGATTCCACGCTCTTCTATTGTATTCCCAAATTCCCTTGAGCGAAGTGTGGCCTTCGTCTTCTCAAGTTAACCTCTCTTCTTGCTCCTGGGTGGCTACAAAATTCTTTCCACCCCCCAGCAAGAAGAGAATAGGAATATATATAGGCTACAATAGGGATCATGGATAATTAGGTTGGGCCTTCTAATTACATCTTGAGCCTAGCCCAATGTAATTAAATATTAATTCAATCCACTAAAGAATTAATATTTGCACTACCTTTCCTAATACCGTAATTTAATTAATTAATTCGGTTCCAATATTATTTGCTTATTAAATTCCCCATGTTTAAAATATCGCATGTCCATTAATTAAATAAATTACTGATAATTCATTTAATTAATATCTTTTATCCTTGATTATCCACTCAACCTTTATTTAATTATGCCGGAATAAATCCACCTGCAGGGTTTCACATAATTAAATCTTTTTGAGCTTTCAAGGGGACATCATTAACCCGAATATTATCAGGACATGGATTCCGTCAACAAATAATATCCCACCATATATATTATTTCATCACCCAAAATATAATGAAATAAATCAAAAGAATTATTTCATATATAAATCAAAGCATGTAAATAATATATACGTGTCAATTATTATTTCCGGATTAAGAACCTAAGCATTAATAATAACATAGAATCTTAGTTCACCTCCTTAATCAGTATAAGGGAACAATTCTAAATTTGATCCTGTTCAATATACACAAAGTATACTAGTATTATTTATTAGTCAATATAAACTAATCTAAATAATACTACAGCCATTCCAGTGGATTGTCTAACTCCACCTGTGCTGTGAACCTTATTATATTATATAAACCGTATTTAATAATCTAATATTCTGTATCCCATTTGATACTAGATTATTCACAATATATAATATTTAGACAACATGTAAACATTTAAATGATTCTCAATTAAACCGGCCAGAAATAAATGTAAATACTTCAAATAAATATTTTCAGTATACACCAACAATCTCCCACTTATACTCAAAATATTCTATGAGTATATCAGTGTTTATTTAATCCACTATTACACAGAAAACTATGTGTCCATCCATCTGACTCCTATCGCTTCCACATGCCTGTCAAAAACCTTGGCTGGCAAACTCTTTGTGAAAGGATCTGCCCGGTTGTGTTCTGATGATATGTGAGCCACAACTATATCTCCTCGCTTTACGATTCCTCGTATGAGATGATACTTACGTTCAATATGTTTAGCTGCTTTGTGATCTCGCGGTTCCTTCGAATTTGCCACAGCACCAGGGTTATCACAATACACTGTCAAGCTCCTAGGCAAATTAGGTACCACATCCAAGTCCAAAAGGAAGTTCCTGAACCATACAGCCTCCTTTGCAGCCTCAAAGGCCGCCACGTACTCGGCTTCCATGGTAGAGTCTGCAATGCATTTCTGCTTTACACTCCTCCATATAACGGCTCCACCTCCAAAAGTAAAAACATATCCCGAGGTAGATTTCCTCTTATCCCTATCTGATTGGAAATCTGAATCAGTATATCCCAAAGGAAATAGATCTGAGGCCTTGTAAATTAACATATACTCCTTAGTCCTTCTCAGGTACTTGAGTATAGTTTTTACTGCACTCCAATGTTCCTGACCTGGGTTCGACTGATATCTACTAACCATGCCTACAGCAAAGCAGATGTCAGGCCTCGTACATAACATAGCATACATTAAGCTTCCACATGCCGAAGCATAAGGAACTGCTTTCATGCTCTCTATATCCTTAGGTGTCGAAGGACACTGCTCCTTAGATAGAGCCACTCCATGCTTAAAAGGTAGAAAACCTTTCTTAGAGTTCTGCATGTTAAAACGAGCTAATACTTCATCAATGTAGGGCTCTTGAGATAAAGCCAACATCCTTTTCTTGCGATCCCTTATTACTTTGATCCCAAGGATGTATGCCGCTTCACCTAAGTCCTTCATTTCAAATTGTTTGAACAACCATGCCTTTATTGATGACAACATCTTAACATTGTTTCCAATGAGTAAAATGTCATCAACATACAGTACTAGAAAAACCACTGCATTACCCTCACTTCTCTTATACACACATGATTCGCTTGGACTTTGATCAAATCCATATGACTGGACTGCCTGATCAAAACGAATATTCCAGTCCCTAGAAGCTTGTTTTAGTCCATAAATAGACCTCTTAAGCTTACAAACAAGATGCTCTTGGCCTTCCTTAATGAATCCTTTTGGTTGTTGCATATAGATGGTTTCCTCAAGACTTCCATTAAGGAAAGCTGTCTTGACATCCATTTGCCAAATCTCATAATCGAGATGAGCTGCTATAGATAAAAGAATCCGGATCGACTTAAGCATAACAACCGGCGAAAAAGTTTCCTCATAATCGATCCCTTCTTTCTGAGTATACCCTTTCGCAACAAGTCGTGCTTTCCAGGCTTTCACCTTTTTGTCAGATCCTCTTTTCTTCTTGTAGATCCACATACATCCAATGGGTTTTACACCTTTGGGTGGTTCCACGAGCTCCCAAACTTGATTAGAATACATAGATTCCATCTCAGATTCCATTGCCTTTTGCCAAAGATCTGCATCTTTATCTAGAATTGCTTGTTCGTATGTCCTGGGATCCTCATCATGTTCACCAGAGACCAAGTCCGGGGACTCTCCCAAAAACATGAATCTATCAGGTTGTTGAACAACCCTCCCACTACGACGAAGCACCGGTGTGGTATTAGTGACAGGTTGTGCATTTTCTTGTGGTTGATCTACTTGTACTATTGGCACTTGGGGATTATCTGTCCCTCCCACTAGTTCCTCTAAAACGATACTACTCATGGGTTTGTGTTTCATTATATAGTCTTCTTCTAAGAATCTAGCATTGGTGCTAACAATGATATCTCGATCCCTAGGACTATAAAATGAATAACCTTTCGTTCCCATGGGATAGCCTACAAACAGCCTTACTTCTGTACGAGATTCTAACTTGGTCGCGTTCTTGTTCAGCACATGTGCTGGACAACCCCAAATCCGAATATGTCTTAGACTTGGTTTGCTACCAGTCCACAATTCTATTGGAGTCTTGGGAACCGACTTAGAAGGTACCAAGTTTAGAAGGTAAGCCGCTGTTTCTATAGCATATCCCCAGAACGACTTGGGTAAATCTGAATAACTCATCATCGATCTAACACTCTCTAAAAGAGTCCGATTCCTTCTCTCTGCTACACCATTCTGCTGAGGTGTGCCAGGTGCAGACAACTGGGATGCAATCCCATTTTCTGATAAATATTCCCTAAATTCTCCAAGCAAGTATTCGCCACCACGATCTGATCGTAGTGACTTGATACATTTTCCAAGATGTCGCTTCTCCGCACTTGCTTTGTATTCTTTGAATTTTTCAAAGCACTCAGACTTACGGCGCAACAAATAAATGTACCCATATCTAGAATAATCGTCAATGAAAGTGACAAAATACTCATAACCTCCTCTTGCTTGGATACTCATAGGTCCACATAAATCAGTATGAACCAATTCTAACACTTCTTTAGCTCTATTCCCCTTTGCTTTAAAAGGCCTATTAGTCATCTTACCTTCCAAGCAGGATTCACAAACTGGAAATGGCTCCACTGCCAACGAGCCTAATGGCCCATCTACTACCAGTCTTTGAATCCTCCTCAAGTTAATATGACCTAATCTTAAGTGCCAAAGATATGTTTGGTTCAATTCAGAAGGTTTCTTTCTTTTATTTGAGCTAGAAAGAATGTTATTAGTTTCCTTATGTTGCAGCATTGGTTGGATAGGATTAATAATATATAAATTGTCTTGCAATGTACCAGAACATATAACTCGTTTATTCATCATAATAGAAACATTACGATCCAAACAAACATTATAACCATCCATGGCAAGTTTAGAAACCGAAATTAAATTCCTTCTAAACGAAGGTACATAAAGACAATTGTTCAAAACCAAAATCCTATCATCGCCAAAAGACAATGTAATTATTCCAACTGCAACTACTGCTACTTTCGTAGTATCTCCCATGAACACATATATCTCGCCATCTCTAAGCATTCTGGATTGTTGGAACCCCTGCATAGAGTTACATACATGGTCAGTGGCTCCTGTATCTACACACCAAGTGCTCGTAGATATAGCCGCTATATATGTTTCTGTAACTAGAGAAAGAGACATACCAGTATTGTTTGTCTTCTTAGGAAGAGGACAATCCTGTTTCCAGTGACCTGACTGCTTGCACCTGAAGCACTTGCCCTTAGGCTTTTTCACACCACCTTGAACTCCCACTGCATTAGCAACCTTTCCAGCTTTCTGTGTCTGAGTCTTTTTCTTCTTCTTACCTTTCGGCTTAGATGAAGAAGCTTTCTCGGCCACATTCACTTGAACATTCTGCTTAAAGAGTCCTTCAGCTGCCTGAAGTTCTGTCAGAAGTTCCGCGAGACTATACATCCTTTTGTTCATGGTGTAATTCAAGCGGAACTGCTCAAAACTTTTGGGCAAGCTCATAAGGATGATATCGATCTGGGTTTCCCCATCAATATCAGCACCAAGGATCTCCATCTCATTCAGATGAGACATCATTCTGAGAACATGATCCCTTACAGGTGTTCCTTCAACCATCTGAGTGTTCATTAAAGCCTTCATTGCTACTTGCCTAGCAGCCCTATTCTGTTCTCCAAAAAGTTCCTTGAGATTAAAGAGCATATCTGAAGCAGTGGGCATAGCCTGATGCTGATGCTGCAAAACACCCGACATTGCTGCCAGAATGTAACATCGCGACATCTCATCAGCATTAATCCACCGCTTATAATACTCCTTCTCACTTTCAGGAGCATCTTCAGCAGGCTGGTCTGGCTTGGGTTCATAAGTACAAAATTTGTACTCCTCAGCAGTCAACACTATGTCCAAATTACGTTTCCATTCAATATAGTTCGGTCCAGTAAGTTTGTTATCCTTAAGTATGGTGAATAGTGGATTAAAGCCCATAGTGATCTAATCCTGAGAATCATACATGTAACACATAATCAGATAGTTGCATAAATCTTAAATCCTATTGGTTTCCTCTAACAATTAATTAAAATTAATGCACTAATATTTAAACACCATAAGTATCTGGTACGCCACGATGGATGACATATATACTACTTAAATTCGTTTAAATATTACTTCGGTCCTATTACTAAATAATACGCCACGTTAGGGTGGACTATATATTATTTTTCATAGCTAAGTGTATACCATTATTAAATCTTAAATTAATAAAAAGAGTGGATACCACCATTAAATATTTCAAATCAATAATCGATAATAGGATAATTCCCAGATCGGGGGGAGCATTGTCAAGAGGCATCACTTAAGACCCCTTTCTAGACAGAATCATCCTTTCTCTCAATATCAAAATCTATATTCAATCAGTGGTACCCTTCTAATTAATTGAATTCTATGAAACTTGGTACGCCACGATGGGTGGCATGTATACCTTTCAATATTCGTAATTAATTTAGGAAGTTTGTTCTAGTAATATCCATAACACTACCTGACACCATAAATCATACGCCACGATGGGTGGCATGTATATAATTTATATTCGTCTCGGTGTTAAATTACATACAAACAATAATGGAGACCATGGGATTTAATTCCTAATTAATTCCCTCACCCACTTAGAATTCTTATTTAAAATTGAGGAATTTTATCTAGATGCATCGCCCTATGTTATTTTTTCGAGGTCCACATGTTATAAAAATAACAAAACAAAGAACACATAACATAGCAGCATGCATCATAAAATTAAAGCAATAAATAAAATTAATGTCCATGTCGTCCTAATTATGTTAAACATGCAATTAAAAATTACACACATAATTAACAACACACATAACAATTATTTAAAGCAATAATTAAAAAATTAAATAGCGGAATTAAAATTAAAAAATATAATTTAAATCCACTATTATGGCCCCTCAAAAAAAAATAAATTTCCAGCACTATTCTGCTGAAAAAATCTATTTTCTGCCAAAAATCTGCTGTGGCGCATCTAGAACCTGCGTTACTGCCCTGAAAGCTTTGTTGCGCATGACGCACATGCGTTACAGGTCCTGGAAGCCCTGTTGCGCATGTGCAACATGCGTTACACCCCTGGAAGCCCTGTAACGCAGGACAGACCTGCGTTACTCATGTTTTCCAGAATTTTCACGCGCGCGCCGCCTTCTCCTCTGTTCTCCAGATCTGTTTCTGTTCGACTTAAACGAAACCAGCAGCTACAATCAACTACGCAGCGGACAATTTTGTTTCTCCGATTTGATTTCCGATCGAACGTAATTGTTACAAAATACCCGGTTTTTTACATAATCCATCAAACAATTACATACAAAACAGATCTAATACAAAACTAATTTTGTAAATCTATTCTAACACGATCAACCCTCGTGTTTTACAACCACGATAAACCACGTGGAAACCAAACAAAATAACCACGATTAAACCACGTGGGATCCAAACACATAATTAAAATTACATGGCCATAATAGTGGATACTAAACAACCTGCAAAAGATTATTATCCAAGCACACCACTATACACATGCATATATAATTACGACATGGACATCGTATCAAAATTCGCAGAACCAATGAACCAGGCTCTTGATACCAATTGTTGGGACAATCAGATCTTGGCACTGCGATTTTTGATACCATACATTAACGAGTACGAATAGAAAAATCACCTTGTTAACGGTTGATTCCACGCTCTTCTATTGTATTCCCAAATTCCCTTGAGCGAAGTGTGGCCTTCGTCTTTTCAAGTTAACCTCTCTTCTTGCTCCTGGGTGGCTACAAAATTCTTTCCACCCCCCAGCAAGAAGAGAATAGGAATATATATAGGCTACAATAGGGATCATGGATAATTAGGTTGGGCCTTCTAATTACATCTTGAGCCTAGCCCAATGTAATTAAATATTAATTCAATCCACTAAAGAATTAATATTTGCACTACCTTTCCTAATACCGTAATTTAATTAATTAATTCGGTTCCAATATTATTTGCTTATTAAATTCCCCATGTTTAAAATATCGCATGTCCATTAATTAAATAAATTACTGATAATTCATTTAATTAATATCTTTTATCCTTGATTATCCACTCAACCTTTATTTAATTATGCCGGAATAAATCCACCTGCAGGGTTTCACATAATTAAATCTTTTTGAGCTTTCAAGGGGACATCATTAACCCGAATATTATCAGGACATGGATTCCGTCAACAAATAATATCCCACCATATATATTATTTCATCACCCAAAATATAATGAAATAAATCAAAAGAATTATTTCATATATAAATCAAAGCATGTAAATAATATATACGTGTCAATTATTATTTCCGGATTAAGAACCTAAGCATTAATAATAACATAGAATCTTAGTTCACCTCCTTAATCAGTATAAGGGAACAATTCTAAATTTGATCCTGTTCAATATACACAAAGTATACTAGTATTATTTATTAGTCAATATAAACTAATCTAAATAATACTACAGCCATTCCAGTGGATTGTCTAACTCCACCTGTGCTGTGAACCTTATTATATTATATAAACCGTATTTAATAATCTAATATTCTGTATCCCATTTGATACTAGATTATTCACAATATATAATATTTAGACAACATGTAAACATTTAAATGATTCTCAATTAAACCGGCCAGAAATAAATGTAAATACTTCAAATAAATATTTTCAGTATACACCAACAGGTTTCGTGTTAGCCGATCAGATATCAAAATCATTGCATATAGAGATTAAAGGCGTCAGATCTAAGGGAAGTATTTAATGAAGTTGGGATCCCATGTTTATTCTCATATTAGTAATTCGAATTCAATCTCATTAGTTAATTTAATTCTTAGTTTAAAAATTGCATCCTAGTTTAATTTAGTTAATCAAAACCAAAATTGTTATTTGTCTTAGCAGTGGATTAAAACCAAACATTGTTGCATAGGCATATTTACTGATTAAACTTAACCAGATCTCTGTGGAACGAACTTTAATTATATTACTTTTGACTACGTGCGCTTGCGTAATTTTATGCTAACAAATATGGTAGATCTAATATTACAATCCATTTCACTTACTTCCACTTGCATTCATTTGCTTTCCTCCCTTAAAAAACTCGGGAGCAGGGAGTGAGAATTGAACCCTGACTTCTAAGGTAGAAGTGAGAGTCCTTACCACTATGCTAGACATGAGACTTTAATATATTTTAAAACTCATTATTAATATATCATGAGACAACCCTCATATATTATATTCATGATAAAAAATTGTTCCTAAAAAGAATTGAACCCTTGACCTCTAACTTAGAAGGGAGATTCCTTACCACTAGGCTAGACAACTATTTTAAAAATATTATAAAACAAATATTAATATATCGCGAGACAACCCTCATATATTATATTAATGATAAAGAAATTGTTCCTAATAAGAATTTAATCATTGACCTCTAACTTAGAATGTTGATTCCTTATCACTATGCTACATCAATTTTGAATATATTATAAAACTCATAATTAATATATCATAAGACAATTTAATTATCATGAAATTACTAATTACCCCTTCTATATTATATTAATGATAAAAAAAAATTGTTTCTAAGGAAAATTAAACCCCTTACCTCTAACTTAGAAGTGAGATTCTTTACCACTATCCTAGATATTAGTTTTGAGAATATTTTATTTTTGGTTATATATACATCATGAATAGATACTCTTTTAGATATATTTTGCTTTTGGTTATATATACATCATGTATACATAATCTTTTAAATATATTTTGCATATTAAGCATTAACATGTTCAAGCACCATTTAATTATGATTTTTTTACTAGCAAGTCTGTGCCTTGATTTTTCTAATTCGTGTTAAACACGCATATTATTTCTGGTTTTTGATTTAGTTTTTTTTTTCCTGTTTTCTGCAGTATTAAAGCCGGTTAATTAAGTACGCGCGCGCACACACTTATTGATTTAGGTTCGATTTTTTGTTTTTAGAGTTTATAGAGGTTGTTGAACTTGAGGCCTGTGGCAACTTTTTGAGTAGATCGAGGGTTAGGGTTTTGTAATGGAGCCTTTTAAGGATAATATTCCTCCTGCCAAAGATAATAAGTTATGATACGGAGGAGGCCGAGGTGTCTAAGGTTGTTAAGGCTTATTTCGTTCCACTGTATTTGATGAGGGATGGTTTTAGGCCATCCAAGGCGGAGCATTATGGCGATGGGGGTGCGTTTCCTGAAATTCATTATGTGCAGTACCCTCTTGATATGTGTGGAAGGGAGGATCATGTGGTTTTTGGACATATGACTTTGCCTGTTACGGTAGATGGCATGGTAGGGGTACGTTTGATGCTATTGTTAGACAGAGTGAGAATGCGTCGAAGATTGTGTATTCGCAATATAGGGACCTTGTGCCGAAGATTTTGAAAGATGAGGAGAGAGAGGAAGATGAGATGGTTATTGATGATAAAAAAGAGATTGAAGAGAAGACTACGTTGGAGACAAAGATGGCTTTGGAGAAGAGTGTGAATGTTAGGTTGAGCAGTACACAGCCCAAAAATGTTAGTACTGCATCTTCGGAAACGAAATGTATAAATTACAATCCTTCGCAGCAGTTGTCCGCTTTTAATTCCGGTGGAAAGGAGAGGAGGGTTATGATGGTTGATGTGTGTTATAGGGAGAATATTGTATAACAATATTTTGGAGGTTTGCTGGATTATCGGAGCAAAATATGGATATTTTGCTAACGAAAGAAGAACAAAGGATTAGGGTTTATGTGTATGAATGTGGCTGAGCTTGATAGGTGTTTGCAGGTAAACTGTTTCTCATCCGTATCAAGGTGCCTACGTACCCTATTTATAGGGATCAAGCCATACGTAGTTCTTGGGCCACAAGTTACCTAGGCGGGCTAGGGTTTTAAGAGATAAGCCAAAGTCCAAGCCCATGTAGCTAGGGCTGACATGGCAATGAGTCATCAATCCTATCCTTGATCCAGCTGTAGAAGCCTACGACCTCAAACGGATAAGTTTGGAATGAAAGATCCATCAGGCCATCAGGGCCCTTGCATGCGACCTAGAAAGGCCTGGCCACGCGAAGCGATCCCTTGACGGGAGCCAAACGAAGCGATCCCCAGGCAGCGACCCCGATAGATGCGACCCCGAGGCTGAGCGGCATGAGAGGCGCATAGGCCTAGTGTGAGAATAGACAAAGTGCTCCTGTAGCGGGGTGGCCTTATGGCGAGGCGCTACACCGCGAGGTGGAATCATGTAGCGAGCGAGGTGCCCCTGTAAAGGAGATATTATGTCTAAGGCATGCTGGGCTGATTCCAATTATGGGCTTTAGTGACCCAATCTTCATCTTCTAGGTCCATCATAGATTATGAACCATCAATTTAGCTAACCAAATCAATTCAGCCATTATGCCAGATTTGGGCATAACAACTACCCCCCGAGTCCATATTGCCATTGGAGATGCGATGTGGACTCAAAGAATACGAGTTGTCACTGCGAAGCGAGCCCAAAAACAGATATAACCATTGAAGTAGTCGCGACCCCAAGAATTTGAAAGGTTTTGACAGCTGTTGTGTCTCGAGATGTGTGTCCAACGGACGAGATTTCAACACGTGTCCCATGTCTTTCTCTCTCCTCACGACTATATATACTCCTGTCACTATCATTTCCTTTTTTATTCTCACGAACACATTATTGAAGTGCTGTCAGTTTGCTCCCGGATCAAACGCAAAGAATTCTCAGGCTCTTTCACCAGCGACCCCAAGTTTCTTCCAATTTCTTCATCCTTCTTCTTCAAAAAGTAAGTATTTTTTCTCTTCTTGCATTTAAATTACTGTTCTTCATTACAATTGCACGATTAAATAGCGTAAATTGCATGCGATGCGAACCCAAATAACTGCGATCCCAAAATGTCAATTTCATGATGCGACCCGTCCTCGCTATTGTAGGAGTGCGATCCGTGACTACTTAGATAGAAACATAGGTTAAGAACGTTAGCCTTTCCCTTAGGATTGCGACCCCCCATATTCTCTGTGGACGACGCAAGAACACATAGAGCCTTTCTATCCGCTTGTTTCTTTCCTCCTTCATTTGTTTTCTGTAAGGACACACACTTAATCATTTCACCCTTTTCAGATGTCTCAAGACGATAGCTCAAGGACACCTTCTCCTATGCCTGATATACAAATCAGCGATGCTGCAGCAGCCAACATCGCAAAAGCTACGAGCACTAGTGAGAGCTCGTTCAAACTATACTTCGACCCTCTATGGTCTAACGAGGAATATACCCGCGAGGTGCCTTTGACTTCGTGGAGAACAAAGCACCCTTCCAGCTCGCGGGATCAATCTCTGGATGTACTCCCAGCCGGAGACGAGCCCCATACTATGACTGACATTGAGCATGACATCGCCACTTTGACAAAGAAAGGAGATGAATTCAGCGCTAGGGCAGCAGAAATTCTCTCCAAAGCGCCTCCACCGCGAACCATGCCTCCATCACAAACCGTGTCACCCATTCACATTAGCGATTCTCCAACAGACTCATTAGGCGATGCCTATTACGACATCGAGGGAGGTGCTGATAACGAAGCCAATTCTGATGACACTGACTACGAAGAGCCTTCCTCTGATGATGGCGGCCTCGATGAAGTAGCCAAGGTCGTCAATTTTACTGACTACAATTATGTTCCAGAAGCTTCCCCTGAACCTTACGAACCAACTCCTCAACCTGAGTTAGAAGGAACCATTTATGTTGGTGGTCCTCGTCCTGAAGACATCGAGCCAGGCTCGAAAGTAAAACCCGGCCAACCTCGTGTTTTAGGCTGCAGAGATTTGTCAACGACCCTAGATACAGAATCTTTATCTAAGGCGGTTGACATTTTCAGGCCAGAAGGCAAAATTATCCTTCCAAAATCTGCGATGCGATGCTACCGCTTCGATCATCGAGAGAATGGTGGCAGAGTGCCTCGTATGGTTCTGACCTCGGCCATGATGAAGATAGGCGTATCCTCTCCCCTTCACCCTTTTATCAGGGATGTTTGTGAAACGTACCATCTGGCCCCAATCCAAATAAATCCCAATGGCTACAGAGCCATGATTGCTCTTTACATCCTCTACCACAAGCTCGGCTACCCTGAATTGGATGCGAGGACCATGGGATACTTCTTGCAATTGAAGCGATGCGGGGCATCAGACTTTGGCTACGTTTATTTCTCCATGTGGCCAGAGTTCAACAAGAAGGAACTATACCACAGTGCCCCAAGTAACGCCGGGTCGTGGAAAGGCCCTTATTTCTACGTCCACGACGTGCCCAGAGTCAAGACCTCTTTTAACTATCTTCCAGGTATGGAATTTAACCTTTTAATTTCATCCCCCTTTCATTCAATCCATGAATTAACCCATCCTTCCTGAGATCGCAGTTGGTCAAGTGCGAACCGTCCTAAAGGGCGAAGAGAAGCAACGTGCCGATGACGTGCTGAAGACCCCACGGGAGGCTCGCAACATTAGGACTCTTCTCTCACTTGAGAACCTAATCGAGTGCGGTTTTCTGAAAGAAGGGGTCGGTCTTCCTTCTAAAACGAGGCCCTCAGGAGCGAGGAAGACCTCCTTAAAGAAAAAAGCTCGCGAGGAGGCCTCGTCCTCTCGAGTTGTTATTACCACTGACGAGGGTATTCTTCTCGTTATAATATGACTATTATTCTGTCCTCGCTAATTTTAACACTGCATTCATCCTTACTGTTCTCGCATTTGCATAACTTGTATTATTATCATGCTTCTAATATCATTTTACTTCTATTTTTCAGGCATGTCGGGTAAAAGTGGTCGCAGACCTCCTTTTCTCCAGAAGAGCGGGGCCATACCCGTTCCGAAGACTGCTCCAGTCCCTCCCAAACCAAAATCTATTGAACTGCCACCTCCTCCACCTCTATCTCTGAACACTGAGATCATCCAGCGAGCCCAGGGTACCCCTGAGGACCATATCTCCAAGAAAGCTAGAAAGGATGAATCTCTGCTCCCCGCTCCTAAGCATCCAGCCACCGCTACCCCCGTTCATCACCTTTTCGCGAAGCATGGGTATAACCATGCTACCGAAGAGGAGTGCACGAGCTGGGTGGGGGCTGAGCTGATTGATAATGCCGAGTCCCTGTCCAAGTGCTTGTCTGAAGCGTTCATCCGTCAGACTTCTCATCTAAAGGAACTGAAGACTCTTGCCTCCGCTAAAACCAAACTGGAGAAAGAGGTCGCAGTCCTTAGATTCCAGAAGGAAGAGGACAAGAGATCGCTGATGAAGACCCACAGGCTCGCCCTCGAGACAGAAACTGCTTCTCTGCGATCCGAGCTCAAGAAAATCACGGATGAGAGGAACATGTTTAGCAAGTCCCTGAAGGAGGCGGAGGAGCTTGAAGAGACTCTTCGGAGAGAGCACGGGGAGGAGGTCGGCAAGTTGAAGAAGGAGCTCGAGGCTGCCAAGCTCGACCATGATGCTGTCGTGGAGGCCGCCCAAGTTGAATTCATGAAGACCTTCATCCGAAGGGTTCCTGACTTTGACTGGGAGAAGCTCGGGCCTGGAAATGCCGAGTTCGCTGAATCTCTTCGTAAGGAAATAGAAGAAGAGGATGCGAAGGAGGCGGCCAGGCTCGCCAGCGAAGCCACCCAAGCCAACACAGCTGAAGCCTCCAAGATTTAAACTATTTCTTTGTTTCTGAATGTTGAACTGGGGATGCGGACACCCCTTGAATGTCTCGCAATCATGTAATATTGTTTTATTTAACTTTGATAACCTCTAACTGAACTGGGATCGCATGGCGACCCTTTCTTTATGAATATTGCATTTTAACTTTTTCATCCAATATTGCCTCGTTATTTTTGTCCATAACATATTTGCACAAGTAATTTAGCTTCGCTTCTTTAGTACTTTGACTTCGAGATTATGTCTTTATTTCATCTTTGTTGAATTGTCTTGAATAGTGCTAGATTTGCATGCCTTTGCTTAGATTCCTTAGATTGCTGTAGCAGTAACTTCAAATGCGATCCTTGCATCGTTGAGATGGTTTGGACCTTAGCATGTTAATGTTAACAAACAGGCAAGTAAAATGTACAATAAAAAGTAATTCATAGATAAATTGAACTTTTATATTGATAAACGGGGCGAGGCCCAAACAAGTTGACAAGCGGGGCGAGGCCCAATAATTGATAAGTGGGGCGAGGCCCAAATAAGTGGTAAGTGGGGCGAAGCCCAATGCCATTACATCATAAAGGGAAGGTGTCTATACGACCACTACCCCCCAATATTTTGTATGGATTTATTCATGCGAAATAGATAGAAACTACCAGAAGCGATGCCTTTACTGATAGTATTTGCGCAAATGTTCCGCGTTCCAAGCTCGCGGAATGACCTTATCCTTCATGTCAGTGAGGTAATAAGTTCCCTCTGAGAGAGTAGCATAGATTTTGTAAGGCCCTTCCCAATTAGCACCAAAGACACCGTGGCCTGGGACCTTAGTGTTAGGCATGACTCTCCTAAGCACGAGGTCACCTGTCTTTAAAGAACTTGCTTTGACCTTTCCATTATAGTACCTCGCTGTCCTCTGTTGGTAAGCTGCGAGGCGAAGCTGAGCCTCGCTTCTTGTTTCTTCTATCATGTCTAGGTACAATCTATGATTCACCTCGTTTGCGTCGGGATCGTAGTGTTCCCTTCTAAACGACCCGGAGCCCACTTCAACGGGGACCATAGCCTCGCAGCCATATGTTAAGGAAAAAGGAGTCTCCCCAGTTGTGGTCCTTGGGGTAGTGTTATACGACCACAAGACCCTTGGTAGTTCTTCTGGCCAACTGCCTTTGCTCTCCTCTAACTTGGCCTTCAAGGTATGTTTGATGATTTTGTTGATGGCCTCAGTTTGACCATTTGTCTGGGGGTGACTTACAGCTGAAAAACTCTTCTTAATTCCCAAGTTCTCACAGAATTCTTTCATGTCCTTGCTATCAAATTGCTTTCCGTTATCTGATATGAGCTGATAAGGAATCCCATAGCGACACACTATTGCCCTGTACACAAAGTCCTTGAGTTTCTTTGCAGTAATAGTGGCAAGTGGCTCGGCCTCGGCCCACTTGGTGAAATAATCAACGGCCACAACTGCATACTTGACACCTCCTTTGGCCTTAGGTAGCTCCCCAATTAAGTCAATGCCCCACATAGCGAAGGGCCATGGGCTCGTTAGCGAGGTGAGGTGTGAGACCGGGGCATTGCTATAATTAGCGATCCTTTGGCAGTTATCACACCTTCTAGCGAACTCGAAAGCATCTCTCTTCAAAGTAGGCCAGTAGTACCCTTGGCGAAGAATCTTTTGGGCTAGAGAACTACCCCCCGAGTGATTGCCACATATTCCTTCATGAACTTCTCTGAGAATGTAATTGCATTCCTCTCCATCCACACATCTTAGGAGCGGGGTGTTGAACCCTCTTCGATATAGGACCTCGTCATAGATGACATAGCGAGCCGCCTGATATTTGATTTTTCTTGCCTCTTTCTTGTCTTGAGGCAGGGCTCCAGTTTTCACATACTCCCATATGGGGGTCATCCAGGTCGACCTTGGGGTCGCTATCTCCATAACAAACTCTTCTGGCACACTGGGCTTTGTCTGAATTTCCAGTGGAATGATTCCAAGTAGGGTGGCCTCGCGACGCGACCCCAACTTTGCTAATGCATCAGCCCTTTGATTCTTTTCTCTTCTAATGTGAACCACTTTGATATTGTTGAACTTTTTCATCAACCTCTGTGCACATCGCAGATATAGTTCAATCTGCTCGCCTCTAGCTTGCCACCCACTCCAGAGTTGATATGTTACTAGCATGGAATCGCTGTAAGCTGTGAGATTTTCTACCTTCATTTCAAGTGCCAATCTGAGACCAATAATGAGAGCCTCGTATTCTGCTGCATTGTTGGTGGCCTCGAAGGCGAAGTGCACTGCACTTTGTATCTTGCGACCTTCTGGAGTTACTAACTCGATGCCGGCCCCAGCTCCTTCCTTATTTGATGCTCCATCAACATACAGTTCCCACCACGAGGCGGAATTTTCTTTCTTGACCTCGCTAGATGCGGCCTCTGGGATCGCTATGATGGCCAATTTATCTTCCTCAGATTGAGGGAATTCTAAAATGAAGTCTGCAAGTGCCTGACCTTTAATGGGACCACGAGGCTTGAACTCAATATCAAATTGGCTGAGTTCCACTGTCCACTTCAACAATCTTCCCGAGGATTCTGGCTTATGCATCACCTGCCTCAATGGGTAGGCTGTACGAACCTCGATGCTATGGGCCTGAAAGTAGGGCCTCAATTTCCGCGAGGCCAGCACCAAGGCATAGGCTAGCTTCTCCATGTTGGTGTAGCGAGTCTCAGCATCCAACATCCTTTTGCTAACATAGTACACAGGATACTGAACTTTCTCCTCCTCGCGTACTAGCACCGTACTGACCGCATGTTCTGATACTGCGAGGTAGACAATGAGCGTCTCCCCGTCCTTGGGCTTAGATAACACTGGTGGCGAGCCAAGTTGCTCCTTGATATTCTGAAAAGCCTCCTCGCATTGAGGGGTCCACTCAAAGTTTTTTCCAACCTTCTTAATTGCCTTGAAGAATTCATGACATTTATCTGACGATTTAGAGACGAACCGGTTAAGGGCTGCGATCCGTCCCGTTAGGCTCTGAACTTCCTTAACACTTCTTGGGGATCGCATGTCCACCAAGGCCTTTATTTTTGATGGGTTCGCTTCAATTCCCCTGTGATTGACAATGAACCCCAAGAACTTTCCAGACTCAACCCCAAAGACACACTTCTGTGGATTGAGCTTCATTCTGTACTTCCTTAGTATATCAAACATTTCAGCGAGGTGGGCGATGTGATCCCCAGCCTCTTTGGATTTCACCAGCATGTCATCTACATAAACTTCCATTGTCCTCCCAATCTGCTTCTCAAACATCATATTAACGAGCCGTTGATAGGTGGCCCCAGCATTAAGGAGACCGAAGGGCATCCCTATGTAGCAATAGAGGCCTCTATCCGTGATAAACGAGGTGTGCTCTTGATCGGGGCCGTACATGGGTATCTGATTGTACCCAGAATAAGCATCCATAAAAGAGAGGAGTGCATGCCCTGCTGTTGCGTCCACTAACTGATCAATCCTTGGCAATGGGAAACTATCCTTTGGGCAATGCTTGTTGAGATCAGTGAAATCCACACAGGTTCTCCATTTTCCGTTTGGTTTCTTCACGAGGACAGGATTCGCGAGCCAGTCAGGGTAGAATGATTCCCTAACGAGCCCAACCTTGAGTAATCTATCCACTTCTTCTTTGAGAGCCTCGGCTCGCTCTCCACTTATTGGTCGCCTTTTCTGTCTAACACCTTTTTTGCTTGGATCCAAGTTGAGCCTATGGCACATTACATTAGGATCGATCCCAATCATGTCTTCATGCGACCAGGCGAACACATCAAGGTTGGCCTTCAGAAACGTGACCAATCTCTCTCTCAGACCAGGGTTGAGTTGCGACCCTATTTTCAACACCTTTGAAGGATCCTGCACATCAACAAGAATAGGGATTGTGTCTTCAGCGGCCCCCGCTCGCTCCACATGCTCTGGGATGCGAGGATCCAGGTCTAGATCATATTCACGAGCCTGACTAGATTCCGCCTCGCAGGAGTTTACACCTGCGTGCCCAAACTCCTTGACAACAGTTGTTGTCTGAGTGATACCATTTGGCAGTTCTGTCAGTGTAGATGTTTCTTTGCGAACCCATTTCCCCTTTCGGGCTCGCACAGCGGCCTGCTCTGGGCTCTCCTCGCTATCACTATCTGTGGCCTCTTCAACAATCCCTTCCTGGAGAACCATTACTGGCTGCGAGGTTTCCATCATTAAAGCACCTGGTACCGGTTCTACCTGAATTCCCAAATTATCAAAATAACCAGCTGGGAGTTCCTCGATGGATATGATGTTGCATTCACTTGAGGGTCGCGAGGCCGATTTGCGGGCCCTATCTTCCTCCTCGCTTTCCATCCTGTCTACCATAGATATGCTACCCTTTTCAGCGGACTTAAGGGCCTTGTTGTAACATTCTCGTGATTCATGCTGTGCCCCCTTGACACATCCTACTCCATTTGGGGTAGGAAACTTCATGGAGAGATGATAGATAGAAGTGACCACCCTCATTTCCTTAAGTATAGGCCTCCCTACAATTGCATTGTACGCTGAAGGTTGATCCACCACCATGAAGTCTGCGATCTGAGTAGTGATGCAGGGCTCGTCTCCTAAGGTCACAGGAAGTCGTATGAGGCCCTTGACACTCACCGAGGCTCCAGTAAAACCATACAAGTGTCCCACAGTTGGGATGAGATCTTTTATAATACCCCGTAATTTTATAGGCTTAGTTATTCAATTTTTTTTTTTTTTTTTTCTTATGTTAGGATATAAAGTTTTGTTTCTATTTATTTGTTTTACAAATATATGTGTTTGTTTAGGTGGATAAGTATTGTTGTGTTTAAGTTAATTAATGGATGGGTTAGTGATCAACTTGAAGGCCGTATTTTCAGGTTAGTTAGTTTTTAAATTAAAATATAATTTTATCTAGCTGGCCTTATATAAGAATGGTAGCTACGTGTTTCTTAAGTCGAACATGTTAAGAATTAAGGAGTCCTGAGTCAAGGTACAGTTTGTTGTTTCTTGTCATTGTATTGTTCAATTTTATATAATTATATGTTAATCTTATTTGACTTCTTTACATGAACTACTTTGTTCTGCGCCTGCTCTGTTTCGCCTTCTGAGGTCATCCTCTGTTAAATATTTACCAGGTATGAAACTTTTCTTATATTATTAATTATTACTTAATTTAAGTGTGTAATACACATGTTTTTTTTGTATATTTGAATAAAATATCATTCATCAATATTTATTTGTATTCATGTATACAATCGGTTTAAAATTTTTTAAGGATTTCAAAATCACGGTTTCATGCTTTGAAAGTTATATGTTATGTCCATGCAAATGTTGTAGAATTAGTTTATTATTTATATCTAATTTATATACTTTTATTGACTACTCTTTTAAAGCAATTTTCTTATATATATGAAAATTTGATTTTATATAATTTTGGTATATAGTGTTTAGCATTAATTGCTTGTGATTTATTAATAGCATTTATACAATTTTGTTATGCTAGTTATAATGCTTTATATATGAATTAATGTTTAATTATTCATAATAATTACACAGAGATTTCTTGTAATTAATTGTTGATTAATAGGACAATGAGGCATTAAACTGGAGTCATGTATATTAATGTCTCTATCTACGTGAGCTTTTGTTAATAAAATACATCATTTTAGTTTTGTTAGTTGTAGCAGCGTTGAATAGATAAATATAGTTAGTTAATTAATTTAGTATAATGATCAATGATGGATTTATTTAATCTGAATGCATGCATTTGTAATTCAATCTGTACGTGTGGCCATGTGGGTTTATATCACAATTGCATGGTCAAATATTCGTAAAAATATTGAGTATTAATTAATGAATTTATTAGGCATGTCCTCATTTATTATGAATCTATTTGATTTAAATATGGTGCTAATGTGTGTACTGATACGTGTTTTTAGTTGAGTTAATTTATTTATAAATGACTCAGTAATTACTTTCTGGTAGTACGATTCATGTTAACAAACTATGCATGCTTAGCTTGTACGATTCTGGTTGGTTATATGTTTGTCTTGACGACACAAGGGGCAATGTAAATTACTTTTAGTTTACATGCTTACATAGAATTATAAAAATAAAGTATATTTTGTTTAAATTTGTGCCGGGTCCTAGGCTTATACAATTCATTTGGTTATAGATTTGGACTGTGAGACGTAGCTGTAGTCTATTTTCCAGATTCATTTTTCTTTTATTCATTGCTTTAAATAAGGTACGAATTCTGATCCTTGTTCTTTTTCTATTCATTTAAATCATAAATGTTCCTTTTATATTTATTGTCGAGCTAATTTTACAAATTGTCATCTTTTTGTACTATGTACGAATTCTATTTTTTTTTTTTTAAATTAAATTCATTTACACTCGCTAAGTTCATTGTCGAGGTAAATTCATAAATTGTGATTTATTGTATTCTTCTTATAATTCCCATTACAGATTCTTTATTCTTTTTGTCTTTATTTAAATATTCGTTAAACTTATTGCGAGATCATTTTCTAAAATTGTGAGCGCTTGTATTCTGTGTGTACTTTTTAGTTCACACCCTTATATTTGTTTCATATTCCTTCTTTTTGGAATTATAGTTGCCTCACTCATTTTTATTTGTTTTGTTTCGCAATTGTATTGCGATATTGTTCTGTTCTGTTCTATTCAGTTTTGTACAATGAGTTTGGCAATATTTTGTAACCTTTCTGTTGGGCTCTTAGACCGATCTGTGTGGGTTAATCACAGACAATGTTCACATGGAGTTCGGAGTAAAGGTGAACTAGGCACTTACTCGCATCAGTGCTGTGAGTATGCGAGCACATCTCTGGGGTATGAGATTGTGTTTAGATCATGATCGCTTTTGTTCTGTAGAAATGCTTTTTGCATTTCATGTATTTCTTCTCGTGGGTTACCGGAGAAGAAACGTCTGGACTGTACTCGCTTTGTGATCCGGACTTAGCGAGTATAGGTTATGTAGGAGACCCATATTGTGCCCACCTTACTTGTGATCAGCCTTTTATTTGTTGAACATTGTTTAGTTCCTTTTGTACTGTCAGCTCAGTTATTTGTGATTGCATATTCTGTCATATTATATTTGTACTGGGCATTTGGCTCACTCGTATTGTTTTCCTTCCACAGGTAACCAGGGGTAAACGGGATTGAGAAGAGTGATGCCAACCAGACTTTAGCTGTAGTCTATATAGTTGTTTTGATAAATTCGAGGTCTTGTTAGATTTGTTTTCAGACTTTACAGTACTTTCATTTTGACGATTAAAATATTGATATTTATTAGGATTATCGATTGCTTTCTGGTTTCGATTTAATATAAATCATAATCTATTTCGATATTCGTCTATTAGTTAACGGTCCGAAAAGTCAGGTTGTTACAGTTGGTATCAGAGCTAAGGTTATAGATTCTGTAGACTGTCTTTTAGGCATTGACCTGTGAGTTTTGGGTTGACTTCGCATGGGTAGATTTAAGATGTGTGATTTCTGATTTAAATTTTGTGAGATATACTCATATTATTTGTGCATTCATGGAAAAATTTGCAGGATGCCGCCAAAGAAATCTAATGCAAGCCAAAACATTGGGGGAAATGTTACTCAGCAGATTGTCATGGATCAAATCACTTTTATGAATATGGTGGAACAGGTGGCGGCTCGGCAAACGCAGAATCTTGGTGGTAACACACAAAATCAAGGAGGCCAGACTATGTTTGATCGCTTTATAAAACAAAGGCCTAATTGCTTCAAGGAGGCTAAGACACCGATGGATGCTGAAGCGTGGATCGATCATATGGAGAAGATTTTTCGGGTACTGAATTGTTCAGAGCTGGAAAAGGCCCGGTTTGGAATTTACCGTCTCGAGGGGGACGCTAGCATTTGGTGGAAGTCAGTGGTGGCTTCTCACGCAGCTGGATATGAGAATACTGTCACTTGGGATGTGTTTAAGGAACAATTCGATCAGAGGTACTTTCCTGCCAGTATCCGTGAGGAGTATGCTCGAGAATATCAGAGCATAACTCAGAAGGAAGATGAATCAGTGGCTGACTTTCAGATTAGGTTTCAGAGGTTGGCTGGCTATGCACGATCCATTGCTGGTGCGGAAGAAGATAAAATCATGAAATTCAAGTGGGCTCTGAAGACTTCGATTCGTAACCACATCATTGCAAACCGCTACACTACGATGGACAGTTTGGTGGACAGTGCCAGAGATCAAGAACTTCATCAAACCGACTTCCGTAAGCAGCATGACATGCATAATGAGAAAAGAAAAAGGGATGATGAATCTACCGAGCAAAACAAGAATCTTAAGAGCAATAATGGATCTTCTGGTGGATTTAAGAAAAATGATCACGGGTACAACACGCGAAGCTCTCGACAAAGGAATGGGAACCAAGGAAATCAGAATGGTGGAAAACCCCGTTGTCAGCGTTGTGGAAAGATACACGGAGGAAACACATGTCATTGGAGTACTGGCGCATGTTTCAGATGCGGAGAACAGGGTCACACTGTTCGAGATTGCAAGGTTCCATATAATAAGCGCGATGAACGTGATGATCAAGAAGGAAGTAACAAGCAAAAGATTACTGCAAATGATGCTGCAAATAATTAATAATTAAGGTACTGTTCCAAAATTCTTTTAGTTTGCAAGAAAAAAAAAAAAAGTTGATGTCAATGCAATTAATTTTTTTTTTAAATATTTAGTTGTGGACACTTATGCATGTATCTTATTTAGTTTATGTGTGAAATTTTGTGACACTTGCATGGTGATAAGTAAAGACTTTTGACTTTAAAAAAATAAAAAAATAAATAAAATGCTGAGGTACTATTTTCTTTCAACACATTTTCGTTGTATGGAGTTTCTCTGTTTGATGTGTACCCTCAATTATGTTATTTATGCCTCTTGTTGGACAGGTAAGTGTCCGATTTAATCAAGTTAATTGTATTAGCTCCCTTGTCAGGATAACCAAGTTTTTAGGATATTAGTAAAGCAAGAAAAAAAAAAAAAAAACCTTGTATGGATTACATTCTGGTTGTTAAGTTCCTTGGGTAAAGTTAGGATAATCAGTAATCTAATTTTCTTTTTCTTGAAAAATATGAATTGATTGTCCTGTTTATATGAGATTCTCATCTCTCCGAATTAAACTTGCATCTTGAATTTCGAGGACGAAATTCTATTAAGGAGGGAAGAATATAATACCCCGTAATTTTATAGGCTTAGTTATTCAATTTTTTTTTTTTTTTTTTCTTTTGTTAGGATATAAAGTTTTGTTTCTATTTATTTGTTTTACAAATATATGTGTTTGTTTAGGTGGATAAGTATTGTTGTGTTTAAGTTAATTAATGGATGGGTTAGTGATCAACTTGAAGGCCGTATTTTCAGGTTAGTTAGTTTTTAAATTAAAATATAATTTTATCTAGCTGGCCTTATATAAGAATGGTAGCTACGTGTTTCTTAAGTCGAACATGTTAAGAATTAAGGAGTCCTGAGTCAAGGTACAGTTTGTTGTTTCTTGTCATTGTATTGTTCAATTTTATATAATTATATGTTAATCTTATTTGACTTCTTTACATGAACTACTTTGTTCTGCGCCTGCTCTGTTTCGCCTTCTGAGGTCATCCTCTGTTAAATATTTACCAGGTATGAAACTTTTCTTATATTATTAATTATTACTTAATTTAAGTGTGTAATACACATGTTTTTTTTGTATATTTGAATAAAATATCATTCATCAATATTTATTTGTATTCATGTATACAATCGGTTTAAAATTTTTTAAGGATTTCAAAATCACGGTTTCATGCTTTGAAAGTTATATGTTATGTCCATGCAAATGTTGTAGAATTAGTTTATTATTTATATCTAATTTATATACTTTTATTGACTACTCTTTTAAAGCAATTTTCTTATATATATGAAAATTTGATTTTATATAATTTTGGTATATAGTGTTTAGCATTAATTGCTTGTGATTTATTAATAGCATTTATACAATTTTGTTATGCTAGTTATAATGCTTTATATATGAATTAATGTTTAATTATTCATAATAATTACACAGAGATTTCTTGTAATTAATTGTTGATTAATAGGACAATGAGGCATTAAACTGGAGTCATGTATATTAATGTCTCTATCTACGTGAGCTTTTGTTAATAAAATACATCATTTTAGTTTTGTTAGTTGTAGCAGCGTTGAATAGATAAATATAGTTAGTTAATTAATTTAGTATAATGATCAATGATGGATTTATTTAATCTGAATGCATGCATTTGTAATTCAATCTGTACGTGTGGCCATGTGGGTTTATATCACAATTGCATGGTCAAATATTCGTAAAAATATTGAGTATTAATTAATGAATTTATTAGGCATGTCCTCATTTATTATGAATCTATTTGATTTAAATATGGTGCTAATGTGTGTACTGATACGTGTTTTTAGTTGAGTTAATTTATTTATAAATGACTCAGTAATTACTTTCTGGTAGTACGATTCATGTTAACAAACTATGCATGCTTAGCTTGTACGATTCTGGTTGGTTATATGTTTGTCTTGACGACACAAGGGGCAATGTAAATTACTTTTAGTTTACATGCTTACATAGAATTATAAAAATAAAGTATATTTTGTTTAAATTTGTGCCGGGTCCTAGGCTTATACAATTCATTTGGTTATAGATTTGGACTGTGAGACGTAGCTGTAGTCTATTTTCCAGATTCATTTTTCTTTTATTCATTGCTTTAAATAAGGTACGAATTCTGATCCTTGTTCTTTTTCTATTCATTTAAATCATAAATGTTCCTTTTATATTTATTGTCGAGCTAATTTTACAAATTGTCATCTTTTTGTACTATGTACGAATTCTATTTTTTTTTTTTTTAAATTAAATTCATTTACACTCGCTAAGTTCATTGTCGAGGTAAATTCATAAATTGTGATTTATTGTATTCTTCTTATAATTCCCATTACCGATTCTTTATTCTTTTTGTCTTTATTTAAATATTCGTTAAACTTATTGCGAGATCATTTTCTAAAATTGTGAGCGCTTGTATTCTGTGTGTACTTTTTAGTTCACACCCTTATATTTGTTTCATATTCCTTCTTTTTGGAATTATAGTTGCCTCACTCATTTTTATTTGTTTTGTTTCGCAATTGTATTGCGATATTGTTCTGTTCTGTTCTATTCAGTTTTGTACAATGAGTTTGGCAATATTTTGTAACCTTTCTGTTGGGCTCTTAGACCGATCTGTGTGGGTTAATCACAGACAATGTTCACATGGAGTTCGGAGTAAAGGTGAACTAGGCACTTACTCGCATCAGTGCTGTGAGTATGCGAGCACATCTCTGGGGTATGAGATTGTGTTTAGATCATGATCGCTTTTGTTCTGTAGAAATGCTTTTTGCATTTCATGTATTTCTTCTCGTGGGTTACCGGAGAAGAAACGTCTGGACTGTACTCGCTTTGTGATCCGGACTTAGCGAGTATAGGTTATGTAGGAGACCCATATTGTGCCCACCTTACTTGTGATCAGCCTTTTATTTGTTGAACATTGTTTAGTTCCTTTTGTACTGTCAGCTCAGTTATTTGTGATTGCATATTCTGTCATATTATATTTGTACTGGGCATTTGGCTCACTCGTATTGTTTTCCTTCCACAGGTAACCAGGGGTAAACGGGATTGAGAAGAGTGATGCCAACCAGACTTTAGCTGTAGTCTATATAGTTGTTTTGATAAATTCGAGGTCTTGTTAGATTTGTTTTCAGACTTTACAGTACTTTCATTTTGACGATTAAAATATTGATATTTATTAGGATTATCGATTGCTTTCTGGTTTCGATTTAATATAAATCATAATCTATTTCGATATTCGTCTATTAGTTAACGGTCCGAAAAGTCGGGTTGTTACATCTTTATCCACGTAGCCCATCTTTTGGTAGACTTTGTATGTCAGGAGATTCACAGCACTCCCATTATCCACCAGAACTCTATAGACATTCTGCGATCCAATGCGAATTCGAACAACGAGGGCGTCAGAATGAGGGTGATGAACCCACTTCGCATCCTCCTCAGTGAACATGATGTTCGTATCTTCCCCCTTAAAGAGCTTTGGGGGTCGCTCTTGCAAGTGATGTACATTGGTGAGAGGTCGCTCCCTGGCCTCGCGAGCATACCTCTCTCTGGCTTTATTGCTGTCTCCCCCGATGTGGGGTCCCCCAATTATCACGTGAATACTTCCGCCTCGCGCTTCCCTTTCTTTAATGACTGGGTTCTGTTCAGGTGGGGGGGCTTGATTATACCCAAGGCCAGACTTGGGGTTATGTTTCTTCACCTCGCGAACGGCCCACTCAGTTAACTTTCCTTCACGAATTAACTGATCCACTTGCTGCTTCAGCTCTCGGCAGGTTGATGTATCATGCCCTGTTTGTTCATGAAAGGCACAATACCTGCTCGTGTTTGCAGTCCCTTTCAGACCCATCGGTGTAGGTTTCCTGAATATCCCCTTGCTTTCATTGACTGCATAAATGTGATCAATTGGGGCGACCAGAGGGATATACCTGTCTCCATCTCTTGCGGGGCGAGATCTCGGTGGGGATCGCCTCAGAGGATCGCGATCTCTCCTTTTTGGGCTGGGGCTACGACTTCGATCCCGTCCTCGCCTCGGACTCCTGGAGTCCTTTCTTTTAACTCCCCGATTCCTATTCCAACTGTCACTCCTTTCATTATTCTTCTTCAAATCTGCGAGTGACTTCTCAACACGCTTGAAAGGCTCAGCGATCTTGTGCAATTCAGAGAGAGTACTAGGGGTCTGCTCTTGTAACTTCTTCCAAAATTCTGTTCCTTCCCTTACTCCAGCGATGAGGAAATTTTTCACAGCTTCGTCATTTGCTCCTCGCACGCGAGGCACCTCAGCATTGAACCTCTTGAAGTAATCATGAAGGGTTTCGCCTTCCTTCTGTTTTATGTTTGCTAAGGTGGACACAGGGGGTGCATAGAGCATCGAGGACTGGAACTGTTTAATAAAGATGTCCACGAGTTGCTCCCAAGAATCGATGACAATCAATGCCCCTAGCTTCGAAAACCACTGCTGAGCACTTCCCCTCAGCGAGGCCGCAAATAGTCTACACCTCGCTAGTAACGAGACCTGATAAACATCCATCTCATTGTTGAATCGAATCACGAACTCTGCTGGATCAGTGTCGCCATTATAGGTCATATCATGTTGATGGCCTCGAAACACTGCAGGAAGCGGAGCGGTTCGAATTTCGTGAGTAAAGGGCGATGACGAGCCCATAGTGCTAAAGATCCCTTTCTCACTGTTCATCGCGTCCAGGGCCTTCTTCAACTCCTCCAGCTTATAGTCTCCTACCTTAACCTCCTTTTCGGCCTCCTTTTTACCTCCAGTACTTCCATGATGAGACTGGGTCTTTTTCAGGACACTAGATTCCTCCTGGTCATTCCCACGATCCTTCTTTTTACGATCTTCTTCAAGATATTGAGATCGTGCTTGGTCTCGATGAGATGGGGGTCTGTCATCGCGACGATGGGACCGCTCGCGCTCTCTACGGAGAGAGGGGGGTCTGTCATCGCGACGATATGACCGCTCGCGATCTCGAGGAGACAATTGTCGATGCGTGCCCTGACTTCTGTTCTTAGGTCCTTCATGACGGGGCGCATTAGCCTTTTCCAATTTTAGACGAAGGTCGTGCTCAGTTAACTTCTTTCCGAGACGATCAAAAACACTGACCGATCTCCCTTCAGATGAGTCGACCTTGTCATGCGATTCCCCTTTCTGTCCGAGCGAGTCCTCCCCTTCATTCCAGTCAGGGTTGGTTTGATCTGTTAGGACATCATCGAAATCATCAACAAGTTTCTTAGGGGGGAGTTTGCTTCCTTCCCCGGGTGTTTTACCGCCTGTCCTCGCATTCCTCTTCGATCCTCTAGAGCTGTAGCGCCTCTCTACCTTTGCGACCCTTTCATGCACAGCGGTCACCTGCTCGCCGAGGCCTTTTAGGAAAGACATGACCTCGCTGTTCAATGTCACCCTCTGTACTGGGGGAGTGTGTTCCTCCCTGTTCCCAGTTTGAGAGTTGTCCTTGGAGGCCTCGTCCTCTGGGGGGCCTCTTGTCAGCGGATCGTCCTTGTTCACCTTATGCGACCCCGGGGTCTCACCATCGTTCCTCTTCTTGTGTGATTTAGTCATCGTTCTCCCAATTCAATGACTGGCCCCTCCTTCTAGCGCCAAATGTTATAGGGAGAATATTGTATAACAATATTTTGGAGGTTTGCTGGATTATCGGAGCAAAATATGGATATTTTGCTAACGAAAGAAGAACAAAGGATTAGGGTTTATGTGTATGAATGTGGCTGAGCTTGATAGGTGTTTGCAGGTAAACTGTTTCTCATCCGTATCAAGGTGCCTACGTACCCTATTTATAGGGATCAAGCCATACGTAGTTCTTGGGCCACAAGTTACCTAGGCGGGCTAGGGTTTTAAGAGATAAGCCAAAGTCCAAGCCCATGTAGCTAGGGCTGACATGGCAATGAGTCATCAATCCTATCCTTGATCCAGCTGTAGAAGCCTACGACCTCAAACGGATAAGTTTGGAATGAAAGATCCATCAGGCCATCAGGGCCCTTGCATGCGACCTAGAAAGGCCTGGCCACGCGAAGCGATCCCTTGACGGGAGCCAAACGAAGCGATCCCCAGGCAGCGACCCCGATAGATGCGACCCCGAGGCTGAGCGGCATGAGAGGCGCATAGGCCTAGTGTGAGAATAGACAAAGTGCTCCTGTAGCGGGGTGGCCTTATGGCGAGGCGCTACACCGCGAGGTGGAATCATGTAGCGAGCGAGGTGCCCCTGTAAAGGAGATATTATGTCTAAGGCATGCTGGGCTGATTCCAATTATGGGCTTTAGTGACCCAATCTTCATCTTCTAGGTCCATCATAGATTATGAACCATCAATTTAGCTAACCAAATCAATTCAGCCATTATGCCAGATTTGGGCATAACAATGTGCAAGTGGACCCAATGGAGCCACCAAAGTTCAAGCATAAGAGGGTTCCTATAGTGGTTCACCCCCTGTGCCTGTTATGCATTCCCCACCTCGCCCTGTGACGGTGAAGGACCAGCAAGATTGGAAAATCCCACCCTGTGTCTCTACTTCGAAGAATCCAAAAGGTTACGCAATCCCACTTGATAAGCGTTTCGCTGCTGATGGTAGATGTCTTCAGGAGGTTCGGAATTCGGATTAATGACAATTTTGCCAAGGTCTCAGAAGCTTTGTATCTATCAGAAGGCAAGAGAGGCCGTGACCATGCGATTAAAGGTTCAGAAGGAAATGATGTTGAGAGAGAAGGAGAAAAAGGAACTAGAGTTAAAAGCATTAGCTCAGAAAGCTAGATCAGAAAGAAATGGTGCTGCTCCACCACCTGCTGCCTCGATATCTTCTGACAAGAATATTCTGGATGCACCAAAGGAGACAAGAGAAGAGAGACTAAAAAGAGAAAAGATCTGTGAGGAGCGATGTCATGAGAGGAAGAGAGAAAGAAGATTGGAAGCAAAGGGTGTAGCGATGGGGAAGACCGGAAGAGAAGTAATATTACTATAGACAGAGATCGCGCGTGATATTAGTGAAAAAGTTGCACTCGGAGTGGCATCTGTTGGTGGAGGACGAGGGGCAGAAGTCATTTATGACACACGCTTGTTTAACCAGGAGAAGGGCATGGACTCGGGCTTTGCAACTGAAGATCAGTACAATGTGTATTTTGTTCACTGCACAAAATACACTTCAAACTCTTTACAGGCCAAAGAAATTCAAACCGGAGAAGTCATTCACTGGTACATCTGAGAAAACTGGTCCAACGGATAGGCCTGTGAAATTTGAGAAGGAATTAGAAGAAGACCTATTTGGTTTAAATCAGTTTTTAGATGAGGTCAAGAAGGGGAAAAAGGCCAAGGACAAAATTGGGGAATTAGAAGAAGACCTATTTGGTACTATGAATGCTAGTGCTGGCTCATCGATGCAAGATGACAATGAAGGTGGTTCTGGTCGCAATAGAATTAACTTTGAAAAGGAAAAGAAGTGATAAATATCTTTCATCTGCCATCTAACATGATCATGGTCTCCAAACTGATGTTATGCTCTTTTGATACTAAAATTAGTGTGTTTGCAAGTTTTGAAGTCTAGCCGCATGCCTTAAATATGCCGCTTTAATTAGGTACAATGACATACAGTGGTTGATGCTCCTACCTTTCCGCAATTCCAAATTTGCATTGTATAATTCTGGATTGTTTTCAAAAAGAGTAAAACAAATTCTAAGTTACTTTAATTAGTGTGTAGGGTATCTTTTCTCTGAATCTAGTCAGCTTAGTTTTCCATTATAGTACTCAGGATTGCATATCTCGAGGTGCTATGTAGTATTAAATATAAATATGTTACAGAGCAACATGGACTGTTAGATGAGCAAATTATTTCGAATTGTCTATTTGCCTTGCACCCACATCTCATATATGCATGTTTATTACATAACGTAACAAATTCTACCTTTGCAGTATCGCGTTTTCCTTTTCTACTAACTCCCTCACCAGACTAAATAAAAGTTGTCCAACTGTCATATACACTAACATGGTGACTCTCCCTACCTTTTCTTTCATAATTAGATTTTCATCTGAGCCACCCTTCCTCAACTCTCAGGAAATCCTCAAGGTTATTCTCCCTGGTCTCTTGTGTACAGGTATCTACTATTAATCTTTTATCATCTGTAATGTTTCTAGTGTAAACTGTTCAAATTAAGAATGACGATTGTTCAAACAGTTGTCTCTGTAAGGCATGCATACTTGTGCATTTTGCCTTTCACTTTATTTTGTTTCCTTTTGTTAAAGCTTGTTCCACTATAAAATTAAACTGATGATGTGAATTATCAAACTTAATGATTTCGAGTATAGATAGCCATTTTCCCTCACCCACTCCCTCGTTCTTATGCTTTCTTTTGCTGCTCTGTGCCCTGAAAGTGACAGCCAAGTTACTCACCTTGCATCTGTTCCTATCTGATCTAGACGCGTCCACAAACAAGTGGCCAAAACATAAAAAATATTGAAGGTGACTCTTTTTTTTTGGTAATTTTTTAAGGTGATGTAGCACGTGCTAATGTGATTCCGCCCAAGTTTTTAATCTTACCCGTTACTAGAGTCTGGCCTCTTATTTTGATTTTAAGTTAGTGGCAAAATCAATGTTCTAATAGACATCTGGAAATCCTCTCCAAAAATGACTTGGATAGTTGTAATAATCTCCTAAGAAACAGTCATCAATAAAAAACGAGTGTAGTCTGGAACATGTGCATCTACTGCTAGTCTTGCATTGTCATGATTCGGAACAGGTATTATCAGCTCAGCTGGTCGTGACAATAAGATGGTGGTGTGAAGTTTGTTGGAAACGTGTATGGGCTTATAACAAATAATGTATATATATATATATATATATATATATATATATATATATATATATAAAAGAAGAAATTACAATTTCTTTTTTTTTCTCTCACATTCTTTCTGGCTCTCTGCTCTCTTACACTTCGATGTATTTTTCTTAATGTGTTATTAAATGAACTAGCTTGGTTTCTATTTATAGGCTATAAAAAACTAACATACACATCATGCCTTACATCACCTATTTTAAATTCCTAGCTAGCCTACCTTAAATTTAGGATGCATGATTCAACTATGGCTGCACCACCCACCTTTTTTCTTTGGACACCACCTTGTTTTTCTCTATTTCACATACAATGCTTCTTTTGTTGACTATATTTTATGGACAATTTGAGTTTGAATTCTAACACTCCCACTCAAACTCGATTTTCCATTCCGAGCTTCTTTTTCATTTTTTGAAATGTCTCTGGCTTCAATGGCTTCGTAATATATCCGCTAAATTTTCTTTAGTTCTGCAGTGCACCAACACCACAATTTTGTCATTCACCTGCTCTCGTATGAAATGATATTTGATGTTGATGTGCTTGCTTCGACTGTGTGACACTGGATTTTTCGCAAGTGAAATAACAGATTTATTATCAACATAAATAGTAACAGGATCCTCCTTGAGAAGTTTTAACTCGCCCAATATGTAGTCTAGCCACATAGCTTGACATGCGCACGCTGCTGCTGCCATATACTCTACCTCACATGTTGAGAGAGCAACTGTTTGTTGCTTCTTTGATGACCACGAAAATATCGCCGAACCGATATGAAAAACATATCCTGAAGTGCTTTTCCCGTCATCCAAATCTCCACCAAAATCACTATCTGAATAGCCAACTAATTTCGAATCATGAGAATGAGTGTAAAACAGACCATGATTAAGTGTACCATTTATGTACCTCAAAATTCTTTTAGTTGTCGTGAAGTGATCTTGCTTCGGCTTCTCCATGTACCTACTAACCAGTCCAACTGCATACATGATATCGGGACGAGTGAAAGTTAGGTACCTCAGACTTCCAACCAAACTTTTGAACAACGTCGGATTTACCGACTCCCTCGTTGAATCAGTTCTGAGCTTTATGCTTGATTCTGCTGGCGTGCTTACTGGCTTGCAATCTTCCATTCTTAACTTGCTTAAAATATGTTCGGCATATTTTTTCTGAGACATAAAAATCCCGTCTTTGCTTTGCTTCACCTTAACTTAAAGAAAGTATGACATTTTACCAATATCTGTCATCTCAAATTCATTAGTCATAGCCTTCTTTAAATCATCGAACATATCAGGGTTGTTTCCGGTAAAGATCATGTCATCCACGTACAAGCACACGATCATAATATCTCCCCCTGAATTTGTTTTGGTGTAGAGTGCATCCTCGTATGGACTTTTCACAAAACCATTCTTCTGAAAGTATTCATCAACCCTTGTGTTCCATGCTCTCGGGGCTTGTTTCAACCCGTACAGTTCTTTCTTTAGCCGGTAGACTTTATCTTCCTTGCCTTTCTAAACATATCCAGGAGGCTGCTCAATATAGACCTCTTCTTCGAGATACCCATTCAGGAATGCTGACTTCACATCCATCTGAAAAATCTTCCACTAGTTCTGAGCTGCAATAGCTGTAAGAAGTCTGATGGTATCAACTCTTGCAACTGGAGCAAATACCTCATCGTAGTCAATCCCATATCTCTGCTTGTAGCCTTTAGCCACTAGCCTTGCCTTGTGCTTTTCAACTTTGCCTTCTTGATTTGTCTTGGTCTTATAGACCCATTTGACACCAATAGCTTTGTGTCCTTCTGGAAGACTTGTAAGCTCCCAAGTATCATTCTTCTTGATTGCACCAATTTCTTCATCCATAGCCTTATTCCATTTTCTTTCTTCAGAAGCTTCCTCAAATGTCACTGGATCACATTCAGCCATTAAACAGAATAATGAATAATCAAAAGTTGTTTGTACCGGACTTGTTGCCTCATAAATACTATCCAAACTCCACATTTTTCTGGGTGCTCCCCCTGAACTGCTGCTATTGCTGCTTCCTGAACTCAATGGTGTCGAGGCAGGAGTTTGCTGATTTGGACTTTGGGGAGGAGTTGGATCATCATCTCCACCATCTTCTATGTTGGAGTCATCAGCATCATCATCATTAAAGAATAAGCCTGCAACTTTTCTTTCTTCCTCGCTCCATCTCCAATAATCAGATTCATCGAACTCAACATCTCGAGAAATGATTAATTTCTTCTTGAGGAGATTATAGAGTTTGTACGCCTTGCTCCTTTTATCATATCCAGTAAAGATGCACTTCTCGCCTTTATCATCCAGCTTCTTTCTTTTCTGATCAGGAACATGTGCATATGCAATGCACCCAAAAATTCTTAGATGCCCAACTGATGCTTTACTACCACTCCATGCTTCATTTGGAGTTTTATTTCTGACACTTTTTGTTGGACATCGATTCAACAAATAAACTGCACATAGAACGACTTCAGCCCAGAAAGTCCTCGACATATGCTTTGCTTTCACCATGCTCCTTGCCATGTCTAGAATGGTGCGATTCTTCCTCTCTGCAACACCATTTTGCTGTGGAGTATATGTCGTTGTCAACTGATGATTTATTCCATATGCTCTGTAAAAACTTCTGAACAAGTTTGAAATGTACTCACCTCCTCTGTCTGATCGAAGTACCTTCAAATAATGGCCACTTTGCTTTTCTGCCATAGCTTTGAACTCCTTGAATTTATCAAGAGCCTCCGCCTTTTCTTTAAGGATATACACCCAACTTTTCCTGCTAAAATCATCCATAAAAGTTAGGTAATACCTATTTCCGCCAAGTGATGCAATATCAAATGGACCAGCAATATCAGTGTGAACAATCTCCAATGGCCTTCTAGCTCGCCATGATTTTCCAACTGGAAAGCTTTATCGATGTTGCTTTCCTTTAACACAAGCTTCACACAACTGATTTGGTTCGTTGATTGCTGGCAAACCGTCCACCATCTTTGTTTTTGACAATAACTTCAGACCAGAAAATCCAAGTTGACCAAATCTTAAATGCCATAACCACGAGTCATTTTTAATGACTGAGTTCAAACACTTTTGCACCTCCGTCTGCATATCAAGAGTGAAGAGACGATTCTTTGACATCTCCACGTTTGCAATTAATTCTCGAATGTGATTTCTGATGATCAGAGAATTATCCTGCATCTGAATATTATATCCCTTTTCCACAAGTTGGCCAAGACTGATGATATTACTTTTCAAAGCAGGTATATAATAAACATAATTTATATATTTCTTATCACCTTTCTTTGACACAATCGTAACAGTGCCTTTTCCTTTGACTGGAATCTTCGATGAGTCACCAAAAGTAACTTCTCCACTAATGGTGTTGTCTATCTCCGTAAATAATTCCTTATGGCCACACATGTGATTGCTGGCTCCCGAATCAAGATACCATGTATTCTTCTTGCCTTCGTCATCTCCTTTGTAAGTGAGGAACATACCGGAACCCACATCTTTGTCTTCTTTTGTTGCGGCAAAATGACTTCTTTCTTCCACTTTTGGAGATCTACACTCATAAATGAAGTGACCATATTTGTTACAATTATAACATTGAAAATGAGACTTATCACCTCGTTGTTGGAATCCGCCTCTTCCTCGACCTCTAAAATTTTTACCACGACCAGATGGTTGATAGTCTTCATTATTATGGCCTCTACTGAATGTGTGTCTTCCACATCCTTGTCCACCTCGGTAGCTACCTCTATAGCCACCTCTACCATGTGAAGAACTGCTACTGCCAGAACTATCACCGATGGATACTTTACTTTACAATGCCTTTTCCAAATGGCTTGCATCATCATATTGATTCATCCGCTGCTCATGCGCTTGAAGTGAACCAACTAGGCTACATCAATAGAAATCGTGGACAAATCTTTCGACTCCTCGATAGCAGTAACAACATAATCAAATTTTCTTGTTAGCGAGCGGAGCAATTTTTCCATGACCCGAACATCATCGAGACTTTCGCCATTTCTTTTCATTTCGTTTGTCACCATTTTCAAACGCGTAACATATTCACCGATATTCTCTGAAGTCTTCATTTTGATATTTTCAAATTTGCCACGAAGAACTTGGAGCCGTACCTTTTTCACTTTCTCGACACCTTGGAATGATTTTTGTAAAATCTCCCACGCCTTTTTTGCTGTCTTTGCATTTGAAATTTTTTTGAAGGTGGATTCGTCGACACCTTGAAAAATTGTGTATAACGCATTCTTGTCTTTTTTTCGGAACTCCTTTAATGTCATCTTCTCGGCATTCTGAAGAGCTGCTTCAGCGGCTGCATTTGTAGGTTCACTGTACCCACTTTCGACAATATCCCAGTTGTCGTAGGAACCAAGTAACACTTCATTTGGATACTCCAATTCCCGTAATTTGTACCCGTCAATTTCGGAATTTGTGGCTGCATCATATTTGCCATGTTTTTTTTCAAAAAATATCTTTGCACAGTATAAGTGAACAGTACCATATGTATGAACAGTGCCGTATGAACAGTACTTCATCTTCTACGACGTGAACAGTGCCTTCTTCTCCGGTGATGAATAGTATTTTCTGATAGAAATAGTGACCAGAAAAATTTTTTTACCAGAAATTTGCCAATTTCTTTTCCGAACGAAACCTTAGCTCTTGATACCACTTGTTGGAAACGTGTATGGGCTTATAACAAATAATGTATATATATATGAGAAGAAATTACAATTTCTTTTCTTTCTCTCACACAAGAGCTTCAGCTCTTTCTTTCTGGCTCTCTACTCTCTTACACTTCGGTGTATTTTTCTTGGTGTGTTATTAAATGAACTAGCTTGGTTTCTATTTATAGGCTATAAAAAACTAACATATACATCATGCCTTACATCACCTATTTTAAATTCCTAGCTAGCCTACCTTAATTTTAGGATGCATGATTCAACTATGGCTGCACCACCCACCTTTTTTCTTTGGACACCACCTTGTTTTTCTTTATTTCACATACATGCTTCTTTTATTGACTATATTTTATGGACAATTTGAGTTTGAATTCTAACAAAGTTTTGGTGTTTCTCTAGTTTAACAGTCTTGTAATGCAGTTGCTCCTGACTTGGATTACGAGTTAGAACGTGGGCAGGTATTTTAGCTTCGTATATAACTCTGTCGCATCTCTGATCATGCATGCTGTGTAAAATATTACTTGAGAAATTCATATAATGGGATACCAGACTCAGCAATTAGATGAGCAGGACACAAGAAAAATCCTACATCACTTATATTGGCGAGTGAGGGTGAAACTGCATATATAGGTACTCTGGCGTAGGATCTTTGACATTGTGTAACTGTGGTACCTTGGTGTTTGGTTGTACTGGTGTTTCACAAGTTAGGTATTGTCACTGAAACTCCTGCAGGTATATGCCACTTGAAAGTACTGCTCCATATATATTTTCGAACTTACAGTACTACTATATATGGAAGCAAGCTCCTATTTGCAGCTGCTTAGATTGGCCAAGCTTAAGGTAGTATATGCACATTTACATTGGATTGCATGCACGGTCATACATATCTATAAGGAGTCCAATTTATCTTTAAACATGATGATGATTTGTTTCCATGTATCTGAAAGTTTAATAATAGGATCTGATCTTTTGACCTTCTGCGTGGCACGAACCTCTAACTTAATTGTATACTCTATATACTATCCAATATATGCAACTATTGAGTGATGCTTAGAAAGTGGAATGACATATGCAACTGCAAGTCTATACTTATTATCATACATAAGTTGGCTTGAATAAGTCTTAGCTGACGAAATAGCTTTGTTACAATCAATCTAAAGGTTTTTATATCAAAGTGGCCACTCTGTTTATCAAAAATTATCACTTAACCCATTGTTCTCATCGGGATCTCATTTAAACCACTAAACTAAAAAAACATATCATTTGCCCCTCTTGTATATCACTTAGACCACCATAAATTGTATTATTTTTGTGAATGCAGGGGGACAAATGATATATTTTCTTAGTTTAGTGGTTTAAATGAGATCCCGATGAGAACGATGGGTTAATTGATAGTTTTTGACGAACGGAATGACCACTTTGATATAAAACCCTCAATCTAAAATAGAATGTTCTCTGCGAGGTCCCACATTATATGCCTACCTTCAGTTATCGACAGAAAGTTCTGTGCATGTTCTTTAGGTGTAAACGTGTCTTGTATCCTCTTCTTTTGTTTTTAATCCTTTTCTAGTTTGCTTATACAAACTACTAGATTCTGTAAACTTCAACAGTAAAAGTTGTTTAACTTTCTAGCTGTGTGGTGACAGTGTGGTGACACATAGCTCAAGAGTCATGATACCAAACTAGGAGTTAGGGCTGTTCACGAACCGAGCCTAGCCGAACTTTGACTGAAACGAGTCGAGCTTTGATCTTAACGAACCGAGCCGAGCTTTGATCTTAACGAACCGTGCTGATTTCTTAACGAACCGAGCCGAGCTTTGATCGAACCGAACCGAGCCGAGCTAGAGCCGAGCCGAGCTCGCTCCGAGCTCGAGCTCGCTCCGAGCTCGAGCTGTTCGCGAACAATTAATTTGGTTGGAGATCTTATTAGATCACTACTATTCTAATTAGAAGTCATGAATTGTTGTTTCTATTTTTTAAAAAATATTTCTCGATGATCCAACCGTATGAATGTCAAGATATATCTAATTTAGTGATATTCCCAAAATTTTTAAAAATAAAAAATTAAGTTGGTTGGAGATCTTAGTAGATCACTACTAATTTAACTAGTACTAGTAACTAGTGCTTTGTCACGAATTGTTGTTTCTATTTTTTAAAATATATTTTTCGACGATCCAACCGTACGGATGTCAAGATATATCTAATTTAGTGATATTTCCAAAATTTTTAAAAAATAAAAAATTAATTTGGTTGGAGATCTTAGTAGATCACTCCTAATTTAACTAGTACTAGTAACTAGTGCTTTGTCACAAATTGTTGTTTCTATTTTTTTAAAAATATTTTTCGATGATCCAACCCTACGGATGTCAACATATATCTAATTTAGTGATATTCCCAAATTTTTAAAAAATAAAAAATTAATTTGGTTAGAGATCTTAGTAGATCACTACTAATAAAACTAGAACTAGTAACTAGTGCTTTGTCACGAATTTTTGTTTTCATTTTTTAAAAAATATTTCTCGACGATCCAACCGTACGGATGTCAAGATATATCTAATTTAGTGATATTCCCAAATTTTCAAAAAATAAAAAATTAATTTGGTTGGAGATCTTAGTAGATCACTACTAATTTAACTAGTACTAGTAACTAGTGCTTTGTCACGAATTGTTGTTTCTATTTTAAAAAAAATATTTTTCGACGATCCAACCGTACGGATGTCAAGATTTATCTAATTTAGTGATATTCCCAAATTTTCAAAAAATAAAAAATTAATTTGGTTGGAGATAAAAAAATAAAAAGTAAAAATTTTAATTTTTTTCGAGCTTTAACGAGCCGAGCTCGAGCCGAGCCAAACCGATCCATTAACGAGCCGAGCTCGAGTCGAACACCCTAAAGCTCGGCTCGAGCTCGTTAAGCTTAACGAACAAAAAATCTTGTTCGAGCTCGACTCGAGCTCTTAACGAGCTCGAGCCGAACCGAGCCCTTAACGAGTCGAGCCGAGCTTGTTCTCGAACAGTTCGGTTCGTGAACAGCTCTACTAGGAGTCTTGGAGATGTAAGAGCAACTACAATGCAGTCCCAGTTGCTGCATAGGGACTCGTGAAATGGAACTGGCCATTCAAGTGGGTGTATTTTTGCATTGGATGGAAAGAAATAAAAGTGGACAGTTCCGGGGTGCTGGGCTCGTCCCATTTCGATGCTTTTATTATTTAATGGTTATTTTAATACACATGCAGGCACACTTTATTCTATGTATAGCTTTTTATTGGTACACATACAGGCCTATAAAATGTGATAAATGGGTTTATACATTGGACGAGCTTGGTCATTTTTTCTTAAAACCCATTTTGAAATGAGATGGCATGCATGGAGATCCATTAAAAATGGGAAATGGGACTGAGCGTTGTTGATGCTCTAAGATTCGGAACTCAGTTCCAAGGCTGCTATAGTTATATCAAATTTCAGAATCATTATAGACATGTAAAAGTAAATATCATTTTGGAGTCCTGTCAAGAGTTTCCTTCGTTTACATTTTTTGGCTGTAATATATTGGGATTGGTTCATTTTCCAGTTTATTTTTGCTGCATTATGTATATTGTATTAATCAAGCTTCATGAAACAAGGCACAGTTAACTTTTGTAATTCAAGTTTCTCATCATTGCTTTCTACTGTTTTCTCCTGCAATTTCCTTCGGTTCAGAGGGGATATCAAGTTTTTTGACAATCTGTTCTACTTATTGGGCCTGCACTACTGGCCATTGGCTCTCGTAAATTACTAAACATATATTTTTTTTTTGAAAATAAAGAACAACTAATTACTAAACATATTACTCATGCTTTCTTTTACAACTATGCTTTCATTAATTTAAACTTTAAATTGTTCCTCTTTGGTTCAAGTCTTGTTGTGTAGGTCATGCTCAAGTATTCATTCCCTTGAAACTTTATTCTAAAAGCAAAACCCATGTGCTTAGTTTGATCAATTTAAGTTGAAAATTTTTACATTAATAGGTGATAATCAAAATCGAAGATATATATATATTAGACCAGGTATCAAAATCCAAGATAATATGCCCTGGCTCGGAGATTACAAGCAGCAATAATAAAAAAAGCACCATATAAACACAACATTAGACCAGGTGTCTGTGAAACAAAATAAATATCTAACAAAAGAACATGTATTCAAAACAATGATAAACTCCCCAGTCCCCCCAAAACTTCACTCGGTCTTCAACGTATTTGCTACGTCGATGACAAACCTGTATCGAACATCAGATCTCTGAAGTCTCTCCATAGCAGTGTTCACATAATCCATGGCAATAACTTCAACATCAGCTGTTATGTTGTGCTTCGCTGCAAAATCTAGCATTTCTTGTGTTTCCTTCAATCCACCAATATTACTACCAGCAATAATCTTTCTCCCTGTCAAATGTGACTCACATTTTAGTATATAACAAAATGATATTTCTAAAAAATGACTGACATCACATCATTTGTTAAAATTATTGATAAGTAAAATAGCTAGGTCAAATGCTCACCGTTAATCAAAGGGAACACCGGCAGCTCATGAGGCTTTACAGGTATACCAATCATGACAAGCTTTCCATTAGGCTTTAATAGCCCAAGCAATGGAGCAAGAGGATGGTTGGCAGGTACAGTATCAATAATACCATCAAGTGAGCTCATTGCGCCCTAGATGAATATATTCCAAGAATGATAATTAGTAATCAAATATTTGAAACAAATTTAACACAAATATAGACTCGAATGCTAATTTTAAGTCTTAGCAGACACCTGCATTTGTTTCAGGTCATGACTTAACAAAAAGGAATCAGCACCGAGTTTTTCCAGTGCTTCCTTCTTTTTTTCTTCCAAAATATCTATAACTGTAACATGTGCACCAAAAGCTTTTGCCAACTTAACAGCTACATGGCCAAGACCGCCTAATCCAACAACACCAACCTTAGTACCAGGCTTGTCGAGTCCAAAGTATTTCAGGGGACTATAAGTTGTCGTCCCGGCACACAATAGAGGAGCACCAGAATCCAGAGGCAAATTCTCTGGCCAACGTAGAATAAAATGTTCGTCCGCAACCATAGACTCGGAATACCCTCCGTGTGTCATGGTTCCATCAAAATACGGAGAACTATAAGTATCGACGTGCTTTGCACAGTGATTCTCCATATTGTCCAAGCAACTATCACACGAACGACAAGATCCAACTATGACCCCTACTCCAACCTTATCTCCAACCTTAACTTTTTCCACTTTGCTCCCAACTTCAGTTACCACACCAACAATTTCGTGCCTGTGTCAAAAATATTAAAGATATTTAAACACATCTATGTTGTTTAAAGATATTTAGATATATGAAAACATCCACGAAATATGCTAAAAAAGTTAATAATATTCACATTCAACCAATCAGATAATAAATATACGACCATTCCTATTAGAACGAATCATGTGTTTTGAAAGATTTAGAAAAAAAAAACATGTTTATTAGAAAGAGGTAAAACAGAGATTATGCACATAGAAAGTACAGGGACATACCCAGGGACGACAGGATAATTAGTGATGCCCCATTCATTTTTGATCATGTGAAGATCTGAATGACACACCCCGCAGTACAAAACTTTGAACCTCACATCCTTAACACCTGTTGCCCTGCACCATTCATAATCATAACAACATTTTTACGTTATAATCAAGATACAGTATATATACTGCTAGTTCGCATAAATGTAAACTAACCTATCCGACAACATTTGTCCTATAAAAACTAGTGATATCTACGACCGCGAATACTGTAATTTGTAATTTCGTGATCGGTGATTTGTACAACTGTGAATTGCGATGCCATTGCATGTTAGAATGAAAGATTATCTTATATATGGGGGAAGGGAAAAAAATTATACCTTCTTGAAAACTTGAATGGAGAAAGAACTCCAGTGGTGTCCCTGGCGGCCAAGCCAAAATCCTTGACAGGGTGTTCAGTTTCGGATGATTTCGCCATTTCCATATAAATATTCGAGATTGCAAAATGAAAAAGAAGAGATGCGAGTATTTGTGATGAGAAGAAGAGAGGGGCTGGGTAGGTTTATATAGTGATGCAACTGATGGGGTAGTAGAAACTTCGATAACTTCGATGTGATGCTGCTAAGGATAGAGACAAATCACAAAAGGCAACTATAGAATTCTTGTGCATGGATGAGTTTGGATAAGATCAGCAATTTCGATAGGATCAGTTTAAATTTTTATCAAATTCATTTAATTTTCTTATTTTTTGGATCTTATTCAAATATAGGAATTTTTTTTTTTTTGATTGTTTTATGACTTAAAAATTGAAATACATATAATTAAGCCTAACTTAACATATAACCGTGTAATACAAAAAGCAACTAAATAGGACCAACCTACATTCTTATTCAAATTCATTTAAGGATTAGGATAGGATCAAATCCGATTAAATATTGTATTTTTTGAAAACAAATCAATATTCGTTTAATTAGGATCATGGTATACAATTTAATTAATAAATTTTTAAAATTAAAATTTATATCTATCTATCTATATTATCTATACTATTATATAAAAGCCAAAACATTAAAAGTTTTGGTACCTGTTTTTTGGTACTAAGTGAATTTACTTATTTACCTTTCATTATAAAGAAAAATATATATGATATCTATACTATTAAAACTCCTAAAATAAATAATAACATAATATAATTAATGGTAAGTAGTCGATTGCCTTTTTTCACATTTGCTTTTAATTGAAGATTTACCTTTTATAAACATGTACTAATCTTACAATCATTAATATATATACCCGAAAAGATTACATCATATTTTTCAATTATTAATAAAATATATTAAAAATCTGTATACGTTATTTATAAATGTATACGTTATTTATAAAAATATCAATCGTATCGTATCTTACAATCATTAATATTTCCTTTCAAATTAAAACACGTTACCTTTTTAATTTAAAACTAATCTTACAATCAATAATATATACCCGAAAATATTACATCATATTTTTCAATTATTAATAAAATATATTAAAAATCTGTATACATTGTTTATAATAAGGAAACATTAGTATAATACGTAAACATGAGTATATTAAATTATATTAAATTAAAATTAATTAATTAAAATTAATGGTAAGTAGTCGATTGCCTTAATTAAATTATAATTGCTATAAACTAATCAATTACCTTTTTCACATAAATCGTATAATCTTTTTAATTTTCACGTTACGTTTCTATTTCTCTACCTAAAATATATCTTTTTCCAATTATATCACGGGCGGTTCTATTTAATACAATAAACTAATAATATTCTAATATTAATAATTAACTGATTACCCTTTTCAGCTAAAACGTATAATCTTTTATGTATTTTCTAAATAAAATCTCTCTTTTAATAGAAATATCACGTACAATATTAATTTCTTCGTTTTAAAAAAACTTACGAGCAATTGTATTTAGTAAAATAATGTAATTAAATTATAAATACTATAAACTAATCAATTACCTTTTTCACCTAGAACATGTTAGCTTTTTAATTTTCTCTAACTAAATCCTCTCTTTTTCTAATCATATTACGGGCATTATATTTAATAAAATAAAAAGAATTATTTTATAATTACTAATAATTAACCAATTACTTTTTTCAACTAAATCCTATCATCTTTTCTATATTTTCTGACTAAAATCTCTCCTTTTCTAGAAATATCATGGATAACATTTATATAATTATTATCAAATCATCTTATATAAAAATTTAAGTCTCCAAAATTAATGTTTTAAAAAATTAATTTAAATTAATGAAAAAAATTCATATAATATTTAAAAAAATCCGTGCATCGCACGGGTTTTAAGCTAATATTAAAAAACTAAACATTAAAAATTTTGGTATGGTACGGTACTTACCTTATTTAATTATTTTATTTTATTACCCTTAATTATTTAACGTAATTATAAAAAAACAAAACACAATCTTTTCTTAAAATATTACGCGCATCGCTTCCCAACACTTCCCCTAAATAATAACTAATCAATTACCTTTGTCAACTATTACCTTTTCTAACTAAAATATTTTTTTTCCTAAAATATCATCGTTCTAATTAATGAAATAAACTAATAATATTATAATTACTAATAACTAACTGATTACCTTTTAGATTTTACAGCTAAAAGGTAATATCTTTCAAAAATATGATCGTTCAAATTAATGAAATAAACTAATGATATTATAATTACTTTTTTTTTTTGAAACCAATGATATTATAATTACTAATAACTAATTGATTATCTTGATTACCAAAAGTTAATATCTTTTCTATATTCCTAAATAATAACTAACCAATTATCTTTTACAGCTATTACCTTTTCTAATTAAAATTTATTCTTTCCAAAAATATGACCATTCTAATTAATAAAATAAACTAATAATATTGTAATTACTAATGACTAACTAATTATCTTTTCCGGCTAAAAGGTAATATCTCTTCTTCCCAAAAATATAGTCGCTCTAATTAATAAAATAAACTAATAATATTATAATTACTAATAACTAACTGATTATCTTTTCCAACTAAAAGGTAATATCTTTTTTATATTTTCTAACAAAAATATCTCATTTTTAAACTTGATTTTTACTTAATTATTCTTACTTAAATATTTATTATTGGTAGAAACATGTATTTCTGTTTTATAAAATCAAATAACGATAACATAGTTTCTAATAACTAACCAATTACCTTTTCAGCTAAAACACATTATCTTTTCTATACTAGAACCTCTCATTTTCAAAAATATCACGGGTCATTCTATTAATGAAATAAACAAATAAAATTATTGAAAGGCATATGACTTAACCTATTTGTAGTTCGAGGATCCTAATCCAATTAAACTAGATTGTAATAAGTAAATAATATCAACTGTCACAGGAATCTCAAAAGATGATAACCGTCAGAAGAAAAAATCAACAAGTCAGTCTATAGTTTTGATGTTTTACACTGGAAGAAGATTCAGATATCTGATCAGGCCTCAAGGTAGCATTGAAACAAATGGATTCATTTAAGAGACAGAGATTTCTATAAGTGATAAGAAACAATTTCAGTACCAAATGATTGATGAGAGTGAAGAGTATAAAAAGACCACAGTGTTAAAGTCACGATGAAGAACAGAGATTGGAGTTAGTCGTTCATGAACCAGACAGTACATCGAGCGTCAACAACGAACCAGTGTATGTTCTTTATTAAATTACGTGGTACTAAGTGAAGTGTTGTCTACTAAAGGATATGTATTAATTCTCCTTTAATTAATTAAATTAAATAATTAATTTAACTAAATAAATTAATTCTATTCGAATTAATATATTTGTTAAAGTAATTATTAAATTAATTAAATCGGAATTAATACGTAAAAGAAATAATTATTTAAATGATTGTTGCAAATCATTTGATTAATTATAAGCTGAAAATATATGATAATATAACTATCAAAGGATAGTTATATTCAGTTAATGTTGGACAGTCATATTCAGTGCAAAGTTTAATAGTCATATTTAGTATAAACTGAGACAGTCATACCGATTGTTATATCTCAAACTGGATAGTTATACCGAAAGGTATATTGGATGGATTGTTATATTCAGTTCAAATGGACAGTCATATTACTTGCAAAGGGATAGTCATACCGATTGTTATATCAGTCAGCAGATAGTTATATCAAGCTCAACGGATAGTCATATTTAACTACAATATGACTATGATTAAAGTAATGATCAGAAGGCTATATAAAGAATCAGAAGACAACAAACAAAGCAGAACAGACACACGGAAATACTCACAGGAAGAAAAAGAAGAGCAAAAACATATCATTTCTTTCATCTTCAAGCAATTAAATTGCCATAAATTCTTGAGTTCCTTGTAACAAAAATTGTATCCATTGGAACTTAATTATTTGTGACTTGTGTACTACTAGCGAATTAAGTTTCCTAGTTCTTGATTTGATATCTTGATTGTTATTAACTAAATTAGAAAAGTTCATGTCGAATTTTCTAATTAGTTATTAATTTCTTGATAATCATTTGTATTGATTTTGTAACACCCATCAAGTTAATATATTGTTATATTCAACTTGAAATTTGTGTTATATTATTCCGCACAAAATATTCGTTTAAGTGAAAATTGTTACGAATAAATTTCGGTAAAATGGTATAGATTGTATTCAACCCCCCCTTCTACAATCTTATCGGACCTAACAATTGGTATCAGAGCCTATTGATTGATACACAAATCAAGATCCTATTTTTACTCAATCAAAAATCAAGCTCGAATTTTTAACTCTCTTAAAAATTCATCATATCAGCCAAATGCAATGTTAAAATTCCTATCTTTAATAAAGATAACTATGACATGTGGAAAAACAAAATGGAGTTATTTCTTGATGTAGCAAATCCAAGATTTTTGTGGGTTTTGAAAAATGGACCAGTAATTCCTATCCAACATGATACTGAAACAGTTACAAATGGAATTGTAACAATACCTGCAAAATCCTATCTAAACGACCCTAAGAACTTTACCTCTGAAGAAAAAGAGGAAGCTGGATTGGATAAAAATTTGAGACTCATTCTATTAGATTCCCTAGATGCTGTAATGTATAGCCATGTAAGGAATTGTAAAACTGTTAAGCACATCTGGGAAACTATTAAGATCATTAATGAAGGGACTGATGAAGTCAAGGAAAATAGACTTCAAATTTTGACCTCTGAATATAAGTTGATAAGATCATTAATGAAGGGACTGATGAAGTCAAGGAAAATAAGTCATTAGGAGAATACATGGTAAAATAAGTTGATAGGATTGCTGATCAAGACATCAGGATTAAAGAACTTGAAACACAGATTAGAGCTTGTTATAATACTGTTAAAGTTTCTAAAGAGTTCTTTAACAAACAAGCAGTAGAACGAACTGTAGGAATAGGATTTGATTACAATCAAGCTGTTGGTTCTTTGAGTAATCATTCTCCTAATCCTATTTCAGCTAAAGAAAGAGGTATACCACATATTCTCAAGAATGTTGAAAAACCAATGTTTAAAAAATCTGTTGCTGAACCACCCAATATGCTTTCTATTGTCATTCAGGAAGAAATGAAAAATGAGGACAGTGCTAATGGCATAGTCCTTGATAATGACAAATCTGCTAAGGAACAAGTTAAGGTTGTTGAGTTAACTAGTTCTTCTCAAATTGGGTTAAGTGACAACAAGTTGAAAAAGAACAATAACAAGTCTGACATGCATGCTATGCCTATTATTGATTCTTCTCATAAAGCATGTGGTGTTGTCAATTGTATGTCTTGTGCTTTTAATATCATGTCTGCTTACTTTTCTGGTAATCATGCATGTGTTGATAAGACTGCCCCTAGACAACATATGAACAGAAACAAAAATGTCAGATCAATGACTGCTAGTCCTCCTTATGTAAGGAGAGATACATTTGTACCTAAGCCTAAACAAAGTTCTACTAAGGCTATTTACAAGGTCAAATGTCCAGTCAATGAAACAAGTGTTATTACTGCTAAAGAAACGTGGATACCAAGAATAAAACAGAAGTTTGTCAAATCTGTTTATAAAGTGAAATGTTTGTTGAATAATGGTAAAGCTGTTGTCAAAGTAAAGAATGTTGTTTTGCCTGACAAAGGCCAATTCTTTAAGTATTCTGGACCCAATCAAATTTGGGTTCCAAAGAAGGTTTAATCCATTTGTCATTGCAGGGTGTTGAGCAGGTTGAACGAGTGACCTGGATCTTGGACAGTGGATGTTCACGGCATATGACTGGAGACAGAACCCTGCTGACAAATGTGGTGGAGAAGGCCGGCCCAGTAGTTACCTTTGGAGATAACAGCAAAGGTAGAACTGATGGATATGGCAGACTTGAAGCTGGAAATGTTATCATTGATGAAGTCTCTTTTGTGAAAGGACTTGAGCACAATTTGCTCAGTGTCAGTCAATTCTGTGACAAAGGTTATGAAGTTCATTTCAACAAGAAGAATTGTCTAATTTCACACAAGAGACATGAAAAGCCACAACTGACAGGAGTTAGAAAAGGCAATCTGTACGTAGCCAATATGAACTCAGGAAGCACTGAAGAAATCACTTGCTTCTACACCAAAGCATCTAATGAAGAGAGTTGGCTATGGCACAAGAAACTTTCTCATCTTAATTTTAAGACAATGAATTCTCTGGTTAAAAGAGAGTTGGTAAGAGGTTTGCCTTCAATGGAATTCACTCAAGAAGGACTTTGTGATGCATGTCAAAAAGGCAAACTAAAAAGGGCAAGTCACAGGAGCACTGACACATCTTCAATAACTGAACCTTTACAATTACTTCATAAGGATTTGTTTGGTCCAGTTAATGTGATGTCTATGTCAAGGAAGAGATATGCTTTAGTGATTGTTGATGATTTTTCAAAATACACATGGGTCCTGTTTTTGAATTCTAAAGATGAGACTCCACAACTGGTGATTGATCACATTAAATTAATTGAGCGAGATTCTACGTATCCAGTGAGAGCTATAAGATCAGACAATGGAACTGAATTCAAGAATGCAGTTCTAAATGACTTTTGCACTGAGAAGGGTATAACCAGATAATACTCAGCTCCAAGAACTCCTCAGCAAAATGGGGTAGTGGAAAGAAAGAATAGAACCTTGATTGAAGCTGCACGTACTATGTTAAGTGAATCAAGGCTTCCATTATACTTTTGGGCTGAAGCTATCAATACTGCGTGCTATACCCAGAATCGAACTCTAATCAATAAAGATCAAATGAAGACACCCTATGAAATTATGGTTGATAAGAAACCATCACTCAAATACTTTCATGTATTTGGGGCAAAGTGCTTTGTGCTTAAAGAAGGTGATGATCAAGGTGGTAAATTCGATACCAAAGCATTTGAAGCAATTTTTATTGGTTATTCAATGAGAGCATACAGGGTGTATGTGATTGATGAACAGAAGATGATGGAAAGTGTCAATGTAACATTCGATGACACTAAACTCCCTAGTATCCAAACTGAGAATCCATCTGAGAAGCTATCTTTCGATGACATGACAGATACAGATTCAGATGATGACAATGCACCTGAGATTTTTGCTGATGCTAATGACAACAATGATGATCAGGGTAATGGTGATGAAAACAATGATAGTAGTCAAAATTCCCTTGACTCTTCTAAACAATCATCATCTAGTCAACCTGGCAACAACTCAGGGGGAGAAAATGAAGGGTCAACTGGTCACACACAACATCTCAATGAAGATCAAGGCGAATCATCAAGATCTAATCTTCCCAGACAGACTGTTTGGAATAGAGCTCATTCTTTTGAGTTAATCATTGGTGATCCAGTTGTTGGTGTAAAGACTAGAAGAGCTTTTCAGAATCAATGCAATTATTCAGGGTTTCTATCTGAAATGGAACCTAAGAAAACTGAAGAAGCTCTTTCTGATCCTGATTGGGTGATTGCTATGCAAGATGAACTCAATCAATTTAAACAACAAGAAGTTTGGAAGCTAGTACCCAGACCTACAGACAGACCAGTAGTTGGCACAAGGTGGGTATTCAGAAACAAACTTGATGAAGATGGCACAGTGACGAGAAATAAAGCAAGACTGGTAGCAAAGGGTTACTCCCAATCTGAAGGCATTGACTATGATGAGACCTATGCTCCAGTGGCTAGACTTGAGGCTATAAGAATATTCTTGGCATTCGCAACATATTCAAACTTTAAAGTTTATCAAATGGATGTCAAGAGTGCTTTCTTGAATGGCAAGCTAGATGAAGAGGTTTATGTAGAACAGCCTCCTGGTTTTGAAGATCCAGATTTAATTGACTATGTCTACTTCCTTTTCAAGGCTGTCTATGGTCTTAAGCAAGCACCAAGGAAATGGTATGACACTCTCTCTGAATTTTTACTTGAAAATGATTTTGTTAGAGGTGTCATAGACAGAACTCTCTTCACAAAGAAACATAAGAATGATACAATTATAGTCCAAGTCTATGTGGACGATATAATATTCGGGTCTACTAATGATCTTTTGTGCAAGAAATTTGCGAAGTTAATGCAGGGTAAATTTGAAATGAGCATGATGGGTGAGTTGAAGTTCTTTCTTGGATTGCAAATAAATCAAAGGACAGATGGAATATTTATCTATCAATCCAAGTATGTCAAAGAGCTTCTCAAGAAGTATCAAATGGAGGACTCATCTTCAGCAAGAACACCATCATCTACTGCTGTCAAATTTGGAGCATGTGAAAATTCTGCCAAGGTGGATATCACAAGCTACAGAGGTATGATAGGCTCATTACTTTACCTTACTGCGAGTAGACCTGATATTATGCATGCTACGTGTTTGTGTGCAAGGTTCCAATCGGATCCTAGAGATGTTCATCTCATTGCTGTTAAACGAATTCTGAGATATCTTAAGGGTACGCCTAACTTAGGCATCTGGTACCCTAAAGATTCTGGTTTTAATCTTGTTGGATATACAGATTCAGACTATGCAGGAAGTGTTGTGGATAGAAAAAGCACATCTGGGAGTTGTCAATTCCTAGGTGGTAGACTGGTTTCCTGGTACAGTAAGAAATAACAAACAGTTTCCAACTCAACAGCTGAAGCTGAATATATAGCTGCTGGAAGCTGTTGCGCACAGATTTTGTGGATCAGGAATCAGCTGAGAGACTATGGCTTTGTACTTGATAAAATTCCAATTTTATGTGACAATACAAGTGCCATAGCAATCTCTAACAATCCTGTGCAGCACACAAGGACAAAGCATATTGACATCAGGTATCATTTTATTCGAGAGCATGTCATGAATGGGACCGTGGAGTTATTTTTTGTACCTACGGAAGAACAAACAGCAGATATTTTTACTAAGTCTCTTGACGAATCCACATTTACCAGAATTGTTGGTGAATTGGGTATGTTAAATAGTCCTAGTAATTAAACTGGTTAATATCTGAGGTTTGATCTTTAATAATTTACAAGTGATTGATGTGTTAATATTTGTTATTAAAATCACTTGTATAATTATTTTATCAACTTATACTTTTGCATGTTTCTTCTTAAATCATTGTTATTATCTTCTCTATATATTTTTAATTACTTCTTGTTTTTTTAGATTAATTCATTTTCTTTAAAAATATTTTTCTCGAATTTTACAAGCTGTAATTTATGAGAAATCTATTTTTCTTGAAAATGTTATTATCTTAAATTCAGTTTAATAATTTTTGTTGTTTAAATAAATCATAGTTTCTTTTTGAATAATTTTCTATATGGAAATTATTTTATTATATTATTAGAAAATTTATAGATTTATTAATTCATCAGAAATAATTATGTGAATATTTGGTATGTTATTTTATTTTATTTTATTTTATTTGTAGTGTTTGTCCTTTTGTTATTATTGTTTGATTTCGTAAAAGGGACTACATATGATCGTTTTTATAATTTTTATTAGGTTTTATAATTTTTTTGTAAATTAATTTGATTGTTGTTTGTTAGAATTTGTTACTTGTTAAAATTCTGTTAATATTCAATTTTTTGGTTAGTTATATTAGCTGTTTTGTTGGAATATAACTATCGGTATAACAATCCATCTGATTGTTATATTCGAATTAAGATAGTTATATTACTGTCTTTGTATATATATAACTGTAATAATGGTATAGTTATATTATTGTTGTTTCTCAGTATATGACTATCGATATAACATTTTTTCTGATTGTTATATTCTGTGTTTTTCGATAGTTATATTAAGATTTATGTGTTATATAACTGTCTAACAAAGATAGTCATATTACGTTTACACGTAATATAACTATCGGTATGACTATCACCCGATAGTCATATCACAGCCGTTTGATACTTAAGAAAATAGTGATATTCAGTAGTTATATTTCTGTTTGTCTTCATAATTGGCGTGTTAAGTCACCCAATCACTGTCGATACATACACTCAATATATACATATAACTACTGAATTGCTGCCCGATTTTCATCTCAAAACACGATTCTAAGAACATTGCTTGATTACCCAGTCAATTATCATCAAATCAACGGTTTAAATGTAAGATTTGGATTGAGTTTTAGAACTTGGAGTTTGAAACTTTCGGATTTTCGATTTGAAATTTAAGAGGAATGATTGTGATTTTTCAAAATCTAAAAATATACATGTGTTTGTATTGATATCAAGATCATTGCCTAAATTTTTCAGAATTTTTTATGAAGAATTCAATTTTTCGAATTTATAATTATTTATTAATTCGAATTTTGTGAATTAATTAGTTTAATTGTTGAATTTTGCAGATTCCATAAATTTAATATTTGATTTGGAATGGCTGGTGCTATAATAATTTTGAGCTTGTTAATCACAATTATATTGGATATTTTAATCCCGAGGATTGCTCGGTGGATCGGTTCAAGCCCTGGATAAAATTCCTGAACGAACAAAATATCTGTAGCCATCCTATAACTGCAAATGTTCCCATGAAATTTGGGCCACTTAAACTAATATGTACTACAGCTGTGGTGGCCACAGATGGAAGCTCATTTTCTTTTGATTATAATGATAAGACATATACAGTGGATGAATCTGTCTTCAATGCAGCACTGGGACTTCCAACTGAACAGTTTGCTGAATTGCCGTCAAGTGATGAGCTAACTCAATTCTTTACAAATCTAAACTATCAAGGTCAAGTGGATCTCAACCGACCACTCAAAAGTAATCTTGTTCAAGAATGGAATATCTTCTTTGAGATCATAGCGAAGGTATTTGCCAACTCTACCAAGAGTAACAATACTGTCATCACAAGTATGTTACAGTCTATTGGTTACTCAATTGCTCATAACAGAAGGATCAATGTTGGTAGCTTGCTCTAGTCTATATTGATAAAACGGTTGAGAAAGGCTATAAAGAACTTTGGGAAAGGTAAAATGGTTAAGTGTCATTATCCTCGATTTTTGACATTAATTTTTAATCATCTGATGCCTAAGGATCAACCTGCTCCTTTTCCAAATGATCGAATTCAATGGTCTGGTAAACCAAACAAGAAGTTCTACACTAGGTTGGATACTTCTAAGGTCTTGTTGCATGTTCCAGTGGTCATAACACCATATATGTCCACATTCATAAATTTGCCAAATGTTATGCCACAGCCAGCTGTTGAGATACCTTTAATCGAACAAGCTCCACAACCTGAAGCAGAACAAGTTCCAGAACCTCAACCTGATCCTGAACCCTTAATTGCTCTTGAACATCAACTTCCCGTGGATCAACCCACTCAGAATGAAGATGATGTACATGTCAATGATCAGGTATTTGACTCAACTACTTTGCAATCTCAATATCTTTCTGATAGTCAAATAATTGTGAGAAGTGACCAAGGGGCTGTAGAACCACAACCCTTATCCCAGGTCAATGCACCAAACACTGATCCTAAATTCTCCAAACACTATCGCAGAAAGAAATTGTCATTTAAAAGAGCTAACCCTAGTAGTGATGTCTTGAGTGAAACAGATTTGCCTTTACAAAAGAAAGGTAAAACCATGTCAAAGGCAATCATAAACCCATTCATTCCTTCAAGCTCACCCCTGTTACTCACAATGGGGGAAGATATTTTCTTACATGAAGCTGAAAACATTGTTATGCAAGAAGAGCAAGTTACAGTGCCTGCCATTGTTACGGCAGAAGAACCCTCACAGGTTGATCGGGATTTGCGAACTCCCATTGCACCACCACTGACCTTCCAAGAGGAGGCTAGGGTGATTTCTAGTGCAGGTACAATGGATGCAGCTCAGGAATATGAGAGGAGTGATGTGAGAATTACCTCAAATCTGAGTGAAACACTAGCACGTGAGGTGAGTGATACTCAGAGAGCGATTGAGGTGAGAGCACACAATGACACATACACTTTATCTCTCATGGCACAACTCGATCAAATGAAAGAAAGTCTTGCTCAAGCTGAAGAAGACAATAAAAACTTAAGGTTTGATATGGATAACATGAGAACTATCTTCAACAACAAGATCAATGCACTTAAACTCTCTAAAAAACAAGCAATCGAAGACTCTGGAGATGTCACAGTGGCTCAAGATCTCATTATATCTTCTATGTCTAATCAGATTGAAGATCTTCAGAATAACATAAATGAGAATCACTTATCCACTGAACATCGTCTCAGTCAAATTGAAAGGCAAAATGATCATCAAGCAAAGGGGTTGAGACACTTATATAATATCATTAGCAGAACTCACTCACTTACAGCGAGAGAGAAGAAATTCTTTGGAAGTAGTGATGAAAGTGACCCTGGAGCTGGTACAAGCCACAAAGCTGTAGAGGATTCCTCAACTAAGGGGGAGAAATCTAGAGGGGGAGGAAGTGTGAGTAAAGAGAAAGATGAAGATAGGAGTGAGGGGAAGAAGAAGACAACTCATCAAGCAGCAGAGCAGGATGATGATGCTGATACTGTAGAAGGTTATTACTATACAGGTGAGCCTGATATTGATCTGTTTGCTGACTTACAGTTTCCTGATGTTGGTGAAGAATTCGATGAACCGGATCTCAGTTTTTGGGATGATGAAGAGCCGATAATTCCTGATTCTGTTGAAACACAAAGAATGAATTTTGAAGAAAATAAAGAACTTGAACATAATGAAGTTAATCTGTCTATGAGAGAAGAAAGACTCAAGAAGACACTCGAACAGTTAGCTCATAATGAAAGACTTCAAAAGGCTGAACAGGAAGCACTTCAAAAGCAACATGCTCAAAAGCTGGAAGCTAGGAAGATGTACATCAAGTACAAAAATGGTGATAAGTGGGAACGTGCTCAAAAGGTAATAGACTCACCACAAACTTCTGACTATGATGATCGTCGGATGATTGCTATTTTTGAAAGCTTTAAAAAGAAGAACCCTGTACATGACATGTACTTAAAAGCTTTGAAGACAGAAATTGTGAGAATAACCACTGCATCTGATCTTAAGAATGGTGAGCTACTAATCTTTGTTGAATGTCATAAGCTTGGATCTCACAAAGTATCTCTTCAGTTCTTCTATGATAGATCTCTGTCAGAGCTTTGGGTGTTGAGACCAAAAGTAAGAACATCTTCTGAGCTAGGCATACTGCTTCATGAAAAATTTCAAGAGTTTGCTGAAAGAGCTAGTCCTGAAGTTATAGATAACCCTCCACAAGTTAAAATTCTTAAGGGAGAAGTTATTCACACTGTTAATCTTCAGACAGAAGAATTATATACACATCTTGCCAGACATTTGGTATATGTTGAATATGCTCTTCGAAATCATGGTTTTGCATCACAAGAAAAAATTGAAGCTGCAGATCATATTCGATCATATGCTCAGACCAACATGAAGAAGTACAAGCAGTATCAAGGTGAGTTGAGAAAGAAACTTGGAATACCACTGGTTTATCCAACAGATGTGTCATCCAGAAGGGAATTACTTGTTGACTCCGAATTGATCAAGAATCTACCTGATATGGATGAACAAGAAGAAGGAGAAATCAACGAGGAAGAAGGTGGTAAATGAAGATTAGCTCTACAAGTTATATCATTAGAGCTTTGATAGAACAAGATAGGATAATTGTCTTATATGATCAGTCTAGAGGATCATCTATCTTGTATTTATCTTTTCTGTTTGAATCTGGATAATGTTAATATGAACCAGAACTTTTCCATTATTTACTTAGCATTTAAAGTGTTTTCTTTTACTTGTTTAATTGGGATTAGTTGAAGAATCCTCTAGGTATTTGCTTGTTATTGTATAACAAACAAATAGGGGGAGATTGAAAGGCATATGACTCAGCCTATTTGTAGTTCGAGGATCCTAATCCAATTAAACTAGATTGTAATAAGTAAATAATATCAACTGTCACAGGAATCTCAAAAGATGATAACCGTCAGAAGAAAAATCAACAAGTCAGTCTATAGTTTTGATGTTTTACACTGGAAGAAGATTCAGATATCTGATCAGGCCTCAAGGTAGCATTGAAACAAATGGATTCATTTAAGAGACAGAGATTTCTATAAGTGATAAGAAACAATTTCAGTACCAAATGATTGATGAGAGTGAAGAGTATAAAAAGACCACAGTGTTAAAGTCACGATGAAGAACAGAGATTGGAGTTAGTCGTTCATGAACCAGACAGTACATCGAGCGTCAACAACGAACCAGTGTATGTTCTTTATTAAATTACATGGTACTAAGTGAAGTGTTGTCTACTAAAGGATATGTATTAATTCTCCTTTAATTAATTAAATTAAATAATTAATTTAACTAAATAAATTAATTCTATTCGAATTAATATATTTGTTAAAGTAATTATTAAATTAATTAAATCGGAATTAATATGTAAAAGAAATAATTATTTAAATGATTGTTGCAAATCATTTGATTAATTATAAGCTGAAAATATATGATAATATAACTATCAAAGGATAGTTATATTCAGTTAATGTTGGACAGTCATATTCAGTGCAAAGTTTGATAGTCATATTTAGTATAAACTGAGACAGTCATACCGATTGTTATATCTCAAACTGGATAGTTATACCGAAAGGTATATTGGATATATTGTTATATTCGGTTCAAATGGACAGTCATATTACTTGCAAAGGGATAGTCATACCGATTTTTATATCAGTCAGCAGATAGTTATATCAAGCTCAACGGATAGTCATATTTAACTACAATATGACTATGATTAAAGTAATGATCAGGAGGCTATATAAAGAATTAGAAGACAACACACAAAGCAGAACAGACACACGGAAATACTCACAGGAAGAAAAAGAAGAGTAAAAACATATCATTTCTTTCATCTTCAAGCAATTAAATTGCCATAAATTCTTGAGTTCCTTGTAACAAAAATTGTATCCATTGGAACTTAATTATTTGTGACTTGTGTACTACTAGCGAATTAAGTTTCCTAGTTCTTGATTTGATATCTTGATTGTTATTAACTAAATTAGAAAAGTTCATGTCGAATTTTCTAATTAGTTATTAATTTCTTGATAATCATTTGTATTGATTTTGTAACACCCATCAAGTTAATATATTGTTATATTCAACTTGAAATTTGTGTTATATTATTCTGCACAAAATATTCGTTTAAGTGAAAATTGTTTAACGAATAAATTTCGGTAAAATGGTATAGATTGTATTCAACCCCCCTTCTACAATCTTATCGGACCTAACAATTATAATTACTAATAACTAATTGATTACCTTTTTCAGCTAAAATGTAATATTTTTTCTATATTTTCTCACTAAAATATCTTATTTTCAAACTTTTGTCTCTTACTTAATTATCCTTACTTAAATATTTATTATTTGTAAAAACATGTTACCTTTTCTATTTTTAAATAAATGATTGATTTTATTTTTATATTCTAAAAATACTACGGGCAACTATATTTAATAAAATAAAATAATATTATTATGATTACTGATAAGTGGATTTTATATCCACTATTTACCTTCTGTTTGGACTTGAATCGTTTGCAAGTTCTCGAGTTTCGTAGTCATTTGATATGTTTTTGTGTAGGTTTTGTAGGTTGCATGTTGGAGGCATGATGGTGCTAAATCAAGAGCTTGTGTGCAAGGTCCAGGAGCTAGATTGAGCAAGCGCAAGAGTTTCTAGCGCTACAGCGCATGGTTTTTGTTACACAGCAGCATGGCAGGAGCTAAGAGGCGCTATGGCACAGAAAATTGGCGCAATAGCGCCGTGTAGCAGGTATCCAGGGGGGATGCAGCGCAACAGCGCGGTTGGAAGCGCTGAAGCACAAGATTGGTACTGATCTGAAGCGCAAGAGCGCGTTTTGCAGAGCAGCAGCGCGATTTCCTGGCGCAAGGGCGCGATTTTCTGGCGCAAGGGCGCGTTTGGTTCCCTGGTCATCTCGAGTTCATTTCGAGCAACAGCCCTTAGTGATTTATTTCGGAACTTTTAATTATTTCCGGGTGAAAAATATTTTGGGCCCATTTTATGAGGGTTAGCAGTTGAACTTAATATGTATTATCCTAGGCCTAAAAACATATCATCTCTTATCATTATTTTTTATTTATCTATCATCGACATTATTATCTCTTGGACATTATTTACAGAGGGTTCTTCTACGCTCCGTGACAAGCAACGGAGGCCTAATCTATTTCCATCTTTTGTATTCTTCTTCGCACTAATTGAGAATTTAATTCTAATCTTTTCTCTCTTTAATCTTAATATTTGTTTTTAGAATTATGTTTTCTTTAGAACCCATGATGGTGATTGATTCAATTATGAACTAATCATTATCGTGGGGTTCCAATGGATTTGATTACGTAATTATTGTGTTTGACATGTGATTGACGTTGGCTGATTTTATTGCGATAATCTAATATGGTTTGATTTAATTGATAGATGTGTAGCTAGCATCTAATTTATTAATCCTTGATAATTGCGAAAGTGGATTCTAGGATTGAGAATATGCCATATTAGCGTGGGTTCATGAATTAATTGTTATTCATGATTAGTAGTATGTTTTTACCCAATTCATATTGCCTCATGTAATTGTAAAAGATAACTTGTGCTTAAACCAATTGTGTTTCCAGATTGTATAGACATATATGATTTGAATATAATTTGGTGTCCTCTTGATTTCTATCTCTTGTGGATATCAAGTGGTTTGATACGAGTGTACTGAAAGGTAGCTCGTATTTTTGTCGTGTTATCTGATTAATTATCATGTTTATCACCTGTGTCGATGTACTGTGTCAACCTTTAGGGAAGTTTCGATGAAATTGGAATCCCATGCCTTCTCATATTTAAGAACTCTTAATTGTTTATTTACTCGCGCGTAGTTAATCAAAGTAGTTTAATCAAAACTCAATTTGATAAGTGTTCAAGCATTAAGAAGTAACCATACACCGTTGCATAAGTACTAAAATTGGCATTTTCACCTAGTCTCTGCGGAACGAATCTTACTTATCACTTGCTATTTGTGATCGCGTATACTTGCGTGTTTACGATTCAACAAGTTTTTGGCGCCGCTACCGGGGACTTCGGTGTTAATTGTAGTTTATGTGCTTGTCATCAGTGGTCGTTATAGATTACTGACTTGATTCGTTTTACTTACCTATCTCGTGTCTTCCTGTCCTTCGTTTTTCAGGTATTTGAACGTGCATGCGAACACGATCTCAAACCAAAGCGGAACTAGAAAGGAAGGAAGAGATAGATTTACTAGAGGAAGAAGTTGAACCAACTGTTACAATGGGAGATCCTATTCCACCGGTTCCACCAAGAGCACTTATGGATTATTCGCAGCCAAGGATAAATGATATACAGTCAAGTATCATCAGGCCAGCTATCGCAGCAAATACTTTTGAGATTAAGCCTGGCACTATCCAAATGGTGCAGAACACAGTGCAGTTTGGGGGTGGTGCAACTGAGGACCTTAATATGCACATTCGGAATTTCATCGAAATTTGTGACACCTCCAAGTTCAATGGTGTTTCAGATGATGCTGTGAAGCTGAGACTCTTTCCTTTCTCTTTAAGGGACAAAGCTAAAGGCTGGTTACATTCTTTACCGGCTGGGTCTATCACTACTTGGGAAGAGCTTGCCCAAAAATTTCTCTCTAAATTCTCTCCTATGGCGAAAACAGCTGCTATAAGGAATGCTATTGCTCAGTTTGCTCAGGCACAGGGAGAGTCATTGTGTGAAGCTTGAGAGCGTTATAAGGAGATGCTCAGAAAGTGCCCCCATCACGGGATGCCCGACTGGATGGTTATTAATTGCTTCTATAATGGACTGGGAGGCCAATCTAGGCCTATGGTTGATGCAGCTTCTGGTGGAGCATTGTGGGCTAAAAGCTACGAGGAAGCCTATGATCTGATTGAGATGATGGCGGCGAATGAGTACCAAAATCCTTCACAAAAATTGCAACAAAACAAAGTAGCAGGAGTTCTTCAAGTTGATACAGCTACTGCTCTGACAGCTCAGTTAGAAGCTCTAAACTTGAAGGTGGATTCTTTGGTTAATCTTAGGACGCAACAGGTCGCTAGCATCTGTGAGCTATGTGCAGGTGGGCATGACACTCGTCAATGTGCCATATCTAATGAGTCAGCTCAGTTCGTTAGCAACTTTGAAAGGCCACAACAGCCAGTTCCTAGCACATATCATCCAAACAACAGAAATCACCCTAAATTTAGCTGGGGGAACAGTCAGAACAACATGCAGCAACCATATTATCCTCCTCCTAACCAGCAGTTTGGGGGTAGACAGTCCAACCCTTCGGGAATACAGCAGCAGTATGCACCTAGGCAGCAATATCAACCTCCGGGATTTCAGCAGCAGTCGAATGAAAAATCTGAATTAGAAGAATTGAGATCGATGGTCAAGAGTCAAGCGGTATCACTCCAGAGTCAGGCATCATCTCTCAAGACTTTAGAAAATCAGATTGGACAACTCGCAAATGCCCTACTCCATAGGCAACAAGGAAGTCTACCTAGCAACACAGAACTTAATCCAGGGAAAAAAGATGGCAAGGAACAGGTACAAGCTATTACTCTGCGGTCAGGAAAAGTCACAGGGGGCACAAAATCTGAACAGAATTCGAAACAGGCAGAGCAAGAGGAAGTTGCAGAAAAGGAAAAGCAACCACTCCATCAACTAGCCAAGCAGTTGGTTCCTTCAGTGACCAATCCTCCAGTCTTTCCGCCTCCACCATTTCCTCAAAGGATGTAGAAACAGAAACTGGATAAGCAATTTGGCAAATTTCTGGAGGTATTTAAAAAGTTGCATATTAACATCCCATTTGCTGAAGCTTTGGAACAAATGCCTAGTTACGCCAAGTTTATGAAGGGAATTCTCTCGAAGAAGTTAAAGCTAGCCGATTTTGAGACGGTTGCATTGACGGAGGAATGTAGTGCGATCTTGCAACAAAAACTACCTCCAAAGCTTAAGGATCCAGGAAGCTTCACTATTCCCTGCACTATTGGTAACGTGTCATTCAACAAATGCTTGTGTGATCTTGGTGCAAGCATTAATCTGATGCCTCTCACAGTCTTCATGACACTTGGACTTCCCGACCCAAAACCAACCATACACCGTTGCATAAGTACTAAAATTGGGATTACACCTAGTCTCTTCAGAACGAATCTTACTTATCACTTCCTATTTGTGATCGCGTATACTTGCGTGTTTTTGAGTCAACAAGTTTTTGGCGACGCCATCATCATTTGAGGTAGACAAAGATTCATGCTTTATTATACAAAACAACACCAAACACAAAAAACACATGCTTATTGACCGTGCAATGGGTGAGACTCCTAAAGGCTTATACAATAGCACCCTTGTAGCGAGCGTTAGGTTAGTGGATCCCAAACCGGAAAAGTCTTAGGTCACTAGGCATAAAACCCCTAGAACTTAATTGCTCGAGTACTAAAGAGCCCACCCTAGTCAATTAGCATACACACACTCTCACAAACGCACATTTTTTATACTTACAACTCTTTTTTTTCCTTTCGACTCTTTTTTTCTTGCCTTTTCTTTTTTTTTTTCATTTTTTTTTCATACATGGGTGCACTATCTCACCCCCCTAGACTACTCATATTAAATATGAGGTTATTTAGAGAGGGTTCTTCTACGCTTCGTGACAAGCAACGGAGGCCTAATCTATTTCCATCTTTTGTATTCTTCTTCGCACTAATTGAGAATTTAATTCTAATCTTTTCTCTCTTTAATCTTAATATTTGTTTTTAGAATTATGTTTTCTTTAGAACCCATGATGGTTATTGATTCAATTATGAACTAATCATTATCGTGGGGTTCCAATGGATTTGATTACGTAATTATTGTGTTTGACATGTGATTGACGTTGGGTGATTTTATTGCGATAATCTAATATGGTTAGCAGTTGAACTTAATATGTATTATCCTAGGCCTAAAAACATATCATCACTTATCATTATTTTTTATTTATCTATCGACATTATTATCTCTTGGACATTATTTAGAGAGGGTTCTTCAACGCTTCGTGACAAGCAGCGGAGGCCTAATCTATTTCCATCTTTTGTATTCTTCTTCGCACTAATTGAGAATTTAATTCTAATCTTTTCTCTCTTTAATCTTAATATTTGTTTTTAGAATTATGTTTTCTTTAGAACCCATGATGGTGATTGATTCAATTATGAACTAATCATTATCGTGGGGTTCCAATGGATTTGATTACGTAATTATTGTGTTTGACATGTGATTGACGTTGGGTGATTTTATTGCGATAATCTAATATGGTTAGCAGTTGAACTTAATATGTATTATCCTAGGCCTAAAAACATATCGTCTCTTATCATTATTTTTTATTTATCTATCATCGACATTATTATCTCTTGGACATTATTTAGAGAGGGTTCTTCTACGCTTCGTGACAAGCAACGGAGGCCTAATCTATTTCCATCTTTTGTATTCTTCTTCGCACTAATTGAGAATTTAATTCTAATCTTTTCTCTCTTTAATCTTAATATTTGTTTTTAGAATTATGTTTTCTTTCGAACCCATGATGGTGATTGATTCAGTTATGAACTATTCATTATCGTGGGGTTCCAATGGATTTGATTACGTAATTGTTGTGTTTGACATGTGATTGACGTTGGGTGATTTTATTGAGATAATCTAATATGGTTTGATTTAATTGATAGATGTGTAGCTAGCATCTAATTTATTAATCCTTGATGATTGCGAAAGTGGATTATGAGGGTTAGTAGTTGAACTTAATATGTATTATCCTAGGCCTAAAAACATATCATCTCTTATCATTATTTTTTATTTTTATCTCTCATCGACATTATTATCTCTTGGACGTTATTTAGAGAGAATTCTTCTACGCTTCGTGACAAGCAACGGAAGCCTAATCTATTTCCATCTTTTGTATTCTTCTTCGCACTAATTGAGAATTTAATTCTAATCTTTTCTCTCTTTAATCTTAATATTTGTTTTTAGAATTATGTTTTCTTTAGAACCCATGATGGTGATTGATTCAATTATGAACTAATCATTATCGTGGGGTTCCAATGGATTTGATTACGTAATTATTGTGTTTGACATGTGATTGACGTTGGGTGATTTTATTGCGATAATCTAATATGGTTTGATTTAATTGATAGATGTGTAGCTAGCATCTAATTTATTAATCCTTGATGATTGCGAAAGTGGATTCTAGGATTGAGAATATGCCATATTAGCGTGGGTTCATGAATTAATTGTTTATTCTTGATTAGTAGTATGATTTTACCCAAATCATATTGCCCCATGTAATTATAAAAGATAACTTGTGCTTAACCGCGCTAGAGCACAAGATTGGTACTGATTTGAGGCGCAAGAGCGCGTTTTGCAGAGCAGTAGCGCGATTTTCTGGCGCAAGGGCGCGTTTGGTTCCCTGGTCATCTCGAGTTCATTTCGAGCAACAGCCCTTAGTGATTTATTTCAGAACTTTTAATTATTTCAGGATCAAAAATGTTTTGGGCCCATTTTATGAGGGTTAGCAGTTGAACTTAATATGTATTATCCTAGTCCTAAAAACATATCATCTCTTATCATTATTTTTTATTTATCTATCATCGACATTATTATCTCTTGGAAATTATTTAGAGAGGGTTCTTCTACGCTTCGTACCAAGCAACGGAGGCCTAATCTATTTCCATCTTTTGTGTTCTTCTTCGCACTAATTGAGAATTTAATTCTAATCTTTTCTCTCTTTAATCTTAATATCTGTTTTTAGAATTATGTTTTCTTTAGAACCCATGATGGTGATTGATTCAATTATGAACTAATCATTATCGTGGGGTTCCAATGGATTTGATTACGTAATTATTGTGTTTGACATGTGATTGACGTTGGGTGATTTTATTGCGATAATCTAATATGGTTTGATTTAATTGATAGATGTGTAGCTAGCATCTAATTTATTAATCCTTGATGATTGCGAAAGTGGTTTCTAGGATTGAGAATATGCCATATTAGCGTGGGTTCATGAATTAATTGTTATTCTTGATTAGTAGTATGATTTTACCCAAATCATATTGCCCCATGTAATTATAAAAGATAACTTGTGCTTAACCTATTTGCTTTTCCAGATTGTATAGACATATATGATTTGATCGTAATGTGGTGTCCTCTTGATTTCTATCTCTTGTGGATATTAAATGGTATGATACGAGTGTACTGAAAGGTAGCCCGTATTATTGTTATGTTATCTGATTAATTATCATGTTTATCACCTGTGTCGATGTACTGTGTCAACCTTTAGTGAAGTTTCGATGAAATTAGAAGCCCATGCTTCTCATATATAAGAACTCTCAATTGTTAATTTACTCGCGCGTAGTTAATCAAAGTAGTTTAATCAAAACTCAATTTGATAAGTGTTCAAGCATTAAGAAGTAACCATACACCGTTGCATAAGTACTAAAATTGGCATTTTCACCTAGTCTCTACGGAAAGAATCTTACTTATCACTTGCTATTTGTGATCGAGCATACTTGCGTGTTTACGATTCACAAACATGCAAGTTCTTGGCATTATACTAGGCTGACAGGTCGGTCACATATCCCCGTGGTATAGTGGAAGACGTCTTAGTCAAAGTGGATAAACACATTTTTCTCGCCGACTTCGTCATCTTGGATTTTGTGGAAGATAAGAACATCCCAATCATCTTGGGAAGGCCATTCTTGGCAACAGGCAAAACATTGATCGATGTTCAGAAAGGGGAGCTGACTATGAGAGTGCATGATCAAAACGTCACATTCAATGTTTTTAAAGCAATGCAACTCCCAACTGAAGAGGAAGAATGTTTCAGACTTGATGGTTAAGTCACTGCAACATGAGCAAGTGAATCAGTTGTTGAAGTCAGATGCCTTGGAAAGCACCTTACAAGGGGAATCTGATTCTGAGGATGAAGAAATTGCAGAGTGTGTGCAGCTGTTGAATGCTAACCCGTACCAAAGGAAGTTTAATGCTCTACCGGAATCTCTTGGCTTAGCTGAGCTTCAAAAATCACAGATTCGGCTAAAGCCATCTATTGAAGAAGCTCCTGAACTTGAACTCAAGCCACTACCGGATCATTTAAGGTATGCATTTCTAGGTGACGCTTCTACATTACCTGTTATTATTGCGTCTAACCTGTCAGGTAGTGAGGAACAAAAACTCTTGCGGATTCTTAGAGAGTTCAAGTCAGCCATAGGGTGGACCATAGCAGACATCAAGGGGATCAGCCCCTCTTACTGCATGCACAAAATTCTGATGGAGGAAGGGTGCAAACCATCTGTGGAACATCAGAGGAGGCTAAACCCCATCATGAAAGATGTTGTCAAGAAGGAAATTCTCAAATGGCTAGATGCAGGTATCATCTATCCCATCTCAGATAGTTCTTGGGTGAGCCCTGTTCAGTGTGTACCAAAGAAAGGGGGTATGACAGTGGTGGCCAATGAGAAGAATGAGCTTATTCCAACGCGGACAGTCACAGGTTGGAGAGTTTGTATGGACTACAGGAAACTGAACAAGGCTACTAGGAAGGATCACTTCCCTCTACCATTCATTGATCAGATGCTGGACAGACTAGCTGGTCATGAGTATTATTGTTTGCTAGACGGGTATTCAGGCTATAATCATATTGCCATAGCTCCGGAAGATCAGGAGAAGACTACCTTTACATGTCCCTTTGGAACTTTTGCATTCCGACGAGTTTCTTTCGGACTTTGTGGTGCTCCAGCCACTTTTCAAAGATGCATGATGGCTATCTTTTCAGATATGATCGGAATTAATGTGGAAGTCTTCATGGACGATTTCTCAGTGTTTGGGTCTTCTTATGACGAATGCTTGCATAATCTGAGCTTGGTGTTGAAACGGTGTGTCGAGACAAATCTAGTGCTCAACTGGGAGAAGTGCCACTTCATGGTACAGGAAGGCATCATTCTAGGTCACAAGGTGTCTAATAAGGGTTTAGAAGTGGACAAGGCCAAGCTGGAGACAATCGAGAAACTTCCTCCTCCTATCTCAGTCAAAGGAGTTCGCAGCTTTCTAGGACATGCTAGTTTCTATAGGCGTTTTATAAAGGACTTCTCTAAAATTACAAAGCCATTCTGCAGTATACTAGAGAAGGACACTCCTTTTAAATTCATTGGGGAATGTTTGAAGGCTTTCGAGCATTTTAAAAAGAAGCTGACAACTACTCCAGTCATTACAGCCCCTAACTAGAATGAGCCTTTCGAGATGATGTGTGACGCAAGTGATGTCGCCGTGGGCGTGGTGTTGGGGCAAAGGAAGATGAATGTGTTTCATGTGGTTTACTATGCTAGTAAAACCCTCAATGATGCCCAATTGAATTACACCACCACTGAAAAGGAACTTTTGGCAGTTGTCTACGGGTTCGAAAAATTCAGATCTTACTTGCTTGGTGCGAAGGTTACGGTCTACACAGACCACGCAGCCATCAGATATCTACTCGCTAAAAAGGATGCTAAGCCCCGATTGATTCGATGGGTACTCTTACTTTAGGAGTTTGAGCTTGAAATCAAGGACCGAAAGGGGACGGAAAATCAGGTAGCTGATCATCTCTCAAGATTGGAGCGGGGTGAGGATATTAAAAATGATGAAACTCTAATCAATGAACACTTCCCGGACGAGCAATTGTTTCAGGTACAAGGGGAACTACCTTGGTTTGCTGACTTTGTGAATTATCTGGTGAGCAATGTCATCCCAACTGAGCTTTCTTTTGCTCAGAAGAAGAAGTTTCTACATGATGTGAAGTGGTACCGTTGGGACGAGCCTAACTTATTCAAGCAAGGACCGGATCAGCTTCTCAGGCGGTGTATTCCATACAGTGAGACGGAGGGGGTTTTGCGAGACTGTCATGACACTATCTATGGGGGACATTATGGTGGAGATAAAACCGCTGCTCGAGTGCTTCAGGCAGGATTTTTCTAGCCAACTCTATTCAAAGATGCTCATCAGTTCGTGATGAGATGTGATCGATGCCTAAGAGTTGGTAATATTTCTAGGAGGAACGAGATACCTCTAAATAATATACTTGAAGTGGAGATTTTTGATGTTTGGGGAATCGGTTTCATGGGACCTTTTGTGTCATCGTGCAATAATCAGTATATTCTGTTGGTAGTGGATTATGTATCCAAATGGGTTGAGGTGAAGGCCCTACCAACGAATGATGCTAAGGTAGTGCTCAATTTCCTTCACAAGTAGATCTTCACTCGTTTTGGGACTCCGCGTGCTATTATCAGCGATGAAGGAACTCATTTTTGCAATCGCCAGTTCACGGCTTTATTAGCCAAGTATCGAGTATCTCACCGCGTTGCAACAGCCTATCATCCTCAGACAAATGGTCAAGCCGAGGTTTCGAATCGAGAAATCAAAAGAATCTTGGAAAAGGTAGTGAATCCTTCAAGGAAGGATTGGTCCATGAAATTAGATGAAGCCGTATGGGCCTACAGGACAGCATATAAAACTCCATTGGGAATGTCTCCGTTTCAGCTTGTTTATGGTAAAGCATGTCATCTACCCGCGGAACTTAAACATAAGGCTTATTGGGCGTTGAAAAAGTTAAATCTTGATATGGCAGCTGCTGGTGAAAAGAGGATGATTCAATTGAATGAACTGGATGAGTTTCGTCTTTAAGCGTACGAGAACTCAAAAATGTACAAAGAGAAAGTGAAGAAGTGGCACGAGAGGAAATTAGTGCCCAAAACCTTTGAACCAGGCCAATTAGTGCTTCTATTCAATTCCCGGCTCAGGCTTTTTCTGGGTAAACTCAAGTCAAGGTGGTCAGGGCCATTCACAATTAAATATGTTTATCCGCATGGAGCGGTAGAAATTTTCGAGAAGTCACCTGATCAAGCATTCAAGGTTAACGGTCAAAGGTTGAAACATTATTTTGGAGGTATGGTTAATCGCGAGAAAATGTTGGTGGTTCTTGGTTCGACATAGTTGGAAACTTCAAGTCAAGCTAGTGACGATAAAGAAGCGCTTCGTTGGAGGCAACCCACGCGTTGGTTCGTTGCTTTCCTTCAATATATATATATATATATATATATATATATATATATATATATATATATATATATATATATATATATATATATATATGCGCAGCAGAGCTTCCTTCTTGCGCAAGAGGGCTGTAAATTCCAGGAGACAACTCGCGCAAGAGCGCCTACCAATGCGCAACAGCGCCTGTTGGGTATAAAAAAATAAAATTTAGAAGCAGAAAAAATAAAACCAGGAGCTCCCACGCGCTGCTGCGCATGAAACCTACGCAACAGCGCGCCCCACCCCCTGCCAGCCTTGTGTGGTTCGAAGAAAAAAATAAAACACCCCCCCCAAATCATTTTATAACTTAATTTCATTTTATCTCCTCTCCATCTCCTACATCCTAATTCTTTGCTCCTATCAATTTCAAACCCTCCCACTCTCATCTCATCTCATAACCTAAATTATAATCTTTATACACACATCTATATATACACCTATACACACAAATTCCAAACCCCCATTCCAATTCTCTCCAACATAATTCCAATTTGAAGGCTTTAAGAATCAAGTTTGGTGGAGTCTACTTGCAAGTTCACCTCTCGGATTCGTAATTGGGTACATTCTTCTTCAATCTTGTTTATTTACGAATTGTGACTTGCAATTTTTGGAGATTTTTTGTGTTGGTGGTTTTTGGGGGAATTTGCTTGGTTAATTATTTTTAGTGGATATTGGTGATATTGTGTTGTTGGGTATTGTTGTTATGGCTCCAAAAAGGGTACGTGTGGTGAGTAGTAGTAGTTCGGAGGAGGAGGTGGATGTGGATTATGATGTGGACAAGTTTGTGTCTAAGGTGGCACAAGAGGAGTTTGAAAATTTATTGACGAAAGCCGTTGTCAAGGAAAGGGGTTTCGCTCCTTCGGCCGAGGATGGAGAGTTGGGAGCTATGGTTCGGGAGATGGGTTGGTCGGTTTTTTTGTGCAGCACCCGTGGCGGTCCCATTGAGCATAGTAAGGGAATTCTATGCCAATGCCAAGGTACAGAAAAATGGGATCACTATGGTGAGGGGCCAAGCAGTGGCTTACAAGCCTGGGTCTATACGTCGCATTTTGTCTCAACCGGCGAAGCCTAGAGGTGCTAAGGATTGGGTACAAAAGACCCGGGATGATGTTGATTTAGATGCTATCATAGCAGGGATGTGTATACCGGGCACGGTTTGGAAGTGCAAGGCAGGTTCGACTGAGCAGCGCACTTTTCCTGCAGCTGCATTGACCAGGTATGCTCGAGCTTGGTTCCTATTTATGTGTGCCCGCATAATGCCAACTTTCCATGTCACTGATGTTACTGTTGAGCGTGCTATCATTTTATGGGGTATTTTGACCGGGAAATACATTGATCTCGGGTACCTAGTCTATCAGGATATCTTGAAATTCTTGCGGGGTGGCACTACAGGCGGGATTCCACATGCTGTTATTATTGTTGAGTTGTGTGTTCATGTTGGTGTTCGCTGGCATAGTGAGGAGACTTTGCACAGGCCGATTGGTTCTATTGATCATCATATTATTAAGAGGTTGGCGGAATGGCTGGGTGGCACTCCTCACCCTAGGGGCCTTGGTTATGTTGATTTTGCTGAAGGAGGTGGTAATCCGCCACCGGTGGAGAGAGTGCATCGACAGTCAGACAGAGCGGGACCTTCCCACGCACAAACGAGCCAGACGAGTCAAGGGACTGTGGTTTTCAGTGATGCTCAGTTCAGGCGCATGATGAGGCGTTATGATACTACACATGACATGATTCACCGATTTGCTACAGACTTGACTCAGTCGTTGGATGGAGTGTACAAGCAGCAGGGTTTTCAGGTCACATGGCCCACCTTCGGAGCGCACCATGTTTACCCACCACCAGACACACCACCCGAGGAAGGTGACGATGCCGACGACTAGGGGAGTATCTCTTGTACCCTTTAATTTTACCTTCAATGTGGACATTGACATCTTTAAGTTTGGGGGTGATTTTAAGGTATTAAGAATCATTGCATTGCATATAGTCGCATATTTATGCTAGTTCATATTAGTCATATAGAATTATTTAGGATCTTAATATCATTATTTCATGCATGTCACATGACCCCATATGAGTGTCTGTTTCTGGCTCAATAGGTCGACGTTAATTTGAGTGTGATGACAATGGATAGAGGGTTGATTTAAGTACTTATGAATTTGACTTGCGTGTGACAGGAACACAATCTTTTCACGTTCTCACTGTTTGCTCTTGGGCTAGATCGAGTCATACCTGGTTTGGCTGTTGGGATTTAATCACCTATTTATATGTAGAATTTTGTTATTCCCTTGATGGCGTAGGAGTATTTAAGTATAAGTTTGGGGGAAAACAGGGATTTCATGCTAAGTGTGTGTCGTAGTGTAATAATGGCTAGTAGCCGCTCATATTTAATATGAGTAGTCTAGGGGGATGAGATAGTGCACCCATGTATGAAAAAAAAATGAAAAAAAAAAAAAGAAAAGGCAAGAAAAAAAGAGTCGAAAGGAAAAAAAAAGAGTTGTAAGTATAAAAAATGTGCGTTTGTGAGAGTGTGTGTATGCTAATTGACTAGGGTGGGCTCTTTAGTACTCGAGCAATTAAGTTCTAGGGGTTTTATGCCTAATGACCTAAGACTTTTCCGGTTTGGGATCCACTAACCTAACGCTCGCTACAAGGGTGCTATTGTATAAGCCTTTAGGGGTCTCACCCATTGCACGGTCAATAAGCATGTGTGTTTTGTGTTTGGTGTTGTTTTGTATAATAAAGCATGAATCTTTGTCTACCTCAAATGATGATGGCGGTGTCTTTGAGTCATGGAGTGTCTAAAGTCCATTCTGTTTATAAACATCTGATTGTCTTGGCGAAGGATGAGTTATGCCTTTGATCTAGTTTCGAGAGTATATCTAGTGAGAATTGCACACACCACGTTTCCGAGCATGTATTGTTAGTATACGGGGACTTAGTCGAGCTCTGTTTGGAGTTGTTGCATTCCTTGAGACGTTGGCGTGTTGAGTTGGATTCGGTAATTTGTGTGGGATCATTGCATTAGGACATTTTTGCATTATCATGACATTTAATTTTTAGTTGCATTCATTCATCATTTTAGGGTTGAGTTTGCATTTCTTGAGGACAAGCAACGGTTTAAGTTTGGGGGTTTAATAAGTGGATTTTATATCCACTATTTACCTTCCGTTTGGACTTGAATCGTTTGCAAGTTCTCGAGTTTCGTAGTCATTTGATATGTTTTTGTGTAGGTTTTGTAGGTTGCATGTTGGAGGCATGATGGTGCTAAATCAAGAGCTTGTGTGCAAGGTCCAGGAGCTAGATTGAGCAAGAGCAAGAGTTTCTAGCGCTACAGCGCATGGTTTTTGTTACACAACAGCATGGCAGGAGCTAAGAGGCGCTATGGCACAGAAAACAGGCGGAATAGCGCCGTGTAGCAGGTTTCCAGGGGGATGCAGCGCAACAGCGCGGTTGGAAGCGCTGGAGCACAAGATTGGTACTGATCTGAGGCGCAAGAGCGCGTTTTGCAGAGCAGCAGCGCGATTTTCTGGCGCAAGGGCGCGATTTTCTAGCGCAAGGGCGCGTTTGGTTCCCTGGTCATCTCGAGTTCATTTCGAGCAACAGCCCTTAGTGATTTATTTCGGAACTTTTAATTATTTCCGGGTCAAAAATATTTTGGGCCCATTTTATGAGGGTTAGCAGTTGAACTTAATATGTATTATCCTAGGCCTAAAAACATATCATCTCTTATCATTATTTTTTATTTATCTATCATCGACATTATTATCTCTTGGACATTATTTAGAGAGGGTTCTTCTACGCTCCGTGACAAGCAACGGAGGCTTAATCTATTTCCATCTTTTGTATTCTTCTTCGCACTAATTGAGAATTTAATTCTAATCTTTTCTCTCTTTAATCTTAATATTTGTTTTTAGAATTATGTTTTCTTTAGAACCCATGATGGTGATTGATTCAATTATGAACTAATCATTATCGTGGGGTTCCAATGGATTTGATTACGTAATTATTGTGTTTGACATGTGATTGACGTTGGGTGATTTTATTGCGATAATCTAATATGGTTTGATTTAATTGATAGATGTGTAGCTAGCATCTAATTTATTAATCCTTGATGATTGCGAAAGTGGATTCTAGGATTGAGAATATGCCATATTAGCGTGGGTTCATGAATTAATTGTTATTCATGATTAGTAGTATGTTTTTACCCAATTCATATTGCCTCATGTAATTGTAAAAGATAACTTGTGCTTAAACCAATTGTGTTTCCAGATTGTATATACATATATGATTTGAATATAATTTGGTGTCCTCTTGATTTCTATATCTTGTGGATATCAAGTGGTTTGATACGAGTGTACTGAAAGGTAGCTCGTATTTTTCTCGTGTTATCTGATTAATTATCATGTTTATCACCTGTTTCGATGTATTGTGTCAACCTTTAGTGAAGTTTAGATGAAATTGGAATCCCATGCCTTCTCATATTTAAGAACTCTTAATTGTTAATTTACTCGCGCGTAGTTAATCAAAGTAGTTTAATCAAAACCCAATTTGATAAGTGTTCAAGCATTAAGAAGTAACCATACACCGTTGCATAAGTACTAAAATTGGCATTTTCACCTAGTCTCTGCGGAACGAATCTTACTTATCACTTGCTATTTGTGATCGCGTATACTTGTGTGTTTACGATTCAACAATTACTAATAAGTAATAACTAACAAATTACATTTTCAGTTAAAACACGTTACCTTTTTATATTTTTTCTTACAAAAATCTCTTCTTTTCCAATAGTATCACGGATAATTGTATTCAATAAAATAATACCATAATAATTATTATTGACTATTTACCCTTTTCAGATAAAACGTATCATTTATTTATATCTTATAACTAAATTTTTCCTTTTTAAAAAATTATATGGCCAATATGTATATATATATATATATATATATATATATATATATATATATATATATACTAGCTTATAACCCGTGCGATGCACGTATATCATTATTTATAATATTTTATTTTAATTTTAATTTAAATGATTTAATATAAATTTAACCAATGATATACATGGTTCAAAACTTATATTATAAAATTTTAAAATAAATATGTAGTTGATGGGGTTCAACCTTGAAATTTTAGTAAATTAATTTAATTATATAATATATTTAATCATTAGAACTAACGGTTCTGATTTTTTACTAAAAATCTAACAGGTATTATTCGTAATATACGGATTTCTATTATATTTTGTTAGTGATTAAAATATATGGTGTGATATCTTTGGGTATATATTAATTATTGCAAGATTATGTTTTAAATTAAAAGTTAACGTGTTTTAATTAGAAAAGAAATATTATTAATTGGATGGTACGATAGGTGTATAAAAAGTAATATTATCAATAAAAAATAAACATTTTTTAATTCAAAACGGCAATCAGTTAATTATCATTATTTATATTATTTTATTATTTATTTTAATAATTAGGATGACCGTGCAGAAAATTGTACCGACAAACGTTCAATGCCCGTGCGATGCACGGGTTTCTTTTATTATGTTATAAATTTTATTTAATATTATAATTATATTTTTATATAATTATTAATTTTTATAATTTTTTTAAATTTTAATTTAATATACTCATTTTTATGGATTATACTAATGTTTTTTTATTATAAACAACGTATACAAAATTTTTATATACTTTATTAATAATTGAAAAATATGGTGTGATTTTTTTGGGTATATATTAGTGATTGTAAAATTTGTTTTAAATCAAAAAGGTAACATATTTTAATGTGAAAGAAAATATTAAAGATTAGAAGATATGATACGATTGATGTTTTTATGTCTTTATAAAAGTAATATCTAACTACAAATAAATGTGAAAAAGTCAATCGATTAATTACCATTACTTTTTATTTAATATTACAATTGTGTTTTTACATAATCATTATTTTAATTTTAATTTAATATAATTTAATATACTCATGTTTATGGATTATACTAATATTTCCTTGTTATAAACAACGTATACAGATTTTTTAATATATTTTTTTAATAATTAAAATATGTGGCATGATATTTTCAGGTATACATTTTAGTAAATTAATTTAACCATATATTATATCTAATCATTAGATCTAACTTAACTAAAAATCTAACGGTCATTGTTCGTATTATATGGATGTCTATTATATTTTGTTAGCAATTAGAAGATATGGTGTGATATTTTTGGGTATATATTAGTTATTGCAAAATTATATTTTAAATTAAAAGTTAACGTGTTCTTATTAGGAAAGAAATATTATTGACTGGAAGATATGATATTTTAGGTGTTTATAAAAAGTAATATCACCAATTAAAAGTAAACATTTTTTTAATTAAAAAAGGCAATCAGCTAATTACCATTAATTATATTATTGATATGGTGTGATATTTTCGGGTATATATTAATGATTGTAAAATTAATTTTAAATCAAAAAGGTAGCATGTTTTAATTTGAAAGGAAATACTAATGATTGAAAGATATGATACGATTCATATTTTTAGGTCTTTATAAAAGGTAATATCTTCAACTAAAAATAAATGTGAAAAAGGCAATCGACTAATTACCATTAATTATATTATGTTATTATTCATATTTTAATAATTTGGATGACCGTGCCAAAATATGGTGTGATATTTTCGGGTATATATTAATGATTGTAAAATTAGTTTTAAATCAAAAAAGTAACGTGTTTTAATTTGAAAGAAAATACTAATAATTGAAAGATATGATACGATTGATGTTTTTAAGTCTTTATAAAAGGTAATATCTTTAACTAAAAGTAAATGTGAAAAAGGCAATCGACTAATTACCATTAATTATATTGTGTTATTATTTATTTTAGGTGTTTTAATGGCATAGATATCGTATATATTTTTCTTTATATTGAAGGGTAAATAAGTAAATTCACGACGTACCAAAAAACTGGTACCAAAAAACATACCATTAATTATATTGTGTTATTATTTATTTTAGGTGTTTTAATAGCATAAATATCGTATATATTTTTCTTTATAATGAAGGGTAAATAAGTAAATTCATGACGTACCAAAAAACTGGTGTAATAGCCCCTGATCCGGGGTCGGGGATCCGGTCGTTACGGTCTCAATTCCATCAATAATACTTGAACCTGAATCAAAATAAATAAACAGCATGCTATGACCCCGCAATAATATCACACCACACAACCAGTTATAGTCCCAGAGATGAAATTGGAATAAGTATCTAGCCATAGGATCCACAATTATAAGTTATTACAACTCAAAATAATTACAGAGTACGCTTAAAAGTTTATTGCCGTTGTTTAACATATGTCATACATGTAATAAGTCTTATAAACCAAAAGCTGACAGTCTAGCCTACTGGTTGCTCCTACCTCAGCAATGGCGGCTATGACATCAGTGGGCAGTCCTATGACGGCTGTCACCTGCTTGCGTCGAGTGCGCCTTGTGCGGGCCATCTGCTCTAGCTGTTGTTGTGATATAATAAATAAAGCAAGGGTGAGCAATAGAGCACACCAAAAATAGTTGTACTGAATAAAAATATATAACAGTTTGTAAATATCTCTGAAAAACCATATGTCATGCATTAACGAACATATTGCTAGTATAACGTAAAAGATGAAGTTACAAGGTAATTTAATGTAGAACTTCCGTATAAATATCTGCTATACAAAATATACACAAGTATCAATATATATCTCAAAATAGGAAGTTGCAAGGTAATATATTGCAACTTTAGTTTTTGAACACTTTTCAAACCCCTGCCAACCTGAAAGAAGTCTCTTCGATACATGTTGCAGGAAATACACGTCAACCTGAAAGAAGTCTCTTCGATACGTATTGCAGGAAATATCCAAATTTGGATGATGAAATAATACTGGAGTATTCACAGTGCCAATTGTCCCAACCTAAGATGATCAGTCGCAGTTGTACAACACAGAAATGGTTTTACTACCGGTAGAAGGAAGAACTGACGGATTTACTTGTCTACCGTCTTATAGTAGCTCCCTGGCCAACGGTTGGGCCTTGGACCGGCGCTACTCGACCCTTTATACGACTCCTACTTCGTATAGAATCCATGACTCTGAAGCGTAAAGTTCTTCCTCCTTTTCCCAAGTATAATACTTGTTGATAGGACTCCACAAAGTAGTCGTATCTAATTGGAAAGGAAAATTCACCAATATTTCCCGAGCTATTGCTCGTTAATGGATTATAACTTGTTCCATCAATCTTACTCCTCGAGTGTTGAGGGAGTAACAAAAAGACTCATTTTGATGATTTAGAAATCAAGATGTGAGTGAAAATAATACTTTCAAAAAATCTATGACCGGGTAGTCAATCATAAATAACAGTTCTCAAGTAAGGTTCCCTTACAATTTGGAAGTTTTGAGCGAGCATTTAAATCCTCCTATAAGATAAATTTAAATGGAAAATAGAGTTTTGGGAACCTTCCCTTGATAAAATAATCATAATAAAACTCAGAAATATTTTACATAATTTTTGAGGGTCAAAGATAATTTTGAATAAGAGAAATCATCTTTAAAACTAGTTAAAAGTATTAAATAAGTATTCAAGTAATATTTATTAAATCATAAATAATTAAAAAATATTTTTAATAAAAAATATTGCTCATAATTAATCCTCGAATGAATGTATAAAAATATTCACTAAATAAATAAATCCTTGAATGAATATTCAAAATAATATTCATTAAATAAATCAAATCCTTAAATGAATAGTCAAACTAATATTCATTAAATAAATAAAACTCTAAATGAATATTCGAAATAATATTCCTTAAAGAAATAAGGAAAAACATTTACTTAATATTTTCCTCAGAAAATAATCACAAGATATACAGAAATACCGACTCTCGGTCTATATTTAAAGAATGAAAATTATATGCCCTTCACTAAGGATCTTATCGAAACATCCGGCTTATAACTAATATATCTCATATCTAGCTTATAAGCCAATATCCATTCGTAAATCAAGTATCACAATATTCTTCCGAAAACAGGCATGCATGCTATGGCATATGTATAACAGGAAACATATATATATTCACAACAACTGTTTTTAAAAGGTTTTGAAACTTGCCTGGAAGTGTCGTAGGGGTAGTGTGTCCCGGATCGGTCCGTTGATCTATCAATAACCAAAATTATTCAAGGTTAATCACCTAACACTTTGAAAAGCTAAGTATGTACTTTACTTAAGCTAAAACACGCTTTCAGGTTAACTCTTATTAACACCGTTGTGATCCGACACTTGCTCGTTATTAAAGCATGTCATTACACTTACACTTGGTAGGTACTTAAGTCGTATAAGTTCTAGGGTCGGTCGTTTACTTGGAAAGATTATACCTCAAGATTTATTGTCCGTTTTCTAAGTGGTTTTCCAAAGTTATCACTAAGTGTACCTCAAAGGGTTTCTTTGCACTTAACCTCGAGTCGAACATTTTTATAAAATCGAAAAATGATCCTTTTGACATGAGGTCTTCTCTCACACCTTCCTTGTGATCTCTAATATTTAATTATTAAGGCTCGCAACTACATTATTCATGTTAAGGGGATTCGAGTGAAGTTACGAACTCGCACTTACGGTTTCGAACAACTTTTACTAAATCGGCCATATCTCCTAAACCGTATGTCCATTTGCTTCGATTCTTGCGCCAAAACGAACCTTAAAACATGAGCTAACATATCATGGCAGTGGTGACTTAAGGTCAGTGAGGTTTTGGTCCGAAAATCACACACACAACTTGGCATTGTAAAATCGGTCATTACGACGGCTATGCTTACATGCTTTTCCAAATTTAAATCATGATCTAACCATCAATCAACAACCAATATACTAAGATCTCAATATCATTATCTAAACTCAACCATAATCTTCCAAGAACAAGTCATATTTATCAAAGTTTGACTATGGACATAACTGATAAGTGGATTTTATATCCACTTGGATCGCTTAATTTCGGCTTAAATTGATTGTCTTGGGCTCAAGTTGTTGTAGATTTGATGTGTTTTGCTTAGTTGTGCAGGATTACGAGAATGTTGACTAAGGTGGATGCTTTTATAATTTTTTGGGAATTAATTGATTAAAATTCGGATTTTCGAGAAGGGTTGCACAGTTTACACTGTTTTGGCCATATCTTGAGTTCTAGAAGTCCGTTTTGGGCCCGTAAGCAGTCCACGCGAAGATAACGAGATTTCCTATCATTCTAAGATAGTCCAGAGGTCCAATTACGTGGGAAACGTTCCAGAAAATCTGAAGAAAAGTCAACTTCGAATTTTCCTTACAAAACATAATCAAATTAGGAAACGTATCTTGCAGAAATTCTATTATAATTCTGTTTTGTATTTTCTTGCTGGGCAAGACTTGTAGTGCCTATATAAACACATCATACCATTGTGATAGACATATTATTAGTTATTATTATTGTAACATAGCTTAGATCTGCAAGGGGGAAAAGGAGAGAAGGATTCAACGCTCGTGACAAGCAACGGATCTAGATCTATTTCAGCCTTTGTGTTATTCTGGATTATAGATTTGTTTTCTTAACTCTTTGTTTATTAATATAATTACTTCTTTTATTCATATCTTGTTTTATATCATGTTTTCATCAAAACCCATGACGATGAACGGTTCAATTATGAGCTAATCGTTGTCATGGGATTCTAACGGAGTTATCTATGTAGCTTAGTAGTTTATATGCTTTAAAGATTTATGTGTGGTGAATTCTTGATATCCTCGTATGGTTGTGTTTCATGTATTTAGATGCGTCGCGAACATCTAATTTGTTAATCTCTTGCTAAACGAGAGTGGATCTTGAGATTTAGAACTTGCCATGCTAGCATAGGATAGGTTGATGTTTTAACATCATGATTTGTGGCGTAAATAGAGATATTATGCTGCCCTATGTGATCTAAGTGGATAACTTGTGCTTAAACCTTTATGTTTTCAAATTCTATAGAGATATAGGGTCTAAACATAATTGGTGTCTACCCATCTTCTATCTCTTTTGTGGATGCATGCGTAGTTTGGTATTAGTATACCGAGAGGTAGCTTTTACTTATTTCGTGTTGTCCGATCAGATATCAAAACCATCACATGTATTGATTAAAGGCTGCGACTCTAAGTGAAGTAGATAATGAAGTTAGAATTCCATGTTTATTCCCATATAAGTAATTTGATTTTAGATCTCATTAGCTAGTTAATTCTTAAATTGCATATTAGTTAAATTTAGTTAAATAAAATCTCAATTAATTACTTGTCTTAGCAGTGAATTAAGATCATACATTGTTGAATAGGTGCATTTACTGAAAAGAACCATAACCTGATCCCTGTGGGAACGAATTTGGACTTAACCTTATATATTACTTGTGACCACGTACGCTTGCGTGATTTTGTGTTAACAAGTTTTTGGCGCCGCTGCCGGGGATCATCGGTGTTTAATTTAGTTTATGTGCTTGTCATCAGTGGTCGTTAGCGTTCACTGACTCGGATTTCTTACTTAGTTGTGTGTTTCGTGGTGTTTTCAGGTACTTGAACGTGTATGCGAACACGTTTGCAGGCTCGTAAGGAAAAACTGGCAGAAGAAGAACTTGAAACTACTGTAGAGATGGCAGAATTACCAGCAGCAGTCAAGGCTTTGAAGGACTATTCGCAGCCAAAGATCATTGACATACAATCTAGTATTGTCAGGCCAGCTATTGCAGCGAACAACTTTGAGATCAAGCCGAGCATAATTCAGATGGTGCAGAATTCGGTTCAGTTTGGGGGAGCTTCTACGGAGGATCCTAACATGCATATTCGGGACTTTATCGAGATCTGCGACACTTTCAAATTTAATGGTGTGTCAGAGGATGCTATCAAGTTGAGACTTTTCCCATTTTCTTTGAGGGATAAGGCTAAAGGCTGGTTACATTCTCTACCAGCTGGTTCCATTACTACATGGGATGATCTTGCTCAGAAGTTTCTTACTAAATTCTTCCCTATGGCGAAAACTGCAGCAATACGGAACCAGTTAACTCAATTTCAACAGCAATCTGGCGAGTCTTTGTGTGAGGCTTGGGAACGTTACAAGGAGATGCTTCGTAGGTGTCCACATCATGGCATGCCTGATTGGATGGTTATTAATGGTTTTTACAATGGGTTGGGAGCACAGTCTAGGCCTTTGCTAGATGCAGCATCAGGTGGAGCTCTGTGGGCGAAGAGCTATGAGGAAGCATATGATCTTATTGAGATGATGGCTGCTAATGAATATCAAAATCCAACCCAGAGGCTTTCTCAAGGTAAGGTAGCAGGTGTTCTTGAAGTTGACACAGCTTCAGCTATTGCAGCTCAGTTGAAGGCTCTTACGATGAAGGTGGATTCTCTTGCTAATTATGGGATTCAGCAGGTGGCTAGTATTTGTGAGCTATGTGCGGGCGCACATGAGACAAGTCAATGTGCTATCTCTTCTGAATCAGCACAGTTCGTTAGTAATTTCCAAAGACCTGCTGCACCAGTCCCAGCCACTTATCATCCGAACAACAGGAATCATCCTAACTTCAGCTGGAGCAACAACCAAAGTGCTCAACAACCTCAGCAGTCTTATCAGCAGTTTCAAAGTCAGGAAGCTAGGCCATTCAATCAAGGCTATCAACAACAGTATGCTCCAAGGGCACCATATCAACCTCCTGGATTTCAGCAGCAACAACCCCAGGCTCAAGCGGGGCAATCATCTAATGAAAAATCAGAAATGGATGATATGAGGATGATGTTGAAGAACCTTCAAGCTTCTCAAAAGATCTTGCAAAACCAGATGGGACAGATTACAAGTGCTTTGTTGAACATGCAACAGGGGACTCTTCCTAGTGATACGGAAACAAATCCAGGCAGAAGGGGGAACAAAGAACAGGTTAATGCAGTGACTTTGAGATCAGGAAAGGTTACAGCAGGCCCTCAATCAGCAGCTGAAGAAGATGAAGATGTTCAGAATCAGCAGGTTGAAAAATCTGCAGTGCCAGAAATTGGGAAATCTGATTTAGTGGCTGATCAGCTTGATGGTGAGAAGAGCAAGAAACCTGTTGAAAAGTCTACTCCGGAGCAATCTTCAAAGAATAATCAAATCTATCCTCCTCCTCCGTTTCCTCGACGCGTGCAGAAAAGTCAAGAAATTCAGTTCCAGAAGTTTATGGATGTCTTCAAGAAATTGTCCATTAACATTCCTTTTGTTGAAGCATTGGAGCAGATGCCGAGGTATGCAAAGTTCATGAAGGATATTTTGTCACGAAAGAGAAGGTTGGAAGAATTTGAAACAGTGGCATTAACGGAGGAGTGTAGTGCAGTGCTGCAGCAGAAGTTGCCTCCTAAACTTAAAGATCCAGGAAGTTTTACCATCCCGTGTACTATTGGCAATCTTTCTTTCAGCAAGTGCTTATGTGATTTGGGTGCTAGCATTAATCTCATGCCCTTGTCTGTTTTCAAGCAACTTGGTCTGCCGGAGCCAAAGCCAACCAACATCTCTTTGCAGTTGGCTGATAGGTCAATCACTTATCCTAGGGGCATAGTGGAGGACGTTTTGGTGAAAGTTGATAAGCTCATATTTCCTGCTGACTTCGTTATCTTGGATTTTGAAGAAGACAAGAAGATTCCCATAATCTTGGGAAGGCCTTTTCTAGCTACAGGCCATACTTTGATTGATGTGCAAAAAGGAGAGCTTACAATGAGGGTGCAAGATCAGAGTGTCACCTTTAATGTGTTCAAGGCCATGAAATTTCCAACAGAGGATGAAGAGTGTTGCAGTGTGGAAATAGTTGATACGGGTCAGAAAAAGAAGCTTGATCAGTTGCTGAGCGAGAAATCGGACAGTTCTTCGGTTCGTGATCTTTCGAAAGTAAAGCTTGGAAAACTTCAACCATATTTGAGGTATGTCCTTTTGAATAATGAGCTAGTTATTTTTGAAGAGGGGCATGATAACGTGTTGCGAAGGTGGAAAGCAGATGATAAGGATGAGGAAATTTTTGTTCAACCGGTTGAGTCAGAGAAGCACCTGAGAGGTGTGAAGAAGAAAAAGAAGAAGATTTGGCCATTTGGTGGTAAAATTAGGTTGAAATATGATGGAAGTGATTTGTGGAAAGCAAGCAATCAAGAGGTCAACGTCCGTATGAACGGTCTATCTGTTGAAGACGGTTCAGTTATTCTTACCGCCATGAGTTGAGGAAGTAACGTCAAGCTATTGACGTTAAAGAAGCGCTTCGTGGGAGGCAACCCACGCCTTCGTGAAAAAAAAAAAAAAAAAAAAAATTTGTGTGAAAAAAATGAGTGTTGTGAGTGTTGTGTGAAAAAAAAAAAAAAAAAAAAAAAAAAAAAAAAAAAAAAAATCGGGTGTGTAACGCAGGTTGCGCCTGCGTTACGCAGGTTGCGCCTGCGTTACTGGATGTCGCGCAGGCTGCGCCTGCGTTACGCAGGCTGCGCCTGCGTGACTGATTGTTAGGCAGGCTGCGCCTGCACACAGCAGGCTGCGCAGGTCAACTTTTTTTTAGTTTTTTTTTATTTTTTTTTTATTTTGTTTTTTCTCCTTTCTTTTCTTCCCTTTGTATAAAAAAAAAAAAAAAAAAAAAAAACCAAAACAAAACAAAACAAAAATTCAAACCCCAAATTTTATCCTAATCCTATTTTAATTCCAAACCCCCCATCTCTTTTCTAAAATTCTAAACCTATTCTAATTCTTTTTCTTTAATTCATCAAATCCTATTTCTATCCTACATCAAATTTCATACACACTCATACATACAAATCCAATTCCTCTTCTATTTATTTAAATTCAATTCTAAAGAGGAATTAATTACAAGTTCACCTCTTTGATTCGTAATTGGGTTAAATCTTCTCTAATATTATTTTTATTACGAATTTGTGTTCTTGTAATTGGGGGTTTTGCAGGATTCTTGTTATTTGGGAGAGGGCTAGTCTATGGAGCTCGTACGCATTATCCTCCACCAGATTCATCCGAGGAGGGTTATGATCCAGCTGGTTAGGTATGTTTTCTACTTTCCCTTGTATTTACTTCCATTCAATGCGGACATTGAATATTTTAAGTTTGGGGGTGGTTTGAGGGATTAGTAGTTGTTGTTGTATATATATGTTCATGTAGGATATCATGTTTTGCATGCTTAGTAGTAATTCATTCATGTTATGTTCGTATTATCTTCGTTTGTTTCATGTAGGACATTCTGTTTTTATTTATGTATACCATGTAAGTTCATATTAGTTGCATTTGCATATCATGCATGTTTCATGATCCCTTAGAACGAGCTAATTCTGATTGGTAGGTAGGTGTCTAATTGAGTGTGATAATGATGAGTAGAGGGTTGATTTATAGTTTCTATGAAATTGACTTGCATGCTTCAGAAACAAAATCTTTTCACAGTCTCGTTGGGTGCTTTTGAGCTAGGTTGAGATCATGCTTGTTTGGATGTTTTGAGATTTAATCACTTGATTATATTTAGAATTTTCATTATTCCCTTGATGGCCTAGAACAATTAAGTCTAAGTTTGGGGGAAAACAGGGATTTCATGCTTAAATTGTAAATAATTGTCAATAATGGCTAGGCGTCAAATGGCTAGTAGCCGGCTCATATTTATATGAGTAGTCTAGGGTTGGAATTGAGAATTCTCATTCCAGATTGCATGAAAAAAAAAAAGCAGAAAAAAAAAGAAAAAAGAGAAAAAAAAAAAAGAAAAAAAGAAAAAAAAATGATGTCAATTGTTTATATGCAAAATTAACCAGGGTGAGCTCTTTAATACTCGAGCAATTAAGTTCTAGGGGACTTTGTGCCTAGTGACCTAAGGCTTTTATAGTCTGGGATCCACTAACCCAACGCTCGCTACATGGGTATTATTGTATAAGCCTTTCGGGGTCTCATCCATTGCACGGTTAAATAAGCATGTTTGTTTATTATGTGTCATAGTTGTTTGTCGTTAATTAAGCATGAATTTCTGTCTACCTTGGATAAGGATGGAGGTGTTCTTAGGTTATGAAGTGTCTACGGTCTATTCTATTTATAAACCTGTGATTGTCTTGACGAAAAGCATGTATGATTTTTGACCTAGTTTTGGGAGTATTTCTGATGAGCATTGCACACACGCACGTTTCTGTTCATGTATTGTTAGTATACGGGAACTTGGTCGAGCTCTATTTGGATTTAGTTGCATTCTTTGAGATATTTGCTTGCTCGTTGGTTTTGGTTAGTTTGAAGGGGATCGTTGCATTTTTCATTCTAGTTGCATTCATGCATTGCATTGCATTAGGTTAAATGGATTTTGTGGGTACATTCGCTATAGGCCCTCACGAGACCTTACTCGTCCACTAGGGCTGCCTAGGGGTTTAAAGGGCTTGTTGCATATGCCAAATGCAACCGTGATCACCTACGGAAGTGGTACTAGTTAGTTAGTTAGTTGTAATTGTTTATGCTTGAGGACAAGCATCGGTTTAAGTTTGGGGGTGTGATAAGTGGATTTTATATCCACTTGGATCGCTTAATTTCGGCTTAAATTGATTGTCTTGGGCTCAAGTTGTTGTAGATTTGATGTGTTTTGCTTAGTTGTGCAGGATTACGAGAATGTTGACTAAGGTGGATGCTTTTATAATTTTTTGGGAATTAATTGATTAAAATTCGGATTTTCGAGAAGGGTTGCACAGTTTACACTGTTTTGGCCATATCTTGAGTTCTAGAAGTCCGTTTTGGGCCCGTAAGCAGTCCACGCGAAGATAACGAGATTTCCTATCATTCTAAGATAGTCCAGAGGTCCAATTACGTGGGAAACGTTCCAGAAAATCTGAAGAAAAGTCAACTTCGAATTTTCCTTACAAAACATAATCAAATTAGGAAACGTATCTTGCAGAAATTCTATTATAATTCTGTTTTGTATTTTCTTGCTGGGCAAGACTTGTAGTGCCTATATAAACACATCATACCATTGTGATAGACATATTATTAGTTATTATTATTGTAACATAGCTTAGATCTGCAAGGGGGAAAAGGAGAGAAGGATTCAACGCTCGTGACAAGCAACGGATCTAGATCTATTTCAGCCTTTGTGTTATTCTGGATTATAGATTTGTTTTCTTAACTCTTTGTTTATTAATATAATTACTTCTTTTATTCATATCTTGTTTTATATCATGTTTTCATCAAAACCCATGACGATGAACGGTTCAATTATGAGCTAATCGTTGTCATGGGATTCTAACGGAGTTATCTATGTAGCTTAGTAGTTTATATGCTTTAAAGATTTATGTGTGGTGAATTCTTGATATCCTCGTATGGTTGTGTTTCATGTATTTAGATGCGTCGCGAACATCTAATTTGTTAATCTCTTGCTAAACGAGAGTGGATCTTGAGATTTAGAACTTGCCATGCTAGCATAGGATAGGTTGATGTTTTAACATCATGATTTGTGGCGTAAATAGAGATATTATGCTGCCCTATGTGATCTAAGTGGATAACTTGTGCTTAAACCTTTATGTTTTCAAATTCTATAGAGATATAGGGTCTAAACATAATTGGTGTCTACCCATCTTCTATCTCTTTTGTGGATGCATGCGTAGTTTGGTATTAGTATACCGAGAGGTAGCTTTTACTTATTTCGTGTTGTCCGATCAGATATCAAAACCATCACATGTATTGATTAAAGGCTGCGACTCTAAGTGAAGTAGATAATGAAGTTAGAATTCCATGTTTATTCCCATATAAGTAATTTGATTTTAGATCTCATTAGCTAGTTAATTCTTAAATTGCATATTAGTTAAATTTAGTTAAATAAAATCTCAATTAATTACTTGTCTTAGCAGTGAATTAAGATCATACATTGTTGAATAGGTGCATTTACTGAAAAGAACCATAACCTGATCCCTGTGGGAACGAATTTGGACTTAACCTTATATATTACTTGTGACCACGTACGCTTGCGTGATTTTGTGTTAACAATAACAACAACAACAACAACAACAATCAACTCCAAATACATGGATCTATACATACTAACATCTCCTCATCTTATAATTAGCAAAACTTCCAAAAAGGTCAAAGTAAAACTAAGGGTTCATGAGGTTCATACCTTCCTTGATGAGTGGGTAGTACTAAACAAGCCTTGGATTATCCTTATATAACCTTAAAATGATATCATCTTCAAAACAAAATCAAGAACACAATCATGGTTACTATTCACCTGACTGTAAAACATTAAAAACGAGTATGGTAATCAAGGAGGTGAGGAGGGTGGTTACCCTATATGCGTAGAGCTTCTCGAGGGCTTCGATTTGACTGGTAGAACGCGCGAATCGGCCAAGGGAAACTCAAGATACAAGCATTTATTTCTCCTCCATTTTTTTCTCTTTTTGCTCTCGGGTTTTCTTCATAAAATGAAGAAATATTCTTTTGTTTGCTTTGTTGACTCATTCAAAGTGATAAAGTAAGCCTTGGCTAGATATTTTCTTAGTTAATACTTCTTAATTAAGGAAAAGATGACATAATCTTGCTTATGTAATCAAATGGACAAGTGTTAGCTTAATGGTGGAGTACTTGATCTTGTGTTCACATGGATGCTCCCAAATGTTGCATCCATGATCTCTTGACCTTTAAAATGTATTACATACTTGCACTTGATCATTTAAATATTTCTCTGCTCGGATATCGCTTAATCTTGTTGATCGCTTGGAGGGATATCTCAAGGGTTTTATTATTAGGGGTGTACTAGAAACCGTCTTGGGATCTCAATACCTTTATCCATTATCCTTTATAAAATATCGGATTTAAAAATCCTTCAATCCAACATTAAATTCTTAATCCTTCAGTATCTAGGGAAATCTCGGGAAAAATAAAAGTGCTGTTTTTCAGAATCTGATATCATTTAAATACACTTATTATGTCCCTAAACCATCAATACGAACTTAGAAATCCACTCTGAATACTTCTATATAGGGTCGTCTGTAATATTCCAAAATCCACCAAAAACACTATTCATGGTTTATTCTCTCTTTATTTCTTGTACTAGAAAATGTCCTCGCGCTTTCTCGAGCGTTCCCAATCTCTATTACGGAGTTACTTACTTAAACCAGATATCGATTTGGATGACATGAGAATATTTCCTTTCTTGGAATACCATAGCTTTCTCTTTTGGACGATAGATTATTCTTATATAATTTTGTCAACCTATTATATCATTCATAGCATATAAACACTAGAACCCACATCCATTAAAATATTCGTTTATTACAACCACTGATACCATGTAGTCATAACCACTATTCATTCATACACCAATACATATTAAAAGTTTTAATTCCTTCAAAAATCTGGGTTCTTACAACTGGTACCAAAAAATAGGTACCAAAACTTTTAATGTTTCGCCTTTTATATAATAGTATATATATATATATATATATATATATATATATATATATATATCAAGAAAAAATATACACGATATCTATGCTATTAAAACAATTAAAATAAATAATTACATAATATAATTAATGGTAATTAATCGATTGCCTTTTTTACATTTACTTATAGTTGAAGATATTACCTTTTTTAAAGACCTAAAAACATCAATCGTATCATATCTTGCAATCATTAATATTTCTTTTTGAATTAAAACACGTTACCTTTTTAATTTAAAACTAATCTTACAATCATTAATATATACCCGAAAATATCACACCATATTTTTCAATTATTAATAAAATATACTAAAAATCCGTATATGTTGTTTTTAATAAAGAAACATTATTATAATCCGTAAACATGATTATATTAAATTATATTAAATTAAAATTAAAAAAATTATTAAAATGAATGATTATATAAAAACATAACTATAATTATATCCTTATATATAATTAGCGTAAGAGGGATCTTATCCATATAATTAGCGTAAGAGGGATCTAATCTATACTATTATATAAAAAGTTGAAACATTAAAAGTTTGGTCGGTCGGTCAGTCGGTCGGTCGGTCGGTCGGTACGATACCTGTTGATTTTACTTATTTACCCTTACTCAATTACAGATAAAATCCATCCTACTAATCAATTTCCTTTTTCAACTTAAACATTTCTATTTTATCTAACTAAATTTCTCCTTTATTAATCAATTTCCTTTTTCAGTTTAAACATATTACCTTTTTCTATTTTTCAATAACTAAATAATTTCTTTTTTCAGGTAAAAAACAATATCCTTTACATTTTATCTAAATAAAATTTCTCTTTTTAAAAAAATACTACGAGCAATTTTGTTTAATAAAATAACATAATTATATTAAGTTTACTATTAACTAATTAATTACCCTTTTCAGTCAAAATACGTTAACTTTTCTCTTTTCTCAAACTAAAATCTCTCTTTTTCCAATTATATCATGGATGATTACCTTTTTCAACCAAAATACGTTACCTTTTCTTTTTTACTTACTAAAACCTCTTTTTTTCCAATTATATCACAGGCGTCTCTATTTAATAAAAATAAAATAATAATACTTATAATACTTATAATTAACCGATTACCTTTTCAGCTAAAACGTATCATCTTTCCTATTTTTTCTAATTAAATTCCTTTTTTCTAGAAATATCACGGGTAACATTAATTTCTCATTTTCTAAAAACACTATGAGCAATTTTATTTAGGAAAATAACATAATTAAACTATAATTACTGTAAATTAATCAATTACCTTTTTCACATTAATTATGTCACCTTTTTAATTTTCACGTTACCTTCCTATTTTTTCTAACTAAATTCTTTTTTTTCCAATTATATCACGGGCAGTTCTATGTAATACAATAAACTAATAATATTATAATCTATACTATTATATAAAAGCCGAAACATTAAAAGTTTGGTTGGTTAGTACGGTACCTGTTAATTTTACTTATTTACCATTTTTTAACGATACATGTTATTTTTAATTAATTTCCCTTACATAATTACTTATCTATACAATTATATTAAAACCGAAAGATTAAAGTTTGTAAAATACTTCCTCCGTCTCACCCATTTCTTTACATGTTTTCAGCACTGCTTAGCACGCATTTTAAGGTGTTTATAAAGTATAGTTCTATATTTTATATTTTATCAAACTAAAATTTCTCTTTTACTAATCAATTTTTTTTTCAAGTTAAACATATTACCTTTTCCATTTTTCAAAACTAAATAATTTCCTTTTTCAGGTAAAGTACAATATCTTTTATATTTTATCTAACTAAAATTTCTCCTTTTTAAAAACATTACGAGCAATTTTGTTTAATAAAATAACATAATTATATTATAATTACTATTAACTAATTAATTACCTTTTTCAGCCAACACACGTTAAATTTTCTTTTTTTGTAACTAAAATTTATTTATTTTCAATTATATCACGGGAAATTACCTTTTTCAGCTAAAACACGTTACCTTTTCTCTGACTAAAATCTCTCTTTTTCCAATTATATCACGGCTGGTTCTATTTAATAAAAATTGTTGAGTATTGAATATACCAAAGAGAATACAGAGGGGGGGTGAATGGATTCTCGACTTTTCTTTTGAATCTGCTTAGTCGTGTATGTGTTTTTGTGCTCAAACAAATATGAGTGCGGAAATATAAGACACAACAACACAATACTCACTTTAATCTAATGTTTTATTAGATCAAAATGTTGCTACAACCCGAGAACACAATTTCGTATTCTCAGCTTCTTTCTCAGAGAGATATTACTTGTAAAACTATATCACTCTGTTTGATACTTGCTAAAGAAGTAGGGTTGTTCACTTATATCATGTGAACAACTTGCTTACAACAAATAAGGTAGCAGACAAATTTGCTTTCTAATGTGTCTATCCTATTTGAGTAAACATCCAAACTGCTACAGATTTGACTTCTTAGAACTCTGTTCAGATCCACTTCTTTAGCTCTTTGTCTCTTGTACTATCTCTCCAAGCTTCTTTGTAGGCTTTCCAACGTGCTTTACAGTATGTGGTCCATAAAGCGTCTTGGCTTGTTGCAGGTTTCTAACTTGTACAATTCTTCAGTATTTTGTCTCCAAGATTGTAGTCGAGAAGTAACTCTGTTGGTGATTCGAGAACAAGAATTGGCTTAATCGATAACTCTGAGTTCTCGAATACTGTTGAGCTGACATCTCGAATAAGTCTTTTCTCCAGGAATCCTTGAGATATCGAATAGAGCATTTTACTTATCGAATCCCTGAGATATCGAATAGCTTCCTAAGTCATTGAGATATCGAATGGAACATTGACTTGTTGACTCCTAGAGAACTCGAATAATACTTTGACTTGTTGACTTCTTGAGTTCTCGAATGGAGTAGTCGACATGTCGAATCTCTGAGACGAATCTCTGAGATATCGAATGAGATATCGAATAGTACTGTCAGAGATATCGAACAGTGTCTCTTGAGATATCGAATCCCTGACTTCTCGAATGCTAGACTTCTCGAATATGACAACATACTTCTCGAATTGGTACTTAGGCAAATTTTCATTCTCCAAATTCCAACTGTGTTTATTTTGACAGTCTTGGTCTTCAAGCTTGAGGCATGATCCTTGGAACTTCTTTCAAGCATTATTCTCTGACTTTAATTATAGTTACACAGATTGAATTTGATGCCTGTTATAAGTACTACAACAAGTAGAAACTCTACAACTAGAGGTTCCCTCAGTTAAGAGTTCATGTAGGTAATGCAAAGCATTACAGACAATTAGGCTTGTTATTAGATGTATACCGGCATGCCTCTGTGACTAACAATCTCCCCCAAATTGTGAGTAAGGCCCTTAGTCACAATTTCATGTCTGATAACAAGCCTAACATACATAAAGATAAAACTTAAAAAGTACAGGTATGTAATTTGATTGAAAATACAAAGAGGCATCCTTACAAGTTATGAAGAATTACTAGCCATATCCTTTTGGATTCATCTCTTGAGCTTTGGCTTGTAGATTCTCATTTTTCTTCAGCTTCTTTAGCTTTCTTCTTTGCATTTTCTTCCATAGCAAGAACAATGTCTTCTATAGCAGTGAGTTCCTCAATTAGAGGAGAGCCTGATAGATCTTTAAGAACTTCATTCAGTTGTTTCTCAGAGTAGGAACTGATGTAGTACATTCTAATCTTCACAGTTCTTCCATATTTCTTGTATTCAATAATGTATGGATTATACTTGACTCTACACAGACCCATGGCTCTTAACTCACCAGCCTTAGCTTCCACAGCAGCAAACTCCTCCTCTCTTTTCTTTAACAGCTCCTCACTTTTCTTTTTCTGTTCTGCCTGGTGATCTCTCTTCATCTTGACAAAGTCAATCAACTTCAGCTTCCATACTCTTTCCACTCTATCTTTAGAATCCAACATAGCAATAATCCTTTCTATATCATCTAGCTTGCCCTAATGCTGAAATGTCCCTTGCCTGAATTTCTTCTGTCATCCATCAGTATATTTAATTTCAAGGCAGTCATCAACAATGGCAACATGATAGATTCTTTGAGCCCATAGGAAATGTGGTTGGTCTTCATCAAAGTCTTCATCTAGTGGTTGGAGTTTTATTCATGGAATGATAGTTAGGGCCCTTGATTTAGATGGCTTTACTCTTCTTGCAGCTTGTTTGAATTTGATCTTCTTCACTTGGTTGCTTGGCAGAAACTTGTGACCTTTGCTAGTAGACCATTGTAGTACACCATTAGCATTTTGCTTTTGGAAACGTACAGATGGTTTCTTGAGTTGAATATCCTTCTCTTCTTGAGGTGGCAAAACAGTTGGAGAAGCCATATATATAGATTTTGATAGGTCACTACTAACTGTATTCACCCTAGACTTAGAGTCTTGTGTTATGGTGAGGTTACAGTTAGCAATGCCTAAGGCTTGCTATTTTCCACTTTTCCTCTCATAGAGTTTGCCTTGGTCATCATCATCCTTCTTGTCCTTGTTGTCCTTCTTCTTCTTCTTGTATTCATCACCTTTATCACTCCTGTGATGTCTTCTTCTCCCATCACTCTTGTCTTCATCTTCATCATCCTTATTTCTCCTTCCTTTGGCTATTTCTAGAATCTCACCTGTGGTAATGAAGGTTCTGAGAATGTGCAATGCCTCTACTTCTTCACCAAATCTTATCCCATTCTTCTTTTATAATTGATCAATAATGTCAATGATAAGTTTGTGATTCTGGAGAGTGAGATCCTTGGGAATGACCAGCTGTTTGATATCCTCAATCTTTTTGCTAGACTGATAGATAATTGTTCTTGGATAAGTGCAAACTTCAGGCAACCTAGCTTGTTAACCATTCCTCAGATCAGCATATAGACTCTTGTTGTTCTCTCCCTTCTTCTCTATCAACCCCAGGATAGCATCAATCGCTGTGAATTTTAGAGCCTTCAAGGTGTCATAAGATAGATGCCATATTTTACCACTGGTCACCATCATAATCTGCTTGAGATAGATTTGATTTAGCTTCCTTGGAATCACTGTCAGAAATTTGATTTGTTCTCTCAGACTCCTTCTGTACTCCAATGTATCCCCTCCAACCTTTGCTCGTGAGACTTGCAGAAACTTCAAGAAGGCAGCATCATGATAAGTTTTTGAATTTGCTACTTCTATCAGCTTGGCCTCAGTACTACATCCACTTCAACTGGTTGATCTTCTTCATTTTTGGAGTTTTTAGCTTGCTCAGTTGGCACAGATCCTGCAACCACTATAGAGGTGATGGCTTGTTTTTAGCCACTTGAGGTAGTGATGTGTACAGGAGGTAGAGTGATAGTTGGTAGAGAAGGTAGAGGTGCATTGACTTTGGCTTTGCCCTTGCCTTGAACATGAGAGGTTGTAGGTTTTGAGATTTTTGGTTGACCACCCTCAGTTATGATTATGCCTTTCTCCTTAGGCTTCTCTCCCTTAGACTGCTGCTCCCCCTTAGGCTTTGATGTCCTTAAGTTCCTCTTCTCTCCCTTAGGCTTGTTGTCAAGCACAGAGGCTTTGGTAGAGACCCTTGGGTTGGAAGAGGTGGGATTAACAGATTCATCAGGTAGAGGGAGCCCCATATGCTTCATCATAGCAGACAGCATCAATTGTTGATGCAGAAGAACGTCAGCTGTTGTGGTGGCTTGAGTGTTCAACTGCTCAGTGAGAGTTGTTACTATGTCTGTAAGATGAGCATTTGACTGCTTGAGTGAGCTCACTTCTTTCTCCAGAGTATCCACCTTGGTGAATAACTCAATAGATTTAAAGCCAGACAATGATTGTCCCTTGAGCCTCACTACCTCAAACCTGGTCATATTATGCACAGGGACCTCAGTCACCAGTTTATCTCCATATTGATTTACAAACATGGTCCTCAATATGGCATTGGCATCAGTTGTCTGACCAGAGAGATTCTGAACTTGAGTTGCTAGATTGCTGACAGTTCCATGAAGCAAAGCCAAGCCATTATCCATCTTGATGCAGGTAGATTTGCAGTCTTGTATGGTTTTGAGGATAGGATCTAAAGTTGGAAACTTGGCAGTAAATTCTCTCTTGATTTCTTCCACTGTCTTGGCTGTTTCATCACACACCTTGTTGACATCTGTCTTAACACCCTTGCCAAGATAGTGTGCAGCCTTGAGGAATCCCTTGTAAGAATCATTCATGGCTTCAAACACTTCACCAGGAGTCAGAGATTTAGAATTTGAACCCAGTGAAGTGAGGTATTTCTCTCTTAGATATTGAAGGGCTTCATTGAGAGTAATATCATATTTCCCTTGCAGCCAGGCATCTACATTCCCATCTCTCTCAGCCTCATCTGCTATTTTCTCTTTTTGCATCTCTACATCATCCCTGTGACACAGCAGAATGGCTTCATAGTCTGGGTTTGACATATTGGATTTGACAAGGTTTTGAGCTATCTTTACAAACTCAGGAATCTGATCCACAACTAAGCTTTGAAGTGCTTCAACCGTCAATTGTGGTGGAGCAGACCCTGATCCTGAAGCACTGTCATGTTGCACAGGCTTCAGCCATTGATTTATGAAGTCAGAGCTAGAGCTAGGCAAGCTAGACTCCTCAGTTACAGATGCAACTTCTGCAACCGGATGGATTAACTCTACTACTGTTGTCTCCACAGGTGTGGGATGAGTTACAACAGTAGTTGACACAGGCACAGAGTCTCTAGTGAAAACTAGTAAATCCTCTGTGTTTGTGATGGTGTCATTAGGATATGCCCCAGCTTGCATTCCCTCACCATCTAAGTGTGGTTCCTGGGTGGTGAACAAAGTGTCATGCACTAAGTCACTTGAGTCCATTGGATCACCAAGAGAAGAGAATTCTTGGTGATCAATGCCTTGCTCCTCAATTACTTGAGTTGTAGGCTCCAAAGAAATATCATTGTAAGATTCTGAAAGAAGAGTGTCTTGTAGATCGGATTTTGGCAACTCCCCCTGAGAAATAGAGGGAGTTTCAAGTGTGATGTGCTCTCCACTCAGTGTTGTTCCAGCCTTATCACTCCAGGTGCTGACTCATTACAAGATAGTACATTGGGGAGGATGCTTGATTCTATAGATGCACCCTGTTGAGAGGGTACATCTAGTGAGCTGTTTGCCCCTGATTTTACAACTTCAGCAATTTGTGTGACTGAAGAGGTGGTTTTAGCTTTCTTCTTCTTTGGCCTTAGTAAGGGTGACTCAGGTTCCTCACTTTCTAAACCTAATTCTACAGCCAATGCTGCTTCAGTTAAGATATTCAATGGTTCAGAAACAATCTGTTTTCTCTTCTTGTTCTCCTTTTTACTAACACCACCCTGTTGAGAGGATGATGCAGGTGGCTCTGTGTTTGGTACAGTGTTTGGTTGTGGGGGTTGGTTAGCAGGCCCTGGGTTAGCATTTTGTTCTACTTGCTTGGGCTGTGCTAACTCAGACTTAGAGGCAAATGTTGGCATGTTGTGGGGGTAAGACTCAAATAACCTCTGCATATGAGGGGTTATTACAAGCCTAACATCCACATCATTCCTAGTCTCCAAGTTACCAAAAATGAGTTTGGTCATGGATTTCGGATAGCCTATTCTATTTCTATTTATCCCAGGCAATTCAACCAGTTTATTATCTACAAAATTAAGAGCAGATTGAATAAAACGAGGGAAGAAAATTTCAGTACCTCTCTTGGTTGAGTTCTTACCAAGTCTCCCATATAGCTCCTGCATAATTAGATTACCCACATTGATTTTCCTATCATAATCCAGGGTGTATGCAATTTGCTGTGCAGGTGCACTGATTTGATCAAAACTCGACTTCCTAGCAGTGAAGACCTGTAGCAGTGTGGCGAACACAAAACTCCATTCATTTCTGAGACACTTCCGATTCATTTTTCCAATCTTGATTGTATCAGCATATCTGATAAAGTCGAAGAATGTAATCAAATAATCATCAGATACCAGAGGGTGATACAGCTCTTGATGAAGTCCTAGTGCTTGATTTATATCCTCTGTAGTGATAGTAACCTCTTTCTCTTGTATTTTGCAGTAGATGATATTAGAGGTTACTGCATTTTCGAGAGCAATAACTTCCACAGTGGCTGTCCTCCAAAACTGTTCTAGGAGATCTAGGTACAGAGTTGGGTTGGCTGAGAGTGCATCCTTGATGTATGACTCAGACATCCAGCAAACGAAGAACTTGAAGTTAGCATTGGGTGCTTCCACATCACTAGCAATAGCAATGAAGTTGGTGTGGGTAGGAATTGTGAGTTGGGTATTTGCCATTGTTACACAGAGAGACGAGAGAAGAGAATGAAGGTTGAAGAAGAAATTTAGCATTTGAAGTTAGGGTTTTCAGAGGTTTTGGAACTTTAGATGCTTGAGAAATCGAATGAAATGAAATGAATAGATGTAAAACTGTATAAGTATGAAGTACTTGAATTGTCGATTAGATATATGTTTCGTATCGACAAGTCAGTCATTCGAGAAGTAGAAATCAACTATTCGATAAGTCAAGAGAGGCTAAATCGATATCTCAAGCAGTTTGTAACTCACAGCTGGCTATTATCTAACTTAGAAATAATTCCAAATTAAATAAAATATGTTTTTATGAGTGATTTAAAATTCTGAATAAAAATCCAAAATTGGTTAAGATTCAGCGAAAATTCAGCCTTTTCAAATGATTCGACAACTCAAATGTTCTATTCGAGAACTCAGTCATTAGAGAACTCAAATGTCCTATTCGAGAAGTCAAGTAAGTCTCTGTTTGATTTCTCCAAAATGCACTATTCGAGAACTCAAGAGTGTTCCAAATAGACTTGTTAGAGAAGTCGACCATAGACATGAAAGTCATTAGAGAAGTCTGACTTATCGAGCTACACTTTCCACTCATAAAAGTTAAATTTTCACTATCTTTTCAAAATTCACCAGAATTATTCGATGAAGAATATTCTAACAAATTAAATAGTGATAATCTTAAAATTTCATAGAAATTTCAAGCTAATTCGAATATGATTTTCAACATATGCAACAGATTTGAAATATATATAAATCATATTTAAGCCAACACTTACTTCAAAAATATTGAGAATTTTGATAAAGTAAGTGTTTACTGCTGCAACAATCTAGTTGATATTTTCACCTAGCCAGATTCTGAAGAATTCAGCATTCCAATCTCACTAACCAACCTTGTGAAGGTGGCTTCATCCAATGGCTTAGTGAATATATCAGCTAACTGTTTATCTGTAGGGACATAATGCAACTCAATGGTTCCATTAGTTACATACTCCCTAATGAAATGATATCTGATGTCAATGTGCTTTGTCATAGAATGATTGATAGGATTGGAAACTATAGAGATTGTACTTGTGTTGTCACACATGATTGGAATTCTTTCCAACACAAGTCCATAATCTCTAAGCTGATTTCTAATCCAAAGCACTTGAGCACAGCAACTTCCAGCAGCTATGTATTCAGCCTCAGCTGTGGAAGTTGACACAGATTGTTGTTTCTTGCTGTACCAAGAGACTAACCTTTGTCCAAGAAACTGGCAGCTACCTGAGGTGCTTTTCCTATCCACTCTGCATCTAGCATAGTCAGCATCAGAATAACCAACCAGATTGAACCCTGTGTCCTTAGGATACCATAAATCCAAGTTTGGAGTGCCCTTCAGATATCTAAAGATCCTTTTTATAGCAATCAAATGTGACTCTTTTGGATTTGATTGAAACCTTGCACACAGACATGTAGCAAACATGATGCCTGGCTAACTTGCAGTGAGATAGAGTAGAGAACCGACCATGCCTCTGTAGACTGAGATATCTACTTTCTTGCCTTTGACATCTTCATCCAATTTGGTGGCAGTGGCCATGGGTGTCTTTGCAGGTTAGCAGTCTTCTAAGTCAAACTTCTTTAACAAATCCTTGATGTACTTGGTTTGACTGATGAAGATACCATCCTTCCTCTGACTAACTTGCAATCCAAGAAAGAATGTAAACTCTCCCATCATACTCATCTCATATCTTCTTTTCATGAGCTTAGAGAATTTTTCACACAGCTTCTCATTTGTAGAGCCAAATATGATATCATCCACATAGATCTGAACTAGGATAATATCATTACCATGCTTCTTGTAAAATAGTGTCTTGTCCAATGTGCCTCTAGTGAATTGATTTTCAAGAAGAAATTGTGATAAAGTGTCATACCATGCCCTTGGAGCCTGCTTAAGTCCTTACAATGCCTTAACAATCTGTAGACAAATTCTGGGAAATGTGGATCCTCAAAGCCAGGTGGTTGTTGCACATAAACTTCTTCTTCCAACTCCCCATTCAGAAATGCACTCTTGACATCCATTTGATAGACTTTAAAGTTTGAATGAGCAGCAAATGCCAAGAAGATTCTGATGGCTTCCAATCTAGCAACAGGAGCAAATGTCTCATCATAGTCAATGCCTTCCTGTTGAGAGTATCCTTTTACAACCAACCTTGCTTTGTTTCTAACTTTTACACCATCTTCATCCATCTTATTCTTCAGAATCCATTTTGTTCCAACAATGGTTCTGTTCTTTGGCGCAGGCACAAGTTCCCATACTTTGTTTCTTTCAAATTGATTCAGCTCCTCTAGCATAGTAATAATCCAATCTGGATCCAACAGTGCATCATCAAGTTTCTTAGGCTCAATCTGAGATAGAAAGCAACCATAGAGGCACTAATTTTGAGTTGCTCTCATAGTTCTCACTCCTGCATTTGGATCTCCAATAATTTGCTCTGCAGTGTATGACCTATCCCATTTCCTTGAGTGCTCAGTTTGATTTCTCAACCTTGATGTTGCTTCATCATCTAAGTCATGATCATTTTCATTTACTCCCCCTGTGAAGTTGCTACTATTCACAGGTGTGTCTTGGATGCTAGTCTCTTCTTTGTTGATTGGATCAGATTCTTCTCTTGCTTCATCATTCACTTGAGTTTGTTGAACTAGAGTTTCAACTTCAGTTTCAAATATCTTCATCAGAATCATCTAGATTTTCAAACTTTAATGGATCTCTATCTGCATTATTGGCTTCTTCTAATCCAGGTAGTTTGCTGTCATCAAATGTCACATCTGTGCTTTCCATAACTTTCTTTTGACTGATGACATAAACTTTGTATGCAATTCTCTCCATTGAATAGCCAAGAAAAATTCCTTCAAATGCCTTTACATCAAACTCCCTAACATATTCTGAATTGTCTTTCAACATAAAACATTTGCTTCCAAAATTATGAACATACTTTAGAGTAGGATTATTTCCAGTCATCAAATTGTAAGGTGTCTTTCCAGTGTTTTTGTTGATGAGGGTTCTGTTCTGGATATAGCATGCAGTGCTCACAGCCTCAGCCCAAAAACATGTAGGCATCTTTGCATCAAGCAACATTGTTCGAGCAGCCTCAATTAGAGTTCTATTATTTCTCTCAACTACTCCATTTTGTTGTGGAGTCCTTGGAGCTGAGAATTGTTGAGAAATGTCATTCTCTTTACAAAATACTTCAAGTAAGGCATTTTTGAACTCTGTTCCATTATCACTTCTCAATGCAATCACACTTGCATTGTTGGCTTTTGCTTCCTTATCAACTTTCTTTATGTGCTCAATGATTACTTGTGGAGCCTCATCCTTTTATGCTAGGAATTCCACCTATGTATACCTTGTGTAGTCATCAACCATCACTAGGGCATACTTCTTTCTTGAGAGTGACATAATATTGACAGGCCCAAACAAATCCATATGAATTAATTGCAGGGGCTTGGTGATTGATGTCACTGTCTTTGACTTGTGGCTTGATCTTTTCATCTTTCCTTTTTGGAAAGCCTCACACACTCTTTCTTGATAGAATTCAAGTGTGGGCATGCCTCTCACTAACTCTCTTTTGACTAGAGAATTAATGGCCTTGAAGTTCAGGTGTGATAACTTCTTGTGCCATAGCCAACAATCTTCATTTGATGCTTTTGAGTAGAAGCAACAAACTTTGTCCTTGTTTGCAGAGTCCATATTGGCTACAAACAGGCTTCCTTTTCTTACTCCAGATAGAGCAAAATCACCAGTCTTCTTGTGGGTGATCAAACATTCATCTTTGTCAAAATTTACCTTGAATCCTCTATCAATAAACTGACCAACACTTAGCAGATTATGCTTGAGACCCTTGACTAATGCTACATCTTCAATGATGATATTACCAACTTTTAACTTGCCATATCCCAATGTGTTACCCATGCTGTTATCTCTAAAAGCAACCATTGGGCCAGCCTTCTCCTCATATTGTCATAGTAGGGCCATATCACCAGTCATGTGATTTGAGCATCCACTGTCCAAAATCCACATGACCTCCTTTTCACTTTCTTTGCCCTGCAAGCACAAAGGTATTACTTTTTCTTAGGTACCCAAACAAGTTTGGGTCCACTTGGTTTAGAAACAGATTTATCAAAAACAGCATGCTTATCAACTTTCTTAAGACTAGTCTTCTTGTTACTGTTAGAAGTCTTTGAATCCGAATTCTTAGACTTAGGTGACAGAGGTACCTTCCTAACTCTAGGAGGACTTGAAGACTCTGGCCTTGTGTAGTGTGTGTGAATGTTGTGACTGATGCAACCATCCATGAATTCTCTTCTTAAATTAAAACAGCTTGTCATAACATTCATGTTGCATGGCATACAGTCAAGTTTATCACAGAAAGGTGAGTCTCTATGTCTTAAAGGCACAGAGCAATCATAGAAAGGCTTAGCTACACTACCAGTTGGTTTCTTGCATGCATGAGTTAAGTGATTAGTGCTAACACAGTTTTGACAAACTTTTCTAGGGGCATTTGGCACATAAGCATAATTATTATTCTTGTTTATCCCTAGCTTGCCATTCCTGTTTTGTTTCTTATTAGCCACTTTTTCTCAGGTTCATTTTTCCCAGCTGAAACAAACTTCTCAGGTCTAGGTCTACCTCCTACTGGTTTCTTGGCTTTTGCCTTGACACTCTCACTCTAAGAGGATGCTGGTTGTTCACTAGACTGTGCCTCATCCTCATCATTCAACATTTTCTTAATGAGTAAGGCATCCTCATTAATTTCAAATGTTGATTCTTTAAAATTGGAGACTCAGTCTTTTTCAAAATGTGAGGCACTTCATCCTGAACAACTATGTCATCTGCAATGACAGCATAGCCTTTCCTCTGTTTAAGACTACCATAGTCAAGTCCAATGGCAGCCTTGGGTTTAGCTTGGTTTTTCTCATGGTAGGACTGCAATAGACTGGAGGAGTTCTTAAAGGTTTTCAGTTTGAATTCATTTTCAGCTAGTTCATCCCTAAGAGCCTTCTCAATCTGACTAGCACATAGAACCTTATTCTGCAGATATTCAACTTCTTTCTTAAGATTATCTACTTGTATAGCAGTTAGCTCAAGTTCCTCATTCTTCTTGTTTAACAATTCATTCTTAGCAGACAGTTTGGCAATCTCTTCATTAACAGCAGTCATACTAGTATGAATATTAAACATTTCAATAGATAGTTGTTCAACCATGCATTTATACTCAGAAACAGACATATCTATGGTAGTGACAGATGGTACCTGAGAGTCAGATAGAGATTGTTCATCCTTGGAATCAGCCATCAAGGCATAGTTGCAGAATTCTTGCTCATCTCCATCACTATCAGAGTCATCCCAACACTTCCCTTCAGCTATGTAGGCCTTGCCTTGTGTTTGCCTTTTCAGAAGGGCCTCATACTTAGTTTCAAGCTCTAGAAACTCCTTATCCTTCTTTTTAAGCTTCTTGCATTCACTGGCAAAATGCCCTAGGTCATTGCATCTATAACACCTTACAGATGACCTATCCACATGGATGGTTTTGAATTTATTCTTGTTTGCTTTCATAGGTGCCTTGCTCTTGTTGAATGAATGGTTTTGGGGTCTAGGTTTTAAGGGTTGTTTCCTCTTGAATCTGATGTTTGGAAACTTTCTGGCCATGAAAGCATATGAAGTGTTTTCCATGCCATCTAGCTCTTCAAGAGTATAAAACTCTTCTTCATTCTCCTCAATAGGTTCAGTCACTTTACCTTCATTTTCTTCATCATCTACTGTGACGCCCCCAAATCCGAGGTCAGAGATTCAGGTCATCACGTCACCATCCAACCATATCATACCTGTATTAACTATACAACTCAACAATACATCCATCCAGACCTCAATCTTACACACAAACAAGTTAGAGCCTCAGAAACGATAATCAAAAGTAACACTAAATATTACAATTCATCTGTGCAATCCAGAGTCTTACGCAATTCCACTTATACAACTACACTTGAAGACAAGTCTTACTATTACAGTTGAAAACCTATCAGACTTACTCTGCAGTATTTATCAGGAACTAAATCATCTCCGGGGTAAATCCTCTACTCCTCTTCTGCTGGCGCGGAGTTAACCGACCAAATTCTTCTCTTTCTGAAAAGTTTTTATAAAGCAAGAATGAGCTACATAACGCTCAGCAAGTTCACCATTTTGAAAAATAATGATGTGGTTCATTTCGAAAACATTCCCAACTATATGAGTATATATCTCAGATTTCAAAACATAATTGGACAATGTATATGTCCGAGTTTGAGTAAAACATCTATACTCACTAAGGAGCTTTAAGAATAACATATGAACCCTTTATAAGGTTCCCATTTCAATATATCTCAAGTTTGAAAATATATACATATGAGTATATCATTTTCGGCAAAACACTCTACGATTAACATTCTGTAAAGGGAATACATCATTGCAAACCTCTTTCCTTCCATTAGCTTAGAAGGTTTCTCATAAAAAAACATTTCATTCTTTGAAACAATTGCAAGAGTGCACTAACACGTGCCAATCTTTATAGAAAATCTTGCAGTTCTAGATACTGCACGATGTCAATATTTTTCTTATCAAAAACCACACTATCGGCAACTTGGCACTTAGACCCAAGAAGCAGTGTTTGAGTATTTTTCCAAAGTGGAGGATGGGACTGGAAGAAAACATAAAAACCTGACAGGGATTGACGATGATCAGTCGCCACATCCAAGTCCAATAATCCGCGGGTCTTCTCTACCGGTAGAAGGATAGAAACTACATCTGTAACTATCCTCGGGTGAAAACTACATTCGTAATCACCCTCGATGAAAACTACATCCGTAATCATCCTTCGGCAACACCTGGGCCGGAATAATAATTGATGGACCGCCTGGCTCACGGCCGCTTACACATCCCGGGAATCGTTCGTCAACGATTCCCACACCTGCCAGAGTCCCTTTTTCTTTTTCTTTTAAAAACTTGATTTTGATTGAAAACTGAGTAATTGAGGTCCGACATCAGTCGACCGATGATTCTTGAAATCATACAAGAAGCAAACCTGACCGGGGGTTTTCGAAAATGTTTTGAGTTCGAAAGAGTTCGAGTTTGAAAGTGCTAAAGGTATCTTGGATTAGCCTTGTCTTTAAAATAATGAACAATAATTAATAAATGATATTTTAAGATTTAATATTAATAATTAATAAAATAATTATTTAATTAAATAAGCTTTTAATCCAAGATAGGTATTTTGAGTATTTACGGAGATATAAAAATAATTACTTGAGTATACGATACTCCCCGAATGACCCTTCGGGTTTTCGCAATTTAATTACGATATAATAATATACCGCTCCCCGGTCAATAGTATATACGGACCGCTACGACCTCTACTGCTAGAGTTGTTGTCCGAAGAAAATATTTCATTCTAAGTTCAAGGGGTGCAAACATATATGTACTTATACATCTCAATTTCATCAATACTTCGATAAGCATAAACATTTGATATGATTGAAACTACAAACACAACAGTGAAAGTCCTTGTATATGTAAGTTTTGAAAAGTAAACTTGCCTTGGTGAGGTTGGGGTGGTCGAGCTTGCGGAGTGGAACGATCTATACATAATCAATAGCCGATCGTTAGTACCTTAACAATATCTCTTTTAATTGCGAGGTTTTAGGGGGGTACAAAATTAACTTAATGACTTCGTCTTATGACCCTCTAGCCCCACTATAGGTTCATGTCATCACTCGATTACGCTCGTCACTTATTCGACTTAATTTGGTTACCATATCCAAATCATATCCATTACCCCTAAAATTACACTCCACTTACGACTTTTTCCCTTGCGCGAATTTTACTCTAACATTTTTATAAAATTGAAAAATACATATTTTAATCCAATTCTTTTTGGGTAGCCTTCCCCACTGTATTTACTAGCTTCTATAATTTTTCCATGATCCTACATAAATGTTTCGGGGTTTATACAAGGTTCACAAGGGGACCATTTAGTGCAGTCCGGATTCCAGAAACACATTTCACTTCTCAGGCCATAACTCAAAATATATACATCACCTAGTCGTGAACCTTACATTTCTGGAAACTACATTCAAATACCTTTCCAAAAATATATATTAGGACTTCAGGGGACAAGATTTAGGGGTTAAAAACCCTCCTACAAGACAGTTCAAGTTCCTGGAAAAATCTCAGCATGCTTATATCACTTAATCATCCAAGAATCTTATATCCACATCACAACCATCATCTAACCCACCAAGATCATACTTTATAACATACATGGAGTTACATACACTAACCACAAGCATAAAAATCACAACCACAACACTTAAACTCAAGATCTACATCATCCATCACTTATATGTCCAAGATTCACACAAATAATCATGGATCTAACATTAAACATCACAAATACTACATGGCCAAGAGGGGTTAGGGTTTTTATACCTTCTTGAGTATCTAGGAGCCTTGGGTATGCCTTACAAGTCTTAAGAATACCTTGGATGAGCTCCTACACTCCTTATAATCCAAGATCTAAAAGAAAACTCAACATTGTTACTATTCATCAAAACTTTAACAATTAATAACTTGAAAACCAATGGATGAAAAGGGTTGGAATTCATAGTATACCTTCCTTATGTGATGTAGAGTGCCTAGGAATTTTGCCTTGAATTAAGAGTGAAGAGAAATGGAAGAAAGAAAATTTTCTTCCTCCTTTTTCTTGTTTGGCCGAGAGCTTTAATGGCAAAGGGGAGAGGAGAGAGTTTTTGTGTTTGCTTTTTGTGTTGGTTGATTAAAGTAAGATGTGTTGGTTGATAGATATTAGGTATATGTATATGTATCACATGTTGCAAGCCTAGGCCTAGACCACCATACCCTCTTGTCTCCTTGGAAAAGGTACCAACTAATTACTATTCCTCTTGTCAACTTTGTATTACTAGTTTGCTTTCCTAACTACTTAGTTGCATGGGACTTGCATGCAATATCACTCCTTGTATCATTATTCTTCCACCAATGCTTGTCACTTAATCTTTAATTCGTATCGTATCTTAATTAATTTCTCGTAATAATATTTGTCGCGCAGAGACTTCCCTTGTAATTCCTTAAGTACTTAATTGTGTAAATTCCTCGAATATCCATAATTCCTCGTCATAATTCCTAATAAATCTTTTAATACTCCAATAACTCTCAAGTCCCAAGTTTTATAAATCTTACTAACAATAAGATTCTTGCCTTCAACAATCTTCCCTTTATCTTTCATAGTGAATGTAACAACATAGTTTCTCAGACAATCAATTCCATTAAGCAACAGGGATGACTAAAAAGGTTCCAAATTGACAATGTCATATGATATTATATAAAAGAAAATATTACAAAAATTAGGGTTCTTACAGCCTCCCCTCCTTAAAAGGATTCCGTCCCGGAATCTGGTTGAAAACAGTTGGGGGTGCTTTTCACGCATCGTGCTCTCTAGTTCCCATGTTGATTCTTCGACATTCTGGTTCCTCCACAAAACTCTCAATAGTTTGACAACCTTGTTCCTCAGCACCTGTTCTTTTCCATCCATGATTCCTACGGGTTGCTCCACATAGGTTAAGTCTGGCTGCAGATCCACTTGATCATATTCTATCACGTGTCGGAAGTCGGTATGGTAGGGTCGTAGCATGGACACATGGAACACATTATGTACTTGCTGCAAGCTTGGGGGTAAAGCCAAGGCATAGGCTAACTTTCCAACACGTCTCAAAATCTCAAAAGGTCCAATAAATCTCGGGCTTAGCTTCCCCTTCTTACCAAATCTCATCAATCCCTTCCACGGTGATACCTTTAACATCACCAACTCTCCTACCTCATATTCTTTGTCCTTGCGGGTCTGGTCCGCATACTTCTTCTGTCTGTCTTGGGCCGCTACCAGCCGTCCTCTTATGAGCTCGATAGTTTCTCTTGTCTGTTGGACCAGTTCAGGCCCTAAAATCTTCCGCTCTCCAACTTCTTCCCAACACAAGGGAGACCGACATCTTCGTCCGTATAAAGCTTCATATGGGGGCATCCCTATACTCGCATGGTAACTATTGTTGTAGGAAAATTTGATCAACGGCAAGTGGTCATCCCAACTTCCCTTAAAATCGATGGCACATACTCTCAACATGTCCTCTATGGTCTGGATGTTTCTCTCGCTCTGTCCGTCTGATTGGGGGTGGTATGCAGTACTCATGTTTAACTTGGTCCCCACACAATCCTGAAAACTCCTCCAGAACCTGGGGTTGAACCTTGGGTCTCTATCAGATACAATGCTCACAGGAACCCCATGCCTTACCACGATCTCCTTAGATATCTCATAAAATTTGACCATTCGAAAGAATGGATTTCGTAAAAAAACTAATGACTTTTACATACACTCGTCTGTACCGTAAAGACGTAATATCAATTCGAAATCTTCATTTAATAATTCGTACATATCGTGATTGCAAAAATTCCTCATCCACCCATAAAATTACTATTCATCCAGGTTTCGAATATTCACGAAAATTAGGGTTAATGCAGTCTCCTCTCCTTAAAAGGATTCTATCTTAAGAACCTAAGGAAAATAATTGTGGATACAATTCCAACTTTACCCTTTCCAACTCTCAGGTTGACACTTCAACCCTTTTGTTCTCTCACCTTGGTCTCACCAACGCTTTAATGTTGTTTCTCAACGCATGCTCTCCTCGACCTGTATTCCTTATCGGTTGTTCTATGAATGAAAATTTCTATCCCACTACTTATACGTTCCTCTTCTACATTGTTCATAGTATCCGTGTTGAGTCCTTGTATCGTTGGCCCGTGAATACTTTGTGGTCGCGTTTTATAATCTGAGACAACGTCAATACGCATGGTATTCCTCACATTCCTTGGCTTGATCAGCACGCATGTGTTGCCTCCCGTCAGCCGTTACCACTTGCTATGGATACTGTATAGTCTTCGGTATATGTCGAACCAGTTCAGCTACTATATCCCTCGTTTATTGTCTTCTTCGTAGCGCAAGAAAAGCGAAACTTCTTCTTTCACAATACGCTTTACAAGAGACGTCCTTGCGTTCGCAGGGTGATGATCGTGATAACAACATTCATTTCATGGATAAGTTCTTATTCTCGATTTCCCCGTGAAATCTAAGGCACGACACTAAATACAGGTTCGATCGTCTGGATAATTCTTCTTCCATGTCCGTCAGCCACAGGTCAAATTAGTACATACGCTCAATCTCTTTGTTAAATATACCTGAAAGCACCTTCAATATTCGAAGTTTAACCTTAATTCTTTATCTGACGTAATCGCTACAGAAGTTTTATATTGCACCATCATCTCTTCCGTATATAATTCGATAATCTTCTAAATGGAAAGTCTCTCGTAGGTAAATCACTTGGTCCAACAATTATAACTCAACTAGGGCCATCTCTTGGCTCGGTCTTCGGCGACCTACTTATGAAATTCATTATAATTTTGTCCACGTTCAAGATTTTCTACAGGCGGAATTAATCCGCTAGATCTCTATCATTCTGCTTTTGACATGTCACGTTTGTACTTAATAGTTTGCCAATACCATTCTTCATATCCGTTTGCCAAACATTCTCTCAATTCTCTATACATCTTTGTCCTTCCCCATAATTTATTTATTTTCCTCTAACATTATTCTTTATTGTATATACTCTATTTTCTTGGTCAATACTGACTGAATTCCAATTTCGAATAATCCCTTCTATAGGTATCGGCCACCACACTGGCCTTTTCTGGGAAATAACAAATTGCTCCATTATACTCCCTGCTCCCTTTCGTCACCTTCTCTTTCTTATGTTTAGTCCTAATATCAAGATATACTTATGGCACTTGTGGAAAACTTTCACACTTTTCTCATAAAGTTAACGTCTCAGTTTTATGCGTGAACGCCATCATGACTAATCCCAGACTCACGGTTAGTATATCCTATCCCGTAACCTTTATGTTGTTTAGAAGTATAGGCTATCATCCCCTTTCTATTGCATCGGCATACCTCTTAAACTCTTGAAAGATGCATCATCGTGACTCTCAAAGTCCTCTTCACATTATAAAGTATAGCTAACAACGAGGTTGTTACTAATCTCTCATATCATTCTTAAAACTTTATTCATTAATCCACAAAGGCTTCTGACTCATTAGTCCACTCAAATGATACTACCATAATTTTATAACGTTTATATTAGTGTGAAATGGCAACTTTGGCACAGTACAGAGGTCGATCTTGAGTTGGTGAAACCCGCTTTTCAACCTTATCCTTAAAAAACAACTACGCGTTTTAACTGGTCAACAATTCCTACATCTCCGGTTAAGGGTATCAATTCTCGATGGTATATGTAAGATGTCATACGCTCGTCCTCTTTCACAACTGGCGCCAATCAGCCTGAGGCCTGTATGCTGCTGCGATTCCCAATAAACTTGATTAGGTGGTAATCTCGAAGGATCATTGGGATATATCCATGCATCCGTTTGCTATTAGGGGCCTTTTAAACTTTATGTCTCTCTATGTGCATAAATCCCTTTAAGCTAAGTAAAGCTTCACATTCTTGCCACGATATTTCTTCCCTTCTTGTCCATCTCACTTCCATGTTAGTTTCCTCTAAGGATATGTCTTACATCGCAATCGATTTGAATTTCTTGGATCAGGAAAAGGCTTGGTAACTCCAGAATTCATTACTATAACATCCTGACAACGGTTGGTAGGAGCGTACTCCCAACTACCTCATCATTTCTTATAACCTTCCTCACACTAATATTAAAGGTCCTTGTGGTATGCCCCGACATGTTATTCCTACTTTAAATAATTACTCGGCATAACGCTCTGGCTGCACAATTACAACATTTGGTTTTTTTTGATCTCATATTGGTGTTACGGTTCATAATTGTACCTCCCGTTCACCTTAGAGTAATCACTTTGAAAGGAATGGTTTCAAAATAACAAGGTCCAATAGATAATTTCAATAAGAATTCCACATTGGATGTTCCAAGAATGTTGATGGTTCCAAATACTAGGAGTCTCGATTTTTGGAGATGTAAGGATGGACAGAAAGAGTACAACAAGGTTTATTCCTTCATGTCCTGATAATTCTGTAATATGATATCATGGAGAATGTTGTACGAGGGCAATGATTGTTGGATACAAAAGTCAGAAAGACGGTCTTTATACAATTCTTACATCGGGTGGATACTTTTCCTCCTGAATAATAAGAGGAAATCTAAAGTTGCATTGATGAAGGTCAGCCATTAGAAAGCAATTCTACTCCATGACAATTAAAGAATGAAGTAGTTTGTCATTCAAGTAATCAATGGTTTCAAATGAATTCTCATTGTATGAATGAAAGAATGAAATATTCAAGTGATATAAGGTCTGATACGAAGACGGGTAGAATTCAAGTTGAGTGGGCGACCTCACTAGGTCTCAATCAAGTTATTCGTCAAAACTTTCATCATCATACTTTACCACATGCAAAATGCATTGCGGAATGAATTAAATTGGGAGTTGGACCAGTGAAACAATAACTAGTCCTTTTCAAGAAACACTAGCAACTAGCTAGACAAAATTTGCTAGTTCACCTGTTTGAGGCATCACCACTAGCTAGGACAATTAGCTAGGTGTTCTTCACAACATTACAATTTTGACTAGTTAGAACAATCAACTAGTCATTCATATTGACATACCGACTAGCCAGTTTCAATTGGATAGAACGGAATTTTCAACATCATAGCCACTGAAGAAACTTTAGGCTACTCGGACAACGAATGGAAATAAGAAGTTATTAAGTTTGAAAAAGAAAACTATAAAATCTGAAGAAAATGTTCTAGGTATCGGAACAATCGATAACCTCTCATCAAATATTACTTATCAGTGAAACGGTCCACCCAAGGGTGCCTCCGTACACATGCTTTATCAGATCCGACAATAGAATTAAATCCGGAATACCAATATCAAAATGATATCCTTACTATGATTTCAATGTACGATGTACAATCTCATCTTGAATAGAAGAAAAGAATTCATGAAGGATGTCTGGACATTAGATCATCCATGTCCTCAGTAATTTGTTAAATATTTATGAGCTCAACTAAAGAGTGCAAGTATGAAAGAAGCAATCAAATACCAATATTCGTTAAGTAATATTCATCGATTAATTAAGGAAATATTTGTTGAACCTTCCTTGGATAATTGAAAAAAGTGTAAATAGGCCTGAGCCGAACAAGATCATCATAAATTTTTGAATAGAATGTTCATGGATCGAATAAAATTACTTCGGATAAGTCCTGCTTTAGGGAAAGTATCTCACTGGTTGTTATTCCACAAGTTTGAAGTATAAAGCTAGAAGGGTTACCTGATATAAACTAATCGAGGTAACATGGTTAGTGAACAGTTTAAAATGAAGTAGTGCACCAGCCGGTAGTTACCAAAATAAGTTAATAATCATTCATGCATCTCATTAACACCATTATGAGGGTAACTCCACCTCTTCGTCTTCGTAATATAAGACACCAACTAGTGCGTCTCTCAATCATCATCTTAAAGTCATTTATCGAGTTGGGGTTTCACAAATATATATGTCATTTCCGTGCTTTATGTTGAAGACCAAGCTTCACATCATTCCGAGGACACCTGCTAAGTCCATAGGGTCCTACTTCATGCCTTTCGACATGAATCACAAGTGGCCAGTTCCCCCTAGGAACAGATCAAAGAGATCTCTCAGGGATCTCAGTGCAGTCCATAGGTTCGGTGGCGGGTGTGTGTATGTGAACATATACCAAAAATATTGAGGTCTACAATACATATATACGTAGTCCCTGATAACATCTCTATCAAAGGATCCCACTCTAGACCCGCTGGTCTTTTCTTTTGGTAGACTCTGAGATCACTGTATCGCTCGTTGCAACCATATTCAACTTCTCTTGAGTCACTTTGTTAATTCTACTTGTTTGTTCTTTAAGTTGAACTACCATGCTCTAGCGTCCGAATCATGCGTGGAATTATCTAGCACGCTCGTCTTATAATAACATTCTCGTATAACACATGTAAAATTCGTCATCAAGGGTAATGAAATCCACAACGACATAGTGACCAACTTTCAGGTAAACCCGTTACTTATCGAAAATCGGATCTTACAGCCAAAGTAAAAGACTTTCATTATTCCAAGTACTAAGTACTCTTAATTATGTAGGGAAGTCTAAACTTCTTGATTCTTAAAATGCCGCCTCCTAAACTGTGGAGGACTATGGGCCACAAAATTTATGCCAGCCTAGTCATCCGATCATATTGGCAATATCGCCTCTACCTCAGCTGCTATCATTACCTATGATAGGTCATGTACGACTCTCAAACCTCTATTCATCATTCTGAAGGTCTCTAAGGATTCTATCGACCCTAGTACAATACCTCCAGTAAACACTCCAGTCCATTCTACTCACCGGTACCTCTTCCGGTAGTCCAATATTAAGTTTACTACGATCTCTTATGTCATTCTCCTACTTAGACTTAACTCTCAACACTCTCGTTTCTGAGTACTGTAACTTATCGCTCTGATACCATTTCTGTGACGCCCCCAAATCCGAGGTCAGAGATTCAGGTCGTCACGTCACCATCCAACCATATCATACCTGTATTAACTTTACAACTCAACAATACATCCATCCAGACCTCAATCTTACACACAAACAAGTTAGAGCCTCAGAAACGATAATCAAAAGTAACACTAAATATTACAATTCATCTGTACAATCCAGAGTCTTACGCAATTCCACTTATACAACTACACTTGAAGACAAGTCTTACTATTACAGTTGAAAACCTATCAGACTTACTCTGCAGTATTTATCAGGAACTAAATCATCTCCGGGGTAAATCCTCTACTCCTCTTCTGCTGGCGCGGAGTTAACCGACCAAATTCTTCTCTTTCTGAAAAGTTTTTATAAAGCAAGAATGAGCTACATAACGCTCAACAAGTTCACCATTTTGAAAAATAATGATGTGGTTCATTTCGAAAACATTCCCAACTATATGGGTATATATCTCAGATTTCAAAACATAATTGGACAATGTATATGTCCGAGTTTGAGTAAAACATCTACACTCACTAAGGAGCTTTAAGAATAACATATGAACCCTTTATAAGGTTCCCATTTCAATATATCTCAAGTTTGAAAATATATACATATGAGTATATCATTTTCGGGAAAACACTCTACGATTAACATTCTGTACAGGGAATACATCATTGCAAACCTCTTTCCTTCCATTAGCTTAGAAGGTTTCTCATACAAAAACATTTCATTCTTTGAAACAATTGCAAGAGTGCACTAACACGTGCCAATCTTTATAGAAAATCTTGCAGTTCTAGATACTGCACGATGTCAATATTTTTCTTATCAAAAACCACACTATCGGCAACTTGGCACTTAGGCCCAAGAAGCAGTGTTTGAGTATTTTTCCAAAGTGGAGGATGGGACTGCAAGAAAACATAAAAACCTGACAGGGATTGACGATGATCAGTCGCCACATCCAAGTCCAATAATCCGCGGGTCTTCTCTACCGGTAGAAGGATAGAAACTACATCCGTAACTATCCTCGGGTGAAAACTACATCCGTAATCACCCTCGATGAAAACTACATCCGTAATCATCCTTCGGCAACACCTGGGCCGGAATAATAATTGATGGACCGCCTGGCTCACGGCCGCTTACACATCCCGGGAATCGTTCGTCAACGATTCCCACACCTGCTAGAGTCCCTTTTTCTTTTTCTTTTAAAAACTTGATTTTGATTGAAAACTGAGTAATTGAGGTCCGGCATCAGTCGACCGATGATTCTTGAAATCATACAAGAAGCAAACCTAACCGGGGGTTTTCGAAAATGTTTTGAGTTCGAAAGAGTTCGAGTTTGAAAGTGCTAAAGGTATCTTGGATTAGCTTTGTCTTTAAAATAATGAACAATAATTAATAAATGATATTTTAAGATTTAATATTAATAATTAATAAAATAATTATTTAATTAAATAAGCTTTTAATCCTAGATAGGTATTTTGAGTATTTACGAAGATATAAAAATAATTACTTGAGTATACGATACTCCCCGAATGACCCTTCGGGTTTTCGCAATTTAATTACGATATAATAATATACCGCTCCCCGGTCAATAGTATATACGGACCGCTACGACCTCTACTGCTAGAGTCGTTGTCCGAAGAAAACATTTCATTCTAAGTTCAAGGGATGCAAACATATATGTACTTATACATCTCAATTTCATCAATACTTCGATAAGCATAAACATTTGATATGATTGAAACTACAAACACAACAGTGAAAGTCCTTGTATATGTAAGTTTTGAAAAGTAAACTTGCCTTGGTGAGGTTGGGGTGGTCGAGCTTGCGGAGTGGAACGATCTATACATAATCAATAGCCGATCGTTAGTACCTTAACAATATCTCTTTTAATTGCGAGGTTTTAGGGGGGTACAAATTTAACTTAATGACTTCGTCTTATGACCCTCTAGCCCCACTATAGGTTCATGTCATCACTCGATTACGCTCGTCACTTATTCGACTTAATTTGGTTACCATATCCAAATCATATCCATTACCCATAAAATTACACTCCACTTACGACTTTTTCCCTTGCACGAATTTTACTCTAACATTTTTATAAAATTGAAAAATACATATTTTAATCAAATTCTTTTTGGGTAGCCTTCCCCACTGCATTTACTAGCTTCTCTAATTTTTCCATGATCCTACATAAATTTTTCGGGGTTTATACAAGGTTCACAAGGGGACCATTTAGTGCAGTCCGGATTCCAGAAACACATTTCACTTCTCAGGCCATAACTCAAAATCTATACATCACCTAGTCATGAACCTTACATTTCTGGAAACTAAATTCCAATACCTTTCCAACAATATATATTAGGACTTCAGGGGACAAGATTTAAGGGTTCAAAACCCTCCTACAAGACAGTTCAAGTTCCTGGAAAAATCTCAGCATGCTTATATCACTTAATCATCAAAGAATCTTATATCCACATCACAACCATCATCTAACCCACCAAGATCATACTTTATAACATACATGGAGTTACATACACTAACCACAAGCATAAAAATCACAACCACAACACTTAAACTCAAGATCTACATCATCCATCACTTATATGTCCAAGATTCACACAAATAATCATGGATCTAACATTAAACATCACAAATACTACATGGCCAAGAGGGGTTAGGGTTTTTATACCTTCTTGAGTATCTAGGAGCCTTGGGTATGCCTTACAAGTCTTAAGAACACCTTGGATGAGCTCCTACACTCCTTATAATCCAAGATCTAAAAGAAAACTCAACATTGTTACTATTCATCAAAACTTTAACAATTAATAACTTGAAAACCAATGGATGAAAAGGGTTGGAATTCATAGTATACCTTCCTTATGTGATGTAGAGTGCCTAGGAATTTTGCCTTGAATTAAGAGTGAAGAGAAATGGAAGAAAGAAAATTTTCTTCCTCCTTTTTCTTGTTTGGCCGAGAGCTTTAATGGCAAAGGGGAGAGGAGAGAGTTTTTGTGTTTGCTTTTTGTGTTGGTTGATTAAAGTAAGATGTGTTGGTTGATAGATATTAGGTATATGTATATGTATCACATGTTGCAAGCCTAGGCCTAGACCACCATACCCTCTTGTCTCCTTGGAAAAGGTACCAACTAATTACTATTCCTCTTGTCAACTTTGTATTACTAGTTTGCTTTCCTAACTACTTAGTTGCATGGGACTTGCATGCAATATCACTCCTTGTATCATTATTCTTCCACCAATGCTTGTCACTTAATCTTTAATTCGTATCGTATCTTAATTAATTTCTCGTAATAATATTTGTCGCGCAGAGACTTCCCTTGTAATTCCTTAAGTACTTAATTGTGTAAATTCCTCGAATATCCATAATTCCTCGTCATAATTCCTAATAAATCTTTTAATACTCCAATAACTTTCAAGTCCCAAGTTTTATAAATCTTACTAACAATAAGATTCTTGCCTTCAACAATCTTCCCTTTATCTTTCATAGTGAATGTAACAACATAGTTTCTCAGACCATCAATTCCATTAAGCAACAGGGATGACTAAAAAGGTTCCAAATTGACAATGTCATATGATATTATATAAAAGAAAATATTACAAAAATTAGGGTTCTTACATCTACTATCTCTTCTATCCTCAGCTGACTTGTAGATGCTTCTATGTCTTGGACAGATTTGCTGACAATCAAGGCACATGATGTGTTTATCATTCTGCCTTGGTTGGATTGGATAGCCCTCTTCTGAAGCAACTCAAGCTCATGAGCCTTTAAAACCCCATAGAGCACATCATATGTGACTTTGTTCAAATCTCTTTCTCTTAGAGAAATGACCCTTTACTCTAGATGGTTCGGTGAAGACAATAGAAACTTCATGTTCAACTCCTTGGTGCTGTAAACCTTCCCATTCATCTGTAGCTCAGTCACTAGCTTGTGAAACCTTTCAAACATGTCAGTAATTCTTTCCTTAGTCTGAGCCATGAAAGCTTCATACTGTGTGACCAGTATCTGTTTCTTGTTTTCTCTAACCTCCTCTGTTCCTTCACATAACACCTCAATATGATCCCACATCTCCTTTGCTGTTTTGCAAGAGGCTATGTTAACAAACATTGACAGTTCCATAGAATCTATGAATAATAACATGAGATGACTGTCGAGAGCAACCATCTCCTTTTCTGTCTCTATCCATTTGGATGGTTCTTTAGCCACATAGGATCTTGGAATGGTTACAGTTCCAACAGTCTTTTCAAGAATCTCCTGTTGTGGAACAAAGGGACCATTCTCGAGTATCTCATGATATAGAGGGTTGGCAGCTTTGATGAACAACATCATTTTAATCTTCCAGAGGTTGTAATTCTCTTTGTCGAACTTAGGGACCTTCACTGTTCCTGTAGTCTTTGGTGTATTCATGATCTTTTTCTGTTTTTAAGTAAACAGCCTGCTCTGATACCACTTGTTGAGTATTGAATATACCAAAGAGAATATGGGGGGTGAATGGATTCTCGACTTTTCTTTTGAATTTGCTTAGTCGTGTATGTGTTTTTGTGCTCAAACAAATATGAGTGCGGAAATATAAGACACAACAACACAATACTCACTTTAATCTAATGTTTTATTAGATCAAAATGTTGCTACAACCTGAGAACACAATTTCATATTCTCAGCTTCTTTCTCAGAGAGATATTACTTGTAAAAACTATATCACTCTATTTGATAATTGCTAAAGAAGTAGGGTTGTTCACTTATATCATGTGAACAACTTGCTTACAACAAATAAGGTAGCAGACAAATTTTCTTTCTAATGTGTCTATCCTATTTGAGTAAACATCCAAACTGCTACAGATTTGACTTCTTAGAACTCTGTTCAGATCCACTTCTTTAGCTCTTTGTCTCTTGTACTATCTCTCCAAGCTTCTTTGTAGGCTTTCCAACGTGCTTTACAATATGTGGTCCATAAATCGTCTTGGCTTGTTGTAGGTTTCTAACTTTTCTTCAGTATTTTGTCTCCAAGATTGTAGTCGAGAAGTAACTCTGTTGGTGATTCGAGAACTAGAATTGGATTAATCGATAACTCTGAGTTCTCGAATACTGTTGAACTGACATATCGAATCACTTCTCGAATAAGTCTTTTCTCCAGGAATCCTTGAGATATCGAATAGAGCATTTTACTTATCGAATCCCTGAGATATCGAATAGCTTCCTGAGTCATTGAGATATCGAATGGAACATTGACTTGTTGACTCCTAGATAACTCGAATAATACTTTGACTTGTTGACTTCTTGAGTTCTCGAATGGAGTAGTCGACATGTCGAATCTCTGAGATATCGAACAGTACTGTCAGAGATATCGAACAGTGTCTCTTGAGATATCGAATCCCTGACTTCTCGAAAGCTAGACTTCTCGAATATGACAACATACTTCTCGAATTGGTACTTAGGCAAATTTTCATTCTCCAAATTCCAACTGTGTTTATTTTGAAAGACTTGGTCTTCAAGCTTGAGGCATGATCCTTGGAACTTCTTTCAAGCATTATTCTCTGACTTTAATTACAGTTATACAGATAGAATTTGATGCCTGTTATAAGTACTACAACAATTAGAAACTCTACAACTAGAGGTTTCCTCAGTTAAGAGGTCATGTAGGTAATGCAAAGCATTACAGACAATTAGGCTTGTTATTAAATGTATACAGGCATGCCTCTCTGACTAACAAAAATAAAATAAAAATATTATAATATTAATAATTAACTGATTACCTTTTCAGCTAAAACGTATCATTTTTCCATCTTTTCTAATTAAATTCCCTTTTTTTTCTAGAAATATCATGGCCAACATTAATTTCTCATTTTATAAAAACAATACGAGCAATTTTATTTAGTAAAATAATATAATTAAATTATAATTACTATGAACTAATCAATTACCTTTTTCACCAAAAATATGTCACCTTTTTAATTTTCACATTATATTTTCTGTTTTCTCTAACTAAAATCTCTCCTTTTTTTTATCACGAAATCTCTCTTTTTCCAATTATATCACGGGTGATTTTATTTAATAAAATAAAATAATATTATAATACTAATAACTAACTGATGACCTTTTTCAGCTAAACATATCATTTTTTCTATATTTTCTAACTAAAATCCCTCTTTTTCTAGAAATATCACGGACAACATTAATTTCTCATTTTCTAAAAACAATACGAGCAGTTTTAAATAATAAAATAACATAATTAAATTATAAATGCTATAAACTAATTTATTACCCTTTTCACCTAAAACATGTTATCTTTTTAATTTTCTCTAACTAAAATCTCTTTTTTTTTTTCAAATTATATCACGGCCATTCTATTTAATAAAATAAAATAATAATTTTATAATTACTAATAATTAACCGATTACCTTTTTCAACTAAAACCTATCATGTTTTCTGTATTATCTAACTAAAATCCCTCCTTTTCTAGAAATATCACGGATAACATTTATGTAATTATTATCAAATCATCTCATTTAAAAATTTAAGTCTCCAAAATTCATGTTTTTTAAAAAATAATTCAAATTAATGAAAAACATTCATATAATATTAAAAAAATCCGTGCATCGCACGGATTTTAAGCTCAAGTATAGTTCCATAACTTATTTTGAATTTTTTTAAAATAAATATTTAAACATTAAATTTTTATTCAGAAGAAAAAAAAATAAAAATAGATTATGGAACTATACTTTATAAGATGTAAGAACCCAGATTTTTGGGTAGAATTAAAACTTTTTATTATGTATTGATGTAAGAATGAATAGGGGTTACAACTAGAATGTAATACTGGTTTTAATGAATGAATAATGAAAGGATATATATTCCAAGGTTATATGGCCTGAAGGATGCTATTGGGTGATAACTAAGGTTAGAATAATCTATCTCCTAGAAAGTTAAGATAAGATTCCCTAGAGAGAAATAGATACCCTCATGTCATCCAAATCAATATCTATTATAAGCCCAGCGGTTCCGTAAAAAGGTTAAGGAACACTCGAGGGTGAACCAGGTTCATTTTCCCAACTATAGGAATTAAATAAAAATAAGTGATGAATAGTGATTTTGTAAGTTGGAAAACTTTTCACGCCACCCTATGTACGGGACGTGTTATGGATGTTTCGAAGTCATATTAGTAATACGCGGAGGAAATAAGTGAATGCAGAAACGATCGGAATTCAGAAATTCCAAATTCTTTTTCGGTACAATATTTGACCGAATCGTAAAGAGCCTATCAATACGATCAAGACAAGAGTATTATAATGTTAAGGATTCAAGGATTTTATTTATTAAGTATGATTTGAGGATTTAGAATGAAAACCTTTGAGTTAGAATAACAAGTGTTCTAGAAATCGCTAGAACTTTATAACAAGATTAAGCGATCAAGCAAACGCGAAAGAAATTACGGATTAAATACGTAACGAGAAAAAAAAAAAACCCTACTTGATCAGCTGGGGTTATATATAAGAATATTTGGTGGAAATGAAATGAAGAAAAGAAATGAAAAAGGAAGTAATGAGGTGGATGGACAAGAAGAAAACAACAAGGCTTCACATCATCAATTTTTCTAACACACCATAAACCTTTGACACTTGTATTAAGAGGAGTATTAGCAGCTATACCCACTTATACATATCACAAATATCATTTGACAACTAGCCAAGCAAGAGGAAAAGAGAGAAAAAGAAGCAAATACCACCTCTCCCCCATTTTTCCAGCAGTTGCATTTTCCAGGGCAGGGGTCTTTGCCATTTTTTTTCACCTAGATCTACTCATCTAAAAATCATGAAAAAATTCATGGAGCTTCTACACATCAAGGTGAAGTTGGGGATTTAATTTCATAATTTTTGAAGATCGTTTGGATGGGTAAATAAATTCGAGAAGTTCACTGTTTTTCCCCCAAAACCAAGGCACTTCGAATTTTGGAGTTTTAAGATTTCAAAATCCACCTTCCAACCATTGTTTGATCTCCAAATTTTTATGGTGAGTCCTATATTTCATAAAAATGATCTCCTAGAAATCTTAGCTTCAAACTCCATGTTTTCCATTTTCAAATAAATCCTCAAAGATGAGGGTGAATAGTGTTTTCAAGAAACTAACTTTGATTTCTTGGTTTCTTTGGATGATTTAAGCTTTGTTAAAGCCATACAAGGACTATATAAGGGTTATTATAGCTTGTACACTCTCCAAGGAAGGTATAATTCTTAAGAACCCAAGATCTTACTTTGAGTTTTATATATGTTCTTGATGGTTTTAGATTAGTTAAGATTATGGTGTTGTTATATGCATAAAAGCATGATTATGTAGTTAGTAGTGATGATTTAAGAGTTTTGATGATTATGATGGTTAATTGAAACCTTCTTGGACTGGTTAAGATGAAAACCATGTATAGTATGCCCGGTGTGGCTTGGATTGATTGTTATGAATTTTAGAACGTTCGATTTATAGCCGTCGTAATGCCGAATTTTCGTTAGACTATTAAACACCGAGCATCACAGTAGCTATAACTCACTGTACAGCTTCATTTTCTGCCATGATAGGATAGATTATGTTTCAAGCTTCGTTTTGATATAAAGATCGCATGAAACGGACTTACGGTTTAGGATTTATGACCAAATTACTAAAAGTAGTTCGAATCCGTAAACGAAAGTTCGTAACTGTAATTGAACCCTCGTAAACTATGTAACGTCATGGCGAATCTTGGTAAATAAATACTAGAGGTAAAAAGGAAGGCGTGAAAGAAAACCGTATGTCAAAAAGATCATTTTTCGATTTATTAAAAATGTTCGAGTCGAGGTTAAACGCGAACGAACCCCTAAAAGACGACTCTTTTATAACTTCGGTAAAACACTTAGAAAACGGACGATAAAACTCGGAGTATAGTATTGGCTCGTAACGATCGACTTTAGAACTCATATGACTTAAGTATGTCCCAAGTATAAGTACAATGACATGTCGTATTAACGAACGGATGTCGGGTTGGATCAGTGATAAAAGTAATCCACAAAAAGGGGTATAACGAGATAACTCAAGAACGTGTTTCGAATTAAGTATAACTTACCTTTTAATATGTTAAGTGATTAATCCCGAATGCCTTGGCTATTTATAGATCACCAAGCTGAACCGGGACCCGCTACCACTACCCCTTACCGTACTCGACTACCAGGCAAGTTTCAATTCCCTTCTTTTAGGCTGTTGTTGTGATTGAATAAATATATATATATATGCTGATATACATATGCCATTGCATGCATGCCTACTTTCAAGTTGAAGTGATATACTTGTTCCCTGAATGTTATTGTTGGCTTATAAGCTAGATAGTTATATATCAGTTATAAGCCGATTATTGTAAGACCCTCATAGAAGGGCGTATACATCTTATTAATCAAAAATAGACCGGGAGTCAATATTCCTTGATATATCGAGATTACCTCGGAGGAAAATATTTAAGTAAATATTTTCTATTATTTGGGCGACGAATATTATTTGAATATTCGTTCGAGACTAATTATTTTAACGATCCTTACTTCAAATAATTATTTGAATTTAACTATTCAACGAATAATACTTCTCAATATTCATTCAGAGTCGAATTGATTATCAACTATTATTTCGAATATTCTTCTAAAGATGAGACTGTTAGATGAATATTATTTGGATATTCTTTTAGATTATTATTTTATTAAATAAATATTACTTTCGAATATTCATTTAAGATATTAAATACTTGATGAATATTATTTTAATATTCATCTGAAGCTTGATTTAATTATCGAATATTATCTCGAATATTCCTTAAGGCTTGGATTACTAAATGAATATTACTTGATATTCATTTAAGATATTATTCATTCAATGAATATTACTTTTGAATATTCATTTAAATTTCCTAATTAATTATGATTATTACCTTAAATAATCTTTTCAGGTCTTATTAATTAATGAATATTGTTTTGAATATTCATTTAAATATTTATTTATTCAATAAATATTCCCCTGATATCTCTTCAGGGATTATTTTGAGAAATACTCTGATTAAAGATATTCTTTCATATTCCCAAATATTCTGTAAAATATTTTAATTCAATAAATATTCTCTGAATATTTATTCCATACTTAGAATAACCTCGATAAGGTTTATCTTCTTCGATTATTACAGAAAATATTTCAAAGTCATATTATTATTAATCTTATATCAAGAAAGGTTCCCAGACATCATTCATCTTTGAGTCTATCTTCTTAATAATAAGGGAACCTTACTTGGAAAAATGTTATTTATCTTGTCGACTTCCCGGTCATAAAGTATTCCCTTCACTCGCAACTCGGGTGTTGTTGACTTATTAAGTCGTTGCTTACCTTCTCATCTTTCGAGGGGTAAGATTACTGGAACAAGTTGATATCCGTTACCAAGTAATAGCTTGGGAGTTATTGGTAAATTTTCCTTTCCAACTAGATACGACTACTTTGTGGAGTCTTATCAACAAGTATTATACTTGGGGAAAGGGGGACGAACGTTACATTCAGAATCATGAATTCTATTTGAACTAGGAGTCGTGTAAGAGGCCGAGTAGCGCCGGTCCATCCCCTTTGGCCCAACCGTTGGCCGGGGAGAGCTAGTAAGGCGGTACACAAGTAAAGCCGTCAGTTCTTCCTTCTACCGGTAGTAAATCTAAATTGAGCTGTACGATCTCGACTGATCATCAAGATTGGAACAGCGGGCGCGGTGAATACTCCATCATTGGTTCATCATCCAAATTTATTTATTTCCTGCAACATGATTACTGTTGGCAGAGTTGGAAAAGGGTCATAACTGGAATTGCAACCTTTTCTTGCAAGTTCCTCTTCTTAATAACAATAAGAATATCTCGCTTACTTTGATGTAGCAGATATTTCTACAAACAAATACTTTAAGTTACCTTGTAACTTCATCGTTCATATTATACTGGCATCATTTCCGTAAAGGCATGGCATATGGTTTGAAAGATACTTTTGAACTGTTATACATTATCGTTCAGTTATATATTATTGTTGGTGGGCTATTGCTCACCCTTGCTTTATTATTATATCACAACAACAGCTAGACCAGATGACTCGCACAAGGCGCACTCGACGCGGGCGAGGACGATGAGACTGCCAGAGCTGAAGAAGAAGCTATTGGTAGGGTATATTTATTCTTTCAGTACCAAGAATATGGTCTAGTATGCCTTATGTAAATGGATGGCAAAGAGTATGTATTTATATTGAAATTCTTTTGGATTGTAAGAACTCATAATGTGATTAATAAAAATTTGAGTGTTACTCTGATTTGATCTCTGGGACTATAATGGGTGTGTTTTATATTATTGTGTTGGGTTATAGAGACGTAATTTATTTTATGTTAAGGAAAGTTCAAGTGTTGTGGACAGAATTGGAAACCGTAACCACCGGATCCCGGACCCCGGATCTGGGGGTGTTACAGAAGTGGTATCAGAGCATACGTTATAAACCCCAGAGATGAGGCGACGTTAAAACAATAAATTCACTAAGATAATAAGAACTCTTGCCAAGTTCATAGTCGGACTACTTAATGTAGTGATGACCTATAAAACCCTTATGGGAACTATTAAGTATCATGATAGTAACTTAGCTCGATATCGCATCGACAAGTAAGGCAACAGACCTTGAGGCATACGAGTAGCAGCGCGATGATGATTTATTATATGCTGAAGATCAGCAGGTAAATTCCATAGAGTACCCTACTAGAGACCCGGAAGAGGTTCCAGCAGATAAGTAAAATCCTGTTAGGATGAGGAGCTTACCCATGGGTAATGAGGGTCGCAGCCAGAATGACTGTGATGATTAAGATATGGTGCTCAGAAAAGTGAGTATAAAGAACCGAGATATTATTAAGAGATCTGAAGATGCATGTTGAATTCATAGCCGGGCTACCAGATGTAGTACCAGCAAGAATGAAGGATTGGAAGAATTACTTGAGATCTTATACGGAAATAGATGAGAATCCTTAGAGATTTTCATCTTAACAAAGAAAGAGCTAGAGGGGTGTATGATTATTAAAGACATCAATTTAGGGCGAAGAGCAGAGTCCCTAGGAATAGTTGAGAAGGAGGCAGTAAGTGCCATATCATTTGATAAATGAATTAGTATGAATATGGTCAGTAATAATTCGCCATGAGAAGGCAGGTATCGTAGGTTGTAAATTATGGAACCAAATTGAGGTTAATAAGGTGGTTTTATTAAGGAAAATGTTCATTTTATGAATGAATCATTTAGAAAGTAAAGACATTGGGAAGTGATAGCATGATTGGGTAAAGTATATAAGGAAGTAGTAAGCAAGACAATGATCTCATAACCTACCGGAAGATAAGACCAGTGAGTCAAGATGAACTCGTAATGAGACTACTGCCAGAGACTGAGTATAGAGTTAATTCAACTCAGTTAAATGATGAACCAGAAACGTTAGATGCATGTGATTCAGAGGAATATTAAATTCCTTCTTCTCTTTGAATGGATTATAGTAGTTACCTTAAGTTTACTCCGACACGGAATTATAATAGATCAAGTAATACGATCAGCAGTTAAAGAGAAAAATGTGAGAAAATCTTCCTGGAGCTAAAAGGTGAAATTGGTAATGACCAAGAGCTGGCATTGCTTAATGGAAAAAGGAGACTTTGTGCTTCCAATGACGCTTCGCATAAAGGGTTAGGTAGACTAACATTTGGTAATATTGAATATCAGGGCGTATAGATATCAGGACGTTGTGACAAGTTTCAGTTTAAAACTGTTGATTCCATTCTAAGGGATGTATATAATTGGTTCCTCTCCAGGGGTTAAATTTCCAACCCGATGACGATTATTTCGTTAATTATGACTGCTTACGGTTCTACCTACTAGGAGGTTCATAGAACTATTCTTCAGGTTTCGGAACTGGTCTCCTTAGTGTTACCAGTCGATGGGTAGATTGATCAAAATTTCCCTGAGTCTGGAAAGGAATTCGGTGAATTTTGGCAAACCTTGTCTTTCTGATTATCAGAGAATGTCATGGAAGAGAGTAAAAATTGGAGCAAACCCTGTGATTTGGGTAAGGATGCTGTAAAATGGGTTAGTAAACGGACCCTGAGCATTACAATCGACGGTAGTGATAAAATGATGAAGTGAGATTGGACGAAAATAGGAAATGTAAGTAAGAAACTAGCCGGACTGAGAAATTCCAGGATTGACTTAAATGAAAAGGCTGTTGTGCCAGGAATGGTAAGCTTGTGTGGCACGCAGGATTGATAAGAATAGTTGAAAAGATAAAAGTGGAGGAAAGGTGACCGGAGACGGTGCCGAGTAGTCGATTAAGACTTATATGGAGTAAAGTTTTGGAAAGGTAGAAAGGTATCAAAGAAGAAGGCACTATGCCGGTAATTTCTAGAAAAGTAATGCTATTAGCCAACCCCTAAAATCATATATTTTTATTTTAGTGTGGCCAGATGAGGCCAAGTCACAACGGACTATAAAGTGACTAGACCAGCAATGAAAAGACAAAGCAGGGTTGCTTCTAAGTAAGCACCGACTGCAAGGGCTTCTGATATAAAGGAAATATTAATGAGATTGTAGGAGTCTTCTACTAAACCCTTTACAACCCATGTTTTGATGGGGAATTTACTAGACCTTTTTGGGATGGGGTAACCCGTACTAAAGTGACTCATGTGTATATGGTTGTCCAAGATTACGAGTAAAATGGAAGTATAATGACTTGAGATGTATGATGTTAGGGTGTCATGAATACCATGAATATATTATGACTAAGGAAAGTAAACAACGAAGGTTTATGAAGAGAGTATAGAAATGGTCAGAGATCGATCAGTATGCTGTAGAAATTTTGTCTAAGGCAAGTACCTTTGAGAAGAACGATGAGTACTAAAAGATTCACGTTGAACTCGACCAATATCTTCCAAAACATCCTTGCTACCATTACCAAGTTCTGTAAGAGAGCAGATAGGCATACATTGCCTTTTGGAAGGCCCAATAGGTTGATAACTATCTGAAAGAAGAGGGTGGCATTAAGTTACCAATCGATTATCAAATGAGAATGATTGAAAAGACACCCTTATTTGGGATACATGATCTGATTGCCAAATATAGGATGCAAGAATTCCTTGGCAGTTGAATTAAGGATAGGATATCCATAAATTAAGACAAACCCTTGGGAATGCACAAGGGATGGCATTAACCCTAATAACGACATTATGAATTCAGATGATATGGGTTGGACTTGCTAAGGCAACAATGACCGGTAAGGATCATTAAAAAGAGAGTTCTGGAAAGAACATAGACAGAATTATTAAAGTATTGATCAATGACGTTTTGATATACCCTGTACCCAGAAAATACAGGAGGAATGATGAGGATGACCTAAGAAACCTTACAAGGAAAAAAGGTAATATTCCGAACTTCAAAATGGAAGTTTGGTAAGGAATGTATGACATAGTAACAATAATGCCAGATGAGGCATATATGAAACCCTGAGGAAGTATGGATTGAACCTATAAAGGTTGGGATTATCCTAAGATAAGGAAAGAACTAAGAAAAGAAGTATCCTAAGTAGGATTGGGAATAAACGTGATAAAGTTCCCACGGGTAGGTGGAAGCAATGACTTATGGAAAAAGACTGATAGATATATTTTTCTCCTTCAGCAGAGCTTAAGGGAGAATGCTTTCACCCAACAGTGATGGGAATGGGGTAGAAAAGTTTGAGTTGGAATGTATCCAGAAAACATGGATTACAAGGAATTATTATTATCAGGAAAGGCCAATGAGGTGGCCGACAGTCTAAGCATAGAAGAATAATTACAATGTTCATACCGAAGAAACAAAATGATATTTGGACAGGACCTTGAAGGTCATATCGAAGTGGAGGAATTTACATTCCTTCTGATGAATGTGCAAGAATCGATGGTAATAATAGTTTAAGTAAAGATTCGATTCCTGATGGGTCTTAAGCATATTACGTACCTTAGAAGGTTCCGTTTTGAGGCAAACCAGGACCATGGTACAAAAATTGATGAAGTAAACCGTTAAGTTTCCAGTCTTTTATGGAAGATGCATAAGTGATAGTTTCATCAACCGGACCTAGCTGCGATGCTTGAAACTCTTCTGCAATTCTATCTGCTTCATGTTATATCTACATCAAGTTCAGGAAGTGTTCCTTATGGATAAGGAATAATGATTACTTTGTCTCCCTAAGGGATTTGAAACCCGTAGGGTTAACTATTAACGCACTACGTAAACAACAAGCGATGGTGATTCTTCTAAGAAAGGAGATGACAACGTAAAGATAAAGAAAGTGCTGCTATTGATAAGCTAAATGGCATGTTGATGAATGACAAGCAAGTTTGTGTTAGTGTACTTCTGCACAAACAAGATAGAGAATATGAGGTTGATAATTCGTGATGCTAAACGTATTCCCGTAGAAAGAATTAATGAGACTTGGAGGGAAGGGCGGTTGGGCCCGAGACTTATTGGGCCACCTGAGAGTTTAAAGTGTTCGGGCGGCGGTATTCGAGCCAGCCTTACCCCCAAAATTATAGCACGGTCATAACGGGTTTTCATGTGGCCAGGCTACGTCAGTAAAATGCAGATGTTCAACAGATGATAGGAGTACGAGCATGTAGATATACGACCTGGTCTGACTTACGAAAGACAACCTGTGGAAAACCACGGTTAGAAAAGAACAAGTGATGAGAAACACGGTTGGCAGAAGTAGATTATATGAATCTAAGTTAAAGGAATCGGGCCAGATTCATTTCGGAAAGTTTAAATTGAAATAACGTGATGATTATAGAATAATGTGACGGAATACCGATAAAGAGGTGCCAAGTGCAAAAGATGTCTCAATAAAGAGATGAAGGTGAAAGTAAATAACCGAAGTAAATAAGAATCAAATAATAAGAAGGATGTGATTGATAAAGAAAAGACTGGGAAAGCAACTATGGAATGAGAAGCAAGGAATGTTATGAATGGGTTTTCTAATGAATTCTCAGGATGACAACCGGATAGTGTCAATATTATAGTTATGAAAAAGCTAGTAACATGATATGGGATGTCAGTAATAATGATGTCAAGAGAGAAATCTAAGATTTAACCTGAAAGGTTGAAGGATTTCCCGAATGTGAGTATCGCTAAGATTGAACAAGAGTATTTGTCCATAGAATAATGGACAAAGCAGCAAGATATGTTGACACGTGAGATTGCGATCAAATAGTGTTGGATATAATTATGATTAATTTCTTCTTTGATAAACCTTTATAGTTCAGAGGTAAATTCTGAGTATGATATTCTACAATCATGAAAGCTTTCTATAATCCTTTAGAACTCTTTTCTCTTCTTCTCTCTTATTCATCTTCTTTATGAATTGAGAAGAACAACCCTTTTAGGAGGGGAGGTACTGCTACGTGACTATCTGTCTATGTGATAGAAGTCTAAGTGGAATGCCATGACTTGTTTAATTGCTTGTCAAGTACTAAAGGCTGGCCCCCTTCTGTACTAACTATGCAATATAACAAATGTTCAATTGATCATAGTGATCTCTCAATAAATCTTTCCACTTCTCTATATTGATCGAGATTGCGAAGATTAAAGCGATTAGGAATTGCAAAATTACGAGTGAGGTTATCTCCGGACTTCGTAGCGCGTTAGTGATACCGAAGTCACTGCACGTACCAATAAGGTTAATAGTATAAGAACGGACAAGAGCGTATACCGGATGATGTGTTGTGCGAAAGTATCAAAGAATTGGTAGAACGGATAAGGGTGTATTGTAACACCAGTATGAGATGCTTTAGAAAGATTGGAGTGTGTAAGGATCGACCAGAGAATTGGAAAGTGAAATAACCAACAAATACCCAATTGTCTTCTACCTGATTCCGGGACGGAATCCTTTTAAGGAGGGGAGACTGTAAGAACCCAGATTTTTGGGTAGAATTAAAACTTTTTATTATGTATTGATGTAAGAATGAATAGGGGTTACAACTAGAATGTAATACTGGTTTTAATGAATGAATAATGAAAGGATATATATTCCAAGGTTATATGGCCTGAAGGATGCTATTGGGTGATAACTAAGGTTAGAATAATCTATCTCCTAGAAAGTTAAGATAAGATTCCCTAGAGAGAAATAGATACCCTCATATCATCCAAATCAATATCTATTATAAGCCCAGCGGTTCCGTAAAAAGGTTAAGGAACACTCGAGGGTGAACCAGGTTCATTTTCCCAACTATAGGAATTAAATAAAAATAAGTGATGAATAGTGATTTTGTAAGTTGGAAAACTTTTCACGCCACCCTATGTACGGGACGTGTTATGGATGTTTCGAAGTCATATTAGTAATACGCGGAGGAAATAAGTGAATGCAGAAACGATCGGAATTTAGAAATTCCAAATTCTTTTTCGGTACAATATTTGACCGAATCGTAAAGAGCCTATCAATACGATCAAGACAAGAGTATTATAATGTTAAGGATTCAAGGATTTTATTTATTAAGTATGATTTGAGGATTTAGAATGAAAACCTTTGAGTTAGAATAACAAGTGTTCTAGAAATCGCTAGAACTTTATAACAAGATTAAGCGATCAAGCAAACGCGAAAGAAATTACGGATTAAATACGTAACGAGAAAAAAAAAACCCTACTTGATCAGCTGGGGTTATATATAAGAATATTTGGTGGAAATGAAATGAAGAAAAGAAATGAAAAAGGAAGTAATGAGGTGGATGGACAAGAAGAAAACAACAAGGCTTCACATCATCAATTTTTCTAACACACCATAAACCTTTGACACTTGTATTAAGAGGAGTATTAGCAGCTATACCCACTTATACATATCACAAATATCATTTGACAACTAGCCAAGCAAGAGGAAAAGAGAGAAAAAGAAGCAAATACCACCTCTCCCCCATTTTTCCAGCAGTTGCATTTTCCAGGGCAGGGGTCTTTGCCATTTTTTTTCACCTAGATCTACTCATCTAAAAATCATGAAAAAATTCATGGAGCTTCTACACATCAAGGTGAAGTTGGGGATTTAATTTCATAATTTTTGAAGATCGTTTGGATGGGTAAATAAATTCGAGAAGTTCACTGTTTTCCCCCAAAACCAAGGCACTTCGAATTTTGGAGTTTTAAGATTTCAAAATCCACCTTCCAACCATTGTTTGATCTCCAAATTTTTATGGTGAGTCCTATATTTCATAAAAATGATCTCCTAGAAATCTTAGTTTCAAACTCCATGTTTTCCATTTTCAAATAAATCCTCAAAGATGAGGGTGAATAGTGTTTTCAAGAAACTAACTTTGATTTCTTGGTTTCTTTGGATGATTTAAGCTTTGTTAAAGCCATACAAGGACTATATAAGGGTTATTATAGCTTGTACACTCTCCAAGGAAGGTATAATTCTTAAGAACCCAAGATCTTACTTTGAGTTTTATATATGTTCTTGATGGTTTTAGATTAGTTAAGATTATGGTGTTGTTATATGCATAAAAGCATGATTATGTAGTTAGTAGTGATGATTTAAGAGTTTTGATGATTATGATGGTTAATTGAAACCTTCTTGGACTGGTTAAGATGAAAACCATGTATAGTATGCCCGGTGTGGCTTGGATTGATTGTTATGAATTTTCGAACGTTCGATTTATAGCCGTCGTAATGCCGAATTTTCGTTAGACTATTAAACACCGAGCATCACAGTAGCTATAACTCACTGTACAGCTTCATTTTCTGCCATGATAGGATAGATTATGTTTCAAGCTTCGTTTTGATATAAAGATCGCATGAAACGGACTTACGGTTTAGGATTTATGACCAAATTACTAAAAGTAGTTCGAATCCGTAAACGAAAGTTCGTAACTGTAATTGAACCCTCGTAAACTATGTAACGTCATGGCGAATCTTGGTAAATAAATACTAGAGGTAAAAAGGAAGGCGTGAAAGAAAACCGTATGTCAAAAAGATCATTTTTCGATTTATTAAAAATGTTCGAGTCGAGGTTAAACGCGAACGAACCCCTAAAAGACGACTCTTTTATAACTTCGGTAAAACACTTAGAAAACGGACGATAAAACTCGGAGTATAGTATTGGCTCGTAACGATCGACTTTAGAACTCATATGACTTAAGTATGTCCCAAGTATAAGTACAATGACATGTCGTATTAACGAACGGATGTCGGGTTGGATCAGTGATAAAAGTAATCCACAAAAAGGGGTATAACGAGATAACTCAAGAACGTGTTTCGAATTAAGTATAACTTAACTTTTAATATGTTAAGTGATTAATCCCGAATGCCTTGGCTATTTATAGATCACCAAGCTGAACCGGGACCCGCTACCACTACCCCTTACCGTACTCGACTACCAGGCAAGTTTCAATTCCCTTCTTTTAGGCTGTTGTTGTGATTGAATAAATATATATATATATGCTGATATACATATGCCATTGCATGCATGCCTACTTTCAAGTTGAAGTGATATACTTGTTCCCTGAATGTTATTGTTGGCTTATAAGCTAGATAGTTATATATCAGTTATAAGCCGATTATTGTAAGACCCTCATAGAAGGGCGTATACATCTTATTAATCAAAAATAGACCGGGAGTCAATATTCCTTGATATATCGAGATTACCTCGGAGGAAAATATTTAAGTAAATATTTTCTATTATTTGGGCGACGAATATTATTTGAATATTCGTTCGAGACTAATTATTTTAACGATCCTTACTTCAAATAATTATTTGAATTTAACTATTCAACGAATAATACTTCTCAATATTCATTCAGAGTCGAATTGATTATCAACTATTATTTCGAATATTCTTCTAAAGATGAGACTGTTAGATGAATATTATTTGGATATTCTTTTAGATTATTATTTTATTAAATAAATATTACTTTCGAATATTCATTTAAGATATTAAATACTTGATGAATATTATTTTAATATTCATCTGAAGCTTGATTTAATTATCGAATATTATCTCGAATATTCCTTAAGGCTTGGATTACTAAATGAATATTACTTGATATTCATTTAAGATATTATTCATTCAATGAATATTACTTTTGAATATTCATTTAAATTTCCTAATTAATTATGATTATTACCTTAAATAATCTTTTCAGGTCTTATTAATTAATGAATATTGTTTTGAATATTCATTTAAATATTTATTTATTCAATAAATATTCCCCTGATATCTCTTCAGGGATTATTTTGAGAAATACTCTGATTAAAGATATTCTTTCATATTCCCAAATATTCTGTAAAATATTTTAATTCAATAAATATTCTCTGAATATTTATTCCATACTTAGAATAACCTCGATAAGGTTTATCTTCTTCGATTATTACAGAAAATATTTCAAAGTCATATTATTATTAATCTTATATCAAGAAAGGTTCCCAGACATCATTCATCTTTGAGTCTATCTTCTTAATAATAAGGGAACCTTACTTGGAAAAATGTTATTTATCTTGTCGACTTCCCGGTCATAAAGTATTCCCTTCACTCGCAACTCGGGTGCTGTTGACTTATTAAGTCGTTGCTTACCTTCTCATCTTTCGAGGGGTAAGATTACTGGAACAAGTTGATATCCGTTACCAAGTAATAGCTTGGGAGTTATTGGTAAATTTTCCTTTCCAACTAGATATGACTACTTTGTGGAGTCTTATCAACAAGTATTATACTTGGGGAAAGGGGGACGAACGTTACATTCAGAATCATGAATTCTATTTGAACTAGGAGTCGTGTAAGAGGCCGAGTAGCGCCGGTCCATCCCCTTTGGCCCAACCGTTGGCCGGGGAGAGCTAGTAAGGCGGTACACAAGTAAAGCCGTCAGTTCTTCCTTCTACCGGTAGTAAATCTAAATTGAGCTGTACGATCTCGACTGATCATCAAGATTGGAACAGCGGGCGCGGTGAATACTCCATCATTGGTTCATCATCCAAATTTATTTATTTCCTGCAACATGATTACTGTTGGCAGAGTTGGAAAAGGGTCATAACTGGAATTGCAACCTTTTCTTGCAAGTTCCTCTTCTTAATAACAATAAGAATATCTCGCTTACTTTGATGTAGCAGATATTTCTACAAACAAATACTTTAAGTTACCTTGTAACTTCATCGTTCATATTATACTGGCATCATTTCCGTAAAGGCATGGCATATGGTTTGAAAGATACTTTTGAACTGTTATACATTATCGTTCAGTTATATATTATTGTTGGTGGGCTATTGCTCACCCTTGCTTTATTATTATATCACAACAACAGCTAGACCAGATGACTCGCACAAGGCGCACTCGACGCGGGCGAGGACGATGAGACTGCCAGAGCTGAAGAAGAAGCTATTGGTAGGGTATATTTATTCTTTCAGTACCAAGAATATGGTCTAGTATGCCTTATGTAAATGGATGGCAAAGAGTATGTATTTATATTGAAATTCTTTTGGATTGTAAGAACTCATAATGTGATTAATAAAAATTTGAGTGTTACTCTGATTTCATCTCTGGGACTATAATGGGTGTGTTTTATATTATTGTGTTGGGTTATAGAGACGTAATTTATTTTATGTTAAGGAAAGTTCAAGTGTTGTGGACAGAATTGGAAACCGTAACCACCGGATCCCGGACCCCGGATCTGGGGGTGTTACATAAGAGCCTTAAAATGCTTACCGAGCCTTCTATCCTAAACGTAAACAATTCGTTGGGATAAAGGGAGTATATACCATGATAATGACCGTTAGATTTTTAGTAAAAAATCAGAATCGCTAGATCTAATGTTTAGATATATTGTATGATTAAATTAATTTAGTAAAATTTCAAGATTCGAATTTCGTCAGCGACATATTTATTTTTGAATTTTATAATATAAGTTTTAAATCATGCATATCATAATTAAATTTATATTAAATTGTTTAAATTAAGATTGAAATAAATGATTGAAAATAATGATTATATATAAATATAATTTTAACATAAAATAAAATTTATTACATATAAAAAAAATATGTGCATCGCATACTATTATATAAGAGCCGAAACATTAAAAGTTTGGTCGGTCGGTCGGTCGGTACAGTACATGTTGATTTTACTTATTTATCCTTACTCAATTACAGATCTACTAAATAATCAATTTTCTTTTTCAGGTTACACATATTATCTTTTCTATTTTTTAAGAACTAAATAATTTCCTTTTTCGGGTAAAATACAATATCTTTTTATATTTTATCTAACTAAAATTTCTCCTTATTAATCAATTTTCTTTTTCAGGTTAAACATATTACCTTTTCTATTTTTCAATAACTAAATAATTTCCATTTTCAGGTAAAATAAAATATCATTTACATTTTATCTAACTTAAATTTCTCCTTTTTAAAAACGCTACGAGCTATTTTGTTTAATAAAATAACAAAATTATATTATAATTACTATTAACTAATCAATTACTTTTTTCAGTCAAAGCATGTTACCATTTCTCTTTTCTCTAACTAAAATCTCTCTTTTTCCAATTATATCATGAACGGTTACCTTTTTCAGCCAAAACACGTTACCTTTTTCTTTTCTCTTACTAAAACCTCCTTTTTTCCAATTTTATCACGGGCATTTCTATTTAATAAAAATAAAATAATAATATTATAATACTAATAATTAACAGATTACTTTTTGAGCTAAAATATATCATCTTTTCTATTTTTTTAAATTAAATTCCCTTTTTTTTTCAAGAAATATAACGGGCAACATTAATTTCTCATTTTGTAAAAAATATGAACAATTTTATTTAGTAAAATAATATAATTAAATTATAATTACTATAAACTAATCAATTACCTTTTTTCACATAAATCATGTCATCTTCACGTTACCATTCTATTTTCTCTAACTAAAATCTCTTTTTTTCCAATTAAATCATGGCATGGCCTGTTCTATTTAATAAAATAAACTAATAATAATATTATAATATTATTAATTAACCGATTACATTTTTCAGCTAAAACGTATCTTATTTTCTATATTTTCTAACTAAAATCCCTCTTTTAATAGAAATATCACGGACAATATTAATTTCTCCTTTTCTAAAAACATTACGAGCAATTGTATTTAGTAAAATAACATAATTAAATTATATTTACTATAAAGTAATTAATTATCTTTTCCACCCAGAACTTATTACCTTTTTAATTTTCTCTAGCTAAATTCTCTATTTTTTCAATCATATCACGGGCATTCTATTTAATAAAATGAAGTAATAATTTTATAATTACTAATAATTAATCGATTACTCTTTTTAACTAAAACCTATCATCTTTTCTATATCTTCTAACTAAAATTTCTCCTTTTCTAGAATTATCACGGATAACATTTATATATTTTATCAAATCATCTCATATAAAAATGTAAACCTCCAAAATTCATGTTTTAAAAAAATTAATTTAAATTAATGAATTTTTTTATATAATATTAAAAAAATCCGTGCATCGCACGGGTTTTAGGCTGGTATTTTTAAAAAGGATATAATTAAAAAAGTTTTTATTAGAATTGAATTTTAAAAAGAAAATTATAATATGAAAATGATATAATTAAAAAAGGATACAATTGAATTTTATTTATTTTTTCATTAATATTAAAAAAAGTTCATATTTACTATTTGGGCTCTATCTTGAGATCTGGAAATCAGATTTGGATGATTTTACAGTCCACGCGAAGCTCACAAAATTATCTTCAATTTAATGATGATTTAAAAATTATTATCGAAATGAAAACACTTAGAATATCAAGAGAAAATAAAATTACGAATTTGTACATTAATCTTATTCAGTGTATAAAACCTACATTGATAATTCTATACAATGTAGAAAACCAAATTATATGATTTAAATTATTGACATACACTTTTTCGTAATTCAATATAAATACACTTTTTAGTTTACATGTTAAAAAATAAAATATTTTTTATGCTAGATCCATCGTTTTTCACCTATACATTTTAAAATCTTACGGTTCTTATTTATTTTGTCGTACGGAAGACAATCTACCGACTATCAAAGTTTTGGACAAAATCACTCTTACACTTATTATTAAAACTATATTTGGTTTTTAGTAGACAATTTTCAAATAATAAGAAGGATAATTTGATAATCAAAACGAAATTTAACTAGATTTCATAAATCGAATAGAATTTTTAACGTAAAAAATCGTCAATTTCTTCTCTATTTTGTTTCCGCGTAATTTTTAATTAGAAAATAATTGTTAAACCATCACTAAATTAAAAATTATTTTGTTAATTTCATGTGGGCTGTAAAATCGTCCAAATCAAATTTCAAGAATTCAAGATAGATCATAAATATTAAATTAAACGTGTAAATTCTTATATATATATATATATATATATATATATATATATATATATATATCAATTTTTTAACAACAATTTGATATGTAAAGTAATAACAAATAAATATTAAAAAAATTAATATAATTATTGATTTTAGAAAAGAAGCCGTGCATTGCATGGGTTATAAGCTAGTAAATTAATAATATATAACATTAATAATTAATCGGTTACCTTTTTCAGCTAAAATATATCATTTTTTCTATATTTTTTTAACTAAAATCTCTCTTTTAATAAAAAAAATTTCACAGACAATATTAATTTCTCCTTTTCTAAAAACATTACGAGCAATTGTATTTAATAAAATAACGTAATGAAATTATAATTACTATAAACTAATCAATTACCTTTTTCATCTAGAACATGTTACATTTTTCATTTTCTATAACTAAATCCTCTTATTTTCCAATCATATCACGGGTTTTCTATTTAATAAAATAAAATAACAATTTTATAATTACTAATAATTACCCGATTAACTTTTTCAACTAAACCTATCATCTTTTCTATGTTTTCTAACTAAAATCCATCCTTTTCCAGAAAAAGTTTGGTCGGTCGGTACGATACCTGTTGATTTTACTTATTTACCCTTACTCAATTACAACTAACTAATCAATTTCCTTTTTCAGGTTAATCATATTATTTTTTCTATTTTTCAATAACTAAATAATTTTCTTTTTCAGGTAAAATACAATATTTTTTATATTTTATCTAACTAAAATTTTTCTTTTGTTAATCAATTTCCTTTTTCAGGTTAAACATATTAGCTTTTCTATTTTTCAAAAACTAAATAATTTCCTTTTTCAGGTAAAATACAATATCTTTTACATTTCATCTAACTAAATTTTCTCCTTTTTTAAAAACACTACGAGCAGTTTTGTTTAATAAAATAAAATAATTATATTATAATTACTATTAACTAATCAATTACCTTTTTAGCCAAAACACGTTACCTTTTCTGTTTTCTCTAACTAAAATCTATTTTTTTCCAATTATATCATGGACGGTTACCTTTTTCAGCCAAAATACATTAACTTTTTTCTTTTCTCTTACTAAAACCTCTCTTTTTCCAATTATATCACTGGCGTTTCTATTTAATAAAATAAAATAACAATATTATAATACTAGTAATTAACCGATTACCTTTTTAGTTAAAACATATCATCTATCTGTTTTTTCTAATTAAACTCCCTTTTTTTTTCTAAAAATATCACGGGCAACAATAATTTCTCATTTTCTAAAAACACTATAAGCAATTTTATTTAGTAAAATAACATAACTAAATTACAATTACTATAAACTAATCAATTACCATCTTCACATAAATCATGTCACCTTTCTAATTTTCACGTTACCTTTCTATTTTCACTAACTAAAATCTCTTTTTTCCAATTATATCACGGGCATTTCTATTTAATACAATAAATTAATAATATTATAACATTAATAATTAATCGATTACCTTTTTCAGCTAAAACGTATCTTCTTTTCTATATTTTTTTTAACTAAAATCCCTCTTTTAATAGAAATATCACAGACAATACTAATTTCTCATTTTCTAAAAACATTACGAGCAATTGTATTTAAGAAAATGGTTAAATTTCAAAGTGCTCACTGAAATGGAGGGTTAGTATCAAATTGCCCACTCTAGTTATCGGCATCTCACGTATACCATTATAGTTGCAAGTAATGACAACAACGTTGTGTTCTAAAACTAAAAATAATCTTTTGTTAATTCTACATATTTTTCTTAAATGTTATAGCAACCAAATGAAAAATTGTTAAATTCTACTATTTCAGGTAATATATTTAGAATTTTTAAAAATCATTTACTATTTATTTTTAATTTTATAGTCATTTTCCTTGTTTTAATTAAAAATAAATAGTAAATAAACTTTTTAAATTCTAAATATGTTATCTAAAATACTAGAATTTAATAACTTTTCATGTGGTTGCGGTAACATTCAAAAAAAAGTGCTGAATCAACAAAAAATTACTTTTATTTTTCGAACACAACGTTGTTGTCATTATTTACAACTATAATGGTATACATGAGATGCCGATAACTAGAGTGAGCAATTTGATACTAGCCCTCTACTTTAGTGAGCACTTTGAGATTTAACCCTTTAAGAAAATAACGTAATTAAATTATAATTACTATAAACTACTCAATTACCTTTTTCACCTAGAACATGTTACCTTTTTAATTTTCTCTAACTAAATCCTCTCTTTTTCCAATCATATCACGGGCATTCTATTTAATAAAATAAAATAATAATTTTATAATTAATAACAGTTAGCCGATTACATTTTTCAACTAAAACCTATCATCTTTTCTATATTTTCTAAGTAAAATCCCTCCTTTTCTAGAAATATCACGGATAACATTTATATAATTATTATCAAATCATCTCATATAAAAATTTAAGCCTCCAAAATTCATGTTTTAAAAAAATTAATTTATATCAATGAAAACAATTCATATAATATTAAAAAAAATCCGTGCATAGCACGAGTTTTAAGCTACTCTATACTATATTATAAATAATGAAAAATTAAAAGTTTTGGTATGGGGTACTTACATTATTTAATTTTTTTATTTTATTTTCTTTAATTATTTTACTTAATTATTAAAAAACAAAACACAATCTTTTCTCAAAATATCACACACAGCTTTTCCCAGCACTTTCCATAAATAATAACTAACCAACTACCTTTTTCAGCTATTACATTTTTTAACTAAAATATATTCTTTCCAAAAACATGATTGTTCTAATTAATGAAATAACTAATATATTCTAATTACTCATAACTAACTGATTACCTTTTCTACCTAAAAGGTAATATTGTTTCTATATTTTCTAACTAAAATATCTCATTTTCTCCTAAATAATAACTAACCAATTATCTTTTTCAGCTATTACCTTTTCTACTTTTTCTAACTTTTTTTTTATAACTAAAATCTCTTTTTTCCAATAATATGATCGTTCTAATTAATGAAATAAACTAATAATATTATAATTACAAATAACTAACTATTTACCTTTTCCATCTAAAAGATTGTAACACCCCGATTTCCGAAGATATTAATTGTGATTATTTTATTGGGAATAAGATTTATTGAGGTTAAATTTTGAACCGTTTTGGAGGAAATAAAGAATTTAGAGACCAAGACGATAAATTGTGGATTTTGAGAAATAAATTCTTTTATTGGTTAAGAGTGGAAATATTATGTCAAATATTAATTATTTGACGTTGGATGATTTTTAGGATTTATTTTCGGAAAATTTGTAAGTGGACTCATAATTATTTAAAATACGAAATTTTTGGAGATTTGACGACTTTATTTTTATTAAGTTAAGTTGTATAATTATTTTGGAAATTTTGGGAGATAATTATTTTATTAAAACAATTGTGAGGAGAATAAAAAGGAGATAAATGAATAAATGGTGTTTTATTTGGACCCGAAATTAAGTGTTACGTAGTAGTTATAATATGAATTGGGCCAAGCCCATTTAGACACAGCACACGCTGAAAAAAAAAGAACGGGGAGAGAGAAAAGGGAATTGGGGGAAGAAAGAAAATTAGGGTTTGTAAATTGAATTTGGGGGTTTGAATGAAGAAGAAAAATTAAGGGAGAGAAGATGATGTGTATGTGGGTTGTGCAATTCGTGTGTGTATGTGTGATGTATTGTGTATGTGCGGCATGGGAGTATGTTCGATGTGTGGGCTGGGCAGGTGTGAGGCGTGGCCGGAAGACCACCACCGTGGCGGTGGTGGTGGGTTGCAGCGGTTAGAGGAGGAAGAAGAGAGGTTGTGTTGTGCGTGTGTAGTGTGTAGGTGCGTGTAGTGTATGATTTTGGTGTGTATGTATAGTTGTGTGTTTTGTATGTGTGCTCGCCGGAGGAGACCACCATCATGGCGGTGGTGGTGGTTTGGGCAGCGGGTGATTTGTGCAGCTGGTGGTGTTGTGCAGGAGAGAAGAGAGGGAGAGAGATAGAGAGAGAAAGAAAGAGAGGGAGAGATGGAGGGATAGAAAATGCAGGAGAGAAAAGGCTGGAGAGATTATTGAATATTAGGAGAGATGCAGAGATATTTCAGAGGGAGTATCACGGAGGATAGTAGAAGAAATTTACATGGAGAGATGTTGGAGAGATACAGGGAGGTAGGAGATAAAAATCAGTGAAAATGGAGAAAGAAAGAAAGAAAGAGGGAAAGAGAGGAGGAGAGAAGAGGCTGGAGAGATTTCTCGATATTGGGAGAGATGTAGAGATATTTAATAGGGAGCATTGCAGAAGATAGAAGAAGAGATTTACATGGAGAGATATCGGAGAGATGTAGGCAGGTAGGAGAGAAAATTCGGTGAAGATGGAGGAGGTGCGTGGTCGTGAAAATGACAAAGGTTCGTAAAAAGAAAAAAATGTGTATGCGGGGTAGCGGTGGTAGTCACCAGAGAAGCTCCATGGATCCGGTTATGGTGTGCATTTTTTTACACCGTAAGTGGGTGATTTAATTTCGTTGTCTTTGAAGTTGCAATTTCGAGATATTCTTATTAATTTCGGAGTTATATTTTGATAACTCGTGAAATATTATAGTTGTAAATTATGGACATTTATTTGGAAATTTGTGGAATATTGGAATTATAATTTTTGGGATTTAACTTAGAGACTCGTTGAATAGTAGATTTATATTTCGGGTTGTAACCTTAAGAACTCGGATTTTTGGAGTTTTAAAGTTGTAGATTTTTATTGATAAAATATACTTGGAATTTATAAGTGGATTTTTAGGATTTATGGGAGTTTGAAGTTGGAAATTATTGGTGATTGATTAGAACTGATTGTTGAGGTGCTGTGACACCGGGTAGCGTCTATTTACGAAAAGTTCATAGCCGATTTTCTGTAAAAAGGACTGTAACTCAAGACTATTAAATGTGTAAAATTTACGAGACTTGTAACCGTAAATTTTTAAAGCGTGAAATTTTATAATTTGGATTTCGAGGAGCAAGCTGTAAAATAGCGGGACTATCGATTAGTAAGCCATAGAAGCTTATTCGGTATATTGTGACTTAAGAAGAAGTCAGTGGTTTTAGTGGATACTCGTAGCAATAAATAAAGTTGTAGAATGTAATCGTTTAAATCGGATTGCTTTGTAAAGTCTGAGTAGAAGAAATTGAGGATATACGATTGAAGAGTTTGTTGATGCTTGTCCAGGTTATTGAAAAAAATGGGTTGAGGAACGGTTGGACTGCTTGGATAGCGGTGGTTGTAAGTATATCTTGCTGTGATAAACTGAAAATAATGCGTTATATTTTTGTTAACGTATTTACTGTGTTTTAAATTCTATGCGTATTTTGTTTATGCGTATAAAAATGTGAATTTTATTTCCAGTAAAATATTTATTTTGAACTGGAAAAGTGGAATGTAGAAAAGTGTATTTGTGAATTTTAGAAGAAATATATTTTTCAAGTAGAAAAGTAGAAATGTGGATTTATGAATTTGAAAGGAATATACCTTTTAAATTGAAGTGTTTAAAGTGTGATTTTTATGATATTATGAATACTCGTTAAATTGTTTTAACTAGTATAAGTCGAAAGGTGATTTGAGGAAAACTGAGCAGGCTGGCATTGATAGTGAGTCACCTCTAGAAATGGAGATTTGGTAGAACCTCCAGAAATGGAGATTTGGTAGAACTTCCGGAAATGGAAACTTTGTGAACTACCTGAAATAAGAAGTAAAGGCAGGGGACCCCCACTGGTAGAACTTGATGAACTTGTCGTGTGTAGAATGCCCAGTTTTTCCTCACGTAAATTGTGAAGTTTATATTTTCATTATAAACTGTGAATTGTGAAATGATGTGAATTGCTTATATGCAATATTGTGAGAATGCTTTAAGATTCGATTTATTGTGATATTATGTTGAGTTTCGGATTATTGTGGAATAAAACTCTTTACAAAATTATTACTTAGTTTTTAAAAGATGAATACTTTGGCAGAACTCGGATTTCGGTGTGAGTATATTTTACTATAAACTATGTTGTGCTGACATATTAGTAGGACTCTGGTTTCGGTGTGAGTTATTTTTTTTTATAAACTGTGTAGTGATGATGGTTTCCAAAACGAAATTTTTTTTTTTTTATAAAACTTCAGTGGATCATTACAAAATATACTTGCTGAGCTTTATAGCTCATTCTTCTATTTTTATAAATTATCACAAGAGATACCGAAGATTTTATAAGGATCCGTGGAAAAGTAGAAAGAAGTGATGGACCAGCGGAGCAGGTGTTTGATTTAGTGGTCGTACATCACGTACTGAAGTCGTAGGTTGACTTAAGATTGAAGCGCTGGTTGTGGGTTTTGGTCGTCTATTGATGCGAGGTAAGTCAGGACATAGTTGGTTTGTAGTTGTACAAATTACAATTCATGGTTGATAGTAGTTGAGATGCGATGTGCGTGGCACAATTTTTGGTGAAATGGAATTTTGTTATAGAGTTGAATTTTTGAATTGAAAAACAGGTGGATAGTCCTATTTATGAATACTTCATGCCGAAATTTACAAAAAAAATATATTGGCAGGTTAAGCAAGTTGTGATGTAGTTTTGGCGGACCCTCGGGCCGGTTTCTTTCCAGAGGAAATCAAACCGGGGTCGGGGGCGTCACAAAGATAATATCTTTTCTAACTAAAATATCTCATTTTCTTCTAAATAATAACTAATTAATCAATTACCTTTTTCAACTATTACCTTTTCTAACTTATCTAACTAAATTTTTTTTTCCCCAAAAATATAGTCGTTCTAATTAATGAAATAAACTAATAATATTATAATTAATAATAACTAACTAATTATCTTTTCCAACTAAAAGATAATATCTTTTTTTGTATTTTCTAACTGAAATATCTCATTTTAAACTTGTTTTTTAATTAATTATCATTAATATTTATTATTGGTAAAAACATGTATTTCTATTATATAAAATAAATAATGATATTGTAGTTTATAATAACTAACCAATTACCTTTTTCAGCTAAAACACATTGTCTTTTCTAATTTTTCTAACTAGAACCTCTCATTTCCAAAATTATCACGGGGCATTCTATTGAATGAAATAAACTAATAAATTATAATTACTAATAATTAACTGATTACCTTTTTCAGCTAAAATGTAATATCTTTTCCATATTTTCTAACTAAAATATCTCATTTCAAACTTTCTTTTTTTACTTAATTATCTTTACTTAAATATTTATTATTGGTAAAAACATGTTACCTTTCTATTTTTTAATAACTAATTAATTTCATTTATATATTCTAAAAATACTACGGGCAACTATATTTAATAAAATAAAATAATATTGTTATGATTACTAATAAGTAATAACCAACAAATTAAATTTTCAGCTAAAACATGTTACCTTTTATATTTTCTATTATTAAAATCTCTTCTTTTCCAACAATATCACGGATAATTGTATTCAATAAAATAATACCATAATAATTAATAATTAACTGATTACCCTTTTCAACTAAAAAGTATCGTCTTATCTATATTTTATAACTAAATTTTTACTTTTTTAGAAATAATATGGTCAATATATATATATATACATAATTATTATCAAATTATATCAATTAAAAATTTAACTTACAAAATTCATGTCATAAAATATTTATTGAAATTATGAAATAATCATATAATATTAAAAAAAATCCGTGCATCGCCCGGGTTTTATTCTAGTTAATATTAAAATCTAGAATATTGAAACAATTTCTTATAAGGCGTAGGAGTTAACATTCCAATACAAGAAGCGTAAAAGATTAAAAATCAAAAATAAATATCCATCAATCTTAAAATATATTAAATGAAAATTTGAATGAACAACATCTAAATTAAGCATTTAAATAATTCAAAGAAAAACATAAATCATACTTTAAATGCAAAACAACGATCACGATCACGTATACATTAAACATGTAATTTATATTTTAAAGTTAAAGTACAAAATATGCAAAAAAAATTTGAATCTTATATGAATATATTATTTACCTAATTATATTAATATTAATATTAGTATATATAATAAAAAATATAATAATATATTTATTTTTATTCGGAGAGGGTTTTTAACAGATCGGATCATGTAAAATCTAAATCCATATTAATCGGATGGAATTCTTATCGAATTGGACTTTTATCGGAACGAAAATATTTTATTTAAATTCAGATCCGATTAGTTATCAGATCGGATCGCATTGGAACATGCATACATATTAGTATTTTTTTTTTTACATTCTTAATTCATACATGTATCTTGTATTCTTACTTTTGTAAGTTTATTATATTTTCTACGTATGTGTAAAATAGATATTCTAGTAAAATATCAAAAAAAGTGGTCATATTTTTAACAAATAAAGGACTTAACAATTATTTCTAAAATACTATGGATCGATGATTATTTAATACCGAGAGACTTTTTTTAATAATTCATAGTGAATGTCTCCTACTATATTACTTTTAACACATAGATTGAAAGCACTAAATTTTTTTGAGAACTTATAAAAAATACTAACTTTTCTAGTTTGTTTTGCAAAAATACCATCTCTTCAAATTCATTGCAAAAATACTATCTTAATTACAAATATACTATCTTAATTGTTTTATACTATTATGTATTTATAATTTTTTATTTATTTTATATTATAATGTTGACTAGACTATGCTGACTGTGTGGTAACGTGGTAGTGGGTCTCACACTGCTGACTAACTATGCTGACATGACAACTAACGTGGCAGGTGGGGTCCACCCTGCTGGCGTGATAGCTGACGTGGTACGTGGGTCCCACCCCTGTTGACGTGGCAGCTAATGTGGCAGGTGGGTCCCACCCCCTATCGAAGTGGCAGTTGACTGGTCAGGTGGTTTGCCTGCTTACGTGGCAGTGGGCCCCGCAGGGGTAATTTTTTAATTTATTAAAAAATTGTTATTTTTGCAAAAAAAATAAAAAAAATTTTTTGCAATTAAGATGGTAAATTTGCAAATAGCTATTCATAACAAAAGTAAAATTTCAAAAAAATTACTTTTTTCCATTTATTTATCATAAAAGCTCTTTTTTTTTTAAATTAATAATTGAATATATTAGATTATCATTGAAATTATAATTTTTATTGAATATCTTCATATTTCAATATCTATACTATTATATAAATTCCGAAACATTGAAAGTTTTGGTACCTGTTTTTTGGTACTGAGTGAATTTACTTATATACCCTTCATTATAAAGAAACATAAATACACCTAAAATAAATAATAACATAATATAATTAATGGTAATTAATCGAGATAATACCTTTTATAAACACCTAAAAACATCAATGGTATCTTATCTTTCCATCATTAATATTTTCTTTCCAATTAAAACACGTTATAATTAATGATAATTAGTCGATTAAGATAATAAAATTAATGGCAATTAGTCGATTACCTTTTTCAAATTAATATAATAAAATTAATGGTAATTAGTGATTGCCTTTTTCACATTTACTTTTAGTTGAACATATTACCTTTTATAAACACCTAAAAACATCAATTTTATCATATCTTTCAATCATTAATATTATTACGTTACCTTTTTAATTTACAACAAATCTTACAATCATTAATATATACATGAAAATATCACATCATATTTCTCAATTATTAATAAAATATATTAAAAATCGTATACATTATTTATAATAATGATACATGAAAATGTATCATCTTTGCTATTTTTTCTAATTAAATTTCCTTTTTTTCTAAAAATATCACGGGCAACATTAGTTTCTCATTTTCCAAAAACTATGAGCAATTTTATTTACTAAAATAACATATTTAATTATAATTATTATAAACTAATCAATTACCATTTTCACATTAAATCACGTCATTTTTTTAATTTTCACATTACCTTACTATTTTCTCTAACTAAAATCTCACTTTTTCCAATTTATATCACGGACGGTTATATTTAATACAAATAACTAATAATATTATAATGTTAATAATTAACCGATGTCCTTTTTCAGCTAAAACGTATTATCTTTTCTATATTTTTTAACTAAAATACGGTAGATAAAATCCATCCTACTAACTAACAAATTTCCTTTTTTCCGGTTAAACATATTATCTTTTCTATTTTTCAATAACTAAATAATTTTCTTTTTCAGGTAAAATACAATATCTTTTATATTTTATCTAAGTAAAATTTCTACTTTATTAATCAATTTCCTTTTTAAGGTTAAACATATTACCTTTTCTGTTTTACAATAACTAAATAATTTCATGTTTTAGGTAAAATACAATATCTTTTACATTTTATCTAACTAAAATTTCTTTTTTTAAAAAAAACATACGAGCAGTTTTGTTTAATAAAATAACATAATTATATTAGAATTACTATTAACTAATCAATTACCTTTTTCAGGCAAAACACGTTACCATTTCTCTTTTCTCTAACAAAAGTCTTTCTTTTTCCAAATATATCATGGATGGTTACCTTTTTAAGCCAAAACACGTTACCTTTTTTATTTTCTCTTACTAAAACCTCTATTTTTCCAATTATATTACGGGCGTTTCTATTTAATAAAAATAAAATTATAAAATTTATAATATTAATAATTAACCGATTACCTTTTCAGCTAAAATGTATCATCTTTTCTATTTTTTCTAATTAAATTCCTTTTTTTAAAAAAATATTACGGGCAACATTAATTTCTCATTTCTAAAAATTATGAGCAATTTTATTTAGTAAAATAACATAATTAAATTATAATTACTATAAACTTATCAATTACCATTTTCACATAAATCATGTCATCTTTTTAATTTTCACATTACCTTTCTATTTTCTCTAACTAAAATATCTCTTTTTTCCAATTGTATCACGGGCGGTTCTATTTAATACAATAAACTAATAATATTATAATATTAATAATTAACCGATTATCTTTTTCAGCAAAAACGTATCATCTTTTCTATATTTTCTAACTAAAATCCATTTTTTAATAGAAATATCACGGATAATATTAATTTCTCCTTTTCTAAAAACATTGCATTTAGTAAAAAACATAATTAAATTATAATTACTATAAACTAATCAATTACTTTTCACCTAGAACATGTTACCTTTTTAATTTTCTCTAACTAAATCCTCTCTTTTTCTAATCATATCATGGGCATTCTATTTAATAAAATAAAATAATAATTTTATAATCACTAATAATTAACTGATTACCTTTTTCAACTAAAACCTATCATCTTTTCTATATTTTCTAACTAAAATCCCTCCTTTTCTAGAAATATCACGGATAACATTTATATAATTATTATCAAATCATCTCATATAAAAATAAATCCTCCAAAATTCATGTTTAAAAAAATTAATTTAAAATAATGAAAAATTTCATATAATATTAAAAAAAAATCCGTGCATCGCACGGGTTTTAAGCTAGTACTTTTTAAAATTTAAAGTAAATATTCCTAAAGTTTTAAAATTCTAGAACACAATATAATTTTTTTTGATAAAACAAATAGTCCATGATATGTTAGGGTCCATGATTAAACAAATATTCCTATTAATGTTGATATAATTCTTATAAATTCTTAATAAAAAAAATTTAATTTTTTGTTTCTCATGAAACACATATGCGCGTAGATCTCCACATATTATTTGATTTGGTTGATTATTTCATGAATTTTCCCTGGAAAAATTTAAACAGTGTAGTAGGCATAGCTACTCGTAGTTTCCTAGCTAAGTCGTGATAACTATGCATATTATATTAGGTTTTTGATTTACTACTGTAGTATTTAATTTATTTAAGCTCAAATCGTATTTTGATTTAGTTTTATTCTGTTTTCTGCAATATCAAGTCGGCGTGCACACATTGATTTAGGTTCTGCTTCTGTTTTTGTTTTTATTTTAGGAAGGTGGTTCAAACTCGAGGCCTGTGGCAAACTTTGAGTAGAGGGTGTTAGGGTTTCACAATTAATGGCTGCTCCTTCCAAGGATAATATTCCTCCTGCATAAAATAATAACACTACTTTGGACACAAAAATGGCACTAGACAAACAAACTATATTCAAGGTTCAGCAGGAAACAATGTTGAGAGCATTAACTCAAAAAGCTATATCAGAAACAACTAGGGATGCACCGAGGGAGACAAAGGAGGAAACAGAAGATAAACTGAAAAGACAAAAGATTCGTGAGGAGCGACGTCGTGAGAGGGAGAAAGAAAGAAGATTGGGAGCAGAGGATGTAGCAATGGGAAAGAAAAGTAAGATTACTAGAGACAGAGATGGTGATATTAGTGAAAAAATTGCACTCATAATGGCAAATTCTGAGTATCGTGCGCGCTTGTTCAACCAGGAGAAGGGAAAGGACTTGGCCTTTGCAACTCAAGATCAATACAATGTGTATGACAAGGGGTTGTTTACTGCACAAAATACTCTTCAAACTCTTTGCAGGCCGAAGAAAGATGCAGATTCCGATACATTTGGCGGTGCAGCCGAACAACTAGACAAGATAATGAAGGCCTACAGATTCAAACCTGACAATGAATGCTAGTGCTGGCTCATCGATGCAAGATGACAATGAAGGTGGTTGTGGTCGCAATAGAATTAACTTTGAAAAGGAAAAGAAGGAAAAAAAAATAGATAAATATCTTCCATCTGCCTCGCTCGTTCATGGTCTCCCAACTAATATTATGCTCTTTTGATACTAAAATTGGTGTGTTTGGAAGTTTTGAAGTCTACCTACATGCCTTGAAAATATCTCTGTAATAAGGTATAATGACATACAGTGATTGATGCTCTGGCCTTTCCACAATTCAAAATTTACATGTATAATTCGGATTTTTTTTTTTTTTTTTGCTATTGAGTACATCTTCGTAGGGTATCTTTTCTCTGAATCTACTCAGAACACTTTTCCATTGTATTTTCAAGATTGCTTCTGTTTGCTTGGCTTTATCTCTAGGTGCTATGTAGTAGTATTTGGTAAGAATGGGCCTTCAGTTATAGTTGTGAATGTGGAGAAATAATTAAAATCATTGATTTGTTCAAGGTGTATAAATAATCAAAGTATATACTAGTACTACATAATATAAATATATTACAGTGCAACATGGACTTTTAGCTGAGCAAATTATTTTGAATTGTCTATGCTCTGCACCCACATCACATAGATGCATGTCTATTACATAAAGTAAAGAATTATACCTTTGCGGTATGGCGTTTTCCTTTTCTACCAACTCCCTCAGAAGGCTCAAAAGTTGTCCAACTGACATACACTAAAATGGAGAGTTTCCCTACATTTTCTCTCATAATTAGATTTTTCATCTGCTCCACCATAAAGTAAAGGATGACGGTTGTTCAAACATTTGTCTTTGTATGAAGGTTATATACTTTGCATTTTGCGGTTCGTTTTATTTTGCTTCATTTAGTTTAAGCTTATTTTGTTCTAAATTAATCTGCTGAAGTGAATTTTCAAACTTAATGATATCGAGTATATAAAGATAGCCACTTACCCTCATCCATTCCCTTGTTCTGATCTAGACGCATCCACAAACAAGTGCCCAAACCACAGAAAAGATTTCAGGTCACTTTTTTTTTTTGGTAAGCTTTGAAGGTGATTTTAAAGTCACTTGCTAATTTGATTCCGGCCAAGTTCATAATCTTACCAGTTACTAGAGTCGGCATCTTATTTTCATTGTAAGTTAGTGGCACAAAGTTTAATAGACATCTGAAGTCCTCTTCAAACATGACTTGGAAAGTTTTAATAATCTCTCAAGAAATAGTTATCAGCTCAGGTCAATGACAGTCAGATGAAGGTGTGAAGTTTCGGTGTTTCTCTAGTTTAACAGTCTTGTAATGTAGTTGCTCCTGACTTGGATTACGAGTTAGAATTTGGGTAGGTATTTTGGCTTCGTATATACCTCCGACGAATCTTTCATCATGCCAGACTGCAGCAATTAGATGAGCAGGACACAAGAAAAATCCTACATTACTTATGTATGCGAGTGAGAGTGATACTGCATATATAGGTACTCTGACATAGGATCTTTGACATTGTGTAACTGTGGTACCTTGGTGTTTGGTTAAACAAGGATTTACTTTAGAAAATTTGAGCTTCAATGAAGTTATTGTAGAATTATAAAGGTTCACACTGAACATCTACCCTCTTGTGTTCTTGTTTAGCAGGTTCAGGCATTTTCAGTTCAATTGTTTGGTTGGTTGCTTCTCAACCTTCAAATGTAACGCTCTGACATTGTTGATCTAGCAAGCAGAAGTTATCACCCAAAGTAGAAATAAACATGTACTGGTGTTTCACAAGTTAGGCATCGTCATTAAAACTCCTGCAGGTGTATGCCACTTAAAACTGCACCATGTATATTTTCCTTACAGTACTACTATGGAAGCAAGCTCCTATTTCCAGCTGCTCAAATTGGTCAAGCTTATATGAACAAGGTAGTATATCTGCATTTATGTTGTATTGCATGCACGGTCATACATAGCTACAACTGTTAGAGGAGTTCAATTTATCTTTGTACACGATGATAATTTGTTTTCCTGTATCTGAAAATTTAATAATGGGATCTGATCTTTTGACCTTTCTGCGTATTAGCACGAACCTTTAACTTGTATACTCTGTGTACTATCAAATACATTCAACAATTGAGGGATGCCTAGAAAGTTGAATGACATATGTGGGTCTATACTTAAAATCATACATTAGTTTGCTTGAATAACTTAAGAAAGAAGGTTAAATTAGCTTCAAGAGTGAAAGTTTAACTTGCTAGCTGTGTGGTGACACATGGATAAAGAGTTATGTTATGTAGAAGGGGGTTGAATACAAACTTTACTTTTTATCGAAATTTGTCTTTTAGATTTAAATTTAATTACGACAAATTATTGCGGAATTAAATGAAACAAAGTTCAAGTTGAATATATCAATATATTAAACTTGAGGGTTGTTACAAAATCAGTACAAAGTTATATCAAGTTAATAAAAACAAATTAGAAATTCGACATGAATTCTTCTAGATTTGTTAATAAAAAACAAGATATAAATTAGGAGTCAAAACTCGCTAATAGTACAAGAGTCACAAATAATCAAGCTTGAACGTATCAAATATTACAAACTTGAAGCTTTTGATTTTCTATGAATTAAATGCTCTTGAATGAAGTCTTTAAGATGAGAGAGAGAGAGAGAGAGAGAGAGAGAGAGAGAGAGATATGTCTGCTGTGTTCTGTCTCTTTTTTAGATATTATGTTTTCAGTGTGTTGCTTCTGGCCGCCTTTCTTGATCTTATAATCCTTCTGTCTCTTTTAATATGATTTTATTTGGTTAAGACAATTAGGATATAACTGTTAAGACAATCAGCAACACCACCTTTGTGCTATTAAGACTGTCGTTAATACCATCCTAGAGTTGTTAAGACTGTCGTTAAGACCATCTCAGAGGGGTTAAGACAATCGTTAAGACCTCCAGCAGATTGTCTTATCAGCTCTTCTTTTCATTATGACCAACAACTTTGAACTAATAAAACAGTCGTTAAGACAATCTGAGATTGTCTTAATAATTCAATTTTTCAGAATAAATGATTTAAGTAAAATCATTTATCTTAATTGAATTATTCAAACTTATACAATTATTCTAATTTAATTAACCTACTAATTAATTTAATAAACAAATTAATTCTTGATGAATTAATTTATTAATTAAATCAACTAGTTGATTTAATCAATTAAAATAGAATAATCATAAATCCTTTGACTGCCTTAATATATTCTTGAACCACTGAAATTAACAACGAAATACCACTGACTTTTCTGTTGACGTCCGATGTACTGTCTGGTTCATGAACGACTAACTTCAATGATGCTTCTTCATTTTTGACTTTATAATGTGGTCCTCTTTCTCTTTCAGCTCTCTCATCACACTGTCTGTACTGACACTATCACTGTAGAAATCTCTGTCACTCTAAATGAATCCACTTATTCTCGAATACTTCACTGAGGCTTGATCAGATGTCTGAGCTTCTTTCAATGTAGCAAATCTTCAAGTTTGCAGATTGACTTTAATCCTTTTTCTTCTAACAGAATAAACATCCTGAGATTCCTGTACAGTTCATACTAATTATTTTCTTATTACAATCTAATTCAATTTGAGTTCAGTCCTCGAAATACAAATAGGCTATTGTCATATTCCTTTCAATCTCCCCCTATTTGTTTGTTAGAAAATAACAAGCAAATACCTAGAGGATAACTCAACTAACTCAACTTAACTTAGTAAAAGATAGAACTTTAAATGCAAAGTAAATAATGGAAAGGTTCTGTTTTATATTTAACATTTTCCAGATCAAACATAAAAGATAAATACAAGATAGATGATCCTCTAGACTGATCAAATAATACAATTTTCCTATCTTGTTTTACCTAAGCTCTAAATATATCACATGTAGAGCTGATCTTCAAGAAGATGTGTCTTACTCCCTTATCTTTCCAGATACAACTTCATCTTCTTGTACTTCCAACTTTTTGATCAATTCTTTATCAACTTGCTCTTCTTGATTTTCCAACTTATTGATCAATTCTTTATCAAGGACACGTTCATAATCAGATGCAAAGCCTTTAGGTTTTTCAGGCAAAAGTCCAAGCTTGTTCCATAGCCGATTCCGAAGAATATAATATTTCTTTTCGAAGCCGGTTATAGCATATGATCAGATAATGTTGGCAACAAAGGTTTTCTCATTATCATCATAGCCAGTTGTCCTAAGCATATATTCTAACCAAACCAAATGAGATGCAGTGTATGATTTGATCGGCGCTGAGTCAAGGAAGCAAGACTGGAGTGTTTCACCTTTGAGAAACTTGCATGATGTGGAGTTTGAATAATTTGTGGACTATTCCTTTGAGAAAACTCTAAAATTCTTTCGTAAAGTAATACATTTAGTTCAGAATGTCTTCTTACCTTTAACATTAGAATCCAAAGTTCAGTCAAAGTTCTCTGTTGAAAGATTTGAAGTGACACATTGAGAGAACCCATTGTATGACAATCAACCTGATTAACCAGCTGATCTATAACTTTGTGAAATCCAGCTACTATCCTTGAGATCTCCAGCTTCAATGCATCCATGTATGTCAAGTGATTTGGATTGGTCTTTTGAAACTCTTCAAGTAGTTTGAGTAAACGATGATCATCATTGTTAGTGGTTTGAATAGAATCAAAAATTTCTTTTGCTTTATCCCACTTTGGACCAATCTTCAATCGAATATCTCTTTTTCTTTCTTGTATAGTGATTTCATGTAGCTTCTGTTTCTCTGCATCTTCTGCTTGCTTTAACTTAATTCTCTCAGCCACCATCTGTCTTGTCTTCTCAAGCTTGACTTGTCTTATCTTACGATCATCTTTCTCCTGTTGAAGTTCTTTCTCAAATTCAGGAGCAGTGGCAGATCATCTTGCAAGTTTGAAAGATCTTCATCAATATCATTTGGTTGCTCATAGACAAAGTTACTATTCTTGAGATCAAAATCTACATCATCATTATCATGTGAAACTTCAGCTTTTCCTTTGCCCTTGACTTGTTGTTGGTCTCCTCCTTGAACACCCTTATCACTCCTTTGAGATTCACCTCCACCTCCAGACTTCTCCCCCTTAGTTGAGGGATCCTCTACAGACACCTCTTGATTTTCAACATCCCAATTTCCTTCACCACCTCCTCCATCACCGGTCCTCCACTATCTTCAAAATATTACTTTGTTCTGGTGTAATGTGATGAGTAGGTTTGACAGTGTTGTACAAATGATCAAGTAATTGAAACATGTAGTCATACTTTTCTTCAAGTTTTGTGAATGTACTTTCATATGACTGAGCAGTTACATGCATTTGTTTATGAAGTTCATCCACCCTGGAAGAGAGATTGTCAATAGCATGTAAAATATCTGACCTTTCTGAAGATGCCTGAGTGTTGTCTTGAATCAAGTTGTTTATAGCTGGAGTGAGTGTTGTCTTCAAATTCAGAAAGTCATCTTTGATTACAATGAGCTGATTATTGACAGAGGTGGAAGAAGAAGAAGTCCGTTCATCCACTTGTGCTTGGAGTAGTTGTTTCTCAGCTTGACTTTCAGCAAGTTGTCTCTGTAGTTCTGCAATTTGAGCCATCATAGAAACAGTGTTTGTGTCAGTGTGTGCACTAACCTGAAGTTCACTCAAGGATGTTCACTGTCCTTTCGTGCATGTGTTTCACTCAATTTTATGGTGGCCCTCACATCACTCAACACTATCTCCTTTCTTTTAGATGTACCTGTAGAAGAAATCACCCTAGCCCCTTCTAGAGAGGTCAGTGGTGGTGCAATGGGAGTTCACAAATCCCGATCCTTAGTCATCACTATCAATTCATTTGGATTTGATAACTGAATTTCTTCAGTGATAGGATGACCAAGTTGCCCTTCACTTTCTCCAGATAAATCTGCGAGTGAAGACTCCCTTAAGGGATCCAGGTATGTTCCACCTGAGAGGGGAGATGATGATTCTATTATAGGTGGCAAAGAATCAAGATTTACCTCGTAAGCCTGTGAAGGCTCCTCTACCGTTACTATGGTAGGCACATTTTCCATCCCTATGTGCTCGCCTTGCAAAGTGTCCCTAGATTCATCTAACGGTGTGTTTTCCCCCATTGTGAGTAATAGGGTGTGCTGGACTCTTTACAAGGTGCCACGACCCTATGGCGAATTTCAATAATTTCATCCTGTTGAGAGGATGAAATTAGTAATTGTTTATCGGCCATTTCAATGTCCAAGTCCTTTTGGGAGAAAATGGATGGGATTATAGTTGCCTCAGGTTCATTTCTTCTCTTCTTTAGTAGAGGCAGAGCTGTGGGATCACTCATGTCATCACTACTTCTATCAGCTCTTTTCAATAGCAATTTGCTTCTGGATTTAGGTTTAGAGATTTGAGAAGACACTGTGTTTGGCTCTAAGACTGGGATAGAAGTTTTGGTTCTACAACCTCTTGGTCTAACCTATCAGCCATTTGGGCTCCAGAAATAGTTATAGATTGAGAAGTAGTTTGAGAGTTAGGAGGCAATACCTGTTCAGCTTGTAATGCAGAAATCCCAATTGAAGTGACTTGATCCACTGGAAGCTCAAGTAAGGGTTCCTGTTGCTCAATAAGTGGCTCAAGTATGGGTTCTTATTGCTCAATCAATGGCTCAATTATGGGTTCTTGTTGCTCAATCAATGGCTCAATTATGGGTTCCTGTTGCTCAATCAGTGGCTCAGGTTGCTGAGGTGCTGGTTTAGGTATGACTGGCAAGTCTATGAATTGTGCCATATGAGGTGTGATGAATACAGGAATGTTTAAGAACTTTCTACTAGTGTCTAGGGAAGTGAATATTTTCTTGGTTTGTCTACCAGACACTATGGGTGGATCATTTCGAAAAGGCGCTTGAAGCTCATTAGATACCAGATGATTAAATATCAATATTAAAAATCTGGGGTAAAAACATCGAACTTTGTTACCAGCATCAAAACCCTTTCTAGCTTTAGATACTCGATTAAGGATCACATTCCAAAGTAAATGTCGAATGTCAACTCTGCGATTGTTAACAACAGCATAACCAATAAATTGTAACATTTGTGAAATATGATTGAAGTTACCTTTCTTAGAGTTGGTGAACACTTTGGAGATTGTATCAAAGAATGCATCCCATTCTTGAACTAGGTTCTTTTTTCGTAGATTATTGAGATTAACCATCCCATTGTGGCGAATACCAGTGAAGAAATTTAACAACTCAGCATTAGATGGTAAAGCTACAAAATTGTCCATTGGAAGATCTAGGACAGTCTTGAGGGTGGTTTCATTCACTTCGAACCATGAGTCATTAAGTGCGAAGGAGAAGGATCTCAAATCTTGAGATACCACAGCAGTTGTGCACATAGCTCTAAGGGGTCCAATCTTCACTGGTGCATCCCGGGTTATAGCAGTCCTTATGAGCGAATGCTCGTTCAAGAATCTAATCCATGGCTTAAACCGGTCATAAGCACAACCATCCGGACTAATATATCCTACTAAATTATGCTTAACTATTTCAAAATTATCAGCCATTAACTCTTTTTAACACAACAGCACACACTCCAATTTTTAACAACTTAAATACCAGAAATCAGCAAGATTCGAATTTTTTCGAATTGATAATTAATTAAAATTAATTAAAAAATTGATTTATTCAAAGTTGTCAGAAAAATCCCAAATTTTAGTATGTTATTGTCCTGATCACTGCGAATTCACTGGTATTTTCAGATTCTAAAGATCAAATTTTAGAAGCCAAGAACAGTGAAGAAATCGATTGGTTTTTGTGAAAAATCGAATTTCTAAAAACTCAACTAAAAGCCGTGATTTTTGGTTCAAAATAACGGGCTTGAAGCGATCTATACAGAACTGGTCTCAGATTTGAAAGTTGTTGGAAAAATTTTTGCTGCAATTCAACTTGGGAGCGTGTGTATATGTATGTATATATTACAAGGCTCTGTGTCAAAACACGAGAGTTAAATAGACTGATTGTTAGTTTGTTTTTTTTGTTTAAGTATGAGAATGACTTGTTAAGACAATCTAAAGAGTGTCTTAACGACAGTCTTAATAGGCAAAATAGTTGTTAAGACAATCGGTTTATGTCTTAACAATATACAGCCGATTAATACTATCGTTAAAAAAATAAAAAGAAAATCAAAAAAAATACAATTATACATGGTCTTAATAGATGTGACACGAACTGTTAAGACAATCATATTATGACAATCGAAAATTGTCTTAACGATTGTCTTAATAGTTCAAAACATCCAGGGACTTAACTGAAAATGTTAAAAACTGAGTGAATGACTTAGTAAAATGCTAAATAATTTACATACAGCTTAGTAAGATTTAAATCTAATTTACATATACCTGAATGATTTACAAAAATTATTAGAACGATCAAAGGATGTCCCTTAAACGGAAACGAGACAATAATACCAAAAGGACAAACACTACAAATTATTAAATAAAGTATTAACTATCTACATAGGTATTCATAGTAAATTAATAAATCTATATATTTTCTAATAAAATAACTTTCTAATAAAAAATTATTTAAAGAGAAATTATGACTTATTAAATCATCACAAATATTCAAAAGTGACTTTAGAATAATGACTTTTTCAAGAAAAATAGGTTTCTCACAAATTACAACTTGTAAAATTTGAGAAAAATATTTTTAAAGAAAGTGAATTAATCTAAAATTAAAAGAAGTAAGTAGGGATATATTAAGAAAATAATGGCAATGTTTTGAGAATTAACAAACAAGAAGGTAAGTTGATAAAATAATTATACAAGTGATTTTAATAATAAATGTTAACAAAATAATCACTTATAAATTATTAAAGAGCAAACCTCAGATATTAACTAGTTTATAACATACCCAATTCACCAACAATTCTGGTGAATGTGGATTCGTCAAGAGACTTAGTAAAAATATCTGCTGTTTGTTATTGCGTGGGTACAAAATGTAATTCCACAGTACCGTTCATGACATGCTCTCTAATAAAATGATACCTGATGTCGATGTGCTTGGTCCTCGTGTGCTGCACAGGATTGTTGGAGATTGCTATGGCACTTGTATTGTCACACAAAATTGGAATATTGTCAAGTACAAAGCCATAGTCACGTAGTTGATTCCTAATCCACAAGATCTGAGCACAACAGCTTCCAGCAACTATATATTCAGCTTCAGCTGTTGAGTTGGAAACTGTTTGTTGCTTCTTGTTGTACCAGGAAACCAATCTGCCACCTAGGAATTGACAACTCCAAGACGTGCTTTTTCTATCTACAACACTTCCTGCATAATCTGAATCTGTATACCCAACAAGGTTAAAACCAGATTCTTTAGGGTACCAAATCCCTAAGTTAGGTGTACCCTTAAGATATCTCAAGATTTGTTTAACAGCAATGAGATGCACATCTCTAGGATCCGCTTGGAACCTTGCACACAAGCATGTAGCATACATAATATCTGGTCTACTTGCAGTAAGATAAAGTAATGAACCTATCATACCTCTGTAGCTTGTGACATCTACCTTGGCAGAATTTTCACATGCCCCAAACTTGACAGCTGTAGATGATTGAGTCCTTGCTGAAGATGAGTCCTCCATTTGATATTTCTTGAGGAGCTCTTTGACATACTTGGATTGATAGATAAATATTCCATCTGTTCTTTGACTTACTTGTAATCCAAGAAAGAACTTCAGCTCACCCATCAGGCTCATTTCAAATTTACCCTGCATTAGCTTGGCAAATTTCGTGCATAGAAGATCATTAGTAGACCCAAATATTATATCGTCCACATAGACTTGGACTAGTATTGTATCATTCTTATGTTTCTTTGTGAAGAGAGTTTTGTCTATGACACCTCTAACAAAACCATTTTCAAGTAAGAATTCAGAGAGAGTGTCATACCATTTCCTTGGAGCTTGCTTAAGACCATAAATAGCCTTGAAGAGAAAGTAGACATAGTCCAACAAATCTGGATCTTCAAAGGCAGGGGGCTGTTCCACATAAACCTCTTCATCCAGATTACCATTCAGAAAAGCACTCTTGACATCCATTTGATAAACTTTGAAGTTTGAGAATGCTGCGAATGCCAATAATATCCTAATGGCCTCAAGTATAGCCACTGGAGCATAAGTTTCATCATAGTCAATACCTTCAGCTTGTGAATAACCCTTTGCTACTAGTCTTGCTTTATTTCTCATCATTGTGCCATCTTCATCTAGCTTGTTTCTGAATACCCACCTAGTATCAACCACTTTCTTGTCTTTGGGTCTTGGTACCAGCTTTCATACTTCTTGTTGTTTGAATTGATTGAGTTCATCTTGCATAGCAATCACCCAATCAGGATCAGAAAGAGCTTCCTCAATTTTCTTAGGTTCCATTTCAGACAGAAACCCTGAATAATTACATTGATTCTGATAAGCTCTTCTAGTTTTCACACCAACATCTGGATCACCAATGATTAGCTCAAAGGGATGAGCTCTATTCCAAAAGTCTGTCTGGGAAGGTTAGATCTTGATGATTCACCTTGATCTTCATTGTGATGTTGAGTATGACTAGATGATCCTTCATTATCTCCCCTTGAGTTGTTGCCAGGTTGACTAGATGAATGTTCAGGAGTTTCAGGTGTATCTCCAATATTATCATTGTTTCCACCACCATTACCCTGATCATCATCATCATCATCATCATCATCATCATTGTTGTCATTATTATCAGCAACAACATCAGGTGGATTGTCACCATCTGAATCTGGATCTGTCAAGTCATCAAAAGATAGCTTTTCAGATGGATCCTTAGTTTGGATACTAGGAAGTTTAGTGTAATCAAATGTTACATTGACACTTTCAAACATTTTTTACTGATCAATCACATACACCCTATAAGCTCTTCTTGTATATCCAATAAAAATTGCTTCATGTGCTTTTGCCTCAAATTTTCCACCTTGATCATCACCTTCTTTAAGCACAAAACATTTTGCTCCAAATACATGAAAGTATTTGAGTGTTGGTTTCTTTTCAGTCATTGCTTCATAGGGAGTCTTCATCAAGTCTTTATTGATAAGAGTTCGATTCTGGGTATAGCATGCAGTGTTGACAGCTTCAGCCCAAAAGTACAATGGAAGCCTTGATTCACTTAATATAGTACATGTAACTTCAATCAAGGTTCTATTCTTTCTTTCTACTACCCCATTTTGCTGAGGAGTTCTTGGAGTTGAGTACTGTCTGGTTATACCCCTTTCAGTGCAGAAATCATTTAGAACTGCATTCTTGAATTCAATTCCATTATTTGATCTTATAGCTCTCACTGGATGCTTTGAGTCCAGCTCAATCAGCTTGATGTGATCAATCACCAGTTGTGGAGTCTTATCTTTGGAGTTTAGAAACAGGACCCATGTGTACTTTGAAAAGTCATCAACAATCATAAGAGCATATCTTTTCTTTGACATTGACATCACATTAACTGGACCAAACAGATCCATATGTAGCAGTTGTAAAGGTTCAGTTATTGAAGATATGTCAGTGCTCCTGTGAGTTGACCTTATTAACTTGCCTTTTTGACAGGCATCACATAGTCCTTCCTGGGTGAATTCCATTGGAGGCAAACCTCTCACCATTTCTCTCCCAACCAGAGAATTCATTGTTTCGGAGTTTAGGTGAGCAAGTTTCTTATGCCATAGCCAACTTTCATCTGTAGATGATTTAGAATAGAAACAGTTGATTTCTTCAGAGCTTCCAGTGTTCATATTGGCCATATACAAGTTTCCTTTTCTAACTCCCAAAAGATATGGTTGTTCATATCTTTTATGTGTGACCAGACAATTCTTCTTGTTAAAGTAGACCTCAAATCCCTTATCACAGAATTGACTGATACTGAGCAAATTATGCTCCAATCCTTTTACAAAAGATACATCTTCGATGATAACATTTCCTGCTTCAAGTCTGCCATATCCATCAGTTCTACTTTTGCTGTTATCTCCAAAGGTAACTACTGGGCCAGCTTTCTCCACCACATTTGTCAGCAGGGTTCTATCTCCAGTCATATGCCTTGAACATCCACTATCCAAGATCCAGGTTACTCGATCAACCTGCTTAACAATCTGCAATGACAAACGGATTAAACCTTCTTCGGAACCCAAATCTGATTGGGTCCAGAATACTTAAAGAATTGGCCTTTGTCAGGCAAAACAACATTTTTAACCTTAACACCAATTTTACTATTAGTCAACAAACATTTTACCCTAAAAACAGATTTGACACTCTTTTGTTTTATTTTAGGTATCCATGTTTCTTTAGTAGCAATAACACTTGTTTTATTGACTGGACATTTGACCTTGTAAACAGCCTTAGTAAAACTTTGCTTAGGCTTTGGTACAAATGTCTCACTCCTAATGTGAGGAGGACTAACAGTCTTTGATCTAACATTTTTGTTCCTGTTCATATGTTGTCGAGGAGTAGTCTTATCATTACATGCATGATTACCATTAAAGTAAGCAGACATGACATTAAAAGAACAGGACATACAATTGACAACTCCGCATGCTTTATGAGAAACATCAATAATAGGCATGGTATGCATGTCAGACATGTTATTGTTCCTTTTCAACTTGTTACCACTTAACCCAGTCTTAGGTAAACTAGTTGACTCAACAACCTTAACAGGTTTCTTAAAAGATTTAACATTATCAAGGACTATGCCATTTGCAATGTCCTCATTTCTCATCTCTTCCTGGATAACAATAGAAAGCATATTCGGTGGTTCAACAACAAACTTTCTAAATAGGGGTTCTTTATCATTCTTGAGCACATATGGTATACCCCTTTCTTTAGAACTAACAAGGTTAGGAGTATTTATGCCTAAGGATCCAATAGCCTCGTTGTAGCCAAACCCTATTCCGACAGTTTGTTCTACTGCTTGTCTATTGAAGAACTCTTTAGAAACTTTACACGAATTAAAGCAACCCCTAACTTGTGTTTCAAGTTCAGCAATCCTAGCAAGTTGTTTGGACACAACTTCAACTAAAGACTTATCCCTTTTATTAAGTAGTGTCATATGCTCTTGTTGTTGTTCTTGATTAACATGCAATTTTTTTAGCTCTAACACTTCATTTTCAAGATTAGTGTTTAACAGAACTAATCTAGAAATTTCATTCTGTGCATTAACCAAGGTATCACCTAACTTACGAACCAAGTCAGAGTCAGTAAATTTTACCTAAGATTTAGAAACAGTGGATGAATCAGCATTTGCCACCAGCGCAAGATTTCCATATTCTTCATCTTCACTATCTGTGTCATCCCAGATTTTACCAGCAGCAACATAGGCTTTTCCAACCTTCTTCTTTTCTGGAACATAATCTCTCTTCTGGAATTGTTTGGGTTTCTAACACTCAGTGGCAAAGTGTCCAAGTTCACTGCAATTATAACAATGAATTTTACTTCTATCAATAGTCCCAGTTTTATAACCACCTCTGTTACTAGAGGATGAAGAACCTCCTCTTTGGAATCTGTTGTCAGATTTGAACTTAAACTCTGGATTTCTCCTGAATCTAAAGTTGCCAAATTGCCTTACCATTAGTGCCATTGATTCATCCTCAAGTTAATCCAGTTCTTCTAATGAGTAGACCTCTCCCCCATCCTGAGTAGCTGGTGTCTGACCATGTTCCACTTCAGTCTGTTCCTTGTCTGAGCTGCAAGGTCGAACAACCATAGATTCCACTTCCTTAGGAACCTCAACCACTAGAGCTGTAGAAGAACTTGCCACTCTGCCTTTTCCATAAATCTCTTTCTGTTGCGCTTGCTCCAACTCATAAGTTTTCAGAACACCAAACAGTCTATCAAGAGCAATTTGATTCATGTCTCTTGATTCTCTAATGGCAGTTATCCTATGCTCTAGGTGTGTAGGCATAGTCAGTAAGAACTTCCTGTTGATCTCCTTTTGTGTATAGTGCTTGCCATGGACTTGCAAGTTGTTGATTATTTTGTTATACCTTTCAAACACCTCTTGAATGCCTTCATTAGGGCCCGATCTGAAATGTTCATATTCAGAGGTTAGGATCTCAAGTCTATTCTCTCGGACCTCATCTGTTCCTTCATTAATGGTTTCAATAGTTTCCTACATGTGTTTGGCAGTTTTACAGTTCATCACATGGCTATAGATCACAACATCTAGGGAATCTATTAAGATGAGTCTTAAGTTCTTGTCCAGTCCAGCATCCTCCTTGTCATCAGGAGTGTAAGAAGCAGGATCCTTTTCATAGGCTCTACCAGGAGTCACAACTATATTATTAACAACAACTTCTGCTTCATAGACCATAGGGGTTTTAGGTCCATTTTTCAAAACACCCAAATATTTGGGATTTGTAACATCTAGAAACAACTCCATCTTATTTTTCCACATATATCTTTGTCAAAGATAGGTATCTTAACAATGGCTTTAGAAGTCATGATGAATTTTAAGTGAGTTAAAAATTCGAGCTTGATTTTTAATTGAGTATGGATAGGATCTTGATTTGTATATCAATCAAACGGCTCGGATACCAATTGTTAGGTCCAATAAGTTTGTAGAAGGGGGGGGGTTGAATACAAACTTTACTTTTTATCGAAATTTGTCCTTTAGATTTAAATTTAATTACGAAAAATTATTGCGGAATTAAATGAAACAAAGTTCAAGTTGAATATATCAATATATTAAACTTGAGGGTTGTTACAAAATCAGTACAGAGTTATATCAAGTTAATAAAAACAAATTAAAAAATTCGACATGAATTCTTATAGATTTGTTAATAAAAAACAATATATAAATTAGGAGTCAAAACTCGCTAATAGTACAAGAGTCACAAGTAATCAAGCTTGAACGGATCAAATATTACAAACTGTAAGCTTTTGATTTTCTATGAATTAAACGCTCTTGAATGAAGTCTTTAAGATGAGAGAGAGAGAGAGATATGTCTGCTGTGTTTTGTCTCCTTTTTAGATATTATGTTTCAGTGTGTTGCTTCTGGCCGCCTTTCTTGATCTTATAATCCTTCTGTCTCTTTTCATCTGATTTTATTTGGTTAAGACAATCAGGATATAACTGTTAAGACAATCAGCAAGACCACCTTTGTGCTATTAAGACTGTCGTTCATACCATCCTAGAGTTGTTAAGACTGTCGTTAAGACCATCCTAGAGTTGTTGAAAGGCATATGACACAGCCTATTTGTAGTTTGAGGACTCAACTCAACTTAATCTTAGATTGTAATAAGTAAATAACTTTAACTGTCACAGGAATCTCAGAAGATACTATCTGTCAGAAGAAAAACCGTAAAGTCAATCTATAGTTTTGATGTTTTAAACTGGAAGAAGCTCAGCTTGCTGATCAAGCCTCAGTATAGCATCAAAGAAGTGGATTTATTTCTAAGACAGAGATTTCTAGAGTGACAGGTTCAGACAGAATACAGTGGAGTACAAGAAGGAGAAAGAGATGAGAAGAAAAAGGAATCACATTTTAATGTGAAAATTAAAGGACAGTCATTGAAGTTAGTTGTCCATGAACCAGACCGTGCATGGAACGTCAACAGAATATTCAGTGGTATTCCTTTATTACTTTCAGTGATTTAGAAAAGAATTAAGACAATCCAAGGATATATAATTATTCTTCTTTAATTAATTTAAATCAAGTAGTCAATTTAATTAATAAATTAATTCATCAAGAATTAATTCGTTAATTAAATTAATTATTAAATTAATTAAATCTGAATAATTATTTAAGTAAGTTTAAATTGAAATGATTATTTATTAATCAGTTTAATTTAAAACTGAAAAATGAACTAGCAAGACAATCCCTGATTGTCTTGCCGATTGTCTTGATGATCATTATACCCGACAGCTTTAAAAAAGGAGAATAAAAATCTGATTTGATTGTCTTGACGATTGTCTTGACAGTTCAAATCAGATTGTCTTGATGATGATCAAAAAGAAAAGTTTCCGACAGATTGATAATTATTGATAAATCAAGACAAATATCTCAGAAATTGATTGTCTTGCCGATTGTCTTGATGGAACCTGATTGTCTTGCAGATTGTATTGCCTATTGTCTTGGCAGTACAAAATTGATTGTCTTGGAAGAACAGATTGTCTTGCCGATTGTCTTGACAGTTCTAATTAAAGAAAAAGAGGTAGTAGACAATATATGAAGAAACACAGGCGACACATATTCAAACAGACTGAACATTACATTCAAAGAAAGCAATTTTCTCTCTTCTCTCTCATCAAGAACACAACCTGCAAGAGCTGGAAAAATTCATAGAAAATCAAGTTAATCTTATTTTTAATATCTGATCCGATAGAACTTGATTACTTGATATTCTTGTACTATTAGCGAGTTTTTACTCCTAATCTATATCTCGATTTTTATTAACAAATCTAGAAAAATTCATGTCGAATTTTCTAATTTGTTTTTATTAACTAGATATAATTTCTGTACTGTATTTGTAACAAACCCCCCAAGTTAATATAATTTTATATTCAACTTGAATTTTGTTTCATTTAATTCCGCTCAAATTTGTCAAAATATAAATTAAATTTATCCGGACAAATTTCGATTAAACAGTACCGTTTGTATTCAACCCCCCCTTCTACAAACATATTGGACCTAACAGTTGTTAAGACTGTCGTTAAGACCATCTCAGAGTGGTTAAGACAGTCGTTAAGACCTCCAGCAGATTGTCTTATCAGCTCTTCTTTTCATTATGACCAACAGCTTTGAACTAATAAGACAACCGTTAAGACAATCTGAGATTGTCTTAATAATTCAATTTTTCAGAATAAATGATTTAAGTAAAATCATTTATCTTAATTGAATTATTCAAACTTATACAATTATTCTAATTTAATTAACCTACTAATTAATTTAATAAACAAATTAATTCTTGATGAATTAATTTATTAATTAAATCAACTAGTTGATTTAATCAATTAAAATAGAATAATCATAAATCCTTTGACTGCCTTAATATATTCTTGAACCATTGAAATTAACAACGAAATACCACTAACTTTTCTGTTGTTGTCCGATGTACTGTCTGGTTCATGAACGACTAACTTCAATGATGCTTCTTCATTTTTGACTTTATAATGTGGTCCTATTTCTCTTTCATCTCTCTCATAAACTCATTCTTCACACTGTCTGTACTGACACTATCACTGTAGAAATCTCTGTCACTCTAAATGAATCCACTTATTCTCGAATACTTCACTAAGGCTTGATCAGATGTCTGAGCTTCTTTCAATGTAGCAAATCTTCAAGTTTGCAGATTGACTTTAATCCTTTTTCTTCTGACAGAATAAACATCCTGAGATTCCTGTACAATTCATACTAATTATTTACTTATTAAAATCTAATTCAAGTTGAGTTGAGTCCTCGAACTACAAATAGGCTGTTGTGATATGCCTTTCAAGTCAAGATACCAAACTAGGAGTCTTGGAGATTTAAGATTCAGAACTCAGTTCCAAGGTTGCTACAGTAACAATAAATTACAGAATCATTAAAAACAAGAATAAATTATTTTAGAGTTCTGTCAAGAGTTTCCTTTGTTAACATTTTTGAATGTAACATATTGGGAATGGTTCATTTACCGGTTTATTTTTACTGCATTATATTTTTTAATCAAGCTTCATGAAAAAAGACACAATTAACTTTTGCAATTCAAGTTTCTCTGTAACTCATGAATGCTTTCTATTGTTTTCTCCTGCAATGTCCTTTGGCTTGGAGGGCTATCAATTTTTTTGACAACTTGTTCTACTTATAGGGCTTGCACAACCATAGGGTCTCGTAAATCACTAAAAATTTACTCTATATTGAATCTAAGAAGGTATTCACTTATCTGAAGATCATCTTTATTTGCATATATGCAATCCCAGTGTATTTCGGGAATTTTATTAGGTTGTAACATGGTGTTATTTGTTTAATAGGGGCGAGCTTTATTGGACGGGCATGCAGTGGTATTACTTCGGCAAAAAAGAGTATCTAATACCAATACAGCATTTATGTCATTACAGGAGAACTTGGCACCAACAGTACTCTGGTGACGACATGATTGCTTTCAACCTAGCGAATTCTGATATTGTTACAAAAGTAAAAATCTGACAGAACAGAATGGTGAGATTGCTTAGCAGAGAAGCAAATCTTTTATAATGCCAGAGAAGTTAAAGGTACCCTGTGTCACTTTTCAGTTACCTGGGATTGAACTGATTTCAGATATTGCAATATATAACCGAGTTTGCTCTGCCGTGTCTAGTTGTTCGTCTAATACGTCTATGACATTAAAAATTTCTAGAAGGCTTCATGTTTCTGAATTATCGGAAAAAAATTCTTTGATAAAATACTATTAGGACTTGTAGAGTACCCCTGAAGTGCTAATGCATGAACTCTTTTATGATTGTCAGAAATCTAATTACCTTGTAAACTTAAATGTAACTCTTACTGATAGAGTCAAATCTACAGAAAACATTATTTGATTGACCTCTCCCCGCAAAGAATCAAGCAGTTTGTTACATTTTAATACTCTTAATACAAGTACTCAAGTGAACTGCACTATGTGAGTTGTTAAAGTCGGGTCAGTCAGCCTCCTGTATTTTCAATACATCAGCATATTTAGATTTGAAGCCTTCTCATATGGTACTCACAATAGAGACTCCTATGCTGGAGAAGTTGCATGCGAGACAATGGCAGAAGAGAATGTGTTGTTCTTCTTGTACATGTAGCAATTACTTCCGTAAAATTTCTGCACTGTCCTATAGATATTGACTGAGAAAATAGCATGCCATCAAGCTTCATAATATTGAACCCTTTTACCAATATTTTGTCAATCAATTCCAAAATAGATTTTTGAATTCTATGCGACTGTAAGTAAGAATGCAGGGAGCCATTTTTTTTTCTTGATTTAGTTTTTTAAGTAAGAATGCAAGGAGCCTTCCTTTTTGTGATTAAGTTTTTTAATTAAGAATGAAAGGAGCCCTTTTTATTTTTTTGTGTTGCAACCAATCAGGACATGTCACGTAGATGGCAGGAATCGGTTTTAAGAACTATTTTGGTACCCAGTTGTCATGCTGAAACAATCTCATATTTTGACAGAAATTATACCGGAAATTTCCGATCCCAATAGCAGAATCTGATGCCAGTATTCGTTGCAATCGAAATCAGCTCTGCCTAAAAATTACTTCGTAGAATGAGAAATTCTAGCACTTATTGAGCACCCTGACCCAGGTTCCCACCACCACACAACAAATGTTGTGGGACAAGCAAGCAGATACTCATGCTTTCTTTTACAACTATGCTTTCATCAATTTGAACTTTAAATTGTTCCTCTTTGGTTCAAGACTTCAAGTCGTGTTGTGTAGGTCATGCTCAAGTATTCATTCCCTTGAAACTTTATTCTAAAAGCAAAACCCATGCTTAGTTTGATCAATTAACTAAATCAAGTGCTAAATGAATGACTTGATACAAAGTTGATTTAAGTAATGTGTGAAATGTTAATGATGATGCATTGTTTTAATGTAATCCAGTACGTCCAGCATTACAAACAAATTTTACAAGTATACAAAGATCGAGAAAAGCAACACTGTTGTTTATTTACCTGTATTATAAAATTAAAATGAGAATTGCTAATGGTTACACCAATAAAAGACACATGATAAAATAATGTATAATCAGAAGTACCTCTCTTTGACAAACTATCCAAAATTGCTAAACAAGAATTGAATTGGAAATTGCATTATTGTTCTTCAAAAAATTTAAAATTGTGTTATTGTACAATAACTACGTTGTCATGTTCAAACATATCAAGCTCATCGTAAATGCATACCAACTTAAAGAAATGTAAAAATCAAGCTATTATTAGAAAGTGCCACCAAGTCATCTATAAATGAAACTGATGGTGCCATTTAAGAGAAAGCTTAGAGTAAACGCAAATTGATGTCGGTGAGAATTGAAGTTCTAGATGATGAGAAGGAAATTAAGATAGAATTGGCAAAAACAAAGATGATAACACTTGAAAATGTATGCTTGGTGACCACCAATAATTTCCAAAATTATACTCCCACTAAAGAGTCAACAAATTTTAGTTGTATCATCAAGAAAAATGTTAGAGGTACCAAATTGAATACCAAAAGTTGTTACAAAATGATATGACATTGTTTTGATTGATTATAATTATAATGAATCTGCCAAGGTTATCCAATTAAAACATCCCAAAATGCCAAGTAATTAGTGTCATGTCATTTGGTAACAAATTTTGGTACCTAATTTGGTACCTCAAACACTACTCTATCATCAAAGCATTTGGGTCACTGTGTGTGATGAGGAAACTAAGGAGGTCTCTTGCTTCTACTAAAAAGGAAACTTAATTTTTTTTTTACGAACAATTGATTTATTTAATAATATAAAACTAAACACTAAGAGGACTAGAAAGTGAAAATAAAAACTAAGAATAATGTATTACACTACGAGAAAAACGAGTTTTTCCTATTAAAAATTTCTAACTAACACATTTCCTCTTACAAAAAACCTATCAATCCCATCGTCAAAAATCCACTATTTTAGATTTACTCCCTCCGTCCCAAAAAGATTAACACATTTTCCTTTTTGGGACGTCCCAAAACTAATGACCTACTACACTTATTTTTTACTATTACACCCACTAACTTTATTCCTTTTCTATTAAATAAATATTATAAATACTATTACACCCACTACTTTACTCCACTATCTCAAATCTATTATTAAATATACACTGTTAGGAATATGTTGTACTTGATTATAAATTTGCAATCGATCAAATTGTATAAGTATTGTAGCTGTCAACGGATTAGGATTTATAACTCTATCCGTTGACAGGTAGCTCATCAACGGATGAGGTTTTGTAGCATACTGCAGTATCTCTATGTTATCAATTGATAGTGTTTTTATCCACAGTCATGTTGACCATCAATGGATAGGCAGAATAGGGTAGCCAATTGTAAATAAGCTATGCTATGTAATTCTGTTTAAGTGAAAGTGTATCAACGGATGAAGACAGAACTCTATCAACAGATACAACTCAAATCTACAATATCAACGGATACAGCTCAATCTATTATCAACGGATGACAGTGTACAATGTCAACGGATAATCATTAACACTTTCTTCTATGCTAACTGGGGATTAGCAGTTGATAAAGACAGGTTTGATTGACGGATCACATGGGTTGATAGTAGGTACAAAAAGCAGTATGGCAGCCATACTTTGGAAACGCAAAAGAAAGAAGCATTCCGTTTACACTATGAATACAAGAAAGGTGCAGGGGACTTGTCTGTTCACAAGGACAACCTTTCGGCTACATGTGTATTTGGAGTGAAGTAGCAAGTCAACTTGAATTAGATTAGTATTATCTTATTCCTGTAGTACTTGTAAACTTGGAATATATAACCAAGTGTAGCAACTCTTTAGAAGCTAAGAAAACAGGTACATTTGCTTAAGATTTTCGTGAATATCCTTAGAAAGCAAAGAGTTGTAAAACAGCAGCTGTGTACATTTGTATCACAGAGTTTTCTTCAAATAAAAGCTTCAGGTGGTGCATTTAACCACCTGATTTTATATGTGTTTGTGCATTAATCTTTATACAGCAATTATCTTCTTATAGATTTCTGGAGTTCTTATCAGGAATTTATAAATATCAAGAATTGTATTCAAACCCCCTTCTACAATTATACAAGTGTGTAATCTGGGAATAACAATTGGTATCAGAGCAAGCTTCTAACATATTTGAAGTTTAAAGATCAACACACTTCCAAAATGTCTAAGAAGGATTATGGAGTAAAGATACAAGTTCTTGATAGAGCGAATTACTTTCACTGGAAAGTAAAAATGCGTCAACATCTCTTGTCCATTGATGAGGGTTTTGTGGATTGCATTGACAAGGGTCCTCATGTTCCGATGAAGACTGCAGCAAGAGTTGGCCTTGCTGAAGATGTGCGGACACTCTCATTCCCAAACCTGTTTCTGAATGGAGTCTTGAAGATATGGCAAAAGTCCACAAAGACAAAAAGACCATGAGTATACTGTTCAATGGTCTAGAAACAGACATGGTTGACAATGTTATCAGCTGTACTACCTCCAAGGAAGTATGGGACACTGTTCAAACCCTTTGTGAAGGAACAGAACAGGTTAGGGAAAATAAGATGCAACTACTAATCCAACAGTATGAACACTTCCATTTCGAGAATGGAGAAACATTGAATGATACATTTAGTAGATTTCAAAAGCTACTAAATGGCTTGAAACTGTATGGAAGAATCTATCAAGTTAAAGATTCTAATCTCAAATTTCTGAGATCATTGCCCAAAGAGTGGAAGCCAATGACTGTATCTCTAAGAAACACTCAAGAGTACAAGACATTTACTCTTGAAAGGCTCTATGGAACTTTAAAGACATATCAGCTGGAAATGGAGCAGGATGAAGAGATTGAGAAGTCCCAAAAGAAAAGTGGGTCAGTTGCACTTGTGGCCAAATTGGAGCAGAAGGAGGAGAAAAGGACAGAAGCTGCTTGTTCTACACCAAACAGGGAGGTTTGTAAAGGTAGAGCAGAATCAAGCAGGAGCAAGGAAAAGGTGTCTGAAGAATTGAATGTCCTTTAACAGGATGAATTGGATGAGATAGATGAGCACTTAGCCTTTCTGTTTAGGAGATTCTCTAAGCTGAAATTCAAGAGAAACTCTGGGGTGGCTAAGCCATTTAACAAGGATTATTCCACAAGCAACTTTGTGGTTAAATCCAAAATTAATTCTACAATTGTGGAATTGCTGGTCACATGATAAGTGAATGCAGGAAGCCCAGATCTGAGAACAAGGGAAAGCCAACTGAAGCTGTTGACTACAAGAAGAAATATTTTGATCTTCTCAGGCAGAAGGGAAAGGCATTCATGACCCAAGAGTATGACTGGGCTGCTGATGGAAATCATTCTGATGATGATGTTGAGTATTTCAACCTTGCATTGATGGCTGATTCTGAAGAGCAGGAAGCAAGTTCAGCTAGCAATCAGGTATTTTCTACTAATCTCTCTGAGCTAACCAAAGAGGAATGCAATAGTGTTATAGATGAAATGTCTACTGAACTATATCACTTGAGTGTTACTCTTAAATCACTTACTAAAGAGAACAATAGGATTAAAGAGACTAATCTATTTTTAAGTGATAGAAATGCTGCTCTAGAAGTTCAATTTCTAGAATTTGAGAAAATGAGAGTTGATTGCAATAATGCTTAAAGTGAACTTGAAGCTGTGTTAAAAAGAGAACTGATTTTAAGAGACCAGCTTGAAAAAGAACAAGGGATAATTGCTAAATTTCAAAGCTGTAGGAATATTTTACAAAACATAATAGAAGTCCAGGGAATAGAATCGTTTGTGAAGGAGACCTGGACTCAAAAGAAAAAGGAGCTAGAACCTTGCCTTGAGGATCTAGAGACTATTTATGAATCAACGGATAGTGATCATCCGTTGACAGATGAACCATCAACGGATGAGAGGTATCCGTCGACTAACAAAAAGCTTGTTAGTAAGAGGGAACTCAAGAAACTGGATATTAAGTATGGTCCAGTCACCAAGAACTTTGTTAGTGGTGAGTGTAGCCAAACCAAATCTAGTGGGAAGGCTAAGGCAGGTGATTTACACAACAAAAAGGCTGTTGATAAATCAGATAATGAAAAGGTAGAAATTAAGGGTAAAAAGAAAAAGAACAGAAATTGTAAGATAGACATCAACAAGAAAAACAATTATTCTCCTGACAAGTTTGCCCCTAGGAAAACTTGTAGTAATTGTAATAGTGTCAATCACCTATCTTCTAATTGCAAGATTGTTAACAAGGCTCCTGCTCATGTACCTCAAACTATACCATGTATGCCTGCAATGCCTGTTATGCCTGATTTGTATCAAAATGCTAGTTTTTCAAATCCATATGTGAACATGCCATATGTGTCTAATCCTTATTTTCAATCTGTGAATATGCCACAAATGTCATTGAACATTCCTAGCATGAATAATATGTATGCCAATTTTCCACAAATGCATGCATCAAATATTCATGCAAATAAGCATTTATCAAACCCCATCAATCAGGCATCTACATCTAAGGTGAAGAATGCCAAGATTGTAAAGTCAAAGGATAACAAGAAAGGACCCAAGGAAGCTTGGGTACCAAAATCAACTTGATTTGCTTTTGGATGTGTGCAGGGAAACAAGAGGAATCTATGGTACCTAGACAGTGGATGCTCTAGGCACATGACAGGAGATTCAACCCTGCTCACAGAGTTCAAGGAAGGAGCTAGCCCTAGAATTACCTTTGGAGATGATAGCAAAGGATATACTAAGGGATATGGCTTGATTTCAAAAGACAATGTCATCATTGAAGAAGTGGCCTTAGTTGAAGGTTTGAAGCACAATTTGCTGAGTATCAGTCAGATTTGTGACAAAGACTATGAAGTAAGGTTCACAAAAGAAGCCTGTGTTGTTTCTGCCAGGGAAGACAACAATGTGGTATTGACAGGCTTTAGAAAAGGAAATGTTTACATAGCTGACTTCAATTCAGCATGCTCAGAATCCATTACTTGTCTCTTCAGCAAAGCAAGTAAGGATGAGAGTTGGCTATGGCATAAGAAGCTGTCACATTTGAATTTTAAAGTTATGAATGACTTGGTAAGAAAGGATCTTGCTAGAGGAATCCCTCAATTGGAATTTATCAAAGATGGACTGTGTGATGCCTGCCAATTAGGGAAACAAAAGAAATCATCCTTCAAGAGCAAGACAGAGTCATCCATTGTTAAGCCACTTCAATTGCTGCATATGGACTTATTTGGTCCAGTAAATGTCATGTCTATTTCAAAGAAGAAATACTGTCTGGTGATTGTAGATGATTTTTCTAAGTTTACATGGACCTTCTTCCTGCACTCTAAGGATTGTGCAGGTGAAATCATCATCAATCATCTCAGAATAGTAAACAATGGTTCTGAAGTCAAAGTACAAAGAATTAGGAGTGACAATGGTATTGAATTCAAGAATTCCACAATGAAGATTTTCTGTAAAGAAAATGGAATTGTCCATGAGTTTTCTGCTGCCAGAACACCTCAACAAAATGGGGTTGTTGAAAGGAAAAATAGAACTCTCATTGAAGCAGCTAGAACAATGTTAAGTGAATCAAGATTACCAACATATTTCTGGGCTGAAGCTGTCAACACTGCATGTTTCACTCAGAATATTTCCTTGGTCAATCAAGCTAGAGGAATGACTCCTTATCAGTTGTTAACCAAGAAGAAACCAACTTTAGCTTTCCTTCATGTCTTTGGATGTAAGTGTTTTGGACTAAGGAATCATGGAGATAACTTGGGCAAATTTGAAGCAAAGGCAGATGAAGCTATTTTTGTTGGATATGCAGCAGGGAAAGCCTATAAAGTCTACAATCTAAGAACCAACATTGTTATGGAATCTGTACATGTTGTGTTTGATGACCAAAGATTCTAGGTCTAAATGATGGAGGCTCCCATGAAAAGTTGAAATTTGAGAATGAGGTAGAAGGAAGAATTTACAATGATGATGATGAGGAAAATGAAGATCATGACCATGAAAATTCACCAAGAGTTGTTGGCCCAACTAGAAGTGATGCTCACACTGGAAATGAAGCATCCGTTGACAGTCATATTGAAGCATCCGATACATCCGTTGACATGCATTCTCATGAATCCGTCGACAGGCAAAATGGAGTATCCGTTGACAATATTAGAGATGCATCCATTGACAGAAATTTTCAAGCATCCGTCGACAGGCAAAATGATGCATCCGTTGACAGTCAACTTCATAATTCTGCAAGGACAACAAACTCAGGGGGAGTTTCTCAGGGTAAAAATTCAATGCTAAATCAACATGATCATGCTCATGAAAATGAAGCAACCTCATCAAGATCAAACCTTCCACCTGCAAGAAAATGGACTAGAGATCATCTATTTGAGTTAATCATTGGTGAATCAAATTCAAGAGTCCAAACTAGGAGGGCCACTCAAGCAGAATGCCTATACAGTAGCTTCTTGTCTCAAGAGGAACCTAAGAAAGTGGAAGATGCCCTTCTAGATCCAGATTGGGTCTTAGCAATGCAAGAAGAGCTAAACCAATTTCAAAGAAATAAAGTTTGGAAGCTTGTGCCCAAACCTGATGATAGAAGTGTCATAGGTACTAAATGGGTTCTCAAGAATAAGATAGATGAAAATGGCATAATTGTGAGGAATAAAGCTAGATTAGTGGCGAAGGGCTATTCTCAAGAAGAAGGGATAGATTTTGATGAAACTTTTGCTCCAGTGGCAAGACTTGAGGCAATCAGAATCTTCCTAGCCTATACAGCACATGCTAATTTCAAGGTCTATCAGATGGATGTCAAAAGTGCCTTTCTAAATGGGGAACTGGACGAAGAGGTCTATGTCCATCAACCTCCTGGCTTTGAAGATCCAGAATTTCCAGAATATGTATATCTTCTCATGAAAGCACTTTATGGTTTGAAGCAAGCACCAAGAGCCTGGTATGACACTTTATCTCAATTTCTTTTGGAGAATCACTTCACTAGAGGTACAGTAGATAAAACCTTATTTCATAGGAATATCAATGGCTCTTCAATACTTGTTCAAATCTATGTAGATGATATTATTTTTGGGTCTACAGATGAGAAGCTTTGCAAAAGGTTTGCCAAACTTATGCATAGTAGGTATGAAATGAGCATGATGGGTGAATTAACCTACTTTCTTCGCTTACAAGTAAAGCAAGTTAATGAGGGCATTTTCATAAGTCAAACAAAATATATTTATGATCTTTTAAAGAAATTTGACTTAATGGATTGTACCTCTGCAAAAACACCTATGGCCACTGCAACTAAGCTTGAGTTGAATACTAAGGAAAAGTCTGTGGACATCTCAAGCTATAGAGGCATGGTAGGTTCACTTCTATACCTAATAGCTAGTAGACCTGATATAATGTTTTCTACTTGTCTTTGTGCTAGATTTCAAGCTGACCCTAGAGAGTCTCACTTGATAGCTATTAAGAGAATTTTCAGGTATCTCAAGGGAACACCAAACCTTGGCATTTGGTACCCAAAAGAATCTGGTTTTGATCTAACTGGCTACTCAGATGCAGATTATGCAGGTTACAGAATTGATAGGAAAAGTACTACAGGTTTCTGTCAATTTCTAGGAAACAGGCTTGTTTCATGGTTCAGTAAGAAACAGAACTCAGTCTCCACTTCTACAGCTGAAGCTGAGTACATTGCTGCTGGAAGTTGTTGTGCACATATTCTATGGATGAAAAATCAACTTATTGACTATGGTCTAAAAGTTGAGAAGATTCCAATTTTCCGTGACAATACAAGTGCTATTGCCATTACAGGGAATCCAGTGCAACATTCGAGAACCAAGCATATTGACATCAAATACCACTTCATTAGAGAACATGTGATGAATGGTACAGTAGAAATGCACTTTGTGCCAAGTGTAATGCAGCTTGCAGATATCTTCACCAAGCCTCTTGATGAATCCACATTCACAAGATTGGTAGGTGAACTAGGTATGCTTAATTTGTCATAATTCCTAGTGATATTTGATCTTACTGCTTTGCAGCTAGAAATGTGTTTTGATTTACTTGAGAATTAAAAACTCTCAGAAAAATTTTCTACAGAAATTTTGTCTAAGGCAAAATTATCTTATCAACGGATATCCTTTTACCAGTTGGTAGTATAAACACATTACTAGATTTTTGTATATCAACGGATAACAGGTTGTCCACAACATCGACGGATAAACTGCTTCTCAACCGTTCATCTTATATCCGTTGATATACATATTTTCTTTTAAATATAGCCGTTGGTAAACGTGTATATATAGGCATGGCTGTACTTATTTTCTTTTTTTAACTGACAGTTACTTTTGACCAATGGGTAATTACTTTTAATTATTTCATTTTCAACTCTTGAAACATATAAAAGGCTGTCTTGTGCTCTCACATCTCACTTTTATCCACTTTCAAGATTCTAATAAGTAAACTGCATCTTCTTCACTAAAACTCTCTGCAACAAAAGTTCAAACACTTCAATGGCGCCTATTGTTAAGATGATGTCTTCCACTGGGTTCACCTATGAGAAGAACAACTTCGCGGCCTATGTTGATACTGTGAATGCTCCAGAAGTTTATCACACAATGATGAATTTCGTGAAGAATTGTAGGCTGTCGTATGCTATGACTACCACCACACCCCTCATCCGTGAAGTAATTGAGGAGATGTGGACATCGGCTGAATTCAATGGTACTGATGAAACTCTATCTTTTTCTCTTAAGGGTAACAACTATGTGGTTAATTCTGATGTTCTAACTGCATGTTTGAAATTACCTGAGAATAATTGTTCATCTGCACCAACTGATGCTAAAATTGTTACCATGCTTAATTCAATTAATTATGCTTTTAGTACTGATAATTTAGGCAAAATTGTTAGGAAGGGCATGGTTAAAGAATGGAGTTATCTTTGTGATGCCTTCATTAAAACTTTTTCTGGTAAAATTAGCAATTTTGATGCTGTTACTAAATCCATTCTTGTGATGCTATGTATGCTCTTAACTGATAGATATTATAATTTTAGCACACTAGTGATGTATGAAATAGCAACTAAATTAGGTAATAAAGAAGCTAGGGGCAAGAATATCTACTTTGCTAGATTTTTGTTGCTCTTAGCCCCGCATATTTCTGAGAATGAGCTATCCATTTCTAACCCGGATAGCAATTTCAATTGTTTTGTACAGGAGAAGAGAGTCCTTAGTGACTTGATTCGAATGAATCTGAATGCAGGGGTACAATTGGTTTATCTTCCAATTGTTCAGGTAGGTTATAACCTTAATACTCCTATCTCTACCCCCCAAATTTCTTTACCTTCCACTGTCACAATGGAGTCTGTAGCAGTGACCAAACAAGCTCCTACCCAAGTGACTAAAACAAAAGTTTCCAAACCACAATCTAAAAGACAAACCTCAAGTGCTTCACAAAAAGCACCTGTTGCAAAAACTACCACAGCTCTTGAGGGGAGTGCGAAGGAGGTAGTGAGTGGTGAGGGACAGGGTGCAAGCCCTAAGAATAAGGTAGGTGAGGAGAGTGCACCAAATAGCCAAGCCTTAGTTACATCCTCTCAACAGGGTGTGACTACTGACTTAATGTAAGAACCCAAATTTTGGGTAGAATTAAAACTTTTATTTATTTAATGATGTAAGAATGAATAGTGGCTACGGCTACAATGTAATAGTTGTTGTTTTAAAAGAATGAATGGAATTCGACTTTATTATTTCTATGTCTTGAAGAATGCTAAAGGGTGACAACATAGGTAAGAATAATCTATCTCCTAAGGGAATAAGATATGGCAATTCCAAGCAGGAGAATATTCTCATGTCATCCAGATCGATAGCAATTAATCCAGTGGTTCCGTAAAAAGGTCAAGGAACGATCGAAAGAGAATACGAACAATTGTACAACCCTAGATGAATAAGTAAAGAATAAGGATGAATAGTGATTTGGTTTAATTGAGAATATTATTAGACGACGCTATATAGAAGTACCCGGAACGAAATTCTGAGTTCGTATTAATGATCCGGAGGGAAAAAGAGTGTATGTAAAAGCTGTCGGATTCTGAAAAACCGCACTTTTATTTTCTCCGAGAGTTCCCTGGACACTGATAGCCTTAAGTATTTAACGAATGGATTTAAGGAATATAAATTGGAAAGTTAGAAAGAAAGATGGAGAATGATAGTATTAATATTAGGAAGATTCCCGGTAAAACCCTAACTAGAAACGATTGAGTTATTCCCTCGAACGATTAGCGAATTAAGCAATAAACGAACAAAGAAACAAGCAGAGGAAGCAAGAGTCATGTACAAGCTACTAGAATAAATATCTAGCAACCAAGTGGGCTAAGTAACTAGCATGTTAGGGTTTGAACTAGTAGTTGGACAAATCAAACTCCTAGTTAGCAAGAATCCATCCAAGTGCTACACATGCCTTCCAATCTCACCATTCATCCCAAAAGCACTTTAATAAAGTAAAACAAGATGAGATATTATCTAAACTCATCTCACTTTATGAATTATTATCCAAATAAACCAAGCAACCAAGCCAAAACCCCCCCTTCCAAGAACACCATTCGGCCCTTCCATTAATTCCAAAACCAAAATCCACCTTCCCACCATTGTTTGTTCTTGAAATAATTATGGTGAGTCTTATATTTCATAAAACTTATCTCCTCAAAATCTTAGCTCCAAATTCCTTTGTTTGCATTTTCAAAAAAATCAAGAAAGAGGAGCATGAATAGTGTTTCTTATGAACTAATCCTTGTTTTTCTTGTTTTCATGGTTGATCTTAGCTAAGTTAAGGCTATCCAAGGGCAATACCAAGCTTTCTGAGGATAGTACATACTACAAGGAAGGTATAATACTTTAAAACCCTAGATCTACTTTGAGTTTTAAGCATGTTCTTGATGGATCTAACTTAGTTATGATTATGTTCATGTTATAAGCATGCTTAGTTAGTGATTTAGTGATTTGATTAACATGATGATTATGATGTTAAGATCAGTATCTTCTGGACTTGTTGAGATGCTTATTATGTGTATAAGTTGTTTAGATGCCCGGTGTGGCTTGGGTTGTTGATTGTGATTTATGGAACGTTCGTATTATAGCCGTTATAATGCCGAAATTTCATTAACCATTGAAAACCGTGCATCACAGTAGGTCTAATGGCCGAAACTGGACAAGTATCTAACATGACCTTGTAGATCTTGAGTCGTAGATCATTTTGGAAAAAGAATCGAATCAAACAGACTTACGGTTTAGGATTTATGACCGATTTACTAAAAGTAGTTCGAATCCGTAAACGAAAGTTCGTAACTTAAATTGAACCCCGATAAAATATGTAAAGTCATGACGACTCTTGGTAAATAAATACTAGAGGTAAAAAGAAAGGTGTGAGAGAAAACCGTATGTCAAAAGGATCGTTTTTCGATTTATTAAAAATATTCGAATCGAGATTAAACGCGAACGAACCCCTAAAAGACGACTCGTTTATAACTTCGTTAAAACACTTAGAAAACGAGCGATAAAACTCGGAGTATAATATTGGTTCGTAACAATCGGCTTTCGGACTTATATGACTTAAGTATATGCCAAGTATAAGTACATTGACATGTCGTATTAACGAACGAATGTCGGGTCGGATCGATGATAAAAGAAATCCACAAAAAGGGGTATAACGAGATAACTCGAGAACGTGTTTCGATTTAAGTTTAACTTACCTTTAAAGTTTTAAGTGATTAATCCCGAATGTCTTGGCTATTTATAGATCACCAAGCTGACCCGGGACCCGCTACCACTACCCCTTATCGTGCTCGACTACTAGGCAAGTTTCAATTCCCTTCTTTTAGGCTGTTGTTGTGATTGAATATATATATGTTTTCCGTTATACATATGCCATAGCATGCATGCCTACTTTCCAGTTATATCGTTATGCTTGTTCCCTGATTGTTTATTAGCTTATAAATTAGATAGCTAACGTATCAATTATAAGCCGGTTATTGTAAGACCGTCATAGAAGGGCGTATACATCTTATTCATCAAATATAGACCGGGAGTCAATATTTCTTGATATATCGAGATTACCTCGGAGGAAAATATTTAAGTAAATATTTTCCATTATTCGGGCGACGAATATTATTTGAATATTCGTTCGAGATTATTTATTTAACGATCCTTACTTCAAATAATTATTTGAACGTAACTATTCGACGAATAATATTTTTAATATTCATTCAGAGTCGAATTATTTATCGATTATTATTTCGAATATTCTTCTAAAGGTTGGACTACTAAATGAATATTATTTGGATATTCATTTAGAATATTATTCATTAAATGAATATTACTTTTGAATATTCATTTAAGATAGTAATTACCTGACGAATATTATTTTAATGTTCATTTGAAGCTTGATTTATTTATCGAGTCTTATCTCGAATATTCCTTTAAAAGCTTGGATTACTAAATGAATATTACTTGATATTCATTTAGAATATTATTCATTAAATGAATATTACTTTTTCAATATTCATTTAAATTCCTAATTAATTATGAATATTATTTTGAATATTCATCCAGGGTTCTATTTAATCATCGAATATTATTTTAAATATTTTAAATATTCCTTTCAGGTCTTATTAATTAATGAATATTATTTTGAATGTTCATTTGAATATTTAATTATGCAATAAATATTCTCTCGATATTTCTTCAAGGATTATTTGAGAAATACTCTGATTAAAGATATTCTTTCATATTCCTAAATATTCTGTAAAATATTTTAATTCAATAAATATTTTCTGAATATTTATTCCATACTTAGAATAACCTCGATATGGTTTATCTTCTTCGATTATTACGGAAAATATTTCGGAGTCATATTATTATTAATCATATATCAAGAAAGGTTCTCAGACATCATTCTTCTTTGAGTCTATCTCCCTAATAATAAGGGAACCTTACTTGGAAAATGTTAATTATCTTGTCGACTTCCCGGTCATAAAGTATTCTCTTCACTCGCAACTCGGGTGCTATTGACTTATTAAGTCGTTGTTTACCTTCTCATCTTTCGAGGGGTAAGATTGTTGGAACAAGTTGATATTCGTTACCAAGCAATAGCTTGGAAGTGATTGGTGAATTTTCCTTTCCAACTAGATACGACTACTTTGTAGAGTCTTATCAACAAGTATTATACTTGGGGAAAGGGGGACGAACGTTACATTCAGAATCATGAATTCTATTTGAACTAGGAGTCGTGTAAGAGGCCGAGTAGCGCCGGTCCATCCCCTTTGGCCCAACCGTTGGCCGGGGAGAGCTAGTAAGGCGGTACACAAGTAAAGCCGTCAGTTCTTCCTTCTACCGGTAGTAAATCTAAATTGAGCTGTACGATCTCGACTGATAATCAAGATTGGAACAGCGGGCGCGGTGAATACTCCATCATTGGTTCATCATCCAAACTTATTTATTTCCTGCAACATGATTACTGTTGGCAGAGCTGGAAAAGTGTTCATAACTGGAATTGCAATCTTTTCATGAAAGTTCCTCTTTTTAATGACAATGGGAATATCTCGCTTACTTTTGATGTAGCAGATATTTCTACAAACAAATACTTTGAGTTACCTAGTAACTTCATCCTTTATATTATACTGGCAATAACTTCATTAATGCATGGCATATGATTTCAAAGGATATTTTGAACTGCTGTATATATGTATCACTGTTCAGTTATATTATTGTTGGTGGGCTTTCGCTCAACCTTGCTTTGTTCATATTATGTCACAACAACAGCTAGGACAGATGGCCCGCGTCAGGCGCACTCGGCGCAAGCAGGTTACCGCCGTTCGAGGATTACCCGCTGATGTCCTTGCTGCCATTGCTGAGGTAGCATAGATAGGCAGCTTTTGTTTAACAGTCTATTTATATGTAACATTAACGTTAATCAACGGCAAAACCTTTAAACATATCATTCGGCTTGTAATAACTTTTATTCGTAAACTCTGATATTATGGACTTATTTCAATTTCATCTCTGGGACTATAACTGTTGTGTGTTTGAGTGGATATTATTGTGGGGTCACAGCATGTGATTTATTTATTATGGACTCAAGTCAAGTATTATGAATGGATGTAACACCGTAACCACCAGATCCCTGACCCCGGATCTGGGGGTGTTACAGAAGTGGTATCAGAGCGTACGTTATAAACCCCAGACATGAGGCGACGTTAAAACAATAAATTCAATAAGATAATAAGAACTCTTGCCAAGTTCATAGTCGGACTACTTAATGTAGTGATGACCTATAAAACTCTTATGGGAACTATTAAGTATCATGATAGTAACTTAGCTCGATATCGCATCGACAAGTAAGGCAACAGACCTTGAGGCATACGAGCAGCAGCACGATGATGCTTTATTATATGCTGAAGATCAGCGGGTAAATTCAATAGAGTACCCTACTGGAGACCCGGAAGAGGTTCCAGCAGATAAGGAAAATCTTGTTAGGATAAGGAGCTTACCCTCGAGGAATGAGGGCTGTAGCCAGAAAGACTGAGATGATTAAGGTATAGTGCTTAGAAAATTAGGCATAAAGAACTAAGCTATTAGCAAGAGAACTGAAGATTCATGTTGGATTCGTGGCTGGACTACTGAAGGTAGTACCAGCAAGTAAGACGGATTGGAAGAATTACTTGAGATCTTATACGGGAATAGATGAGAATCATTAGAGACTTTCATATTAACGAAAAGAGTGCTAGAAGGATGTATGATTATCAAAGGCATCAATATAAGGCGAGGAGCAGAGTCCCTAGGAATAGTTGAGAAGAGGCAGTAAGTGCTATATCATTTGATAAATGAATAAGTATGAATATTGTCAGTAATAATTCGCCATGAGAAGGCAGATGTCATAGGTTGTAATTTATGGAACCAAATTGAGGTTGATGAAGTTGTTTTATTCAGGAAAATGTCCATTTTATGAATGAATCAGTTAGAAAGTGAAAACATTGGGAAGTGATAGCATGATTGGATAAAGTTATATAAGGAAGTAGTAAGCAAGACAATGATCTCAGAACCTACCGGAAGATAAGACCAGTGAGTCAAGATGAACTCGTAATGAGACTATTGTCAGAGACTAAGTATAGGGTTAATTTAACTCAGTGAAATAATGAACCAGAAACGTTAGATGCATGTGACTCAGAGGAATATTAAATTCTTTCTTTTCTTTGAATGGATTATAGTAGTTACCTTAAGTTTAATCCGACACGGAATTATAACGGATCAAGTAATACGATCAGCAGTTAAAGAGAAAAATGTGAGAAAATCTTCCTGGAGCTAAAAGATGAAATTGGTAATGACCAAGAGTTGGCATTGTTTAATGGAAAAAGGGAGATTTTGTGCTTCCAACGACGCTTCGCATAAAAGATTAGGATGTGTGCTTGCGCAGCACGACAAGGTACTTGCGGATGCATTCGGACAGCATGGTTCACCAGGTTCGGATGGCCTTAGTAGTGCCAATTTTTGTGGAACAACCAACTCCGACGGTAATGTTCCTTCTGGGACTGGTAGTCAGGTAGACTGACATTTGGTAATATTGAATATCAAGACGTATAGGTATCAGGACGTTGTGACAAGTTTCAGTTTAAAACTGTTAATTCCCTTCTAAGGGATGTATATAATTGGTTCCTCTCCAGGGGTTAAATTTCCAACCGGATGACGATTATTTCATTAATTATGACTGCTTACGGTTCTACCTACTAGGAGGTTCATAGAACTATTCTTCAGGTTTCGAAACTGGTCTCCTTAGTGTTACCAGTCGATGGATAGATTGACCAAAATTTCCCTAATTCTGGGAAGAACTTCAACGAATTTTGGCGACCCTTGTCTTTCTGATTATCAGAGAACATCATGGAAGAGAGTAGAAACTGAGGCAAACCCCGTGAATTGGGTAAGGTAGCCGCTACATGGGTTGGTGGACAGACCCCGGTTATCGCGATTGATTGTAGAAATACAATGATGAAGTGAAATTGGACGAAAACAGGAAATGTAAGTAAGAAACCAGCCGGACTGAGAAACTTCGGGATTGACTTTAGTGAAAAGGCTGTTATGCCAGGAATGGTAAGCTTGCGTGGCACGTGGTAGTGATAAGAATAGTTGAAAAGATAAAAATAGAGGAAAGGTGACCAGAGACGGTGCCGAATAGTCGATTAAGACTTATATGAAGTAAAGTTTTAGAAAGATAGAAAGGTATCAAAGAAGGCACTATGCCGGCAATTGCTAGAAAAGTAATTCTATTAGCCAACCCCTAAAATCATATATATATATATATATATATATATATTTTTTTTTTTTTTGTGGCCAGTTGAGGCCAAGTCACAAAGGATTATCAAGTGACTAGACCAGCAATGAAAGGACAAAGCAGGGTTGCTTCTAAGAAAGCACCGACTGCAAGGCCTTCTGATATAAAGGAAACATTAATGAGATCGTAGGAGTCTTCTACTAAACAGCCCATGTTTTGATTGGGAATTCACTAGACCTTTTTGGGATGGGGTCACCCATACTAAAGTGACTTATGTGTATATGGTTGTCCAAGATTACGAGTAAAATGGAAGTATAGTGACTTGAGATGTAGATGTTAGGGTATCGTGAATACCTTGAATATATTATGACGGAGGAAAGTAAACAATGAAGGTATATGAAGAGAGTATAGAAATAGTCAGAAATTGAACAGTATGCTGTAGGAATTTTCTCTGAGGCAAGTACCTTTGCGAAGAACGATAAGCACTAGGAAATTCACGTTGAACTCGACCAATATCTTTCAGAACATCCTTGCTACCATTAACAAGTTCTGTAAGAGAGCAGATAGACATACGTTGTCTTTTGGAAGGTCAAATAAGTTTACCACTATCTGAAAGAAGAAATTAGCAGTAAGCTACCGATCGATTATCAAATAAGAATGATTGAAAAGAGACCCTTATTAAGGATACATGATTTGATTGCCAATTATAGGATGCAGGAATTCCTTGGCAGTTGAATTAAGGATAAGATATCCATAAAGTAAGGCAAACCCTGGGGAATGCATAAGGGATGGCACTAACCCTAATAAAGACATTGTGAATTCAGATGATATGAGTTGGATTTGCTAAGGCAACAATGACCTGTACAGATTATTAAAAAGAGTTCTGGAAAGAACAGAGATAGAATTATTAGAGTATTGATCAAAGACGTTTTGATATACCCTGTACCTAGAAAATACAGGAGGAATGATGAGGACGACCTAAGAAACCTTACAAGGAAAAGTTAATATTCTGAGTTTCCAACTAGAAGTTTGGAAGAGAATGTAAGACACAATAACAATATACCAGATGATGCATGTATGAAACCCTGAGGGAGTAAGGATTGAACCTATAAAGGTTGAGATTATCCTAAGATAAGGAAAGAACTAAGAAAAGAAGTATCCTAAGTAGGATTGGGAATAAACGTGATAAAGTTCCCACGGGTAGGTGGAAGCAATGACTTATGGAAAAAGACTGATAGATATATTTTTCTCCTTCGGCAGAGCTTAAGGGAGAATGCTTTCACCCAACAGTGATGAGAATGAGGTAAAAAAAAAAATTGAATTGAAATGTATCCAGAGAACAAGGATTACCAGAAATTATTATTATTAGGAAAGGCCAATGAGGTGGCCGACAGTCTAAGTATAAAGGAATAATTACAAATGTTCATACCGAAGAAACAGAATGATATTTGGAAGGACCTTGAAGGTCATGTCGGAATGGAGGAATTTACATTCCTTCTGATGATTGTGCAAGAATCGACGGTAATAGTAGTTTAAGTAAAGATTCGATTCCTGATGGGTCTTAAGCATATTACATACCTTAGAAGGTCCCGTTTTGAGGCAAACCAGGACCATGATACAAAAATTGACGAAGTAAACCATTAAGTTTCCAGTCTTTTATGGAAGATGCATGAGTGATAGTTTCATCAACCTGACTTAGCTGCGATGCTTGAAACTCTTCTGCAATTTTATCTACTTCATGTAATATCTACATCAAGTTCAGGAAGTGTTCCTTATGGATAAGGAATAGTGATTACTTTGTCTCCCTAAAGGATTGAAACCCGTACGGTTAGCTATTAAGGCACTACGTAAGCAACAAGCGATGGTGATTCTTCTAAGAAAGTAGATGACAACGTAAAGATAAAGAAAGTGCTGCTATTGATAAGCTAAATGGCATGTTGATGAATGACAAGCAAGTTTGTGTTAATGTACTTCTGCGCAAACAAGATAGAGAATATGAGGTTGATGATTCATGATGCTAAATGTATTCCCGTGGAAAAAAATTAATGAGACTTAGAGAGAAGGGTAGTTGAGCCCGAGACTTATTAGGCCACCTGAGAGTTTAAAAGTGTTCGGAAGGTGGCATTCGAGCCAGTTTTACCCCCAAAGCTTATAGCATGGTAGTAACGTGTTTCATGTGGCAAAGCTACACCAGTAAAATGCAGATGCTCAATAGATGATAAGAGTGCGAGCAGGTAGGTGTACGACCTGGTCTGACTTACGAAAGACAACCTGTGAAAAACTGCGGGTAGAAAAGAATAAGTGATGAGAAACAAGTTGACAGAAGTAGATTATATTGGATCTAAGCTAAAGAAATCGGCCAGATTCATTTCGGAGGTTTTAAATTTGAAATAATGTGATGATTATAGAGTAAATGTGACGGGATACCAATAAGGAGGTGCCAAGTGCAAAAGATGCCTCAATAAAGAGATGAAGGTGGAAGTAAATAAGAATCAGATAATAAGAAGGATGTGATTGATAAAGAAAAGACTGGGAAAGCAACTATGGAATGTGAAGCAAGGAATATTATGAATGGAATAATAAATGGGTTTTCTGATGAATTCTCGGGATGACAACCTGATAGTGTTAATATTCTAGATATGAAAAAGCTAGTAGCGTGACATGGAATGTCAGTAACAATGATGTCAAGCGAGAAACCTAAGATTTAACCTAAAAGGTTGAAGGAATTTTCTTGAGTGAGCGTTGCTAAGGTTGAACCAGAGTATAGGTCCATAGAATAGTGGACAAAGCAGCAAGATGTGTTGACACATGAGATTGCGATCAAATGGTATTGGATATAATTATGATTAATTTCTTCTTTGATGAACCTCTATAGTTCAGAGGTAAATTCTGAGTATGATATTTTACAGTCATGAAAACCTTCTATAATCCTTTAGAACTCTTTTCTTTTCTTCTCTCTTATTCATCTTCTTTATGAATTGAGAAGAACAACCCTTTAAGGAGGGGAGGTACTGCTACGTGACTATTTGTCTATGTGATAGAAGTCTAAGTAGAATACCCTAACTTGTTTAATTTCTTGTCAAGTACTAAAGGCTGGCCCCCTTCTTTACTAGCTATGCAATATAACAAATGTTCAATTGATCATAGTGATCTCTCAATAAATCTTTCCACTTCTCTATATTGATCGAGATTGCAAAGATTAAAGCGATCAGAAAATGCATAATTACGAGTGAGGTTATCTCCGAATTCGTAACGCGATAGTGATACCGAAGTCACCACAGATACCAATAAGGAAAATAGTATATGACTGGGTAAGAGCATAACCTGAATAGTGTGTTGTACGAAAAGTAGCAGAGATTAATGAAAAAAAAAGGATAAAAGGATGTATTGTAGCACTAGTAAGATGTGCTGAAAAAAAAGGATTGGGATTGATTGAGGATTGACTCGGAAACTGGAAAGTGAAATAACCCACAAGTACTCAATTGTCTTCAACCTGATTCCGGGACGGAATCCTTTTAAGGAGGGGAGACTGTAAGAACCCAAATTTTGGGTAGAATTAAAACTTTTATTTATTTAATGATGTAAGAATGAATAGTGGCTACGGCTACAATGTAATAGTTGATGTTTTAAAAGAATGAATGGAATTCGACTTTATTATTTCTATGTCTTGAAGAATGCTAAAGGGTGACAACATAGGTAAGAATAATCTATCTCCTAAGGGAATAAGATATGGCAATTCCAAGCAGGAGAATATTCTCATGTCATCCAGATCGATAGCAATTAATCCAGTGGTTCCGTAAAAAGGTTAAGGAACGATCGAAAGAGAATACGGACAATTGTACAACCCTAGATGAATAAGTAAAGAATAAGGATGAATAGTGATTTGGTGTAATTGAGAATATTATTAGACGACGCTATATAGAAGTACCCGGAACGAAATTCTGAGTTCGTATTATTGATCCAGAGGGAAAAAGAGTGTATGTAAAAGCTGTCGGATTCTGAAAAACCGCACTTTTATTTTCTCCGAGAGTTCCCTGGACACTGATAGCCTTAAGTATTTAACGAATGGATTTAAGGAATATAAATTGGAAAGTTAGAAAGAAAGATGGAGAATGATAGTATTAATATTAGGAAGATTCCCGGTAAAACCCTAACTAGAAACGATTGAGTTATTCCCTCGAACGATTAGCGAATTAAGCAATAAACGAACAAAGAAACAAGCAGAGGAAGCAAGAGTCATGTACAAGTTACTAGAATAAATATCTAGCAACCAAGTGGGCTAAGTAACTAGCATGTTAGGGTTTGAACTAGTAGTTGGACAAATCAAACTCCTAGTTAGCAAGAATCCATCCAAGTGCTACACATGCCTTCCAATCTCACCATTCATTCCAAAAGTACTTTAATAAAGTAAAACAAGATGAGATATTATCTAAACTCATCTCACTTTATGAATTATTATCCAAATAATCCAAGCAACCAAGCCAAACCCCCCCTTCCAAGAACACCATTCGGCCCTTCCGTTAATTCCAAAACCAAAATCCACCTTCCCACCATTTTTTGTTCTTGAAATAATTATGGTGAGTCTTATATTTCATAAAACTTATCTCCTCAAAATCTTAGCTCCAAATTCCTTTGTTTGCATTTTCAAAAAAATCAAGAAAGAGGAGCATGAATAGTGTTTCTTATGAACTAATCCTTGTTTTTCTTGTTTTCATGGTTGATCTTAGCTAAGTTAAGGCTATCCAAGGGCAATACCAAGCTTTGTGAGGCTAGTACATACTACAAGGAAGGTATAATACTTTAAAACCCTAGATCTACTTTGAGTTTTAAGCATGTTCTTGATGGATCTAGCTTAGTTATGATTATGTTCATGTTATAAGCATGCTTAGTTAGTGATTTAGTGATTTGATTAACATGATGATTATGATGTTAAGATCAGTAGCTTCTGGACTTGTTGAGATGCTTATTATGTGTATAAGTTGTTTAGATGCCCGGTGTGGCTTGGATTGTTGATTGTGATTTATGGAACGTTCGTATTATAGCCGTTATAATGCCGAAATTTCATTAACCATAGAAAACCGTGCATCACAGTAGGTCTAATGGCCGAAACTGGACAAGTATCTAACAGGCCCTTGTAGATCTTGAGTCGTAGATCATTTTGGAAAAAGAATCGAATCAAACAGACTTACGGTTTAGGATTTATGACCAATTTACTAAAAGTAGTTCGAATCCGTAAACGAAAGTTCGTAACTTAAATTGAACCCCGATAAAATATGTAAAGTCATGACGAATCTTGGTAAATAAATACTAGAGGTAAAAAGAAAGGTGTGAGAGAAAACCGTATGTCAAAAGGATCGTTTTTCGATTTATTAAAAATATTCGAATCGAGATTAAACGCGAACGAACCCCTAAAAGACGACTCGTTTATAACTTCGTTAAAACACTTAGAAAACGAGCGATAAAACTCGGAGTATAATATTGGTTCGTAACAATCGGCTTTCGGACTTATATGACTTAAGTATATGCCAAGTATAAGTACAGTGACATGTCGTATTAACGAACGAATGTCGGGTCGGATCGATGATAAAAGAAATCCACAAAAAGGGGTATAACGAGATAACTCGAGAACGTGTTTCGATTTAAGTTTAACTTACCTTTAAAGTTTTAAGTGATTAATCCCGAATGTCTTGGCTATTTATAGATCACCAAGCTGACCCGGGACCCACTACCACTACCCCTTATCGTGCTCGACTACCAGGCAAGTTTCAATTCCCTTCTTTTAGGCTGTTGTTGTGATTGAATATATATATGTTTTCCGTTATACATATGCCATAGCATGCATGCCTACTTTCCAGTTATATCGTTATGCTTGTTCCCTGATTGTTTATTGGCTTATAAATTAGATAGCTAACGTATCAATTATAAGCCGGTTATTGTAAGACCCTCATAGAAGGGCGTATACATCTTATTCATCAAATATAGACCGGGAGTCAATATTTCTTGATATATCGAGATTACCTCGGAGGAAAATATTTAAGTAAATATTTTCCATTATTCGGGCGACGAATATTACTTGAATATTCGTTCGAGATTATTTATTTAATGATCCTTACTTCAAATAATTATTTGAACGTAACTATTCGACGAATAATATTTTTAATATTCATTCAGAGTCGAATTATTTATCGATTATTATTTCGAATATTCTTCTAAAGGTTGGACTACTAAATGAATATTATTTGGATATTCATTTAGAATATTATTCATTAAATGAATATTACTTTTGAATATTCATTTAAGATAGTAATTACCTGACGAATATTATTTTAATGTTCATCTGAAGCTTGATTTATTTATCGAGTCTTATCTCGAATATTCCTTTAAAAGCTTGGATTACTAAATGAATATTACTTGATATTCATTTAGAATATTATTCATTAAATGAATATTACTTTTTCAATATTCATTTAAATTCCTAATTAATTATGAATATTATTTTGAATATTCATCCAGGGTTCTATTTAATCATCGAATATTATTTTAAATATTTTAAATATTCCTTTCAGGTCTTATTAATTAATGAATATTATTTTGAATATTCATTTGAATATTTAATTATGCAATAAATATTCTCTCGATATTTCTTCAAGGATTATTTGAGAAATACTCTGATTAAAGATATTCTTTCATATTCCTAAATATTCTGTAAAATATTTTAATTCAATAAATATTCTCTGAATATTTATTCCATACTTAGAATAACCTCGATATGGTTTATCTTCTTCGATTATTACGGAAAATATTTCGGAGTCATATTATTATTAATCATATATCAAGAAAGGTTCTCAGACATCATTCTTCTTTGAGTCTATCTCCCTAATAATAAGGGAACCTTACTTGGAAAATGTTAATTATCTTGTCGACTTCCCGGTCATAAAGTATTCTTTTCACTCGCAACTCGGGTGCTATTGACTTATTAAGTCGTTGTTTACCTTCTCATCTTTCGAGGGGTAAGATTGTTGGAACAAGTTGATATTCGTTACCAAGCAATAGCTTGGAAGTGATTGGTGAATTTTCCTTTCCAACTAGATACGACTACTTTGTAGAGTCTTATCAACAAGTATTATACTTGGGGAAAGGGGGACGAACGTTACATTCAGAATCATGAATTCTATTTGAACTAGGAGTCGTGTAAGAGGCCGAGTAGCGCCGGTCCATCCCCTTTGGCCCAACCGTTGGACGGGGAGAGCTAGTAAGGCGGTAGACAAGTAAAGCCGTCAGTTCTTCCTTCTACCGGTAGTAAATCTAAATTGAGCTGTACGATCTCGACTGATCATCAAGATTGGAACAGCGGGCGCGGTGAATACTCCATCATTGGTTCATCATCCAAACTTATTTATTTCCTGCAACATGATTACTGTTGGCAGAGCTGGAAAAGTGTTCATAACTGGAATTGCAATCTTTTCATGCAAGTTCCTCTTTTTAATGACAATGAGAATATCTCACTTACTTTTGATGTAGCAGATATTTCTACAAACAAATACTTTGAGTTACCTAGTAACTTCATCCTTTATATTATACTGGCAATAACTTCATTATTGCATGGCATATGATTTCAAAGGATATTTTGAACTGCTGTATATATTTATTACTGTTCAGTTATATTATTGTTGGTGGGCTTTCGCTCACCCTTGCTTTGTTCATATTATGTCACAACAACAGCTAGGGCAGATGGCCCGCGTCAGGCGCACTCGGCGCAAGCAGGTTACCGCCGTTTGAGGACTACCCGCTGATGTCCTTGCTGCCATTGCTGAGGTAGCATAGATAGGCAGCTTTTGTTTAACAGTCTATTTATATGTAACATTAACGTTAATCAACGGCAAAACCTTTAAACATATCATTCGGCTTGTAATAACTTTTATTCGTAAACTCTGATATTATGGACTTATTTCAATTTCATCTCTGGGACTATAACTGTTGTGTGTTTGAGTGGATATTATTGTGGGGTCACAACATGTGATTTATTTTTTGTGGACTCAAGTCAAGTATTATGAATGGATGTAACACCGTAACCACCAGATCCCTGACCCCGGATCTGGGGGTGTTACACTTAAGTTCCACAGGAACTCTGCACAAAAGGGTAAGGGACACTAGCCCTCTCTCAAAAACCTATGGTAGAAGAGTAATATCTAAAACCACTGGGGTTACACAGGGTGCACATACTGTACAAGCAACTGTACCTTCTCAAAGTCAGTTTGATGTGGCTCCAGCAAATGTGGAGTCACAGCCCCCTATTCATAACCTTCAAATCGATACACATTACAATCCACCATCACCAACTCCATCTTTGGATGTGGATATGATATCTGCATCAATTCCTGATTCTCCATCTTTAAGATTCTTGGAGAAGCCCCACTCTGCAATTGGTGGTCATCATCTTTTAGATGATTTGTTGGGCCATCAATCTTCCATTCCTGAATTCACAACAAAATCTGTGGCCTCATCTTTAAAATCAATCTCCACAGATTCAATGTTGGTTTTCACTTCAACGGATACTATCTTTCCTTCATCAACGGATATCCTTCATCGGTTGACAATTGTTTCTCCATCAACGGATGCGCCTATGTCTAGCCATCCGTTGACAGCTATAACTACTCCATAAACGGATATCACTTATCCGTTGATAACTCACTCTACCACTGCTATCTCTGACATTCCTGTGTCAAGTGTGGAGGAGTTCTCAATAGTTGAAACACTTTTAGGAATGAGGGAAGGGAGTGAGAGGCTGCCTTGTGAGCAGGGAAAAGGAGAGGTAAATAATGAGAGGCTGACCACTTCTTCAGGTCAGGCAAAAGGAGAGCAAGAGAGTTCCACCTTAGTAGGTGAAGGTGAGGGTGTGAGAGGTGTGAGCCAGGGGCAGTCCCTGGTGCAAGAAAAGAGAGATGAGAGGAGAGAAGGGACTACAGGAGATATGAGGCAGGAAGATCCAGCCATTGCAAGTGAGTTAATGGAGGTTGATGAAGCTTCTAAAGAGATGGAATTTCAACAAGAATATCAGTCAATCATTGACTCCATCTCTTTGGATCCTGAAACCTTTACTCATCCTGTTTCTGCCTATCAAGTCATGGCACAATAGGGCAATGTGGAGGCAGAGGAGGCAATGCACCTAGTGCACACCTCACAATCTCTACAAAGAGCAAAGGAAGTTTTGACAGCTCTGCCTTCAGATGCTAAAGTGAAGAGTTTGGCAATGATGACAGTGCTAGCATAGAAAATGATGAAGAAGTCAATATGGAGGATACTCCATAATGGCTATTTTCTATTGCCACGGTGGTTGGTGACTTCAATGTGGAAATTATGAAGCAATATCAAACTGCTATGGCTGAGCACCAGAATGCAGATCCACAGAGGAAGGCTGTCCTTCAGCAAATAATGGCCTCCCTAAAACTTCACAAGATGCAAATGGTTATTCAAAGAACACAACAAGAGGAGGTCCAAACTGCAATCAGTGAAATGAAAGTAGAACTAGATGCCAGGATTGAGGCACTAGCCCCTACTACCACTCAGAAGGTGTTGACTAGCAAACTGTTAAAAGAAGATAGCCTGGCCAAGTCTGTTCAGCATCTTTCCTCTAGAGTGGATAGTACAGAATCTCAAATGAAGGAAATCATTGCCAACCAAGCAAAACAGGCTGAGCTACTGGAAAGGCTACTTGCAGCCTCACCTCCAGCCCTTGATGCTAATAAAAAGGGGGAGAAAAAGGAAACAAGAATAGAAGAGGTTGCAGCTACTACTAGTCAATTTCAAGCTTCCAGTAGCAAGATAGCACAAATTGAGGGGGAGTAACATCCAACTATAGTGGTCAATCCAACAGATTTTTCTATAGAGGCTTCCCCTGTGAAGAAACAAATGGTTTTGCCTGAGATTCAGAATCTATCATAAATCTCAGATGGTGAAAGGCAAGCCAGAATAGAAGCCTTAGAAAAGATTAACAAGGAGGCAAATGAAAGAATTATGAGGACGGAGAGAATGATTAATGAATCAATTGTATCAACTCTGTTCTCTACTCAGTCTTCTGCTCCAACAATATCAACTATAATTCTGAAGGTGCTCACTCCAGAAATTGTGGCTCCTACATTTTATGATGTTGAACCATATTATGTCAAAGAATTTGAACCATACATAAGAACCAGAGCCTACTCTCCACCAAAAGCAAATGGGAAGAACAAGTTACAATTGGACTTTCCATTTCCCAAGGATGATGATGAGAAGCTAATGGGAGATACAATCAAAGAGTTCAAGGAAAAGACAAATAAAAGTGTAAGAGATTGGATGGCTGTAATCATAAGGAATAGAAAAGTCTTAAATATATCCAACAGCCATCCTAGATTTGTTGAAGCAAAAAGAGAGGAGACCTCCAGACTTCTAAGGGAAGCTCATCCAAGTGAAGAAGAGAGATATGAAAACTCAGATGAGAAGCAAGCCAGGCTCAGGAGTTAATGGATGAGGTAGAGGATGAAATGAGAGAACCTGAGGAAGTCCCCAAATTCAAACCCAAAAGGAGACTGAAAACAAAGGCAAAGAGGCCTGTCTCTCCAGAAAATGTAAGTAAGGAAACTACTAGCTCATCAATATCTATTTCTGCACAAGTAATCAACCCAGCTGTGAATTTCCATGGTGACCCTATAATACCTAAAGAGGAACCAATGAATCTTGACTCCATTGAGGTTCCTTCATTCTTGCTGAAGCCTCAACAGAAGCCTAAACAGAAGAAAAGGATACCAAGGAAGCAACCTTCAAATGAACCAATTCAAGTTGCTAGGGTGCCTGCTATTGTCAAGCAGCCAATCTTGGAAAACAAGGATGATCTTATCTATCAGGCAGATATTACAGAATACTCTGGCATGAATCTGTATCTGGATGAATTTCAGAAGTAAGAGGAATTGACAAATACAAGCATTTGCCTGAGAGATTGGTCTTTGTATACAAGGGAGGAAAGGAAAGGACATGGCCACTACAGAGGGTTCTTGGAGAAAATTATCTGACCTTAACCAAGGTGTTCTCTGCAATTAAGAGATACACAGGGTTCTCCAAGATAGCAAAAGGGGAGATACTGGACAGAATAGAACAGATAAGGAGAGAATGGAACTCACCATCTAGACTACCAAAGAAGATGAAGATCCCATACAATGAACAGAAAATCCACATTCAACCCTTCTGGATGATGGAGTTCAGGGATGAAGATGGAAACAGGAGATTCTTCAGGTTAGAAGACCAACTATCAAAGGCTAGTTCTCAATACCTGAGATGGTTACAACAAAAGCTAAATCCAAAAGTTGTTGAAGAAGATGCCTTCTATAGGCAACTCCAAATGCAGATTGAGTCCAACTCTGCCAAAGAAGGAAAATCAAGGGTGATGCCAACCAGAGAGAAGAAACATTATTAATCTGCTCAGTCTAGAGGAGCACTTCTCTATAAATTTCTCAAACTTTCTGTTTTTAATTTTTGTAGCTTAATACAATTTTTGCATTGTTCTATATATATCCTTAGGAATGTTTTGTTATCATAAAGGTCCTGAATTTATGCTTTATTGCCATCAAGTATAAATTGGGGGAGATTGTTAGGAATATGTTGTACTTGATGATAACTTCACAATCGATCAAATTGTATAAGTATTGTAGCTGTCAACGGATGAGGATTTATAACTCTATCCGTTGACAGGTAACTCATCAATGGATGAGGTTTTGTAGCATACTGCAGTATCTCTATGTTATCAATTGATAGTGTTTTTATCCACAGTCATGTTGACCATCAATGGATAGGCAGAATAGGGTAGCCAATTGTAAATAAGCTATGCTATGTAATTCTGTTTAAGTGAAAGTGTATCAACGGATGAAGACAGAACTCTATCAACGGATACAGCTCAAATCTACAATATCAACGGATACAGCTCAATCTAATATCAACGGATGACAGTGTACAATGTCAACGGATAATCATTAACACTTTCTTCTATGCTAACTGGGGATTAGCGGTTGATAAAGACAGGATTGACTGATAGATCACATGGGTTGATAGTAGGTACAAAAAGCAGTATGGCAGCCATACTTTGGAAACACAGAAGAAAGAAGCATTCCGTTTACACTATGAATACAAGAAAGGTGCAGGGGACTTGTCTGTTCACAAGGACAACCTTTCGGCTACATGTGTATTTGGAGTGAAGTAGCAAGTCAACTTGAATTAGATTAGTATTATCTCATTCCTGTAGTACTTGTAAACTTGGAATATATAACCAAGTGTAGCAACTCTTTAGAAGATAAGAAAACAGATACATTTGCTTAAGATTTTCTTGAATATCCTTAGAAAGCAAAGAGTTGTAAAACAGCAGCTGTGTACATTTGTATCACACAGTTTTCTTCAAATAAAAGCTTTAGGTGGTGCATTTAACCACCTGATTTTATATGTGTTTGTGCATTAATCTTTATACAACAATTATCTTCTTATAGATTTCTGGAGTTCTTATCAGGAATTTTTAAATATCAAGAATTAGGGGTGAGCAAAAAACCGAAATGAAACCGAAACCGAACCGAAACCGACCAAAACCGAACCGAAAAAACCGAAACCGAAGCCGAACCGACGGTTGCGGTTTTTGATTTTTAAAAACCGAAATTTTCGGTTTCGGTTCCGGTTTTAGGTTAAAACCGAACCGACTAAAACCGAACCGAACCGATTATTAAAATAAATATATAATTTATATAAATTTATAAAACTTTCGACTGCTCCGGCTGGTAACTTCTCATTTTCGTAAACTATATATATATAGGTTTCTACTATCATGTGAATTGTATTAAAACTAAGATTATATTGCAATCAATTTACATATTACATGAGAAAGTTCTAATTTGCTTTTGTATTAGCAACTGAGAGTACCTTTTGTCATTTACTCATATACATTGCACATTATCACACATGCATGTATAAATTTTGTTAAAATATATTTTGAGCCCTGTATAACTTATTAGCTTACTAATGTCATATGATACTGTCATATAACATTACCACTAACATATACACATAGTGTATTCATTCAAAAACTCAGTTACTTTGTTTAAAAATCGAGAACGTTGTAATTTATAAATTTAAAGTCTTGTAATATATTTATGATTTTTTCGTTCGGTTTTATAACCGAAACCGAACCGTTAAAAACCGAACCGAGCTTTTTAAAACCGAAACCGAAACCGACGGTTCGGTTGCGGTTGCGGTTTTCAATTTTAAAAACCGAAGGCATGCGGTTTCGGGTTCGGTTTCGGGGTAAAACCGAACCGAACCGAACCGTGCTCTCCCCTATCAAGAATTGTATTCAACCCCCCCTTCTACAATTATACTAGTGTGTAATCTGGGAATAACATACACTATTACACCCACTACTTTACTTCACTATCTTAAATCTATTACTCCCTCTGTCCCATATTAACAGTCATTTTTTAGCTGTGCACGTATATTAAAGAAGACATTAATTACATTGTTTTTTAACTCGCCTTTCCTATTCTAGTCTTCTTTAATGCTTAACTTGTTTATTTATTCGAAGATAATAATTTGTAGCATGTATTATTTCAATCTTGATAAAAGGTTTTATCATAATATAAAATTATTTTTCTAAAACACGTATTTATAATTAATAATTACTACTATTCACAAATTTTATGTTGATTTTATTTTTCACTAAATTTTATAAGTCATATAAGTTTGTTTTCTTATATATATATAATTTGGATAAATATGTTTTAAATCATAAAATATTTACACACAAATAAATATTTTTATTTTTATATTAGAAATATGCACACCATAAAGTTTTATAAAAAAAAATAGGAGTGAAGATGAAATTAAACATGCAACAAAGATTCAGAGAGGGAAGACCGAAGTGCATCGAGATTGTATTTATTCGGTCATTAATAAGGGTAGTTGTGCTTTGATAATACAAAACGACTGATATTGTGGGACAAATAAAAACTTCAAAAACGACTATTATAAAGGGACAAAGGGAGTATTAAATATTGATTAGTCCCACCACTTTACACACCTTTCATCTAACTTTACTCATATTTTTATATATTTTATTAATCTTCGTGAAAGTCAAACTAGCTCAGTCTTTTTAGGACGGAAGTAGTATTAATTAACTATGAACTATGAACTAAATGTTCCTATATTTCGTAATTATAGTGGCAAAGATGATTGTACGGATCTCGTACAAGAAAAGTTATACTATTAGACAATCCGGAGCCTCCGGCTCAGATTTAAACACTTATTTTAGGAGGACCAACTCAAGTACATTTTCTAACATCGTGTATAAAACAAGAGAACTTGGATAACATGTTCCAAATTAATGCGATAGTTTAAAAATAAATTTCATTATATTAATCATGTTAACATATAAATGAGAAATTCAATTAAAAAGGTACTTCCTTACCGTCATTAACTAAAGCTGTGCCTGTAAGTAGGCACATTTTTCTCTTTAAATTAATCAAATCATGTTTTTAGCAGATATTATATCATCAAATAATTTTGATTAAAAAGGGCTTGCTGGTCTTTTTATATTAAAATTTGAATGAAAAATTGATTTTAGAATATATTTGAAATTTCAAATATGTATAGGACATATTTTACAAACCATGTTTCAAACTGGAACTTATTATAAAAAAAACCCATAAAGCAATTATCTTCCCCCGCCCCAAAACCTGCAAATTATTAAAAACAAAACACTAATAACTTAATCTAATAGAGATGGAATATCATGGCATAGAGTGGTAGACCAACGTATGTTAGAATATAATAATTGATTGTAGGAATCATTTTATTACATAAAATAAAGGTGGTAAAAGGGAATGTCCTCCGGATGGGGGAAAAGTAGGTGTTCCATTTCATTCATGCCAGCCTTCTGAAGCTGGCAATTAGCCTCGGGTCTCTCAAGACTCAAGAGGTGCTAGTTAAGGTATGTACACACACAAACACAGTATAATGGACTGTTAATTAAGGAGACAATGGCTAAAGAAACACCATTTACGCTTTAGACCTCCTAATTACCTGGTGCACGTTTGTACATAGCCGAAATAAAAATAGTTTGTTAAATTTATATTGCAAATTAAGAAAATACAAGAGAAATAGGAGTTGTACACAAGCACTTTCAATGCGATATACAACTCGTGCTCGGCTTTTTGACACGAGTACTCATTTTTTAATGTTGTGTTTAATTGGAGGTGATTTGAATTAATTAATGTAATGAAAATGTAATAGGATATATGAGTAAGAGTAATGTTAGGGAATTAAATAAATTGTCTGAAAAAAAGAAATTTCAGTTGATGGAGTTCATATGAATGCATCTGTGATTTATATAAGTAATTATACTATCAACTAATAGTACAACCAATGGTAATAAAATACATGATATTTGATTTTTTTTTGTACATTTTGTTTAGTTCCTAACTTTTTTCATGAGATGAAATTACAAGAAAATATTAGAGCAACTCCAATCGGAGCCTCCTCTTAGCTATATTGTGTCAACTAGTACTATTTTTATCAATCCTCTAAAAAAGAGCTCTCTCCAACCATTGTGCCTGTTAGGTAAACTTTACATAATCGATTACATATCCTCTATATTTGGCAAACATCTAAAAATTATAGATAACATCTAAAACCCACAATATCCACTTATATCATGACACATCATCAATCTTATATATTTTTATTTATATTTATTAATAAAACTAATTATCAAACATTGTTTTTGAAATATAGCTAACCATTATAGCTAATCCCATTGGAGTACAACCCCTTACAGGTTCAGCAAATTTAACATAATCATCTATTTTTTTGATTTTAGCTAACAATTATAGTTATCTCCCTTAGAGATGCTCTTAGTAAGTAAAAGCTAACGCTTGAAAAGATGGATGCATGGATGAAATTTGTTAATAAAATTTGGATAAAAGATGGATATGAGAAGATAATTAATTTTTTTTTCCTCAAATCAGGGAGTAATTTGAATTCTTACTGGAATTGCTAGGAACCTAATGAAGGAATTAATTAAATTTTTAAATACTCAACTACATTACAATTCAAATTTTATAATAATTCCCCTCATTTTTTAATTCCAACCAAATAGTAATGCAACATAGAAAGTTGTCGTCTTGTTGACAATATCTTTGAACTTAGGAGTAAGTATTTTGAAAATGTATCGTATATAATGAGAAGTGAAGTGAGATCAAATTTACACATTTTTTAGTATTACAAACAATTATGATCATTATTACTTATCAGGAGTTGGTGAGTGATCAGAATTAAAGATGGCAGTGTGTTCATGTGATTGTGTGACAGACTTATCAACATTGGATGCATTCAAGAGAGACTTAAGTTCAAGTGTTTCAGCATTGGTAGTGATATCTTGAAGATCATCAACTACAGGTGCATTATAGGATGGTGGAACAAGTTGCATAAAAACATTCTTAGAGTTAGGATGAAAAGGAAAGACTGACTCATTAAACACTACATCTCTAGAGATGAATTGTTTATTGGTGAGTAGATTTAACAGGACATACACTTTGTTGAGTGGAGGATACCCCAGAAAAACAGATGGTACTCTTCTGTGTTCAAATTTATCATGAGAGTTTGAAGGGTTGGTAGCAAAGACCAAACAACCAAATATTTTCAGATGATCATATCCAGGTGGATCATTGTGAAGAAGTTCATAAGGGGTCTTGTTATTCAGCACACTAGAGGGTAATCTGTTCATAATATGCACTGCAGTCATTACACAAGCACCCCACAGAGATAATGGCAAACCTGCTTGGAATCTAAGAGCCCTAGCAATTTCCAAGATCTGTCTATGCTTTCTTTCTACTCGGGCATTCTGCTGAGGCCTATAAGCACATGATTTTTGATGAAGAATGCCATGTGACTCAAAAAATTGAGCACAGTGAATATCTGAGAATTCCAAGGCATTGTCACTTCTAATAAATTGTATAGATTTTTTAAAGTGAGTTTGAGCATACTCATAAAAGGCCTTCAAGTTTGACAATGCATCAGATTTATGTTGAAGAAGGTAAATCCAGGTGTGCCTAGTACGATCATCTACCAAAGTGAGGAAAAATCTGTATGTGTTATTGTATGGAAGCTTATATGGACCCCAAATGTCCATATGAATAAGTTCAAATGTGATTAAAGCATGTGACAGATTCTTTTCAAATGGAAGTTTGGTAAATTTGGCCATTGGGCAAGTGAGACAAACAACTTTTGCAGAGTGTATGTGTGGCTTGAGATAGGGAATGCATTGCAGTTTGGACAATGGTGCATGTCCCAGCCTATTGTACCATAGTGACAGAGTGTTGGAAGAGTGTGAGTGCTCAGCAACAAAACAGATTGGAAGAGCAGAATGTGTTTGTGAGTTATCTAGATAATACAATCCATCATTCAAATGCCCTAACCCTTTAACATGCTTAGTTTTTCTGTCTAAAATATAACATTTATCAGGCAAGAATTGCACTTCAAAGTCATTATCTTTAATCAATCTCTGTACTGAAAGCAAGTTGTATCTAAACTTAGGCACACACAACACATTATGCTGGACAAGATCAGGAAGCAAAGCCACAGAGCCATTGTGTGAGGTTTGAACACTGTCACCAGTGGGAAGATTAATCTTATGAGAGCTAGGTAAAGCAACAGTTTTAGTATAACTAGATAAATCACGAGTCATATGATCAGAGGCGCCAGAATCTATAATCCAGAGAGAACTTTTGACCATAAGTTTACTAGAGACCATACCAGAGAAGTGTAGGTCCAGCTCTTCATCAGTCTCTGAGCCCTTTGCTTGTTCTGCATTAATTTGAGGCATTAATTGTGCAAGTTGTGCCAATTGCTGGGGAGTGAACAGCAGCCCAGATTCATCAGTTGAGGATTGAGCAGCAGCAGCAATAATCCTAACATTTGGTGGCTTGGAGGTGGTGCTCCATCTAGTGTTGACAGTAGCTCCTTGTTGAGGTCTAGGTCTAGAGCTTGGTGAGGGACTTTTGTGTTTTGGATGCCAACTGGGAAATCCTATGATTTTCCAGCATATCTGAGTTGAGTGACCCCTCACTCCACAAGTTATGCACACCAAGGGCTTGTCTTGTTGACTCTTACCATACATAGCCATCATATCTGCACTGGATTTAGCTGGATTGAGCAACATTGTGACGCCCCGGGATCCGGGGTCAAGGATCCGGGCCGTCAAGGTCCAATTTCCGATCAATATCAATATCTCTGTAGCCCTCTTTTTTTTTTTTATAAATAAATAAATAAGTAAGCAGTTGACCCCACACTAATACACACACACACCAGTCATATGCTCATAGAACAACAACCACAATATTTAAAAGTTTTAAAGTTAACAGTCATTACAAGCCCAGAATTTACTAAGTACATTGTTGAACAAAGCTTCTACAGGAAGCACTTCAACAACTAAGTTTATTACAACTTACACACTTAATTTACATAAGTATACTAAACCCCTTCGCTTGTCACTACCTCGGGGATGGTCGCCAGCACTCGCTCAAAAGGTCGCCTTTCCCTTACCCTCTTGCGGGGTGTGGTACGTAGTATCGGCATGGGACCTAGCTGCTATATACATAAGTAGCAAAAGTGAGCTATAATAGCTCAGCAAGATCATACTGTAACTAAAATTTAAAATGTGAACAAGTATACATATATGTATATGCATATGTAACAGCAGGGAACAATTAAAATCCTTAAGGAAGAGTAAAACTCTTATTTAATAATACATCATCCACTCACTATTATAAGAAAGAAATCTAAATTAATATAATATCAGTTTTTCTTCATCTGCAACCATAATACCATCATCTCATATCATTATTCTGTTTTCAGTATAGAAATCTGAAAACCATTGTATACACTTTCTTTTCAAAAACATTGGGGATATCTGCTGTATACGTTAGGACGATGATCAGTCGCCTAATCGTACCTGCTCTCTTTTTACTACCGGTAGAAGGAATGAAAATCATCCCTGGAGGAAGGCCACCTGCTAACATCCTCCCTTGGCATCTTCGTGCCGTAATAAAAATAATAAATGCTGGACTGTGTCGCACACAGCCCTGACACAGCCACTTACGCAAGTCTGTTGCAATCCCCCTCTTTATCACATCATTATTCTCTTTTTAAAATATCATTCCACATTTCCATTTTCTCACTTTCATTTCCACATATCATTCTCTAATATCATTTACATTCTCGCACATTACTTCTATAAAATATATATAGATATCATCATGCTTTGATTATGATTTAGACCTCTCTTTCATATTCAGAAATCAAATATACTTTTATATTCGTAAAATATTCCATCTATTTTAAGAGTAATGCATGATAATCAAATAATGTTTATTAAACCACTGATACTCAAAAAAGAACATTTTTAATATGATATTATAACCATATAACCCTCGATAACAACTGATACCATTCTCTTAATCGTAAGGCATGTTCAATTCATGCATAATCATCTCTATACATATCCATCTCATACTCTTATTCATATTCATATACATCTTATTCTCATATCCATATTCATATACATTTTCATACTCGTAGTCATATTCATATACATCTTCACATACTCTTCTTTTCAATATCAATACTCAAGGAAGACAATTTCTTCACAATATAGTAATAATAGCATCACATATATATTCCACGAAATCAAGTTTCTTTGTGAAGATAAGTAGTTTTACAAATAGGGATAGAAGAAATCTTGCCTCGGTTTCGATATCCTGACGGTATGGCTCGTCCCTCTTCCGGAGTTTCTCCTTGAAGCTTTGATAACACTTAACAAGCCTTGGGTACACCTTAAACCACCTTGAATTAGCTTGAATCAACTTACTAAATGATGATGGATGGCTATAAAACTTTGTATATCACTCTTTCTATCCTCCAAGATCATCCATGATTTTCCTCTTGATTTGTTATTGAAGAGAGCTAGGGTTTTGGAATTTCTTTTCTCCTTTTTTTTATGAAATTCGAATGGAGCTTGATGAAGGGGAGAGGAAGAGATTTTCTTTTGCTAATTGATCTTATCTCATTTGTATTATGTTAATATTTGTTAAATCCTAGCTTGTCCTAGAAGCCTTGGTTGATATTTTCCTTGGAAATTGACTAATTTACCCTTAAAACTAGTTAGTGGAAAGTGAGATCATTAGTGATGTCATTAGGATGATCTAATATTTTTCATTTCCTTATTTTCTAAGTATTATGCTAATAATCTTGGATAATCATAATGTGGTATGCATCCTTGTTAAATTACTAATCTTGGTTGCTTGGTTTCCATACTCGTCTAATTGTGGTTCGTTTCGAGTATACCTCATTATCTCAGTGGTTTTCGAAATCATTTACGAATCCAATTTCCTTTATTATTCTCTTAACTTAATAATCCCTTGGTTTAATCTAAATTCACTAATCCCTCAATATATAATTCCTTTAATATTTCTATACTCCTTAATATCCAAGATATAGAAGTTCGTTCGAGCTCAAAATCCTCAAAATCAAAATTCAGGAATTTCTAAAATCCATTGTCATTTCGAGTCACTTATTTTTAAGGTACAACACTAATATGGTTTCTGTTTACTCATTTTCCATCCCTAATATAGAGTACCTACACACCATTTCCATGGATTCCTCAAGATCACTATTCATTTGGGCACTGTAGCCTTTCTAAAGTTAGGGTTATTACAGTCTTCCCCCCTTAAAAGGATTCCGTCCCGGAATCATGTTGAAAATGTTTATAAGTATCTTTTTCATCCACACCTTCTAACTTCCACACTATTTCCTTTATCCTTTTGCTGTTGTAATATCTCTATCTTGTTTGCACAGAAATACACTAACATAACTTCCTTGTCATTCATCAACATGCCATTTAGTTTATCAATAGCAGTCCTTTTATTGTCTTTTCCTCACAAATCTCCTCCTGTTTCAAGTCATTCCATGTCATCTCGTCTCTCCTTCCTCTTTTGACGAAGATATCCGCCACTACATTGACCTTTTCTGAATGGTAATGTATCTCACTTATGGTTTGACCATCTTCTGATCTCTATCATGACATAAATATTAATTCCTCAATATTCCTATAGCTCCTCTCTGTAAAATTTTCCAGAAAATAAGCTCTAATAATATTCTTTAAAACAATTGTAAGAAAATACTACCTATAATATATATTTCCTGTTCGTCTCAACGAGCTTGTGTTTTCCCAAAAACACTCCTACTTTTCTTTTCATAACGTTTCCTAGCCCTTAGCAGATACTGATTTTCCTTATCTATATTATTAACTTATTTATTCCATTAATTGATTAAGTCGATCCTTAGCCAAAGACTTACACACAAATTTAAATCGGAAAGCAAGTACCTGTATCCGCATCTGGTTTCTTCAACGCTTCCCCTAAAGTCATGTTATACACTCTAGCAGTAGGCCTATTTGAAGCAGCCCCACTCTGTCCTGACGCGTATGACCCACCTGAACGGCAATCTCTAGCAATGTGTCCTAGTTTCCCACACTGGTAACACTTAACATCTCTTTTAGGGTTTGCATCAGTTGATGGGCACTGGTTAAGGTAGTGTCCTTTTTGTCCACACTTAAAACAAGTTACTCCCAGCACTCTACAGACTCCTATATGCTTCTTACCACACGTCTCACAATCTGGTAATGGTGGTCGTGATTGATTGGACTGAAATGTTCCTGAAGATTTTCCACCCTGACTCACCGTCTCACTAGTAGTCTTGTTACCCCCCGACTTTCCCACAAATTGAGATTTTTGTCCTTTACCTCCTTTGTTAAAGTAGCTTCCCTCACTTGAACCTCCTTTTGGGCCCTCAAATCTTCTTTTCTTATTCTCTCGACCTATTTGAGCCTGCTCACTCTCGGCCTCTATAATTGATGCCTTTTGAACCACTGCAGCATAATCAGTCAACTCAAATGGGGCCACTCTCGTTCGTAACCAGGGTTTCAACCCTTGTTGAAACCTTTTTGCACGTTGTTCTTCAGTACGCACAAACTCGGGAACAAACCTCGACAGTTCTGTAAATTTATTTTCATACTCTGCCACTGTTAGGTTATCCTGTTTTAACTCCAGAAACTTTAATTCCATTTGGTTTTCTAAATACCTAGGAGAATACTTTTCTAGGAACACCCTAGTGAAACGCTCCCAGGTTATCACTCCCGCTTCCTCTAGGTTCTTCCTAGCTTCCCACCAGTAATTTGCCTCTCCCTTTAAGAGATAGGCTGCAAAAACTGTTTTCTGATCTTCCTCTATCCTCAGTATTTCGAAAGCTTTCTCCATTTCTTTTAGCCATGCCCTGGCTACTACTGGGTTAGTGGTTCCCTCGAATTCTGGGGGCTTTAATGACTTAAAGGCACGAAAGGAATTAGCTGCCTGATTGGGGAGAACAGGTGGTGGTTGAGGATTCTGTGGATTTGCTAAATTCTGCCTTAATAAGTCCATGAATTGGGCAAAGGGATCACCTCCCGGATTCCTTTGTTGGCCAGTTGATTCCTCTTCTCCTTCCTCATGATTTTCTTCATTATGAGCATTTTCGTTCAGTCTAGTACCTTCGATATTTCGACTTCTTTCGTCTCTCTCATTTTCCCTTGCATTCGCTCTACTGTCACGTCTAGGCGGCATAGTTCTGTTCATAACAATAGTCCTTATTAATTACCCGAATTTGGGTTACTATATACATCATTTCTATATACACAATTATATCATTAATTAGCTCATTTGCACATCACAATATCTTTATCACGCGATTTACATCTAGTTATACCATAACTTTAGTAGGTAAGTGTATCGCCCTTAACACGATAGCCTTTTCATTAAGTCAATCACCTTTTATACATCAATATTTCTGAGTCTCAACATTTATTATAAAAAAAATGCAGCAAAAATTTAGATAGAAATGCACAAACTTCATTAATGTACATAGATATTTTACAATTTGGGTACAACATCTTTTACTGCTAATAATATACATCATCTAATACAAGGTTCGAAACCCAAAACATAGCCGTACATACTAATCCGATATCACCAAAAGTACTACTAGCTGTCCTCTAATCAGACTGGGATTAAAACAGTGAACAACTAAACTAATCCCCAAAATGACATCAACAAGATGACTAGTCTGATTAGTGACGAAACTACTATCCCGGCTCACAGCCCTGCCCTGACAACATCCCGGATCTGGACTACCATGGTAGTAACTGTATCAACTATCTGGGCCCTCCATGCCGGGTCTCCTCTATCACCCAACAACCTCCTAATATCTCCTAATGCTCGTAGCTCAATACTGATCATCCCCAGAGACATCCCATCCGGGATAACCCCTCCTCTCCCTCTCTCTAACCTCTGTAGAAGGGTGTCTATAGTCCTGCGGGACTCCTCCAACTGTCCCTGAAGGGCAAAGTACTCGGTCAATAAGGTAGCTGAAAGTGGGTCACCCGCCGGTAGGGGTGCCTCCTGAGGGGGTACAGCTAGGGGAGGTGCATCCACAGGTGGAGGTGCAAAGGGTGGGGATGGAGGAACCGACTCTGTCTCAGCATCCTTTGAAGGATCCTCCTCCTCCTCAAAAAACCCAAAATGCCCTGGAGGGGTAAACTGCTCGAAAGGATCATCTATAGGGTCAGGACTAGGTAGAGGGGATGGAACTGGTGACGGCACTGGGACGGGTCGGACAGGAGTGGGAACCATCTGAATATCCCTCCACTCAATCGGCTCCTCAGGTATAACTGACAACCTAGGCCTCTTACGCAGTGGCCTCTCCTCCTCAGGGATCTCCGATCTCACTCTGGAAGGACCTGCTTCGTCAGATCCTGTAGAAGGCCTACCCATATATGGCACTAGGGCCACAGCATCTCTCCGTCTCTGCTCCTCTGCCTCCTCTCTCTCTAATCGCTCTCTAGCCGCCGCCCGGCGTCTCTCCCTGAGGTCCTCAACTGCATACTCGGGGACCTCTACCCCGGCCAGCTGAAGATCTAATAGCTCCTGCTCTGACATCCCTAGCCACTGTGGGTCCTGACTCGGCTCACCCATCTCCGCTCCCTATAATAAAACATAAAATTCTATTAGTAACAATCTATAAAATTATAATATATGCTTAAAGTAAATACTACCTGCGATATACCACCCCTGAACTTGATGGAAGTTCACAATTTATATTATAACTGATACATTTGCTATTATTACTTTTGTTCTTGAGCATTATGACTCTTAGCTCTGATACCATCTGTGACGCCCCGGGATCCGGGGTCAAGGATCTGGGCCGTCAAGGTCCAATTTCCGATCAATATCAATATCTCTGTAGCCCTCTTTTTTTTTTATAAATAAATAAATAAGTAAGCAGTTGACCCCACACTAATACACACACACACACACCAGTCATATGCTCATAGAACAACAACCACAATATTTAAAAGTTTTAAAGTTAACAGTCATTACAAGCCCAGAATTTACTAAGTACATTGTTGAACAAAGCTTCTACAGGAAGCACTTCAACAACTAAGTTTATTACAACTTACACACTTAATTTACATAAGTATACTAAACCCCTTCGCTTGTCACTACCTCGGGGATGGTCGCCAGCACTCGCTCAAAAGGTCGCCTTTCCCTTACCCTCTTGCGGGGTGTGGTACGTAGTATCGGCATGGGACCTAGCTGCTATATACATAAGTAGCAAGAGTGAGCTATAATAGCTCAGCAAGATCATACTGTAACTAAAATTTAAAATGTGAACAAGTATACATATATGTATATGCATATGTAACAGCAGGGAACAATTAAAATCCTTAAGGAAGAGTAAAGCTCTTATTTAATAATACATCATCCACTCACTATTATAAGAAAGAAATCTAAATTAATATAATATCAGTTTTTCTTCATCTGCAACCATAATACCATCATCTCATATCATTATTCTGTTTTCAGTATAGAAATCTGAAAACCATTGTATACACTTTCTTTTCAAAAACATTGGGGATATCTGCTGTCGCCTGATACGTTAGGACGATGATCAGTCGCCTAATCGTACCTGCTCTCTTTTTACTACCGGTAGAAGGAATGAAAATCATCCCTGGAGGAAGGCCACCTGCTAACATCCTCCCTTGGCATCTTCGTGCCGTAATAAAAATAATAAATGCTGGACTGTGTCGCACACAGCCCTGACACAGCCACTTACGCAAGTCTGTTGCAATCCCCCTCTTTATCACATCATTATTCTCTTTTTAAAATATCATTCCACATTTCCATTTTCTCACTTTCATTTCCACATATCATTCTCTCATATCATTTACATTCTCGCACATTACTTCTATAAAATATATATAGATATCATCATGCTTTGATTATGATTTAGACCTCTCTTTCATATTCAGAAATCAAATATACTTTTATATTCGTAAAATATTCCATCTATTTTAAGAGTAATGCATGATAATCAAATAATGTTTATTAAACCACTGATACTCAAAAAAGAACATTTTTAATATGATATTATAACCATATAACCCTCGATAACAACTGATACCATTCTCTTAATCGTAAGGCATGTTCAATTCATGCATAATCATCTCTATACATATCCATCTCATACTCTTATTCATATTCATATACATCTTATACTCATATCCATATTCATATACATTTTCGTACTCGTAGTCATATTCATATACATCTTCACATACTCTTCTTTTCAATATCAATACTCAAGGAAGACAATTTCTTCACAATATAGTAATAATAGCATCACATATATATTCCACGAAATCAAGTTTCTTTGTGAAGATAAGTAGTTTTACAAATAGGGATAGAAGAAATCTTGCCTCGGTTTCGATATCCTGACGGTATGGCTCGTCCCTCTTCCGGAGTTTCTCCTTGAAGCTTTGATAACACTTAACAAGCCTTGGGTACACCTTAAACCACCTTGAATTAGCTTGAATCAACTTACTAAATGATGATGGATGGCTATAAAACTTTGTATATCACTCTTTCTATCCTCCAAGATCATCCATGATTTTCCTCTTGATTTGTTATTGAAGAGAGCTAGGGTTTTGGAATTTCTTTTCTCCTTTTTTTTTTATGAAATTCGAATGGAGCTTGATGAAGGGGAGAGGAAGAGATTTTCTTTTGCTAATTGATCTTATCTCATTTGTATTATGTTAATATTTGTTAAATCCTAGCTTGTCCTAGAAGCCTTGGTTGATATTTTCCTTGGAAATTGACTAATTTACCCTTAAAACTAGTTAGTGGAAAGTGAGATCATTAGTGATGTCATTAGGATGATCTAATATTTTTCATTTCCTTATTTTCTAAGTATTATGCTAATAATCTTGGATAATCATAATGTGGTATGCATCCTTGTTAAATTACTAATCTTGGTTGCTTGGTTTCCATACTCGTCTAATTGTGGTTCGTTTCGAGTATACCTCATTATCTCAGTGGTTTTCGAAATCATTTACGAATCCAATTTCCTTTATTATTCTCTTAACTTAATAATCCCTTGGTTTAATCTAAATTCACTAATCCCTCAATATATAATTCCTTTAATATTTCTATACTCCTTAATATCCAAGATATAGAAGTTCGTTCGAGCTCAAAATCCTCAAAATCAAAATTCAGGAATTTCTAAAATCCATTGTCATTTCGAGTCACTTATTTTTAAGGTACAACACTAATATGGTTTCTGTTTACTCATTTTCCATCCCTAATATAGAGTACCTACACACCATTTCCATGGATTCCTCAAGATCACTATTCATTTGGGCACTGTAGCCTTTCTAAAGTTTGGGTTATTACAAACATTCTCTGTGCTTCCTCTTGTTCCATTGCTGCACAGGCTGTTTCCACAGTGGGCAAAGGTTGCTGTAACAACATTTGACTACGTTGAGCATTGAATTGTTCATCCAAGCCATTCAGAAATTGAAAGAGCCTAGCTTCCTCCCTTTGAGCATCAATAGTTTCCAACACCTTGGTTACTTTTGCAGTAGGACTAGGAACATGAGGTAAGAGATTGAAGGAATCCAACTCCTCCCACAGCGTTTTTATGGATGTATAATACTCTGTAACACTCATAGAACTTTGTTTCAAATCATAAACCTCTTTACTCAACTTGTACTTCCTAGATCCGTTTGTAAGGGAGAATCATTTTTCAAGGTTCAACCAGATATCTTGAGCTGAGTTTATATACATGATAGATTTTTTGATTGTTGGAGAAACACTATTGGTTATCCAAGCTATAACCATGTTATTACATGTTTCCCACATTTCAGATTTCACAACATCATTAGTAGGGTTAGAAACTGTACCTTTAGCAAAGCCCAATTTTCTTTTAGAAGAGAGATTTATTTCCATGGATCGTCTCCATGCTCTGTAGTCAGATGGACCTTCGAGCGTTTTGATTTGAATAGATCCAGGATTATCAGAAGGATGAAGAAAGAGAGGTGTTGTTATCATTTCTTAATAAGTAATTCTGTTGGTTTCAGCCATTTTGGTAGAGAAGAGATTTAAAGAAGAGAGTTTAGAAAAGAAGAAAAATGTGATTTAAAAAGAGAGTTGGATCGAAGGCTCTGATACCATGAACACTTGGATATGTTCAACAAGAAAATAAAGCATACAAGAAACAGAAAGAGCTAAGAAAGCTCAAGAGTTTGATATCATTTTCAACCTGTCCAAAATACAATGTTGATCCTCTCTTTATCCTACCACAATGATTACTAAATGACAAGATAGACAGACTTGTCCTAACAGCTTAACCATCAATTAATGTTGTTGTCTGCTACTGATATTACAGACAAAAGGTTATAACAGAAATGACAGTGCTGGAGAAAGTAAATACTAGATAGACAGTAAAAGTAAAAAGAGAGTTGGAGCCGATGGTAATCACTTCAATATGATCGATAGTATCCATTCTTAAATCCTTCCTGGTAGGACAATTTTACCTCAATATCCTTGATTTACAACATTCTTTATCACTAAATCAAGATTTATTCTTTAATTCTTTAGACCATTTTTGGACTATACAATATATAAATTATACTCATATGCAAATGACAATTAACTCGTGTTGTCGTATAGAGATAGTTTATCTATGATCGATTGTGATTTTAAATATGAGATTTCAAATAACATTCTACTTAAATTGGAAGATTCAGGGCCAGTTTGGGTAAATTTATTGGGCGTTTGAGATATCTTAAAATGTATAATTTATAATTTAACTGAATAAATGCCATATAAATGATAACTAGAAAAATTCTTATAAGTTATACAACAAATTTATTATAAGTTGGTGAAATATTTATTAAATTAAATTAAAAAATATTAATTATTTAATATAATAATCTCAACACATGCATATGACATTTATAATTACATTGTAAGAATATAAAATATTAAACAAATAAAAAAATCAAGTAATAAGAAATAAGTTGGGAAAAAGTATCTCGTGATTAATTTTCATAAACTTATCAACATATAAGCTATAAATTTACTGAATAAGTTGGGTAGATTAACACCCTTCATAAGTTGAAATAGGACTTTAACATCCCAACAATTATCTTAAAATAATAAACATTTTTAAGTCCACTAAATTGAAATTCTCCAAGAAATAACCAATCCAAACAATATCAATCTCCAACTTACAGTCCTTAAAATAAAGCTTAATTTATAATGTCCAACTTCAAATTCAAAAACACACTTACTAAAGTCCGAATGTAATTCTATAGTTCAAATAAAAATGCAAGAAAATAAATAAGCACCGTTAAACCCGCACTCGCGCTCATCCCATAAATGGCCCAACTAGTTAGGATTACCTTCCGGGAAAAACAAAAAAATAAAAACCGGCAGTGAGCGCCATAAGCTGGCTTATAAGAGCATCTCCAATGGTAGAAAGCCCTTAGCTAAAATATTTAGGTGGCATCTAGGTGGCACATATGTGGCAAAATTATAGATAATATGTAAAATTTAGCACTCCAACCATAATTCCCCTTAGCAAAAAATTTAGCCAACCACATTTCATTGGCTATTTTTGTCGAACCAATATTCCCCTTAGGTATAATTTTACATAAACATGATTATAGCTAATCCCATTGGAGTTCATACCATTACCCTTAGGTAAAATTATAGATATTCATTTTAGCCAACCATTTAGCCAATCATTTTAGCTATTAACCCTTGGAGATGCTCTAATGCGCCAACAAGCCCTTAATTTAGCCAATCCATCCATCCATTATATATCTATTATACTATGACAAGGGTTTTTCCCCCCTTTAGTAAAAGACAAGCAGGTCCTTAATATTTTCTTCAAAATGTCGTTAATGCCTATCCTGACCTCCCGTCTACCTCCCGTTACAATATGCTCAGCCTTCCATATCAATTATATTTATTTGTTGGATCAGTGTATTCACCTGGAACCGTCATCATTATGCCAAGACTTGCAATGCTTGAATGAATATAGTTATTCGCCTGAAGAGATTTCTTGAAGGAAGAAAGTAAGCCTCCTCTTACTCCATTCTTGATTTCATACAATATATATGCATTATAATTTCTTGTTTGTATCTTGATTATTATAGTATCAAGAATATATATGCCTCTTCTTACTCAGTGTTCCCTTTTTGATGTCCTGTTTTAGAGGACATGTTCACTTGTCACGAGATAGAGAAAATAAGGCATTACTTTTCTGTGATCAAATATTTCCAGAGATAGTGATGGGCGCCTACTTCATTGGTTTTGTTAATACGCTAAGCCTTGGATGTTAAACTCTGTGGAATTTGAGCAACCAGCTCGTGATTATTTTTGATTGTTACCTGAGCTTTCTCCCCTGCGGAGCGGAGACAAGATGATGCTTTCATATCATCTCTTTACTCTAATGAGTATATGCTACTATACTATTATACCATTATATTTAATTTTCTCAACATCAGTCAGATCTTTATGCTAAAAAACTTTGGTGGGTGCATAAAAGCAGATCCATGCCGGTTGTTTTTCTATGTGGTAAAAAACTAGGTATGCGGTTTAATTCTTTTTGATATTTAGCTTCAGTTTAACAACAATCAAATAGCTGGTAGAATACTTTCAAGTAAAATATTATTTATTCCTATATGTCTCTCATTTAACATTTGTGTACTAGATTTAATAAAAGTTTTAAGCTGGCCCTGTTTCTTTTCCCTTTTTTATTATGACAATGGGCCAACTCTCTTGTACCAGGACAGACTTTCTTGGGTACTAAGTTGAGCTTGCTTATGATGTGCATGAACAAGCTACTTGAATAAGGAGCTCCAGTCTGCGGTAACCAACCATCCCAAGTAAAAAACTTGACAATGTACAATTTTCAGCATCCGTTGCATTGATCACACGATATCCAGGCCATGTAACTCTGCCTGTAGTATTTGATCCTGGTCCTTTGTTACTAAATTCAGCATAGTACAACATACTTGGTGTAATTTAATCATATTTATTAGTAGAAACCTCATCTGTTTGTTTTTTTAGAAATAGGTCATGCCATGTATTGTGTTGCATTTGCTACTACAACCTCACAGCCCATCAAGTCCTTAAATGGTAAATAGGAGTTATGGTAGGTGAAGCATGCACAGTTGCATTTCTAACTAATGCTTTCAGTCCACTTATTGAAAGGCAAGTCTGGGACAAAGCTTATCACTGAAGTGCATATGATCTTAAAATATGCATTTTACATCTACACTAATAAAACTCAAACTCAGTGTCCTTGAGTATTAGTTGCAAGTTGTTTTAACATGCCATTATATTTAATTTTCTCAAGATTAGTACGTTAGATCTTTACGCTAAAACAATTTGATGGGTGCATAAAAACAGATCCATGCCGGTTGTTTGTTTGTGTGGTAAAAATCTAGATATGCAGTTTAATTCTTTTTGATATTTAGCTTCAGTTTAACAACAATCAAATAGCTGGTACAATATTTTCAAGCAAAATATTATTTATTGCTATATGTCTCTCATTTAGCAATTGTGTAACAGATTTAATAAAAGTTTTAAGTTTGCCTGTTTCTTTTCCCTTTTTTTTATTATGACAATGGGGCAACTCTCTTGTACAAGGTTAGACTTTCTTGGGTTCATAATAACAAGCAGCCTAGCATGGCACCACCTAGGAAGCAAAGAGGCCGACCGCGCCTCATAGTCTCTAACAAGGGTTTTTCCCCCTTTACTAAAAGACAAGCATGTCCTTAATATTTTCTTCAAAATGTCGGTGATGCCCATCCTTTCTTCTGACCTCCCGCCTACCTCTCCCGTTACAAAATGCTCAGCCTTCCATATCATTGTTGCCTCCAGGCATTATTTGTCAGGTAACTGTATTCACCTGGAACCGGAGTCAACCATTCTAGGGAAGAATCTGCTGGTTTTGGATTTAAGCCCCCATAACAATCATTGCCAGCGCTTAGACCAGTGGCTAAAGTCTTTTATGTTATCAGAATTCGTGGGTATATAGATTACATTTGTAGATTACATTTGCAGAATTCGTGGGTATGAAGGGTTACTGATGAATACCCTGATGATAACAATATGCATTGTGCTCCTTGGTAGAAGAATAATTTTTTGTTGGATTTTGTGTTTTAGCTTATAGTCTTTCTGAAACTTACTGTTGTTTTTAAACTTTGTTAATTAGTTGACAGCAAGTTCAATTTTTGTCTCAATCATAAAGTTGAATTGTTGTAAAGTTACGTTATTATCTCTAACAACTATCATTGGAATTTAAACACATCAGATCTAGGATTCATGTGGTGAATGTTAAAAGCAAGAACATTAGCTTGGTGGTCTGGACAAGGTAAAAATTGATAGGTACATAAAAACAGATCCATGCCTGTTGTTTGTTTATGTAGTAAAAAATCTAGATATGTAGTTTAATTGTTTAATAATTTTTTCTGTCCCCGCTTTGCTAGCTTTCTGCCTAACTTTTGATCGCCAATGTCTATTATATGATCACTGCCATCTCTTAATGTTGATTAGAGGTTCTGAGTGTCTAAGGCTACAGTTAGTTGTTAAGTATTTTTTTTAGAATTATGTTCTATATTAGGGAACTTGTATTTGTAAGTAGAATTTTTTGGCAGGTTTGTGGTTGTAGAGAAAGGCGTGTCATGTTCAATTGTATTAAGTCATGTGGAGCTAATTAAAGGATGTATATTAAGAGTAGTATGTATATTTACCATACAGTATGCAATGAACTCCTTCTTAACGGGAACATAAATCTCTTGTATGGTCGCCAGGGAATCTGTGTGGTGGCGTGGATCCCAGAAGTAGCAGTTGGAAGGGCTGAAAGATAGTGTAGTGTTATATATTGAGAAAAATATGTAAATAATCGAATACCTTAAGCACACATGTTTCTTTGCTGGTCTTGTTTGTATATTGTCAAGTGTCAGCTTAAATATTGTTAGGTTGTGTTTATTCACGTAGTTATTATTAGTCCAACATAATGATTTATTGATATGTGGAAATGGCATCCATGCCTTTAGAGCAATTCTATCGGATAGCATGGAAACTTGTAGAGATGCTTACTGATGCAATTTTAAATATGTTGGTTTTTAGAGAAGTGCTAATGTTGTAGAAATTATAATAGTTATATGTTTTTTCTTCTGGATCACTATTTATATGTAAATTAGAAAGTATAAAGGTCTATAATGTTCAAAATGTGTTATGTTAACAGTTTCTGTCCTCTTGCTTTTCTATTATGTGAAAAAATATATTAGATGCCCATAGAACTTGCTCAAAGTAATTTCTCCAGAATTTACTCATTTTACAAGTTCTGCTTAAAAAATTTGACAGATGCATAAAAACAAGACGCCTAGCATGGCACCGCCTGGGAGGCAAAAAGGACGGCCACACCTCGCAGTCCCCAGCTTTGTTACATCGTACACGCAGAACCAACAGCCCCACATGCCTCGCCCGTCCTCAACTGCTTCTGCCACAACTTCTACCGCAACAACCAACGTATCCCAGAGCACAGGTCCAACGTTGCGTCCATAAAAAATGTCACATGTATTGCGTGTGAAAAAATAAAACTTGCATATTCCACCAGTGTAAATTTTGCTCACCACCATGCTACAATGCATGCTTCCTCTTATTTTACTACATCATATCTTCATACTGTGCTACAGGTGACGTTGTTCATCCCGAAAGTTCTTCATGCAAAAGGTCCAGCCAGGCAGCATGTACACTATTATGACATAATACATGCCAAAATGTTTTTGGGCTTGGCACATATAAACTTTCGCATATTGTATAGCCACTGAATGTCAGTTTCGTTATTGTGTAGTGTCAAGTATAGAATCGACGGTAAAGCGTAGAAACATTAACAAGAGGAAGGCGAACTTCGGTAAGTGTTGTCTTGCCACTTTGAAATCAGCATTTTCATTTTGTGTACCAGAACTGTTACAAAAACATACTTTTCATGCTTGAATTAACGATCTCAAAACCGTATCTTAGTCTCATTTTAGATTTAAATACTCAATTTCCAATTGTCATGATGATTTAATATTATCATTACATACATTTCCGCTTATACGCTTAATTGGCATAATTTAACCTCCGAGCCATATGTTTTAGCAAATTTAGATTTAAAGGCTTAATTTACACGCCATAAGTTCCGGTTACATGCCATCTGCTATAGTTTAACATACAACTCAAATATTTTAACATCTGGCCCGTGCTTTGCACGGGCTTTCATGCTAGTTTATGTCTTATAAGCCAATAAGAACTTATAAGTGGTGTTTGTCTCCTAAATTTATTAGCTTAATTTATAACTTATATGTTGATAAGTTGAATATTAACAACGACGTACTTTTATGCCAACTTATTTCTTATTTAGTTGATTTCTTTATTTGTTTAATAATTTATATTTTTATATTTGTATTTTTAAATATATTTTTAATTTAAAATACTTATAGTGATATTATTGTGTTAACTAATATTTTTTTATTTAATTTTAAAAATACTTCACTAACTTATAACTATAAGTATTCTTGCATTATAAGACATTTATGTTTTTGAAACAAAAACTATTAATTTTAAAATATCCCAAATACCCGCTAAGATTCAAATCTCATATTTGTCCAATTATCCCGACTTAACAAATGTTTCAAATACTCTCATGTAACAAAAAAGTTAAGCCAACAACAAATTTGACATTTGACAAACGAACTTGGTATAGATATCTCATTGCTATATCACTCATTAAAAAGTAAAAAAAACGATGATTTTCAATCAAGTTAGTGCCTGTTTGGCTCAGCTTTATTTAAGGACTTATGGACTTATTTTCGGGTAAAAATTTTATATTTTAATAATTTTTTTATACAAGTATTTAATGTATGTTTGAGATTCAATAAGTTGCAAAAATAAGTTGGAAAGTTAGGAATCTTAACTTTCAACTTAAAATAAGTTGACTTATTATGGAAAATAAGTTCCCCAAACACCCCCTTAATTTCAACCAACATTCGTCTTGTAGTACTCTTGTGTGAACAAATAAAGAAAAAAGGACCCAAATTCAAAAAAAATGGTCCAAAATGTCACAATTGGAAAAGTTGGCCCTAAATATCACTCTATAACACCTTATCGTCTAGCGTTAACTACTCCATCAAAATGCTATTTTATACACAGTTTCCAGCCATTTAAATTATACACCTTTAAAACATCACAGCTTATATTACTGTGGAAAAAACATCTCCCCTAAACTCAGATCGATCCAGAGGGATACCGAGACCGAGACCGAGCGATTCACTTGCAATTGGGCTTCGTACTAGTTCTCAATTGCAATATAATGAATTTCGATGTAAGTTTTCCTGCTTTATTTAACTTGTATATGCTTATATATGTATGCTTATATATGTTTACTGTTTTAATTTGTTGCAATCACTACAAGGAAAACAGGCTCAGACAACGGGTTTTGCCCGATCCCGATTCGATCCCCGCACCGAGCGGGGTGGGGAATCGGGGATTTTTTCGGGTACGGGCCGGGGAGCGGGGACAATTTTCAAAAAAAATCGGGGAGCGGGCCGGGGCCGGGATTTTAGGTCTCCCCGGCCCGATCCCCGACCCCCGCCCCGATTCTCAATCCCCGACTCGATTCCACCACATTATTATATTATATATATATATATATATATATGTGTGTATATATATATATATTAATAATTATATATCATATATTAATATATACAAGTTTCCAATACTTTATATTGGAAATAAAATGATATTTTAATCTTATATATTTGTCTTTCTAGTAGTTAAACAACTTCATTTTCATATAATTGTTTATTTAATTAATATTTTTTATCTTAATTTAGTGCTTAAATTTTTTTTTCAAACTCACTAGTTAGTGTTTAGAATTGTTTAAAATGTAATTTTTTTATTTAAAATGAAATTCCCCGATTCCCCGCGGGGATCCCCGTTACCCGATCGGGCCGGGGACGGGGAATAAAAAATAATCCCCGACGGGGATCGGGCCGGGGACGGGGATCGGGTTTGAATTCGGGGATGGGGACGGGGATAGCACTCCCCGGCCCCGAAGTGCCCCGATGCCCATCCCTAATTGAGGCGCCGTCTGATGCCTATATCAGACAACGGTACCAAAACCGTTGTGTGAGCCTTCTTCGACAACAGTCAGTATTTACTGAAACGTTGTGTGAATACCAGAAACAACAACAGTATGCTTTTAAAAAGTATTGTACAAACTACATTACAACAATGGTCCTTAACTCAGAAACCATTGTTATAGGCATGTTTAGACAAGGGTTTCTTGTTTTATAAAGTGTTGTCTGAATATTTCGTTCACAAGGATTTTAATTGTTAGATTCGTTGCCTGAGCTGTTTTGACACAAGTTTTTCTATTTTAGCGTTATCATTTATGTGTTGTGCAAATAACTGTAATACAAGTATTTTTATCTTATTGTTTACATTTGTGTGTTGTCTGAGCAACTGTAACACAAGCTTCTATTCATTTTCTTGTTGTCTAGGTTCTATTTTGACAATACTTTGGCTTTTCATAGTATTGTCTACAAGTACATTAGGCAAAGGTATAATTTAAATGTGCAAACTAAACAAATTACTAAATGGCATTGTCTACAACCTTTAGTAAATAACATTACTAAAATTCCAACCATAAAATCCAAATCCATACAACCATAACATTCATACCAACATATCTACTCCGTTAGACAAACATACCATCAAAAGTACGGACATTGGGCCCCTATTTCGGAATGAACATATTCCACAAAATATAAAACTAACGGCCACCACAGTTTACTGATCTTCATTCTGAAATAACAAGAAGTACTGAAACTGTTCAACGTGCATGGTTCTTCATGAAATACTTGGCCCATTCGATCCTTATCTCATTGAGGTCATCGTTATTGTAAGCAAGGTTTGCCCTCCGCTGCCACTGAAAAGCAGAAAAACAACATTGTAATTTATATACTTTCAATACAAAAAACAAGAACATTAGTCAGGGTTAAATATGTGTAATTTACCTTAACACTACACCATAAACAGCCTACTATAACACAAAAAAAATGTTACAGCAGGCACATTATATGTTGCCTTTCAAAAGGCATCTACGAAGATTTTGTTGTACTTGATTGCTATTGGGCAAACGGTGCTGCCAAGTTCAAATGCACCCTAAGCATAAGCAAAATTGGTTAAAAATTATTAATACATTGTGATGACTACAAAATAAATAAATAATAAATAAATAAATCAGAGAACTTACCTTTTTAAACATAACACTGTAATGATTATTTACAGAAGTTCCTTCAGGAAATATAAGAAGTGGGTTATTCTCTGCACCTTCCACATGTTCTTTTAATTTGAAAATTATAGATGCAGATATTATGAAGCATCTTATGTGATACGATGTTTGATCAGTTAATTTTAAACATACTTTCTGGTTATAATTTCATGATCTTTAGCTTCTGTTCGGTTAAACCAGATACATCCAACACTTTCAAAAATGGTGCTCTGCAATAGTCCTGCACATAAACCAGTTTGAACATACAACTTTGAATCCAAAAACAAATTTTAAAACAACCAGTTGCTATTTACCCCCATTTTTCCGTCTGTCTCAAATAATCTTATTACACTTAAAAATAGCAATTTCACAAATTAATTAATTTTCTGAACTAGACCGGCCAAAAAGTAAGATTCAGGCACCATCTTCATCACTTTATGACCTTAAAATAATTCTTTTATCATGATATCACACACATAATAATACTTTCTGGACTAAATATATTAAGATGAGTTAAGCTGCAAGAAAATATACAGAACAATGGATCTTACTTGATACTTTGTACGGTATCTTTGCACAGTAGAGGCATGGCATAAAATTAAATTATGCGCTACAATGTAGGGCTCTGTAGCAAAATTTCCTGCGGTATAGGAACTAGCCTGATATTGTAACAAAATTTTAAAGGGTTAAAGACTCGATAGTAAAGGTGACTCAGGCAAACAAACAATAAGGAGAACAATATATTAAAGACTTGTACACATAACACCGAAACAAGCATTCTTAACTACCTCTCTGAAGAACAAAGTTACAAGAAGATTTGCAACACAGAGAACTAACATTCAGTGTAGTAGTATGCAAATGGATTACCAAAAAACTAACAGGAATCTACAAACCTAACTGAAAGAAGAGCAGAAATATCCAACTCCTCGTAACCCATATCCTTCGAGTATGGCCTGATTTTCAGTTGTTAAAATTTAGTGTAATAATACAAAAAGGAAACACTAGGTAAGTGTCATGAGTAGTATGCTATTCAGGACCTGAGATTGATATTAACTTGCAGAGGAGAATCTGAAACCACTCTGCAGTCATCCTGGAATATTGCACACCTGCACATCACATATACCTTCACATTAACAATATATAATGATTAAAATTATGTCTCTGGTAAAGTTTCTTCACAGTATTTGAAAATTTAACATTAAGCAGGGCAGTTTAATGTTACTAACCCTCAAACTGAATGTAATTTTGTAATGGATAATCAAATATAAGCTGCAAGTAACAAAATCTATCAAAGAAATAGCATCACATACTTCAATAATAGACCTTTAATCATTGGAATAAACAATATGATGCAAAGGGAAAATTTGTGACCCAAACTTAATAACCAAAATCTCATTAATGAAAAGAACATTACAAAAAAAGTCATGTTCCACCATAAACTTTTGAAATACAAACTCTCAGAATCTAACATAAAAACATACTGGATTCAGCAAACAAACACTACGATTCACCAATAAATCTGAACCTAAGGTGATACATATAAAATTATCCACTTAAATTTATATACAGTTCACTGAAAACATGCGTACTATTAACCTCTATTGACATTCTTAGAGTAGAATCGATTGTATAGGAACTTTCACCTGCTTGTACTTGTACAAGAACTTTCACCACTAGATAATTCTGTGCTACCTTCACCAGCAACATACCGTAGCTTTGTCAACATCAGCTCTAATAGGCAACCTCTATTTTGGTCCCCTACCTGCAAACGAAGAGGGGTGGGGAAATTATATGATTTATAGGTTAGAATGAGAGATTTGGAAGGGAATACAGAACTATCGAATTAGAACAAAAAATCAAATCAAGCATCAAACCCATAACACAACTCTAAAAAATACGTACACCAATAGCAAATTGAAAATAGAGAACCAACCTTGAGATATCCTCTTGAATCTCGATAGAGAAATGAACGAGAGAGGGATAGAGAGAGAGGTGTGAGCGGTTATAAATTAGGGAGTAGCCATAAATAGAGGGATAGAGAGGCGAACAAATGGATTCCAGTAGCGAATTGAATACGTTTACTCAATTGGTAAAACTGATTAAAAATTAGGGTTACAAATTTGGGGTTTTCGATTGAGAGTGAAAGAGAAAGAGAGAAGAGAGAGTGTAAGAGAAAGAGAGAAAGTGAAGGAGTGAATTAGGGTTCTTAGGACCTGAAATCGGGTGAGGTGAGGTGAGCTGAAGTCTAGAGAGAGAGGGATATTGTGATATTGTCTTAGTTTTTTTGTGTTTGTTTTTGTCGTCTGGGTGAGATATTGTTGCTCAAAAAAATTGGGGGGAACTAAAATTTCATCTAGGGGGGAATATTGTCTGAATGAGGGAACTAAAATTTCACTAAGCGGGTAAAATTCTATGGGTGCGGTAGAAGCAAATTTTTTTAAACCTGCTTTAGACATCAGTTAATTTTTAATCGATGTCTAATATGTCAAAGACATCAGTTGTTCTCTAACTGATTTCATTGATATGTCAAAGACATCGGTTTGACCGTTACGAAACCAAACCAAATACATCTAGCAAATTTTTGAAAAATTTACCACATCAATAAAATCATCAGATCTTGACATCCGTACGTTTGGAACGTCAAAAAAATAATTTAAAAAAAATCGATCCCTCATTCGGGACAAGACTAGTTAAAAGAAAACCTATTTTGACCGGTTTGACCGTTATAAAACCAAACCAAATACATCTAGAATTTTTTTTTAAAAATTACTACATCACTAAAATCGTTATATCTTGGCATCCGTACGTTTGGAACGTTGAAAAAATAATTTAAAAAAATAGATCCGTCATTCGGGACAAGACTAGTTAAAAGGAAAGCCTACTTTGACCGGTTTGACCGTTATAAAACCAAACCAAATACATCTAGCAAATTTTTAAAAAAATTACCACATCACTAAAACCGTTAGATTTTGACATCCGTACATTTGGAACGTCGAAAAAATAATTTAAAAAAATTGATCCCTTATTCGGGATAAGACTCGTTAAAAGGAAAGCTACTTTGGCCGGTTTGACCGTTATAAAACTAAACCAAATACATCTAGCAAATTTTTTAAAAAATTACCACATCACTAAAATCATTAGATCTTGACATCCGTACGTTTGGAACTTCGAAAAAATAATTTAAAAAATTAGACTCATCATTCGGGACAAGACTTGTTAAAAGGAAAGCCTACTTTGACCGGTTTGCCCTTTTGAAACCAAACCAAATACATCTAGCAATTTTTTAAAAATTTACCACATCACTAAATTTGTTAGATCTTGACATCCGTACGTTTGGAACATCGAAAAAATATTTTAAAAAAATAGATTCACCATTTGGGACAAGACTAGTTAAAAGGGAAGTCTACTTTGATCGGTTTGACCGTTACGAAACCAAACCAAATACATCTAGCAAATTTTTAAAAAATTTACCACATCAATAAAATCATTAGATCTTGACATCCGTACGTTTGGAACGTCAAAAAAATAATTTAAAAAAAAATCGATCCCTCATTCGAGACAAGACTAGTTAAAAAGAAAGCCTATTTTGACCGGTTTGACCGTTATAAAACCAAACCAAATACATCTAGAAATTTTTTTTTAAAAATTACTACATCACTAAAATCGTTATATCTTGGCATCCGTACGTTTGGAACGTCGAAAAAATAATTTTAAAAAATAGATCCGTCATTCGGGACAAGACTAGTTAAAAGGAAAGCCTACTTTGACCAGTTTGACCGTTATAAAACCAAACCAAATACATCTAGCAAATTTTTTAAAAAATTACCACATCACTAAAACCGTTAGATTTTGACATCCGTATATTTGGAACGTCGAAAAAATAATTTAAAAAAATTGTTCCCTTATTCGGGACAAGACTAGTTAAAAGGAAAGCTACTTTGGCCGGTTTGACCGTTATAAAACTAAACCAAATACATCTAGCAAATTTTTAAAAAAATTACCACATCACTAAAATCGTTAGATCTTGACATCCGTACATTTGGAATGTCGAAAAAATAATTTAAAAAATTAGACTCATCATTCGGGACAAGACTTGCTAAAAGGAAAGCCTACTTTGACCGGTTTGCCCTTATGAAACCAAACCAAATACTTCTAGCAAATTTTTTAAAAATTTTCCACCTCACTAAATTTGTTAGATCTTGACATCCGTACGTTTGGAACATCGAAAAAATAATTTTAAAAAATAGATTCACCATCCGGGACAAGACTAGTTAAAAGGGAAGTCTACTTTGACCGGTTTGACCGTTACGAAACCAAACCAAATACATCTAGCAAATTTTTAAAAAATTTACCACATCAATAAAATCGTTAGATCTTGACATCCGTACGTTTGGAACGTCAAAAAAATAATTTAAAAAAAATCGATCCCTCATTCGGGACAAGACTAGTTAAAAGAAAGCCTACTTTGATCGGTTTGACCGTTATAAAACCAAACCAAATACATCTATAAATTTTTTTAAAAAATTACTACATCACTAAAATCGTTATATTTTAACATCCGTACATTTGGAACTTCGAAAAAATAATTTAAAAAAATCGATCCTTCATTCAGGATAAGACTAGTTAAAAGGAAAGCCTACTTTGACCGTTCAGGATAAGACCAGTTAAAAATTACCACATCACTAAAATCGTTAGATTTTGACATCCGTAGGTTAGGAACGTCGAAAAAATAATTTAAAAAAATAGATCCCTCATTCGGGATAAGACAACGGTTTTAAACAAGAAACCGTTGTCTGAATCAACAATAGACAATTAGCCTAAAAGAGTTGTCTGATAACTTTAACTCATACAACACTATAAAAACCTGTTGTTTGAACAAATGTTAAACAACAGTAATAGAAAAACTGTTGTCTGATTCCAACAACAGTCCCAAAAACCGTCGTATGAATGGCGAGAGTCAGACAACTGTATTTTCTCAGTGTTGTTTGAATTAAACTCAAACAACGGATCAGAAAAACTGTTGTCTCCTTCTAACAACAGTTTTGTGTGCTCTTGTCTGAAACATTTTCAGACAATGGTTCCGGAAAACTGTTGTCTAAATATGAAATCTGTGCAACACTACATTTTAAATACCGTTGTCTGACTTCATCTAATAGACAATGGGTTTTTGCTCGTTGTAAAAACTGGGATCAGACAATACTTTTTTTTCTTGAACACGGGAACCGTTGTCTGATCTTTTCGGGCAACACTTTTTTTGCAGAGTGTTGTCTGATCAGTGTTGTCTGATAGCAGATTTGGTGTAGTGAATTGGGCTTTGATGAGAATAGTCGTTACTTTCTTCTTCGTTTCTGGGTCTATTTGCAGATTAAAGCAAGTTAATAAGCGATAGTCATGGTTTTTTGAATTGGCATTATTGTTTTAATTGGTTTTAATTAGGGTTTTAACTAATGTGGAGTATATTTCTATTTGTTTCTGTGCGTGTCATTGTGTTTGTGCAAAATTAACAGAGAAAAGGATATTGTGTTTTTGTGTTAATATCTGCCCTTACTTTTCATTTCAATGCATATAGTACACACTACACAGTCTTGCTTGATAATGTGTTGGTCGTTTTGATGAAACTGTTATTAAGTTTTTTCTAGAAGAGAAAGGGTCAGCATACCTAAAGAATAGAATAAAAATAGGATGATGACAGCATACCAGGCAGCTTCTTGTGAGATGGGAGAGAATATTGCGATGTACATCTTTTAAATAAAAACTTTTTGTGCTCTCATGATCCCATTGCTGTTAAGCTGAATTCTGAACTTAATTTTACTTTTTGGAACTTATGCCCACATGGTTTGTGTTTTAGATTGAGGTCTTGGGTTACACATTTTGTTTGATGTCAGGAGTTTTCGTATACTTGGTTGAAGTGTTGAACACCACGAAGCTCCATTATATTATAAACAATGGAAGTTAAGGGGCAGCAATGAAATTTGAATATTTGTTAGTTCGTCTACCTGTTCCCCTAAAAAACATGGGAATTTCATTGTAGCATATACATGATAAGCAGATGTGATTCTTACTTTTGAGTATATACAGTATCTTGATTGTCATGGACTATTTTTGTATTTAATCGATGTCATTTTAGATTTCACCATCTTATTGGTTGTAGCTCCTGAACCACATGTTACTGTACTTCTGCTTATTAAATATTACATGGTGGTTGAATATGAAATAAATAATTACTATAGGGATATTGTTGTGTATTATTCTAACTCTTTATCTCTCTAATTTTGTCAACAGACTATGCATCCGGGACCTCGGAATACTAGTCTTCTTCATCTCCAGGACAAAGATAGATCTAAGGAAATTTGGAGAGTTGGTGGTGGAGATCCCCAGAAATTTCGAAAACATAATCCTAATAATGATTCACTTCCTACCTTGGACCATCAGATGATCCCTATATTACAGTCCACTGGATTTTATGGTGTTTCTAGGGTGTCTTCCTTACAGCTCGATTGGAGTTTGTTATCAGCATTGTTGGAGCATTAGAGACCGGAGACACATACTTTTCATTTGCGTATGGGAGAGTGTACAGTGACACTTCAGGATGTCGGGGTGCTTATTGGCCTTCTTATTGATGAGAACCCCGTTATTTGTGATCCCAGCCCTAGCCCTAATATGACTTGGGTTGATACTGTTGGCTCTATATTTGGTGTTGTTCCTCCAACGACTCATTTTAATGGATCTAGACTGCAGTTGAGTTGGTTCAGTTCCACTACTCCTCATAGATTATCTGAGGATGCATCTGATGATGAGGTGAGGCACCACACTAGATGTTATTTGATTCAGTTGCTTGGGGGATGTTTATTCACTGATCACTCTGGAGGCTTGATTCATTGCATGTGGGTTCACTTTGTTCGTGACTTAGATGCATTTGGCCAGTATGCTTGGGGTCCAACAGTACTTGCATTCCTTTACAGAGAGTTGTGTAAGGGTTGCATGGTAGACACTGAGGAGGTAGCAGGGTGTCTTATACTATTGCAGTTATGGGCATGGGAGAGATTGCCGACTCTTGCTCCTATTCGTACTATTCAGCCTCTAGTTAATGATCATTTCTGGGAGGGGCAGCTTGCAGGCCCATATGGAGCGAGGTAAATGACATTTCTAGTTTTAATTTATAAGCATTTATGTATAATATCTATATTCCCTTAGGGTTCAACAGTTAACTTTTAGGGTTCACCATTCCCATTTAGGGTTTTAGAAATATTTAGAATGACGAATCAACGGTATACGAACTTAGGGTTTAGGGTTTGGGGTTTAGGGTTGTTTACAACCCTAAACCCTAGACCCTAAACCCTAACTTATTCTGATTTTTAAACGCGTTAGCGTTTAAAAATCAGGACGCCGGATTCAATTTTTAAATTTAAAAAATACAATTTTAATTAGCTTTAGGGGTTCAACAATTAACTTTTAGGGTTCACCATTCCCATTTAGGGTTTTAGAAATATTTAGAATGACGAATCAACGGTATACGAACTTAGGGTTTAGGGTTTGGGGTTTAGGGTTGTTTACAACCCTAAACTTTAGACCCTAAACCCTAACTTATCCTGATTTTTAAACGCGTTAGCGTTTAAAAATCAGGACGCCGGATTCAATTTTTAAATTTAAAAAATACAATTTTAATTAGCTTTAGGGGTTCAGCAATTAACTTTTAGGGTTTACCATTCCCATTTAGGGTTTTAGAAATATTTATAATGACGAATTGGACTCGGTAACAAACAAATAATTTGCTTTGACGTTTTTGTATTTGTGTCTCTTATCGATGTTTGTAGGTGGCTCGGTGGTCATTCATTTTTGGAGAAGGCTGGTCGTACTTTATCTGTTACACGTACTATTCTAGATGAGCTATCACCATCTCAGTTCATCTGGCAGCCTTACTCTACTGTTATCCTTGCTTTCTTGCCCCCGTATTGCTTGAGTGGTCAGCATATTTGGCGTTATCGTGGTTCGATGATTTTTGTGTTCATTGTGGAGGCTCATGTACCTGACAGAGTTGCGAGACAGTTTGGGATGTTACAGGCTGTTCCCCGTGATGTGGTGTACGCGACTGCCCATCATAAGATGACATTGAAGGGAAATTCAATTATTAATTGGGTTATTAGACATCAATGAAGCATTGATATCTGGAACGCTCGTTCGAATAATATCTTCCAGTCAGAGTTAATTGACGGTGATGGTACCACACCCGATTATCTTGATTAGTATCTTGAGAGGACCGTGAGGTTTATTTCTCGTGTCGGTGCACTTCATGTTTACCTAGTAAGTACTCTATGCTTCTATTTTCCCTTCGTTGTTGTTAGATTGTAGTACTATTTGTTCATTTGCTTTGTAATTCATTTATGTAAACATTAATCATTTGTAAGTTACTGCTTCGTTTATTAGTTGATATAGTTTATGTAGTAGTATTAGTTTGATATATGTGGTGCAGTTTGATTGGTAACATGTGTTTTTTATGTTTTATCTTGTAGGGAGGCTTATTGAAGACTATAGCTGATCGCACTCAGGAAGTTCTACCAGATGTTTCTTCATTAGCTATTGAGGGTTTGATTCAGTTGGATCATCGTTCTTTATATGGTTTTGAGGCCTTTTCGTTGGAGGATCGTCGAAATAGAGAATTGGAGGGGAGGCAAGATCCCGGGCGTCGTCCTAAACGGGGCGATCGAGGAGGCTGTGGTGGTGGACGTCCTCCACGATGTCGAGTTGATCAACTTGTTCCCGATCCACATGTCCCAGGAGATGAGCATGATGCTTTAGTTGATGGTGGAGGCCATGTTGATGTACCCGAGGCACCTACCTCCATTCCTGATCCACCTACTGACCATGCTACTACTCAGCATCCTCCACCTACTATCGTTCCTACTACTACTCAATATCCTCCATCTACTACCATTCCTTATCCACCTGTCATTGTGCCTGAGATGACTAGGCAACTTGATTGGTGTCCTTCTTTTGATCTAGGGCTCACACCGACTCCACAGCAGTCTACTGACCATGCTACTACTCAGCAGCCTCCACCTACTACTGTTCCTGATCCACCCGCCAATGTGCCCGAGACTACTAGTGGACTTGATTAGTGTCCTTCTTTTGATCTAGGACTCACACCTACACCACCTAGTAGTCATGATGGTAAATAAGCATCTCTCTCTCTCTATTCTTCCCTCTTTTGCTATATGATGTTGAGTTTTATACTAGTTTAACTACTAATATTGGTGTTATTTTTTAGTCACCTCCTCACGGTCTACTCAGTCATCACAGCCTCTTACACAATCCAATGATTCTTCTCCAGCTGCCAATCCATCCCAGTCTAAGCCAGCTAACAACGTGACACAATTTTACGAGAAACGACGTTCAAAGAGGCTACGTAAACCAACCAAATGTGGCACTGATGGTGAGAAGTGCGCCAAACATAAATGATGGTATGTTTCTTTGTCTTCTCTAGGATCCCTTGTTAATTAAATTGTACTCAGTTTGCACAAGAGACCAAATCTTCCAGGCTGTCAGAGGTTAATATTAAATTTTTGCGTGGTCTTTTTGATTTCATTCTATATTTTAGCATCTTGATCTGAACTATGCTTCATAAAGCTGCTTTCCCAAAAAGAAATTATACTTTCATTAAGTTGATGAGCCTTTGTGGTAAGTCAAAAATAAACCTCAGTCTACCAAAAGACAAGGGAAATAGGCCAGGATATGCATGTGTAAGACAGTTATTATCGACATGTGTAAGAATTACCCATATGTACTGCATCCCTCTCTTTGTTTTTTTAGTCTGAAATATTTTTTAATGTTTTTCTTTCATTTTTCTGCAGGATTTTGCTGTTATGGACTATATCAAGTTTCTTATTAAAATCGTTACAAATGTTTGATTTTGAATCTATGTAATGCTTAGACAAGTCTACTGGTTTACTAATCTTGCTTTTGTACAATGATGCTTGGTTTTGTAGACAATGAAAACAGTTCTGCAGTTTATGCAGTTTTTTGTAATGGGCCCTGTAATGCAGTTTACTAATCTATGTAATGCAGTTTATGCAGTTTATGCAGTTCTGCAGTTTTATGAATCTGTGTTTTTTAGATTTTTTCTGGAATCTGTAACTGCTAAGCTGGATTTCCTGAGTTTGTAAGCTGGATTTTTGTCTGGTTTATATGTGATTGAAAACAGGTTCTGCAAACATGGAAAACTGTGTAACACAATTTAATTTATCGTTTTAAACATGAGAACCCAGTTTAAATTATCGTTTCCAGAACAAACAGAGTTTAAATTCGCGTTTTTACGAGAAACCATAGTTTAAATTAGCGTTTTAAGAGAAAATATAGGTTAAAAGAGAAATTAAATTCACAAAACAACAATTGAAGTAGCGTTTAACTGTAAACGAATTATCGTGTAACGTTTTAAATAAGAATTAAGGATGAAAACAAAACTTTAATTAGCGTTTTCAGAATAAACACAGTTTAAATTCACGTTTTTACCCAAAAACAGAGTTTAGATTAGCGTTTTGAGGATAAAACGTAGCTTAAATTAAATACCTAAAACAATACTTCAAATTGGAAAACCAATTATCGTGTAGCGTTTTCATTGCAAAACATATTCTGAATTAGCGTTTTAGAATTAGATAATTAATCGTTTTTATACTTTCATAACAAAACTTTAACTAGCATTTTCTGACCGTTATAACGTTGTTTCGTTTAGCGTTTTCCCAGATATACTTATAGTCCCGTGACTATCAATACAGTACAGACAGATAACACTTAACCCATTCACCCACTGAACCCATCCACCCAAACTACTCTCACTTTGAAGAAAACCTAATACCTAAATTCTCAACTCTAGCATATGAATTCTTAGTAATTTTGGTAATGGCATCGGGCTCGGGTTCAAAATCAGATTCCATTTTGGCATGGATATACATTGATGGTAATATTCGACAAACTCAATTAGATGGTTTTGTTTACGATAAACCCGTTTCGAAACATGTTAGACTTGATGCTAGTATGAATTTTGATAATTTGTGTGATTTCTTGTTTTTGAAATTAAGAATTGAGAAGAGTAAGTATGATTTGAAGTTATTTTATAGATGTAAAAATCAGGATGACATGAAATTTGGGATTGTGCCAATTGACGATGATGATGATGTTGAGTTGATGTTTGGTGTAGTTGTTTCCAAGGGAACCCCGTATTTTGTTGAGATTTATGTGGAAAAAATTGTAAAATGTGGGATGAATGAAAGTAGTTTGAGGATTGTGGAAACGAGTAGTCATGGGTATTTGGAAGGGAGAACGAGTAGTAGCATGTGTTTTGGGGGAGAGACGAGTAGTAGTGCGTGTTTTGGGGGAGGAAATCCTAGTGATATATATTTGGGGGTTAATGAAGTTTGTGAAAGTGGGATGGCGATTAAAAAACCAATTAATATGGCTTCTTTTGATGATTCGGGTTTAAGAATCCGTGGTGATGTGTTGAGTCCTATGGAGTTAAGAAAAGGGATGGTCTTTGGTTCAAAAGAGGAATTGTTACATAGTGTAAAACAATTTCACATTCGTAGTCATCAAGAGATTATAGTTACTAGGTCGGATCATTTAAATTGGCATGTTGCTTGTAAATGGAAAAGTGATGGTTGTGCGTGGATGTTAAAATCTAGGAAGCGTAGTGCACGTGGCAATTTCCAAATCATGGAAACTTCGGGACCACACACTTGTATGAGCACCACCATGACATAAGATCACCCCAACTTGAATTCTTCGGAAATTGTTGAAGCAATCAAAGCATAAATTGTTGCTGATCTAGCTATCAAGGAGAAAGTATTAATGGCCACAGCGAGAAATGTTTTTGGTTACCAACCAGGTCGAAAGAAGATTAGAAATGCCAAGAAAATTGCAATGGGTGAAGTACATGGGTCTTGGGAAGGATCATATGAAGACCTTCCACATTTGATGGAAGCATTACAGTCATTCAATGTCGGCACCAAGGTTGATTGGTTCTTTAAAGAGGATGAGTTAGGAGAACATGGGAATTTAGAGGTATCCTTCTTAAATACACACTAGTAGTACATTGTAATATATGTTTATGTTAGTTGTACACTCTTATGCCTTTTACACCATGATATGACTTTTGATTAATGTGTATGTTCATTTGAAACAGGAAGTGACATTCAAGAGAGTATTTTGGGCTTTTAAGCCCTGTATTGATGGATTTGAGCACTGCATCCCAGTCATTCAGATAGACGGTACTCATCTTTATGGACCTTACAAGGGTGTTCTTCTAAGTGCTACTGCAGTAGATGGATTCAGTCATATTCTGCCATTGGCATTTGTAATAGTCGAAGCTGAGAACTTATCAAGCTGGGATTGGTTCATGGAGAGGTTGAGGAGATTTGTGGTTCGTAGCAGGCTTGGCATATGTGTCATATCTGATCGACATGCCGGGATTATGGCATCCATGCAGAGTGTAGGATGGTGTGAGCCCCATGATCACCACCGATTCTGTATCAGACACCTTGCTACGAATTTTGCATCTGCACATAGCAAGAAAGGGTTGAGGGATAAGGTTGTGGAGTTGGCTTCTCAGGTGCAACCGAAGAAATTTGATATGTTATGGGAGCAGTTGGTGGTAGTTGAGCCTAGGGCGGTTCAATGGTTTGAGAATAAGCCTTTGATGAAGTGGTCATTAGCACATGATGGGCAGAAGCGCTTTGATATCATGACTACAAACCATGCTGAAAGTTAGAGCAACGCTATTCTTGATGCTCGGAAGCTCCCAGTTACTTCTTTGGTTCGAGAATTGTTTCTGAAGACAGTTGAGTACTTTGATCAAAGGCGCATGGAGATTGCATCACAAACTACCAAAGGTCAAATCTTCACTAAATATGCTAACAAGATATTGAATCGAGCTATATCACGTGCTAGTGGCCACCATTTGAAGATTTTTGACCGTGATACTTGGTTGTTTGAGGTAGTTACTAGGAAGGTTGGATTGAAGGGAGGTAACAGCCACACCGTTCGAATCCAAGAATCCATGTGTTCATGTGGGAAATGGCAAACCTATTGGATCCCTTGTTCCCACTTGATTGCGTGTTGTGCCCATCTGAAAATGAAGCATGAAATATTTGTTGGCGAGTGGTACAAGCTGGAGAATGTGTCAAAGGTTTATAGTGGTATATTTGAACCGATACCTAAGAAAGGTGAACCGCGTTGGCCAATGAAAATTGATTTTCCAAAAGTCATTCATGACAAGGATGTTGAGAAGAAGAAAGGAAGAAGAAAGTCGACAAGATTTCAAAATGCAATGAATTTTCAAGCATCTCGTGTGAAGAAAAACAAGTCATCAACGGTTCCTAACATTTCAACATTGGCTCCTTAGTTCTATAGTTTTATTCGGCTTATATTATGGTTTAATGCCTTCTACTTTTAATGCATATTGTATGCATATTCGGATTAATTTGGAAATTTGGGTTCTTATTTTTATGGATATTTAATGTGGAACTATACATCTTGCCTTTTGTTATGGTTTAAATATGATGTTGCTTTTTAGTTTTTTATGGGGCAGGTTTTAGTTTTTCCAGCTGAAATCTTTCTGTGTTTTTCTGTTGAAAACAAAGTTTCAATTAGCGTTTCACTACAAAAATGAATTATAATATAGCGTTTTGAATCGGAAACGAAGTTTTAATCAGCGTTTTCTAGCTGTAACGAAGTGTTAAATAGCGTTTTTACTCCAAAACAAAATTTAAAACAGCGTTTTCAACGTATAAAGCACACTCAGGATTTTTTTAAAACGAAAGTTTATTCAGCGTTTTACTCCTATAACGAAGTATTAAATTCCGTTTTTACTCCAAAACAAAATTTAAAACAGCGTTTTCAAAGTAAAAAGCACTCTCAGCATTTTTTAAAACCAAAGTTTATTCAGCGTTTTACCCCTATAACGAAGTATTAATAAGCGTTTTTACTCCAAAACAAAATTTAAAATAGCGTTTCCAGCGTAAAAAGCACTCAGCATTTTTTTCAAAACCAAATTTTGTTCAGCATTTTACACCTATAACGAAGTATTAAATTCCGTTTTTACTCCAAAACACAATTTAAAACAGCGTTTTCAAAGTAAAAAGCATACTCAGCATTTTTTAAAACCAAAGTTTATTCAACGTTTTACTTCGGTAACAATGTTTAATCTAGCGTTTTCCAGCCAAACAAATGTTTAAGCAGCGTTTTCAGTTAAACGCTGTATAATCTTGCGTTTTCAGCAAAAAAATTTAAAAAAAAAACTGCAAACGTTACACGATGTAGCGTTTTAACCAAAAAATTTAAAACGCTACACGAACCTCTGTCTTGGAGTGATATTTGGGGCCAAGTTTTTGAGCTATGATATTTGGAACCATTTGTATTGGAATTGTGATATATGGGGTCAACACCCACAAATAAAAAGAAGTACTTCAACGTTCGAATTAAAACAATTGGAGGCCACCAAATTGTAGAGCCAAAACAGCTGCGTGCTTTGAATGGACCTCAATCGAGTGGTGTGCGGGTTTCCTCATTTAATACTTCCCTCAAATATCTTCAATCATTCAGTTGGACAAACTTGAGCAGTTCTTAACTTCATATAAAGTTATTTATTTTATTTCTAATTATACACCTTTGATAAATTCGGTGTAATCAAATCTTCATCCTTGTCTTCATCATCTCTATCGTTATTGCCTCCGTTATAGTTTCTATCACAGTTCTTCTCAATATTCCTCTTTATGTCGTCATAATTGGTTGACACAGTCTCCTCCACAAATCCATCATATCGTCGTGCTTCGTTTTATCGTCATCTTTATTCTTAAGATTTTTATTTCATCCATACCCAATAAAAACTCTAGTCGATTTTTTTCCCAGGTTTTTTTTTTCACACCCCCAAGATCTCTCACATTTTTTTTTTCTTCCCCACAAACTGTTATAGGAGTTTTTTTCCTCAAATTTACGAACTCTTGTAAATTTTTTTCTACACCCACAAACTCTTGCGGAATCTTTTTCTCTCATCCATGAACTCACGGGATCTTCTCACACCCACGAACTCTCGTAAGGTTTTTTTTCCCCTTCACTACTAGCTCTGATATATACCATGATAAACTCGGTGAAGAGTCCTAAAGTTTGATCCGTACCTTGATAGAGAATTAGGGTATATTGTAAGAGACACCTTTTCTCAATTTCTTAATAAAAAGTTCTTTTTTTTCTTGACCTATATATAGCTCCCTTTTCTCAATTTCTTAATAAAAAGTTCTTTTTTTTCTTGACCTATATATAGCTCCATCGTATCTCACTTAAAACTCGTCCCATCTCTCTCTCTCTCTCTCTCTCTCTCTCTCTCTCTCTCTCTCCCTCTCTCCCTCTCTTCCTCTCTCTCTCCCTCTCTCCCTCTCTCTCTCTCATAAATCATGGAAATCGAACCAAGTCCAACATTGATGGCCAAAAAAATGTGGAACATTGTAAGAATAGTCTTTTACATGGTAAGGAAAGGTTTATTAAAGAGCAAACTAATGTTGGATCTTCATTTGATGCTAAAAAGAGGCAAACTTGCGAGCAAAAACATAGGTGATCTCATGCTCCATCACCACTACTCCACCAACATAAGCTGCGGTTCCACCGATGTTGCCATGTCATTAGTTTATCCTCGAGAATACGAGTTCAGCTGTAGTAACAGCCCAGTTTATCCCTCGTATCACTCAAGGAAAAAGCATCGTCATCATCACCACCACCGTCGCCACCAAGTTGAGGACTTGAGTGTCCCTCAGAGAGTAAGCAATAATTACGAAAGTATCAAGGCATCACCAATGATTAATTTACCAGGCTTTGGCCGGAGTCCAATGGTGAGGCAGCTAGGGGTAACAGATTCGCCGTTTTCCGTAAGAGATATGGAGGAGAATAATCCTCAAGTTGACAAGGCGGCAGAAGATTTTATTATGAAGTTTAAAATGGAGTTGATGATGCAACAAAAGAGGATAGACTCACCTTCTCAGTAGTCAGTACCATGCATGGGGAAAATCATGAACCAGGCACTGGGTGGTTGTGTTGAATTTTACGAGGCCATGTTAATTAAATTCAAAGTAATGTTTTCATTTAATGTGCATAAATGAATTTGTTAATGATGATATTTAGCAAAAAAAAAAAAAATTTGTTAATGATGATGAAAAATAGGGTCCTTCTAATTTGCCCACCTATATTTATACTCCCTCCGTCCCTTTTTAGTTGGCACATTTATAAAAAAACATACATATTAAGAAAACTTTAATTATTTAATTTGTTTCCGTATTTACCCTTAATCTTAACATTAAATAATGAGTTATGAGTGTGTAAATTAAATATAAAGTCAAACATTGGTATTAGAAATAAAGGGATATATATGGAAAAATTGGTAAAAACATGTATTGGAATAAGTAATGTGACAACAATTTAGGGACAAATTTTTTTTGCAAATGTCTCAACTAAAAAGGGACGAAGAAAATAGCTTTTTAATTTGTTGCTTGTCGACCAAGTTGGTAGATATAGAGGTTTAGAATCATTATTAGGTCTGCTTTTGAAGTTTCGTTACTTAATTTGTGTTTAGGGTTTGTCTAGTGTGTGTGGAAGGGCACATGTTAAGAATTCGTGTTTGATGAGTTGAAAAATTTTGCTTGGTGAAGATTTTTGTGCATGCAGGGGTTATTATTAATGAAATTTTTACCAACCAAAATTTGACAACTAAGCGAGCACGGATTCTTAACATTTGACCTTGAGCACACACTATAAAAACAGTTGTGTTTATATTAAAATTTCTTCATGCTTCCGAATTCTTATTGTTCTTAATTTTAATTTGTAGCTAGCTAATAATGATAGTTCTAATTTAATCGAACAAGCTAGCTTTCCAATATTTGAATAAGTACACATGAATTAGATAAACTCATGTAAGGAATTAAAAAAGATTAAATGCACGTATTTACTGGAATTTGCAAGCAAATGACGCGTATTCGTAAATAATTTAAAAGAGGTTAGTAGGATACCCTATTGGTCATTCAAGCTGTACAGAATCTTGGTCAGTGAATTGTTAGGTTTTGTTCGGCTGTTTTTCTTTCAAGTTGCAGGTAGTCAGGTTCAACAATGTCGTATTTGTATTCAACTCTCATCAGAAATCTTGATTTAGAACTACATAAACACAATCATTTATGGTAGGTGAAAAATGCACAACTTTAATAAGAAAAATTATTATGATATTAGGACTTCAGTTTATACTTTGCCAGTTTTTTTGATTTTCTGGAAAATGAATACTAAAATGATTTTGTCAAAAAAAGAAATATTATAAAATTTTAATTTCACATAATAGCTATAACTATAATGAGAAAATGGTGAATAGTTTATACTAATGTTTAGCATATTCGACACTTTGCTTACCAAGCTTGTTGGAGGTAGCTGTTCTTCATAAATGTACAAGTGTAGCTAGCGAACACACCAAGGAGAAAGCACATCAAAGTAGTTGAATCATCTTGCAAGTAGTTTGAATTTTGAAAACGAGAATAAAAACGAGAGTTTTATATTGTGATTAGGGTTCGAGTGTATAAAAACGAGGGTTTTATATTGCGATTAGAGTTCGTGTGTATTTAATGTTAGTATTGGTGAGTTTCGAGTTTTAATGTTTCTTCTTCCATTCAAGCCTAAGAGAAAAGGTCCTCTTTATCATAATTTGGAGTCAAAAGGCCCTAAATCTCACAACCCACAGAAATGGCCCTTTATATCACAGAAAAACGCAACTTAATGTTGGGTTTCTTAAAAACGCATTGTCGTGTGGCGTTTTTGCCCCTTTTATTTTTCAAAACGTAATTATTTTTTATAAAAAAAAAAAAAATTGAGTCACGCATCCTCAAGATGCGTTACCTAATAAAAAAAAATAAAAAAAAGAGGGAAACGCATCTTCAAGATGCGTGACTCAAAAAAAAATTAAAAAAAATTAGAAAATGCAACTGGAAGTTGCGTTACACCCCGAAAAATAGAAACGCCACACGCCATTGCATTTTTCAGTGATAATAAGGGCCAATTTTTCAATTTGTGAGATTTAGGACCTTTTGACTCCAAATTGTGATAATAAAGGCCAACACCCCAAGACTAAACGATCTAATAGAGAGCTAATTATTTAGGAGATAATAATAAGGATAATCATAACAATATTAATAGGAAGATGATGACCAAATATCAAAAGAGATCTTTTATTAATTAAGGGCTCATTTGTTAAATCTGGATGATATTTTCTGAATGATTAAAATTCTGAACGAATGATTAATCTGAATGTTGGATGAATAATGGTATTTGTTAAATGCACATTTTTTTGATATTGTACTACTTTATAATTTTATTATTTATATTTTGCATACATTTAACTTTTTGATTTAATATATCTCACATAAATGTATTAGACTTAATAATCAATTTTGCACTGATCTAACCTAAAATTTTCTATTCGATATTTAATGGAAGAGTATAAATATCAACAATAAAAATGTATCCAAGTATACCATAAAATAATTTTTAGCTACTAAATTAATATATTCAATAATAATAAATTAAAAATATAATATTAATATTAATCTTAATAAGCAACATATAAGTAGCGTATAAGGTAGTAGATTATTAATATTAGTTTAAATTAGCAACAGGATTGTTAATTACATGGAGGTTCAGTTAAAAATTTTAGGCCGGCTCGTCCAACAGAATATGTACTCATCCAGATGAGTATATTTTCAAACAAATAACCTGAATGACATAATATGGAGTCGTCCAGTTCAATCCGTTTCGTTCACCTGTAAACAAATGGGCTCTAAGTGTTTCTCTCTATACAAATAAGAGATTCTCTCTATTCCCAAATTGCCAACCCCTTTACAAGTAGGGTGAAATGTCTATTCATAGGGTTCCCTTGTGGGTCCCCTTATACCTAATTTACTTGGTCACTAAGTTTACATTAGTGGGCTTGAAGGCCCTAATACAATTACAATGTTTATTGGGCCTACTACAATCTAAGTTAACTCATTTATACATAATGTTTAATGGGCCTAATACAATCTAAGTTAACCCATTTATCTAGTACAAATTACTCCATTGGACTTCATGGTCCAACATTTGCCCCCCAGTGTAGAGGAGATCTTTATTAGATTCCTTTTTTTTTTTTGTAAAACCTGCAGACATAAAAGTAAGTTTAATTAATTAAGATTAGAGTTTTTTTATATATATCCGTTTCTGTTGTGACGATTCACTTTTTGGTTTTGTAATTTCGAGACGTGCAGCGGGTGCTCTCAAGGGAACTTATATTCATTTGTTGTGTCTCTATCCCCATTTCTATTGTAAGGTATGTTTGTCCTTTTGATTTCTTGTTTTTGTTTCAGAGTTGCTTGAACGTTTTTAGTCTTTTGTGTATCTATTACAGTCAGTGTAGATGAGAGAGATATCATTTTCTTCTTCTTCATCCCGTAAAGATGAGAGTCTAGAGGTTTCTATTAATTTGGATCATTTAGAGATCCCTGAGCAAGTATCTGATCATAGTGTTGATTTTATGGACGAGGGAGAGAGTGTAATGGAAGGGGCTCGTGTTTCATCTTCCCTTAGTCCACAGACGATGGCGTATCGTCAAAAGATTGTAGATGATGCTTTAGTTGCTGGTTCGGCGGAATTAAGAGATATGCCTAACCTTAATTATGCAAGTATTTTCATTGATCGTCCCCTCAATGTAGATGTGGGGGCTTGGGTTAATTTAAAAACAATTATAGGTGTAAAGTTCAATTAGCCAAGGATCGAATGTGGGAAATGCCCGAATTTGGTATGCAGGGGATTCCGATGGTTCATTTTGAATTAGGGTTGCGTTTACCAATGCACCCTTTTCATTTGGCCATTTTCGAAGCCGTGGGTTGTGGAGTCTCGCAGTTGACTCCTAACTCCATGGCCCAAGTAAGTGGGTTTATTGCTCGATGTACAGAGTTGGGATATGTGCCATCTATTCGTTTGTTCTTTTCGATATTTGGAATAAAGTACTCTCGTGGGTAAGTTTACTTCGATAAACTATCAGGTCAATCTAAGATTATTGATGTTAGGTCTTCTAATTCAGGATGGCATGGGAAGTGGATGTATTATTATGGGCCTGACCTTGAATTTGTTCCCCCTTGCCAAAAAGTTTCGCAAAAGGCGATAGACTACTTAACTAATATGGTGAAATATGATAACGTCTTTTTGGACAGGTTTCAGGGCGAGGGCCCTTTATACACCCATGTACAGTTGAAAAATTCTATATTTTTGGAAAATCATAAACGTAAGGTTTCGTTATTATTTTTAATTGATGTTTCTTGATTTTTCGTATGTTAATGTGTTATTTTTATTACCTTGCAGTCGTTGGTGAATCGTTGAAAGAGGTCTTGGATAGCGGGATCAAAGAAGACATGCATGAAGCTATGCTAGTTTTGGCGAAGAGGTCCACGGGAAGTCGGACTTCGCAAGTGAAGGAAATTCCCAAGGTTGTTGACTTGAATCCTGTTGATGGAGCTATGAATGAGAACGTTGTGCTTGTTGAGAGTGAGCCTGTGTTAGGTGACGTCCAAGATCATATGGGTAAGCGAGCGAGGGATGTCGGTGATGAGGGAAGCTTGAGACATGTTTCGTCTAGGAAGGTTGGTGATCCTCCTCGCTTTGGGGCGGGAAAGTCATTAACTATCACTAGAGTGAATAGGGAAACTTTTCCCCCGTGCTTCAGGGCTGTTCTTCAGATAAGCCTTTGCAGATCGAGATCGGTTCCAACGAGTGATGGATTGCTGGTTCTCGGTTTCCTACTCAGGTTTTGAAGGCTTTTGACTTGCCACAAGACATGGGTTCCTATATAGACAAATCTCGAGATGAAATTGCAGATCGTTGTTTAGCTCGCGAGGGTCGAGTAAGTTTTTTTTTTTTTTGCATTTTAAGTTTATGTGTTTGCTTATAGAGTGTTAATTGATTTTATTTGTTTTGTAGCTTTTTGCTGATCTAGCCCACATAGTTAAGGACTATCGAGCTGATGTAGACCACCAATGGCGCGAGAAGTGTACTCGGGAATTGATTGATGCTAAAGAGAATGCATGAGAAGTACTGCGTCGTGCCGTCGAGGCTGAGGGTCGTGAGTGAAAGTTGATTTTGGAAATTGAGGAGTTGAATAAAGAGTGTATGGAGTCCGAGTTAAAGGTGAAGGGTTTTGAGAGCGAACTGATGCCACTACGAGAAGTTGTTAAAATGAGCGAAGGCAAAGTTGTTATTTTAGAGGATGACGTTGGTCATCTTCGAGGTGAGCGTGATGTTCTGAAGGATGAAGTGGCTGGTTTGAAGTTGGAATTGGATAAGGCTGCTGAGGAGGGTGTGAATGCTATGGGGTCAGGATACCAAGGTTGTTATGATCGCCTGGTGAAGACTGGATTGGATTTGACTGGGCATTCGTTGGATGACTATTGTGTGGATTTAGCCAAGGCACTGGAGAAGAAGGGTGAGACCGATAACGCAACAGCTTGAAGGCGAGGGATGCCTCGTATCTTTGTAATCTTTTTTAATTCTGACTTTGGTTTTTAGAACTGTTAATTTTTTATGAACTTTGGAGATCATTACGTGGCTATCGACGGCGAGGTATGCCTCGTGGATGATGTATTCTAACTTTTTCTTATGCTGGTGATGCTTGTATTTTATTTCGAAAGTTAGAAATTTAATGTTCAACTGTTGTTATAAGTGAAGCTCCTTCTGTCGTGAATTCCTTTAATAAGCTTTTTGACTCCTTCTGTTATTGAGCCCGGTTTGCTTTGCCCATCGTTTGATTTTGAATTCCGGGCAAGTTTCATTTTTTTTGCTTATTGATGTGCCATGTTAGTGTTTGAGAAGTTTTGTTTTATAAAATGTTTTTAGATAGGAGCCTTCCCGAGTGTATTGATATATGTTCTCAACTTGAACTTTTAGCAACCGATTTTTGCATGTTCCAATTATGTAAAAGGCTCGAAGTTTGAATTAAATAAATTTTCCCTTGGTCGTATTTCGTGACTTTGTGTTGTTTTTGCTTTTACTGTTTGTTTAGAATCAGGTGGGAAGTGGTTTGGTGGTGACGTATTTTGTCAAATGTTCAATCAAAAGGAGAGCTATAGACAAAGAGAAATTCTTATTTAATAATTTAAAAGAGTTAAAGTGGGGATCTTATATCAACCCCTTTTCACCTTAATACATTGATGAAATAAAAAGATAATCAACTTGTCTTTGTCAAAATGGAGTAAGATTACTGGTAGAACTTTTTCAGATGTATGCCATTCCAGGCATTCTTGACCACCTCGCCATCGAGTTGTGCAAGCTCGTAAGTTCTGGGTTGAAACACTTTCAGGATTTTGTATGGACCCTCCTATGGGGCTTTGAATTTTCCCGATATGGTGGGTTGAGATGAGGCCGACTCTCGTAGAACGAGGTCATTGACTTGAAAGTCTTTTGGCTTCGTGCCTTTGTTGTAGTATTTCGCTACCTTGGATTGAAATTTAATTGTTGACGATGTTGCCTCATTTCTGACCTCCTCAAGGAGGTCGTTGTCCAACTTCAACCCTTCCAATGAACTAGTTGTTTCAAAGTCCTCGATCCTGGGAGAATCTAATGACACCTTGACTGGGATAACAGCGTCGGTGCCGTACACGAGGCGGAAGGGGGTTTCACCCATTGCCATCCTCGGGGTTATTCTATATGACCACAGGACGTTGGGGAGCTCATCTACCCAACAGCGAGGGCAATCTTGAATCCTTTTTTAAGGCCTTGGAGTATGATTCTGTTAGGTACTTCGACCTGTCCGTTGGCCTGTGGATATGCCACCGACGCCTTAATATGTTTTATTTTCAATTCTCTCAGCAATGCTTTAAAGTCTTCGCCAATGAATTGAGTTCCATTATCCGTAACGACAAGTCGAGGTATGCCAAACCCGAACACAATAAACTCCATGAAGAACTCAATCATTTCTTTCTCTCGAATTCTTGCGAGCGGCTTCGCTTCTATCCATTTTGTTGAGTAGTCGATCGCGACCATAATATATTGGAGTTGTCATTTTGTCTTTGGGAACGGACCTACATCAATGCCCCATTGGAAGAAAGGACATGGGCTTAGGATCGGAGACATCGGCTACGAGGGTCTGTGGGTGACAGGACTTTATAGTTGGCAAGATGAGCATCTTTTGACGTACTCTTCCCAATCTTTGCGAACCGTGGGCCAATATAGCCCTTATCTTATGATCTTATGTGCTAGATTGTTTCCTCCGAGATGTTCTCCGCATATCCCTAGATGAACTTCGATGATTGCCAATTCCGCTTCTTCAGGGCCAAGAAAACGAAGAAGAGGTTCTGTCAGAGCACATCTGTATAGCTTTGAATCTTTGACACGGTAATTTCTTGCCTTGAACTTTATTGATCTAGCTTCATTTTTGTTCTTAGGCAGTTGATTTTTGCAAATATAGTCGAGGAACGAGGTCCTCCAGTCGGGTTTCAACGAGATGGAATTTACTGTAGAAGAGTCCACAGTTGGGGTCATGAGCTTTTCCATGTACATGGGCTTTCCGCTCGTGGGTACCAACGAAGATGCGAGCTTTGACAAGGCATCAGCCCATTGGTTTTCAGTTCTGTCGATGTTCGTTATTTTCCATGAAACAAATCTTCCCAGAAGAGTTTGAGCTCGTTGCAAATAAAGTGTCATTCTATCATTGTGAGTCTTGAAATCTCCCAAAATTTGTTTGACTACCAGCTGAGAGTCGTTGAAAATGTCCACAACATTGGCCTCAAGGCCAAGAGCGAGGCTCAATCCGGTGATTAATGCCTCGTATTCAACTTCGTTATTCGTTGCTTGGAAAGCGAAAGTAATGGCTTGCTGGACTTTGAATCCCTCGGGACTAATCAGTATAATGTCTGCTCCACTCTTTTCTGAAGTGGATGATCCATCGACGTATAGGGTCCATGGTCTTAATTTATCCTTGTCGTTATCGAGTTGTAAGGAACCAGGTTTGTCAAATTGGCATTCGACAACAAAGTCTGAAAGAGCCTAACCCTTCATTGCTGTGCGAGGCTTGTACTCGATATAAAATTGGCTAAGTTCAATTGTCCATGCAGCCAGTCTACCTGTCATATCAGGTTCGTGAAGAATCCGCTTCATTGGTTGATTCGTCATTACTTGAACCTCTCGACCCTGAAAGTAATGCCTTAGTTTTCGACTGGCGACAACCAGGGCGTACACTAACTTTTCCACTTGAGGGTATCTAGTTTCTGCATCGCGTAGAGTATGACTGATGTAATATACATGCATTTCATTTCCAGAAGAAGATTTGACTACGGCGACCGTGGTATCGCATGCGGACAAGTATATTTTGAGAGGTTCTTGGGGTTGAGCCTGTGTTAAGATCGGAGGCGAGCTTAAAAATTGTTTTAGTTATTTGAGGCCTCTCTTGCACTCTTCGGTCCAGTTAATCTTTGATTGCTTCGAGGCATTTTTGATAGCCTCGAAGAAGGGAGCGCATCGTTTTGATGATTGTGGAATAAATCTCCGAAGGGCTGCGATGCAGCCTGTTAATGTTGGCACTTCTTTCAACGTTGTTGGGTCTCGCATATCTATGATGGCTTTGATCTAGCTTGGATAAGCCTCGATTCCTCTTTGAGTTAAGAGAAATCCCAGAAATTTTCCGGAGGTCATTCCAAAAGAGCATTTAGCTGGATTCAGATGCATGTTATGGCGTCGCACATTGTCAATGGTTTCGTTTAAATCTTTCGCGTGATCTATGGACCTTTTAGATTTCGTAATGAGATCGTCAACGTAGACCTGGAGATTTCGTCCGATTTGCGAAGCGAAAATTGTGCCCATCATTTGTTGTAATGTAGCCCCCGCGTTGATGAGACCAAAAGGCATATTTTTATATGCGAAGACACCTCTGTGGGTGATGAAAGCCATCTTCTCACAGTCCTGGCTATCCATTTTGATCTGATTGTAGCCTGAGAATGCATCCATGAATGATAGGAGCTCGTGACCGGCAGTAGCGTCAATAAGTTGGTCGATGTTTGGTAACGGATAGAAATCCTTTAGACAGGCTCGGCTGAGATCTGAATAATTGACGCACATCCTCCATTTTCCATTGTTTTTCTTTACTAGCACTATGTTAGCAATCCATTCAGGAAATTGTACGGGTTCGATGAACACGGCCTGAAGGAGTTTGTCGATCTCGACGTGAATTGCCTTGGTTTTTTATTCTGGAAACACTCATTTCTTTTGCTTTACTGAGCGTATTCCTGGTTTAACATGGAGTGAGTGATGGGCTATCGTCTCTGGTATCCCCGGCATGTCCTTTGGATCCCATGCGAAGATGTCAGCATATTTGCGAATAAGATTAACAATCTGTTGGCGGAGGTCGCCTTCGAGGTGTTTACCAATTTTGGTTACTTTGTCTAGATTACCCTCTTCAACCTCGATCTCGACAGTTTCTTCTATGAGTATACAATTGTGCTCCATTGGGGATTCCATGATAGCTCGGGGATCAATTTCAACAATTTGGTTGATAGAAGTGTCGTCGACGCGTTTTGTTTTGGGCAGTACAGTAGATAGGTAGCATTGGTGAGCTGCATGTTGATCGCCAACGACTTCGCCCACTCCAAATTCATTGGGGAATTTCATCTTAAGATGAGTGTTAGGTCCAAAATAGTTTGTAGAAGGGGGGTTGAATACAAACTATACCATTTTATCGAATTTGCTCTTTTCTTAAAATATTAAATCAAGAACAAATTGATGCGGAATAAAACGAATACCAATATTTCAAGTTTAATATAAAATTATATTAAACTTGATGGGGTGTGTCTAAATACACGGGTACAAATTACAAGGTTTGATGACCAAACTAATTATTACAAATTCTATAGAACTTTTCTATATTTGTAATAAAAAGATCGAATGCCAAAAAGCTATTCGAGAAATAAGTTCTAGGGAACTTAATCCGCTAGATAATTCCAATAGTACAAGTAATCAAACTCTAGTGGCTAAGATATTACAATGAATACTAGAGATGAATTTACAAGCAATTAAAACTAAGTTGAAGCTCTAGAGGGGAGAAGAAAATATAATTGTGGTGCTCTCTTTTTCTCCCCTCTGTATCTCTCTTGGTCCGTGTCTCTCTCTCTCTGTGTATGGAGAAAGGAAAATGTGAAGTTGTTTTATTGATCAGCCGCCTTCTTTTCTGTTTAATCAAAACCAAAGCTTTTATCTGATTCTTTGATTTTTTCTGTCGGTATGACTTAAAGTCCATTAAGACATAACCTCAGATTTTCGGTATGACTTAAACTGCATCAAGACATAATCACAAGCGGTCGGTATGACTTAAACCTTCTGCCTTTGTTTTGGTATGACTTAAAAATAATTCTCTGGCGGTATGACCAAATTGGTGGCAGCAGCTCCATGACTTACAGTTATCTATGCTCGGTATGACTTAATTCAGCTGTATGACTTAATATGAATGTTGTGAACAAATACTGAATTAATCCTTGTGCTGAAGCCAAGCCGCAGGTGGGGCAGGTGAAGACACGCGCTGGCTTTTGCTGCTTTGTCTTTGGCGCGTGAGCTGCACGCACTGGCAGACGCGTGTAAAGCTTGGCCGACAGCATTCACGTGGTGCAGTACTCAGTAGCCTGCCTAACTTTTGTTTTGTTCATTTCCTTTTTTTCATTTGCAGTACAGTTTATTTACTTTATTTAAACAACAGCTGATTTCCTTCTTCACTTTTACAAATAATTCAGCAGCCCGTTGATCAATACATGCAGCCCACCAAGCAGCCCACAATATTTAAAATACTCAGCCCAGTTGTCTTTTAAAATCAATTAACTAATTTAATCACTTAATGAATAAATCATTAATTAATTAAAACAATTTAGATTAATACATTAATTCAACTTTAATTAACATGATAATTAATTTAATAAATAAATAAATTCAGAATGAATTAATTTATTAATTAAATCAATTACATAAATATATTAATTAAATGAGAATTAATATAAATCATTTGACAACCGAATCTTTTTCTCGAACCACTGAAAGTAATAAAGAAGTACCACTGAATTTCTGCTGACGCTCGATGCACGGTCTGGTTCATGAGCGACTAACTCCAACGGCATTTCTTTATTGTTGACTCTAAGATGTGGTTCCTGTCATCCTTTTCTTCACTCTGTATTCAAACCTTTATAACCTGTATTCTGTCACTGTAGGAACCTTTTGTCACTATAAATAGAACCCACTGTCTTGATTACTCCACTGATGCTTGATCAACCGAATGAACTTCTTCAAGTGTAGTATACCTCAGAACGGTAGATTGACTTTGTCTTCTTTCTCTTGACAATTAAGCATTTAAGATCCATGTGACAGTACATATACTATTTACTATTACATTCTTGTTTGAGTTGAGTTAAATCCTCAATGTTTACAAATAGGGTAAACATATGACTTTCAATCTCCCCCTATTTGTTTGTTAAACATTAACATAAAAATTCCTAGAGGATAACTCAACTAAAAACAAAAAGAAGATAAAGCATTAAAGAACTATAGTAAATAATACATAAAAAAAATTCCTGGTTTAGATATAACATTTCCAGAATCTCAGTAGATGAAATGATAGATGATTGTTCCTCTATCACTGAACTGATCTTCATTAAGTAACTCATCTTCATTTCTTGACATATCTGCCTGATAACCCTTTACATCTAACATTGAACATTATCAGCAGATACTTGGAAATTCTTCAGTAGTAAAGAATATAACTTGTCAACCACATACTGAAGAATTCTTCTTTGTCGTTTCATACTTCTCTATTTCGTTATGTCTCCCTACCTAAGGTGATATGTCTCCTCCTTATAACGGTGAATACTTTTCATCCCCCCCTGACAAGGCGAATAAATCAATCTCCCCCTGATAAGGTGAATACTCCCCCTTCCTAAGGTATATCCTTTTTCATATCTCTCCACCTCAGATAGAAAATCTCCCCCTCACTAAGGTAAGCTTATAATATCCCCCTTAGTTGAGTATCTCTTACTAAGGTAATCTTTGAGTATAGCTTCTTCAATATATCTTTCCCCCTTAGTTGAGTAATCCTCCAAGCATTCAATTATAGCAAACATCAAAATGTAAATTAGATGATACCATATTTTCAATTATAACTCACCTCTTACCTTTAGTACAACAGATTCTTCATACTTATACCATTGACTGCTGAAATAAAGTAAAGAAGCTTTTGCTTGTGTTGAAGGATTTTTCATGAAGACTTCCAAAATAGAAGTATGTAGACTGATCAACTTTGCCCTTTAAATATTATAGAATGGCCTCACTATTGATCATCTTGACAACCAAATCTCCCGACAATTTCCTTATATCTCCCAACTCTTGTAAGTGAACTTAGTCTGGGGAATAGGGAATGAGATTTGGTGTTTCTCTTTCTTCCTCACTGTGAGTGTATGATTCTGTTTCGTGTACCTCACAAGTGTTTAACTCATCTCTCCACTCATATCACTTAAAATGAGTGATCTGTTCTCTCATCTCTTAAGTGTTTACACTCATGTTCACTAGTCTGTCATTCTAATCTCTCATAGCTCCAACATCCATGTGTACCTGCAAGGAAAATTCACCATAGCCCCTTCTAGAGAGGTCACTGGTGGTGCAATGGGGTTTTGCAAATCCCCGATCCTCGTTGGACTCGTTAGACGAATCTGAGTCATAATCTACAAGTTGATAAAATTTTCCCTTTCTGTGGGTTTTAGATTTGAATTCTGAGAAGGTAAACAATGAAATCAAAACTTAGAATTAAAATCATGTTTCCTTCTAATGTCAGTGAAGACATCTCCTTGTTTAACTCATCAGGTGAATCTGAGTCACAGTCAACAAGTTGCCGATTCGCACCTATGTCGGACCCGTTACCCGCAGGATCTAAAGATATTACCTCTGGGGAGTTAGACAATGATCCTGAAAGATTTTGCATTATGGATCAAAGTCTTCTCTCGAGGTCTGTGAAGACTCTTGGTTCTTTGAGGAACCTTCAACTTATAATCCTAACCGTAATATGGTTGGAGTATTAGTTGTTTCCGTCAATTCATCCTTAGCGTGTGCAATCTCACTTTGTGCATAGGAAGTATTTTAGTCTTGTGTATGAGGTAGTGACTTACCAACAGATGCCCTGGCTGACGGGCGAATTTCAATAAACTCATCTTGTTGAGAGAATGAATTCAGAGACTGTTTTAGTGCCATTTTCAGCTCTGCATTCTTTTGGAAGATTGCAGGCGAGCTTACAGATACCTTAAGTTGTATACGACTATTCTCCTTGAGAAGTAGAGCTGTGGGTTTACTATCCCTCACATCCTTATTTGCTGCATCAAGTGCAGTTACTCCCTTATTGACCTCTAGTCTAATAGGTTACTTCCACTTCAGGGATAAGTTAATATGTGTTTAGATTTGGATTTATAGTCCGGGATAGAAGTTGTTGGGTTTACAACCTCATGACTTTCATGTGAGAAAACTTCCACTAGGAGCTGAACCTGCATCACATAACAGTAGAGCAACATAGAAATAGAACGCATTTACAACATACCAGAACATTGAGTTAAAACATATGCATTTTATCATGTGAGAAATGATGTACAGTTGTGATTTCAAAAAGTTTTATAATATAAGTAATCACAATTGTAGAAAGATTGAGTTTTCTTTTAAGAACTGTTAATGTGCAAGTGTTTGCATTTATGCATAAAATATTGTATTATTATGTCTTTTGTTTTCGAAAAGACACAAACTCTTGACTTCGCAGTAATTAAGAAAAAAAGATTTTCTTTTAAGTGCTTATAATGTATAGAGAACTTTAACACAAAAGTTAGTGAAAAGACTCATACAAGCACTAAATATCGTTTAGGTAACAAAGATTACCAAGTACATAAGTACAGATAACCAATGTCTCTCCCTTGGCGCTGCCTTACTTAGCACAACATTAACTAAATAAAGAACTGATGGATGTAAAATATTCTAAGAACTATCATATGTATAAAGTGGTGTATAACCTGAATTAGAGAATTTAATTTTAAAAGCTCTCACCACTTTAAAGTATGATAGGAGACAGAATGCAACTTTAAGTCTCATTTATACTTAAAAAGTTAAACATCTTAATATATACTAACACTAATGATTCATAGAAAAGTCACTGTTTACTTAGAATAAATTCTAAGTAATATCATCAGAGCTAATATACACATCACAATTAGTCTGCAATAAAGTATCAGAGCAACCAACAATTGTTAGTAAACAAATATTTTACTATTTGATACCAACTGTTAGTATTTGTCAAACACTTTAAAATGCAAGTAATTGTGTTTTTGATTACTTTATCAAAATTAAATTATGAAAAAAATAAAACATAGAATTGCTTCAAATCATAATTTAACTAAGATAGAAATAATCACTATTAAATACTAAATATTCAATGATATCAATTGTTAGATAAATTCAATTCAATGAAGATTGAATTGTTACATTGAATAGCAATTGACAGAATGAATATTAGTATCTAACTACTTATGACTATCATTCACTGACATTCATAAGTACGAGGAACTGGTTGACAAGAATTGTATAAGTTCTTTAGATGAAACATTTCAAACTTATGACTTCAAGGCAACTCCTCGTTAATAACAATTGTTAACTCCTAACAACTGCTTGTATTAGACAACCTTGGTTCTTTAAATAAGAATTAATTACCAAAGATGTCTTATCTGCAATCTTAGAAATGATATTCTAAGTCCAATACACATTGATCCATTGTATATAACATTTATTATCAAAGTGATTACAAGCTTGCAAATGAGCATAAAAATTATTCCAAGTAAATTTCACTTAGAAAATTTTCACACCTTGTATAGTAGTATGAGTGAATTTCAAAAGATACAACATAGATTACTTAGAGGAGTTCTAAGTAATTTCACTCATACCAATACATCTCACAATTAGTTAGTAAATAGAATTCTAACTAAATATCATTAACTGATATAAGTTAAAACTTCAATACAACCAATTGTTAGAACCATGATATTAATTATAGTGAATTTCTGAAAATGGAGCATTGATAAATTCACTAGAATTAACATCTCACAACTAATTGAAGACCAAGATAGATAGGTCCATATTAGTTATGATTCAGATTTATTTTGATATATGAGGTATAGAGCAAATACTGAATTGAATTGCTTTAGGTTCTATAACTCATATTAATCAAAATAAATAATTAAATAAATAAACACTAAATCTCTATGAGTTAGATTTTAGCATTCAAGTATTTAAATTATCCTTAAATAATCACCACTGAAATATATTACAATTATACATATGGTAGTTATTTAACAGATAATTCTCAGCGTGAGGTCTGGATGTAAATAAGTTCACAAGTCCTTTCAATATGGACATTTGAATACTTGTGAGCTTACTTAAGAATTACTTAACAGATGGGATTTACAAATCATATAGCATTAATAAAATCCCAAGTTTACAAACCAATCTTGAAAAATTAATTTCATCAAGTGATTTAGCAAACATGTCTGCAAATTATTCTTGACTAAAGACATGCTCTCGAAATAATTGATACCTTATGTCAAATTCTTGGCCTGAGTGTTCCACAGAGTTGTTGGAGATGAAGTTGTTTCCATGTGTTCTCCTGCTTTCGTACAACTCATTTGATCTGTCTCTATGTAGCAAAACATGTCAGAACTAATGTCTCTAGGGTACCATCTCCACAGATTTGGGTCCAACTTAAGACATCTGAAAATCAATTGTAATAACTACAAGAATAGATTCTCTAGGTTCCACTTGAGGCCTAACACATTTACATATTGAGAGTATAATATGTGTGTAAGTGATCTATTAGCAATTGAATAAGATAATGAGCTGATGATTCCTCTATAGCCTGATTAGGTCCTAAATAGTAGATCCTGAACTTGTTGGGTCAAATATCTCTAGGGTACCATTTCCTCAGATTTGGGTCCAACTTAAGATTTTTGATTACCAACTTGTTAGGTCCAAACTAATAGGTCAAACGCCAGCTATAGTGGTGTGTTGGCATAGAGTCTTGACAGGTCTAGAATCTTCTGAATAGAAACAAAAGATCCTTGACTTACTTTTATTGTCATCATTCTTTTGGCTTACTAAAGTAAATCAAAAGAATTGCAACTTTACCAACATCAAAATAGAAAATATCTTGATACCAATTTATAGTTAGTAGACCAACATATAATATAATCAAGATATCATTGCACATATATATCATTTATGTTTGTGCCTTAAGATATAGAGAGTTCTATAAATATGACACCAATTGTTAAAAGATACCAACAGTTGAAGATTGATACCAAATCTTAAATTATAGTTAGGGTGTCATACCATGTCTTCCATGCTTGCTTGAGTGATGATACCAGTTCATACTAACCTGTAGAGATCTTCCATTAACTCACCAACTAGGAGTGCACTTGTTCACATTCCTCTAGCATCCAGATTCAGTAGGTCCAGATGTCCATTATTATCTTGAATGTGCAGCAGATGCCTGATATCCTCAAGTCTTGTCACTGGTGCTTCTGGTCAGATATACTGTCTGATCAAATTGTAACCTAGCATCCAGTTTGGCCTTGTCCCTCATAACAATGCCTTGATATCATCCAGGTAGACTTTTGGTTATCCTTTTATCAAATACAACGTTGTTCTTTGTTCTGGATACCAGCTTCCCTACAATCTGCCTTTTGTACTGATTGAGATCATCTTGCATTGCAATCACTCAATCTGGATCTTTCAGAGCCTTTGTAGCTTTCTTAGTTTCTTCTAAAAGAAAACTAAAGAAATAATCATTGGTACTTAAAGCTCTACTAGTCTTTTACTTCCACCATTAGGAACACTAAGAATTAGGACAAAGAGTTAATTGAGTCAACACTCTTTGTCTTAGCAGACATGTTCTCATAGTGTCCTTTGATTTTCAATGTGGTGTTGAGTTGAATAGTTGATCCTTCAGTTGTTCCCCCTAAGCTGTTGATGGGTTTACCTGAAGATTCTCCATGTTTCACGTTGGTTGGATCTGAATAATCATCACCATTGAGAGCTGGGAGCTTGAAGTTGTTGAACATCACTAAGACTTTCAATCACTTTCTGTTTATTAATAACAATCACCCAGTAAGATGTTGACTCTATTGAGTAACAAAGGAAATTATCCTCTTGAGCATTAGCTGATTTCTAGGATGCTCACTTTCATTTATCATTGCAAACAATTTCCTTCATAACTTGTGGGGTCTTCCTATATTTCTTACTGATCAGGGTTTAATCATGTCAGTAGGAAACTATTGACTGCTTCAACATTAATACTCTTAAAGGTACAGAAATCATCTAGAACACTAATTGATAGGTCATATAATCTGGTCTCCAAGTTGTCATAGTCAGTTTTGCTTCCTGCCAATCTTCTAGATGTGATCAATCACCATCAGTGGTGTCTGTCTTCAGATTGTCTGAACAACAACTTGTTTGTTGAGATGCCTCACCACAAAATTATATTTTTCTTTGATGTAGAACTTCTGTGTGTTGCTTATTTGACTTCCCTTTATGACATGCCTCATAATTTCATTTTGCTTTAATTCCAGATGAGGTAGTCACCTTTACTGATTCGATTTCTAGGAAAGAATCTCTTGATTTTATGTTTAAGTCTGAGAGCTTTTTATGTCATAGCTAAGCTGTTGTCTGATGAAGCTTTAGATTATACACTGTTGACTTCACCTAGCCTGAGTACTCCTGTTTGATGAAGTTTTAGATAAGACACTGTTGACTCCACCTTTGCATGAGATACTCTTGCAGAAATTCTAGATCAGCTACGAATAAGTTTCCTTTCCTTTATCCTCGAATAGCAAGCTTACCATCTCTCTTGTGTAAGATCGGACACTTCTCTTTGACAAATTTATAATTGTTTGATCCTGAGAAGATGTGCTTGGGACCTTCTACATAAGAGGTATTATTACTGACAACATTCCTAGCTATTGAATAGCCATGACCCTGGGTCATGCCCTTGCTGTTATCTCCAAGGGAAACCACTTGGCCTGTCTTCACATTCACATTTGATAGTAGGGTTCTTTCTTCGATGATATGCTTTGAATAAATCATTAATAATGCATAATCGATCAACCTGTTTAGCCCTACATTCATAAATGGATAAAAAGTTCTTGGTACCCAGATATTCTTGGGTCCAGATGGATTAGAGATATCTCTGTTACTAGAGTAATCTACAGACTTGACATACATATAGCATACAAACCATCACACATTTAAAACATGCAAACTATGACATGTATTGCATTAGTGGTAATAATAAACATAACATTCATATAGCAATCAAACCATCACACATTTAAAACGTGCAAACTATGACATGTAATGCTATTTAGAAAATCCAGTTAACCTATATACAAGAATTTTTATAAACCAGTTGAAATAGAAGAATTAATAAGTAATCACTAATTCTATCCAGTCCAAGGATGTTGTTATATACCAGCTAATAGTCTGTATTACCTTTTAGATACAACTTTGTGTTCTACAAACATCCTAGGTAATCAATCCATCTTTTAAACCTTTTTAAAACCTTAACAAACAATTCAGAATGAATAAGCAAGTCTTGTTCTACTAGAGATCTTGAAACTAGCTTAAGCAAAGGTCTTATATGCTTGACATATTGCAATTAAGAATTAAAAGATATTGTCTAGGGAACAACTTTAACTCACTACTGCAATTAATTAAATTCAGCAAGTATTCATACACATATTAAGATCTTCTAACCAAAGATATAACAATTAAAAAAAACACTAAGATCTTAACATGCTTTGAATTTCTGAGAATTACATATTACATTAGTTCGAAGAATTGATACCTGAGACATGTGAGATGAATCATCTTTAGAGATTGCTATGAAAGAAAGATATTCATCAAGTTCTTCTCATCATCATCAGATCCATCCCAACTCTTTCCTTTAGCAATAAGTTCTGCGCTGATGCTTCTGTTTCATCTCATTTAATGAATCCCTATTCATCCTTGTTTGTTAGAATTTTGTACTGTGTTGCACACCTTGATAGTTATTTATCATATATGGCTTTCCATAGCTGTAACTATCAAGTCTTGTTTCTTTCCGCCATCCCAGTCTTATAACCACCTCTTGAGTTGAACTGTATCTTGAAGAGTTTCTGCTTCGGATTAGATAGGCCTGATCCCTGGATACAACTTTAGTACTCTCTCTGAATTAGTAACTCTTCATGTCTGTTCTGAGGTTCCATCATTAATTCCTGACTGAGATGTCCAACTGTCTAGTCCATTCTCAAACCTCCTTGATTCCACTTTTCTAAATCTCTGTTGATTCCTTGAAAGATATTTCTTGGTACAATCCACTAAGTGTAGTAGATGTTACATTGGAGCAATCCACTGAGTGTTTGTATACCACAGAATCAATAGAGTTAATTCAAATCTTCGAGAAAAATTCTATCCACTAAAACCTCTTCCATTCCTGCTTCTGAAAAACCAGTGAATTCTATGGATATAACATTGAGGAGCTTCCACAAATTTTTCTTCAATAGGTAGGAATTAATTCCATTGAAAAATGAATCTTCTTCAAAAGATTCAAATCATCTTTGACGACCCGGAGACATCTTCAACTAGCAATCTTCTTAGAAACTTTGGCTTAGAGTAAATTCAAAATATTTAAAATTCAAAACTTCAAGAACTTGAAAATTTTTGAGAAATAAAAAATCTGAAAGTAAGTTCAAATTAATTAAAATTCGAAATTAGAGTCAAATTAATTAAGAATCAAAAATCTCAAGAAATGAAAATTTTTGAGAGTTAAAGAATCCGAAAGTAAATTCAAGTTAATTAAAATTTGAAATTATCAAAAATTAAAAATTTTGAGAATTAAACAATTTGAAAATAAATTCAAGTTGTTTAAAAATCAAAATTTCCAAGAATTAATCATTTCAAGAATTAAAAAATTCGAATATAAGCTCAAATTATTTAACAATCAAAAAATCTCAAAAATGAATATTTTTAAAGGTTAAACAATTCGAGAATAAATTCAAGTTAGTTAAGAATTGAGAATAAACTCATATTGTATAAAAATCAAAGATATCATAAATTTAGAATTTTTAAAGGTTAGAGAATTCGAAAATAAATTTAGATTATTTAAAGTTCAAAAATCTCAAAACTGAAAATTTTGAAAGTTAAAGAATCCAAAAATAAGTTCAAATTATTTAAAGTTCAAAAATCTCAAGAATTGAATTTTTTGAAAGTTAAAAATTTTGAAAATAAGAGGAGTTGACTTTTTGGTCTAATACCGGATTTGATTTCTGTATGGGTCAATAAGCTCGAAAACCAATTGGAGGACCACAAAAATAAGGATGTTGATTTGTGCGTCAATCAAGAGGCTCGGATATCAATTGTTAGGTCCAAAATAGTTTGTAGAAGGGGGGTTGAATACAAACTATACCGTTTTATCGAATTTGCTCTTTTCTTAAAATATAAAATCAAGAACAAATTGACGCGGAATAAAACGAATACCAATATTTCAAGTTGAATATAAAATTATATTAAACTTTATGGGGTGTGTCTAAATACACGGGTGCAAATTACAAGGTTTGATGAGCAAACTAATTATTACAAATTCTATAGAAAATTCGACATGAACTTTTCTATATTTGTAATAAAAAGATCAAATGCTAAAAAGCTATTCGAGAGATAAGTTCTAGGGAACTTAATCCGCTATATAATTCCAATAGTACAAGTAATCAAACTCTAGCGGCTAAGATATTACAATGAATACTAGAGATGAATTTACAAGTAATTAAAACTAAGTTGAAGCTCTAGAGGGGAGAAGAAAATATAATTGTGGTGCTCTCTTTTTCTCCCCTCTGTATCTCTCTTGGTCCATGTCTCTCTCTCTGTGTGTATGGAGAAAGGAAAATGTGAAGTTATTTTATTGATTAGTCGCCTTCTTTCCTATTTAATCAAAACCAAAGCTTCTGTCTGATTCTTTGATTTTTTCTGTCGGTATGACTTAAAGTCCATTAAGACATAACCTCAGATTTTCGGTATGACTTAAACTGCATCAAGACATAATCACAAGTGGTCGGTATGACTTAAACCTTCTGCCTTTGTTTCGGTATGACTTAAAAATAATTCTCTGGCGGTATGACCAAATTGATGGCAGCAGCTCCATGACTTACAGTTATCTATGCTCGGTATGACTTAATTCAGCTGTATGACTTAATATGAATGTTGTGAACAAATACTGAATTAATCCTTGTGCTGAAGCCAATCCGCAGGTGGGGCAGGTGAAGACACGCGCTGGCTTTTGCTGCTTTATCTTTGGCGCGTGAGCTGCACGCGCTGGCAGGCGCGTGTAAAGCTTTGCCGACAGCATTCACGTGGTGCAGTACTGAGTAGCCTGCCTAACTTTTGTTTTGTTCATTTCCTTTTTTTCATTTACAATTCATTTGCAGTACAGTTTATTTACTTTATTTAAACAACAGCTGATTTCCTTCTTCACTTTTACAATCAATTCAGCAGCCCGTTGATCAATACATGCAGCCCACCAAGCAGCCCACAATATTTAAAATACTCAGCCCAGTTGTCTTTTAAAATCAATTAACTAATTTAATCACTTAATGAATAAATCATTAATTAATTAAAACAATTTAGATTAATACATTAATTCAACTTTAATTAACATGATAATTAATTTATTAGTTAAATCAATTACATAAAAATATTAATTAAATGAGAATTAATATAAATCATTTGACAACCGAATCTTTTTCTCGAACCACTGAAAGTAATAAAGAAGTACCACTGAATTTCTGCTGACGCTCGACGCACGGTTTGGTTCATGAGCGACTAACTCCAACGGCATTTCTTTATTGTTGACTCTAAGATGTGGTTCCTGTCATCCTTTTCTTCACTCTATATTCAAACCTTTATAACCTGTATTCTATCACTGTAGGAACCTCTTGTCACTATAAATAGAACCCACTGTCTTGATTACTCCACTGACGCTAGATCAACCGAATGAACTTCTTCAAGTGTAGTATATCTCAGAATGGTAGATTGACTTTGTCTTCTTTCTCTTGACAATTAAGCATTTAAGATCCATGTGACAGTACATATACTATTTACAATTACATTCTTGTTTGAGTTGAGTTAAATCCTCGATGTTTACAAATAGGGTAAACATATGACTTTCAATGAGGAATAGAGGTGATAGCTTTGAGAGCCGTGAGGGTCGTCCTGCTGAGAATGACATTGTAGCTAGAATTTGCATTAATAACGTGGAACTTGACTACGTTCCAGGTTTGGCACAGGAGGGATCCGAAGAGGGCGGGGAGATCGATGGTGCCAACGACCTTAACCTCGTTCCCGGTGAAGCCGTACAGAGGCATGTTTACATTTTCTAACTTTCGGTCCCCGAGATCCATTCTTGCAAAAGCATTGTGATATAATATGTCGACTGAGCAGCCATTATCGATGAGAATTTTCTTTACTGTATTTGTGCCTATTTTGGCAGTGATGACAAGAGCATCCTGATGAGATTCGATCATCCCTGAAGGGTAGTCTTCATCAGAAAATGAGATAATTGGAGTAGGATTGAGTCGAGGGCGCTTAGGGGCCTCGGGATTTATGTTAAAAAATTCTCTAGTGTATAGCTTTTTAGAATTGTTTGATGTGCCTCCTGCGGCGAAACCTCCTGCTATGACATCAATGACACGATCTTGGTCATAGGGGCGATCGTTTTGTTTTGTTGCATCGTGATCGATATAATGAGTCAGATGCCCTCGTTTGAGTTAAGACTCGATGAGATTGCTTAGTTGGAAGCATTGTTCCGTTGTGTGCCCGGTATCCTCATGGTATTCACATAAGCGAGAACTCGAAGGTCGTCTCATCTTCATTGGCCTTGGTGGCCGATAGTCAGTGTAAAGCATAATATAAAGTAATATGTAATAGAGGACATATATAACTCAACTAGGATAAAAGATAAATAATATTAACTCTATACAGGGATCGTGAAATTTGAAGAACATGCACCGACAAGGATCAAGTCGCTGAAAGAAGTTCATTAACATGATCAAGCCTCAGTGACAGAATAAGATGTACAGATGATTCAGTTAAAGGGCCAAAAGATTCCATGTATTTATATTATTTGAAGATACTGCTGCAGGCTAATCAATTGGAATGTAACGAAGGTGTGAAGATCAAGATCAGTGTTGGTCACATGTGAACCAGACCAGTGCACTAAGTGTCAGCACATACGAGAAGGATCAACACATTAATTCACTTAAAGAATTGCCAAAGCCTATTGACGATCAAGCATTGACGATCAAGGACAGACATAATATCTCAAGCAGAATATTTGAAACAGAAGAGAGAAGTCCAAAAGAAGCAGCCAAAAATAGTAATACTGTGCAAAGTTACTATGCATGATTACTATACAAGGTTACTATGCACAGTTACTATGCATGGTTACTATGCAGGTACTGTGCAAATAGTGATATTGTGCAAATAGTGGGTACTATGCAAATAGTGGTTACTGTGCAAATAGCGGTTACTGTGCAAATGGCGGCTACTGTACAAATGGTGGCTACTATTTAAATAATGGTTGGTGGGGCCCACGGGGGTTGTTGGAATAGTACAGCATAGTGACTTTCTAAAACCTATAAACAGGCTTGTTGTATTTCATTTCAAAACACACCTCAACACACAACTCTCTCTTCTCTCTCTTATATCTTCTCTGTGTAAGCTGGTAGACAGTCCATCTAGTAGGGAAGCCGGCTTAGCCCGCTTTCAGGAAGTGTCGGGTAGAAGGTCCTCGTGCCTAAACTATCCTTAGGAGTGTTCTGGTTTTGAAGCTAATCCATTGGATTAGAAGTTGTAACACCCCTTTGAGTTTATTATCAATAAAGATATATTCTCGGAATTATTTTTTTTGTAGTATCGTATTCAACCCCCCCTTCTACGATACTTCGGGACCTAACAATTTGGTATCAAAGCAAGTTGATCGACATACAGATCAGATCCGCATTCGTCATCCAGAATCATGAGTACTCAAAAAGTTAGCAGTATCAAGGTTCCTTCATTTAAGCGTGATAATTACAGCATGTAGAAAATGAAGATGTTACTGTTCATACAAGCATCAAATCCTAGATACATGGAGACGTTGATCGAGGTTTGGTCTACACCAATGAAAGCTGCTCCTAAAACTACTGAGGATGGTGAAAGTAGTGCAGCTATTGGAGGAATGATTCCAAAACGTCCATCGGAGTATAACCCTGCTAAAACTGAAAAGGATGGTCTCGATACCAATCTTAGACTAATCATAGTTGACTCCATGGATGATGAAATGAATCATCAAATTATGAACTATACTAGTGCGAAACACATGTGGGATACGATTGGAATGATAATGGAAGGAACTGATGAAGTTCGTGAAAATTGATTGGATATTCTGACATCTCAGTACGAAGCTTTTAAATCTCTTCCTGGTGAAAGCATTACTCAATTTTTCGAGAGATACAATAAGCTACTGAATGAGTTGAGCATTCACGGGAAGAAGTATCCTCTAAGAGAGACGAACAGGAAATTCATGCTGACTCTACCACACCATGTAGAACATAAAGCGTCATCCATCAGAGAGAGAGATGACTTTGCTACAATGACTCTTGAGAAGTTGTATGGAAAGTTAAGAACTCATGAGATGGAGCAAGAGCAAAGGAAAATTATATATGGTGCTGGAATAGTGGACAACAAGAATGCTGAATTATTGAAGACAACTGCTCTTACTGCATCCAACCACAAAGAACCTGAAACAAAGGTTGTGAAACCGCAGAGCAAGAAGGATGTGTTCTTTGAAGCTGAAATGGACAATGATGATCTGCCTGGTGACGAAAGTGAGTATTATACTCTTGAGGAGTTGCAGGAACTGGAGGATCCTACTATGGCTACATTAGCATCTAACTTTAGCCAAATCAGATTCAGGAAAAATGCTAAGTACAGATCTTCTGGAAGTAGCAGCAGATCGTAGAGAACTGGTTCATCTTCTGGGTCTAAATCAGGAAAGAGTAACAAGACAGGGATGGTAGACCGTAGCAAGTTTCGGTGCTACAACTGTGATAAGATGGGGCACTTTGCCAGTGAATGCAGAGAACCCAGGCAAGCAAATGAAAGAAAGAAAGCTTTTCAGAAAAGGGACTCTAGCTCTTAGAGAAAGTATCCTGTCAAGTCATACAATGCCAAAGGCAAAAGCTGGGATGACACTGACGATGAAGAGGAGTATGGCAATCTTGCGATGATGGCAGACTATGATTCTACTTACGGATATGAGGTAAAAAACATGCCTGATTCCATGGCTGATAGATTTAAATGTTGTAATCGTGATTGTGTCAAGCATATGATAGACTCTAGCAAATCTATAAGTGATCTTATATGGGATTTAGGATATGCTTTAAAAGATATAGCAACTGCTAAATCTGATTCTGAAAATGCTAGGGTTGAACTTAGTAAAATACAAGCCAGGAATGAGGAACTAGAACTCACTAATATGCAGATAGAAAATCTAAAGGAAAGAAATGAGTATCTAAAAAACAAATTCCAGGTTAGTGTCGAGATAGAGAAAGAGCTTAAAAATCAAAAAGATGAGTTAAACATTAAGTTATGTGCCTATCAGAACTCTGCTAATCTTGCAAAGGAACTAATTGACAATCAGATAGTTGGATCTAAAGTGGCTATTGGGTTCGACTATGGTTCTAAAAAGTTTGGTAAGAAATAAGTAGTGGATCCTGAACCAACTAAGGTTAAAAGTAAGGATGCACCACCTGTTCTTAAGAATGTCAATGCTCTTTTGTTCAAGAAAACTAGTTCTGAACCCTTTGAAGAAAATACTTTGCTTATCAGACATTAACTGCTTATTGAGGATGTTGAGAAACTTAGAAATAAAAAGGTAAAGTCACATAGTAAGTCAGTTAATAGTAAAGAGTCAATTGGAACTGGACTAGGTTATAAAACAGAGACTAAGCGTAGAAATAACAGAAATGGGAAATAGGTCCTAATGCTGATAGGAAGTTATGTAACAACTGTGGTTCTGCTGGTCACCTTACTTATGCTTGCAAGAAGGTCAAAGTAGAAAAGAGTCATAATGCTAAATCTGTTAATGTTCATAACATGCCTGCCATGCTTGTTTCACCCAAATGTGCTATTAATTTTATGTCTGCTTTGCTGAACATGATACATTCATCTTCTAGTAACTATATGCTTGATGATAAGAACATGAATAGGAAACATGGTAGAAATAATAGAGCTAAGACTGCCAGCCCTCCTAATTCTAGGAAAGAATCCTTTTCTCCCAAGTCTAGAAGCAATTCTGCTGAGATTTCTGTAAGAGAAAAGGAGACAGTCAAGGCAAATGCTAAATATGTACAGAAATCTGTTAAATATGCAAATGTGCCTAAGCCCTCTAGACCCAAACAAGTTTGGGTACCAAAGAAAACTTAATCTCCTTTGAATACAAGGCATGAAGAAAAAGCGAGTCATGTGGATTCTGGACAGTGGATGTTCTAGACATATGACCGGTGATAGAGCCCTGCTATCAAAGGTGGTTGAGAAAGCTGCCCCAGTGGTTGCCTTTGGAGATGATAGCAAAGGATTTACTACGGGATATGACAATTTGGAATTTGGGAATGTTGTCATTGAAGAAGTCTCTCTTGTTGATGGTCTAAAGCATAATCTTCTGAGCATAAGTCAATTTTGTGATAAAGGATATGAAGTCTTGTTCAAGAAGGAGAAGTGTCTGATCAGTAACAAGAGGGATGAGAAGCTCGCTTTACAAGGAGTGAGAAATGGTGATTTGTTCGTAGCTGACTGGAACTCTGGCAATGGTGAAGTTAAGTGCTTCTATGGTAAAGCATCTTTAGAGAACAATTGGTTATGGCATAAAAAGCTCTCGCATCTGAACTTCAAGACTATGAATTCTCTAGTCAAGAGGGAACTGGTGAGAGGGTTGCTCAAAATGGAATTCTGTCCATCTGCACTTTGTGAAGCATGTGAGAAAGGAAAGTCAAAGAAGGCATCACACAAAAGGAAGACTATGACTAACATTACTGAGCCATTGTAATTGTTACATATGGATTTATTTGGTCCGGTCAATGTCATGTCAATGTCCAAGAAGTGATACTGTTTGGTTATTGTTGATGACTATTCCAAGTACACATGGGTGTTATTTTTACATTCTAAGGACGAAACTGCTCAGATGGTAATCGATCACATAAAAAAGATTGAGTTAGAAGCTGGAGTGCCCGTGCGGACGATCAGATCAGACAATGGTACTGAATTTAAGAATGCATTACTTAATAGTTTCTGCACTGAGAAGGGTATCTCAAGACAGTTCTCAGCACCCAGGACTCCACAACAAAACGGAGTGGTTGAGAGGAAGAATCGGACGCTAATTGAAGCCGCAAGAACTATGTTAAATGAAGCCGGTCTTCCTACCTACTTCTGGGCTGAAGCAGTCAACACAGCTTGCTACACTCAAAATAGGACCCTGATCAATAGAATGTATGAGAAGACACCATATGAATTGATGGCCAATCATAAACCATCCGTGAAATACTTTCACGTATTCGGAGGAAAGTGCTATGTGCTGAAAGATGGATATGAACATCTTGGTAAGTTTGATGCTAAAGCTGATGAAGGCATTTTCCTGGGCTATTCATTGGAATCTAAGGCATACAGGGTCAATGTGATTGAGAGCCAGAAAGTTATTGAGAGCCTTGATGTGAAATTTGATGACATCAGACTTCCTAGTATTCAGAAAGAAAAGGATGATGAATCTTTAGCTTTTGAAAATCTTTCTGATGATGAGGAAGATGAGGATGATCCTGAAGTTGCTACTGGAGTAAATGGTAATGATGGAGATGGTAATAATGGTGATCCAAGTAATGGTGATGGCAGTGAGATCACAGGACCTCAAAGTCAGACTATTTCTGGTTCCAGTCCTCAGGAGAGTAAATCTGTAGATCATACCAGCAACAACTCAGGGGGAGCAGAAGAAGGATCCGCTAGTCAAAATGCTGATAATGGGGAATCATCCAGATTTCATCTACCAAGGCAAACTGTTTGGAATCGAGATCATACTTTTGATCTGATCATTGGTGATCTTGACTCAAGAGTTCAGACTAGAAGAGCTACTCAGAACGAATGCTTGTATTCTGGTTTTCTATCAGAAATTGAACTTAAGAAGGTTGGAGAAGCTTTGGAAGATCCAGATTGGGTTATTGCAATGCAAGAGGAACTCAATCAGTTTGAAAGACAGAAAGTTTGGAAGCTGGTACCCAGACCAAAGGACAAATCTGTAATTGATGTAAGATGGGTATTTAGAAATAAACTTGACGAGAATGGAATTGTTACAAGGAACAAGGCGAGACTAGTTGCCAAAGGCTACACTCAAGAAGAAGGTATTGATTATGATGAGACTTTCGCACCAGTTGCTAGACTAGAAGCCATCAGGATGTTTCTGGCATTTGTTGCACATTCAAACTTTAGAGTATATCAGATGGATGTGAAAAGTGCTTTCCTGAACGGTGAGCTTGAAGAAGAGGTCTATGTTGAACAGCCTCTATTCAAAGCTTTCTATGGTCTTAAGCAGTCGCCTAGAACATGGTATGACACTCTCGCTGAATTCTTACTTGAAAGTGGTTTTACTAGAGGTGTCATAGATAAAACTCTGTTCTATAAAAAGCATAAAAAATGATATTCTACTTGTGCAAGTTTATGTTGATGACATTATATTTGGCTCTACGAATAATGCACTTTGTGCAAGGTTTGCTAAGTTAATGCAGAGTAGGTACGAGATGAGCATGATGGGAGAGCTGAACTACTTCCTTGGATTGCAAGTGAGCCAAAGAACAGATGGTATCTTTATCTGTCAATCCAAGTATATCAAGGATCTTCTAAAAAAATATCATTGTAAGAATCCCAAATTTTGGATATAATTAAAACTTTTTATTAAGTAATGATAAAATGAGGAACAATGATTCCGACAACAAGGTCACCAGCTCTAATGAATGGTGGTTTCAAAGAACAATGATTGTAATGAATGGATATTGCTTTGGACAATGATCCTGATGCATTGGTATATTGTCAGAATAGAGTAATTCGATGGTTGAGGACCTAGATAAGAATAATCTACCATCCAGGAAGGAGCTAATGGATCCTTGAAGGGAAATGAGTACGTGCATAGTGTTTCCCATACGTGCATAGTGTTTCCCGTACGTGCATAGTGTTTCCTGTACGTGCATAGTAATTTGGTGGATGAATAGTGATTTTGTAAGTTGGAAAACTTTTCACGCCACCCTATGTACGGGACGTGATATGGATGTTTCGAAGTCATATTAGTAATACGCGGAGGAAATAAGTGAATGCAGAGACGAACGGAATTCAGAAATTCCAAATTCTTTTTCGGTATAATATTTGACCGGACAATGGATTAAATATTATTATAATCCAAGAATTGAGATATTAACTTTGAGGATTTGATATTTTGGGATGTTATTATATTTGATTTAAGAATGAAGGTAGGAAACCACTGAGGCAGTGAAACAAGCGTTCTAGAAACCGCTAAAACGTTATAACGTGATTAATCAATAAAGCGAACGAATCCTAGATTACGGATTAAGTTCGTATCGAGATTAAATATCCTATATGGTCATCACGAGGATTATATTAAGGATTGGGGAAGGTATTATGAATATCGAGAAATTTCCCGGTAAACCCTAGAGGTGAAACTACTTAGTTATTCGCCCGAACGATCAATCGAAACGAGCAATAACCGGACAAAAGAAACAAGCAGTGGAAGCAAGAGTCATGCATAAGCTACTAGATAAATATCTAGCAACCAAGTGGGCTAAGTAACTAGCATGTTAAGGATTGAACTAGTAGTTAGCCAAATCAAACTCTAGTTAGCCATAAATCAATCCAAGTGCTACACATGCTTTCAAATCTCACCATTCATTCCAAAAGCACTTTAATAAAGTAAAAAGAGATGAGATATCATCCAAGGCTCATCACTTTATGAATTATTATCAAAACAACCAAGCAAACACAAAGAACTCTCCATTTTCCTTTCTTCCTTGAAAAATTCTGCCAAGGTGCTAGAAGTAAGGCTTCCAACCATCATTTGATCTTGAAATATTTATGGTGAGTACTTCATATCATAACTTAGATCCCCTAAAAATTTCAGCCTCAAATTCACTTTCTTTCATTTTCAAATAAATCATCAAAGGTGATGATGAATAGTGTTTTCAAGAACTAATCCTTGTTTTTCTTGTTTTCATGGTTGATCCTAGCTAAGTTAAGGCTATCCAAGGGCAATACCAAGCTTTTTGAGGCTAGTACATACTACAAGGAAGGTATAATACTTGAAAACCCTAGACCTACTTTGAGTTTTAAGCATGTTCTTGATGGATCTAGCTTAGTTATGATTATGTTCATGCTATAAGCATGTTTAGTTAGTGATTTAGTGATTTGATTAACATGATGATTTTGATACTAAGATCAGTGGCTTCTGGACTTGTTGAGACGCTTATTATGTGTATAAGTTGTTTAGCTGCCCGGTGTGGCTTGGGTTGTTGATTACGATTTATGGAACGTCCGATTTATAGCCGTCGTAATGCCCGATTTTTGTTAACCTTAAGAAATCGTGTTTGACAGTAGCCATAAATCACTGTCCAGTATCATGTTCTGCCATGGTAAGATAGATCATGTTATAAGCTTCGTTTTTATATAAAGATCATGTGAAACGGACTTACGGTTTAGGAATTATGGCCGATTCACTAAAAGACGTTCGAAACCGTAAGTACGAGTTCGTTATTAAAATTGAACCCTCGTAAAATACGTAAGTCAGTGGCGAATCTTGGTAATTAAATACTAGAGGTAAAAAGGAAGGTGTGAGAGAAAACCTCATGTGAAATGGATCGTTTTCCGATTTTATAAAAATGTTCGAATCAGAGTTAATCGCAAACGAACCCCTAAAAACCCGCTTGATTATAACTTCGGTAAAACACTTAGAAAACGGGCGATAAAACTCGGAGCATAATATTGATTTGTAACGATCGACTTTAGAACTTGTATGACTTAAGTATGTCCCAAGTGTAAGTACAATGACATGTCGTATTAACGAACGAATGTTGGGTCGGATCGATGATAAAAGGAATCCACTAAAAGGGGTATAACGAGATAACTCGAGAACGTGTTTCGATTTAAGTATAACTTAACTTTTAAGATGTTAAGTGATTAATCCCGAATGCCTTGGCTATTTATAGATCACCAAGCTGAACCGGGACCCGCTACCACTACCCCTTACCGTACTCGACTACCAGGAAAGTTTCAATTCCCTTCTTTTAGGCTGTTGTTGTGATTGAATATATATAAAAATGTTTTCTGTTATACATATGCCATAGCATGCATGCCTACTTTCAAGTTATATCATTATGCTTGTTCCCTGATTGTTATTGGCTTATAAATTAGATAGCTATCGTATCAATTATAAGCCGGTTATTTCTTATTCATCAAATATAGACCGGGAGTCAATATTTCTTGACATATCGAGATTACCTCGGAGGAAAATATTTAAGTAAATATTTTCCATTATTCGGGCGACGAATATTATTTGACTATTCGTTCGAGATTATTTATTTAACGATCCTTACTTCAAATAATTATTTGAACGTAACTATTCGACGAATAATATTTTTAATATTCATTCAGAGTCGAATTATTTATCGATTATAATTTCGAATATTCTTCTAAAGGTTGGACTACTAAATGAATATTATTTGGATATTCATTTAGAATATTATTCATTAAATGAATATTACTTTTGAATATTCATTTAAGATAGTAATTACCTGACGAATATTATTTTAATGTTCATCTGAAGCTTGATTTATTTATCGAGTCTTATCTCGAATATTCCTTTAAAGCTTGGATTACTAAATGAATATTACTTGATATTCATTTAGAATATTATTCATTAAATGAATATTACTTTTTCAATATTCATTTAAATTCCTAATTATTTATGAATATTATTTTGAATATTCATCCAGGGTTCTATTTAATCATCGAATATTATTTTAAATATTTTAAATATTCCTTTCAGGTCTTAATAATTAATGGATATTATTTTGAATATTCATTTGAATATTTAATTATGCAATAAATATTCTCTCGACATTTCTTCAAGGATTATTTGAGAAATACTCTGATTAAAGATATTCTTTCATATTCCTAAATATTCTGTAAAATATTTTAATTCAATAAATATTCTCTGAATATTTATTCCATACTTAGAATAACCTCGATAAGGTTTATCTTCTTCGATTATTACGGAAAATATTTCGGAGACATATTATTATTAATCTTATATCAAGAAAGGTTCTCAGACATCATTCTTCTTGAGTCTATCTCCCTAAAAATAAGGGAACCTTACTTGGAAAATGTTATTTATCTTGTCGACTTCCCGGTCATAAAGTATTCTCTTCACTCGCAACTCGGGTGCTATTGACTTATTAAGTCATTGTTTACCTTCTCATCTTTCGAGGGGTAAGTTGTTGGAACAAGTTGATATCCGTTACCAAGTAATAGCTTGGGAGTTATTGGTAAATTTTCCTTTCCAACTAGATACGACTACCTTGTGGAGTCTTATCAACAAGTATTATACTTGGGGAAAGGGGGACGAACGTTACATTCAGAATCATGAATTCTATTTGAACTAGGAGTCGTGTAAGAGGCCGAGTAGCGCCGGTCCATCCCCTTTGGCCCAACCGTTGGCCGGGGAGAGCTAGTAAGGCGGTATACAAGTAAAGCCGTCAGTTCTTCCTTCTACCGGTAGTAAATCTAAATTGAGCTGTACGATCTCGACTGATCATCAAGATTGGAACAGCGGGCGCGGTGAATACTCCATCATTGGTTCATCATCCAAACTTATTTATTTTCTGCAACATGATTACTGTTGGCAGAGCTGGAAAAGTGTTCATAACTGGAATTGCAACCTTTTTATGCAAGTTCCTCTTCATAATAACAATGAGAATATCTCGCTTACTTTTGATGTAGCAGATATTTCTACAAACAAATACTTTAAGTTACCTTGTAACTTTATCGTTCATATTATACTGGCATCATTTCCGTAAATGCATGGCATATGGTTTGAAAGATACTTTTGAACTGTTATACATTATCGTTCAGTTATATATTATTGTTGGTGGGCTATTGCTCACCCTTGCTTTATTATTATATCACAACAACAGCTAGACCGGATGACTCGCACAAGGCGCACTCGACGCGGGCGAGGACGATGAGACTACCAGAGCTGAAGAAGAAGCTATTGGTAGGATATATTCATTCTTTCAGTACCAAGAATATGGTCTAGTATGACTTATGTAAATGGATGGCAAAGAGTATGTATTTATATTGAAATTCTTTTGGATTGTAAGAACTCATAATGTGATTAATAAAAATTTGATTGTTACTCTGATTTCATCTCTGGGACTATAACGGGTGTGTTTTATATTGTTGTGTGGGGTCATAGAGACGTAATTTATTTTATGTTAAGGAAAGTTCAATTGTTGTGGACAGAATTGGAAACCGTAACCACCGGATCCCGGACCCCGGATCTGGGGGTGTTACAGAAGTGGTATCAGAGCGTACGTTATAAACCCCAGAGATGAGGTAACGTTAAAACAATAAATTCAATAAGATAATAAGAACTCTTGCCAAGTTCATAGTCGGACTACTTAATGTAGTGATGACATATAAAACCCTTATGGGAACTCGTAAGTATCATGATAGTAACTTAGCTCGATATCGTATCGACGAGTAAGGCGACAGACCTTGAGGCATACGAGCAGCAGCGCGATGATGCTTTATATGCTGAAGATCAGCGGGTAATTCGATGGAGTACCCTACTGGAAACCCGGAAGAGGTTCCAGCAGATAAGGAAAATCCTGTTAGGATAAGGAGCTTACCCATGGGTAATGAGGGTCGCAGCCAGAATGACTGTGATGATTAAGATATGGTGCTCAGAAAAGTGAGTATAAAGAACCGAGATATTATTAAGAGATCTGAAGATGCATGTTGAATTCATAGCCGGACTACCAGATGTAGTACCAGCAAGAAAGAAGGACTGGAAGAATTACTTGCGATCTTATACGGAAATAGATGAGAATCCTTAGAGATTTTCATCTTAAACAAAGAAAGAGCTAGAGGGATGTATGATTATCAAAGACAGCGATATAGGACAAGGAGCAGAGTCCCTAGGAATAGTTGAGAATGAGGCAGTAAGTGCTATATCATTTGATAAATGAATCAGTATGAATATTGTCAGTAATAATTCGCCACGAGAAGGCAGATGTCATAGGTTATAATTTACGAAACCAAAGTGAGGTTAATGAGGTGGTTTTATTCAGGGAAATGTTCATGAATGAATCAGTAGAAAATAAAGACATTGGGAAGTGACAGCATGATTGGGTAAAGTTATATAAGGAAGTAGTAAGCAAGACAAGGATCTCAGAACCTACCGGAAGATAAGACCAGTGAGTCAAGATGAACTCGTAATGAGACTACTGCCAGAGACTGAGTATAGAGTTAATTCAACTCAGTTAAATGATGAACCAGAAACGTTAGATGCATGTGATTCAGAGGAATATTAAATTCCTTCTTCTCTTTGAATGGATTATAGTAGTTACCTTAAGTTTACTCCGACACGGAATTATGATAGATCAAGTAATACGATCAGCAGTTAAAGAGAAAAATGTGAGAAAATCTTCCTAGAGCTAAAAGGTGAAATTAGTAATGACCAAGAGCTGGCATTGCTTAATGAAAAAAGGAGACTTTGTGCTTCCAACGACGCTTCGCATAAAGGGTTAGGTAGACCGACATTTGGTAGTATTGAATATCAGGACGTTGTATCAGGTTTCAGTTTGAAACTATTGATTCCCTTCTAAGGGATGGATATAATTGATTCCTCTCCAGTGGGTAAACTTCCAATCGGATGATGATTATTTCGTTAACTATGACTGCTTATGATTCCACCTGCTTGGAGGTTCATAGAACTATTCTTCAGGTTTCGAAACTGGTCCCCTTAATGTTACCAGTAGGTGGGTAGATTGATCAAAATTTCCCTGAGTCTGGAAAGGAATTCGGTGAATTTTGGCAAACCTTGTCTTTCTGATTATCAGAGAATGTCATGGAAGAGAGTAGAAACTGGAGCAAACCCTGTGATTTGGGTAAGGATGCTGTAAAATGGGTTAGTAAACGGACCCTGAGCATTACAATCGACGGTAGTGATAAAATGATGAAGTGAGATTGGACGAAAACAGGAAATGTAAGTAAGAAACCAGCCGGACTGAGAAATTCCAGGATTGACTTAAATGAAAATGCTGTTATGCCAGGAATGGTAAGCTTGTGTGGCACGCGGGATTGATAAGAATAGTTGAAAAGATAAGAGTGGAGGAAAGGTGACCGGAGACGGTGCCGAGTAGTCGATTAAGACTTATATGGAGTAAAGTTTTGGAAAGGTAGAAAGGTATCAAAGAAGAAGGCACTATGCCGGCAATTGCTAGAAAAGTAATGCTATTAGCCAACCCCTAAAATCATATATATATATATATTTTTTTTTTTTTGTGGCCAGTTGAGGCCAAGTCACAAAGGATTATCAAGTGACTAGACCAGCAATGAAAGGACAAAGCAGGGTTGCTTCTAAGAAAGCACCGACTGCAAGGCCTTCTGATATAAAGGAAACATTAATGAGATCGTAGGAATCTTCTGCTGAACAGCCCATGTTTTGATTGGGAATTCACTAGACCTTTTTGGGATGGGGTCACCCGTACTAAAGTGACTCATGTGTATATGGTTGTCCAAGATTACGAGTAAAATGGGAGTATAATGACTTGAGATGTATGATGTTAGGGTATCATGAATACCACGAATATATTATGACGAAGGAAAGTAAACAATGAAGGTATATGAAGAGAGAATAGAAATGGTCAGAAATTGAACAATATGATGTAGGAATTTTCTCTGAGGCAAGTACCTTTGCGAAGAACGATAAGCACTAGGAAATTCACGTTGAACTCGACCAATATCTTTCAGAACATCCTTGCTACCATTAACAAGTTCTGTAAGAGAGCAGATAGACATACGTTGTCTTTTGGAAGGTCAAATAGGTTGACCACTATCTGAAAGAAGAAATTAGCAGTAAGCTACCGATCGATTATCAAATAAGAAATGATTGAAAAGAGACCCTTATTAAGGATACATGATTTGATTGCCAATTATAGGATGCAGGAATTCCTTGGCAGTTGAATTAAGGATAAGATATCCATAGAGTAAGGCAAACCCTGGGGAATGGACAAGGGATGGCATTACCCCTAATAAAGGACATTGTAAATTTGGATGATATAAATTGAATTGATTAAGGCGACATCAAACTTTGAGGATTTATAAAAAAAAAATAAGCAGTTTTGAAAGGTATATAGACAGAATTATTATATGATTAATTACTGATATTTTGATGTGCCCTGTACCCATAAAATACAGGAAGAATGATGAGGATTACCTAAGAAACCTTACAAGGAAAAAGGTAATATTCTGAAGTTCAAAATGGAAGTTTGGTAGGGAATATATGACATAGAAATAATTATGCCAGGCGAGGCATGTGTGAAACCATGGGAAAGTATGGATTGAACCAACAAAGGTTGAGATTATCCTAGAACAAGAAAGAACTAAGAGAACAAATATCCTAGGTATGATCGAGAGTAACTTTGATAAAGTTCCCACGGGAAGGTGGAAGCAATGACTTATGGAAAAAAAGAAAGACTGATAGTTATATTTTCTCCTTCAGCAGAGCTTAATGGAGAATGCTTTAACCCAACAGTGATGGGAATGAGGTAGAAAAGTTTGAGTTGGAATGTATCCAGAGAACATGGATTACAAGAAATTGTTAGTATCAGGAAAGGCCAATGAGGTGGCCGACAATCTAAGTATAAAGGAATAATTACAAATGTTCATACCGAAGAAACAGAATGATATTTGGAAGGACCTTGAAGGTCATATCGGAATGGAGGAATTTACATTCCTTCTGATGACTGTGCAAGAATTGACGGTAATAATATTTTAAGTAAAGATTCAATTCCTGATGGAGTCTTAAGCATATTACGTACCTTAGAAGGACCCGTTTTGAGGCAAACCAGGACCATGGTACAAAAATTGATGAAGTAAACCGTTAGGTTTCCAGTCTTTTATGGAAGATGCATAAGTGATAGTTTCATCAACCGGACCTAGCTGCGATGCTTGAAACTCTTCTGCAATTCTATCTACTTCACGTTATATCTACATCAAGTTCAGGAAGTGTTCCTTATGGATAAGGAATAGTGATTACTTTGTCTCCCTAAGGGATTTGAAACCCGTAGGGTTAGCTATTAACGCACTACGTAAACAACAAGCAATGGTGATTCTTCTAAGAAAGTAGATGACAACGTAAAGATAAAGAAAGTGCTGCTATTGATAAACTTAATGGCATGTTGATGAATGACAAGCAAGTTTGTGTTAGTGTATTTCTGCGCAAACCAGATAGAGAATATGAGGCTGATGATTCATGATGCCAAATGTATTCCCGTAGAAAGAATTATTGAGACTTGGAGGGAAGGGCAGTTGAGCCCGAGACTTATTGGGCCATTTGAGAGTTCAAAAGTGTTCTCGAGCCAGCCTTACCCCCAAAACTTATAGCACGGTCATAACGGGTTTTCATGTGGCAAGGCTACGCCAGTAAAATGCATATGTTCAACAGATGATAGGAGTACGAGCATGTAGATATACGACCTGGTCTGACTTACGAAAGACAACTTGTGGAAAACCACGGATAGAAAAGAACAAGTGATGAGAAACAAGGTTGGCAGAAGTAGATTATATGAATCTAAGTTAAAGGGATCGGGCCAGATTCATTTCGGAAAGTTTAAATTGGAATAACGTGATGATTATAGAATAAATGTGACGGAATACCGATAAGGAGGTACCAAGTGCAAAAAGGTGTCTCAATAAAGAGGTGAAGGTGAAAGTAAATAATAGAAATGAGTAAGAATCAGATAATAAGAAGGATGTGATTGATAAAGAAAAGGCTGGGAAAGCAACTATGGAATGAGAAGCAAGGAATGTTATGAATGGGTTTTCTAATGAATTCTCAGGATGACAACCTGATAGTGTCAATATTATAGTTATGAAAAAGCTAGTAACATGATATGGGATGTCAGTAATAATGATGTCAAGTGAGAAATCTAAGATTTAACCTGAAAGGTTGAAGGATTTCCTGAATGTGAGTATCGCTAAGATTGAACAAGAGTATTTGTCCATAGAATAATGGACAAAGCAGCAAGATATGTTGTCACGTGAGATTGCGATCAAATAGTATTGGATATAATTATGATTAATTTCTTCTTTGATAAACCTCTATAGTTCAGAGGTAAATTCTGAGTATGATATTCTACAATCATGAAAGCTTTCTATAATCCTTTAGAACTCTGTTCTCTTCTTCTCCCTTATTCATCTTCTTTATGAATTGAGAAGAACAACCCTTTTAGGACGGGAGGTACTGCTACGTGACTATCTGTCTATGTGATAGAAGTCTAAGTGGAATACCATAACTTGTTTAATTGCTTGTCAAGTACTAAAGGCTGGCCCCTTCTGTACTAACTATGCAATATAACAAATGTTCAATTGATCATAGTGATCTCTCAATAAATCTTTCCACTTCTCTATATTGATCGAGATTGCGAAGATTAAAGCGATCAGGAAATGCAAAGTACGAGCGAGGTTACCTCCGAATTCGTAGGGTGATAGTGATACCAATGTTACTGCAGGTATCAATAAGGATAAGACTGAGTAAGAGTATAACCCGGATAGTGAGTTGTACGAAAAGTAGCAACGTTGATGGAAAAAGGATACAGTATGGATTGTAGCACTAGAAGATGTGCTGAGGAAGGGTAGAATGACTAAGAATTGACCGGGAAGCTAAAAAGTGAACGACAGGCAAACGACTCTTTGCTTCCTACCTGATTCCGGGACGGAATCCTTTTAAGGAGGGGAGACTGTAAGAACCCCAAATTTTGGATATAATTAAAACTTTTTATTAAGTAATGATAAAATGAGGAACAATGATTCCGACAACAAGGTCACCAGCTCTAATGAATGGTGGTTTCAAAGAACAATGATTGTAATGAATGGATATTGCTTTGGACAATGATCCTGATGCATTGGTATATTGTCAGAATAGAGTAATTCGATGGTTGAGGACCTAGATAAGAATAATCTACCATCCAGGAAGGAGCTAATGGATCCTTGAAGGGAAATGAGTACGTGCATAGTGTTTCCCATACGTGCATAGTGTTTCCCGTACGTGCATAGTGTTTCCTGTACGTGCATAGTAATTTGGTGGATGAATAGTGATTTTGTGAGTTGGAAAACTTTTCACGCCACCCTATGTACGGGACGTGATATGCATGTTTCGAAGTCATATTAGTAATACGCGGAGGAAATAAGTGAATGCAGAGACGATCGGAATTCAGAAATTCCAAATTCTTTTTCGGTATAATATTTGACCGGACAGTGGATTAAATATTATTATAATCCAAGAATTGAGATATTAACTTTGAGGATTTGATATTTTGGGATGTTATTATATTTGATTTAAGAATGAAGGTAGGAAACCACTGAGGCAGTGAAACAAGCGTTCTAGAAACCGCTAAAACGTTATAACGTGATTAATCAATAAAGCGAACGAATCCTAGATTACGGATTAAGTTCGTATCGAGATTAAATATCCTATATGGTCATCACGAGGATTATATTAAGGATTGGGGAAGGTATTATGAATATCGAGAAATTTCCCGGTAAACCCTAGAGGTGAAACTACTTAGTTATTCGCCCGAACGATCAATCGAAACGAGCAATAACCGGACAAAAGAAACAAGCAGTGGAAGCAAGAGTCATGCATAAGCTACTAGATAAATATCTAGCAACCAAGTGGGCTAAGTAACTAGCATGTTAAGGATTGAACTAGTAGTTAGCCAAATCAAACTCTAGTTAGCCATAAATCAATCCAAGTGCTACACATGCTTTCAAATCTCACCATTCATTCCAAAAGCACTTTAATAAAGTAAAAAGAGATGAGATATCATCCAAGGCTCATCACTTTATGAATTATTATCAAAACAACCAAGCAAACACAAAGAACTCTCCATTTTCCTTTCTTCCTTGAAAAATTCTGCCAAGGTGCTAGAAGTAAGGCTTCCAACCATCATTTGATCTTGAAATATTTATGGTGAGTACTTCATATCATAGCTTAGATCCCCTAAAAATTTCAGCCTCAAATTCACTTTCTTTCATTTTCAAATAAATCATCAAAGGTGATGATGAATAGTGTTTTCAAGAACTAATCCTTGTTTTTCTTGTTTTCATGGTTGATCCTAGCTAAGTTAAGGCTATCCAAGGGCAATACCAAGCTTTTTGAGGCTAGTACATACTACAAGGAAGGTATAAGACTTGAAAACCCTAGACCTACTTTGAGTTTTAAGCATGTTCTTGATGGATCTAGCTTAGTTATGATTATGTTCATGCTATAAGCATGTTTAGTTAGTGATTTAGTGATTTGATTAACATGATGATTTTGATACTAAGATCAGTGGCTTCTGGACTTGTTGAGACGCTTATTATGTGTATAAGTTGTTTAGATGCCCGGTGTGGCTTGGGTTGTTGATTACGATTTATGGAACGTCCGATTTATAGCCGTCGTAATGCCCGATTTTTGTTAACCTTAAGAAATCGTGTTTGACAGTAGCCATAAGTCACTGTCCAGTATCATGTTCTGCCATGGCAAGATAGATCATGTTATAAGCTTCGTTTTGATATAAAGATCATGTGAAACGGACTTACGGTTTAGGAATTATGGCCGATTCACTAAAAGACGTTCGAAACCGTAAGTACGAGTTCGTTATTAAAATTGAACCCTCGTAAAATACGTAAGTCAGTGGCGAATCTTGGTAATTAAATACTAGAGGTAAAAAGGAAGGTGTGAGAGAAAACCTCATGTGAAATGGATCGTTTTCCGATTTTATAAAAATGTTCGAATCAGAGTTAATCGCAAACGAACCCCTAAAAACCCTCTTGATTATAACTTCGGTAAAACACTTAGAAAACGGGCGATAAAACTCGGAGCATAATATTGATTTGTAACGATCGACTTTAGAACTTGTATGACTTAAGTATGTCCCAAGTGTAAGTACAATGACATGTCGTATTAACGAACGAATGTTGGGTCGGATCGATGATAAAAGGAATCCACTAAAAGGGGTATAACGAGATAACTCGAGAACGTGTTTCGATTTAAGTATAACTTAACTTTTAAGATGTTAAGTGATTAATCCCGAATGCCTTGGCTATTTATAGATCACCAAGCTGAACCGGGACCCGCTACCACTACCCCTTACCGTACTCGACTACCAGTCAAGTTTCAATTCCCTTCTTTTAGGCTGTTGTTGTGATTGATTATATATAAAAATGTTTTCTGTTATACATATGCCATAGCATGCATGCCTACTTTCAAGTTATATCATTATGCTTGTTCCCTAACTGTTATTGGCTTATAAATTATATAGCTATCGTATCAATTATAAGCCGGTTATTGTAAGACCCTAAGAGAAGGGTGTATACATCTTTATTCATCAAATATAGACCGGGAGTCAATATTTCTTGACATATCGAGATTACCTCGGAGGAAAATATTTAAGTAAATATTTTCCATTATTCGGGCGACGAATATTATTTGACTATTCGTTCGAGATTATTTATTTAACGATCCTTACTTCAAATAATTATTTGAACGTAACTATTCGACGAATAATATTTTTAATATTCATTCAGAGTCGAATTATTTATCGATTATAATTTCGAATATTCTTCTAAAGGTTGGACTACTAAATGAATATTATTTGGATATTCATTTAGAATATTATTCATTAAATGAATATTACTTTTGAATATTCATTTAAGATAGTAATTACCTGACGAATATTATTTTAATGTTCATCTGAAGCTTGATTTATTTATCGAGTCTTATCTCGAATATTCCTTTAAAGCTTGGATTACTAAATGAATATTACTTGATATTCATTTAGAATATTATTCATTAAATGAATATTACTTTTTCAATATTCATTTAAATTCCTAATTATTTATGAATATTATTTTGAATATTCATCCAGGGTTCTATTTAATCATCGAATATTATTTTAAATATTTTAAATATTCCTTTCAGGTCTTAATAATTAATGGATATTATTTTGAATATTCATTTAAATATTTAATTATGCAATAAATATTCTCTCGATATTTCTTCAAGGATTATTTGAGAAATACTCTGATTAAAGATATTCTTTCATATTCCTAAATATTCTGTAAAATATTTTAATTCAATAAATATTCTCTGAATATTTATTCCATACTTAGAATAACCTCGATAAGGTTTATCTTCTTCGATTATTACGGAAAATATTTCGGAGACATATTATTATTAATCTTATATCAAGAAAGGTTCTCAGACATCATTCTTCTTGAGTCTATCTCCCTAAAAATAAGGGAACCTTACTTGGAAAATGTTATTTATCTTGTCGACTTCCCGGTCATAAAGTATTCTCTTCACTCGCAACTCGGGTGCTATTGACTTATTAAGTCATTGTTTACCTTCTCATCTTTCGAGGGGTAAGTTGTTGGAACAAGTTGATATCCGTTACCAAGTAATAGCTTGGGAGTTATTGGTAAATTTTCCTTTCCAACTAGATACGACTACCTTGTGGAGTCTTATCAACAAGTATTATACTTGGGGAAAGGGGGACGAACGTTACATTCAGAATCATGAATTCTATTTGAACTAGGAGTCGTGTAAGAGGCCGAGTAGCGCCGGTCCATCCCCTTTGGCCCAACCGTTGGCCGGGGAGAGCTAGTAAGGCGGTATACAAGTAAAGCCGTCAGTTCTTCCTTCTACCGGTAGTAAATCTAAATTGAGCTGTACGATCTCGACTGATCATCAAGATTGGAACAGCGGGCGCGGTGAATACTCCATCATTGGTTCATCATCCAAACTTATTTATTTTCTGCAACATGATTACTGTTGGCAGAGCTGGAAAAGTGTTCATAACTGGAATTGCAACCTTTTTATGCAAGTTCCTCTTCATAATAACAATGAGAATATCTCGCTTACTTTTGATGTAGCAGATATTTCTACAAACAAATACTTTAAGTTACCTTGTAACTTCATCGTTCATATTATACTGGCATCATTTCCGTAAATGCATGGCATATGGTTTGAAAGATACTTTTGAACTGTTATACATTATCGTTCAGTTATATATTATTGTTGGTGGGCTATTGCTCACCCTTGCTTTATTATTATATCACAACAACAGCTAGACCGGATGACTCGCACAAGGCGCACTCGACGCGGGCGAGGACGATGAGACTACCAGAGCTGAAGAAGAAGCTATTGGTAGGATATATTTATTCTTTTAGTACCAAGAATATGGTCTAGTATGACTTATGTAAATGGATGGCAAAGAGTATGTATTTATATTGAAATTCTTTTGGATTGTAAGAACTCATAATGTGATTAATAAAAATTTGATTGTTACTCTGATTTCATCTCTGGGACTATAACGGGTGTGTTTTATATTGTTGTGTGGGGTCATAGAGACGTAATTTATTTTATGTTAAGGAAAGTTCAATTGTTGTGGACAGAATTGGAAACCGTAACCACCGGATCCCGGACCCCGGATCTGGGGGTGTTACAATCATCTTGAAGATTCAACACCTACAAAGATTCCCATGGCCATTGCCACTAAGCTTGATCAAGATAAATCTGGAAAACGAGTTGACATAACAAACTACAGGGGCATGATTGGTTCTCTACTCTACCTCACAGCAAGTAGACCAGATATAATGTTCGTAACATGCTTATGTGCGAGGTTCCAAGCTGATCATAAAGAATCACATCTGATAGCAGTGAAGCTTATCTTCAGATATCTTAAGGGTACTCCAAATCTTGGTATTTGGTATCCTAAGGATACAGGTTTCGACCTGGTTGGCTATACAGACTCTGATTATGCTGGTTGCAAGATTGATCGCAGAAGTACTTCTGGAAGCTATCAGTTTCTTGGAAGGAGATTGGTTTCCTGGTTCAGCAAGAAGCAGCATTCAATAGCCACATCTACAGTAGAGGCAGAATACATTGCAGCTGGTAGCTGTTGCTCACAAATAGGGGCGTACACGGGTTGGCTAACCCGACCCAACCAAACCAACCCGACACTATTTCGGCTGATCCAAACCAAATTTTTTCAACCCGATATATGTTCGGGTTTAAAAATCGTCAACCTGGTATTAATGGGTTGGGTATGGGTTTCGATTTTTTCAAATCGACCCAATCCAACCCGATCCAATTAAAAATAAAGGAAGTTACAAAAAATTAATAAATACGTCTCGTGTCCATTGTTGTCCCAATACATGAGACTCGATAATTTAGTAAGCTTCTAATAAAGCAAAATAATCTTTTTACAAATATGAGTATAATATAACTAGTGAATATAAGTACAATATAACCGGTGAATCTTTTTAATATTTGTTTAGGGGATTTTCTATATAATATAAGTATATTATAGCTAGTGAATGTGAAATGTAATCTATGTAATGGATCTAATGATCATGGACTAGTTCTTTTTTCTCTAAATTTGAAATTTAGTGTTAATGCGTTATACTTACTACGTTTGATAATAAAAAGAAAAAAATATTTTAAATATTTATTAAATCGATTAACTCGATCCAATCCGATCCAAACCGATTACAATAAATTGGATTGGGTTACAAATTTAATTTTTATGGGTTGGGTTGAAAATTTACCAACCCGATTTAATTGGGTTGGGTTAAAAAATTCCACTAACCCGCCCAACCCAATCCGTGTACACCCCTACTCACAAATCTTGTGGATGAGGAATCAACTCATGGATTATGGTCTGTTGCTGAAGAAAATACCTATATTCTGCGACAACACAAGTGCCATAGCAATCTCGAATAATCCAGTACAGCATTCTCGGACCAAGCACATCAACATAAGGTATCATTTCATTCGTGAACATGTTATGCATGGTACTGTGGAACTTCACTTCGTTCCCACAGAGCAACAACTTGCAGACATTTTCACGAAACCACTTGATGAATCTACATTCAACAGGTTGGTTAGTGAACTTGGCATGTTAAACTTGTCCTCTTAACAGGAAGTCAACAAATGCAAGTTGTTGTATATTTTCATGATCTTATCTACTGATTAGTTGTCATGTGTTTAAGTGTTAGAAATTTGTGGTAATTAGTTTGTACTTATGAAACGATACTTGAGTATTCACATGTTTGCATGCTATATCTTTGTTTAATACTCGTGTACTCGATATTTATTTTAATAATTGATATCATGACTGAAGCAATTTAAGATTGGATCTCACCTATTTTGATACTTGATTATTAAAATTAATTGTAGCATAATTAAATAAATATTTTATTGACATATATCAATTAATGATATTTTATTAATTTTATGTCTATTTAATTGTGAGTTTATCTGATTACTATGGATTAATTCTTGATTTACTGAGTGATTATTTTTAAATCCATAATAATTAGAAGTATTAAATATGTGTATATGTGTATAGGCTGATAGGTTTCGGTGATAAGATGTTTTTCGGCTGACAGGTTTCGGTGATAAGATGTTTTTCGGCTAATTAGGTTGTTAGGTGAGAAATTATTGAGCGGTGTTCACACCTAACCCGCTAAACCTTGAAACCTTATAAATGATGAGTTTTTGTTTGTGTTTAACATCATCATCTTTCTGATATACGGAGCATATACACACAATAGATGAATATTTCGAGATTTGATCGGAAAGATCTCTCAATCTAGCTGATGATTTTTATATCGGATTTCATATTCTTTCTTTATACATCATCCTTTATAAAAACTAACCTTTGTTTTTGAATTTCCTCAAAGTTTTGAAAATGGCATTTCAGGGAAGCTTTTTAATTGCTAAAGTTAAACCTATTTCCATTCAGCAAATCGAAACCATTCTGGATGAGCAATTTCGGGCTTGGACACAATTTATGAATGAACATTCATTAATTTGCTATGCTTTAGTTACACCAGTGCAGCTTAACCATGATGCATTGTGTGAATTATATTGCAGTGCGGTTAACACTTCTAGACAGGACGGGTGTGCAATCACATATCGACTGTTTGGTAGGTCGGTTAGGGTCACTGAACGAGATGTTAATCGAATTCTCCATTTTCCTATGGAAAATCTCGTTTCTAATCCTACACCTGAAAATATTGATATGTTCTTTCGTTTTATAAGGTACCAAGATGGCAATTTCAATACTGGTAATCTTTTTAGAACGTTTCTAACCTAGTATTGGAGTTTCTTCTTTCACAATATTAACCATGTTTTTTCCTCAGATAGAACAAATCAAGATCGAATACCTGAATTTATTCAAAAAATAGGGTATACGATCGCCAATAATTTGAGGATTAATTTTGGAAAAATAGTGCTTGGTCAAATCATTTTAAAGATGAAACACTTGGGAACAAGAGATGTTCGGACTCAAAATGTCAAATGTCTATATCCAAGGTTTCTACAGCTAATATTAAATGATTTTTTGAATGATGAAGACAGGGTATGCTTGGAAAATGGTCGAAAGGTGGAATGTTCTTACATGAAGACGAATGTAATTAATTACATAAGCAAAAAGAACTATACAGATGTGCCTACAGTCCTAACTGAATATCTAAAGACTGTCCCACTTTCGTTGTTACCAAGACCAGTGAGATCAGGTATACGACAAGGTAATATTTCAATCGCTGCTATTCTAACCTCTGTATTCCCTGTTGTGTCACAGGAAATACAGTTTCTACAGCCCCTAGTGGCCATCTTACCCGACCAAGAGCAAGAAATCCCACCGACTCTAACACAGGTCGAAGAGCCTATTCTTCAAATGTAAACACAAACACAACAAACTCCTACACCTCAATTGTCACTTAAACGACCTGTCATCCACATTATTGAGGAAGATAGTGCCTCAGCAACATCACATAAGGAGTTAGTTACATCAGCCGCTCTACCTCATTCTAAACGGAGTAAAACCAATGAACCTGAGGTAACGACAACTGTTAGTGAAACAATTTTTTCTTATCCAATGAGTGAAAATGTAAATGAGGTTGAATTGACGGGAGTAACTATCTTGAGTTCCATTTCACGGAACGTAAGAGTGGTTGATGATCTTTCTAAAGATCAAAAGCCTTCACAGGAATCCGAGGTGGAATTACCTACCTCAATAACTGTTGGTGAATCTTCCATTTTACAGAAAGATCCATCGGTAGGTGGTTCATTTATAAACCAAGTGTCTTCACAGACGTACGAGGGAAACTTGGGTTTTGTGCCATTTAATCGATTCAAATTTAACCTCCTAGAAGGAAAATATCTGGATCTCTTTCGAGATTTACCACTCTTTACCAGTGGTCGGTTACTCACTTCACGCGAGGACGGAAGCTCACGAACTTTCATTGCACCATCCGTGACCTTTGAAAAAGGGGCTAGGATGATTTCATTTGCAGGTACACATATCGGTGGAAGTTCTGGAGGAGAGTTGAGGGAAACACGAACAGAACATGTAAGTGTAACCCAAACCACTAAATCGAGTGAAAATAGAGTGTTGAGTGAAACACCTGCAGAACGTACGAGTGAGCAACCTACTCAACCACATGCACCTGTAACCAGAAAGGAATACAATAGACTCCTTACACGGGTCCAAACAATGGAGAAAGAGTTACAAAATATCTGTAAGTCCATTGCAGAAATCAAAAATTTGCAACTTATTCAACATGATGTATTCCAGGTTCAATCGAATACCATGGCAACCCAGTTTAATGATGCAATCAACTCCTTGGTAAAGTCATCTTCGTCTAATTTACCAAATCCACATCCTACTACTCTGGAGGATAACCCAACTGAGGGGGAGAAGGTGGATGACCAAGAAAAATCTACTAGGCGTAAGGGCAAGGAAAAGGTTGTTGACAAGGAATTAACTTTATTTTGGGAAAGGAAAAGCTAATGGGAGTATTAATGCTATGGGGAAAGAAAGCAAAGGCAAACTTAAAGATATGTTCAGTCTAAAGGAACAATTGTCTTACACTTGTTCAAATTTTAGAAATCTGGAAAATGTATATATGATCCAGAATGCGCTTTAATATTATTTATCTTTGTATTTCATTTTTTGTTGTATCAGTTGAGTTATCCTCTAGGAATTTGCTTGTCAAACCCTAACAATCAAATAGGGGGAGATTGTAAAGCATAATATAAAGTAATATGTAATAGAGGACATATATAACTCAACTAGGATAAAAGATAAACAATATTAACTCTATATAGGGATCGTGAAATTTGAAGAACAGGCATCGACAAGGATCAAGTCACTGAAAGAAGTTCATTAACATGATCAAGCCTCAGTGATAGAATAAGATGTACAGATGATTCAGTTGAAGGGCCAAAAGATTCCATGTATTTATATTATTTGAAGATACTGCTGCAGGCTAATCAACTTGAATGTAACGAAGGTGTGAAGATCAAGATCAGTGCTAGTCACTTGTGAACTAGACCAGTGCACTAAGTGTCAGCACATACGAGAAGGATCAACACATTAAATCACTGAAAGAATTTCCAAAGCCTATTGACGATCAATGAAAGACATAATATCTCAAGCAGAATATTTGAAACAGAAGAGAGAAGCCCAAAAGAAGTAGCCAAAAATAGTAATACTATGCAAAGTTACTATGCAAGATTACTATGCAAGGTTACTATGTAAGATTACTATGCATGGTTACTATGCGAGGTTACTATGCAGGTACTGTGCAAATAGTGATACTGTGCAAATAGTGGTTACTGTGCAAATGGCGGCTACTGTGCAAATGGCGGCTACTATTCAAATAGTAGCTGGTGGGGCCCACGGGGGTTGTTGGAATAGTACAGCATAGTGACTTTCTAAAACCTATAAATAGGCTTGTTGTATTTCATTTCAAAACACACCTCAACACACAACTCTCTCTTCTCTCTCTAGACAGTCCATCTAGTAGGGAAGCTGGCTTAGCCCGCTTTCAGGAAGTGTCGGGTAGAAGGTCCTCGTGCCTAAACTATCCTTAGGAGTGTTCTGGTTTTGAAGCTAATCCATTGGATTAGAAGTTGTAACACCCCCTTCGAGTTTATTATCAATAAAGATATATTCTCGGAATTATTTTTTTTGGTAGTATCGTATTCAACCCCCCCTTCTACGATACTTCGGGACCTAACAGTCAGCTTCTGATTTTAGAATGGCCAGGATCGTTGCCTTGTCGACAGTGAGTTTTTTGAATTCCTTTTCCTGTTTATCTCGAGGCTTCCATGTTCTAGCTGGGGGGGATTTAATTTTTCTCCCCGCGAGCTGCGAGGACTGCGAGGGCTGCGAGTGTCTTTACCCTTTGAGTATGAGTCATAACTTCACTTATAGCTTGTCCTCGGCCACCGCCATCGAGGACTCCTGCTTCGATCTCACTGCAATGATTTCCGGGGTGATTAGATGCTACCGACTGCCTCCTACAAAGTCATTCGATGATCCACAATCTGGAAGGCTATTTGTAACGTTCTTGGATTCTTCACAAAAAACTCCTTTAATAAAGTTGCATGACGATGTTTGTCAATGCCAGCGGCCAAGTAATTGATAGCCAATTCCTCAATTAAATTTGGGATGTCAGCAACTTCGGCTCGAAATCGAGTTAAAAAGGTGCACAAAGATTCATTGTATCGTTGCCGAATCGTCATCAGCGAAGCGGTAATTTTTCCACCCTTGTAATTACTGGAAAATCGCACTTGGAACTTGGTTTTCAACCACTGCCAGGAGTTTATAGAACGAGGAGGGAGACTGTTGTACCAACGGAGAGCTGTACCTTTTTAACAAGTTGAGAAGAACTGGCATCTCGCTATTTCGGAGTGCCCAAAAAATGCCATGCGGCCATCAAACGTGTTGAGAAATCCACTAGGATCCGAAGTACCGTCAAAATGATCTAACGAGGGTGTCATAAGTGTCCTATCGATGCGAGAGATTTCAATGTCTCTTGACAATGGACTTTCAGAGGAGATTTCTTGTCCTGCCTGATTACGAATAAAAGTTTTGTATGCTTCGAGGTCCTCTCGAATTTTGGCGATGTCCTTCGAACGAAAGGACTCGCTTGACTCACTACGCCAAGACGACTCGCTCGCAGATGATGTTCGTCGCTTGCGTGGAGGTGGTCGTGAATGAATTGATTCTGTAGATGCATCATCGTCATATCCTTCATCTTGTGCCTCTTGATCCTCGTATTCGGCGTCTGGATTGTTATCATGGGCGAAAATTGAGGCTTGCGACAATTCAAGTCGTAAAAGGACGGATCTCGCGATGTCGTGCTAACTTCGCTACTAAGATTTTTTTTTTCTGTCTTTCCAGAGTAAGTAACTCCTCATCCGACTCGCTATAATCCTCCTCGTTGTCGACCCTATTTTGCTTTTGGACTTTTTGAAGATGCAGACGCATATCACTAGAGAGGACCTGTTTTCCTGTTGTCGTTGTGATTCTCGTATGTAGGGGAGAGCACGGTTCGGTTCGGGGCGGTTTTGCCCCGAAACCGAACCCGAAATCGCATGTCTTCGGTTTTAAAAATTGAAAACCGTAACCGCAACCGAACCGTCGGTTTCGGTTTTAAAAAGCTCGGTTTGGTTTTTAACGGTTCGGTTTCGGTTATAAAACCGAATGAAAAAATTCCAAGATATAATATATTTGTTCATAATGTTACTTGGTACAGTTTAGTACTAGGAATGTACATAAATAGGGAAAAGTTTGTGCATAAGTAATGTTTTACAGTGCACTTTGTACATATAATCTACCTGTCACATATCTGTTAGCAGAATGCTAATGATATTATAGCAGTAATTTGGTTTGGTATTATAACAGATATGAGTTCTTAAATCTTATACGTGCTTGTGTTGGTTTGATTTAATATTTTTACACATGCCTGGATATCACTGCATTGTTTACTTGCTTGATGCCATGACAAATGATACTTTTTGCCCTGGCTCATTCATATATCATCCATGTTATTGTATATGCTTGTACCTTTTTTGTTGATTTAACTTGATCGTTTTTACTACATATATCCATCTTCCCTTTCCTCATTCGACATCGTTTTGAAACTTAATTATAATTTAAGATATAATATATTTATTAATTTGAATACATATAAATTATAAAAATTTCTACAAATTATATATATATATATATATATATATATATGTTTTTATTTATTTTAATAATCGGTTCAGTTCGGTTTTAGCCGGTTCGGTTTTAACCTATAACCGAAACCGAAACCGAAAGTCTCGGTTTTTAAAAATCAAAAACCGCAACCACCGGTTTGGTTTCAGTTTCGGTTTTTTCGGTTCGCTTTTGCCCGATTTCGGATCGGTTTCAATTCAGTTTTTTGCTCACCCCTACTCGTATGCGTGTCAGGCTGCACTGTCTGACTTTTATGGGTGTGAACTACTTTGGTGGGTCGCTGAGATCCACCCGTTTCTTCTACAGTTGGGGGAAATAATTGTCTTGGCTTCAATGGAGGTATCATTTGGTCCCCCACTCGAGGGGCCAACGGTATCTCGCCGTTTGTTTTGATTCTTTCTACAACTGGAGCACTTACATCCATTTTTCGTTGGAATTTCAAAATAGAGAGCTCTTTCTAGCACCAAATGATAGAGAGCTAATTATTTAGGAGATAATAATAAGGATAATCATAACAATATCAACAGCAAGATGATGACCAAATATCAAAAGAGATCTTTTATTAATTAAGTGTTTCACTCTATACAAATAAGAGATTCTCTCTATTCCCAAATTGCCAACCCTTTACAAGTGGGGTAAAATGTCTATTTATAGGGGTTCCCTTGTGGGTCCCCTTATACCTAATTTACTAGGTCACTAAGTTTACACTAGTGGGTTTCAAGGCCCTAATACAATTACAATGTTTATTAGGCCTACTACAATCTAAGTTAACTCATTTATACATAATGTTTAATGAGCCTAATACAATCTAAGTTAACCCATTTATCCAGTACAAATTACTCCATTGGGCTTCATGGTCCAACACGATCCTTACAAGATACCTATGTATCTCTGTATTGCTAGAAAATCAAGTCAACGTAGTTCTGATAATGAGTACTCAGGCCTATTATATAGGCGTCGGAAGGGTTAGGTGATTTAGTGGACAAGTCACCTCATTTATGAATTCTAGATCCTTTGTAGGACAGTTTCCATCTATAATCATTTGTCATGTAGGCTACTTTTTATAGAAGTTAAATCCATATTTGACTCTTATTTCCAAATTGTTAATTAACCCTTAATATTAATTACGAAATTAATATTTAATAAGAGTTCTGAACCTCATTAATGGACTTCTTATGTGGAACAAGTTTGGTCTAATTAATGCATCATTAATTATGTTTTTAGGGTTTATTTCTAGCCCAGGATCCAATCCCATATCTAAGCATTTCACCTACGGTCGAGATTTTTCCTTTTGTAAATTATTGAATTTCAAGATCATCTCCAATAGAGGTTGGTACAAAGATTGTTAACAATTGACAAATCATCAAATATATTAATTTTTTATTTTTTCACTCATACACATCAATTTTAGCAACTTTTTTAAAAAAATTACTCTAGTAGTTGGCAACCTCAAACTTGCAAATATGGTACCTTACATAAATTAGAGAAATTATATAATACAAGGAGACAATATAAAAGTGGATAGAAATATATATATATTTTTGGATAATTATATGAGTTTTAGCTAATTTGAAAAATTGCCAAATTTTAGCAATCTTGGTTGGCAATCTTTTAGTAATCTCTCAGTTCCTATAGGTGTCATGCCACGTCAATATTGACAATCTCTTGACAAGCCTATTGGAGATGCTCTTAATAGATTTTGTGTATCTTGTTCGCTAATAAATACTAGCTTATAGCCCGTGCAAAGCACGGGTTACTTTTAAATACTTTGAAAATTATATGATTAAATAAAATAGAGTATAATAATTTATTATAAATATAATTTAACTTTGTAATTAATTAATAAAATTATTAGTAATAATAATATTTATTTAATAAATGATATGTATTGATTAGAACTAATAATATAAAATCTTAATATAAATTTGTTGTTGACGGAATTCGAATCTTGGATCTTTAGAAGAGGGATTTAAATATAGAATATTCTTTATTATTAGATCTAACGGTTATCATCTATTTAGTAAATATCTAACGGTCACTATTCTTTTAGATGGTTGAACCAAACAACCAAATTATACACCTGTTTGCTTATTATATAATAGTATAGATTATAATCCGATATCTAAGCACTTAATAGATTATGTGTATCTTGTTCGTTAATAAATATTAGGGAAAAAAGTATCTAAAACACAATAGAGAAGTTCTCTATTAATGCGGCTTGAAATATGATAAATTAATTATTATTTGAACAATCGAACCGTACGGATGTTAAATTCATACAAAATATGTGAACGTACAAATTTTCGTATAATTTAATATTGATTTTTAATTTTTAAATTTCATATATTTACTTAAAGTTAAGTTCAGGTTTAATTGAATTTTCGATCCATTAACGAGTCTAATTTCAACACTTTCAGATTTAGTTTATCCAAAACAATTGTTAATTTTTACAGAAATGACTATGTGATAAAAATAAATTTAATATTCAGCATGACAGTATTTAGCTATTCAAACAAATCTGTTTTTTCTTTTTTCCCTTGTCAGGGAAACAAATCTGATTTGAAGATTCGATAAAATTGAAAGTAAATTTGGATACGACTTCAGTCCATTAGGATCCATACTTACCCATCGATACATTTAAATGTGCTCAACAAATAGGTTCGGCCCAGTTAAAAATCAGAGATCCAACTGGGCGCATTTTGTGACTTCATAATCATTACAACACAAGGACGCACATTTTTATGGGCTGGCCTTTCTGTCTAGACTTTGAGTTCAAGACTTGGTAATTTTTTACTTTAAATTTAAACGTAAAAATATGTTTTTTATAAATCAAATAGTGATTTAAATTATAAAATGATGATTTAAAGTTAAAATTATAATTGATTTAAAGTTAGAAATTGTTAAAAATATTTTTTTATTTAATTTGATAAAAATTTATGTCATACTTTAACATAAACATTAATCCAAAAAATTTTAGTTCTAATAAAATACATAGCAGATTAACTTCGTATCCTCAATTTTGTCCAGCTATCAAAATTCCAGTTTTTGTGTATTTAACTATAGGATTAATTTATTAAATCTAGTTTTCCTTGTCATCAATTATTTGTTATTATCTTCGTGCATTTTTGACATACCGATTTCTTTTTCAATTTCTGATTTTCAAGCATATTTATTCGATTAAACTCATTTCATGTTTCCGGTTCCTCCCACGAGCTTAAAAAGTAAAAGTCTATAATTAATTAATTCATATCTTTCGTTAAATTGTAAAAAAATTCACACGGATTAATTGTGTAAAAAGTGTTTTATTATTGATGTCGGCTACCACGTGTCGCCACCAAATCTAAAAGTAAACTACAATCTGCCACCTCCCTCAATCATGCAGCAGCAGTCAAAGTTAACCCCAGCATAACATACAATATTATATGCATATGTAACTTATACTGCTATGCAACAAGGAGTGAAAATCGGTGTAGTTGTAAGTTTGAGTGAGCGAATAACAGGAACAAGAAGAAGAGGTTTGTGTTCTTGGTTTGCAAGTATGGATCACAAGAAGGATAGTACGATTGATGCTAAATCTACTGTTGCTGGTGGTGTACAAGATGTCTACGGCGAGGATTGTGCTACCGAGGATCAGCTCATCACCCCCTGGACCGTCTCTGTTGCCAGGTACTACTTATTCTATGTCCTCTCCATATATAGGCGTGTCTTTGTTCGATCAAGGCACACTGATATTGTCCATTTTGGGTCGGTATTTAACTCGTATGTGTTTATTTTCGAGTATCTTTTGAAAGGACTGGGGAGTTTGACTTGATGTACTGCGATAATTCTTATTATTGCTTATGTTTAAGATAATTATTCTTCTGTCTCCTCATTTTTGAGTCAAGAGTGTGACCTTGTACAAGTTAATTTAGTATGCAAATAGCAAGGCAGTGAATTGTATATGTGTTGTTAGTGGCCGGAGTTAAATATGTTGCAGATAATAATTTATGCAGTGGGTATAACTTACTGAGAGATCCACGGCACAACAAGGGATTGGCTTTTACTGAGAAAGAGAGAGATGCTCATTACTTGCGTGGCCTTCTTCCTCCAGCAGTTATAACCCAGCAACTTCAGGTTCAAATTTAATCTCCGGCTTTAGGACTAAGTTTTTAACCATGAAAATTGGTAAATTTTGTGATAGTGTTTGGTTGGGTCGTCTGAGTTTCTTAAGAATGTTTTCCTCAGGAGAAGAGATTAATGCAGAATCTTCGAAGTTTCGAAGCACCGTTACACAAGTACATAACTTTGATGGAATTACTGGTACTGCTCTTGAACAGAAATTGTATAAAAGATATTCATATATTGACACCTAGAATCCCAGATTTGAAAAAACAAGGCTAAGGGTCCAGACTGCATACACAGGGACCTCAACATTGTGAATTGAATTGTGTATGACCATTATGACCAAGACTCGGATGTTTTCAAGTTTCAAATTTTGTGCTTTTGATTTTTATAGGATAGAGATGAGAAGTTATTCTTTAAGCTTCTGGTTGATAACATGGAAGAGCTCCTGCCTATAGTTTACACTCCAACTGTTGGCGAGGCTTGCCAAAAATATGGTAGCATATTTAGGCGTCCGCGTGGACTTTACATCAGCTTGAATGAGAAGTATGGTGATTCAGTTTGAGCTTTGAAATGTAAAAATGCTACTTTCAGAATCCCGATTAAATATGGAATACTAATATTTGCAGGGGAAAGATTCTCGAGGTATTGAAGAACTGGCCAGAGAATAGTATTCAAGTTATTGTCGTGACTGACGGTGAAAGAATTTTGGGACTTGGGGACCTTGGTTGCCAGGTGAATTTGGTGGTTTATTAATTTTCTATTTTTTTCTCGCAGTTGTTTGTTATTTTCTATGGGCTGGCGGTCAACTGCATACGTACCGCACACCCGTACCGCAGAAACTTTCTGCGGTACGTAGATAGATGAGCCCCTGTTTTCACACCAAAAACCATAGGGTAAACCGTACCGCAGAAACTTTTCTGCGGTACTGTATGCTGCAGCATACGTTTGCTGTAGACCAGGCCCCTTTTCTATGTATGTGTTATATTTCGTTGTTATAGATTATTTTAGAATTTTAAAAATTGTGGCAGGGAATGGGCATACCCGTGGGTAAACTTGCTCTGTACACCGCACTAGGGGGAATTAGACCTTCGGCGGTGAGACTATTTGTTATTATATAAGAATTCAGATTTTTTGTACCACACACTTGCTCTTTTGATAACTATACTTTACTATAGGGAAGTTTTAAATTTATTTTTGTTGGTTGTGTTACACCAAGTGAGAATTCTACAATAATTGAGTTCATCTCTCTTATCTTTATCCGACGCTCTCTTTTGCAAACAGTGTTCTTTATGATTTCTTTTCACTTTATTGTGCAGTGCCTACCTATAACTATTGATGTTGGTACCAATAATGAAAAGTTACTGAACGATGAATTCTACATTGGGATCAGGCAAAGGAGGGCAACTGGGAAGGTACATCTGAACTTAGATGTATAAGTGGTACATCACCACTGATATAATTTAAATAAAACGTCTCTGTCCTTTAATATTGAAAAAAGTTGTACACATCCTCCAGGAGTACAGTGATTTTCTGCATGAATTCATGACCGCCATCAAGCAAAACTATGGTGAAAAAGTTTTAGTACAGGTAGACTATCTTTATCAATAGTATGTAGCCACATTTTGTCATGAGATCTTTTTTTCTGGAAAAAATGAATCTTCTGATCTCATGTTTGCAGTTTGAAGATTTTGCCAACCATAATGCTTTTGATCTATTGGATAAATATGGCCCTACCCATCTGGTCTTCAATGATGATATTCAAGTAGGCTTTTTGGTGGCTATCAGCCATGTATTGTCTGGTGAAGGAATTAGAGGATTCTGAATTGCTGTTCTCCTTGCAGGGTACAGCAGTAGTGGTTTTATCAGGGATAGTTGCAGCACTGAAATCACTTGGAGGAACATTGGCTGATCACACATTTCTGTTCTTTGGTGCTGGGGAAGTGAGAATTCGTTATTATTCTGATAATGGATTTATAAGAATGTTACAAAGAATATGACATGACTCATTCAGTGATTGCTCATATCTTGTATTTTATTTCTGTTATTTTCAGGCTGGTACAGGTATAGCTGAACTACTAGCGCTTGAGATGTGGCACCAGGTCTCTTCTTTATGCTATTGAGTGTTGGTTTATTCGATTTTGGAGTATGCCGTGGTGTATAGGTTCCTCATTAAATAATATATCTAATGCATTTGCACCATGCAATCTTAATTTCTTCATAGGCAAAACTTCCATTGGATGAGTCGCGTAAGAAGATCTGGTTTGTGGATTCAAAGGTTGGGAAGATTTAAAATAGAGAATATTTCCTGCTACCAATTTAGGTTATTTTCACATTTCGTGACTTTGATTACAGGGTTTGGTAGTTAGTTCTCGTATGGAATCGCTCCAGCCCTTCAAAAAGCCTTGGGCTCATGACCACGAACCTGTTACAAATCTTGTAGATATTGTCAAGGTCTCATGTGCTGGCCTTATGTTTTTTGGTTTAAATTTATAGCATAAGTGAGTTATTCTGTTTGATTCTTGATCTTTCAAACACTTTAGGCTATCAAACCCACAGCCTTAATCGGGACATCCGGGCAGGGAAAGAAGTTTACAAAGGAGGTCATTGAAGCTATGGCATCCTTAAATAAGGTTTCCTTCTACTATGCTTTCCCTCTCTGTAGTCTATACAAGTAAATCCACATGTTAGTGTGAGTATTTTGAGTTTTAATTGTCTATTTTACAATTACATGCAGAAACCCCTTATTATGGCACTCTCCAATCCAACCACTCAATCTGAGTGCACTGCTGAGGATGCTTATTACTGGACGGAGGTGAGGAGAAGATGTTCATTTCTCATCTTCATCTTATCTGTCAACCTTCATCATTATAATTAATGTAGTGAAAATCTTCAAAGAAATCTCACTGAACTTGTAATTTGGTTTTCAGGGTCGAGCTATTTTTGCTAGCGGGAGCCCGTTTAACCCCGTAGAGTACAATGGAAAAGTTTTCTTTCCTGGACAGGTCCTGCAAAGTTTATCTCACGTCGTTTTAGTATATAAAATATAAGACAGCACTTGGAGATGAAACACTGAGATATTCGGATTTTAATTTTTTCTTAGGCAAACAACGCTTATATTTTCCCTGGATTTGGCCTTGGCTTGGTCATGTCTGGTGCAATTCGTGTGCAGAAGGAAATGCTTCTTGCAGCTTGTAAGTACACAACGTCTGATGACTATGCCTGTAATATTTATATACTCCACTACTGAAACACATATCTAAGTTTCTGATCTGTACTTCGGCTTGAAATAGCTGAAGCATTGGCTAGTGAAGTAACGCAGGAGGACTGCGAAAAGGGAATGATATACCCACCAATTCTTAGTATAAGGAAGATATCTGCACAGGTTGCAGCCAGTGTCGCTGCCAAGGCCTATGAAATTGGTTAGTACCTTTTTTGTGGTTAAAACTAATTGGCTTCTGGAAGTGGGTTAACAATCTCAACTACCCCAGTTTGCCTAGATTTTGTCCAAAATATTACAATTTGCACTAGATACAAAAAAACACTACATATAACATGACGGATTGATTATTTTGGTTGGTATTCAGGGAATTTTTGACTTCCTATCTAACATTAGATGATAAATGTTTGTCAGGTGTAGCAACACGACTCCCTCGGCCTGAAAATTTGGTGAAGTTTGCAGAGAGCTGCATGTACAATCCTAATTACCGTAATTATTGCTGAACTACTACTAAATTATGAATTTTGGTTCATGATGATGATAATTTGTGGATTGAATATGTCTGTTGTAATAATTTGATATTTATGTCTGTAATGTGAAAGTAGTAAGCAGGAATGGATTACGTATGCTGCGTAGTCAGGATGTTCAAATGAGTATCATGTGTGTGGCATATACGCATATGCACATTTCGATATAAGTGAAAATTCAGCTTGCATAAAATACTGTATTGGAAAACCATCTAGATTTTGGTTAGTTTGTCGGTTACAAGAGCTTGTTAAATATTATGTAGAACAGCCATATTAGTTACAAAAGAGTTGTGATGATCTTACATTATATAACTACTGCAATCAGTAGAGAACAACTGTGCTATTGACATATAGTGATGAGTTCGGAGGTTTAGTTTTCGAATTCATTATTGAACTTCTGCTTCCTAAGTTGGCTAGTCGGGATACTGATAACCAAAATTTCCGTGTATTGTTTTTAGCCTGCAAAATTTCCGTGTATTGTTTTTAGCCTGTAAATATTGCCATTGTTTTATATTCCCATGAACTGTGGAGCAGCAAGGGACTTGAATCTGTATGTTATTATTGTTGGGTTTCAATCCAATATGATGTAATATGATGTATATGATGTTGGGTTTGGGTAGATATTAGATACTGTTGTGGAACAAAAAGTAAGGTTATCAAATTGCGGTTAGGGTTCGTGAGCTTCGTGCTTTAATAGTTGCACTTGTGTTACCGTGACCTAATTCGGGTCTTCACAAGATGCCTACGTATCTCAATGTCGAGAATCAAGCCAAAAATGTCGTTCTGACATGAGGGATCAGGCCCTTTAAATAGGCTGCAGGAGCCTTAGAATCGTAGTAGGGTTTGGAGACTTGGTGGACAAGTCACCGTTATTGAGGAAGGTTCTGACTCCTTCGTTATAGGAATTAGTTTCCTTGTTGGATTAGGTGGCTTGGAGGCTACACAATACCCTTGGGATATTCCAGAACGTTCCTGGTTTCTAGAACGTTCCTGTTTTGTGGATCAGGCCCGTGTTATAAACAAGCTTGTACCGGGCGTTCCCGGTTTGGGCTGTTCTTTTTGGGCTTAACCACTAACCACGAATTTAATGTCCAACTAGGGTTTTGAGCCTCATTTACGAGCCAATAAATACTATATTAATTATGCCTTTAGGGATTATTTTTCACCCATATCATTTGCCCCCCAACTTCTAGGAAAATTTGATTTCGTAGAAGTTTAAGGTCACACCGGCCCTAGCAGGGTATCGTCTTACAGTGAAGTGTGGAGCGACCTACACATTCACAACGACTAAAATTCTCTCCTAAGTTAATAATTAAGAAAGTTAAACGTTCCTTGGCCTCTCGAACCTTTTTCTTAAGATTTCTGGGCCTTTCGGGAATAAGATTAGTGTCGTTTCGAGCTCATAGACACTAATCCAAGTGCAATTCATGCATAGGATCCTTTATCATAGATTCACTAATGATTTATTTTCCTCAACTTTTCTAAGTTAGGGTTAATATCAGACGGTCATTGCTCATAAGCCTTAATAAGGGCTACTTTCTAAGCGAAATACACTAATTCAACCCTAATCGGGGCTAAACAACCTTAAACGGGGCTACAAAGGCCTTAACCGAGGCTAAATAATTCATATTTAATGTGATTACTACTAGGATATCCACCCTTAATCTTGAGATAGGTTAATTTTAGAGTCCTTAAACGTCGATAATCGAGGTTAATCACCCCCTAATTGCGATTAGCGAAACCCTAATCCCAAATTTTGGAGTTAAGTTAATCTAATAGAGATTCTTATAACCTCATGGTTGTAGAAAGAATCACGTAAAAATTCTCATTTTTGAGTTGTCTAGGCAAGAAATACGGTCTTCTGGGCAAGGTGTTTCAAACACCTTCCTGATTTCAAACACCCTCCTGGTTTCAAACACTCCTGGCATTTCTAAACTCAAATTTTGAAGTTGAGCTTATATGATAAGGATTCTTATAATCTCCTGGTATGAGCAAGAATCACGTGAAAATATGAATTTTTGAACGTTTTAGGGGCGAAATACCTCATTCGGAGCTGGTTTTCAAACCAGACCTTGTTTCAAACACCCTCCTTTTTTCAACTTCTTGAAATCACTGAGAGACCTAGCTAGGCTTGTAGAGGACCTTGAGAGGTTTCCAAATCCTAAATTTGAGCTCAAACGGAGCATTTTTTAGCGTTCTGGAGGGTCATGAAACCACCTAGGGGGTTCAGGTCCTCACAACACCTGACCAAGGTGACCTAGTCGGCCAACCCTGGTCGGCCATTCGGCCAAGGGGACCTGGTCGGCCACCCCTGGTCGGCTGGGCCCCAAAATTTTTTATTTTTTTTTTTAAATTTTGGCCAAATTTTGACTAGTTGACCTTGACTTTTGACTTTGACCAAAACCAAAACTTGTTTCAAACTCCCCTCCTTGTTTCTAGAGTGAGTTTACAACACCTTGGTTGATTTTGTGATCCTTAATCACAAACAACATTCTTCTTAGTTTTCAGGACCTTCTGGGTTTTAACTTGTTCTTGAACTCTTAGTTTCTAATAACCTTGGGCTATACTTTGGCCCTTGACTTGCTGACACCATTCCATACTTACAATAGGGTGTTTTGAACAACCTTGGCTTTGCCCCCCTTGCCATGGAGGTCTTTCTTCCTTTATTAGTTTATATAGGGTTTTTCTCTTGTTTTCAACACCCGACTTCAAGTCTAGGGTGCTATGGTCAGTTTTTATCCTTGATTTCATACCCAAGGACTTTAAAACTCCTACCTTGTTAGTAAGACCATGCCTTGGCTTAATCTTATTCAAAGGTTCCTGAATTTTAGGCCTTGAGTTCAATCAACCGGCTTAATTCAGGACATACAACCTCGTTGGCCATCTGGGCTTATATTTTAGGCAGGTTTTCAAAACTCCTACCATTTTCTTAGAATCTATTTTCTATATTTCTATAAAGTATTAGCTTTTTAGCTAATCTTTCTACTTAGTGCCTTAATCATGGAATTTTAGCTTAATCCTCCGTTTAGGCTCGTTAAGCATAAGTTAATTCAACCTCTTAGGTCGTTAACTAAGTTGCTGCTTCAGCCTACATTTCCATTCGTTTCTTTCGTTTATTTTCACGAATTAGATCGTTTATTTTATCCAATTCCGAGTTCATAACGCCTTTTTCCTGCTGTTTTCGGTTATTTAACCTCTAAACGCGGGTCGTCGGAAAGATGACCTGCTATGAGGGGTCGCTCATTTCCTTATAAAAGAGTTGGAAGAGTTGGAGTGGAAATCATTCTTCACATTTCCATCTTCTTCCAAAGAAAATTTCTCTCTGAAGAGCTCTCAAGATTCAAACACATATTTCAATTTCAAACAAACCTGATGGCAAGTGAAGGTGGTCAGAGCACCGTAGTCCCTTCTAAGTCCCTTCTCCAAGCAATCAACAGGAGGACCAAGGACAAGAACAGGAAAGGTAAGGTGTTTCCTCCTCGTTATCAATTAACTTTACCCCAACTCTTAGAAGAGCCCGAGGATGTGTTTCCAGACAATGCTGAATTTGACTCGTTCATATTTCCTAGCACTTTAGGCGTAGGAGATATTAACGACCTACTCAAATATGAATTTCCTTCTGGTTTAAGACTTAGAATCCCTTCACCGGGAGATAGGACTTGTAATTGGCACCCTGAAAATTTATATGTGTACAAAGGGGCTATCACAGCTGGCCTTAGGTTTCCGGTTCACCCATGGCTTGTTAGGCTACTAGCTGAAGTTAAAATCAACCCGTGCCAACTATATCCTAACTCCTGGAAATTTATATTCATCTTTATGGTTGAATGCATCATGGGAGGCGTCCGCCTTAGCATTCCTTTATTTAGACATTTGTTTGCTTTCAAAAATAGCCCTGTTACTAGAAAAGGATTGGTAAGCATCCAACATCGCACAAAGTCCCGAATGATTATCAACGCTACCTCCGTGCCTGACTCATGCCACAATTGGAGGCACGAATTTTTTATCCTTAGGTGGAAAGGAGGAGATTGGGGTGAATTTTTCAGGACTAAATTCAACCACGTGAATGATGAGGGTGTTAGTGAGCTGCAGCTCTCAACTGAAGAAGTAGCCAATCGGGATTGGCTTATTTCAACCTTTCAAAATGCCCACTACCGCGAAGTTGTGACTGAGCATAACTTGATAGAGACCGGGCTTAGTAGTATCCCTCCCTTTTAATTCTTACTTTAACTCTTTTATTCTCATCATACTTGTTCTTATTTCAACATTGTTTTCTTTGTCTTTTCTTGCAGTTGCTGAGGAGATTGACAGTCTGCCGGGTCATGCACCCCAGATTACTAAAAGGATGATCAAAAAGGCTGAGAAAGAAGCCAATCTTGACGATATTCCAGTTCCTGAATTCCTCCAACACTGCTCAAAGGCCGGGAAAAGGATCAGGAGTTCGGACGGGAGTATGAAGACTGCATTCATGCCTGAGTGGGGGATATGCGAGCAGGACGCTATTCGAGATAGCCATCTTCTTGCTCAGGAATGGTCTCGAAATGCTATAGCCCCGGTTGACAAGGTTCACTTTGCAACAGCAACGGACCTTGAGGAGAATGAAAGCTTGGGGGCATTTCATGCCTATAACGTAAGCTTATCTCCCCTTATCTTTTATTACTCTTACTAAATATTGACCATCATGGTTTAACATAACTTTTTCTTATGGTGTTTTATTCTTGTAGTTGAATGCTCATTTCCAGAACGCTATCCAGCTGGGGAGATCATATAAGGATAAGGAAAGAACCGCCCTCAAGGCTGCGGAAAAGCATCAGAAAGAGTCTGAAGAATGGGAGGCTAAATACTTCACCTCCGAAGACCAACTCTCATCCCTCAGGGGTAAGTACGCAGCCTTGGAGAACAGGACCCAGAACAACGAGGATTCCATCATCCAAAACTACTTGGGCTCGGATACATTCCTTGCCTTCATTGATGAACATGACAGGGAGGTCCAACCGGACAGCATGTCCATAGGTTGGGAAAAAGCTGTGAATAAGATTAGCCAAGACCACAAAGGGGTTGTTTTTCCTTCCTTCTATCCAAGTCCTTGGAAGGTGACTGATGCTGATGACCTTGTTGAAGGTGCTGGAACTTCCTCCCAGGCAAACAGGCGTGCTTCAGGCTCCTGGGCTAAGGCCACTCCCCAACATTCAGGATCCAGTTCTGGGAGGCACCCTTCGAGATCCCGGGGAAAGGACCGAAGTGACAGTTCAGGACGCCAATTAGCCGGCCGAATTCGCGAGCCCAAATCGGTGAGTGTTACCAGTTCCTCGACTTCGACTTCCAAGAGTAGGGAAGAAGGTGAGACGGGGTCCTCCAGCGGAGAAGAAAGCCCCTGTTCAGGTTGCTCCTCAGAAAGCCAAGAAGCGATTGGTGAAGACTGCTTCTATCAAGAAGTGATTATCTTTTAAGCCTTGCATGGCTTATGTTTGCCTCGTGTGGATCTTATTCAGTTCTCGTTTTATCCTGACTTTACTCATGGTCCTTCATGGACTTATATTTTATTCGATGTTGTTTGTAACTTATAACTCTGTCCCCTAGGCGTATATTATCTACATGCTTGTTTCCTTTAATTCATACGTTCCTTTTTTATGGTACTTGGTCATCCTAGACTTACACACACCAGGTGTTTGGTACATCATTAAAATCACAGAAACGTAGAATAGAAAACAAACTTGTATTAATAACGTGAAATGGGCTCTGCCCTTACATAAAATGATAAGTTCTACTATGAGCAACATGCTCTGCAATGGCTTTACATAAACCTTATTTCTACTTCAATAGATAGGCTAAAAGCTAAGTCCTTACTAGGAGAGCTTAAACATAATAAATCTTGAGATTCGAGGCGTGCCAAGTACGAGGCACCTCGCTTCCATCCAAGGTTTCCAACTTGTAAGAACCTCTTCCCAACGTTTTGCTGACTCTATACGACCCTTCCCAATTAGGGGCTAACTTGCCTGTCTGTCCAACTCCAGATGCTTCTATCTTCCTTAAAACCAAGTCACCTTGTTTGAAGAACCTTTCTTTAACCCTATGGTTATAATAAAAAGATGCCCACTTCTGATGTTCTACATTGCGGGCATTCGATTCGTCTCTGACTTCATCAATTAAATCAAGGGCAAACCTCATGCCTTCCTCATTGGTTTCTTGCTCATATGCTTCCACCCTTGGAGACGTATGAGAGATCTCCACGGGCACTACTGTCTCTGCTCAATAGGCTAGCAAAAATGGGGTAGCTCCTGTTGTCACTTTACAGGTGGTACGATATGCCCATAGAATAGGCAGCAGCTCATCCACCCACGTGTTTCTTGAACGTTCGACCCTTTTCTTAAGTCCATCAAGGATAATCCGATTCGCTACCTCAGCTTGCCCATTAGCTTGAGGGTGAGCTACTGAAGTGAAACGAAGTTCGATGGCGTTCTCCTCACAATACTTCTTAAACTCCTCATTGTTGAATTGGCACCCATTATCCGTCACAAGGATTCGTGGGATTCCGTATCTGCAAATTACGTTCTCCCAGAAGAATTGGGCAACTTGCTGGGTGGTTATCTTAGCTAATGGCTTAGCTTCAATCCACTTGGTAAAATAGTCAATGGCCACTATCAAGAACTTCCTTTATGCTGAAGCTACAGGGAAAGGTCCCAGAATGTCCATCCCCCACATGGCAAACGGAATAGGAGAGTTAATCGATGTTAACATCTCTGGCGGCTGCCTAACAATCGGAGCGTGTTTCTGACACCTGTCACACTTCTTTACATAACTTTGCGCATCTGCCAACATCTGTGGCCAATAAAACCCCAGACGGGTGATCTTATGAGCTAAGGCTCTGCCCCCCAAGTGTTGCCCGCAGATACCTTCATGAACTTCCTTTAATGCTTCTTCTGCCTCTTGGGGCCTCAAACACTTCAAGTACGGGATAACAAAAGACATCTTGTAAAGGATGCCTTCAATCAAGACATATCTCAATGCTCTCACTGATAGTTTCCGTGCCTCCGAGGCGTCTTCGGGAAGCCATCCCGTTTCCAGATGTGCCTTAATAGGATCTATCCAACAACTTCCTATATCAATGGGTGCCACCAATTTCAAATTGATGGAAGGGGCCTTCAAGACCTGGAAGTAAACACTCCCTGCATAATTCTCTATCTCGATGCCTTGATGTTCTCCTCCCTCGGAATGTGCTCCATATAGCATTCATCAAACTGAGTCATAACGGCTTTCACAACCCTTAGGTATTTCGCCATAGTTTCATCCTTGGCTTCGAACTCACCATTCACCTGCGATACTACGAGCCTCGAATCTCCACAAACTTTAAGGTTCTTGACTCTCCATATTCTGGCCAAGCCTAATCCGGCTATCAAGGCTTCATATTCAGCTTCGTTGGTTGGTTGTTGGAAAGTCCAACTTCAAAGCATATTCTACTAAAAACCCATCGGGGCTTTGCAAGACCAGGCCTGCACCACTAGATTTTGTTTTTGATGCCCCATCAAAATAGAGCACCCAATATTCCTTCTGATCAGGTGCAAGCTCCTCAACTTTACCTTCGCCTTCTTGGCCTGACACTATCTCCTACCCCCCGACTTCCTGGTTGTCGATGGTACATTCAACCACGAAGTCAGCTAATGCCTGAGCCTTGATGGCTGTCCGAGGCTTATATGTGATATCAAACTCCCCGAGTTCGATTGCCCATTTAATCAGCCTTCCACTGGCCTTGGGGCTATGCAATATACTTCTCAACTGTTGATCCGTCAAGACTTCAATCTTGTGTGCCTGAAAGTAAGGTCGTAGCTTCCTTGAAGCTGTTCCTAGCGCCAAAGCAAACTTCTCAATTGGTGAGTAATTCAACTCAGCTCCGTGCAATACCCTGCTCACGTAGTAGATAGGCTTCTGAATCTTGTTTTCCTCTCGAATGAGAACGGCACTCAGTGCTTGTTCGGATATCGCTAGGTACAAATATAGGGTCTCTCCAGGGCTAGGTTTGGCCAACAACGGGGCCTCAGCCATGTACTTTTTTAGCTGTTCAAAAGCCTCTTGGCTTTCTGAAGTCCATTCGAAATTCTTCACTTTCTTCAAAGCCTGAAAGAAAGGCAAACACTTGTCGCCAGACCTTGAGATGAACCTTCCCAATGCAGCTATTCTACCAGTCAACTTCAGCACATCCCTCACAGAACGAGGTGGTTCCATATCGAGGATTGCCTTAATCTTATCCGGGTTGGCTTCAATACCACGTTTTGAAACCATCAAGCCCAAAAATTTCCCTGATCCAACGCCAAAAGCACACTTGGCTGGATTTAACATCATCTTATGGTGCCTCAGCACTTCAAAGGCCTCTCTGAGGTGTTCAACATGGTCTGCTGTAAATAAGCTTTTGACCAACATATCATCAACGTAGACCTCCATGGTTTTCCCAATCAGATGGGCAAATATCTTATTTACCAGTCGTTGATAAGTAGCTCCTGCATTCTTTAGTCCAAAAGCCATGACAAGGTAACAAAAAACACCAAAGTCAGTTATGAAAGATACCTTAGGGATGTCGTCTTTGTGCATCCTAATCTGGTTGTAACCGCTGAAACCATCCGTGAAACTCAGCATTTCGTGCCCTGTCGTGGCATCTATTAGTGTGTCAATCCTTGGTAAAGGGAAGCAATCCTTAGGACACGCGTCATTTAAATCGGTGAAGTCTATACACATCCTCCACTTTCCGTTGGCTTTCTTGACCATCACAGGGTTAGCCAACCATTCAGGGAACTGAATCTCCTCAATAAAACCAGCTTACAAGAGCTTGTCCACCTCTTGCTTAATGGCCTCTTGCCTTTCCGGAGCAAAGTTCCTCTTTTTCTGTTTTATTGCCTTCCGCTTGGGGTCGACATTCAACCTGTGAGTTATGAGTTGGGGGTCTATCCCTGGCATATCAGCTGCCGTCCAAGCGAACACATCTCTGTTTTCTTGTAAGAATTCTACCAACTTGCCCTTCAAGGGTTCTTTTAAAGACGCTTCAACGTTCGTAACCTTATCAGGGTCTCGAGAATCCAGAGGTATAGGAACCAAATCTTCTGCCGGTTTCCCGCGGCATTCATCATCCCCTCGGACATCCATGTCTTCTATCGGGAGGACCTGCCCCCCTACTCCATCAGCTCTTAATGCGGTCACATAACTTCTGGCCATCTTTTGATCACCTTTCTGTTCTCCAACGCCATTCCTGGTTGGAAACTTAACTTTCATATGGTAGCTAGAGGCAACAACCTTAAACGCGTGAAGTCCAGTCCTTCCGAGGATCGCATTATACGTGGATGTTGCTTTGATTACCAAGAAATTTACCATCTGAGTAGCTTCCTGGGCTCCTGTCCAATAGTAACCGGTAGCTGGATGGTCCCTTCAACATTGGATTCGACTCCATTAAACCCATATATAGGCATACTATTAGGAGTCAACTGCGAGTCGTTGTACCCCATCTTCACAAATGCGTCATGAAACAAAATATCGACAGAAGCACCATTGTCTATCAAGACTCGTTTCACCTCTGAGTTTCCAATTACCGGGGTTATGACCAAAGGGTCGTCATGGGGGAACTTCACCCCTTCCAAGTCTGAATCGTCAAAACCAATCACTACTTCAGTCTTTGCACGTTTTGGGGCCTCTCCCACGATGTGCATCACCTCCCTAGCATATGCCTTTCGAGAGTTCCTTGTCGTGCCAGCCACAGTCGGGCCTCCCCAAATCATGTTAAGAACTGGCCCTCGTGGCTGGGGGTTACGATCACGATCGTTATCCCTTCTATCATTATCCCTTCTATCATAGTCTCTCCTTTGATTTCCACGATCTTCACCTTTCGTGAACCTACTCAACTTTCCTTTTCGGATCAAGAACTCGTTCTCGTCCTTGAGTTGCCTGCAATCATCGGTGTCATGTCCTATATCCTTATGGAACCTACAGTATTGATCCTTGTTTCTCTTTGCGGGATCACCCCTGAGTGGCTTCGGCCATCGGAAATCCTTGTCTTTCTCAATATCCATTAGGATTTGACTCCTAGGGGCATTCAACCTCGCGTATTCAGAGAACCTTGGTCCCAAATTTTTCTTAGGGGCAGAGTCGGATTCCTTACTAGTCCAGGGATATTTGTCCCTAGCATTGTACTCTTGCTCTTGCTTTCGCTTTCGGGAATTTCCGTTTCCTCCATTCATTGTAGGGGATTCTGCCTTCCTCATACTCTCTTCTGCTTTTATGTATTTACTCGCCCTTCTTTGGAGCTCAGTCATGCTCTTAGGGGGATGTTTTGCCAATGACATCTGAAAGTAAGTGTTCGTTGTTCCATTCTCCAGGACTATCATAGCTACCTTGTTCTCCAGGTCTGGGACATTCAATATCTCCTTGGTGAAACGCTTGAGATAATCCCTCAGGTTCTCATTCTTCCCATGTTTCACTTGCATGAGAGATACAGAGCTTTTTTCATGGACTTTTCCACTAACAAACTGATTGATGAAAGCAGTGCTCAACTCCTTGAAGGAGCTAATTGAGTTTGCGGGCAACCGGCTATACCATCTTTGAGCCATGCCTGCCAGGGTTTGAGGGAACGCCCTACACTTAAGAGCGTCGCTGGCGGGTTGTAACAACAGCGCGTTTGAGAACGTCCTGACATGATTCGAGGGATCACCCGTTCCATCATATGGTTTTATCGTGGGCATCTTAAATTTTCGAGAAACACGAGCGTTCATCACCTCCTCAGTAAACGGGGGTGTGGGATCATCAGGGTATCCGAGTGGCATCAGGTCTTTGGGATCACCCCTGGGGGTTTCCACCCTTGTAACTCCTTCAGTTGGGGCATCAGCCCTTCTTTGTCTCCTTGAAGACCTTTCCAAATCAATAAAAGGAATCTCCCTCAGAGTTGGAGGGGGCCTATTCTGATTCAGCCTTGCTTGCTGCCTGGCTATATCGTCCTTCAGCCTTTGGATCTCAGCCTCATGGGCCTTGATTCTCTCAGCGGCTATTTGAGGAGGCCCATCATGGATTCTTCGAGTCCTTCCCATAGGCTCCTTGCTTGCACGTCGCCTCCTCGGGGTTCCATCACGATCATCATCCTCAGGTGAGGAATCATCAGTATAAGGTCCGGAGTAATCATAATACCCTTGCTTAGGAGGGGCTAAACCCCTAGCATAGGGAAGCTGATACGACTCAGGTATCTGTAGAGCGTGACCACTTGGTCCAGGATCCCTACGATTTGGAGGGTAGTTAGGCAACCCGTGTAACGGATCAGTGTTCACGGGGAGTGAAGTGGTGGAGATCTGAACTCCTGAGAGTGGGGGACGGCTATTTAATGGTGAGACCAACATCTGAAGCTGATTGGTCTCACGTCCTGGATGGACGTCCACTGGTAAGGTTCTCTCAACATGGGGATTCGTCCCTATGGGTTGAGAAACTTGAGGCTGAGTGATTGTCTCTGTTAATGGGGGTATATACCCTTGCTCCGTAACAACAGGTGGAGCGGTGGAGATGGCTGGTGGATCAGAAGTTACAGGAACGTTCTCGAATGTCGTTCTTCGTGTGTTAACCATGGTTGATGTTATCTTCCCACAGACGGCGCCAAATGTTGTGGAACAAAAAGTAAGGTTATCAAATTGCGGCTAGGGTTCGTGAGCTTCGTGCTTTAATGGCTGCACTTGTGTTACCGTGACCTAATTCGGGTCTTCACAAGATGCCTACGTATCTCAATGTTGAGAATCAAGCCAAAAACGTCATTCTGAGATGAGGGGTCAGGCCCTTTAAATAGGCTGCAGGAGCCTTAGAATCGTAGTAGGGTTTGGAGACTTGGTGGACAAGTCACCGTTATTGAGGAAGGTTCTGACTCCTTCCTTATAGGAATTAGTTTCCTTGTTGGATTAGGTGGCTTGGAGGCTACACAATACCCTTGGGATATTCCAGAACGTTCCTGGTTTCTAGAACGTTCCTGTTTTGTGGATCAGGCCCGTGTTATAAACAAGCTTGTACCGGGCGTCCCCGGTTTGGGCTGTTCTTTTTGGGCTTAACCACTAACCACGAATTTAATGCCCAGCTAGGGTTTTGGGCCTCATTTACGAGCCAATAAATACTATATTAATTATGCCTTTAGGGATTATTTTTCACCCATATCAGATACCAAGTATGATTAGAATTTGGTAGGTAATTGGAAATCAAATATGATTATGCTTGTAAGGTAATTTGGTGGCTAAGTTTGTGATGGCTATATATACATAGTTATATTGTATTTGTTTGATGTGTGAAAGCTTAAGAGATGTAGTCTTAAGTATTGTTTGGGAGATGCTTGAGCATTGTTGGCTCAAGTATTGGGGTTGGGACACCGTTAAGGTGTTATTGTTTTGATTTATTATTGATTATTGATTGGATTAATGATACAAGTTTGGGACGTGGGTGTTTTCCCGTTAAGTATTTGTGTGTTTTTTATTTCACGTTTTGGTGAATCTTGTCAACTAATCGATTGGTTATGTGTGTGTTTTGCATTGGAGTTTGTAAATCTCGGATTGTGTAAGTCCCCTAACCTAACAAGTGGTATCAAAGAGTCAAGGTTCGGGTTCGTGATGGATGAGGTTAAGGAAAAGTTCGAGGTTCAATTGATCTGACAGGGTACAATGAAGGATTTGCTGACAAGGAGATTGCTGCTAAAGCTGGAAGAGACAAAGTTACGTGCGGTTTGACGGTTGACTTGCACCGTGGATCAATCCTGTGTTCGGACTCGAGATGGAAGAAGATGGAAGAGGTCATCGAAATTGTATCAATGGCTTATCAACCAGGTGAACTATTTTGATGATATTAGTGATTTTCTTCAGAAGGCCGAAGGATTGTGAACGCAAGGATCGGGTGACTCAACATGTGGAAGAGCACTCGTGGTGGTTGATGCAAATGATTTTGTAGATGGAAACATCGTTATGGTGAAGAACGATGGGTTTGGAGGGTCACTAAACGGGTTTTAACAACACTCAATGATCGGAAGAGCAAGATGAGTATATTCTTGTTCGAGGGGAGGCGTTGGTGAATGGACGTCAATAGCTTGATGGGTACTGTTCAATTCGATATGGGTATTGGGTTGAAGGGGAGGATTGTTGGGTTTCAACCCAATATGATGTTATGGGTTTGGGTAGGTAATTAGATACCAAGTATGATTAGAATTTGGTAGGTAATTGGAAACCAAATATGATTATGCTTGTATGGTAACTTGGTGACTAAGTTTGTGATGGCTATATATACATAGTCATATTGTATTTGTTTAATGTGTGAAAACTTAAGAGATGTAGCCTTAAGTATTGTTTGGGAGATGCTTGAGCAGTGTTGGCTCCGTTAAGGTGTTATTGTTTTGATGTATTATTGATTATTGATTGGATTAATAATACAAGTTTGGGACGTGGGTGTTTTCCCGTCAAGTATTTGTGTGTTTTTTGTTTCGCGCTTTGGTGAATCTTGTCAACTAATCGATTGGTTATGTATGTGCTTTGCATTGGAGTTTGTGAATCTCAGATTGTGTAAGTCCCCTAACCTAATAATTATATGATGTTAATATATGCTATTATGAAAAAATATGAGTTGTCTTTATTGTATTATTAGTGAAATTGGGAGAGTTTCTTTATGTTTGTTATTATTATTATTGATGAGAGGTTGATTATAAACAATTGTGGTAAGAAGAGTTGTTTCTGTTGTACTATTTGTAAAATTTGGAGGAAAATTAAGATCCTGCAAGATTTTGTGGGTGAAAATGAAAAAAAATCTGCGAGAGTTCTTGGATGTGGAAGAAAAAAAATTCTTGACAATGGAAATGATGAGATGAAAGTACAAACGAAGATGATGGGTTTGTCGTGGATTTGTGAAAGAGATTATCTCATCTCAATGACGATAAATGACGATAAGAATCTTGATACTAATGATGATGTTCATGGTGATATTGACGAAGAAAAGGACGAGGAAGTTGATTAAAACAGATAATTATGTTGATTGAGATCGTAGATCCTTATTTTTAATTAAATTTTGACAATTTTTTTATTTTGAATATGGTGAGTTTGAGGAGGAATGTTAAAATAAATGTGAGTATAAAAAATATGGAGTGTTATCACTATTGTATTATTAGTGAAATTGGAAAAAACATTGGGGGCTATTCGTAAATATCCAAGCCTAAGCACTTTTTTGCAAAATTACTTTTCTAAAAAAAATAATTTACGAAAATATCAAAATATTTACGAAAATATCAAATTATTTGCAAAAATACGGAGGTTGCTTATGCAACTGGAAGTTGAATTTAAATATATGGCTGCATAGCAGCTTGCATTCAGTTGCATATGGGGTTGAATTTTAATTTTTTGTTGCTGCGCAGTCCTTATATACAAATGGAAGTTGAATTTGCATTTTTTGGTTGCGTAGTAGGTTGCATTCAATAGCATATGTGGTTGCATATGCAACATCATATGTAACCTTATATACAACCGAAAATTGGAAGTTGAATTTGCATTTGCATTTTTTGGTTGCGCAGCAGGTTGCATTCAATTACATATATGGTTGCATATGTAACATCATATGCAAACTTATATGCAACTGAAAACTGAAAGTTGAATTTCCATTTTTTTGCTGCTGCACAGCCTTTATATACAACTGAAAGTTGTATTTGCATTTTTTGACTGCGCAGCTGGTTGCATTCAGCTGCATATGAGGTTGCATTATGCAACCGTATATGATATTGAATGCAACTGAAAATTAGAAGTTAAATTTTCATTTTTTTGCTGCTGCGCAGCCATTATATACAACTGGAAGTTTAATTTGCATTTTTTGACTGCGTAGCAGGTTGCATTCAGTTGCATATGTGGTTGCATAGTTGCATATGCAACCATATATGCAACTGGAAATTGAAGTTGCATTTGTGGTTGCATGTATATGCAACTTCCGTATTTTTGCAAATAAATTAATATTTTTGCAAATATTTTGAGAAGATGGTAAAATCGTAAAAAAACATAAAAAAGTAGTATTTTTGAAAAATATCCAAGATTTTATGGTAAGTTTTGTTATTATTGATTAGAGATCAATTATATAAAACAAAAATTGATATTGTAAAATTAAAAATTTAGATTTTTTCCTTCAATATTAAATGAGAAATGAATTTACAAATTTACGAGATTGGATATCAAATCACATCTATTCACGAGTCTCAGAAATTCTCTTCTCATTAAATTTGATTGCTATGTTGAATTTTTCTAACTTAATTCACAGTCTCTTTATGTTCAAAATCGTGTGAACCGATTAACTTTTGCCCAAAAAACTTAAAATTTGTTCCAAATCTTGTATAAAAATGTGAATATAAATTAAAATTTATCACATTAATAAACTTTTTCAGCTAAAGGATAAGATAAGAAAGAGGCAAAGGATAAAGATTAAACTCGTTGAACTCCTTATTGATTATATTAAATCAAGAATCTTTCAAAGACGGGATCAAACAATAATATAATTTTTTTTAAAAATATTTTGTTTGTTTGTAAACGTCTTTGTCTGTTCCAATTATTGGATGTGACGATGGGGCCGAAAGTATACCCGACATCAATAATGTTATCTTTTGTAAAAGTTATTTGTTTTTTTTTAATTTTGTTACAATTATTTGTCTAGGCTTGTTTATGATAGCATTTCTACTCTTTATTTAAAAAGAGTTTGTATTAGTTGAAGGTATGCTTGAATAAACTGACGCATTTCTATATATTAATTTATCTATCTTTCTTATGTTAAATGATGATAAGGTTCCTTGAACTCAATAGTATTGGTTAAATTAAATCAGGAATCTTTCAAAGATGGATATATAGAGCAATAATATTTGCTTTTTCAAAAGTTCTTTATTTTTGTTTGTAAAAGTCTTTTATCTGTTTTCATTATTCGATATGATAATGGGTCCAAAGTGTACCCGATATCAATAATGTTATTTTTTAAAAAAGTTATTTATTTTCTTTTTAATTTTGTTAAAGTTGTTTTTATGATCACGTTTGTAATAGCCTTTCTATTTTACATTAATAAAGAGTTTCTAGCCTTTCTATTTTACATTAATGAAGAGTTTTGTGTCAGTTTAAGGTATGCTTCAATTGTTGAGAGTTGTCCCACATCGTTTGTGGGAGGGGCAGATTGCTAGTTAAAAAGCAGCTAGTTAACTTCATTAGTATGAGACCTTTTGGAATGTGCCCAAAAACAAATTCGTGCGGGTTCGGCCCAAGTGAACAATACCATACTAATGTGGAGTTAAGGCCTGATTAGCAAGCCCAACAAGTGGTATCAGAGCCAAGGTTATAACGATCCATAACAATCTTAATGGGCTCCCAGATGGATCAAGGTAGAGGCAGATGGACTACCCCAAGATGGGCTTCATGAGGAGGTAGATAGGCTTCCAGTATACATGGACCTAGGGGAAGTCAGATGGTCAGGAGCTTCCAGTATGGTTCGAGGGGATCCAGATCACACGGAGAGGTAGATTCAACAGCTGTTGAGCCCGGTGTGTGAAGGGGGAGATTGTTGGGAATTGTCCTATATTGTTTGTGGGAGGGGTAGATTGCTAGTTAATAAGCAGCCAGATTAACTCCATTAGTATGAGTCCTTTTGGGATGTGTCCAAAAACAAATCTGTGCGGGCTCGGTCCAAAGCGGACAATATCATACTATTGTGGAGTTAAGGCTCGTTGTCTGCCTACCAAGTGGTATCAGGGCTATGGTTATAACGGTTCATAACAATCTCAATGGGCTCCAGAATGGATCTAGGAAGAGGCATATGGGCTATCCCAGGTTGGGAATGGATCCAGGAAGAGGTAGATGGGCTATCTTAGGTTGGGCTTAAGGGGGAGCAGGTGGACCTTCCAGTATGGGTCCAAAGGGAGCTTGATGGTCAGGAACTTCCAGTATGAGCCAAGGGGAGCAGATCACACAGAATGGTGGCAGATTCGATAGGTGTCGAGCCCGATGTGTGAAGGGGGAGATTGTTAGGAGTTGTCCCACATCGTTTGTGGGAGTGATAGATTGCTAGTTAATAAGCAGCCAGATTAACTCCATTAGTATGAGGCCTTTTGGGTTGTGCCCAAAAACAAATCTGTGCGGGCTCGGCCCAAAACGAAGAATATCATACTAATGTGGAGTTAAGGCCTGCTTAGCAAGACCAACAAGTGGTATCAGAGCTATGGTTGTAACGGTCTATAACGATCTCAATGGGCTCCAAGAATGGGCCAAGGAAGAGACATATAGGCTATCCCAGGATGGGCATAAGGAGGAGCAGATGGGCCTTCCAGTGTGGATCTAGGGGGAGCCAGATAGCCAGGAGCTTCCAGTATGGTTCGAGGGGGGAGCCAGATCACACAGAAGGAGGCAGATTCGACAGGTGTCGAGCCCAATGTGTGAAGGAGGAGATTGTTGGGAGTTATCCCACATCGTTTGTGGGAGGGGTAGATTGCTAGTTAATAACCAGCCAGTTAATTCCATTAGTATGAGGTCTTTTGGAATGTGCCCAAAAATAAATCCGTGCGGGCTCGGCCCAAAGTGGACAATTCATACTAATATGGAGTTATGGCCTGCTTAACAAGCCCAACATGAATAAACAGAGAAATTTCTCTCTATCAATTTATCGATTACTCTTACATTATATTATACGTGCGTATTAATTCTTAAGCAGTTAATTTACATAGAATTAGTTAAATCCTGCATATATACATATAAATTAAACTTTGTCACATGTTGTGATCAATGTTATAAAAATCGCTAATCGGACTAAATCGGTTAAGCTACAGATTTACGATTTATCGGAAATCGGGGATTTATCGGAATGTTAAATCGGAAAAAATCAGATATATTTTAATATTATTTTTCTATAATATATATTAAATTAGATCATTATTATTTTATATTTAATTTGGGCTCACATAAACATATATGGGCCACAAATATTATTATGTAGTCTTTTCCAGAGCATGGCATCTAATATTTGGATGAACACACACAATATATACACACACTTTCATCGTCGTCATCATCAACAGCCCAAAAGAGTCAAACCCCCTTCCCCTTCTTATAACAACAAACAAATCAATCGCTTTTTCCTCTTCCCCCTTTCTTTACATACACACATACGTATGTATCAGTCCCCTTTCTTCAATTCCTAAAAAACCCATTGATATTGACCCGATATTGTTTTCTATTGGAAGAATTTCATTCTGTTTTCTCCGATTTTTACTGACGTTGAACCAATTTTGACCCAATTGATCGGAAAAGTTTTTTCCGGTGATTTCATGAAAACAGATCGGTAGGTCTCCGACTTTCGATTTTTCGATCGATTTATCGGCGATTCTTCGATTTTTAGAACCATATTTTTAGAACCATGGTTGTGATACATTATTTAACATAATTTTACCAAATGTTTTTGAATTTTCTCCCGATCAATGTTATCTATCAATATGGCTCTAAATTCCTTATCTATAATACCTTTTTATTATATTCAGTATTATGCAAAATAGTAAATTAAGGAATAATGACCATAATTTACACCAATTTTCAAAAAAGTGGCTTGATTTTTAAATTAACAAAAATATGACTCGATTTTTGTTTCACCTTTTAAATCAATGGCTACCGTTAAATCATCATTAACGGAGTTATTAGATTGAGGGATAAATAAGGATCTTCTAAAATCAAACACATTTTAATTTCTTTTTTGAAATCTAGTGTATTTATCTGACTTGTAATTCTTGCACCAGTCTCCTCCTGATTTTCATGGGAACATCAACACCATCCAATATCCATGTTTGATTCAGTCATGAGTTATTACTTGAAGACAACCCTCTTGGATTGCCACAGTCATTCAAAGTTCAATCCTTGATTCATGGAACTTAGTTATTGATTAAAATCATAATTAAAATTTTTTTTAATAGCACCACTTTCAAGATATTTTGTACCTCCATGTTCAGTATTAGATATATATATATATATATATATATATATATATATATAGAGAGAGTGAGAAAGAAAGAAAGGAACCTGAGATGTATCTCACGAAAGTTTCCTGAGATACTTTAAAAAACAAGCTTTAAAATTTACTAGGCCCGTAGGGCTAATTAATAAAATTTTAAATAAATTTTGATTTTACAAAAATGCCCCCCATATTTGCATATAAAATTGTATATCTTAGGGAACTTATCTAAGACATATCTTAGACTCCCTAATCTCATAAATATATATATATATATATATATATATATATATATATATATATAGGCTTTTACTCAAATACAAACCAATCCTTAAATACAAACTACAAACTAACACTAGATTAATTATATTTCATTTATTCTAAGGTTCCCGCCAAGGGTACCTTCACAAAAAATGCTTAAAATAATTGGCTCTATCCACCAAAAAAAAAAAAAAAACTTGCCGTGGAAATGCGAAGCATTTAAGACAGTAAACGGATGAGTTAGGTAGTCATGAGGGCCGCAGGCCCTCGACACACCCGTCAATCGTCTATTGCCTTTACCATTGATTGTCATTCCTTACAACTTTAGAATGATAAAGGCGCGAAGCGCCGTACAAGAAGGTGCGAAGCACCATTAACCAGTGAAATCCACTGCCACGTCATCACGTGAACAGTGATTTTTTTTTTTGCTGAATGGAGCCAATTAGTTTAAACACTTTTTGTATTGAGGTACCCCTAATTTGATCATTAGATTAGCATGAAATATTGAATTAGTGTTTAGTTTGTAGTTAATTTTAGTTTGTAGTAGAGTAGGACTCTATATATATATAGGCCATTGCTCCATAAAGAACACTCTTATATAAAGAACAATAAAGAACACTATGGAATCATTTATTCCAATAGATCCAATGGTCCCGCTAGGGGCACCCAATACAAAAAATTCTTATTTTTTATCCTCTTTCTATTCAGTAAAAAAAAATACTGTTCATGATGACGTCACTGCTGACGTCGTCAGTGAACAGTGATTTTTTTTTGCTGAATGGATAGAGGGTAAAAAAAATAAGAACTTTTTGTATTGGGTGCCATGACGGAACTCTTAGATTCGATTAAATATGAGTGTTATAGTGGTGTTCTTTATTGTTCTTTATATAAGGTGTTCTTCATGAGTGCAACTCTCTCTCTCTCTCTCTCTCTCTCTCTCTCTATATATATATATATATATATATATATATATATATATATATAGTGTCCTATTCTACTAAAAACCAATTTAAAATGGAAACTATCAGCTACACACATACAATTTAAATACACTCTCCCACACACAACTGCACATAATCCTCTCCATTTTTAATTAGATTTATCCAGTCAATCGGTGAACTATTTTTAAAATCCGATTTCACTGTATTTTTCTCTATCCTGCAACGATCTGTATGCGTACCATATGTATTATATTCTAATGATAAATCACTATGTATGCTTACGAGAATCACTAAAATGTTGGAGATCTATGCTGAAATCACAATATATTTTTACAGAAATCACTAAAATTTTAGGAATCCATAATATAACAAGTATATTATGAAAACTGATTGTTGGGAGATGGAGAAAAATACAGTGAAGTCAGATTTCGAAAAAAGCTCACCGATTGATGGAAAAAATCAAATTAGAGACGGAGGGGATTATGTAGGAGAGGGTGTATTTTAATTGTGTGTGGTGCCTTAGAGCATCTCCAACATATTAAGCCCTTAGGTAAAAGTCTACGTGGCTTTCTAAAAATAAAACTATACATAATACGTAAAAAATTATCCACTCCAATGGGATAAAACCCTTGTCTATAATTATAGATAATCTCTTGATGTTGGCTATATTTGTCGAACCTCTAAAGACCTGTAGTGAATTGTCACATCACTTATTTCTATATTAAAATAATATATTCCATTAATAATAACTTGAAATATTAATAACATTACCATTTTTAAAATATAGTAAATCATTATAGCCAATACCCTCGGAGCACAATGTCTTACAGGTTCGACAAATTTTACATAATCAATATTTTATGTAATTTAGCCAATCAGTTTTAACCAACGCCGTTGGAGATGCTTTTATAGGGGCCATTAGATTAGAATGATCTAAGACCTTCTACAACAGGAGCCGAAATGTTGAGCTGGAGACTTGGACTTGGATCCTACTTCCTTATTTCGCATTGGAGTGAAAGTTGGACGTGGCCATGGCCCAAGTTAGTGGATAGACACCCAGAGCAGCTTTTCTACTTTTTTCTTTATCTTTTAGCATGAGCATTGATGCCAACCTGCTATCACTTTTCTTTTTACTGCCAAAACTCAATCCCTGCCAAAACTCAATCTCTGCTGAAATATAATGTTTATATTAAATTTCCAAAATATTTAAAAATTGTAACGGTCTAAAATTTTCATTATAAATAGAAATTTTGCTGGTCAAAATTTCCACACTCTCTCTTCTAAAAAATTCAAGCTTTTACCTTTTTGATACAAGATGAATCCAAATAATTATTCTGCTTTAAACCCACAAAATTCAAACTCGTAAAATTCTCAATTTTCGAATACTCAATATCCATATTCATTTCCAAATCTGTATTGACCGTATGCCCAAAATCCAAATATAGAAAATTCTCAATTTTCCAACCCACAAAATCCAACTTACAATCCTCAAACCCCGAATTCTCAATTTCCAAATCCGTATTTTTCGCATTCATAGAATTCACAATTTTCATTTGTCCAAAATTTCCAAAATATACCCCCACAATTTGGAAACCAACAAACTGCTATTAGTAATGATTCTCCACAATCACGAGGTTCCGCTTTCGATACTACTAATATTATCGATCTTAATGATGATGTCAACGAAGTCGAAAATGCGCGAGAAGGTGTAACTCAGTGGACATGGAGTGAAGATAAACTTTTAATTTGCGCATGGTTGAATGTATCAACTGATCCCATAATCGTTAATGATAAAAAAATGAAGCATTTTGGGATCGAATTCGCGAGTATTGTGAAGAAAGTAATTCGGGACTTATAAATAGAGGAGCTATAGCTATGAAAAAGGATGGCAATGAATAAACGAATTGCTCAATGGTACGGGGCGTGTTATGAAAAAGCTGAATGAACGGTGGGCAGTGGTTCAAATATGGACGACATAATTGAAGCATCTCACGTTTGGCATAAAATTGACTACAAGAAAAAGTCAAATTTTGACAGCATTGGAACGAGCTTCAGAGAATGCCCAAGTGGAGAACTACAACATCGAGTTGTGGAAGTAAAAAGAGAACTAAATTGAGTGATTCTGGTATTTATTCAACATTGATGAATGATGAGACGAATGCGAATGTTGAAGAATCTCATGTTCGTCCTAAAGGTAGAATTGCGGCTAAGCTTGAAAAGGAAAGGGAAAGGCAAAAAAATGGATGAACAGTTGGAAGAGTTGAAGGCCGATACTGATAAAAGATTAAATCTAATTGAGAGATTTATTGATGTTCGACAACATGATTGTGATATACGGATCTTGATGACTGATACAACTACAATGAATGATACTCAACGGGAAATACATGCCAAGTTGCTTGCTGAAGTGAAATCAAGTATGTTGTAGCCGTTGGAAGGTAGTATTTGTCATTTTCTTCTTGTAATGTAACCTTTGGAAGTTAGTATTTGTCCTTTTCTTCTTGTATTGTAACCGTCGGAAGCTAGTATTTATCATTTTCTGCTTGTTTTGTAGCCGTTGTAAACTAGCTGTTAGAATGTTTTCCTTTTATTATCTATATAACATATGTGTTTTATCATCATTTTATAACTTCTTTTTCATCATTCAAAAGCATCACCAAAGTATACACTATGGATTACAACTTTACAGAGGCAGAAGAAATCGTTGAAGAGTTGTTACTCGATAATTCATTGGATGAGCGTCGACTACAACTTTTAAATCAACGTTATGGAGAAGGCTCATCATCCATGCAACGAAGTGTGGTAAACAGAGACCGTGAAGTAGCAAATAATCGTCTAGTAAGGGATTACTTTTCAGAAAATCCAATATATCCTCTTGAAATATTCCGAAGAATGTATCGAATGGGCAGACATATTTTTCTTCGTATTGTGGAGGCTCTTTCAAATTTAGATCCATATTTTCAGCAAAGGTTTGATGCATTGGGAAGAAAAGGTCTATCACCTTTACAAAAATGTACTACAACCATGCGTATGTTGGTGTATGGAACCTCTATAGATGCCATTGATGATTATGTGCATATTGGCGAGTCAACGGCGATTGAATGATTGAAGAAATTTGTCGCTAATGTTATTTTGGCAATTGAGAGTTAGTACTTGTGAAAGCCAAACTCCAATGATGTACAACGTCTACTGAAAATAGGAGAGGATCGCGGATTTTCGGTATGATGGGCAGTATTGATTGTATGCATGGGGAATGGAAAAATTGTCCTACAACATGGAAAGGAATCTTTACGAGTGGCCAAAAAGGGGTTCCAACAATATTGCTTGAAGCAGTCGCCTCATCAAATCTTTGGATATGGCATGCATTTTTCAGAGTTGCCGGTTCTAACAATGATATAAATATATTAGATCAGTCACCGATATTTGATGAAGTGCTACAAGGTCGTGCTCTTGAAGTAAATTACACTGTTAATGGTAACGATTATAATATGGGATACTACTTAACAGATGGAATTTATCCGGAATGGGCAACAATCATTAAAACTATTCCATGTCCCCATGATGATTATCAAGAAGGCCAGTGAAAAAATGTAGAACGAGCATTTGGTGTGTTACAGTAACGATTCGCAATTATGCGTGGTCCAGCACGATTTTGGGACAAAGAAGATCTCGTAAAAATAATGAGGACATGTATCATATTATGTAATATGATTGTCGAGAATGAGAGAGATACATATGCCACTCCATTTGGTCCTTTACCAACTTACGATGATGCAACAAATGGTTTATCACAACTGATTCTAGAGGAAGAACCGTTTATTCCTTACGAAAGGTATATTTAAAATAATGTTCGAATTCGTGACAGACAGAAGCATCGCCAACTACAAGCTAATTTGATTGAGCATATCTTGCAATTTCATAATAATCGTTAATTTATTTGATATGTAATGTTTTTAATTTTATGTTTTTCGTATTCTTGTAATATGTTTTTTACTATGTATTTCCATTTAATTATGAGTTTTTTTAATTTAGATTTTATTTTTTAAATAATCGTTTATCATTAATTTTGTATTTTTAATAAATTAAAAATATTTAAATTTTAGTGTTTATTAAATGTAATATATAAATTAAATGAATGGGGCCTATTAAATGGTGAATTTGGGCTTTGCATTGGAGCAATTGGGACAACTTGAGTGGAAATCCAGTTTTTGCATACATGGATCAAAAGTGGGATGCAAGAAACTAGGACTTGGGCCCCGCATTGCGAATGGTCTAAGGACTTAAATTAATTTTTATTTAAATTTTAAATTTTATATGATCATTTGTCTATCTATATATATTATAAAAACTAGCTTATAAGCTTTGCAACGCACAACTTTCTTTTTAATTTTTATAATTAGATTAATTTTTTTTAATTTTATATGTTATTAATTTACATATCAAATTGTTGTTAAAAAATTGATATACATAAGATTTTACACATTCGATTTAATATTTGTATTCTATATTGAATTATAAAAATTTGATTTAAACAATTTTACAGCCCACGATAAATTAACAAAAAATCTTTAATTTAGTAATGGTTTAAAAATTATTTTCCGATAACAAAAGAGAGAAGAAATTTACGATTTTTTACGTTAAAAATTCTATTCGATTTATGAATTCTACTTATAATTCGTTTTGATTTTCAAAATACCCTTGTTATTATTTGAAGATAGTTCTACTAACAATAAAATACAATTTTAATAATAAGTGTATCAGAGATTTTGTCAAAAACTTTGATAATCGGTAGTCTGATCAAAATAAATAAGAACAGTTAAATCTTAATATAAATAGATGAAAACCATTGGTGTTTCCATTTGAATAATAATTATTAAATCATCACTAAATTAAAAATAATTTTATGAGTTTCGCGTGCATTGTAAAATCATCTAAATCTGATTCTTGATCTCAAGATAGAGCCCAAATAGTAAATATGAATATTTTATAATAAAAAATAAATAAATGAAATTCAATTCTAATACAACCTTTTTTAATAATGTCCTTTTCAGATTATAATTTTTTTTTTTTAAAATTCAATTCTAATGCAACCTTTTTTAATTATATCATTTTTAGATTATAATTTTATTTTTAAAATTCACTTCTAAGACAACATTTTCTAATTATATCATTTTTAGATTATAATTTTCTCTTTTAATATGATATAATCTTTATTATCTATTTTTAAAAGTATTAGATTCGACGATTGAAATTATTTTGGTAGTAAAGTGGTCAAAATTATGGATAAAATCCCTCTTATGCTTATTATATATAATAAGAATATAATATGTATGATAAATAAGAGTAAGGGAATAGAAAGCAATTCAGATGAGAAATGGAGGGAGGAAACATGAAACATATTAGGGAAAATAATTGCAGAGCATAACTAGATTAGTAGTTGTGTGTGACTGTTCGTATTTTGAAAAAAGCTACCAATAGAAATATGAAAAATTCAATTTTTTCCCTTCTCTGTTATCGATAGCCACTTATTTGTTTGAAGAAAAAAAAAATTGAGCCAATTGTTTAAAAATTTAAAATCTCAGATATTCTAACAACTGACGTAATATTTAGTCATCACTTTGTAATTTATTCTATGCAAAATGATAAGAATTTTGTGTAGGGAATGTATTCATTCTAGATTTTAAAGAATTTTTATGGATTTTGAAAATTCGAGGATATTTAATTTGGATTTTAAATAATACATTAAAATGACAAAATCTAAAGGTATTCATTTAAAATTTTAGAAAGTCCTTTCAAATCTTGAGGGTGAATTTTTTTAAATTCTAAAAAGTAATGGATTTTGATAGATTTTGTTGTGTGTTTTATATATTTTAAAATCCGACCAAATTTTATGAAATTTTGAAGAATTCTATTAAAATCAGCGAAATTCTACATAAATTTTATTAGATTTCACATCAAACTGACAAATTTTATGTAAAATTAAAATCAGCAACATTCTTTAAAAATTAATCAATTATTATCAATCCAGTAAATGTTTCTAAATGTACACTTCTTAATCTCTTAGAGGGGTGTATTCAATTAAGAATTTAATGAATTGTTAATAATTCATGGATTTTATTGGATTTTGTAAATTCACAGATTGTTCAAATCTACAATAGACTCATACATAATTTTTAAATTCTACACATATCATGTTGGATTTTAATAGATTGATTTATCAAGATTTTTGTGAATTAAGATATATATAAATTAAAATAATATTATATATGATTCAAAATAGTTATTTATCTAATGTAACTTTTCATCCATGTGTTCTTCATTCTCATTATATTTTTTATCATCATCCTCTACATTTATCATAGTACCAATAAAATACAAGAAGTTATCTTGTAAATTATTGATATATACAATCCATTAGCAAAATTACAATCTAAAAAATAATACTTTCGAAAAATATAAGCATTTTTCGTAGTGACGTAAAAAACAAATATTAATACATTCTCAATGATACATACCTGATCCTGAACAACAAGTGTCCCAATAAGGATATTCGTAATAATATTTAACGAGGTATATTATTTAAATGAATTGATAATAATCTATGAATTTTGAAATTTTTTTGTTAATTAATTATACCCGTCGATTGAGTTTATGTAAAATCTCGTAAACTTTTGTTGATTAAAATAAAGTTTCTTGCAAGTCTTTCAAAATCTCTTGGATTTTGATCAAATTTCAAAAGATATAAAATACAATAACAAATCCATCAAAATACACAATTTTATGGAATCCAAACAAATTCATGGACTTTTAAATACCATGATTTTATTGGATTTTTTAGAATCTAAATCGAATACCATCAGATTTTGATGTATTTTTTAAAATCCAAATTGAATACATCCAAATTTTAAAAACCTTTTTATAATCCTTATTGAATACCATCATAACTTTATAAATTCAAAAAAATCTTTTAAAATCTTAATTGAATACACTCCTTTTAATTTTTGTATTTATAATATAACCACTTAATCTTTTAAAACGAAAAGGTGGACTTCATCCCGTAAAACCTTGATGGATACAATACGCGCCGAGAGTCGACTCCGAAGGTACCAGCCGCTACAATGATTCCGTCACCGGTAGTTCATCTCTATTCTGTGTATTCTTGGTGATTCTCGGGTATTACTCCGTTGTCTCTTATACTTTAAAGTTTGAGATAATTTTTAGGAAAAGGTATGGAAAATGTTGGATATTCCAAAAAAATTTCCAAAAAATATTTTTCTTAATATTGTAATCTATGTTTGTTTAGGAAAGTCGATAAATTCACAAAAAATATATCGGATTTGTTTTTTTAATAATTAGGTTTATATGCCTACAAACTGACAGACTACCCTCATCACTAAATTATGGCTGCAGCCTGCATGCAGCTAATCCCCCCCTCAATTCTATATTTTCAAAGTTAGATAAATGTATATATCTATGTCCCCTTAATTTGAAGTTGGACCAAACACTAGTCCAACAGCGAGACTGATAGATTTTAGGAAGACCAGTAGTAAGTAGCTTTGTAAGAAAATCAACAAGTTGTAACTTGTAAGTATTGCCTGGTATGCAAATTTCTCGATAAAACACCCGAGGTAGCAAAATCGTGGCGATTAATCATGAGGATCTGAACACGTTCTTCAAAATTTGGATTCTAAGGAATGTATGTTGCTGCCAAAAATTAAGAAAGCCGTTTAGTATGAATTGGGCAGATATGTGTAAATCTTATTATAGTCCTTCTAGATAGACCCGTCAATTCGTTCGTATCGTGTACTTTCGTGTACCTAAACGCTACACTTAAACACGACCCATTTAGGGTTTGTGTGCTTTCGTGTACCTTCGTGTACATTTCGTGTAATTTAAAAAAAAAATATACATTATAATAAATAAATAAAAAATTTAAATATTGATATTTTTAGTGAAATTATTACAAACATGTACTAAATATATATATTTACATCATATTTACAAACAACATTGTAAAATTATGTATAATACTCTAAATAAATATTAATTTATTTAATATAAATATTAATATATCTTATATAAATATTAATATTTATATGCATATCTATTTATTTCATGTACTTCGTGTCGTGTCGTGTACCCAAAGGGTAAATACATAACTGTCAAAGAGTTAGTCATACATCTACAATAAGTCATAGTCAGAAGATCCACAGTAATATTATGATGTAATCAGTTACGTAGATGAAGGTTAATTAAGCTTATAAATAGGGCTTAGGAGCTTTTGTAATTAACACACAACATATATACAATCTATACCTCGTATTCTGAATCTCTGCATACTATTACGTTTGAGATGGTATCAAAGCAGGTTCTATCCTAGGGAAACACATTTGCAGAAGAAATCAAAGTTACAGAAGAAAAAAACACAACTGCAGAAAAAAAAAAACTGCCCAGAAATCATTTTTTCTGTCCAACCGAGAACCAAACCAAACCTACATACCTGTAAAGAACAGCTGAAAACGAGACTAACCCAGAAGTTCTGTCGCCTGAAAAAATGATTGGGAAGTTGCAGAAGGAGTTCTTGTTCGTCTTGTTATTCCGATTCCAACCGTGGTAACACTTTTCAGTTTTGTTTTCTATCAAAATTTTTTTCTTCTGACAGTTTTCTTCTTTTTTTTAGTTGGGAAAAAAAAATTTCTGACAGTTTTATGAAGTTTTTCTGATATATAGTTGTAGTTGTATGTATATTTGCGTATGATAAATATAGTACAGAGAGATGAAGCTAATATATACTATATATTGAGTTTCTGCGTGGGTCCTACCACTGACTACCTTATATATCCCTTTGTCATATATATATGTAAATGACTGATACTGGCGATTCTGCAATTTCAAGCAAAAGTACTGCTATAAGTAGCAGTAGCAGTAAAATGGGATTTCATAGTACTCCATTTATAAGTCCTAAATTTAATGGGAAAAATTTTCTTGAATGGTCGAAGGCCTGCACAATGGTCCTTAAATCCCATAAATTAATGAAATATATTAATGGGAAAGTCAAGCAAGGAGAAAGATGCGGACTTTGATGATTGGGATTCAGAAAATGCCATGGTGTGCTCTTGGTTGTCCAACTTTATGGAGGTACATATTCGTAAGAGCTATATCTTTATTGACACGGCCGAAGAAGTGTGGAAATCTCTTACCCGGACATATTCTTTTTCCTGAAATGTAGCCAAGCGATTTGAAGTAAATCGAAAAATATGGGCATTGGCTCAAGAAAGTAGAACTCTTGCTCAGTATTACTCAGAGCTGACATCCCTATGGAGTGAATTGGCTCATTACACTATTTTTGAATGCAAAAATGCCGAAGATCAGGAGAAATATCAAAAAATGTTGACAGAAGAATGGGTGATGAAATTTCTGGATGGTCTGTCTGATGAGTATGACTCAATCAAAAATCAACTTAGCAGACAGATTCCCTTTCCGACTGTAGAGGATGCATATGGCCGTGTTCAATTAGAGGAGAGTCGAAAACAAAGCATGGCTCCTGTGACTCCCTCTGATAGATCTGCACTCATAACCGGAAAAATTCCGCAACCTGAGATGGAAAAAGAAGAGCAGTTCCCAGTGGCGCTTATGGGTGAAAGATCTACTCTTCAGTGTGATTATTGCAACAAGATGAATCACACATGATGGGTAAAAGATCATCTTATCCATCCAGAAATAAAAGAAGTTCTCCTTTATTTTCTATTATTCATACTGATGTTTGGGGTCCATTTAGACATCCTACACATGATGGGTATAGATGGTTTGTTGTCTTTGTTGATTGTTATTCTAGGCTTACTTGGGTATATCTCCTTAAGCAAAAAAGTAAAGTTTTCGAGTGTTTTAAATCTTTCACCACATGGTACAAACACACTTTCATGCATCTGTTAAAATTCTTCGGAGTGATAACGGTACTGAATATGGAGGTCCATTTATATCTTATTTGGACACATGTGGTATAATTCATCAAACTTCGTGTGTCAAAACTTCTCAACAAAATGGGGTAGCCGAAAGGAAAATTGGTCACATACAACAGGTTGCTCGGTCGCTTATGTTAACAATGCATGTTCCCAAATACCTTTGGGGAGAGGCAGTCATGACTGCTGCATATCTTATAAACCGTCTTCCTTCTAGTGTTCTCAAATTCAAAACACCGTTGTCCTGTGTTCCTGCACCTTCTTCTCATCCACTACCTCTTCGAGTATTTGGGAGTGTATGTTTTGTTCATAATTATGCTCCCTCTCGGGATAAACTTGATTCTCGGGCACTCCGCTGTGTTTTCATTGGGTATTCCCCAACCCAGAAAGGGTATAAATGTTATCATCCTTCTTCAAAACGCATATTTGTCAGTCGTGATGTTACTTTCTGGGAAACCATTTCTTATTTCTCTCCGGGTTCCTCCTCCTTGCTTCAGGGAGAGATAAATCGACACAGTCTTGATAGTAAAGCAATGGATGAGTCACAGTCCGAGTCACAGTCACTTCCATTTATTAACATACCTATTCCAAACACTAGCTCAAACAGGTCATCTATTCCTCCACATACAAGTAATGAGTCAGATGATCTGAATAGGTTGGATATGCCAGACTTGATTACATATTCAAGACGGAAAAGAAATGATATCACCATTTTATCACATCCAGAGACCTCTGACCTCGAGACAGATCCTGCATCTCCTATGTTTGAGCCAGAAACTGGTAATACTCTTGATCCTACTTTAGATCTTCCTATTGCTATAAGAAAGGGTGTACGTTCTTGCACTAACCATCCTATCTCGAACTTTGTTTCTTATGATGCATTATCACTTTCCTCACTTGCTTTTGTGTCATCTTTGTCTAGTGTTTCCATTCCACATACTTGGCAGGATGCTTTATGTGAACCTAAATGGAAAGATGCCATGATAGAGGAAATGAATGCATTAAAACATAATGGCACTTGGGAGTTAACTCATCTTCCTGTTGGAAGGAAGGTAGTAGGATGCAAATGGTGTTCACTGTGAAACAGAAACCTAATGGGCTGATTGATAGGTACAAAGCAAGACTTGTGGCAAAAGGGTATACTCAAACTTACGGGATTGATTATCAGGAAACTTTTGCTCCAGTAGCAAAGATAGCTTCTATTCGAATCTTGATATCATGTGCAGCAAATCTTGGATGGGAACTTCAGCAATTGGATGTAAAAAATGCATTCTTACATGGAGACCTGAAAGAAGAAGTGTACATGGATATTCCACCAGGTTTTTCTACAACTGCAACCATTGGGAAAATATGCAAGCTAAAGAAGACTATTTATGGGTTGAAACAGTCTCGAAGGGATTGGTTTGGCAAATTTCAGAGAGCAATGATTAAATTTGACTACAAACAGAGCAACTCGGATAACACCATGTTTGTGAAAAGACGAGATATTATGATCGTTTATGTCGATGATATTATGATCACAGGCAACGACACATGTGAGATTACTAATGTTAAACGCAAGCTTGCCTCTGAATTGGAGATGAAGGACTTAGGAAAACTACGGTATTTCCTTGGCATTGAGGTCTCTAGAAGTCCGGGTGGTATCTTCCTCTCATAACGGAAGTATATCGTTGATCTTCTGAATGAAACAGGGATGTTGGGATGTAGGCCTGCAGATTCTCCAATAGAAGCAAATCATAAGCTATGGGAGATGCTGGTGAAATTGTCAATAAATCTCAATATCAAAGGTTAGTTGGTCGACTAATCTACCTTGCACATACAAGGCCAGACATAGCATATGCAGTGGGAATTGTTAGCAGGTACATGCATGATCCTCGCCAACCTCATTTGGATGCAGTTTATATGATATTAAGGTATCTCAAAGCTGCTCCTGGAAAAGGAGTAATGTTTACTAAAAACAATCATCTCGGGGTTGAAAGCTATACAGATGCAGATTGGGCCGGATGTCAAGACGATAGACGTTCAACTTCAGGATATTGTACATTTGTTGGTGGCAATTTGGTTACTTGGCGAAGCAAGAAACAACCTGTGGTTGCATTATCCAGTGCTGAGGCAGAATATAGAGCTATGGCTAAAGGTGTACGTGAATTGCTGTGGATAAGATTGTTTCTAGAAGAATTAGGACTTGCATCCACAACTCCAATGAAGCTGCATTGTGATAACAAAGCTGCTATTGCCATTGCACATGATCCAGTTCAACATGATCGGACCAAACATATCGAAATTGATCGACACTTCATAAAAGAGAAGATCAATAATGATACCATTGGTATTCACTTTGTAAGATCGGAGGACCAGTTAGCTGACATATTTACCAAAGGTTTAAATCGGAAGATGCTTCATCCACTTATTGGCAAGTTGGGCATGAGTGATATATATGCATCAACTTGAGGGGCAGTGTCAAAGAGTTAGTCATATTATGATGTAATCAGTTACGTAGATGAAGGTTAATTAAGCTTATAAATAGGGCTTAGGAGCTCTTGTAATTAACACACAACATATATATAATCTCTACCTCGTATTCTGAATCTCTGCATACTATTACGTTTGAGAAAAACCGACACTAAATCTCTGTCGTGTACTTTCGTGTTCGTGTACTTTCGTGTCGTGTACCTAAAATGCAAACACAAACACTAAATTTTCGTGTCGTGTCGTAAATTGCCGGGTCCACTTCTAGATGAATTATTACACTTGTAGTATAACCAATGCTCCTACACTATGCCTCTGTAGTTTTAATGCAAAAAAAAAAAAAAAAAAAAAAAAAAAAAAAAAAAAAAAACTGCCTCACAGCCTCAGTAGTTGTCTTCGAAATTGTTTTTTGCTTCTTTGTTCTCCAAAAAATAAGAGAGAGCCAAGGAATAGAGCATGACCAGATAATGATTTAGCTGATAAGGGATGCCCCAATAAGCAGTGCAGTTTCCGTTTAAGAATTATAGAGCATAATCTCTTCAACATTAATGGTGTCTTTCAGATATTTAAGTACATGTAAAGCATTACTGAAATGTGACTCATGAGGATCACTAAGAAATTGAGAAAGTTGTTGTACAGAGTGGGATGTCACTTTTTGATTAAGTAGTTTCCTAGTGATTCTTTTGCAAGTTTCTGGATCAACTAATTTTTCTTGAAAGAGGAAAAGGCACATGATTACAATCAATCATATTAGTATCTATTTGAAAATCAAGAATATTCTTTTTTATTTGAGAAAGATACCCTCAGAATTCTTCATTACTTCTTTTCAAATGAATGTTTAAACATCCAATGCCCTTAGTTGTAAAACCTTTCTGCAAGGCGGCCTCGAGTCCTTGACTACATTGATTTCAGTCTTGTTGTTATCAGTGAGTATCAAGTTGTTAACATAAGCAAATACTGTCGTAAAACTATCACCAGACTTAGTGAACAAAGGATAATCTTGTGTGGATTGGACAAGGCTAATGGGAATATTTTTTAAGCCAACACTCCACGATGCTTGTTTAAGCCATAAAGAGTTCTCCTTAAATTTCACACTTGACTAGGGTGAGCTTTAGAATAACCCAGAGGTTGGTCATAGATGTCCCCTCAATGTAACCATGCGAAAGGCATTATTAATGTCAAGTTGTTGAAGGTTCCACTTTAATGCAGCAGCTAAAGCAGTGAGAGTTTTTAGAATTCTGAATCTGCTGCTGGACTAAATGTGTACTTAAACTCCTTTTCTTTGATTCGTTTATCTGCTGCTGCCTATACTTGATGAAAAATTGGTTCTTATGCCTGACATGACAGTAAAAATGTAAAGTCATGTGAACTTATAGCTAAGTTATGTAATACCATCGGGTTGTAACCAAATGACAGCTCGAAGCAGTTTCATGTCTTGATTGGTCAATTAGTTGGATGAGTTTACAAATCAAATATGTTGCTTGATTGTGGATAAGGAGTTAATAATATGGATTTTGAGTAGAAATTGTGTTACTAAGAGCTCAAGAAAATTGGAGCTGACGGGGAAACAACAGGCATCATGTCTTGACACCAAGAAACGACGTCTGGATACAATATTTAAAAAAAAAAAAGAGTGCACACATTTTGTTTCCACTTCTACTTCTTTTTTTTTTTTTTTTTAAATTCCCTTTAATTTAATTTTACCTACTTTTTTAGAGAACTAGTATAAGTATAAATAGAAAAATATTAGGATCTCAATGTGAGTTTTTAGTGAGTCAATCTGGAGTTACCTGCCCCTACAGTGATTCAGTCGCTGGTGGTTCATCTGTATTCTGTGTATGATGCTCACGGGTGATTCTCAGGTATTACTAATACTTCAAAATTCGAGATAAATATTAGGGAAAAGTATTTTCTTAGTTTTATTTATAATGAAAAATAGCTTGCATGCCCTTTTTAATTTAACCTTTGAGGTACCTACGTCCAACCCTCTGACAAGTATGGATGATGAACACTCTATTTCATAGTCAAATTTTTGAAAGATCGAGTACACGTGTCTGATTGGGCACTCCATTAGTTTTTATACAACTTAAGCAGTAAGAAAAGGATATCCATCATCGAAATTAGAATATCAATATATCTCTTTGTATATAGCGTTTATGGCTAGTTGGTAGATGTTGAAGCAATACGCAAACGACAATTTATCAGCTCATTTTGTCAAAGTCGCTATAGATAAGTCCATTTTTTAGATATTCGTTGGAAATAAATTGAGATTGTGATTTAGCAAGTATACGCGGTTGAATCTTATCTACCATTAATGATTTACTCAATTAGATCAGTAATGTTGACTATACAACGTGTTGCGAAAAATATTAAATTCAAATGTAGCGTATGAAATTATTTCGGGAGTTAGGTACATTAACTGCAGGCTGACATAGATTGCAGCTATATTAATCCCTCATGTTCCTCATCAGTTTTGCAACAGAAATTTAAGCCTCAGCCAGCCTGCAGTCTGCATTTGAATATTTTACTCAGGAGGATGGACTGTGATCGCATGCTTGAACAGATTGCCGAGACCAAGGAACGCCTGTTTGCAGAGGTTTTTCTCTACTCTATTTTCTTTAGTAGCACCATGTGCTCTGTTATTTCTTTTTTCTTCAATTCACTTAAGCTGAAATCATTTAGTACATGAAGTCGATTCTTGTTTTTTTTTTTAATATAAGTTGAGATGGGAAATTTAATTTATATCTGTACCATGATTTGTACATAAAGAGTAAATTACATGTTTCTAAATTCCTTAGAAGAATCTTTGCTGGTGCTATTAAATCAATCCTGTTTTTGCAGGGTTATCTGAATGATAACTTTGTTATACTGGAAAACTTTGAAAAGAAACATGGCTCGGAGTTTTTTGTTAAGGGAGCAATAACCTCTTATTTTGAGAGGTCTGCGGAGATTCTCACAGATCTGGAACAAGAATTGTGAGTTCTTCATATAAAAGAAGCGTTCTCAAATTAAAAAAAATTGATAATCTGTGAGACGTTTATAGCAGAAAGTTTTGATATTATGCAGGAAGAAAGAACCTCTTGATATTCTTATGCTGCATAACTTACTTTTTGGGGTCAGAGAGCACTCCATCAGGTATGGAAATTGAGGATTGCCAAGGAAACTAATATAAGAGGTGTTCGTGGAATACTTTAAAATCATTTATGACTAACAAATAGTTCTTTGAAACAGTTAGAGGAAGTATGTTATATTAAAATGTCTGTAGTTTACAGAATTCAAAATTTTATAGGTCATAATGGACATTTATCACATATTTAACAGTATCTAGTACTGTTTTTAACGTTGCTTTTGGTGGCTTGGTGCACTAATCATTAACTGCAATTGCAATTATTTGTAGCGTTGGAGCTAATAAAGTGCTCATAAAGGTAAATCAATTGGGACGATGCATGGATAGCAGAAATACTCAAAGGTAAAACCACTCACAGACCAAAAGTCCAAGGTATTAATATTCATTTGTCTGAGATGTTACACTACTAGGATTCTACAACTGACTTCTACGGTTTTCAGAGGTGATGCTGTCATCATCCTTATTTGTAGCATGACTTAACTTCTTTTAGATTGATTTAACCCAGTGCAGCAGTACCCAAATTTTTTTCAGGTGCATTGGTAGTACTCGTAAACATGGGCAGGCCTATGTATGGGTGAAGGGTGGCTTCCCCCCCATACAACTTACATTTTTGCTGTTTATTGTCATTAGAATTTATAGCCACATTTAATGATATTGAAATTCCATTTAAAATAAAAACAAAATTTTGATTCCCGCTTATCAAAATTTCGGGGTTCGCCCCTTCACGTAAGTAAGGTGTTCGATCACTTCATCTAATTTCACTTAATATGACTGTGGCAGGTTATAGACATTTTGATGAATTCTTAGATTTTCAAGGTTTACATGATATGACTATTACAGCTTAATGACCTCTCAACTAAGTAAATAACTCACGCATGAATGTAAGCAGGTGCCTGGATGCCTTGCAAGAGTTAAAGCTTGTTCATGAAAAATTTAGGAACAGAATGGAGCTGTATTTTGAGGTAATCCATTGTCCCCATCCTGCCCTTCTCTCCCTGTATTTATATGTAAATCTTTTTCTTTGATAATATGTTCAATATTATCACATGTATTGCAGATGATGGAGTGTGAACCACCTTCCGAAATTGAAGACGATCCCGGGTTTGAGGATGAAGAAAGTACTGATGAGGAGTAGTCTGTTCTGCAGTTGAAGGCATATGTAAAGTAAACTGGGAAGGATCTGTTGTGTCTTAGAGTCCTTTTTCTTCTTCAATAAGTAAGGAAAAATATGTTTCCTTGATGTATTTGTACTTTGAAGAATCTTTGCATGATGTCTTTTGTGTTTGTATTTCTGGGAATTGTTTTAAGAGCGAATGATTGCAAACTGCCCCCAAAATAATGCGAGTACAAATTCTATTGCAAATTTAGGGGACCTGTTGTGGCTGTTTAGGTAAACTTCTTATTATTAAGGATTTGTACGTCAAATTTTTTTGCTAATTTTTTTTTTTTTTTTAGTTTAATGAAATTGATTGACTAGGATATGTTTGTTTAATAAAATAATTCAAGGGATTGTATATGGTTCTTGAAATTATTCGTTTACATGTTTGCTTTGTAAAAATTGGGGAAGGGATTATAAAACAAGGATAAACAAGAACTTAGTGAGGGGAATACAAAATATTTAAAAACCATTTCTCCAGAATTCCTCCAAAAGCAATACATTTGTTATGCAGAGCTGTTAGTGACATTTTGTCGAAAAGTTGTCAGCCAGGAATAAATTTCGTCTACATGTCCTCAATTTCAGGTGGGAGCTGAAACCATTATTTGTTTGGTGAATTATTATGTTGCCTTTTGATTGGTATCTAGTTCTGGGAAATTAAGCTACGGTTAGGCCTGTTGGTTGGTAGCTAGTCCTGGGAAGTTGAGAGTTTTGGTTGGGATTAGTTTAAGGATTGGCTACAGGGTGTGTTTGAAAGTACTGATGAGGAGGAAAATAAGTAGAATATTGATACTTCGTTAGGCGATATGATAAATGCTTAATGACCTGGTGAGGAAGCAAAAGAAATAGTCAACTCAAGAAACGGTTGAATTGGCTGAAATAAGTACGGTTGCTTTGTTGGGGGTGTGTTGGTTGAAGATGCAATAGGACACTGGACAAGACCAGCAAAGACTGTGATTATGATTAATATCGATATCGATGTTGCTATATTCGAAGAACAAGAACAAGAACTTTAGGTTCTGGATGCATTGTTCAAAACAATTATAGGAGGTTAATTGCAGTTAAGGTGATGAGCAAACAGGGGCGTGGACAACCTGAACTTGCTGAGCCTATGGGGTTGGAGGCTTTGAGTTGGCTAAGGAACAAGGTTAGCGCCCAAGGGTATATAGAACTGGACTGCCTGATTGTTGTTCAAGCTGTTAGGAGTTCTGTTTCTATGCCTTCTCCGTTTGGTCTGGTGATTAAAGACTGCAAACAAACAGCTATCCTTCTTGAAAGAATTATCTTTTATCTTTACGCCCGTTGCCTCAATTATCTCCTAAATTTCCCAATATGAATCATATAATAATTAACTTAATCCCCAAGTTAATTATTTCCTCTCTCTGAAATGAGGAATAATCTCAGATTAATGATAAAAAATATCTCTAAACGATATCATTCAAATCATGAAGGTATCCCAATGTGAATCTATACTCTTTATTAAAATCAGAAATCCCCTTTAAATGGTATGCCATGTATACCGCGGTATGCACGGTATGCCACTAAATATTAATTAATTTAATTAATTAAAATTATAATATTATATAATAATTTAATTTAATAATGAAATTATATACTATGAGTTTATTAACTAAAAATTGAAATAAAAGTCATTAATATAGTATCAAATAGATCTTAGGACTCCTTTAATTAATAAAAAATCAGAAATATAGTATTAAATAGAACTTAGGACTCCTTTAATTAATATTTAAAAGTATCTATAATAGATTACTAATAAATTCAATTAATAATATAGTTACTCTTATATTATATTACCAGGATAAAGTTATGTAAATTCAATTAATTAAAATAACATTATTAAATATTAATTTAATATTAAATATTATATTACAACTTGGTGCTTCAAGATTTTATTTTATTAAAAAAAAGTTAAAAGTTAAAAATTAAAAATTTAGGATAATATATTACGATCCGTGCTTCGCACGGGTTATCGGCTAGTATAATTTAAATAGATAAAATATACTAATTCCTAATACATCCCTTAACAATCATATGATTAAAAACCAATCCTGAACAGAACTGCGTTGGCTTGAGTACGCAGGCATCTTGGAAAACGATACAACACATCTAACAAGTCGAGACACCTCTTAAGTCCAGCCTCAAACATCCAAAATCCCAAATCCCCCTATTTACCTGATTTCGTTATTTCAGCAATCTCCGAAATTTGTTATCACCAACTTCCACCGTTAACAATTGGCGTTAGAAGGAGGACATATTTTTTGATTGTGGAGGACAATCAATTCATACGCATGGCAGTTATTAAGGATCTAGAGCTGCTTTAATGGAGGAGCTAAACGGTGGAGGCGCGGTGAATCTATTCTGAATTAAGATAAGTTTTCTTATGATTCTGTCCATACAAATCAACTATCTTATAAAATTCGTAGTAAATTCAATACATGTCGGATTTTGATGATTTTTAATTATTCGGAATCTCATTGAAGGCTTTGTTTGTCTTTATTTTGGATGCCATGACATTCAATACTCTGGCATACAAACTTTGCACTAGTTGCATTGTGATGAATATTGAGATTCTGGTGTCTAAGTACACATCAACAGCCCATCTCTTTTCTTCATTGACTTTCACAAAGACACTTATGATTTTATCTTTCAGCAGTGTTGGAAGTTTAGAGAAGACTCCTTCTATCTCTTTTCTGACACTCTCAACCACCATACTGAACTCTTCATCTTTGTTGTTCAAAATGCTCTCCATGTAATCAACCATCATTAATTCTGCTTCTTCTAGGGCAATCTTTGTTCCATCAGTCCACAGAGTGTCCAATGAGATATACTCAAGCATCTTTTCTTTGCCTTTTCCCAGCCTGTTTGATTCTTCCTGTTCTCTCAATTTCCTTTGTAATTGCAGTCTCTATAGTTTCAGGAATTGGCTCATTAATTTGTACAAGAGGCAATACTGGTCTTTTAGATTTTTGAGTTCCTTGCAATTCCTCCATTGCATCTTTAGACATCGACACTGGCTCACCATCCATTTCTAGTTCAATGAAATTACCAACACCAGCTCCACTAGCTTTCAATTCTGCACCAAAGTTTCTTTCTTCATTTTTAGTTTGCTCCCCCTTACTTGCATCTCCATCTATCTCTTGATCCCTCTTACTTCTTGCTTGTAGCTCCACCTTGTTTCTCCTTGTCAGATGGCTGTGATATATTCTGATCTATTACTTTCTCCCCCTTAGTTAAGTTGACAACACTAAGGGTAGCAGAAAATGACAGCAGAGCCTGTTTGATCTCATCAAAGCCAGCTACCACCACATTGGACAGATTTTCAAGTTTAGCTTCCATAGATGCACATCTGTCCTTAAGGGAGTTCAACCTTGAATCATCTTGTTTAGAAGGACCACCGGATCTTAACCTTGTTGGAGGTAAAGGAAAATATTTGGGCAAGGAGGCTGATTGGGATTCTCACACTCTCATTATTTTTCTGAGTGATCTCATCACTCCTCACTTTAGAACTCTTAAGGCCTAAAGCCTGAATGGAAGGGGTTCTCTCAAATTCACTCTGGACATGTTCAAGTCCCTCTCTTTTTGCCAGCTCATTTGGCTGCCTCTCATTTTTATGATCACCTCTCTTTTCTTTTATATCTCTTTTATTTTTCGTTCCCTCACTCATCCTAGATGCATGGGTATGGGCAGTACTTTCATGCATTGAAAGAGTAGGTTTAGATTTTACCTTGAACATAGAAGAGATTGGTTGATCATTATTCGAAGCATCTTCAATGGTTACTTAATCTAGATCAGGCTGGGTAAAGGTGACAACATCTTTGTCCAAAATGTTACTGTCAGCTGGAGATGTGACAGCAACTTTGGTTGTGTCCTTGACAGCAGCTGATGCTGTGACAGCAACTTCCCTTGGGTTAGTTGCTTCATGGAGTTCAAATAAGATGTTGGCTGTTTCAATATCTGGCAGAGATCCACCTTGTTCTAGCTCAGTGTTTGAGAGAGTGGTGTCCATTTCACTTTGAGCGATGGGTTCTTGTGGACCACTAGATGGGGGCTCATCCAAGATAGAAGATGGTTGATCAGAACCTGAAGGGTTGGGACTGTCCCCCTCTCTAGGTTGTGGAGAAGAAACAATTTGTGTAGTAGGTAAGTAAGAAGATGAAGGTATAAAAGAGAATTTTGGATGTTCTCCAGGGTTAATTGGAGGAACGTCAATAGTAGAAGTTTGATCCTCACCGTGCCCTAACTCCATGTATGTATCTGCAAGTGGAGGCTCCTCATGAGTGGGTTCATGAGGTTGTGCGGACTCTTTACAGGGTTCTTTAGGAGACAAGCCAATTTTAATAGGTGCCCCTTGTTGAGAAGGGACATCTAGAAATGTGTTTTTTGCCCTTTCATCCACTACAGCCTTTTGTGAGACTACAGGGTGGCTGATAGTGGCTTTGGCCCTCTTAGCTCTCTTTTTCTTAGGCTCAGGAGGAACTACTGTGGGTTCACTTTGACTAACATCCTTATTTGCTGCATCAAGTGCAGTTTCTCCCTCAACACTCTCAGAACTACCTCCAACACCAGTTTCCAAAGGTCTTTTCTTGGATTCTTTTATGGCTATTTGCTGGGCTTTTGGTAGTCTAGAGAACCTGATTTGAATGAATGGTGTAGAATGTGGGTTAACTAAATTTGAGTCTAATCCCGTTTCATTCTGAAGGGAGAAAGTACCAAACTTAGTTGATGATAATGGAAAATCAAGGTTGGGCACTTGATCAACCATGTGTTGTGTGAAACAAAGTGTAATATGTGCATTCAAATTTTGTGAATTGAGTGTTATGTGTGTATTCCTTTTCAAAACATTGCACTCCTCTGTTCGAGGGGCATCTTCAACAACTCCACACATTAAATTAATGCACAACATAAGAAATTAAGGATAGACATGTACCTTCTTATTTAGGGCAGATTTGATTTGTGCCATAAGTAACTTTCCTAGTTCCACTTTGTAATCATGGACAAGGGAATGAGTGAGTTTCTTGATGTAGGTGGGAATTCCAATCCAGCCAGAGGTCTTAGTTGAGAAGACCTTCACCATTGCATCAAAAATCATGCTCCATTCCTTCCTTAAGTGCATCCTGTCCATTTCTCTAGATGGATACCAATTTGTAGTACCTTCTTCAATAATAGGGTCAGAATACCCAATCTTCAAGAAGAACCTTTTCAGGGTATCATCATTTGCAAGATCCTGATAGGATTCATTCTCCTTTAGGTTCCCAGGGCTTTGTTGATGTCATTGATAGTAAGAGTGTAGGCAGTACCATCTATTTTGAATTTTATTATCTCACTACCAACATTTCCATGAACAGATGTTGTGTTCCAGAACTACTCAAGTCTGTCTACGTTTAAAGTGGGAGTAGCAGTTATAGCTTGGCCTATATAGGACTTGTTCATAAACGAGACAAGCCCCTTGAAACCTTCACCAGGATCATTAGCAGAGAAGATGCCAGCAAAGTTAGTTTGAGGAGTTGATTGTTTGGGTGCAATTTTTGTTTAGGTTTTAGAGAGAGAGAGAGATATTTAAAGTTTTGAGAAGAAGAGTTTTGGAAGGAGTAATGTGTTTGTGTTATTGACAGTTGCTTATATGAGAATAGCAAACGTTTTTATTGAAAAAGGGGAAAGTAACTTCGTGTCTTAAGCCACTAAAACAATCACGTGGTATTGTGGGTAGTTACTTTATCGTGGGAACGGTTAAAAGTGACATTTGTAACGGTCCACTACCTTTGACAGTAACCTGTGCAATAGAATGAATCGTTAGTAACTTTTGAGAGATGACAGTAAGTTTCACTTGTCAGTAACATTGTCGCGACAAACATACGGTCATCATTAAATTTGTTAATAATAGTATCTTTTAAATACCAATAACAGAAAGTTTTTCTTCGTTGTCAAGAAATCAACTGTCAAGACACAATGACAGTTACTTTCCTTGACGACAGTATCTTGGGCGGAAAAACTGAATGTCTAGAATTTAATGGATCCTTTCATTAATATAATTAATTAATTAATTACCAAATAGCGTATGTTCATCCTAATCAAGCATTTGTTCAGGTACACAGTTATAATGATAGGCAATCAATGAAGCAAACATCAAGCAAGTAAAGAACACATAAGAATTGAAGATTGGTTTTCATTGATAATGTTAATGAACAAAACAAAGAAATACATTTAATCTTTCATTTGTTTAAAAACACTACAAAGCATTTCTTCAACTTGTTTTCGAACTCCTTCTTCTGTAAGCCCTTCTTTCTTGAGGACCGCTCGGAGTTCTTTCTCTTGCTCTCACCACTTGGCCTCTTCAATGGCCTTGGATTCCTCCTCCTTTGCCTCTATTTCTTCGAGACCCTCATCCATTTTGTTGAACGACAGTTCTACTTTCTCTTTTTGAGATGGTTCACACCAAACCTTGGGCTTGTATTCGATTCCTACTTTGTTATCCATTTTGGTTACCCTTATAAAAATGAGAAACTATTGTTAGTTCATTTTATAGGCAAATTTGGAGAAGGGTAAGACTAATGGTCAACAGTTTGGAATACCAATACAACTACCACAGAATGTAATTAAGAGACGTGTTCCTCATTAACCCAACAGATTAGCAAAAATGACCAATGGGCACGACTCCTTTGACTAATCACCTCTCAAACATAGAAATACAATTAAATTACAATCACATAAAGTTTGACTAAAATTACTTAAGACATGCATTATATTCAAATAAGCATACAAAGTTATACATGCTGTCATAGCAATTAGCAAACAAGTAGACAGTAACTTCTCATTACAGCAACTTTGAAAGAAACTGTCACGAGCTGCAGGATAATGGACAATATAAAAATTAGTAAGTTAACATACCAGATTTAGCATTCCCAATTCACTTATCAACCTGCTGAAGGTGGCTTCTTCGAGTGGCTTTGTAAAAATGTCTACAAGTTACTTTTTTGTAGGAATGTAGAATAGCTTCACAGTTCCCTTTTTAACATGCTCCCTTATGAAGTGATGTCTGATATCAATGTGCTTTGTTCTGGAGTGTTGAACAGGATTGTCTGAGATGGCTATGGAAATAGTGTTATCATTGTAGATAGGAATGTTAGATAACTCTAGACCATAATCTAATAGCTGCTTCTTCATCCAAAGAATTTGAGCACAGCAACATCCAGCTGCAACATATTCAACTTCTGCAGTTGATGTAGATACAGAATGTTGATTCTTGTTAAATCATGATACCAATCTTCCACCAAGAAATTGACAGCTACTTGTTGTGGTTTTTTTGTCAATCTTGCAACCAGCATAGTCTGAATCAGAATATCCAACTAACTCAAATTCGGTGTCTTTAGGATACCAAAGCCCTAAATTTGGAGTGCCTTTTAGATATCTGAAGATCCTTTTGATAGCAATCAAGTGTGACTCTTTTGGATTAGCTTGAAATCTTGCATAGAGACATGTAGCAAACATTATGTCTGGTCTGCTAGCAGTTAAATACAGCAGAGATCCAACCATGCCTCTATAAACACTAGAATCCACTTTCTTCCCTTTAGAATCTAAATCCAGTTTGGTTGCTGTGGAGATAGGAGTCTTGGCAGGTGATGCATCTTCCAAGTTGAACTTCTTGAGTAGTTCTTTGACCTATTTAGCTTGACATATGAAGATTCCATCATCCTTTTAATGAATTTGTAGACCAAGGAAGAGTGACAGTTCTCCCATCATACTCATCTCATATTTGTTTCTCATGAGAGATGAAAACTTTTCACATAGCTTTTCATTTGTAGAACCAAAGATTATGTCATCAACATATATCTGAACCAGAATGATGTCCTTGCCATGATGCTTGTAGAATAATTGGAGGATTTTTATGCATATACGGAAGCGTAAAACGCAAATTTAAGCATATATATCGCATATATATATACGATTCATGTATAAAAGATGAGATTCGTAATCTAACCTTTAAATGCGATCCAAGGATGATGAATTGGCATCTTCGCAGTTGCTCCTCAGTATGTGAAGCACTCCACAAGTATCCACGAAGAAACAAGATCTAATTGAAGGAGGAAGAGGGTTGAGAGAAAAATAGGGTTGCCTCTGTAAAAACTTACGTAAAAAGGCCTTAGGCAAATAGGGTTTATAACCTTATATTTTTAGGCAAATCTTAGCTGAATATTTCCTATAAAATAATATTATTATTTACCCCACAAATCAATTAATCTCATTAATCAATTTAATTATGATTAAAATTTTAATCATTAATCCTTTTTCTAAACACTTTAGAAAATAATTCTCTCACTTGATTTAATTTCTTAAATTAAATCCTTAATTAATAATATTAAGAACTCTTCTTAATTAATTTATAATCAATTAAATCTTATTTAATCAATTATAAAATTGCTAATAAATTATTTATTTCACAAATAAATAATTAATAGCCATTATTAATTAATTCCTCCATCAATAAATCAGTCTCTTTTATTGTGTGACCCTGTAGGTTCAATATTAAGCCGATAGTAGAAATAAACAATAATAAAACTATTTTATTATTATTTATATGAATTCTTCTAATTCATTAAATATAATTAATTAAATAATTAATCATATTTATTCTACATCGTGAGAGATACTTCTCAGCATATCGCAACTATCCGGATAATATGAATTCACTGCTTAGAATACCTAGAACCTAGTCAGTGAATAGTTACCGTACAATTTAATTCCTTCCACCCTACAATATCCCGATTAAATACAAGGCATGGAACTCGTGTCAAGCCTATCAAATGTAATCATATGATTCCTTATTCATAATGCATAGTTCATATTAATGCAAATTGTAAACTCATTTCTAATTTCATTCACTCTGGCCAGAGATTCCTGAACTAGCATAATAAGAATAACATAGATCTCTTCCTTTTCTGGTCTACTACGTTGTTTGTGTATGTCAACTTTCACAATGTTGACAACCTCTCTTTCATCGATCTCCCTAATCGGATGAGAGAGCCGCAATTATGTGTTTAGACCTTAGATTGGATCACGGTTCTTTAGCATGCACTAATCTGATGCCCTTGAGTTATCACATTACAACTCAATGGCTTATTATCTGCCAGGAACTAACCCAACACAGGAACTAGTTTTCCTATCCACTGTTGCAACACACTTGCAACAAAACACACTATGCTTTCTGATCTAATATTAATGAGTGTCTACTACTTGAAACTATTTCAACTCACTGTCTTTCCACTCAGGACTATCAAGTGCCTCAAAATGAATCTACTATCAAACTGATGTTGATTAAAACTTGAGTCTATAAGGACCTCTAGTTTTAATTTAGATCCATCAGAGAAAATAAATATATCGCCATGCCTTCTCAAGTATACTACGACATTTTACTATCATCTGATCCTTTTCTCCTAGGAGTAGATTGATATTTACTTGTCACAACAAGAAATATCATTATTTGTAAATATCATGTAACATAAAATGGATTAAAATAATTCTCAGAGACATTCCATTCACGTGTCCTCTCTCTCAGAGAGATATTCTCCCATGTTCATCATTATGAAACATCACTTGGAGTGTCCATGCTAATCACTTTAGCATCAAATCAATGTACATTATTTTGCGTCAGACCTCTTATCCTAATCATGATCTATCAACATAGATCATCACCCTTAGTTTATTCGAGGCCTAGCTCTAGTCCAAGAAGAAATTCTTTGATAGCTTAATTCTAATGAAAACCAAAATTATCAAAGGTATATTTTCACTAATATATCCACATATATTACTTTATTACATCACTCCCACTAAACTCCAGTACGATTAAATGGATCATTCACCTTCTTGATAAAGTCAAACTCTTTGACTATCTCATCAAAATTAATGTTCCATTGCCGAGAAGCATGCATTCGAAATCTTCATGGTTTTGATCATGGCTATTCGATAAAGGTTTCTTTAAGGTGATCACATTACCTTCACATAAACCTTTACAACTAGCCTGGCTTTATAGGTCACTACCTTGCCATCCATTCATAAACTCTCTTACAAAACCATTATAGATTTCATGACACTCTGTCACTTCTCAAAGTCATTAAAACTCAAAACATTGTCGTTATCATTTATAGTGGATATCGCATCACCATTCTAAATGATGAAACCATGATACCCTCCTAGATTACAATAGTGTTGTTGTACAGAAAATTCAACTACTCAAATAGGTTCCATACTTAATCCGCAATGATTTGTGGTTCCTGAACTTCATCAAGTTCACTATAGCTCCCACTGAGCCCTTGAAGGGTAAACTAATTTTCCGAAAAGGTGGAGTATCTATTAAAACAAACACTCCCAGTGTCTATAAAATTAATACTCCTTGCTCATCAAGATTGCATATAGTTGTCCTAAACTCTGTTTACGACTAACCACAAACCTTCTCTATTCAGATACAGTCTCTAACTTATTCAACTCTTGACATAGGTTAGACAACCCGAAATCTCAAGACAATTGAGACTTGCGTTTCCTTACTCCACATCTCATGCAGACTTTAGTTAAAGTGTGTTGAGGATACCTTATCGAGTATTTTGACTATTCTATTAAGTCATTTTCTTAATAGATACCGGAATTATTGATATCATTCACTATGAACTGAACCTTGTCTACCAAGAGTCTTCAGTGAACTAATATCATGATATGTGAGATAATTCAGGAACTGACTATTTGAATATTGACAAACCTCAATCTAATTGAATGTTTCCAATACTCTTAAATAGTTCGTTGTCATACCTCAGCATTCATTGAACCTATCAATAAAACTTGGATTTTGTATTTCAACAAATACACATATCCTTATCAACATTGATCGTCATTGAATGTGACAAGGTATCAAACCTGATCTATCTCATTATATCTAGTTTGTTGAATATGAAACATATAATCCATAAGTTCAACATCACGACTAATCAATAAGTTCTCATAATTGAAACAACAACAGTTGTTCTATTTCAATTATGTATGACTTCATCGATGTCTAGCTATCTACTTGTCCTTTGGTTAAGATTCATAATCCTTGAACCTAAGTAGTGTCTAATACCCAAGTAGATGATTGACTTATAGACTTATTCATTTCAACTATTAACAAACTTATATTGAAGTTGAGGTTACACTCACCTTTTACTTCCTTGATTCTGTAGGACTTATCTTACATAATCCAATTCCAATATCCTATCCTTATTTAGTGGAAGTCTAATACCTTTGCTTTCTTGGCTAACTCTTATCTTAAAGATTGTGTCTTTACAACTCACCTTCCTATTCTTATAATATGACCTCAAGATCACATCTTGATCTTTATTCTTACAATGAGATTTCAATATCACATATTGAATTAACTATATATCTATCTAAAGACCAGTTATATCAACGAACAATCTAATTGATCATATAAAACAAGGTCACTGATAGAAATATTGTTAAACCATCGTTATCGATAAACAACATCGATATCTTATATATATTTCCCTAAATTATTCATCTAACAACCCTTGTAGATGAACAAAATGAGACATCTCACTCATCGTTAGATACATCTCTCACAACTTGGGAAGATTGGTGAGTTCAAGACGAAAAAACAATCTATTCTACTTGTGAAAACTATTCTCACTTTCCTTGTCAACAAGTCATTGACTTAGCATCCATTATGATATTTCTACAGTGTAAAAGACATCACATTTATATTTTAAAATCTTTAAATAAAATTAACAACATAAGTAGATTATTCGATTTTATAATCCTAACACCAAATGAATCGGGTCTTTATTCATTGGCGGCTCCCACTATTTTATCTAAATTATATAACCCTCTATATGTATAACTGAGCATTCACAATGCTAGTGAGAATAGGATCCTACTTTCCATCACATAACCCCAGTTGTGGCACGAAACGCCATGTGATGTTCCATAGGTAGACAACTCTTGTCAATTACATCTCATGTTATTCCCTAATAAAACTTTAGCCTCTTGAATCATTGAGTCACGGCTGTGGCAAGACAAACTCAATATTCTAAGTCAAGTCAAACCCAAGATCTCGTTCAAATTAAATCAGATTTCAATAACCCACGGCTGTGGCACGTAACGACCATTGAACTCCAATTAATTCACGCATCTAATGTAATAGACCAGTACCTCCTATTTCAGAAACAAAGCCTTCGGTTGTGGCACGAAACGACAATGCCCTAAAATAAGAACCACTTTCTATCATGTTGGGTGGTTCTACCAGGCTATGACCGACACAAGCCCGTTGTGCCTTTGGCCATTTTATCACTTGATATTTAATAAAAGAGGGTTTTTATTTTATTGAGTTCACGAAACATTTTTGTATGAACCTATAAGTCTAACGTATTTTAAGTATAATAGATAATCTAACTCTATATTAAAAACATGACAAAACTCAATGTTATTAAGTCAAGTCAGAACCAACATCTCGTACAATTAAATCAGATTCCAATAGCCCACGGCTGTAGCACGTAACGACCACTGAAATCTAATTTTTGTTTACATCTAATGTAACAGACATGTACTTTCATGTTGATCCGTAACAAAGCCCTCGGCTGTAGCATGAAATGACAATGCACTAAAAACAAGAAACACTTTCTATCACGTTAGAAGACCATAACTGACATAAACCCTTTTGTGTCTTTGGCCAATTACAACTTGACATATATTTAATATTAGAGGGATTATATTATGTTATAATCATAATCATATTATAAAAGAGATTCTTCCTTTAAAATTAAATATTTTAAATCAATAATCGATAATTGGATGATTCCCAGATCGGGGGGAGCATTGTCAAAAGGCGTCACTTAATACCCCTTTCTTACATATCGAAATCTGTTTTTGACAGAATCATCCTTTCTCTCAATACTGAAAATTCATATTTAATTACGTGTTTAAAAAACACAAGAATCTCATGATTGTATCCATAATATTATTATTAAACTTGTGAAACAATTTCACAAATCCTAAATCGTCTAAACTACGCCTTATGTTGATTTAAGTTCACCTAAATCAATCATCGCATGGTAAACATAGGTATATATCACATATATAAACATAAAGGAACATAAAGGTAGGCATGTTATAACATATAACAAAATTATATACATCCCTATGTATCATTAATTGCATTAAAAGGCAGTTAAACATTTAATAAACATGCTTTAAAACACTTTTGAAGCAATAAATAATTCAAAACTATTTTTATAAAAATATTTGACTACACCATCAGATCTGTCTCGGAAAAACGAAACCAACGATATATTGCACGCCTCAAACGGAGTCTCCAAGCTCCCAGAAAAGGCCAGAGAAGAAAACAGCAAGAATGTCACGCATTTCCTGTATGCGTTACAGGCTTAAAAACAATTTTTAAGTTGTAACGCATGAACAGGATGCGTTACACACCTGTAATGCGTACCGTATATGCGTTACTTGACTTCTCTAGCGGTCCTACACCCAGCAAGGCAACCGACAGAATTAATCACTTTCTGACAGTACAGACTAATGTCAGGCAATACATGCAGTACTATTCAGTCGACATCCAATAAATCAGGTTATGTAATTCTGTGCACCAATTACATATAAGTTCAATTCCGATATGATTTAAATATATGAATTTAATTGAAAATAATTTTCAAAAATTAATAATAATTAATCTACACATCAGAAAATTATGAAAAAAATATCCAGATGATCCACAACAATTGTAGAACCCAGATCAGTGGTCAAATATCAAAGCAAAATTTATTTTGAATTAATTCATAATTTCTGTTACACCCCCAGATCCGGGGTCAGGGATCGGTTCGTTACGGTCTTATTTCCAACATTAATACTTGACTTGAGTCCAAATAAATAAACACATGCTGTGACCCCGCAATAAAATCACATCACACACACACAAACAGTTATAGTCCCAGAGATGAAATTGAAGTAAGTCTGCTAATTATAGAATCCACGAATAAAAGTTATTACACTCCAAAAGGATAACAACATAAGTTTAAAGTTTTTGCCGTTGATTACATTAATTATACATATAATTAAGGCTGAAAAAAATTGGGGTACTTTTCTTGCATCGCGATTTCTAGCTCCCAGGTTGATTCTTCCACATTGTGGTTCTGCCACAAGACTCTAACTAGCTGAATGACCTTGTTTCGGAGCACTTGTTCTTTTCGGTCTATGATTTCCACAAGCTGCTCCACATAGGTTAAATCTGGTTGCATGTCCACGTGCTCATATTTAACTATATACTTGGCATCCGGATTATATTTCCTCAACATTGAAACATGGAACACATTGTGTACTTGTTGTAGATTTGGGGGTAATGCTAGTTCGTAAGCTAGTTCCCTGATACGTCTTAAGATCTCAAACGGTCCAATATATCTGGGACTCAGCTTTCCTTTCTTTTCAAACCTCATTAAACCTTTCCAAGGAGATACCTTCAAAAACACTAGGTCTCCAACTTCATATTCCTTGCCTTTCCGAGCTAAGTCGGCATATCTCTTTTGTCGATCTTGGGCTGCTACCAGTAGATCTACTGCATCTTTAGTCCGTTGGACCACTTTGGGTCCGAGCATCTTTCGCTCTCCAACTTCATCCCAATACAAGGGAGATCGGCATTTCCTTCCATAAAGGGCCTCGTAAGGTGGCACTCCTATGCTTGAATGGAAACTATTATTGTAGGAGAACTCAATCAATGGCAAGTGATCATCCCAATTTCCTTTAAAGTCTATAGCACAGACTCTCAACATATCCTCCAGTGTCTGAATGTTCCTTTCACTTTGCCCGTCTGTTTGGGGGTGATAGGCCGTACTCATGTTTAGCTTGGTTCCTACACATTCTTGAAAGCTTCTCCAAAACCTGGAGTTAAATCTAGGATCTCGATCAGATACTATGGCGACTGGGACTCCATGTCGCGCCACTATCTCTTTTAGGTAGATATCTACTAGCCTGTCGATCGTATACCTTTCATTGATCGGGAGAAAGTGAGCTGACTTCGTTAGTCAGTCTATAGTTACCCATATGGCGTCATAATTAGCTTTAGTCCTTGGTAAACCTACTATGAAATCCATGGCTATATGTTCCCATTTCCATTCGGGAATCTCTAAGGGGAGCAAAAGTCCACTGGGTCTCTGGTGCTCTACTTTCACTCTTTGGCAGGTCAAGCATCTGCTTACCCACTCTGCTACGTTCTTTTTCATGTTAGGCCACCAGTAGTACTCTTTCAAATCCATATACATCTTGGTACTACCGGGGTGCACTGAGCACCTTGAGTTGTGTGCCTCATATAAAATCTCGTCCTTGAGTTCCTGAACATTTGGAATCCATATCCTGTATGTGTACCTCATGATTCCTTCCTTGTCTCTTTCACACTTAATTTCTTCTCCGGTCATTATCTCTTCCGTGGAGTTCTCTTCTTCCTCCATTATCCGTTCTTGACATAGTCTAATCTTTTCTAACAATGGGGGTTGGATTCGAATTTTCATTAACTTTCTTGACCATCTTCGGGTATCTTGACCTCGATTTCCAACTTTTCGAAATCTCTCACCAATTCTCTTCCGAGGTTATCATTTTGAGTTTCTCTTTCCTACTGAGGGCATCAGCCACCACATTGGCTTTACCCGGGTGATAACTAATCTCACAATCATAATCTTTGATTAATTCCAGCCATCTTCTCTGGCGCATGTTGAGTTCTTTCTGAGTGAAAATATACTTGAGGCTCTTATGGTCAGTGTAAATCTCTCACTTCTCTCCATACAAGTATTTCCTCCAAATATTTAAAGCGAAAACTATTGCTGCTAATTCTAGATCATGAGTGGGATATCGGATCTCATATTCCTTTAGCTGCCTTGACGCATACGCGATTACCTTACCGTGCTGCATAAGCACGCATCCTAATCCTTTATGCGAAGCATCACTATAAATTACAAAATCACCTTTTCCATCAGGCAACGCCAACACTGGGGCTGTCTGTTAGGCCGAATACACAATTAATAATCAAATTCGTATGAGAGTTTAACAAGTAAGACGTTTATGCACTTAAAAACTCCTGGTATTAAGAACCCTCTTCGTGATGTAAACTATCATAAAGAGCTGCTAGGTTACAATAAAGATAATTCATTGCACGATACCCTTCTAGGGTTAACCTAACTGTATTTATAAAACATACAGCTTCGATACAATCTCTAATTGATATTCCTAATAATCAGCTATACAATGATATCAATTACAGATTGACACACGTCTCCTAAGTCAACTCGATCTCTTTGATAGCTATCCAATCTTCAAAGATATCGCTTCCATAATAAATATTCAATCACTGTTGACCAGTAGACGCTGCCTCCAGACAGAGTTTGACAAACTCTGTCGAGCTTCCATCTGTCAGAGTTTACACTAAACTCTGACCGCTTCCAGCTAAACTCTGATAATTCACTGTAACACTTAAACACTGATTAAAACACATCAATTATATTTAACAATCTCCCCCAACTTGTTCATTAGCAAAAATGCACAAGTTAATAACAATAATTGATGATGTGAAAACAAATAGACAAATACAGTGTTTATACAAATTCAGAGTTTAAGCTACTACTTAACAAAATCTACAGAGAATAAGAAAATCCTTACAGACTTTAATCTCTAATCTCTTCAAGATCTGGTGTAGCTCTGAGATAATCTATGAGGAATCTTCTTTCTGCATTTTCAAGCTCAATCTCCATAGCTTCTTTAATCTCTCTGAGCTGAGGATCACTCTCATTTGTCTGATAGATAGCAGCCCTAAGATCATAGATTTTGTTTCTTCTCATCTCATTTCCCAGTCAGATAAATTTGACTTCTTCTGACTGTGAATTGAAGTCAAGTACTGTGATTCCCAAATCAGTCTTTAATTTTGCAGTACCTTTCTTCATTTCAATAAGATTTCCATTGTAATCCCTGTACTTAGGAACATATCTGCTATTATACTTCACTCCTCTGATTGCCAAATTCTAGAGCATTCTCTTTCTAAGCACATTTGTAACTGATTGAGTCCTTTGACTATTCACCTTGAAAAGATATAGAACATGTTCTAATTCTTCCCAATATTTCAAGCCAATATCATTCTCACCAATTCTAAATACTGTCCCATCAGCCATGAAGTACAAAAGAAAGTCCTTCTTTAAACTCTTCTGATAAACTAACTGTACTGATTCCAGTCTGTCCAAACTCTCTTGAGTGACACCACGACCTGGAACAACCAGTGAAGAAGGATCTCTAGGACCAGTATATTGCCTTTTGTCCTTGTGTGAACCTAGTCCACCCTTATTGTTTCCAACCTTGCCAGTCAAGGCTCTTGCATCAGAAAAATTCATAGAAACTCCAGATAATAGATTTGGATCATGAAGTGTTCCTTTCCCAAAAACTGATTGCAACTGAGAATATAAAGGTTTAGACACAACTTGTGTAGCAACAGAGGTTGTGTTTTATTTCTTCTGTACAACTTGTGTAGAAACAGAGGTTGTAACTTTCTTCTGTGAACTATCTCCTTCAATGCCTTTCAACTTGAGGTGAGCTTCTGCTGCCATTGTTTCCTTTGATAACTGAGATTTTTGACTAACATCAGCCCTTTCCTTTATCACAACGCCTTTAACAACAGGCCTAGGAGCTTTTCCTTTCTTTAACTTACCAGACTTTAAAGCCTTGAGATGTTCTTCTTGTAAACTCTTTTCTTCAGCTTCAATGTCCTCAATTGTAACTCCTTCCTCATTCTCTTCAATAAACAACTTAGCAGCCAATTTTTCATCAGTCTGTGGATTAGAAGGTAATAGCAAACTCTTGGTCTTTGAAGTACCTTGAGTATCAGTGTTTATCCCAACAAACTGTGATTTAGAAGACTTGCTATTTTTCAGAGTTTGAAATTCTTCAGTTTTGCTCTTTCCTTTACTACTTGCTCCTCCATCTCCAGCTTTATCCTTTCTGATCAGAGTTTGAGATTGCTGGCATTTGTCTTTAGCAACTCTCTCCCCCTTTTTGACATCATCAGGCATAAGAATAGATGTGATTAACTCCAAGGAGGTAGCAATAGAATCAATCTTTAAGGACATATCATTCTGATTTTGTTCAACTTTGCTCAGCCTGTGAGACAAAGTTTCTTGATTCTGAGTAAGATATTGAAATTTATTCTTGTTGTCAAGTTTAATCATTTCAGCTCCTCTAACAACATCACCTCGCACATCAGAGATTGCCTTTTGACACAGATCAAACCTCGAGTTGAGAGTCTTCACTTGTACAACTGTAGCCTTAAGACAAGATAGAATCTCTGGATTTGTAATCGTTCTGGAGGTTCTCTTGACAAATTCAGCTGCTCTTGCAGGAGGAAAGATACAAGTGACCTTGTACCAATCATTTGAAAATTGTTCAAGGTGTTCTTCTTCAGCATCTGCTTGATTTGAAGGACCAGCAAAATCCTTAACCTTAGCATCAGTCTGAACTGGTAAACTCTGAGAAGGGCTTGACTCAGTATTCCCTTCAGTTTCATCTCCAACCTCAGCTTCAACATGATGAGTGGATTGAGGAATAGGAATAGATGCATCAACAGTGCCAATAACATCCTCTGCAACAGGTTTAGTAGTAGAGTCAACAATAGGCTGTACAACATCCTCAGCAGATTGCACAATAGTCTCAGAGTTTATCTCCTTAGGTTGTTGATCAATCTCATCTCCTCCTTCAACAGTTTGGTGAGCATCTGAGAGTAATTCTGTATGTGATGCTACAGTTTCAGAAAGGACAACTGTAGGTTGATCAGCTGCACCAGTTGCTTCAGATTGAGAAAAAATTGATGAGATAGGATCAGAGAATGGCATGAATGAATCAAGAATGTCATTCATTGGAGAAAAGCCTTCTCTTGTATCCTCTTCTGCAGGCATTTTGTCCTCTGCAGGCATTTCAACCTCTGCAGGCATTTCAACATCTGCAGGCATTGTATCTTTTTCAGCCTCAACAGTAGGTGTTTGCTGTGAAACTACCTCTGGAGCTTCAACATTTTCATCAACAGAATCAGAGATTACCAGTTTTCTTCTCTTAGCTAGAGGAACGTCATCTGAATCCTCTTTACTAGATTCTGCTACCACTGAGGGTGACTTAGGTCTATTTGCCGTTTGTTTCATTCTTTTCATTCTTCTAGTATAAACAGCTCCAGGAGATGTCTGTTTTGCTTTCATTTGTGTCTCTATTGTCTTCTTAACTCTTGTAGACTGTCTATTGGAATAGAATCCCAGTTAGTGACCTTCTTCTGGAATGTCCTTGTAATGCAATCGAAGAAAAAATTCCATTCCTTCCGGAGATTAGGCCTCTTTACACTGCCAAGCTTGTCAAGAGATTCCATGTACCCTATCTCCTGTAGCATCTGTCTCAATTGAGGTTCAGCAACATAAGTATAAGATGTATGTGTATCAAACCCCATTGTATCTCTGACAGTTTGTGGAGTAATCACAAACTCTTGTTCTTCATAAGTGAAGATGATGTTAGGAGTCCCATTCTCTCCTCCATCCACATAGACTGAGTTTTGCCAAAAAGTGGCAATTTGAGATGCAGAGAGAGTACCAGGTTCAACCAGAGCTTGTCCAATCTCTGAGTCTCTCAAGAAATTCTGCATTAGATGAAACGCTTCTGGAGCACGTTCATGATAGAGTGGCGCTTCATAGTTGTTAGGGACAAAACGTAGACCAAGAACAGTGAATGGTTTAGAAGCCATTGAATCAAGAAATTTTCAAGAAATCCCAAAGAAACGTGTATGTAGGAAAGGTGTTTGCGAAAATGCCCAAGTGAAAAGTGAGAGAACTGTGAGATGTAGAAAGTAGAACACAATCGTTTGGACACAAAAGTAATTAAAGTAATTAAAAACTCAATCTTTTATGTATTCAAACACTCAACAGTTCCTAAATTAATGTGTGAGTGGGACACGATAATGGGTGAGTGGGACACAGTAATGGGTGAGTGGGTCACGTGCTCGTATTTTTAAGAAGTGTATTTTGCAAATTTAACAATAAAATATTTGATTTTTAAAAAAAATCAAATAACACTCTCTTAAAATACTCGGAGTCATTTAAAACCAGAATACGAAGCGTTTACCTGTAACCATTAAGAATCAGAATACGAAGCGTTTTAGTACTTCGTTACTTACCCATCTCTATTTAATGCCTAGAGACTTGTTCAGAATTGTTCACTATCCCTTTAACCTTTCATTCTCTCCTGAAAAATAAAAAACCCTTCAAACAACACACCATTAAACAATGTCAAACCTTACCATCAAAGAAAAGAATCTCCATCTCGTAGAGAACAGAGGTATCTTCAGTTATACTCGTGAAGAGTTTGATGCGTTTGACTGGGAAAGGCAGCTTGAAACTCTGTGGCTGCAGATGGATGCCGGTCTCGAAGAAATCGAGAGAGAAAAACATGCAAGAGTGATTGACATCGATGCTGGTCTCCAAGCAACATTTGCATGGCTTTCCTCGAAGGCATCCTCATCCAACACCACCAACCATTGTTAATGAATATGTCAGCAAAAATAACCTTATCCCTTCAACTTCCACCAAAATAAAGTGGCAAAGATGGGATCTGGGATGTTTGCTAACAATGGAGTGGTTTGGACTTGACCTTTTATTTTCCTGTTGAATAGATTAGCAGAAAGAGAGAACAAAAAGATGTAATACTTGCTTGTAATCTCTTTCTTATTATCAATGAAAAATCCTGTTTCTCTAATCTTATTCATTGTGTTCTGCAAATTTTATGCTTATGAATTGTTCTTCAAAGAATTAAATCAGAGAAAATGAAAACTAATTAAAGTAATCATATAAGAAACAAATTCATCAACAATAACCACAATTAAATCAGGAACAGAACAAAGTACCAATTCAAGAAGTGTTTTGTTCTATTCGAGAAGTCTAGCAATCGACAAGTCAAGGCGATATTTGTAAAAACACTATTCGACATCTCTGAGAGTCAACAAGTCAAAGTGTCATTCGATAACTCAGAGATTCGACATGTCTATTACTCTATTCGAGAACTCAAGAACTCAGAGTACGAACCACAAATCAACAATACACTTATTAACAGTTGTCAAAAGCCCTATTTACTCCAAAATTTTCAAATTATCCAAATGAAAATTTACCTTAGTGTACGAACCACGAATCAACAGCGTTTGTCAATTCTCCAACTTTATCACCGAAACCCTTTCAAAAATTGCACAGTTGTGAAAATATGTGTGTGTGAAGCAGAGTTTACTGAATCAATTTTTTGGAGCATCTAATTTTTCATAAAATCCATAAAGTAAATCAATAAACACTGGATGCACAAACTGTCATAGTAAACACTGGCTGTATGATGAAAGCTAAACTTTGTAGTAATCAATCTATATACAGTAACATCTAATTTATTTTATACCCCATCTATATATACATATATAATTTTTTTTTAATTCTATTCATTCCAGTAATTAGAGGTTGGAACCAGTCACCAAAAATTCAAAAATTTTAGCCCTTATCATTTTGATAAGTTCCTGGGTCATCCTAGTATTTGACTAGTCACCAAAAATCAGAGAATTTTAGCACATATTATATACCAATAAGTTCCTGGGTCATCCTAGTATCCAACATAATCTCAAAGGAGTATAACAACCTATATACATTTTCTTTGGGGTATTGCAGTAAGCATTTTAATCTACCAGAGTATAACTAACAGAGTTTAGAGTTCATCAACATCAGTAGTTATTCATGAAAGGCAATGCACACAGTATTTATAGACTCAGAGTTTAGGACAAAATAAACTAAGAGATGCTATAAATATGAACCAGTATCATGCTGTGTTAATTTTCTGTACAATCTAAGATTAGATCACAATAACTCAGAAAGATTCATGATTAATTGCTGAGAATCATGCTTCATACATATTTCTTCATTGGTGTTTTCATTCAGACAAAAATCAACTCAGAGTTCACAGAGTTTATCAACTTATTACCAGTGTATAACATACAGGCATGCTGACAGAGTTTAACAGAGTTTGACAGAAAAAACATGTTAACAGAGTATGCATAACAGAGTTTAATCAACAGAGTTCACTTAGCACTTAACAAATCAAGGAAATATGAGTAATACATTACATAAGTAAAATTTGAATCTAACCAACATTCCTAGTCAGAACCAGAGACCATTCCTAGTTCATTGACCAGTCTTGTAAATGTAGCTTCACTCAATGGTTTAGTGAAGATATCTGCAAGCTGTTGTTCTGTAGACACAAAATTTAGTTCGATATTCCCTTCTTCCACATGTTCTCTGATGAAGTGGTACCTTATGCTGATGTGCTTGGTCATTGAATGCTGTACTGGATTACCTGTCATAGCAATAGCACTTTGATTATCACAGTAAATAGGAATTTTACTGTACCTCAATCCATAATCCAGCAATTGATTTTTCATCCACAAGATCTGTGCACAACAGCTACCAGCTGCAATATACTCTGCTTCAACTGTAGATGTGGAAATTGATTTCTGTTTCTTGCTGTACCAAGAGACAAGTCTGTCACCAAGAAATTGACAACTTCCACTAGTGCTCTTTCTGTCTATCTTGCAGCCTGCAAAGTCAGCATCAGAATACCCAAGTAGCTTGAAATCTGATTCTCTGGGGTACCACAGACCTAATGATATGGTGCCCTTGAGATACTTGAAGATTCTTTTCACAGCTGTCAGATATGGCTCTCTAGGATCTGCCTGAAACCTTGCACAAAGACAGGTTGCATACATGATGTCAGGCCTACTAGCTGTCAAGTAAAGAAGAGATCCTATCATTCCCCTGTAGTTTGTCATATCCACTAAAACTCCTGTGTCTTTGTCCAATTTAGTTGCTGTTGCCATGGGAGTTGATGCAGATGAACAGTCAAGCATACCAAATTTCTTGAGAAGATTTCTGGTATATTTTGCTTGATTAATGAAGATACCATCATCTGTTTGTTTCACCTGTAGGCCTAGAAAATAACTAAGCTCTCCCATCATGCTCATTTGATATCTGGACTGCATGAGCTTGGCAAATTTCTTACAGAGTTTATCATTAGTAGACCCAAAGATAATGTCATCAACATATATCTGAACTAAAAGGAGGTCACTTCCTTGATTGAAATAAAACAGAGTTTTGTAAATTGTACCTCTGTTGAATCCACTTTCTAGAAGAAATTGAGCAAGTGTCTCATACCATGCTCTTGGTGCCTGCTTAAGTCCATATAGTGCCTTATCTAGCCTGTAGACATAATCTGGATATTTGGGGTCCACAAATCCTGGTGGTTGTTCAACAAACACTTCTTCTTCAAGCTTTCCATTCAGAAAAGCACTTTTCACATCCATCTAGAACACTTTGAATTTCTTGTGAGAGGCATATGCTAGAAAAATTCTGATTGCCTCCAATCTTGCAACTGGAGCAAATGTTTCATCATAGTCTATTCCTTCCTGCTGTGAATAGCCTTTTGCTACCAGTCTAGCCTTGTTCCTTATGATAACACCTTCACTGTCAGTCTTGTTTCTGAAAACCCATTTAGTACCAACAATAGATCTGTTCTTTGGCCTTGGTACAAGGGTCCAAACTTCATTCCTTTCAAATTCATTCAACTCTTCCTGCATTGCTGTTATCTAGTCAGCATCTTGAAGAGCTTCTTCCACTTTCTTTGGTTCATTTTTAGACAAGAATGCATGAAACAGACATTCACTTGCAATAGCACTTCTTGTTTTCACTTTTGCATCTGGATCACCAATTATCAAATCAGGTGTATGTGATTTAGTCCATTTCCTAGCAGAAGGCAAATGACTTCTGTCAACATGTGATCCGCCCCCTTGATCCATGCTCTCCTGATTTTGTTGTGATCTTTCTTCATTTTCTGAGACTCCCCCTGAACTTGACTGCCCAGAGTCAGAATTTGAATTTTCAGAGTTTGAATCATCAGAGTTTGATCCAGATTTTTCAGTTGACTCAGTATCATTGTTTGAGTTTTCATCTTGATCATGCTCCCCCTCAACTGGTTCTTCCCTTTGTTGTGGCTGAGAAGTTTCTCCAGTGTTAACCAGTAGAGGTTCAGAGTTTGTTTCAATAGAGTCTGTCAGAATTGTTGGGTCAGAGTTTACTTCATCAGAGTTTAAATCTTCATTTTCAAAGTTCAGTTGATCATATTCATCTTTGTCTTCAAGTCCAGTTATCTTCTTGTCATCAAAAGACACATGTATAGATTCCACGATCACTTTAGTTCTCAGATTGTAAACTCTGAATGCTTTTGTTGACAGTGGATAGCCAACAAAAATTCCTTCATCTGCCTTTAGCTCAAACTTGGTCAACTGTTCAGGATGAGTCTTCAAAACAAAGCATTTGCACCCGAAAATATGAAAGTATTTCAGGTTAGGCTTCTTTTTCTTCACCATCTCATATGGTGTCTTTCCATGCTTATTGATCAGTGTAGCATTTTGAGTAAAACAAGCAGTTTGAACAGCTTCTGCCCAGAAATAAGTTGGCAATTTTGCTTCATCAAGCATAGTTCTGGCAGCTTCAATCAAGGTTCTATTTTTCCTTTCAACTACACCATTTTGTTGTGGTGTACCAGGTGCTGAAAATTCTTGCTTCACTCCATTTTCCTTGCTGAATTCTTCCATTGTTGCATTTCTGAACTCAGTTCCATTATCACTTCTGATGATTCTGACTTTGTTACTTGATCCTTTGTCCAGAAGCTTCACATGCTCCATCAGAGTTAATGTAGTTTCATCCTTCTTTTCTAGAAAATACACCCAAGTGAATCTAGTCTATTCATCAACAATGACTAAAGCATATTTCTTCCTTGCTATAGACATAACATTTACTGGACCAAAGAGATCAACATGCAGAAGATGATAAGGATCAGTGATTGAAAATTCTGTCTTGCTCATGAAAGATGATTTCCTTTGCTTGGCCTTTTGACATGAATCACATAGGCCATCAATATTTAACAGAGCTTTTGGGAGTCCTCTTACAAGATCCTTTATGATCAATTCATTGATGTTGTTCAAGTTCAAATGTGAGAGTTTCTTGTGCCACTTCCAACTCTCTTCACTAGACATTCTTGTAGACAGGCAAACAGCTTTTCCAACAGAGTCTATTAAGAGCTTGATTTCATAAATGTTGTTTTGCCTATGACCAACTAGAACAACCTTTCCTGTAGATTTGCTGATAACTTCACAATATTCAGGTTGAAAATCTACATGATATCCCTTGTCACGGATTTGACTCACAGATAACAAGTCATGCTTGACTCCTGGGACATGAGCTACATTGTTGATGATGACATTTCCAAGATTAATATTGCCATATCCCAATGTTCTTCCTACATTGCCATCACCATAGGAAACTTTTGGGCCAGCCTTCTCCTCATAGTCTGATAGCAGGGCTTTATTTCCAGTCATGTGTCCTGAACTCCACTGTCCACGACTAGGGTTGCCTCCCTGTTGCCCTGCAATCACAAGCAATTACTGAGAATTAGATTTAAGGATCCAGACTTGCTTGGATCCTTTGACATTATTAACTTTGTTAGCTTTTGCAGCGGAATTAACATTATCGGAGTTTGAGCTAACAGTATCAGTGTTTACACTTGCAGTATCAACTTTAACCCATTTCAGATTGGGTTTCAGTTCATAGTAATTATGATAGATAGCATGATATTCTCTGCAAGTATAAATGGAATGCCAAGTGCTTCCACAGTGTGTGCATAAAGTCTGTGGCTTAGTTCTAGAAAAATCCTTCTTTACCTTAGACTTGGAAGGTAAGGAATTTATATTTTTGTTTTTCTTGCAGAAATTTGCAAGATGCTTAGTACTACCACAGTTATGACATGTCTTCCTTGGAGCATAACTAGCAAGCATTGGTTTATTTCCTGAAGTGATGCCTACTTTTCCATTTCTGTTCTTATTTGACACTCTCTGTTTCTTAACAGATTTTAACTCCTTCAGTTTATGTTTGAGTTGTTTATCTGTCATTGAACCAATATTAACTTGTTTAACACTAGTTTTTACTGGTTTACTTTTAACAGCTTCTTTTTCATTTTCAGACAAAAATTTACTGGCTCCATGTACAAAATGAGGTCTGATTTTAACTTGATTTTGAAATCTAAGTTCATCCCCCTCATTATAACCTAGACCAACAGTGTCTGTTTGAAAAATCTGTTGAGTGTCCTTTCCAGAATTAGTCCAAGTCATAATTTTCTTATTTGCTTCCTCCAACTCAGATTCTAGTTGTTTATATTTCTGAAGCAAATCCTGTTCTATAGAAACAGCATCATCTCTCTCTTTCTGAACTTGTTGCATGTTTTCAAGTTTTTCTTCAACAAGTTTATTTCTAACCTTAAGTTCAGAATTTTCAGATTTTATCCTCTCATTCTCTAAAGTCTGATCCCTATAACTTATATGCAATGACTTAAGATAAATTCTTAATTGAGCAATGTCATCAATATTATAAGCATAGGTAGTTAGAGGTACCTGATTTTCAGAAGTTTCTGATTCAGTAGTAGCCATGAGAGCATAGTTCACTTCTTCATCAGAATCTGAAGTGTCTGCCCAATCTCTGCCTTTAGTGTAGAGTACCTTTCCAGTTTTACCCTTCTTGCACTCAGGAGCATAGTGACCCATCTCCTTACACTTGTAGCATTGAATTTCAGACTTATCCTTCTTCCCCCTAGAATCTCTCTTATCAAACTTCCTGAAGCTTTTCCTGTCTTCATTTGAATCTCTAGAAAACCTTTTCCCTTTCTTGAAATTCTTGAAGCCCATTTTCTTGAAGGTCTTCACCATCAACACAACCATTTTCCTCATTTCTTCTTCATCATCCTCAGAGTCAGATGATTCAGAAGAGTTTGAATCACAATCAGAGTTTGATGATTCACTTTCTGAGTGTATGACCAAAGCTTTTCCCTAATTTTCCTTCTTGATGCCTCTTTCTTCTGAGGCTTCTCTTCAACCTTAAGGGCAACAGACTTTGCCTTCCTGCTTGATCTCCTGTTTCTCTGTTCCATTTCCAATTCATGAGTTTTGAGCAGCCCATAGATTTCATCAATCTCTGTTTCAGCAAGATCATAGTTGTCTCTAATAGTGGTTGTTTTCACATCCCAATTTTCAGGTAGAGAAAGAAGAAACTTGAGATTTGAGTCTTCTAGATCATACTCTTCGTTGACCAATGACAGATCATTAAGCAATTTACAGAATCTATCAAATGTTTCTGTCATGGTCTCTTCAGGTTTTGCCTCAAAATGCTCATACTCTTGTGTGAGTATGTTTCTCCTATTCTTCTTGATAGCAGCAGTTCCTTGACATCTGACTTCAAGAGCATCCCATATCTCTTTTGCAGTGGTGCAGTTAATCACTTTGTTAGACATAACATTGTCTAAAGCACTATGCAGTAAATGCCTAACCTTTGCATCCTTAGCAATTGATGATAGATCTTCAGGAGTCATGTCCTTCTTTTTCTTTGGAACTATTTTAGCTTCTTCACCAGCAGTTGCAACAGATAGCTTTGTAGGATTGTGAGGGCCTTCATAAATCCTGTCAAGATATTCTGGATCTGTAGCTTCCAGAAACATAGTCATCTTGACCTTCCACATGGCATACTCTAATGGCCTCAGAATAGGAACCCTGATTGGTTCATAACGACTCACAGTAGTAGGAGCCTTTTCAGAAACAGTAGGTGTTGGTGGAGGAATTGCTGACATGATTATTGTTGTGTTTGGATATTAACCTGTAATAAAGTAAGAGATTGGCTCTGATACCACTTGTTAGGCCGAATACACAATTAATAATCAAATTCGTATGAGAGTTTAACAAGTAAGACGTTTATGCACTTAAAAACTTCTGGTATTAAGAACCCTCTTCGTGATGTAAACTATCACAAAGAGCTGCTAGGTTACAATAAAGATAATTCGTTGCACGATACCCTTCTAAGGTTAACCTAACTGTATTTATAAAACATACAACTTCGATACAATCTCTAATTGATATTCCTAATAATCAGCTATACAATGATATCAATTACAGATTGACACACGTCTCCTAAGTCAACTCGATCTCTTTGATAGCTATCCAATCTTCAAAGATATCGCTTCCATAATAAATCTTCAATCACTGTTGACCAGTAGACGCTGCCTCCAGACAGAGTTTGACAAACTCTGTCGAGCTTCCATCTGTCAGAGTTTACACTAAACTCTGACCGCTTCCAGCTAAACTCTGATAATTCACTGTAACACTTAAACACTGATTAAAACACATCAATTATATTTAACACTATCACCAACCTCTTCTTCAGCTCTTGGAAACTCTTCTCGTACTTTTCAGTCCATTCAAATTTCTCAGTTTTACGCGTAAGTCGAGTTAACTGGGCTGCGATTTTCACAAAAATCTTGAACAAATCTTCTATAATACCCTTCCAATCCGATGAAACTCCTTACCTCTGTTGGAGTGGTTGGCCGTTCCCAGTTTGAAACTGCCTCTATCTTGGAGGGGTCAACCAACACTCTTTCCCTATTGATCACGTGCCCTAAGAATTGCACCTCATTTTTCCAGAACTCACTCTGCGAAAATTTGGCATACAGCTGTTCTTTCCTGAGTATTTCTAAGGCTATCCTCAAATGTTAGGCGTGTTCTGCCTCTGCCTTTTAGTAGATAAGAATATCATCGATGAAAACTATCACAAACTGGTCCAAATATTCCTTGAACACTCTATTCATTAAATCCATGAAAGCTGCCGGGGCATTGGTTAGTCCAAATGACATCACCAAGAATTCAAAATGTCCATATCTGGTACGGAATGCAGCCTTTGGGATGTCTTCGGGATGTCTTCGGGTTTAATCTTCAGTTGGTGATATCCTGTTCTCAGGTCAATCTTAGAGAAGTATTCAGCACCCATTAACTGGTCAAACAAATCATCTATTCTGGGTAGCGGGTACTTATTCTTTATGGTTAACTTGTTCAACTCTCGATAGTCGATGCATAACCTCATACTCCCGTCCTTCTTAACGAACAATACTGGTGTGCCCCAAGTGACATACTAGGTCTTATTAAACCCTTATCCAACAATTCTTGTAACTACTTAGCTAGCTCTTTCATTTCAATTATGGCTAATCGGTACGGGGCCTTCGAAACCGGTGCCGTCCCCGAGGCAAACTCGATAGCAAACTCAATTACCCTATCAGGTGGTAATCCGGGAAGATCTTGTGGAAATACGTCTTCGAACTCGTTAACTACCGAAATGTCTTGTATCTTAGGCACTTCCTTCTGGGTGTCTATAACGTAAGCCAAATAAGCCTCGTTCCCTTTTCGTAGCAACCTCTTGGTCTGCGCCATGGTTAGAATATTCTAGGTCTGTCGTATCCCTCGAAACACTACTTCCTTCTTTCCTGGGGTTTTCAACTTAACCTTTTTCCCTTTACAATCTATCTAAGCATTATTACGGGACAACCAATCCATTCCTAAAACGCAATCAAATTCCCCTAGCTTAAAAGGAATCAAATCGACATAGAAAGATCATCCTCCTAGTTCTAATTCGCAATTGGGGTGAATTCGACTAACTGGAACGACTTCCTGGTTGGCTATCTCTACTTGTAAGGAATCCCTTAGCGGTTGGGTCTTAAGTTTTAATTTACTCACAAAATCCCTCGATATAAAAGACTTAGTTGCTCCAGAATCAAATAAGACATTTGCGCTAACTGAATTGAGAGAAAAGGTACCTGCTATCACATCCGTGTCTCTCACGGCATCCTGCACTGTCATGTTAAAAGTTCTAGCAGTTGGTGGCCTATTGGAGGCAGCCTTGCTTGCCCCTGATACTGCTGGTTTGTTTGCTGGGCAATCTTCCTCATGAGCCCTTGACGTCCACACTGGAAGCAAGTGGTGCTATTAGGGATGATCGTGGTGCAAGAGGTAGCATAGTGACCTGCTCGCCCACACTTATAACAGTTTATCTGTTTCAGGTTACACACACCGGAATGCCTCTTTCCACAAGTAGCACATAATGGTAATGGAGGTCGAGAAGGGTGGGAACGGGACACTCCTGATTTCTTGCCGCCCTGGCTCACACTTGCACTCATCGATTGTTGAATCCCATGCTCTTTCCAAGTAAGGAAACTATTCCTCGGTTTAAATTATTTGGGTGTTTTCCTCCGGCAGAACCTCCGCCCATACTTGCGTGCTTCCTTTTTTAATCCCCCTTTCTCTCTCTCTCTCTCTCTCTCTCTCTCTCTCTCTCTATGCATCTGATCACTTTTGACTTCCACAATGGTTACTTTCTGCACTAAGGTATCATAGTCAGTAATCTCTAATACTGCTACCCGATTCTGGATCCATTGCTTCAACCCTTGCTGAAACCTATTCGCTTTCTTCTCCTCGGTATCCACAAATTTTGGTACAAACCTTGATAACTCGGTAAACTTGGCCTCATAATCAGCCACTGACAAATTGTTCTGTTTTAGTTCTAAAAACTTGAGCTCCATTTGAGTTTTCATGAACCTTGAGAAGTACTTTTCCAGAAATAATTGCTTGAACCTCTCCTAGGTTACTATAGCATCTGTCTCCATGTTCTTCTTAGCCTCCCACCAATAATATGCCTCTCCTTTCAGAAGGTAAGTGGCGAAAACAGTCTTTTGTGCCTCGTCGATGCTCAACCTCGAAAAGCTTTTCCATTTCCTTAACCCAGGCTCTTGCCTCAACTGGGTCAGCTGATCCGTGGAATTCTGTGGGCTTAAGGGACTTAAAGGCCCTGAAAGAGTTTGCCACGGTGCTGTTGTTTCCCTAGGGTGGTTGGGGGTAACGGTTCAAATTTTGCCTAAGCAGATCCATAAACTGACCCATAGGGTCTCTGTGTTGGTTGTGGCTTTCTTGGTCGGTAGACTCACGGGGGTTAGCCCTGGTTCCCATTCTTCGTAGAGGCATCTTACTGAAAATTTGGACAATTACACATTAGGCTAATTCACTTGTTTTAAAGGATTCTTCCTTGCAAAAATCATTACATATTTGGATTTTGGATCCCACAGTTCTATATGTCATGGTAACTTTAATCGAAAGCAATACGTGCAGTAGATATGCTAATAAAATGGTGATCGCATCACAACAGAACTGAAATGAAACAAATATATACATAGTACTGAAAGATACATCATCTGAGTCACATCGATAGTTTAGGATTATAACCATCCTAACAACATCTAGTCAAAAGTGAAATACATGGTCTATCCGTCTAGTCAGTAAAAGGGAAACTAAATACAATGAAACTATCCCACAAAAGTCGGCACTACTATGTCCGTATATGACTAGAAGACTAGACTACTACATCACCGTCTCTGAAATCAGTCCCCGGTGGAACCCAAAGCTCTGACCCTTATCATAGCAATGCGGAAGATCTCCTCAGCATCAATCCTGGATACCTTGCCCTCTCCATCAGTAGGTAATCCTCGAACTCTCATTCGGGCCCTCAGCTCAATACAGGTGACTGCCCTATGTATCTCTCGAGCTCTAGCACGCCTTCCACCGCCCTGGCGTCCCAACCTAGCAACCCTCCCAGCCACGAGCTCCACCCTGGACTCTGCTAACCTGGCCTCAACCACTGCTAAATCAGTAGAAAGTCTGCTCACAATCCAGTTATGCACACATATTGGGATCCCCCCTATCGGGATATGGGGTGGGGTAGATGGCTCTGCTGGAGGTGTGGCCTCTGCCTGCTGCAGCTCGGGGGTCAGCTCCTTAAACTCCTCAGAAAATGGGCTCACAGGTAGTGGTGGTGGGGTAGGGGCTCTCTCAACAGAGAGGGATGGCACACGAAGTCCTGAACTCCCCACAGCATCATCCACCGGCTCATCAACATCTCCCTCAGTACCCTCATCCACAGTCTGTCCAACAACAGTAGCCACAACCTGCTCAGTAGTCATCTCTGTGTCCTCCTCCATCACCCTGATATCATCTATAAGCTGTGTCTCCTCCGGATCCTCCTCATCCTCAGACTCAACAACCTCAGTATCTGCATCAGCCTGGACCTCCTCAGGGTCCGCCTCCTCCTCAGACTCAACAATCTCTGTATCTCCATCCTCGTCACCCAGACGCTCATAATAAGGATCTCTGGTCCTAAACAACTCATCAGAATCAACTACCACTCTGTCCTCGGCGGCCTGAATCGCCTCATCATGCTGTCTCTCAAACTCCTCTGGATCGGAGAGGTAGCTCGCCTACAGAATACGAACTATGTTACTATGATGATACTTAAAAAGTTCCCATAAGGGTTTTAGGTGAACTTGGCAAGAGTTCTTATTATCTTAGTGAATTTATTATTACTAGCTTTATACCCGTGCGATGCACGGGTAGCTTTATTAAAAAAATTTTAGTACATTTTTTTATTATAATTTTATTTTTGTCAAATTAGTTATATATATAGCATTTTAAATTGTTTGTTTTATTTTTAACATATGGTTTGAGTATGCATTTATTTTTTTTGTTGTAAATGGTTTTTCTATAATTTATATTTCAAAGTGTAGGCTAACATATTTTTTAGTAATTCATAATTATTTTTGAATTTTTTGTTTTATTAGATTACATATGATATACTTGAAACATACAGGTACTATATTTGTGTAACAATTTATTATTATTTTTTTTTATCTTTTTGATCATGTAATTTAATGGTTATCTTAAAAGTTTTAGGTCTTTTATGTTTTTATAGTTTTTAAAGATATTTTTTAACTTTTATGGAAATATGTGGGATATTAATTTTTTTTATTTGTTGAATATTGATTATTTTTCAAGTTAATTTTATATTTTTGCCAAGTGTGGTATTTATTATGTGTTTTTGTTTAGAGTAATCTTAAAGGGTTTTTATGTTATTATATTTAAATATTAATTTAATTTTATTGTGTGGGTGTTTGGATTGTTTTCTAATTTAAATATGTTCATTTATTGATTTGGTTTCACTTTTTTTAGTTTAAATTTTTTCTTTGCAAGGTAAGAATTTGTTGATTTGTGCTCATATTTTTTTAATTTAAATTTTAGAAACATATTTGTTGTCAAACCTTAAAATAGAATTTTTAATTATTTTTATTAAAATAATTTTTTCTTAAAACACCTTTATCTGGTAAACGATTTTTTTGTAATTATATTTTAAGCATTAGCCTAACATTTATTTTAATATTTCATATATTTTGGGGTGTTTTGTTCAATTTTATTAGAATATATATATAATATAATTTAGACATGTAGAAAGTTTAACTATTATATATATATATATATATATATATATATATATATATATATATATATATATATATATATATATATATGCAAGTACTCAAATGAGACCCCCCATAAAATGAGAACTGAGACCCAATCCTAACCCAATATATTTTATATCCAAATTAAGGCATACCCACACGAACATAAAACATGGTTATATTTTCTGGTTATATTTTCTCTCTCCATGTCTCTCTGATCCACCCATTTCCATCTCATTCCATTCACTGGACCTCACCTCCTTCGGCCACCATTCATTCTACCATCATATTATCCGAAAAGGCATTATCATAAGCAAGTCATCACCTTCACTATAATGCTCGATCTTAATTGTTGACAATCTATCATCGTTTTCGATCTGTTGCTCCTCTTATTGGTTTTAATATTCATCTTTTTAGTTAATCGATCTAATCTAAACAGAAACACATACTATGTATGGCTTGCTTCAAATTATAACTCTTCAAATCTAATGATTTTTGTTGAGGACGTCGCTAATAAAATTATGGTTGTGGTAAATGTGTTGGGGGAAGAAGATTAATAGATTATATCTAAAGATGATCCTTATGGTGGTGGTATGTATGGTAGAACAGCTACTTAATGATTTGCTTTGAAATTTTTTGGTGATTTGTATTGAAATTTGGTGACTTGTGCTAAATATTTAGTGATTTAGACTTAAATTTGATGATTCTGTATGTAACGATTGTGACAGGAAAACAGTGATTTTATATGTGCTAAAGATGATGATAATAACGACTAATTGCTGTGGTAGTGGGCGATGGTGATTCGTGATTGTGATTATGTCAAGATGAAGCAACCAGGTGGTAATAATGGTCGTTGTTAACGATGGTTATAGTGATAATAGTGATTGGGAAGAAAAGAATCGGTGGTGGTGCAATGAGTGTCAGGAAGGTGATGATATATAATTATATGTGTATATAGGCTGGTAATTTGGTGATGGGTCTTAGTTCTCATTATAAGATAGGGTCTCATAGGAGCAGCCCCTATATATATATATATATATATATATATATATATATATATATATATATATATCTGTGTGTGTGTGTGTGTATGATTGTGAACACATTATTTTTTTAAAGAAAGTTTGTACATCTTTTTATGTTTTTGTGTTGGTTTATATTTGTTTTAAGTGCATTATATTAAAGCATATTGTTGATTTTAGTTTCTAAATTTAGATTTTTTTTGAATTGGCGTTTATTTTGTAGATTATATTTTGTTGAATTTTGGTGTCACTTCCAATTAAGACATGTTTTTTGATTAATTTTATATTATCTTATTTTACCATATATTTTCTTAAAGACTTCTTTTTGTTTTTGTTTTGTAATTAAATGTAAATTATTGTTTTTAAAATATTATTTTTTGAATTGAAATTCTGATAGTATGCTTTGTTTACTTGTTTATTATATATAAAGAATGAATTTGTGACTTATTCTTATGGATTTTTGTTATTTTAATCATTGTTTGTTAATTTTTGAAACATATTTGTTGTCAAACCTAAAAATAGAATCTTTAATAATTTTTATTAAAATAATGTTTTTTTCAAAATACTTTTATTTGGTAAACGATTTTCTTGAAAATTATATTTTAAGGTTTAGCCTAACGTATATTTTAATTTTTTGGCGGTTTTCTTCTATTTATTAGAATATATATAATATACTTTAGATATGTGGGAACTTATTATAATTTAATATACGTGAATACACATACATTTGTACTTTTTTTTAAAGAAAATTTGTATTATCTTTTATATTTTTGTATTGGTTTATATTTATTTTAAGTGCACTATATTGAAATTTATTGTTGATTTTAATTTTCTAAATTTAGATATTTTTTTTGAATTAACGTTTGTTTTGTCAATTATATTTTGTTGAATTTTGGTGTCATTTCAAATTATAACATGTTTTTTTATTACTTTTTTGATATGTTTTTTTTACCATATATTTTCTTAAAAAATGTTTTGTAATTAAATGTAAATTCTTGTTTTTCAAAAAAATATTTTTTGAATTGAAATTCTGATGGTATGCTTTGTATACTTGCTTATTATATATAAAGAATAAATTTGTTATTTATTTTTCATTATTTTTTTTTTCTGGTTTATCCTTATTTATTAATTGGGTATTTTCAAAATAATAAAATATTAATTTATTTGATTTGTGTTGACATGTTAGTATAAATTTTAAAAACATGTTTGTTGTAAAATCTAAAAATAAAACTTTTTTATGACCTTTTTTAAAAATTAGGTTTTCTTGAAACCCTTTTTTGTGGGAAAAAATGCCCAAAATGCCTGTATTTTTATTCGATTTGTCCAAAATACCTCTGGGCGGGCTGGGATGCCCTTTTTACCCACTTTCAGCGCCATTCCAGAATGCGTATACTATGTTCTAGTATACAACATATCACTACAGACTACTGAAAACCTATCAATACACAAACGGTGCTTACTATGGCGAACGGTGCTGAAATACGGCTGCTCAACCATTGAACTCGTCTATCTATTCCTCTTCAATCAAGCTATCTCTCTTTCTATTGTAAGTAATCAAGCTATCTCGTCTATCTATTACTCACACCAATTGTTTTGACTAGGGTTTGTACTCATCTAAGTTGGGTTTTTCGATTTATACTCTCAAAGTTGATTTTATGATTCCTATATGAACTGTTTGTCACAATTGTTTGTTATAATCTGAATATATTTGATTTTATACTCCTTCAATTTATTGTATGAAGTTGAGATGCTTGTGGATTGATTTGAATTTGCAATGTAATTGGAGAATTTTTGAAATGAGAGATTCGAGCTGAATACTTACTGATTTTCGATATATTAAAAATGGATTTGGATGATTTTTAGAAAAGGTTATTATGCCAAAAGTGTTAAGCTTATGTGGCACACGGAATTGATATGAGAAAGGGAATATTTGATGTATCGGGAAGTGTACGTTAGAGAATCTCGTGAGTATACGGGATATGTTAGAATATACAAATATAAATTGTATATACACACGCCCGTGTCGAAAATCACCGACATTAGTCATGTTATAGAGTAAAAACCTACAAATTCTGACAATAGAAGAAACCTCTAGGAAACAAGTAAAGTACTTTGGAATGGTAGTCATGTATTGAGTGGCAGTCAGTAAATAGTCTACTGGAAAATTGAGTGGCAGGTTATATAGATATAGAAAGACAGATCATATTTATTTATACCTCTTAATATATACTGTAGATGCTATCTCTCCACATTTCTGATTTATTATCTACTTTCTTAACTATTAAACTACCCTGTCTTAATTTTTGTCCAAATTGGGGTTTTAGATGATTTATTCAAATTCAGAGGTAGAAATATAGATTTCGAACAGTAGTTTCATCCGACTATGAACACGAGCTTATAGGACTATGAATTGTAGATATTTAATGATGACATAGTGGTGCAACTTAAATTTGTCTATTAAAGAGTGTCGTTATTTGTTTGCTTGAACCTATGTGGTCAATGAATAATTATACTATGTCCTGATTTCTGATTATGTTCTTGTTTACAGGTTATGGATCCTAATGATGAGATGTCTATGGATCCCGGACCTAGGGACCCTTCTGTATTGCACCTACAATCTGAACATAGATCTGATGCAGTTTGGAAGGCTGGTGGTGGAGATTGTCAGAGATCGCGGAAGCGTGATCCTAATCAAGATAGATTCCCAAAGCTGCATAAGCGGATGGTTCCCTTTCTTTTGGACTTGAGATTTGATGGTGTTAGCAGGCTGGCATCTATTGATTTGGATTGGGGTTTGCTTACTGCATTAATAGAGCGTTGGAGGTCTGAAACACACACGTTTCACCTTCCCGTTGGAGAGTGTAGCATCACATTACAAGATGTTAATGTTCTTCTTGGCCTAAAGATTGATGGTGATGCGATGACTGGCGGTACACAAGTTGATGGTGGCTGGAACAAACTAGTTAAGCAAACATTTGGAATAGACCCGGGTAAAAGTTTGAAAGGTGCTCGGTTGCAATTGAGCTGGCTGACTTCAAATTTCAAATCACTATCTGATGATGCTTCTGATGCCGATGCCATTCGTTATACACAGTCATATCTGTTACAGCTATTTGCCGGGGTATTATTCACTGATCATTCAGGTGGCCAGATACATTGTATGTATCTATCTCTGATTCAGGATTTTGGACGGTGTCGTACCTTAGCTTGGGGATCAGCTGTGCTTGCTTTCTTATATAGGGATTTATGCAAGGCTTGTAGGATAGGTGTGGAGGAAAATACTGGATGCCTTATTGCAGTTGTGGGCATGGACTAGATTTCCTACCTTAGCTCCTGTGCCTCGTGGTCCTTCATTGGATAACCAACTTATATGGGAAGACCGACCAGGTCCTTATGGGATGAGGTAATTTTTGTATTTATGCCTTTCTTTATATTCCATTATATGTCATTCTTTCTATTCTATCATGTTCTCTTACTTTGTTCGATTTTATGTCTTATATGCATAGAATTGATTATGATGTGCTTTTAATGTGTTGCATAGGTGGTGTTATCATTTGTCATTTACCGATATTACTTCACATACACTCTCCGCTATCAGATTGTCTGTAGATGGTCTTGCACCTTCCCATTTCATATGGCAACCCTATTCAAATGAGGTATTGGCGTCGTTACCTTTTTCTTGTGTAGATGGTAGTTCTATTTGGTGCTATAAGGGTCCACTTATTTGTTTTCACGTTATGGAGCCACACACGCCTAATAGATGCTGTCGTCAATTTGGTTTCATTCAAGATATACCTCCAAATGACACTTATTCAAAAGAACTTCATAGGATTACCTTACAAGGTAAGCAAGATTCTGATTGGCGCTTGTTGCATCGCGACCATATATCACATTGGGCTGATCGTGCACAACATGTAGTTAGTGGTACTATTGGTGTTGGTGTGACAGCTGCTTATGATCAGTGGTATGCTCGCATTACTCGTTTGTATCATACACGAGTTGGTGGTTCTCACTTGTTCGCGGTAATTAAAATTCATTTACTAGTGACCTTTAGTGTACTTACCGAGTAGTTGTTTTGCTAATTTATTTTTATTTTGTCTTGTTGTTAACAGGTTCAGTTGCTCGATCATATATCTTTAGTTGCTAGGGGAGTGATAGATGGAGATTTGAGCTACATTGATTCTATTGCGAGTAATGGTAGAGATCTCTTACAAGATCAGTTCACCCGTGGTGTTTTTGAAGATTTTCCAATTGAAGATAGGCGACAAAAAGAAATTGAGCTAAAAAAGAAACCCAAAAAGGCTGGTCATAAGGGAGGTCATGGAGGTGTCAATGCTCCACCAAAGCAAAGAATTGATGTTAATGATGATGGAGGTGTTCATTTGGATGAAGGAGGTAATAATGTCGGTGATGATGGAGATATTCGTTTAGGTGATGAACATGAGACAGAAACAAGGGCAGAAACGAGGGCAGAAAGCAGAGTTCTTTCATCGATTGATTACTCTCCTAAGTTTAACTTGTTGCCGTCTAATGATTCTATTTTGTTCACACCCCCTTCACCTCAGAAGTCAGATCTACATGACGAGCAGGCTGCCAATGCTCTTTCTCCACCCTTATCACATCCAACGTTCAATCTGGGCATTTCACAGTCCCCCCCTCCCTGTCAGAGAGCACATGAAACATTGCTGGATGAACCGGGGCAGCATCAGTTGCTTCAGCAACAATCAGTACACCACCAGTCAGTGCAGAAGCAACCAATGTCACTGAATGTAGCACAGCATCTGAGACAGCATGCATTACAAGAGTCTTCACATCAGCCAGTGCAGGAGCCTGCAAATCAGCCTGCTCAGCAGCCACCGCAACAGCCTTTACAGCAGCCAGCACAGCAGCAACCAATACAAGACCATGTATTGCTCCATGTTGTGGCACTACTGGTCGTAAAAAAATGGAGACTTTTGTGAGACGCCCCAAGTAAGTTATTTCAATAACTTACTCATTAAAAATTTAGAGACTTTTTCATACTCATTTTAGTTATAAAATTACCAGTATCCTCATTTTAGTTATTTTTTTCTTTATATCTACCTTTGTTTTAGAAGCCTACTCATACATCATACCTTTGACCTGGATTTTGGTTTAAGCTTTTTTATAATATTATTATTTTAATGTTTGTTTTGACATTTTATATCATTTTTACTATACCGCAGTTGTTTTATCGTCATTTTAGTTACTGTTGGTTTTTCTGGTGTTCCCACAAAAAAATGTGTGCAAAAATCAGATCTTGAATTATTGTATTATTTGCCCAACTGGCTGTAATATGTAAACAACAGCCATTTTTTATTTCTGCTTCTCGTTGGCAAGTAGCTAGTTTCTTGCTGCTAGTTTGGTGATGGGAAAGATTTGTTTAAAGTAATGAATGTCTGTGATCCTTAATCCATGACTTTTGAAATAAATATCTGTTATATTCAACAGATATAGTTGATATAGGCAAAGTCTTAGCAATTGGTAACTAAGCTCAAACTGAAGATGTTTATACAGGTAATACTAACCTGACTGACAAGTCATTGCTAGAAATGATTTATGTGGAAAGACATGTTTACATCATATTCTTATATGTTAGCATTCCCGATTCCGTAAAGTTGCCCTTTTTTTCTTTTTTAATTGTTGAATCTAGACGAAAATGCTAAGCTTCCTGGCATTTTTACTTGAACTTTTGTATATGATTTCTGATGTTGCTGTTATTTTTGTGCAGGAAGTAGTAAAATATCAGCAATTATTTTCCAAAAAAATGATGTGAAGTTGTTTTGGACAGTTGAAGAAATAGTTGTAAATCGAGAGGCCGAAGTTGAAGAATAGTAAATGGTTTAATATTTGAATGATGCCTTGTAATGGCTTAAACCATTCTAGTACTTTTGTAGTTTTCGGATAAAGTAATTAAGTACTTAATTGTGCCTTGCAAGGCGAGAAATAGAACTCTTCTTTTGTTTATGTAATGGATAACGGTTTTTTCTTTTATGGATAATGGTTTAATGGAATTAGGTAGTAGGTGTTTGATGCTGTTATTAATGTATACAGCCTTTTGTTTATTTCGGTGTGAATTGTTCACTGTCTAGATGGGTTGTCTGCAGTACAGAAATGCTTAAAACTAATAGAGAAAACGCAAGCACCTAATCCGTATACAACATACACGCAAAAAGGTATTGCGTATACAGTGAAGAAAGCGCAAACATATAATGCGTGTACTAGCTAAACGCAAATGAGAAATGCGTATACGGGATATACACAAATAAAAAATGCGTGTACAGGCAAGAAACACGCCTTTACCCAATGCGTATATAATACAATCTGCTGTACACTTCATATCTGAATCAACCACAATCTGCTGCATGCATACACCGAAATGGGAATTTACAGCATCCAAAGCAACAACCAAGGGATCAAATTACACCAAAACAAGGCGCTAGAAGCCTAGAACTGAACGTATAAAAAAGCAAACAAGCTCAATAACGATTAGGAACTTGTGCATCCAGTTCTACAATATAAAGTTTCTGTAGTAGTTTGCAACTACTACTGTAACACCCCTAGATCCGGGGTCAGAGATCCAGGCTGTCACTCTATCCTTAATATTCATTATTCTTAATCTTCATTTTAGTATGTTGTGATCCCTCAATCACACTCAACATTTACAGATTATAGGCTCAGAGACGAAATTAAAATATTACTAAGTTATTACAACCATCTTGAAATAGTTATTACAAACCCAAATTGTCATAATCTCAAAAGTTCAACTTAAACAGGAATTACCATCTAAGGTGGCACTTGCGTCCAAAAGGAGGTTTGGTTTTCAGAAACTTACACAAGTCATGCTTGTAAATAAATCTAACCAACCTAATCTGTAAACCTATCCAACTTAGTCTGCTCACCTGTGGTAATGCTACTGGGTGCTGCCCTGGTACCTGCCTCGTAAACAGTCTCCTAAACTGCTGGCCGGTTAGCACGCTTTTGCGGAGGGTCTGCCTTGTTCTTTCCATGAGTATCTGTTGTTGTGTGGTGGTATATATGAAAGAAAAGCAAGAGTGAGCAATACAGCTCAGCCATATAATAATAGAATGGTTTCAATTGATTGTGGAGATGAAATGCTGAAACTGAGGATTGGTCGATAAATCCAAGATACACCTTAAGGACCAAGACAGACTGAGACATTCCGAGATTGACTTAAATGAAAAGGTTATTATGCCAAAAGTGTTAAGCTTATGTGGCACACGGAATTGATATGAGAAAGGGAATATTTGATGTATCGGGAAGTGTACGTTAGAGAATCTCGTGAGTATACGGGATATGTTAGAATATACAAATATAAAGTATAGTTTGAAGGGTTCTTGATACTGGAGCAGTGTTAGGCCAAGACGATCAATATTACGTAAGTATATTAATCAGAAGGTTGTGTTTTATTGTGGATAAAGGCAGCGAGTATCGAGCCAAGTCACGACTAGGTAAATGAAGATAATTGGGAATAGCAGACGATAGGTTGAGGCTACATGGTGAGTGCCAAATTTAAGAAATTTTGGAAAATACGCAGTCTAAGATATAAATAGTATTTGAGGAAAACCTTCCATTATTGGGATTTTCAATTGGGCAGAGGATATTAACAGTAACTACTTTCAAATTTCCTAAAGCCCTGCTAAATTATATTATTGAGTTTCAAATTTTCCTCCACAGGTGGGTAATTATTCATTAAGGGCCAGTATTTTTTTTAAAAACTCTCTGGTACCCTTGAAATGTGTTTCAAAATTGTATCTATCTTAGCCAAAATATTCCTCTAAGATTATTTTCGGAAGATGGTATTTATCATCGCGATTTATATTTTCTTTATATTTCTTACTCCAATTAAGAGGAACAATCCTATATGTATACACAAGGACGATCTGTCTGTGTGATTGAAAGTCGGAGGGGACGCCCTCACTTGTGTGATATAGGGGTTCTTCCATCATATTGATTTCCCAAATATTCTTTTGTTTCGAATAAGAGCTATTTAAAACTCTTAATCTTATAAATTATTGTGGGACCCTTGCTTGTTTCTGGGTTCGTTTTAATTCAAAGTCTCTTAAATTCTATTAATTATTTCGAATATAAAAGATTTCCTTACTGGATGGAATAATGGAAGCAAGGTTTAAGGTATACGTGATTATACGAGGAAACTTGAGATTCCAATGGAAATTTCAATAAGAGATAATTAGAGCTAGAAGCGTTTCAATATAAGAGAGGAAGGAAATTCGTGAGAAGAAATAGGTATATTTGATGATTAGTTAGAGAAAAGAATATGAGGAATTTTAAGGTATAATTGAGATTTACTATTGAGAGCAAGGTATATTTTGAGGATAGAATTAGAATAAGGATAAACAAAGGAAGTGGGGATAATTAATGAAGGATTTCGAGGTGCAATAACTATTAGTAGGAGAAGACCAATATTGTGACTAATACCCTAAGTAGCATAGAGAGATTAAAGATGTTAAGTATTCAAAGGATTAATCTAAAAGGTGTGAATGAGTAAAACTTGAGGTAAAGATTTTGATGAGAATAATAAAGGGAAATTACAGGGGTGGAATAGATTGTATATCATGAAGAAACTAAGGAGGATCAGCAAGATGTAAAGAGTGTATAGTGAACAATAGACGTATGGGATAAGGTATCCGGAGAAAATTGCAGGTACGCGCTAATTTGACCTCTTAAGTGTAAGTGTTTGGTTAGGGATTGAATAAGTCAATGAATGGTGTAAATGGGCTGATAAAATAGATAAGAATAATCTATCTGTGAGAAAGTAAACTATGGTGATATAAGAAAGTGAGTTATTCTCGTGTCATCCAAATCAATATCTGTTAAGAGTCAGAGAACTCTATAAAAAGGAGATTTGAGAATAATGGGGAAAGTGCAAGGAAAATTCTTAGAATGAAGGGAAAGTATCTGCTCCTATAAGTACGAACAGGAATTTTATATTATAGGTAATATTTTCTTACAATTGTTTTAAAGAATATTAATAGAGCTTATTTTCTGGAAAATTTTACAGAGATGAGATATAGGAATATTGAGGTGTTAATATTTATGTCATGATAGAGATCAAAACATAGTTAAACAATAGTGAGATACACTACCATTCAGCGAAGGCCAATGTGGTGGCCGATACCCTTAGGAAAAAGAAGAAGGAGAGATGAGATAATATAGAATGATTGAATACAGGAGGAGATTTGCAAGAAAAAGATAGTGAAAGTGCTGCTATTGATAAGTTAAATGGCATGTTGATGAATGACAAGCAAGTTTATGTTGGTGTATTTCTGTATAAACAAGATAGAGATGTTTAAGGAGAAACTAAAGGATGGAGGAAGTAATATGCGAATTAGAAGGTGTAATGTGAGAAAGGTATTCGTCAATATCTTCAACATGATTCCGGGACGGAATCCTTTTAAGGGGGGAAGAATGTAATAACCCTAACTTTAGAAAGGCTACAGTGATTAAATGAATAGTGATCTCGAGGAATTTAGGAAAATGGTGTGTAGGTGCTCTATATTGGAAATGGAAAATGAGTAAACAGAAACCGTATTAGTGATGTACTATGAAAATAAGTGACTCGAAATGATAACGGATTTCAGAAATTCCTGAATATGAATTTTTGAGGATTTTGAGTTCGAGCGAGCTTCTATTTAATTGGATATTAGGGAGCATAGAAATATTAAAGGATTTATATTTTGAGGAATTAGTGAAATTAGGTTAAACCAAGGCGAGAGCAAGTCAAGGAAATGTCAAGGGAACTTGGATTGATAAACAATTTAGAATCACTTAGATAACGAGGCGTATTCGAGACGAATCGTGATTAAACAAGTATGGAAACCAAGTAACCAATGTTAGTAAATAATAAGGAGATTTACCACATTAGTATTTACAAAGGTTATTAGTATTTACTTAAGGTTAAAGAACCAAGCTTACAAGATACTCTTCTATGACATAAGCAGTGATATCACCTTCCACTAACACTTAATTAAGGGGTAGATTAGTCATTAATCAAGGTAAATATCTACACCATTCCACAATACTCTAGAATTTACAAGATTAAGGAAGATAAGATCAAAAATCAAGAGCAAAATCTTTCCCCCTCCATTTCTTGCAAATTCGGCCAAAACAGGAACAGCCCAGTAAAACGAGCATAACTTCTTCGTTTCTCAGCCAAATTTTGCGTTCTATAGCTTTTTAGAAAGCCCATGAGATAACCTACAAGTCGTATTTCACAAGAGTTTTCCAGAAAAGCAAGGTAAGGGGGTCGTTTTTCATGTTCTTTCAGCTGATGAATAGTAACTCCGAATTGTTAACTTTGTTTTCATGGTTCCTTTAGCTGATTCAAGCTATATTGAGGTTGTTTAAGGAGTACCCAAGGTTTATTAAGTGATGTTGAAGCTACATACTTGAGACCGTAACTTGAATTATGAGTTTATGGTTGATTATGCTTAGTTTAGAAGTTAAGTGATATAAACCATGAAATCTTGATTATATAGTTGTGGATATGTGTTTTGATTTAATATGAAAGGAGTATGTGCTTGTAACTATGGTTGGTAAGATGACCACATGGTGTAGGTGATGGTGTATAAGGTGGATGATGGATTTGGAGGAGTTGAATTTTGGAAAGTATGAAAATATAGCCGTTATAATGCCCGATTTTCGTTAAACCAAATAGATACCCTGTTTTTGTTCCCCATACTCGTACGGTAGGTTTCTGTCCAGAGCACCCACTGATCATGAGAGGGTAGAGCTTGGTTCATAGATCGTTTTGATATAAAGTACGTTAAAATCTGATGAACGGTTTAGGAGAAAAGTCAGTTTTAGTGAAAGACGTTCGAGAACCGAGAAAATGTAATTGTATCAAATTGGAGGCTATGAATACCATACTTAAACATTTTTAAAAATTATAAAATTTTGGGATATTGTAGTGGAGTGGTCAAAGAGTCATTTCCAGTTGACCTTACATTAAAATTCGAAATTGAGATTTTCTGAGAATTTTTACAGTCGGGTATGGTTGTTAAGGGAAATGGTGAATAAGCACCGAAACCTTGATTTAACCTAAAATGGTTAGGTTTTTGGAACACTTGGGTTATGAATAACATGTGAAACATATATTAAAGTGTCAAGGGTATTGTTATGCAAGAGTGAGGTGAGTAAGAGATGTGGTATTCTAACGACGGTCCTTTTCGTGTTTATAGAAACTCCGGGAGAGCCACGAGCCATACCTTCAGGACATCGAGATCGAGGCAAGATCTTTTCTATCCCTACTTGGAAAACTATTTATCTTCAAAGAAACTTGATTTCATGGAATATATATATGTGATGCTATTATTACTATATTGTGAAGAAATTGTCTTCCTTGAGTATTGATATTGAAAAGAAAGGTATACGAAGATGTATATGAATATGGATATGGATATGAGTACGAAGATGTATATGAATATGGATATGAGTATGAGATGGATATGTATAGAGATGATTATGCATGAAGTAAACATGCCTTATGATTAAGAGAATATGAGAGAATGGTATCAGTTGTTATCTAAAGTAAATAAAAGAATGGTATCAGTTGTTATCTAAGGTTATATGATTTATAATATTTTGCTAAAGATATTCTTTTTAAATATTGTGATTTAATAAGTATTATTTGATTATTATCTACTATTTTTAAAAGTAGATGGAACAACATATATATATGTGTATATAAAAGAGCAAGATTTCTTCTACTCTTACTTTAGAAAACTATTTTATTTTTTTTAAAGTAAAATGATTTCTTGGAATATATATGTTTTTCTACGATGCTATATTGCTAAGGATTTATTTCCTGATTTTGAGAATTAAAGAAAGATAGATACGAATATGGATAGAGCGAATATAATTTATGTTCTAAAGGAATATTTGACTTTAATAATGATAGAAAAGATGTATGAGTCATAAATAAAGTAGTATGACATATGATTTAAAGGTGATGATAAATGTGAATGGAAATGAGATGAGTGAATGATATGTGGAAATGAAAGCGAGAAAATGGAAATGTGGAATGATATTTTATAAATGGAATAATGATTTGACAAAAATGGGGATAGCAACAAAAAGCGTAGGAGGCTGTGTGCGGCACAGTCCAGCAATCAATATTTTATCTCGGCCCAAGAGTTGCCGAAGGAGGATGTAGTGGTGTACCTTCCTCCAGGGGGATGTAGTGGTGTACCTTCCTCCTTCTACCGATAGTAAAAAGGACGGGTACGGAGGGCGACTGATCATCGTTCTTACGTATTCGGCAACAGTGAAAATCCCCAAAACTTGAAAGAAAGAGTTGAAAATGATTTTCAGATTTCTATACTGAAAACAGAATAATGATATTAGATGATGGAATTATGGTTACAGATGAAGAAAAACTGATATTATATTATTATAGATTCTTTTCTTCTAATAGTAAGTGGATGATGTATTATTAAATAAGAGTTTTATTCTTCCTTAAGGATTATAATTGATTTCTGCTTATATATGTATATATATGTATACCTGTTCACATTTTAAATTCTAGTTTACAATATTATCTTGTTGAGCTATTATAGCTCACTCTTGCCACTTATGTATGTAGCAGCTAGGTCCCATGCTGATTCTACGCACTACACCCCGCAAGAGGGTTAGTAGACTTATGTAACACCCCAAGATCCGGGGTCCGGGATCCGGTGGTTACGGTTTCCAATTCTATCCGCAACAATTGAACTTTCTTTAACATAAAATAAATTACGTCTCTATGACCCAACACAACAATATAAAACACACCCGTTATAGTCCCAGAGATGAAATCAGAGTAACAATCAAATTTTTTATTAATCACATTATGAGTTCTTACAATCGAAAAGAATTTCAATATAAATACATACTCTTTGCCATCCATTTATATAAGTCATACTAGACCATATTCTTGGTACTGAAAGAATAAATATATCCTACCAATAGCTTCTTCTTCAGCTCTGGTAGTCTCATCGTCCTCGCCCGCGTCGAGTGCGCCTTGTGCGAGTCATCTGGTCTAGCTGTTGTTGTGATATAATAATAAAGCAAGGGTGAGCAATAGCCCACCAACAATAATATATAACTGAACGATAATGTATAACAGTTCAAAAGTATTTTTCAAACCATATGCCATGCATTTACGGAAATGATGCCAGTATAATATGAACGATGAAGTTACAAGGTAACTTAAAGTATTTGTTTGTAGAAATATCTGCTACATTAAAAGTAAGCGAGATATTCTCATTGTTATTAAGAAGAGGAACTTGCATGAAAAGGTTGCAATTCCAGTTAGGAACACTTTTCCAGCTCTGCCAACAGTAATCATGTTGCAGGAAATAAATAAGTTTGGATGATGAACCAATGATAGAGTATTCACCGCGCCCGCTGTTCCAATCTTGATGATCAGTCGAGATCGTACATCTCAATTTAGATTTACTACCGGTAGAAGGAAGAACTGACGGCTTTACTTGTATGCCGCCTTACTAGCTCTCCCCGGCCAACGGTTGGGCCAAAGGGAATGGACCGGCGCTACTCGGCCTCTTACACGACTCCTAGTTCAAATAGAATTCATGATTCCGAATGTAACGTTCGTCCCCCTTTCCCCAAGTATAATACTTGTTGATAAGACTCCACAAAGTAGTCGTATCTAGTTGGAAAGGAAAATTTACCAATAACTCCCAAGCTATTACTTGGTAACGGATATCAACTTGTTCCAACATCTTACCCCTCGAAAGATGAGAAGGTAAACAATGACTTAATAAGCCAATAGCACCCGAGTTGCGAATGAAGAGAATACTTTATTGACCGGGAAGTCGACCAGATAAATAACATTTTCCAAGTAAGGTTCCCTTATTATTAGGGAGATAGACTCAAAGAAGAATGATGTCTGAGAACCTTTCTTGATATAAGATTAATAATAATATGACTCCGAAATATTTTCCGTAATAATCGAAGAAGATAAACCTTATCGAGGTTATTCTAAGTATGGAATAAATATTCAGAGAATATTTATTGAATTAAAATATTTTACAGAATATTTAGGAATATGAAAGAATATCTTTAATCAGAGTATTTCTCAAATAATCCTTGAAGAAATATCGAGAGAATATTTATTGCATAATTAAATATTCAAATGAATATTCAAAATAATATTCCTTAATTAATAAGACCTAAAAGGATTATTTAAAATATTTAAAATAATATTCGATGATTAAATAGAACCCTGGATGAAGATTCAAAATAATATTCATAATTAATTAGGAATTTAAATGAATATTGAAAAAGTAATATTCATTTAATGAATAATATTCTAAATGAATAATCAATTCGACTCTGAATGAATATTGAAAAATATTATTCGTCGAATGGTTACGTTCAAATAATTATTTGAAGTAAGGATCGATAAATAAATAATCTCGAACGAATATTCAAATAATATTCGTCGCCCGAATAAGGGAAAAATATTTACTTAAATATTTTCCTTCGAGGTAATCTCGATATGTCAAGAAATATTGACTCCTGGTCTATATTCGATGAATAAGATGGATACGCCCTTCTATGAGGGTCTTACAATAACCGGCTTATAATTGATACGTTAGCTGTCTAATTTATAAGCCAATAAACAATCAGGGAACAAGCATAATGATATAACTTGAAAATAGGCATGCATGCTATGGCATATGTACAACAGAAAACATATATATATATATATATATATATATATATATATATATATATATATATATATATATATATATATATATATATATATATATATATATATGTTTATATTCAATCACAACAACAGCCTAAAAGAAGGGAATTGAAACTTGCCTGGTAGTCGAGTACGGTAAGGGGTAGTGGTAGCGGGTCCCGGTTCAGCTTGGTGATCTATAAATAGCCAAGGCATTCGGGATTAATCACTTAACATATTAAAAGTTAAGTCGTACTTAAATCGAAACACGTTCTCGAGTTATCTCGTTATATCCCTTTTAGTGGATTCCTTTTTATCACTGATCCGACCTGACATTCGTTCGTTAATACGACATGTCACTGTACTTATACTTGGGATATACTTAAGTCATACAAGTTCTAAGGTCGATCGTTATGAACCAATATTATACTCCGAGTTTTATCGCCCGTTTTCTAAGTGTTTTACTGAAGTTATAAAAGAGTCATCTTTTAGGGGTTCGTTCGCGTTTAACCTCGACTCGAACATTTTTAATAAATCGAAAAATGATCCTTTTGACATACGGTTTTCTTTCACACCTTCCTTTTTACCTCTAGTATTTATTTACCAAGATTCGCCATGACGTTACATAGTTTACGAGGGTTCAATTTCAGTTACGAACTTTCGTTTACGGATTCGAACTACTTTTAGTAATTTGGTCATAAATCCTAAACCGTAAGTCTGTTTCACGTGATCTTTATATCAAAACGAAGCTTAGAACATTACCTATCCTATCATGGCAGATAAAGTCTCTGGACAGTAGGGTTTTGACATGGAAAATGGCGTACAAAACATGGTATTGTAAAATCGGACATTATAACGGCTATAATACGAACGTTCCAAAAATCACAATCAACAACCCAAGCCACACCGGGCATCTAAACAACTTATACACATATTAAGCACCTCAACAAGTCCAGAAGCCACTGATCTTAGTATCAAAATCATCATGTTAATCAAATCACTAAATCACTAACTAAACATGCTTATAACATGAACATAATCATAACTAAGCTAGATCCATCAAGAACATGCTTAAAACTCAAAGTAGATCTAGGGTTTTCAAGTCTTATACCTTCCTTGTAGTTTGTACTAGTCTCAAAAAGCTTGGTATTGCCCTTGGATAGCATTAACTTAGCTAGGATCAACCATGAAAACAAGAAAAACAAGGATTAGTTCTTGAAAACACTATTCATCATCACCTTTGATGATTTATTTGAAAATGAAAGAAAGTGAATTTGAGGCTGAAATTTCTAGGGGATGTAAGTTATGATATGTAGTACTTACCCTAAAAATATGAAGATCAAGCAATGGTGGGAACCTCCTTTTCTAGCTCCTTGGCCGAAAGTTTGAAGAAAAGAAAGGAATGGAGAGTGTTTGCTTGGTTTCTTGCTTTTCCTTGGGCAATTATGCATAAAGTGAATTTGGATAGATAATATCTCATCCTAGTTGCGTTAGTGGAGTGTGATGTCATGGATGAGGCAATTTGGAGAGACAAGTGTTATGTTTTGGATGGTGGAAGGCTAAGTATTGGTTGGTTTTTCTAAGTACTACTTCCATCTCCAAGTATGCTAGTTACTTTAAGCCACTTGGTTGCTAGATATTTATTCTAGTAGCTTACACAAGACTCTTGCTTCCTCTGCTTGTTTCTGTGTCTGGTTATTTCCCGTTTCGATTGATCGTTCGGACGAATAACTAAGTAGTTTCGCCTCTAGGGTTTACCGGGAAATTTCTCGATATTCATAATACCTTCCCCAATCCTTAATATAATCCTCGTGATGACCATGTAGGATATTTAATCTCGATACGAACTTAATCCGTAATCTAGGATTCGTTCGCTTTATTGATTAATCTCGTTATAAAGTTTTAGCGGTTTCTAGAACGCTTGTTTCACTGCCTCAGTGGTTTCCTACCTTCATTCTTAAATCAAATATAATAACATCCCAAAATATCAAATCCTCAAAGTTAATATCTCAATTCTTGGATTATAATAATATTTAATCCACTGTCAGGTCAAATATTATACCGAAAAAGAATTTGGAATTTCTGAATTCTGATCGTCTCTGCATTCACTTATTTCCTCCGCGTATTACTAATATGACTTCGAAACATCCATATCACGTCCCGTACATAGGGTGGCGTGAAAAGTTTTCCAACTTACAAAATCACTATTCATCCACCAAATTAGTATGCACGTACAGGAAATACTATGCATGTACGGGAAATACTATGCACGTACGGGAAATACTATGCACGTATGGGAAACACTATGCACGTACTCATTTCCCTTCAAGGATCCATTAGCTCCTTCCTGGATGGTAGATTATTCTTATCTAGGTCCTCAACCATCGAATTACTCTATTCTGACAATATACCAATGCATCAGGATCATTGTCCAAAGCAATATCCATTCATTACAATCATTGTTCTTTGAAACCACCATTCATTAGAGCTGGTGACCTTGTTGTCGGAATCATTGTTCCTCATTTTATCATTACTTAATAAAAAGTTTTAATTATATCCAAAATTTGGGGTTCTTACAGTCTCCCCTCCTTAAAAGGATTCCGTCCCGAAATCAGGTAGGAAGCAAAGAGTCGTTTGCCTGTCGTTCCCTTTTTAGCTTCCCGGTCAATTCTTAGTCGTTCTGCCCTTCCTCAGCACATCTTCTAGTGTACAATCCATACTGTATCCTTTCTCCATCAACGTTGCTACTTTTCGTACAACTCACTATCCGGGTTATACTCTTACTCAGTTTTATCCTTATTGATACCTGCAGTAACATTGGTATCACTATCACCCTACGAATTCGGAGGTAACCTCGCTCGTACTGTGCGTTTCCTGATTGCTTTAATCTTCGCAATCTCGATCAATATAGAGAAGTGAAAAGATTTATTGAGAGATCACTATGATCAATTGAACATTTGTTATATTGCATAGTTAGTACAGAAGGGGGCCAGCCTTTAGTACTTGACAAGCAATTAAACAAGTCATGGTATTCCACTTAGACTTCTATCACATAGACAGATAGTCACGTAGCAGTACCTCCCCTCCTAAAAGGGTTGTTCTTCTCAATTCATAAAGAAGATGAATAAGAGAGAAGAAGAGAAAAGAGTTCTAAAGGATTATAGAAAGCTTTCATGATTGTAGAATATCATACTCAGAATTTACCTCTGAACTATAGAGGTTTATCAAAGAAGAAATTAATCATAATTATATCCAATACTATTTGATCGCAATCTCACGTGTCAACATATCTTGCTGCTTTGTCCATTATTCTATGGACAAATACTCTTGTTTAATCTTAGAGATACTCACATTCGGGAAATCCTTCAACCTTTCAGGTTAAATCTTAGATTTCTCACTTGACATCATTATTACTGACATCCCATATCACGCTACTAGCTTTTTCATAACTATAATATTGACACTATCAGGTTGTCATCCTGAGAATTCATTAGAAAACCCATTCATAACATTCCTTGCTTCTCATTCCATAGTTGCTTTCCCAGCCTTTTCTTTATCAATCACATCCTTCTTATTATCTGATTCTTACTCATTTCTATTATTTACTTTCACCTTCACCTCTTTATTGAGACACCTTTTTGCACTTGGTACCTCCTTATCGGTATCCATCACATTTATTCTATAATCATCACGTTATTCCAATTTAAACTTTCCGAAATGAATCTGGCCCGATCCCTTTAACTTAGATTCATATAATCTACTTATGCCAACCTTGTTTCTCATCACTTGTTCTTTTCTATCCGTGGTTTTCCACAGGTTGTCTTTCGTAAGTCAGACCAGGTCGTATATCTACATGCTCGTACTCCTATCATCTGTTGAACATCTACATTTTACTGGCGTAGCCTGGCCACATGAAAACCCGTTATGACCGTGCTATAAGTTTTGGGGGTAAGGCTGGCTCGAATACCGCCGTCCGAACACTTTAAACTCTCAGGTGGCCCAATAAGTCTCGGGCTCAACCGCCCTTCCCTCCAAGTCTCATTAATTCTTTCCATGGGAATATCTTTAACATCATGAATCATCAACCTCATATTCTCTATCTTGTTTGCGCAGAAGTACACTAACATAAACTTGTTTGTCATTCATCAACATGCCATTTAGTTAATCAATGGCAGCACTTTCTTTATCTTTACATTGTCATCTACTTTCTTAGAAGAATCACCATCGCTTGTTGTTTACGTAGTGCATTAATAGGTAACCCTACGGGTTTCAAATCCCTTAGGGAGACAAAGTAATCACTATTCCTTATCCATAAGGAACACTTCCTGAACTTGATGTAGATAGAATTGCAGAAGAGTTTCAAGCATCGCAGCTAGGTCCGGTTGATGAAATTATCACTTATGCATCTTCCATAAAAGACTGGAAACTTAACGGTTTACTTCATCAATTTTGTACCATGGTCCTGGTTTGCCTCAAAACGGGACCTTCTAAGGTACGTAATATGCTTAAGACTCCATCAGGAATCGAATCTTTACTTAAACTATTATTACCTTCGATTCTTGCACAATCATCAAAAGGAATGTAACTTCCTCCACTCCAATATGACCTTCAAGGTCTTTCCAAATATCATTTTGTTTTTCGGTATGAACATTTATAATTATTCCTTTATACTTAGACTGTCGGCCACCTCATTGGCCTTTCCTGATAATAATAATTTCTGGCAATCCTTGTTCTCTGGATATATTCCAATTCAAACATTTCTACCTCATTCCCATCATTGTTGGGTGAAAGCATTCTCCCTTAAGCTCTGCTGATGGAGAAAAATATATTTATCAGTCTTTCTCCATAAATCATTGCTTCCACCTACCCGTGGGAACTTTATCACGTTTATTCCCAATCCTTCTTAGGATACTTCTCTTTTAGTTCTTTCCTTATCTTAGGATAATCTCAACCTTTATAGGTTCAATCCATACTTCCTCAGGGTTTCATACATGCCTCATCTGGCATTATTGTTACTATGTCATACATTCCTTACCAAACTTCCATTTTGAAGTTCGGAATATTACCTTTTTCCTTGTAAGGTTTCATAGGTCATCCTCATCCTTCCTCCTGTACTTTCTGGGTACAGGGTATGTCATTGATCAATACTCTAATAATTCTATCTATGTTCTTTCCAGAACTCTTTTTAATAATCCTTACCGGTCATTGTTGCCTTAGCAAGTCCAACTCATATCATCTGAAGTCATAATGTCGTTATTAGGGTTAATGCCACCCCTTGTGCATTCCCCAGGGTTTGTCTTAATTTATGGATATCCTATCCTTAATTCAACTGCCAAGGAATTCTTGCATCTTATAATTGGCAATCAGATCATGTATCCTTAATAAAGGTCTCTTTTCAATCATTCTCATTTGATAATCGATCGGTGGCTTAATGCCACCCTCTTCTTTCAGATAGTTGTCAGCCTATTTGGCCTTCCAAAAAGGCAACGTATGCCTATCTCCTCTCTTACAGAACTTGGTAATGGCAGCAAGGATGTTTTGGAAGATATTGGTCGAGTTCAACGTGAATCTCTTAGTACTTATCGTTCTTCTCAAATGTACTTGCCTTAGACAAAATTTCTACAGCATACTGATCCATCTCTGACCATTTCTATACTCTCTTCATAAACCTTCGTTGTTTACTTCCCTTAGTCGTAATATGTTCATGGTATTCATGATACCCTAACATCATACATCTCAAGTCACTATACTTCCATTTTACTCGTAATCTTGGACAACCATATACACGAGTCACTTTAGTACGGGTTGCCCCATCCCAAAAAGGTCTAGTAAATTCCCCATCAAAACATGCGTTGCAAAGGGTTTAGTAGAAGACTCCTACGATCTCATTAATATTTCATTTATATCAGAAGCCCTTGCAGTCGGTGCTTACTTAGAAGCAACCCTGCTTTGTCTTTTCATTGCTGGTCTAGTCACTTTATAGTCCGTTGTGACTTGGCCTCAACTGGCCACACTAAAATAAAAATATATGATTTTAGGGGTTGGCTAATAGCATTACTTTTCTAGCAATTGCCGGCATAGTGCCTTCTTCTTTGATACCTTTCTACCTTTCCAAAACTTTACTCCATATAAGTCTTAATCGACTACTCGGCACCGTCTCCGGTCACCTTTCCTTCACTTTTATCTTTTCAACTATTCTTATCAATCCTGCGTGCCACACAAGCTTACCATTCCTGGCATAACAGCCTTTTCATTTAAGTCAATCCTGGAATTTCTCAGTCCGGCTGGTTTCTTACTTACATTTCCTGTTTTCGTCCAATCTCACTTCATCATTTTATCACTACCATCGATTGTAATGCTCAGGGTCCGTTTACTAACCCATTTTACAGCATCCTTACCCAAATCACAGGGTTTGCTCCAGTTTCTACTCTCTTCCATGACATTCTCTGATAATCAGAAAGACAAGGTTTGCCAAAATTCACCGAATTCCTTTCCAGACTCAGGGAAATTTTGATCAATCTACCCACCTACTGGTAACATTAAGGAGACCAGTTTCAAAACCTGAAGAATAGTTCTATGAACCTCCAAGCAGGTGGAATCATAAGCAGTCATAGTTAACGAAATAATCATCATCAGATTGGAAGTTTACCCACTGGAGAGGAATCAATTATATCCATCCCTTATAAGGGAATCAATATTTTCAAACTTAAACCTGTCACAAAGTCCTGATACCTATACGTCCTGATATTCAATACTACCAAATGTCGGTCTACTGTTGAGCTAAAATAAATGACATTTGAATCGCAAGCGCACAATTCGTTTCGTTGTAAAATTTATGATTCGTTCCACATGGACTAAGTTATTCGCAACCTTGATTTTTAATTTAATCGGATTAGAACAATGTTTGAATTTTGGAAAATTTTAGTTTTACCCTAATTAATTACCAAAAGAAATTCTATTTTAAACTAAATTATTCTAAAATTATTCTAAAAATTAAAACTAGATTTATTCTAAAACTTTTATTTTTTTTTTCATTTAAAAGAACTCGTATTAATTGCAGAAAATTCTTATAAAATTTTGACATGAACTAACATTCGAACCATTTCTACTCAATACAAAACTAGGAAAACATGATTTATACGAAACAAACAAGAAACAACTAGACTCAGTCCCCCAGCAGCTCCAACTCAGTCGACTCAAAAACGGCAACAAAACAGTAATTACTAGACCGAGAACAAGAAAACAGGACTCAGGGCATCAAAATTCGACTAAAAAAACAAGAAAACGAGATTACAAGAAAACATTGTTCAATAGAAAATAAAAAGGAACAACAATGAATGTAAGAACTCAAGAATCCAATTAAAAACGCAGCAAAACTCGCAAAAACTCATAACAACTGAAATCTGCAAACACAGCTGTGAACTCGTGGGATCAAGGCAATTAACAAACGAACTCAGAAGATTAAGAAAACAGAGCACTCAGTAAACTCAAAAAGACTCAGTGAAACCGTGATTACAATACAATACTCAATACTGTTATTACAGAACCGTAACACAACATATTCTATAAAACTGAAGAAAACGAGAATCGGCCACAGAAACTCAGTATCACTCAGCGATTTTAAAACACCCCACAAATTCAAACAAAAAATGCACAACGAAATTAACAACGGCAACTTGGTTCATCGACAAGAAACCCGCAGCACAATCCAAACAAGAAGCTACGCCTGGGCTAAGTTAAAAACAGAACCAAGAAACTACTAAACCAAAACAAAATCATCAACTCGGAAATCAACGATAACTCGAAATACACAACTCAGAACTCGCCAACTAAGAAACCAAACCAAGAAAAGGAAAAAAAACCGAACATACAAGAAACCGGGGGGGGGGGGGGAGTGTTGTGTGCGTTTTTAGAGAACAAAAAGAAAGGGGGTAAGGGGGAAATTGTGGCTTCGAAAAGATAAGCAGGGGAGGGGTATGAGCAGAGGTAGGGGAGAGAGAGAGAGAGAGAGGGAGAGAGAGAGAGAGAGAGAGAGAGAGAGAGAGAGAGAGAGAGAGAGGCAGAAGAGAGATCTGTTTGTGAGAGTTTAATTCGCAGGAAATAAGGAAAAGGAGATTAACTTAATTTTTAATCTGCACAAAACAGAGCAACAGAATTATGGTTTCGAATTAATTGAGATTTAAAACAAGAAATTAAAATGGAAAATATAAAAAACTAATTTTTTTTGAATTTTTTTTATTTTAAAAACTAAACTAGCAAAATAAATAAAGTAAACTACGAAATTAAAATGCTAACACGATGATTTGGAAATTAATGGCCCACAATAAAATCAAAATTTAAAGGGGCAAAATTACGAATTAAATCTACGGACAAGAAATTAAATTTCGTTACTTTCAACCCCAAGTGGTTAGCAATGGGAATTACGAAAATAACGAAACAAGGCAACAATAACGAAATAGCAAGACAAGAAATTAAGGGAAATGAAATTGCATTAAAATTAAAAAGAGTGTTTACAAGATTTGAAACTAAGAAAAGAAATACAAGAAAATAAAACTACCCTAAAATCTAAGTTACTAAATACAAGGGGGGTGAGGGGGTATTTATAGGGTAGGAATTAGGGTTAAGGGGGGTGTTGGGTAAATCCCCACCATACATTTGGGTTGTGTGGTGGTGAAATCCTAGCCATCTATTTGTTTCCTTCCCCCTTAAGCTTTGAAGAGTTGATCTTGGCCATACACTTTTCTAATGTGTTGGGATGATCTCCACCTTCCACTTGTCTTGAAATATTCCTTTTGCTCCAAGCTCCTAATTCTTTTCCTTCTTTCATTTTTGGTCCTTTTTCCCTTCCTTGCACTTTATTTATTTATTTTGTCATTTCTTTATTTATTTACGATTTACCTGAAATGCAACAAAATAAATTATTAAAACACGAGTTCAAGCAATAAATAGGTAAATAAAATATGCAAAAATATGCACTTATCAAATGCCCCCATACCTATCTTTTGCTCGTCCTCGAGTAAAACAAAAAAGAAAAATAAAATCAGGATAAAAAGTCCTATACTCCTTTTCGTAGGTGTGACGGTTGCATTTGGCATATGCAACAAGCCCTTTAAACCCCTAGGCAGCCCTAGTGGACGAGTGAGGTCTCGTGAGGGCCTATAGTGAATGTACCCACAAAATCCATCTAGCTTGTATAAAAGATTACATGGCAATACACACCACACATACATGTCCTCTCATGATACATCAACTTAAGAATCAAAATGAAGTTGCAAAGTCTTGGTGTGGAAAGTGCAAGGATTCACATAGTCTACTTAAAGAACCATGCAAGAGTGATTATAAGTTCATGTCAAGTGCAAAAATTATTGGTAACCATGCTAAGTCTACAAGGGCACACCTCAGAGTCAAAACTTGAGATCTCTTATGCAAAAAAACAAATAAGCAAAACCTCACCTTTCACTCACAAAAGAATATTCACTCAAGAAAAAGGGTAAGTGTATCACTCAATTCCAACAAAATCAAATGCATGCTTGACACTTGGTATCATTCCAACTTAAATCACAACATACATTAATAATGACAATCAAAAGGTCTTTATTAGGGTTGTAATGGGGCTAGGGACAAGGTATGTTAAGAAAGGCCAAAGTAAGGTGAAGTGTCAAAAGCCAGTAGTAACCATGAATATCATGCACAACACGAAACTTCCTCCCCACACAATTTATTTTTACTTTCAACAAAAAGCCTTGAATAGTCGCAATGAAGGAGGATTACAAAAAACATAAGTATGCTCTCATGTATATTTATTCTTTCTTTTTTTTTCATTTTTTTTTTAATTTTTAATTTTTTTTTCCTTTATTTTTTTTTCTTTTTTTTTTCTTTTTTTTTTATGAGAGCTAAGATAAATGTAACAATAATCCTCAATTAGATTTAACTTTGAAAATCGACTATCAAGGTAACAACAAATATTTCCAGAAAAGTTATGAACAAAAGTAAACCCTATTTCACACACCTTATTGCTCCCTTAAGTTCCTACTAGCCTTTGACAAAATGGGATCAAGAATACGTAAGGCTAAACAAGAAAAAGGTCTTAGGCGAGTAATGTGGTGTGTCACCGAAAGAAAATGATTAGGCTCAAAGGGTTAACTAATTGATCATATAAGAATGGTGTGGATAATTTGGAAATATAGGTTATTCCTAAGTGCCTTTATCATTTTATCATCAATTAATGTCATGTATTTCAAGAAAGAACTCAAACAAGTGCTAGCGATGCAAATGACAAGTGGACACTCAAGCAAAAGAATATAAATGCAAAAGATGTGGATATAGGCTCAAAACTCACTTGGTGTGGTAGAACATAATCAATCTCAAGTAATGGTATCCTCAATGCACCTACTTGTACTCAAAGCATGAAGACCAAATCATCTTACACCTAATCATGTCCTTCTAATTTCATGCACAATTCAAATAAGTCTACTAGCTTCACCTTGCTAGTGTAAGTGTGTGAACAAGAACTTTAGCAAATCACTTCTCAACCAAAAGCTAATGGATCATAAGATTATCATAGCATGCAAGGGTGCATCAAGCAACTAGTAATCAATTAACAAGACTAGAATACGAAAAGAACTCTTTTTGATTTTTTGATTTTTTAATTTTTTTGGATTTTTCAATTTTTACTATTTACACTAAAAACCCTCCCCCATACCTAGATCATGCATTGTCCTCAATGTATGCAAATGCAAGAGAAATGAGAAAGATGAAAGGTGAGGAAATACCTGATAAGGGATGACGGAGACTGAAAACTTCTAAAAATTACAAGAGAAAACAACTCACACATGCACACACTCCTCCCCCATACCTATCTTACATGAGGGGAGGCAAAAGAATAAAAACGAATTAGCCGATGCCGGTAGGAAAATTCGGCTGAAACTTTGAGAAAATAACAAGAAATTTGTGAAAATTTTTATTATCACAGATTTTCTCAATTAACATTGAATCATTCAACCCTAAACAACAATTGTCACTAATGTTCTCCCTAAACCAACTTAAGGCTTCTTTATTTTGTTTAAGCAAATTAGAGATAATGAAAGTCTGGTTAGGGTTCGAATCACTAGGAATAACATGAGACAAGGGTTCCTCTTTCCCTAACGGCTGTTGATCAAATTCGGGATGATAAAGAGTTAAGGCAAATGCGGGTGGTGTACCCACGAGACTCTTAAGAACGGAAGTGTTAAGAACGGGCTCACTACTAATAACCTCAGGTGGAATCTCATACTTGGTACGAATTTCTAATAAATCCCCTAAGAACTCACCGAATGTAGGTGGTTCACCAACGGAAGTTTTGACAATGGGTTCAACAAGAGCATCCTCGGGTTTGGTCTCCCACGGGGAACAAATGGCATCCAACTCTCTCAACATCTCTTCTGAAGTCATATCCCTTAACGAATCAGAGTACTCTCGATTAGACTCATGGTTGACTTTAAAATCCTCAACGAGAAGATACTCAATCTCACTATCCTCGAAGCTAGACCAATTAACAATGTCATCAAGAAGATTAACCGCTATTGGTTGCTCGTAAAGCTCATTGTGTTCTTTTCCGACATTAAATATGTTAAGGTTAATTGTCATATTACCAAAGGTGAGTTTCATCGAACCATCCCTACAATTAATCAAGGCATTGGATGTAGCAAGAAAAGGTCGTCCTAGAATAATCGGGATTTGGTTCTTAGGATTCGTGACGGGTTGGGTCTCGAGGACAACAAAGTCAACCGGAAAGATGAATTCACCAACCTTAATTAGCACATCCTCAATTATTTCCTTAGGCATTTTGATAGAACGATCGGCTAATTGAATTGTCATGTTTGTCTTTTGAAGTTCGCCTAAACCTAGGGCTTGATAGACCGAAAATGGAAGCAAGTTCACACTAGCGCCTAAGTCAAGTAACGCCTTGTCCACAAAAGTATTGCCTATGACACATGAAATTGTAGGACAACCGAGGTCCTTATATTTCACTGGAATTTGGTTCGAAAGAATTGAACTAACATGAGAAGTCAAAAAGGCTTTCTTAGGGACATGAGTGGAGCGTTTGTGAGAACATAAATCTTTTAGACACTTGGCATAAGAGGGAATTTGTTGAATGGCATCTAAAAGGGGAATGTTGATCTCAACTTGCTTGAAAACTTCCAAAATCTTTTCTATCTGAGGTGATTGTTTGTTGGGAAGGAGTCTTTGAGGATAAGGAGCTTTAGGCTTAAAGACTCGTTCGTTAGACACATCGGGAAGAGAAGTGGAAAGTGGAACGATATTCGAAGATTTGTTAGGTGTTGAGGATGATTCAAGAGAAGAATTTGATGACTCGGGAGTGGATTTCGATGATGAAGGTTCGAGTGGTGAAGGTGTGGGAATAGATGACTCGAGAGGTTCGGAAGTTGGAGTAGGGTTCGGCTCAACATTTGACTCTTCTTCTTCTTCTTCTTCCTTGGAAGACTCGACACCTACTTGATTATTAACTTGGTTTCCCGACCTAAGAGAGATGATAGCATTAACATTTTCGTGAGGTCTTTGGTTGAGAGGGAATTTAGGGTTAACCTCTGGTTGACTCGGGAACTTATTCTTCTCTCGCTCACACATGGCGTTGGCTAATTGACTCACTTGAACCTCTAACTTAGATAAGGCTTGAGTACTAGCATTCAAAAGTTGCCTATCCTGAGTCATGGTTTGCATGAAAGTGTATTGAGATTGAGCCAAATTAGTCGTTGATTTTAAAAGCGCATCAAGATTTTTTTCCAAAGAAGTAATTCTCTTATCCGACTCATTAAAGCCGGGTGGGTGGGCGGGTGCTTGATTTGGATAAGAAGGTTGAGTCGGATAAGGACCGAGATTTTGAGTAGGGTTTGGAAAGGGACCTTGATTTGGAGTCGAGAAAGAATTTTGATTAGGCCTTTGAAAAGATGGAGCATTTTGAAAAGGAGGTTGAAGAGAAGGTGGATTTTGGTAATTTTGGCTTTGGTTCCAAGAGAAATTCGGGTGATTCCTCCACCCGGGATTGTAAGTAGGAGCAAACGGATCGTTCCTAGTGGGTGGTTGAGACACCGCATTAACTTGATCAAAAGCGGGATAGTCCGAAAAACCTTGATTAAAATTAGGGCACATAGACACATTTGAGGGGGCCTTACTAGTTTCTAGGGCTTCGAGTCTCCTAGTTAGAGTGGCTAATTTGGCATCAGTTGCAATCGAACTCCCAATCGAATGCAAACCCTTAGATGAACTAGACGACTCATTAGACTTGTTAGGTTCCCTAGTAGACTCCCACAACATGGTCTTCTCGGCTAATTCTTCGAAAAATTTCCACCCCTCGTCCTCATCTTTCTCCATGAATTTTCCTTGGCACATAGATTCCAACAATGCGGTTGTTGGTCCATCTAAGGCCTCATAAACGATCTTACAAAGCCTCCATTTTTCTATTCCGTGGTGGGGGCATTGTGATAAAAGATTTTTGAAACGATCAAAATATTTCCAAAAAGACTCATTTTCCTTTTGATGAAATTGATTTATCTCGTTTGTAATTCTTGTAGTCTTATGGTTTGGAAAATATTTTTTAAGAAAAATTACCACAAATCCCTCCCACGTGGAAATAGAATTAACCGGTAGGCTATACAACCATTTCTTAGCATTTTCTTTAAGCGCAAAATTAATGAGTCTAAGCCTAATCGAGTCCTCGGTTAATTGTTGGAGCTTTTGTAAGGCACAAACTTCCTCAAATTCATGAAGAAAGAGATACGGGTCCTCACCCTCGCTCCCGTTAAATTTAGGTAACATACTGATGTGGTGAGCTTTAATTTCGAAATTATTACCATTAACGGGAGGAAGGGTGATACACGAAGGTTGGGCGGAACGAGTAGGATAGCAACGGTCCCTAAGAGACATGGCCATGTTTACTACGGTTTCGGAATAATCTAAAGACTCGGAATTAGACGATGAAGAAATCTCAAAAGATCTCACTAGTCTAGAAGAATTATCCCTAATCCACGTAGTTCGCATAAACCACAAAAGGAAACACGTAGCAAGTAAGTGCGAAAAATTAAAACACACAAAAAGAAAGGGGTGTAAAATTAAAAGAAAAATTCTAAACCTAGGGTTCCCTAATAAAATAACTAGACCTTGCTCCTAACCGTAAGGGCTACCAAAAACTAGGTAAATCAATAATTATTCGAACCGGCTTGGCCAGGTAGGTGCAAGCATTGCCAAGAGGCTAAACACCAGCCTAGACACCAAACCTTAATTGGCCAGGTCAGCTTTCGCTTTCCTAGACACCAAAAAGTAAGAATAATTAAAGATTACTTCGTTTCTTAAGCACCTTCCTAATTGAGCGCGAGATTCCTAGGGGCAAACGTCTAATTAATTTTATTAAAGGCTAGGTATGCAAAATGAGGGATTAAATTGTTTTTGGGCTAAGGAAAGAGTGATGAAATCCATTCCCTTATCTTTTGAGAGGTTTTGCCCTTAAAGTTTATTTACAAAATGATGCAACAAACAAAGAGGTATAAAAAACTATAAACATTTATGGATGCTTTAAACTACGTGTTCTAACTAAAGAAAAGAAAGAATTTAACGTACCTTGGGGTCCTCCAGCGATCACCACAATTATAGGTACGAAAAATTAAAAACAAGAAAATAAAAAATCTAGATGATGTGCCCTAAGTGATTAAATGCATGATGCAACAATTATGTATTTACAACTAATATTTTTGGATTTTCGATTTCTAAATTTTTTTGTGATTTTTGAATTTTTTTTGTATTTTTCTAAAAATAAAAAGGACGAAAAGAGTGAGATACGGTTACCGAAGCTTGCTTTCCATAAATTCCAATTTTTCCACACTTCGTTGAGAAGAGTTCCGAAATATCAAGCTTTCCTAAAAAAAACGAAAAAAAGTAAGACAAGAAATAAAACTAACTCGAAAAATTAAAAATTAAGGCGCGAAAAATAATTAGTCCCCGGTAGCGGCGCCAAAAACTTGTTGAGCTAAAATAAATGACATTTGAATCGCAAGCGCACAATTCGTTTCGTTGTAAAATTTATGATTCGTTCCACATGGACTAAGTTATTCGCAACCTTGATTTTTAATTTAATCGGATTAGAACAATTTTTGAATTTTGGAAAATTTTAGTTTTACCCTAATTAATTACCAAAAGAAATTCTATTTTAAACTAAATTATTCTAAATTATTCTAAAATTATTCTAAAAATTAAAACTAGATTTATTCTAAAACTTTTATTATTTTTTTTTCATTTAAAAGAACTCGTATTAATTGCAGAAAATTCTTATAAAATTTTGACATGAACTAACATTCGAACCATTTCTACTCAATACAAAACTAGGAAAACATGATTTATACGAAACAAACAAGAAACAACTAGACTCAGTCCCCCAGCAGCTCCAACTCAGTCGACTCAAAAACGGCAACAAAACAGTAATTACTAGACCGAGAACAAGAAAACAGGACTCAGGGCATCAAAATTCGACTAAAAAAACAAGAAAACGAGATTACAAGAAAACATTGTTCAATAGAAAATAAAAAGGAACAACAATGAATGTAAGAACTCAAGAATCCAATTAAAAACGCAGCAAAACTCGCAAAAACTCATAACAACTGAAATCTGCAAACACAGCTGTGAACTCGTGGGATCAAGGCAATTAACAAACGAACTCAGAAGATTAAGAAAACAGAGCACTCTGTAAACTCAAAAAGACTCAGTGAAACCGTGATTACAATACAATACTCAATACTGTTATTACAGAACCGTAACACAACATATTCTATAAAACTGAAGAAAACGAGAATCGGCCATAGAAACTCAGTATCACTCAGCGATTTTAAAACACCCCACAAATTCAAACAAAAAATGCACAACGAAATTAACAACGGCAACTTGGTTCATCGACAAGAAACCCGCAGCACAATCCAAACAAGAAGCTACGCCTGGGCTAAGTTAAAAACAGAACCAAGAAACTACTAAACCAAAACAAAATCATCAACTCGGAAATCAACGATAACTCGAAATACACAACTCAGAACTCGCCAACTAAGAAACCAAACCAAGAAAAGGAAAAAAAACCGAACATACAAGAAACCGGGGGGGGAGTGTTGTGTGCGTTTTTAGAGAAGAAAAAGAAAGGGGGTAAGGGGGAAATTGTGGCTTCGAAAAGATAAGCAGGGGAGGGGTATGAGCAGAGGTGAGAGAGAGAGAGAGAGAGAGAGAGAGAGAGAGAGAGAGAGAGAGAGAGAGAGAGAGAGAGAGAGAGAGAGAGAGAGAGAAGAGAGAGATCTGTTTGTGAGAGTTTAATTCGCAGGAAATAAGGAAAAGGAGACTGACTTAATTTTTAATCTGCACAAAACAGAGCAACAGAATTATGGTTTCGAATTAATTGAGATTTAAAACAAGAAATTAAAATGGAAAATATAAGAAAACTAATTTTTTTTGAATTTTTTTTATTTTAAAAACTAAACTAGCAAAATAAATAAAGTAAACTACGAAATTAAAATGCTAACACGATGATTTGGAAATTAATGGCCCACAATAAAATCAAAATTTAAAGGGGCAAAATTACGAATTAAATCTACGGACAAGAAATTAAATTTCGTTACTTTCAACCCCAAGTGGTTAGCAATGGGAATTACGAAAATAACGAAACAAGGCAACAATAACGAAATAGCAGGACAAGAAATTAAGGGAAATGAAATTGCATTAAAATTAAAAAGAGTGTTTACAAGATTTGAAACTAAGAAAAGAAATACAAGAAAATAAAACTACCCTAAAATCTAAGTTACTAAATACAAGGGGGGTGAGGGGGTATTTATAGGGTAGGAATTAGGGTTAAGGGGGGTGTTGGGTAAATCCCCACCATACATTTGGGTTGTGTGGTGGTGTAATCCTAGCCATCTATTTGTTTCCTTCCCCCTTAAGCTTTGAAGAGTTGATCTTGGCCATACACTTTTCTAATGTGTTGGGATGATCTCCACCTTCCACTTGTCTTGAAATATTCCTTTTGCTCCAAGCTCCTAATTCTTTTCCTTCTTTCATTTTTGGTCCTTTTTCCCTTCCTTGCACTTTATTTATTTATTTTGTCATTTCTTTATTTATTTACGATTTACCTGAAATGCAACAAAAAAAATTATTAAAACACGAGTTCAAGCAATAAATAGGTAAATAAAATATGCAAAAATATGCACTTATCATCTACCTAACCCTTTATGCGAAGCGTCGTTGGAAGCACAAAGTCTCCTTTTTCCATTAAGCAATGCCAGCTCTTGGTCATTACCAATTTCACCTTTTAGCTCCAAGAAGATTTTCTCACATTTTTCTCTTTAACTGCTGATCGTATTACTTGATCTATTATAATTCCGTGTCGGGGTAAACCTAAGGTACTACTATAATCCATTCAAAGAGAAGAAGGAATTTAATATTCCTCTGAATCACACGCATCTAACGTTTCTGGTTCATCATTTAACTGAGTTGAATTAACTCTATACTCAGTCTCTGGCAGTAGTCTCATTACGAGTTCATCTTGACTCACTGGTCTTATCTTCCGGTAGGTTCTGAGATCATTGTCTTGCTTACTACTTCCTTATATAACTTTACCCAATCATGCTGTCACTTCCCAATGTCTTTACTTTCTACTGATTCATTCATGAACATTTCCCTGAATAAAACCACCTCATTAACCTCACTTTGGTTTCGTAAATTATAACCTATGACATCTTCCTTCTCGTGGCAAATTATTACTGACAATATTCATACTGATTCATTTATCAAATGATATGGCACTTACTGCCTCATTCTCAACTATTCCTAGGGACTCTGCTCCTCGCCCTAAATCGATGTCTTTGATAATCATACATCCCTCTAGCTCTTTCTTCGTTAATATGGAAGTCTCTAGGGATTCTCGTCTATTCCCATATAAGATCTCAAGTGATCCTTTCAATCCGTCTTACTTGCTGGTACTACCTCCAGTAGACCGGCTACGAATCCAACATGAATCTTCAGTTCTCTTGCTAATAACTCAGTTCTTTATGCTCCCTTTTCTGAGCACTATACTTTAATCATCACAGTTTTTCTGGCTGCAACCCTCATTCCTCAAGGGTAAGCTCCTTATCCTAACAGGATTTTTTTCCTTATCTGCTGGAACCTCTTCCGGGTCTCCAGTAGGGTACTCCATCGAATTACCCGCTGATCTTCAGCATATAAAGCATCATCGCGCTGCTGCTCGTATGCCTCAAGGTCTGTCGCCTTACTCGTCAATACGATATCGAGCTAAGTTACTATCACGATACTTAAGAGCTCCCATAAGGGTTTTATATGTCATCACTACATTAAGTAGTCCGACTATGAACTTGGCAAGAGTTCTTATTATCTTAATGAAATTATTGTTTTAACGTCGCCTCATCTCTGGGGTTTATAACGTACGCTCTGATACCACTTCTGTAACACCCCCAGATCCGGGGTCCGGGATCCGGTGGTTACGGTTTCCAATTCTATCCGCAACAATTGAACTTTCCTTAACATAAAATAAATTACGTCTCTATGACCCAACACAACAATATAAAACACACCCGTTATAGTCCCAGAGATGAAATCAGAGTAACAATCAAATTTTTTATTAATCACATTATGAGTTCTTACAATCCAAAAGAATTTCAATATAAATACATACTCTTTGCCATCCATTTACATAAGTCATACTAGACCATATTCTTGGTACTGAAAGAATAAATATATCCTACCAATAGCTTCTTCTTCAGCTCTGGTAGTCTCATCGTCCTCGCCCGCGTCGAGTGCGCCTTGTGCGAGTCATCTGGTCTAGCTGTTGTTGTGATATAATAATAAAGCAAGGGTGAGCAATAGCCCACCAACAATAATATATAACTGAACGATAATGTATAACAGTTCAAAAGTATTTTTCAAACCATATGCCATGCATTTACGGAAACGATGCCAGTATAATATGAACGATGAAGTTACAAGGTAACTTAAAGTATTTGTTTGTAGAAATATCTGCTACATTAAAAGTAAGCGAGATATTCTCATTGTTATTAAGAAGAGGAACTTGCATGAAAAGGTTGCAATTCCAGTTAGGAACACTTTTCCAGCTCTGCCAACAGTAATCATGTTGCAGGAAATAAATAATTTTGGATGATGAACCAATGATGGAGTATTCACCGTGCCCGCTGTTCCAATCTTGATGATCAGTCGAGATCGTACAGCTCAATTTAGATTTACTACCGGTAGAAGGAAGAACTGACGGCTTTACTTGTATACCGCCTTACTAGCTCTCCCTGGCCAACGGTTGGGCCAAAGGGGATGGACCGGCGCTACTCGGCCTCTTACACGACTCCTAGTTCAAATAGAATTCATGATTCTGAATGTAACGTTCGTCCCCCTTTCCCCAAGTATAATACTTGTTGATAAGACTCCACAAAGTAGTCGTATCTAGTTGGAAAGGAAAATTTACCAATAACTCCCAAGCTATTACTTGGTAACGGATATCAACTTGTTCCAACATCTTACCCCTCGAAAGATGAGAAGGTAAACAATGACTTAATAAGCCAATAGCACCCGAGTTGCGAATGAAGAGAATACTTTATTGACCGGGAAGTCGACCAGATAAATAACATTTTCCAAGTAAGGTTCCCTTATTATTAGGGAGATAGACTCAAAGAAGAATGATGTCTGAGAACCTTTCTTGATATAAGATTAATAATAATATGACTCCGAAATATTTTCCGTAATAATCGAAGAAGATAAACCTTATCGAGGTTATTCTAAGTATGGAATAAATATTCAGAGAATATTTATTGAATTAAAATATTTTACAGAATATTTAGGAATATGAAAGAATATCTTTAATTAGAGTATTTCTCAAATAATCCTTGAAGAAATATCGAGAGAATATTTATTGCATAATCAAATATTCCAATGAATATTCAAAATAATATTCCTTAATTAATAAGACCTAAAAGGAATATTTAAAATATTTAAAATAATATTCGATGATTAAATAGAACCCTGGATGAATATTCAAAATAATATTCATAATTAATTAGGAATTTAAATGAATATTGAAAAATAATATTCATTTAATGAATAATATTCTAAATGAATATCAAGTAATATTCATTTAGTAATCCAAGCTTTAAAGGAATATTCGAGATAAGACTCGATAAATAAATCAAGCTTCAGATGAACATTAAAATAATATTCATCAGGTAATTACTATCTTAAATGAATATTCAAAAGTAATATTCATTTAATGAATAATATTCTGAATGAGTATCCAAATAATATTCATTTAGTAGTCCAACCTTTAGAAGAATATTCGAAATAATAATCGATAATCAATTCGACTCTGAATGAATATTGAAAAATATTATTCGTCGAATGGTTACGTTCAAATAATTATTTGAAGTAAGGATCGATAAATAAATAATCTCGAACGAATATTCAAATAATATTCGTCGCCCGAAAAAGGGAAAAATATTTACTTAAATATTTTCCTTCGAGGTAATCTCGATATGTCAAGAAATATTGACTCCCGGTCTATATTCGATGAATAAGATGGATACGCCCTTCTATGAGGGTCTTACAATAACCGGCTTATAATTGATACGTTAGCTGTCTAATTTATAAGCCAATAAACAATCAGGGAACAAGCATAATGATATAACTTGAAAGTAGGCATGCATGCTATGGCATATGTATATATATATATATATATATATATATATATATATATATATATATATATATATATATATATATATATATATATATATATATATATGTTTATATTCAATCACAACAACAGCCTAAAAGAAGGGAATTGAAACTTGCCTGGTAGTCGAGTACGGTAAGGGGTAGTGGTAGCGGGTCCCGGTTCAGCTTGGTGATCTATAAATAGCCAAGGCATTCGGGATTAATCACTTAACATATTAAAAGTTAAGTCGTACTTAAATCGAAACACGTTCTCGAGTTATCTCGTTATATCCCTTTTAGTGGATTCCTTTTTATCACTGATCCGACCTGACATTCGTTCGTTAATACGACATGTCACTGTACTTATACTTGGGATATACTTAAGTCATACAAGTTCTAAGGTCGATCGTTACGAACCAATATTATACTCCGAGTTTTATCGCCCGTTTTCTAAGTGTTTTACTGAAGTTATAAAAGAGTCGTCTTTTAGGGGTTCGTTCGCGTTTAACCTCGACTCGAACATTTTTAATAAATCGAAAAATGATCCTTTTGACATACGGTTTTCTTTCACACCTTCCTCTTTACCTCTAGTATTTATTTACCAAGATTCGCCATGACGTTACATAGTTTACGAGGGTTCAATTTCAGTTACGAACTTTCGTTTACGGATTCGAACTACTTTTAGTAATTTGGTCATAAATCCTAAACCGTAAGTTTGTTTCACGTGATCTTTATATCAAAACGAAGCTTAGAACATTACCTATCCTATCATGGCAGATAAAGTCTCTGGACAGTAGGGTTTTGACATGGAAAATGGCATACAAAACATGGTATTGTAAAATTGGACATTATAACGGCTATAATACGAACGTTCCAAAAATCACAATCAACAACCCAAGCCACACCAGGCATCTAAACAACTTATACACATATTAAGCACCTCAACAAGTCCAGAAGCCACTGATCTTAGTATCAAAATCATCATGTTAATCAAATCACTAAATCACTAACTAAACATGCTTATAACATGAACATAATCATAACTAAGCTAGATCCATCAAGAACATGCTTAAAACTCAAAGTAGATCTAGGGTTTTCAAGTCTTATACCTTCCTTGTAGTATGTACTAGCCTCACAAAGCTTGGTATTGCCCTTGGATAGCCTTAACTTAGCTAGGATCAACTATGAAAACAAGAAAAACAAGGATTAGTTCTTGAAAACATTATTCATCATCACCTTTGATGATTTATTTGAAAATAAAAGAAAGTGAATTTGAGGCTGAAATTTCTAGGGGAGCTAAGTTATGATATGTAGTACTTACCCTAAAAATTTGAAGATCAAGAAATGGTGGGAACCTCCTTTTCTAGCTCCTTGGCCGAAAGTTTGAAGAAAAGAAAGGAATGGAGAGTGTTTGCTTGGTTTCTTGCTTTTCCTTGGGAAATTATGCATAAAGTGAATTTGGATAGATAATATCTCATCCTAGTTGTGTTAGTGGAGTGTGATGTCATGGATGAGGCAATTTGGAGAGACAAGTGTTATGTTTTGGATGGTGGAAGGCTAAGTATTGGTTGGTTTTTCTAAGTACTACTTCCATCTCCAAGTATGCTAGTTACTTTAAGCCACTTGGTTGCTAGATATTTATTCTAGTAACTTACACAAGACTCTTGCTTCCTCTGCTTGTTTCTGTGTCCGGTTATTGCCCGTTTCGATTGATCGTTCGGACGAATAACTAAGTAGTTTCGCCTCTAGGGTTTACCGGGAAATTTCTCGATATTCATAATACCTTCCCCAATCCTTAATATAATCCTCGTGATGACCATGTAGGATATTTAATCTCGATACGAACTTAATCCGTAATCTAGGATTCGTTCGCTTTATTGATTAATCTCGTTATAACGTTTTAGCGGTTTCTAGAACGCTTGTTTCATTGCCTCAGTGGTTTCCTACCTTCATTCTTAAATCAAATATAATAACATCCCAAAATATCAAATCCTCAAAGTTAATATCTCAATTCTTGGATTATAATAATATTTAATCCACTGTCCGGTCAAATAATATACCGAAAAAGAATTTGGAATTTCTGAATTCTGATCGTCTCTGCATTCACTTATTTCCTCCGCGTATTACTAATATGACTTCGAAACATCCATATCACGTCCCGTACATATGGTGGCGTGAAAAGTTTTCCAACTTACAAAATCACTATTCATCCACCAAAATACTATGCACGTACAGGAAACACTATGCACGTACGGGAAATACTATGCAAGTACGGGAAATACTATGCACGTACGGGAAATACTATGCACGTACTCATTTCCCTTCAAGGATCCATTAGCTCCTTCCTGGATGGTAGATTATTCTTATCTAGGTCCTCAACCATCGAATTACTCTATTCTGACAATATACCAATGCATCAGGATCATTGTCCAAAGCAATATCCATTCATCACAATCATTGTTCTTTGAAACCACCATTCATTAGAGCTGGTGACCTTGTTTTCGGAATCATTGTTCCTCATTTTATCATTACTTAATAAAAAGTTTTAATTATATCCAAAATTTGGGGTTCTTACAGTTTGTAATAAACTTTTGGTTGTTGAAATGCTTCCTGTAGAAGTATTATTCAACAATGTACTTAGTAAGGTTCTGGGTTTGTAATAACTGTTTAACTCTAAACTTTTAATATTGTGGATGTTGTTCTATGAGCATATGACTGGTGTGTGTGTGTGTGTGTATTATTGTGGGGTCAATTGTATAAGTATTAAGTTAAAAAAAAACTCAAGAGATATGGATATGGATCGGAAATTGGACCGTGATGACCTGGATCCTTGACCCCGGATCTAGGGGTGTCACAGATGGTATCAGAGCTTAGAGTCATATTGCTCAGGAACAAAAGTGATAATAATATGCACATATAGATATATATGTAATAATATAAGATATGAACTCACATCGAGTTCAAGGGGGGTTTATCGAACGAAGTGTTCATTCTAAGTAGTGATTATAATTTTATAGAGTATTACTAATAAAAGTTTATGTTTTAGTATAGGTAGAGGAGATTGGTGAGCCAAAGTTAAGGGTATTTAAAGTCTTCTTGTGTTTAAGGGAGTTTGAAGAAATATTGTAAGTGGATTGGTGAACAGACACTGATGGTTTCAATTGATTGTGGAGATGAAATGCTGAAACTGAGGATTGGTCGATAAATCCAAGATACACCTTAAGGACCAAGACAGACTGAGACATTCCGAGATTGACTTAAATGAAAAGGTTATTATGCCAAAAGTGTTAAGCTTATGTGGCACACGGAATTGATATGAGAAAGGGAATATTTGATGTATCGGGAAGTGTACGTTAGAGAATCTCGTGAGTATACGGGATATGTTAGAATATACAAATATAAATTGTATATACACACGCCCGTGTCGAAAATCATCGACATTAGTCATGTTATAGAGTAAAAACCTACAAATTCTGACAATAGAAGAAACCTCTAGGAAACAAGTAAAGTACTTTGGAATGGTAGTCATGTATTGAGTGGCAGTCAGTAAATAGTCTACTGGAAAATTGAGTGGCAGGTTATATAGATATAGAAAGACAGATCATATTTATTTATACCTCTTAATATATACTGTAGATGCTATCTCTCCACATTTCTGATTTATTATCTACTTTCTTAACTATTAAACTACCCTGTCTTAATTTTTGTCCAAATTGGGGTTTTAGATGATTTATTCAAATTCAGAGGTAGAAATATAGATTTCGAACAGTAGTTTCATCCGACTATGAACACGAGCTTATAGGACTATGAATTGTAGATATTTAATGATGACATAGTGGTGCAACTTAAATTTGTTTATTAAAGAGTGTCGTTATTTGTTTGCTTGAACCTATGTGGTCAATGAATAATTATACTATGTCCTGATTTCTGATTATGTTCTTGTTTACAGGTTATGGATCCTAATGATGAGATGTCTATGGATCCCGGACCTAGGGACCCTTCTGTATTGCACCTACAATCTGAACATAGATCTGATGCAGTTTGGAAGGCTGGTGGTGGAGATTGTCAGAGATCGCGGAAGCGTGATCCTAATCAAGATAGATTCCCAAAGCTGCATAAGCGGATGGTTCCCTTTCTTTTGGACTTGAGATTTGATGGTGTTAGCAGGCTGGCATCTATTGATTTGGATTGGGGTTTGCTTACTGCATTAATAGAGCGTTGGAGGTCTGAAACACACACGTTTCACCTTCCCGTTGGAGAGTGTAGCATCACATTACAAGATGTTAATGTTCTTCTTGGCCTAAAGATTGATGGTGATGCGATGACTGGCGGTACACAAGTTGATAGTGGCTGGAACAAACTAGTTAAGTAAACATTTGGAATAGACCCGGGTAAAAGTTTGAAAGGTGCTCGGTTGCAATTGAGCTGGCTGACTTCAAATTTCAAATCACTATCTGATGATGCTTCTGATGCCGATGTCATTCGTTATACACAGACATATCTGTTACAGCTATTTGCCGGGGTATTATTCACTGATCATTTAGGTGGCCAGATACATTGTATGTATCTATCTCTGATTCAGGATTTTGGACGGTGTCGTACCTTAGCTTGGTGATCAGCTGTGCTTGCTTTCTTATATAGGGATTTATGCAAGGCTTGTAGGATAGGTGTGGAGGAAAATGTTGGATGCCTTATTGCAGTTGTGGGCATGGACTAGATTTCCTACCTTAGCTCCTGTGCCTCGTGGTCCTTCATTGGATAATCAACTTATATGGGAAGACCGACCAGGTCCTTATGGGATGAGGTAATTTTTGTATTTATGCCTTTCTTTATATTCCATTATATGTCATTCTTTCTATTCTATCATGTTCTCTTACTTTGTTCGATTTTATGTCTTATATGCATAGAATTGATTATGATGTGCTTTTAATGTGTTGCATAGGTGGTGTTATCATTTATCATTTACCGATATTACTTCACATACACTCTCCGCTATCAGATTGTCTGTAGATAGTCTTGCACCTTCCCATTTCATATGGCAGCCCTATTCAAATGAGGTATTGGCGTCGTTACCTTTTTCTTGTGTAGATGGTAGTTCTATTTGGTGCTATAAGGGTCCACTTATTTGTTTTCACGTTATGGAGCCACACACGCCTAATAGATGCTGTCGTCAAGGTAAGCAAGATTCTGATTGGCGCTTGTTGCATCGCGACCATATATCACATTTGGCTGATCGTGCACAACATGTAGTTAGTGGTACTATTGGTGTTGGTGTGACAGCTGCTTATGATCAGTGGTATGCTCGCATTACTCGTTTGTATCATACACGAGTTGGCGGTTCTCACTTGTTCGCGGTAATTAAAATTCATTTACTAGTGACCTTTAGTGTACTTATAGAGTAGTTGTTTTGCTAATTTATTTTTATTTTGTCTTGTTGTTAACAGGTTCAGTTGCTCGATCATATCTCTTTAGTTGCTAGGGGAGTGATAGATGGAGATTTGAGCTACATTGATTCTATTGCGAGTAATGGTAGAGATCTCTTACAAGATCAGTTCACCCGTGGTGTTTTTGAAGATTTTCCAATTGAAGATAGGCGACAAAAAGAAATTGAGCTAAAAAAGAAACCCAAAAAGGCTGGTCATATGGGAGGTCGTGGAGGTGTCAATGCTCCACCAAAGCAAAGAATTGATGTTAATGATGATGGAGGTGTTCATTTGGATGAAGGAGGTAATAATGTCGGTGATGATGGAGATATTCGTTTAGGTGATGAACATGAGACAGAAACAAGGGCAGAAATGAGGGCAGAAAGCAGAGTTCTTTCATCGATTGATTACTCTCCTAAGTTTAACTTGTTGCCGTCTAATGATTCTATTTTTTTCACACCCCCTTCACCTCAGAAGTCAGATCTACATGACGAGCAGGCTGCCAATGCTCTTTCTCCACCCTTATCACATCCAACGTTCAATCTGGGCATTTCACAGTCCCCCCCTCCCTGTCAGAGAGCACATGAAACATTGCTGGATGAACCGGGGCAGCATCAGTTGCTTCAGCAACAATCAGTACACCACCAGTCAGTGCAGAAGCAACCAATGTCACTGAATGTAGCACAGCATCTGAGACAACATGCATTACAGGAGTCTTCACATCAGCCAGTGCAGGAGCCTGCAAATCAGCCTGCTCAGCAGCCACCGCAACAGCCTTTACAGCAGCCAGCACAGCAGCAACCAATACAAGACCAGATGAATTTACGTCCTCGAAAGTGTGTTGCTCCATGTTGTGGCACTACTGGTCGTAAAAAAATGGAGACTTTTGTGAGACGCCCCAAGTAAGTTATTTCAATAACTTACTCATTAAAAATTTAGAGACTTTTTCATACTCATTTTAGTTATAAAATTACCAGTATCCTCATTTTAGTTATTTTTTTTTCTTTATATGTACCTTTGTTTTAGAAGCCTGCTCATACATCATACCTTTGACCTGGATTTTGGTTTAAACTTTTTTATAATATTATTATTTTAATGTTTGTTTTGACATTTTATATCATTTTTACTATACCGCAATTGTTTTATCGTCATTTTAGTTACTGTTGGTTTTTCTGGTGTTCCCACAAAAAAATGTGTGCAAAAATCAGATCTTGAATTATTATATTATTTGCCCAACTGGATGTAATATGTAAACAACAGCCATTTTTTATTTCTGCTTCTCGTTGGCAAGTAGCTAGTTTCTTGCTGCTAGTTTGGTGATGGGAAAGATTTGTTTAAAGTAATGAATGTCTGTGATCCTTAATCCATGACTTTTGAAATAAATATCTGTTGTATTCAACAGATATAGTTGATATAGGCAAAGTCTTAGCAATTGGTAACTAAGCTCAAACTGAAGATGTTTATACAGGTAATACTAACCTGACTGACAAGTCATTGCTAGAAATGATTTATGTGGAAAGACATGTTTACATCATGTTCTTATATGTTAGCATTCCCGATTCCGTAAAGTTGCCCCTTTTTTCTTTTTTAATTGTTGAATCTAGACGAAAATGCTAAGCTTCCTGGCATTTTTACTTGAACTTTTGTATATGATTTCTGATGTTGCTGTTATTTTTGTGCAGGAAGTAGTAAAATATCGGCAATTATTTTCCAAAAAAATGATGTGAAGTTGTTTTGGACAGTTGAAGAAATAGTTGTAAATCGAGAGGCCGAAGTTGAAGAATAGTAAATGGTTTAATATTTGAATGATGCCTTGTAATGGCTTAAACCATTCTAGTACTTTTGTAGTTTTCGGATAAAGTAATTAAGTACTTAATTGTGCCTTGCAAGGCGAGAAATAGAACTCTTCTTTTGTTTATGTAATGGATAACAGTTTTTTCTTTTATGGATAATGGTTTAATGGAATTAGGTAGTAGGTGTTTGATGCTGTTATTAATGTATACAGCCTTTTGTTTATTTCGGTGTGAATTGTTCACTGTCTAGCTGGGTTGTCTGCAGTACAGAAATGCTTAAAACTAATAGAGAAAACGCAAGCACCTAATGCGTATACAACATACACGCAAAAAGGTATTGCGTATACAGTGAAGAAAGCACAAACATATAATGCGTGTACTAGCTAAACGCAAATGAGAAATGCGTATACGGGATATACGCAAATAAAAAATGCGTGTACAGGCAAGAAACACGCCTTTACCCAATCCGTATATAATACAATCTGCTGTACACTTCATATCTGAATCAACCACAATCTGCTGCATGCATACACCGAAATTGGAATTTACAGCATCCAAAGCAACAACCAAGGGATCAAATTACACCAAAACAAGGCGCTAGAAGCCTAGAACTGAACGTATAAAAAAGCAAACAAGCTCAATAACGATTAGGAACTTGTGCATCCAGTTCTACAATATAAAGTTTCTGTAGTAGTTTGCAACTACTACTGTAACACCCCTAGATCCGGGGTCAGAGATCCAGGTTGTCACTCTATCCTTAATATTCATTATTCTTAATCTTCATTTTAGTATGTTGTGATCCCTCAATCACACTCAACATTTACAGATTATAGGCTCAAAGACGAAATTAAAATATTACTAAGTTATTACAACCATCTTGAAATAGTTATTACAAACCCAAATTGTCATAATCTCAAAAGTTCAACTTAAACAGGAATTACCATCTAAGGTGGCACTTGCGTCCAAAAGGAGGTTTGGTTTTCAGAAACTTACACAAGTCATGCTTGTAAATAAATCTAACCAACCTAAGCTGTAAACCTATCCAACTTATTCTGCTCACCTGTGGTAATGCTACTGGGTGCTGCCCTGGTACATGCCTCGTAAACAGTCTCCTAAACTGCTGGCCGGTTAGCACGCTTTTGCGGAGGGTCTGCCTTGTTCTTTCCATGAGTATCTGTTGTTGTGTGGTGGTATATATGAAAGAAAAGCAAGAGTGAGCAATACAGCTCAGCCATATAATAATAGTTTTCAAAGTACATTTGTTAACATAAACCATATGCCATATTGTATACTGATATTGTACCATCATTAAACATTTTTCATTCTTTATCCAGAAATATAACGAAGAATTTCTGAGGTACTTTGAATAGTTCATCATTCTGTTAACACTATCGGTAATTGAGCATCTAGGCTTTCATTACAGTGTTACAGTACAATTCCAATTGGAAGAATGGGATTATGCTGGAGCCTCTTCCACGATATCTGGTGATCAGCCAATATATCGTGCCTCTGCTTCTCTACTAGTAGAAGGACGACATTCCCTTATCGGGTCGCATCCTGACCGCATATGGGCCTTAATATTTGGACTACGCCCGAAGGCGATGTCCCCTCTTCCTCCAATCCCTGAGAGAATTCTATGCATCGAAGGAACAGAATTTAATTCAGTTTCCCCCAAGCACAAAGCTTGACAACTGGTTTGATAATCATTACAACTTTACTTCCATGAGTAATTGAGGAAGTAACTCTGATGTGTGGGTTGACTTTAGTCAACGGATTTTGATTACTAAGAATCGCATCATCAAACATAATTTGGGAGTTGGTCGGAGTTTTTGAGTGTTTAGTCAAACCTGAGCCCCTCCTTACTAGGTAGGGTGCATTTCTTATTGGTAGCGAAGGGAGAAAATAATTATTACTAGCTCCCAAAACCTTGGGTTCCCGAGTTTTGATAAGTTTGAGCGAGGTAGCGATACTTTTCGATGAATGAAGCTATAGTCAGTGAAGAAATGGGAACCCGATCCATTTTTAAATACTTTTTCGACGATCAGAAAATATTTAAAATAATTTTTTTAAAGTTTTAAATAATTTTGAAATAAATAATATGATTTGTAAATCATCCTGGAATATTTAATAAATACTCAAATAATATTTATTAAATAAATGATAAGCTTAGAATATTCAATAAATATTTAAATAATATTTATTAAATAAATATTTACTCACAATCCTCAATTGAAAATCATATTCAACTTATTAATAAATATTCAAATAATATTTATTAATATCATCAAAGGAATTTTTAATCCGAAAATATCCAATTTATATTTATTGGATTATTTTTAAAACTAAATATAAGTCATATATCATCTCGGGAGACTTCCGGGCTTTTTATGTCCTTATCCGGACGAAATATCTCCGACTCCCCTACTAAGAAAGGGTGTTATCACACCCTACTTGGAACTTTTAACACATCATCGCATACATGTATATATGTATTCATGCATACGTACTTGCTAAACAGGTTTATAAATCAACATAAATAAACCATATATTTCATGCTGATTCGCAAAAATAATTTTAAAACAGTTCATAACAGTTATACCACAACAACAGTTTGAAAATACATGAAGTACAAGTTTCGAAAACTTGCCTTGAAATCTCGGAGTAGTCGGGGTGCGAGGGATGGTCCGATAATCTATAACATAAGCATAAAGGCATCGTTAATTCTAAGCTTGAATTATCGACTCTTTACGAGTACTCAACTCGTAAAATGTGATAACGAACCAAATAAACTCTTCACCTCCTTAACATATTCGCATAGGTCAAATACTCCCTATAACATGCATTACATATTAATTCCATTTTTCAAGACCATTTCACTTAACCAAATCTCCATTTCACTTTCCAAGTTTTTATTCTAATGGCGATTTGCTTTGAACAACCTTCGCTCCCGAATTTTTATAAAATCGACCATTTACCCTGTTAAGCTCAAATTTTTCAGAGAACTTTCTGGACATACCACCTAGCTACTGTAAAAATTTCATAATAACAGACCAATTTTAAAGGCTCGTTTGGCTTTGTAAAGTCAGTCCATCTTAACGATTCATCCGTTTTAACCGGTTTCACTAAAACAAGCATAACTCATAGACCGTAAATCCTTTTTATGAGATTCAAATTCTCAATTACTCTACAAGGTCAGATCTACATGTGTCCAAGAAATTTTGCCCAAAAACAACACTCATATAATTCGGGTGATTCTACACAAGTGGTTTAACAAAATTTTGGCATTATAACGACTATAAATCGAATCTTACCAATATCCATGAACTCCATCTAACCACTTAATTCAACCACACACCATCAAGATCATATAAACATCATCAAGGGTCTATAATGCCAGTGGTAATATCCATTTATCACTACTCCAAATTTACCCATACTTATAAATGTTAAAACATCACAAACCCCTTAAACATGTACATACTTGCATCAATCTTTCAAATCAACTTATAACTCATGAAGTTTAAGGTGGGTGTGAGTATTTTACCTTCCTTGGAGTCTTAACAACCTTAACCAAGCTTAACAAGGCTTGAGATCAAGTTCACAAGCTATTATAACCCTCAAACTTCAAGATCTAAACAAAGGTTCATAAGAAGTTATTCTTTACTCAAGAACTTCTTGATTTTATTTGAGCAAGCTATACTTAGTGTAAAATCATGAAATTAAATCCTCACCCTGGATATATCATGAAGTAATCCCAAAAATATTTTGATGATTTTAGGACAAGTAGAGCTTGGAGACAAAATTCATTTTTCTTGGCTATCTTGGAAAGTGTCCAGAAAAGTGGAAGAGCAGCAGCAACTTGTCGAATTTATTTGACCAATCAAACGACCTTGAAAAATTACGAAATTAAATCCGCAACTCCGTATTGATGTATAGAAGAACTGGAGTTGTTTTCATAATTTTCCGATGAGGGGAAGTGGGTGAAAAAAAATCGGAAAGACACCCCTATAGAGTTTGGTCGGGAATTGCTTGAAAATGGGAGAGAGAGTTTCTTGTTTTTCTTGGATGCTTGGGTGTGATTAGCAACTGAATTATGAAGTTAAATTACACTCAATGATGCAGCCATACCATGGTAAAAGTGTAGGACACCCACTTTCCAATTTGTCTCCCTAAATCAAGAAAGTTTGTCCCTTTTACTATTCACTCTAATTTGATTGAATTTGAAATAATTAGTTTGATTTAAAACTAATTATTTTGCATGGCACTTGCATGGCATATTGCATGGTACTTGCATGTATATTACTCACCTTAATAATCAACCAATGCTTACCATTTAATTCCATATGCAAGTTTGGAGATTTTCTTGTAAAAACGTTTCGTCGTGTAGAAATTTCTTTCATCGCTCTTGAACATTTGTCATTAAAATTCTTCTAATAAATTCCATAATTCCTTGCCTTGGTGTTTAACTTAGCTTAGAGATTTTCTTAACCTCAATATCCCATATTTATACCAATATTTAATAAAAGTGAAAATCTACGTAATTTGACGGTTTCTGCATTCCCTTTCTTCTTTGTACAACGATACTTTATTCATAAAAGTATAAATACTTCTTCATTCATATAATATGATCTTAAAAATTTTACATGACTTCCACCAATCGTTGTTTATGATCATTTTAGAAATATTACAAAAAACCTGGGTTCTTACAACTACAATATTTAAACTCAACAAAAATCACCACTAATTATTACATTCAACTGAAAAACTGATCTAAGGATTGAATCTGTCGTGTCGTCCAGCTAGCAGACCCGAGTAGTGTGATAAAAAACCATACATGCAATTGTCAAAATACATTTTAAATTCAATTTTTAAATTAAAACACTTATGGGTTCAACGGTTAACCTTCGGGGTTCAACTTTTCCATTTAGGGTTTTAGAAATATTCAAAACGACGAACTTAGGGTTTAAGGTTTGGGATTTAGGGTTGTTTACAACCCTAAATCCTAGACCTTAAACCCTAACTTATCCTGATTTTTAAACGCGTTAGCGTTTAAAAATCAGGCCGCCGGATTCAATTTTCTATTTAAAATTTGTAATTTTATTCGTATTCTCTCAAGGTTTCAACGGTTAATATTTGGGGTTCAACAGTTCCATTTTGGGTTTTGGAAATATCTAGAAAGAAGAATAAATCGTATACGAACTTAGGGTTTAAGGTTTGGGATTTAGGGTTGTTTACAACCCTAAATCCTAGACCTTAAACCCTAATTTATCCTGATTTTTAAACGCTCAGGCCGCCGGATTCAATTTTCCATTTAAAATTTGTAATTTTTTTCGTATTCCCTCAAGGTTTCAACGGTTAATATTTGGGGTTCAACAGTTCCATTTTGGGTTTTAGAAATATCCAGAAAGACGAATAAATCGTATACGAACTTAGGGTTTAAGGTTTGGGATTTAGGGTTGTTTACAACCCTAAATCCTAGACCTTAAACCCTAACTTATCCTGATTTTTAAACGCGTTAGCGTTTAAAAATCAGGCCGCCGGATTCAATTTTCCATTTAAAATTTGTAATTTTATTCGTATTCATAACACTAATTTAATGACAACTAAAACATATCATTCTATAACTGCTTTTTTAAAAGGAAAAGTATGATGCTAAACATACCGATCAAAGTGCTCTATGGAGAAGTAGATGAAGCTGTTTTCCATTTTCCTAATGACTGATAATCCATAGCATTCTTATATCTTGTTGACTTCTTCCTCCCCGGTTTCTTTGGAATATCATCATCGGGAACCAATGTAGGAAACTCACTCAATAAAGCCCATGTCTTCCTGTCCGGTATTGGTTGGAATTGACCCTCATAAACCTTTTTTACAGTTTCCAACTTGTACCACTTACAAAATTTGTGTGTTGCAATGTAATAACCCAAACTATAGAAAGGCTACAGTGATTAAATGAATAGTGATCTCGAGGAATTTAGGAAAATGGTGTGTAGGTGCTCTATATTGGAAATGGAAAATGAGTAAACAGAAACCGTATTAGTGATGTACTATGAAAATAAGTGACTCGAAATGATAACGGATTTTAGAAATTCCTGAATATGAATTTTTGAGGATTTTGAGTTCGAGCGAGCTTCTTTTTAATTGGATATTAAGGAGCATAGAAATATTAAAGAATTTATATTTTGAGGAATTAGTGAAATTAGGTTAAACCAAGGCGAGAGCAAGTCAAGGAAATGTCAAGGGAATTTGGATTGATAAACAATTTAGAACCACTTAGATAACGTGGCGTATTCGAGACGAATCGTATTGTGGATGTTGTTCTATGAGCATATGACTGGTGTGTGTGTGTATTATTGTGGGGTCAATTGTATAAGTATTAAGTTAAAAAAAAAAACTCAAGAGATATGGATATGGATCGGAAATTGGACCGTGATGACCTGGATCCTTGACCCCGGATCTAAGGGTGTCACAGATGGTATCAGAGCTTAGAGTCATATTGCTCAGGAACAAAAGTGATAATAATATACACATATAGATATATATGTAATGATATAAGATATGAACTTACATCGAGTTCAAGGGGGGTTTATCGAACGAAGTGTTCATTCTAATTAGTGATTATAATTTTATAGAGTATTACTAATAAAAGTTTATGTTTTAGTATAGGTAGAGGAGATTGGTGAGCCAAAGTTAAGGGTATTTAAAGTCTTCTTGTGTTTAAGGGAGTTTGAAGAAATATTGTAAGTGGATTGGTGAACAGACACTGATGGTTTCAATTGATTGTGGGGATGAAATGCTGAAACTGAGGATTGGTCGATAAATCCAAGATACACCTTAAGGACCAAGACAGACTGAGACATTCCGAGATTGACTTAAATGAAAAGGTTATTATGCCAAAAGTGTTAAGCTTACGTGGCACACGGAATTGATATGAGAAAGGGAATATTTGATGTATCGGGAAGTGTACGTTAGAGAATCTCGTGAGTATACGGGATATGTTAGAATATACAAATATAAAGTATAGTTTGAAGGGTTCTTGATACCGGAGCAGTGTTAGGCCAAGACGATCAATATTACGTAAGTATATTAATCAGAAGGTTGTGTTTTATTGTGGATAAAGGCAGCGAGTATCGAGCCAAGTCACGACTAGGTAAATGAAGATAATTGGGAATAGCAGACGATAGGTTGAGGCTACATGGTGAGTGCCAAATTTAAGAAATTTTGGAAAATACGCAGTCTAAGATATAAATAGTATTTGAGGAAAACCTTCCATTATTGGGATTTTCAATTGGGCAGAGGATATTAACAGTAACTACTTTCAAATTTCCTAAAGCCCTGCTAAATTATATTATTGAGTTTCAAATTTTCTTCCACAGGTGGGTAATTATTCATTAAGGGCCAGTATTTTTTTTAAAAACTCTTTGGTACCCTTGAAATGTGTTTCAAAATTGTATCTATCTTAGCCAAAATATTCCTCTAAGATTATTTTCGGAAGATGGTATTTATCATCGCGATTTATATTTTCTTTATATTTCTTACTCCAATTAAGAGGAACAATCCTATATGTATACACAAGGACGATCTGTCTGTGTAATTGAAAGTCGGAGGGGACGCCCTCACTTGTGTGATATAGGGGTTCTTCCATCATATTGATTTCCCAAATATTCTTTTGTTTCGAATAAGAGCTATTTAAAACTCTTAATCTTATAAATTATTGTGGGACCCTTGCTTGTTTCTGGGTTCGTTTTAATTCAAAGTCTCTTAAATTCTATTAATTATTTCGAATATAAAAGATTTCCTTACTGGATGGAATAATGGAAGCAAGGTTTAAGGTATACGTGATTATACGAGGAAACTTGAGATTCCAATGGAAATTTCAATAAGAGATAATTAGAGCTAGAAGCGTTTCAATATAAGAGAGGAAGGAAATTCGTGAGAAGAAATAGGTATATTTGATGATTAGTTAGAGAAAAGAATATGAGGAATTTTAAGGTATAATTGAGATTTACTATTGAGAGCAAGGTATATTTTGAGGATAGAATTAGAATAAGGATAAACAAAGGAAGTGGGGATAATTAATGAAGGATTTCGAGGTGCAATAACTATTAGTAGGAGAAAACCAATATTGTGACTAATACCCTAAGTAGCATAGAGAGATTAAAGATGTTAAGTATTCAAAGGATTAATCTAAAAGGTGTGAATGAGTAAAACTTGAGGTAAAGATTTTGATGAGAATAATAAAGGGAAATTACAGGGGTGGAATAGATTGTATATCATGAAGAAACTAAGGAGGATCAGCAAGATGTAAAGAGTGTATAGTGAACAATAGACATATGGGATAAGGTATCCGGAGAAAATTGCAGGTACGCGCTAATTTGACCTCTTAAGTGTAAGTGTTTGGTTAGGGATTGAATAAGTCAATGAATGGTGTAAATGGGCTGATAAAATAGATAAGAATAATCTATCTGTGAGAAAGTAAACTATGGTGATATAAGAAAGTGAGTTATTCTCGTGTCATCCAAATCAATATCTGTTAAGAGTCAGAGAACTCTATAAAAAGGAGATTTGAGAATAATGGGGAAAGTGCAAGGAAAATTCTTAGAATGAAGGGAAAGTATCTGCTCCTATAAGTACGAACAGGAAATTTATATTATAGGTAATGTTTTCTTACAATTGTTTTAAAGAATATTAATAGAGCTTATTTTCTGGAAAATTTTACAGAGATGAGATATAGGAATATTGAGGTTTTAATATTTATGTCATGATAGAGATCAAAACATAGTTAAACAATAGTGAGATACACTACCATTCAGCGAAGGCCAATGTGGTGGCCGATACCCTTAGGAAAAAGAAGAAGGAGAGATGAGATAATATAGAATGATTGAATACAGGAGGAGATTTGCAAGAAAAAGATAGTGAAAGTGCTGCTATTGATAAGTTAAATGGCATGTTGATGAATGACAAGCAAGTTTATGTTAGTGTATTTCTGTATAAACAAGATAGAGATGTTTAAGGAGAAACTAAAGGATGGAGGAAGTAATATGCGAATTAGAAGGTGTAATGTGAGAAAGGTATTCGTCAATATCTTCAACATGATTCCGGGACGGAATCCTTTTAAGGGGGGAAGAATGTAATAACCCTAACTTTAGAAAGGCTACAGTGATTAAATGAATAGTGATCTAGAGGAATTTAGGAAAATGGTGTGTAGGTGCTCTATATTGGAAATGGAAAATGAGTAAACAGAAACCGTATTAGTGATGTACTATGAAAATAAGTGACTCGAAATGATAACGGATTTCAGAAATTCCTGAATATGAATTTTTGAGGATTTTGAGTTCGAGCGAGCTTCTATTTAATTGGATATTAGGGAGCATAGAAATATTAAAAGGATTTATATTTTGAGGAATTAGTGAAATTAGGTTAAACCAAGGCGAGAGCAAGTCAAGGAAATGTCAAGGGAATTTGGATTGATAAACAATTTAGAACCACTTAGATAACGAGGCGTATTCGAGACGAATCGTGATTAAACAAGTATGGAAACCAAGTAACCAAGGTTAGTAAATAATAAGGAGATTTACCACATTAGTATTTACAAAGGTTATTAGTATTTACTTAAGGTTAAAGAACCAAGCTTACAAGATACTCTTCTATGACATAAGCAGTGATATCACCTTCCACTAACACTTAATTAAGGGGTAGATTAGTCATTAATCAAGGTAAATATCTACACCATTCCACAAGACTCTAGAATTTACAAGATTAAGGAAGATAAGATCAAAAATCAAGAGCAAAATCTTTCCCCCTCCATTTCTTGCAAATTCGGCCAAAACAGGAACAGCCCAGTAAAACGAGCATAACTTCTTCGTTTCTCAGCCAAATTTTGCGTTCTATAGCTTTTTAGAAAGCCCATGAGATAACCTACAAGTCGTATTTCACAAGAGTTTTCCAGAAAAGCAAGGTAAGGGGGTCGTTTTTCATGTTCTTTCAGCTGATGAATAGTAACTCCGAATTGTTAACTTTGTTTTCATGGTTCCTTTAGTTGATTCAAGCTATATTGAGGTTGTTTAAGGAGTACCCAAGGTTTATTAAGTGATGTTGAAGCTACAAGGAAGGTATATTACTTGAGACCGTAACTTGAATTATGAGTTTATGGTTGATTATGCTTAGTTTAGAAGTTAAGTGATATAAACCATGAAATCTTGATTATATAGTTGTGGATATGTGTTTTGATTTAATATGAAAGGAGTATGTGCTTGTAACCATGATTGGTAAGATGACCACATGGTGTAGGTGATGGTGTATAAGGTGGATGATGGATTTGGAGGAGTTGAATTTTGGAAAGTATGAAAATATAGCCGTTATAATGCCCGATTTTCGTTAAACCAAATAGATACCCTGTTTTTGTTCCTCATACTCGTACGGTAGGTTTCTGTCCAGAGCACCCACTGATCATGAGAGGGTAGAGCTTGGTTCATAGATCGTTTTGATATAAATTACGTTAAAATCTGATGAACGGTTTAGGAGAAAAGTCAGTTTTAGTGAAAGACGTTCGAGAACCGAGAAAATGTAATTGTATCAAATTGGAGGCTATGAATACCATACTTAAACATTTTTAAAAATTATAAAATTTTGGGATATTGTAGTGGAGTGGTCAAAGAGTCATTTCCAGTTGACCTTACATTAAAATTGGAAATTGAGATTTTCTGAGAATTTTTACATTCGGGTATGGTTGTTAAGGGAAATGGTGAATATGCACCGAAACCTTGATTTAACCTAAAATGGTTAGGTTTCTGGAACACTTAGTTTATGAATAACATGTGAAACATATATTAAAGTGTCAAGGGTATTGTTATTCAAGAGTGATGTGAGTAAGAGATGTGGTATTCTAACGACGGTCCTTTTCGTGTTTATAGAAACTCCGGGAGAGCCACGAGCCATACCTTCAGGACATATCTTTTCTATCCCTACTTGGAAAACTATTTATCTTCAAAGAAACTTGATTTCATGGAATATATATATATGTGATGCTATTATTACTATATTGTGAAGAAATTGTCTTCCTTGAGTATTGATATTGAAAAGAAATGTATACGAAGATGTATATGAATATGGATATGGATATGAGTACGAAGATGTATATGAATATGGATATGAGTATGAGATGGATATGTATAGAGATGATTATGCATGAAGTGAAAATGCCTTATGATTAAGAGAATATGAGAGAATGGTATCAGTTGTTATCTAAAGTAAATAAAAGAATGGTATCAGTTGTTATCTAGGGTTATATGATTTATAATATTTTGCTAAAGATATTCTTTTTAAATATTGTGATTTAATAAGTATTATTTGATTATTATCTACTATTTTCAAAAGTAGATGAACAACATATATATATGTGTATATAAAAGAGCAAGATTTCTTCTACTCTTACTTTAGAAAACTATTTTATTTTTCTTAAAGTAAAATGATTTCTTGGAATATATATGTTTTTCTACGATGCTATATTGCTAAGGATTTATTTCCTGATTTTGAGAATTAAAGAAAGATAGATACGAATATGGATAGAGCGAATATACTTTAGGTTCTAAAGGAATATTTGACTTTAATAATGATAGAAAAGATGTACGAGTCATAATTAAAGTATTATGACATATGATTTAAAGGTGATGATAAATGTGAATGGAAATGAGATGAGTGAATGATATGTGGAAATGAAAGCGAGAAAATGGAAATGTGGAATGATATTTTATAAATGGAATAATGATTTGACAAAAAGGGGGATAGCAACAAAAAGCGTAGGAGGCTGTGTGCGGCACAGTCCAGAAATCAATATTTTATCTCGGCCCAAGAGTTGCCGAAGGAGGATGTAGTGGTGTACCTTCCTCCAGTGGGATGTAGTGGTGTACCTTCCTCCTTCTACCGGTAGTAAAAAGGACGGGTACGGAGGGCGACTGATCATCGTTCTTACGTATTCGGCAATAGTGAAAATCCCCAAAACTTGAAAGAAAGAGTTGAAAATGATTTTCAGATTTCTATACTGAAAACAGAATAATGATATGAGATGATGGAATTATGGTTACAGATGAAGAAAAACTGATATTATATTATTATAGATTTCTTTCTTCTAATAGTAAGTGGATGATGTATTATTAAATAAGAGTTTTATTCTTCCTTAAGGATTATAATTGATTTCTGCTTATATATGTATATATATGTATACCTATTCACATTTTAAATTCTAGTTTACAATATTATCTTGCTGAGCTATTATAGCTCACTCTTGCCACTTATGTATATAGCAGCTAGGTCCCATGCCGATTCTACGCACTACACCCCGCAAGAGGGTAAGGGAAAGGCGACCTTTTGAGCGAGTGCTGGCGACCATCCCCGAGGTAGTGACAAGCGAAAGGGGCTTAGTAGACTTATGTAAATTAAGTGTGTAAGTTTATAATAAACTTTTGGTTGTTGAAATGCTTCCTGTAGAAGTATTATTCATCAATGTACTTAGTAAGGTTCTGGGTTTGTAATAACTGTTTAACTCTAAACTTTTAATATTGTGGATGTTGTTCTATGAGCATATGACTGGTGTGTGTGTGTGTATTAGTGTGGGGTCAATTGTATAAGTATTAAGTTAAAAAAAAACTCAAGAGATATGGATATGGATCGGAAATTGGACCGTGATGACCTGGATCCTTGACCCCGGATCTAGGGGTGTCACATGCAAGCCTACACTGGCACAACAAGCAAAAACATGAGAGCAATGAATCTGATATGTCTGCCACTTGTTACATGTGCATGTGCGTTCCTGTAGGCGAACAATCTGCTTATTCCCTCCCTTCAGACCATGCTTCATTGTCATCACCTCAAATACCCAAGTATTACGGTCAATTTTTGTCACATTGTGTCCAGTTGCACGCTCTTTCCATATGTTCATCATTTTATTGGCATGCTTGGTGAACTCATCACCCTTAAGAACTTGTTTCTCTATCTCCATGCGAAGCTGGTCAAAGTAGATAACCACCTTATAATATAAGGCTTTAACCATTGCAGATATTGGGAGTTTCCTCACTTCTTTTATGGCATTGTTCCAGCTCTCAGCCACATTTGTTGTCATGATCCCGAATCTCTTGCCTCCATCACAAGCTAATGATGAGTGTTTGGGATGCATTTCACTAAACCAATCATCTGCTCTAGGCTCAACTGCCAACAGTGCTTTCCAATGCAAATTTAACTTTTCCTCTGTCAATTGACTACACATTGCAACCACCCTTTCCTTCATGCCGCTTTTCCTAAAAATAGATGCAAAATTAGCTGCAAGGTGCCTAACACAGAATCGATGATATCCATGTGGTTCGCACCACCCAATGTTAGGATTCTTCATTGCAGACATGATTCCTGCATGTCTATCTGAAATCACAAAAACACCCATTCGTTGGAGGGCGACTGTCTTCCTCACTCTCTCCATGAACCAAGTCCAGCTAGCTATATTTTCCCCTTCAACAATTGCAAATGCTACCGGGAGAATGTGGTGGAAGCCATCAATGGCTGTAGCAGTAAGTAGTACTCCCCCAAACTTGCCATACAGATGTGTGCCATCTATCTGAAGTACCGGAATGCAATGTGCGAAGGCATCTATGCATGGCTTGAATGTCCAGAATAACCGTCTGAATCTCACCACCTGTCATTATGTCTACACAATAAAACAAGATAAGTCAAATCGAACCAAAAATGAACAATCAATTATATTATATGCTATGAAGATGACATTATTATGGTAAATGAATATACCTTAAGTATTGGCTCTCTTAACTCATGCTCCTTGAAGTACCAATCCACATGTGTGCCAATGTTTAATGTCTGAAGGACATTCATCAATAATGGAAGATCTTGGTACGATTGCTCCCAAGAACGATAGACCTTCTGACTTGCAATCCTTTTTCCATCTCTAACCTTTTTGCTTGATGGTTTATAACCAGCTTGTTTCACAATTGCAGCCTCCAACACCTTCTCCGAGACAGCAGGATCAGCAACTAGGTTCATAATGATCTGTGCAATGTGTGAAGAGCTCAAGTTTCTGTGATCTTGTGAGAGAGCTTGATTCACACATGTATGTGGACCTCTTGTGTCCATAATCTCAAAATAATCACGCAAGCTCCTCTTCCTGGATCTCAATCTCCACTGACAACCCTCTGTATCCTGTTTGCATACAACTTCCCAAGTGATGGAATCAGATTTAACCACCTTTATCTCCTGATGGTTTGCAATGTGAACCTTCTTCACCACACTCATCAACTTTTCTTTCGATTCAAATGTCATCCCTTTTGTCAATTCTGTTGGATTCTGAAGTTCACCAATTTTTTTCATGCTAGGTCCTAGATCTGAAACAACAATTGATGATCCATCAAATGAGCTATAGAACGGGATATCATCATCTGTTAGCTCGTTGCTTCCCCTTGAATTTCCTTCACTACTACCGATAAACAAAGTCCTAGTTGAACTCCCACTAGAAACACTACCCCAATGCATACTTTTTGAACTACGGATGCTTGAACTAATTTCACAATCTTCCCCAATCTTTGAGCATCTTGCAGATTCAGTTGAATTTTCGGACGAGCCAATAGGAATTTTTTCAATATAAAGCTCTACATACACTTTACTACCCGAACCATCCAAAGTTTCGAACATATACTCCACATCTTCATCATCTACAAGTAAGACAACTCCATATTTGTTGGTTGTGGGATTCATGAACCTACGTGATACCCTTAATTTACACAAAATTGGATCTACATTGAGTTTCTTGTGCACAACATTCAAAAGCTCTTCATATTTCAAACCAAAATTCAGCTTCACAAAGGCAAGCACATCTCGATCATATGCACTACCAATTACGCTATCATGAATAATATTTCCATGATAGTATAACCATCCCCATACATAATTCACATTTGAAGAAGCCATCTCAAACTCAAACCTAAATAATTTGACTTGCGAAACAATGAAAGAGCATTACCTGACCAATAATTTGATGACAATACGAAAGATTTCCATTATTACTTTTGTTTCTTGATGTGGGCTTTTGGAGAAGAAGACATCATCTAGAGCTTAGAGCAGCAGCCGAAGTCGAGACAAATGGAAAAGAAAATATTAGGGATTTAAGTTCGACTAACCACGCATCGTACTTATGCGTATGACCAATAAAAACTGGACACCCACGCATTAAGGTAATGCGTAGAGACCCTAATCGCAATCCAATAATGCGTATAGGTTCTGGATATATCAAGGTATCTATACGCATATGTGAACGCCGTACAGTAATGCGTAGTCGAACGGCGCATAACAGAGATGCGTATTCAAGCTACGTACAGAGCATATAGAGACAGCGCATAATCTTCATGCGTATACGATGACCCACGCATTAAGCTAATGCGTAGAGAGCCTAATCGCAATTCAATAATGCGTATAGGTTCTGGATACAAAACAAGGTATCTACACGCATACGTGAAGTGCGTGTAGAATGTGAACGCCGTACAGTAATGCGTATTCAAGCTACGTACAGAGCATATGAAGACAACGCATAATCTTCATGCGTATACGGTGACTACGCTGTCCTGTAATGTTTGAGTACGCATCATCGTAATGCGTATACCCTGACTACGTTGTCCTGAGATGCGTAATGCGTGGACATTTTGGGCACACATCCCCGCGTACACGTATTTTGGGTTTTGAGTATTAAAACATGGGTAATTGGGTATTTCACCCTTTTTGTGCTAAGTTTTTTTAAAATTATATTTTAAACTTTAGTCTAAAATATCTTTGTATTAATTTTAGGTAATGTTGATTTTAATTTTATAAATTTAGATACTTTTTTTGAATTACCGTTTGTTTTGTAAATTATATTTTGTTGAATTTTTGGTGTCATTTCCAATTATAACATGTTTTTTTATTGCTTTTTTGATGTGTTGTTTTACCATATATTTTTTTAAAAAAATGTTTTGTAATTAAATTTAAATTCTTGTTTTACAAAAAAATATTTTTTGAATTGAAATTCTGATGGTATGCTTTTTATACTTGTTTATTATATATAAAGAATAAATTTATTATTTATTTTTCATTATGTTTTTTTTTCTAGTTTATCCTTATTTATTAATTGTGTATTTTCAAAATAATAAAATGTTAATTTATTTGATTTGTGTTGACATGTTAGTATAAATTTTAAAAACATGTTTGTTGTAAAATCTAAAAATAAAACTTTTTTATGACCTTTTTTTAAAAATTAGGTTTTCTTGAAACTCTTTTTTGTGGTAAGTTTTTTTTTTAAATTATATTTTAAACTTTAGTCTAAAATATCTTTGTATTAATTTTAACTAATAATAATTTTCCCAACTTTAATTTTTTTAGTTTTACCATGTGTTATTTTAGTGCATTCTTTTTTGATTAGTTTGTTTATCAAATTAAAAATACAATTATATTTTAAATTTTAGTCTAAAATGAAGGAATTTACGGATGAGCGGAAGCGCAAATAACATTTATTTCCGTAAAAACCATATAATCGCACATATAGAAAATCATATAAAATGAAAAGAGCGAGGAATCGTAACCATACCTTAAAATCGAAGCTTTTCAAAATGGTGTTTGCAAGCAGTTGCTCCTCAGAGTGTGAAGCACTCTACCGGTATCCACCAAGAAGTATCTTCTTCGATAAAACTTTTTATAAAACTAGCTTTTATAAAAATGGAGGATTTAGAAAGAGAGAGAGAGAGAGATGATGGTGGCTAGCCTTTCTAAGTTCTTCACAAAAACCAAAACTTAAGATATCTTTTAGAATGAGCCATCTCATTCTATTTATAGGGCTTGCTTAGGGTTTTTAATATTATCTTAATAATATATTTTAACCCCACATTTTATCTTATAAAATGCTTTAGTAATAATTAAAACTATTTTAATCATTATTTCTTTTTCTAAACTATTTAGAAAATAATTCTCTCTCTCAAAATTTAAAACTTTTCATCAAAGAAAATATTCTTTTATGGTGTGACCCTGTAGGTTCAATATTAAGCCGGTAGTAGAAATAAATAATAATAAACTTTTTATTTATTATTTATATGAATTCTAATAATTCATTAAATATAATTAACTGATTAATTATATTTATTCTACATCGTGAGTGATGCTTCTCAACATATCGCGACTATCCGGATAATATGAATTCACTGCTTAGAATACCAAGAACCTGTCAGTGACTAGTTACCGTACAATCAATTCCTTCTACCCTACAATATCCCGATTAAATACAAGGCATGGATCTCGTGTCAGGCCTATCAAATTTAATCATATGATTTCTTATTCATAATGCAAAGTTCATATTAATGCAAATTAGAAACTCCTTTCTAATTTCATACACTCTGGCCAGAGATTCCAGAACTCGCATACTAAGAATAACATAGGATATTCACTTCCTTACTGGAAGGGGTAGATTCTTTATTGATCGTTAACTATCTCCATACATAAATCCCTGTACCCAGAATAGACCTAATGGATGTCCTTGGGACTAAGGACTAAACCAAAGCACAGTTCATTATATACAAGATTACTCTAACGATCTCAAGTCTAAGGACACTTGTACAACTATCACTCAGTGAATAACTATTGACACGTGAGTAAACTCCATTAGTTGTCCAACTTATCGAGTCATGTTCAGTGAACTTATTCCATAATAAGCACCTACATACTAGCTATAGTGTCACCACACAAATGCCTATGAGAACAGACATCCTCCTGAAGGGAGCAAGCACAGTATGTACCAATCTTTGCGGATTCACTAACTTCCGATTAGTTATCCTATGATCAGGAACTGTTTAAGTCTAGAGTTATCATCTTCTAGTTCTCACTATTATAATCTCATTATAATACTAGAAGCTTTACTCTAAACTATGGAACATCTTATTTAAAACAATTTAAATAGATAATGCCCGTAATAAAATCAAAACAAGTCTTTTATTATTATTAATGAAATCAAACAAGAATACATGAAAGTTCTTCCTAACTCATCATACATGATTGGATTTAGGACAAACACTTTCATAAAATACCTTTGTATTAATTTTATTTAACAATAATTTTCTCAACTTTAATTTTTTTTTTGTTTTATCATGTGTTATTTTAGTGCATTGTTTTTTGATCGGCTTGTTTTAGTTAATTTTTAAACCAATATACAAATTATATTTTAAACTTTGGTATAAAATTTCTTTGTATTAATTTTAGTTGACAATAATTTTCTCAATTTTGATTTTTTTCTGTTTTATCATGTATTAATTTTAGTGCATTCTTTTTTTATCTCCTTGTTTTAGTTACTTGGTAGCAAGCATAGTTTTAGTTTTTAAACCCTGGCCCAACTTATTATGTGGCCCATTTCTAATTTTCATAAAATTACCTTTTAACCTCTGACGACCGGACGACCATTTAAACATCCTTACGCCAATTATATATAGGATATAATATAACGTCATATCATCTCTTGGGATATATAACTCTCGCTCTGATACCATTTCTGTAACACCCCCAGATCCGAGGTCAGGGATCGGGTCGTTACGATCTTAATTCCAACATTAATACTTGATTTGAGTCCAAATAAATAAACACATGCTGTGACCCCGCATTAATATCACATCACACACACACAAACAGTTATAGTCCCAGAGATGAAATTGAAGTAAGTTTGCTAATTATAGAATCCACGAATAAAAGTTATTACACTCCAAAAGGATAACAACATAATTTTAAAGTTTTTGCCATTGATTACATTAATTATACATATAATTAAGGCTGAAACAAAAGCTGTCAATCTTCCTCAGCAATGTCAGCGATAAACTCAGCGGGTAGTCCTCTGGCTGGGGTCACCTGCTTGCGCCGCGTGCGCCTTACACGGACCATCAAACCTAGCTGTTGTTGTGATATAATAATAGAGCAAGGGTGAGCAACAGCCCACCAACAGTAATATACGATTGAACAATAATATATACAACAAGTCAACAATATCGACGAAACCATATGCCATGCATTTACAAATGTAGTACCAGTATAATGTAAAAGATAACGTTGCAAGATAAGCAAAGGTACTTTCAGTTCTGATCAGTATTCAAACCCTGTCAACAAGAGGGATATCTCATGTTGCAGAAAATAAATAAACTTGAATGATGAACAAATGCTGGAGTATTCACCGCGCCCGCTGTTCCAATCCTTACGATGATCAGTCGCAGATTGTACAGCTCAAATTAGATTTACTACCGGTAGAAGAAAGAGCTGACGGATTTACTTGTCTACCGCCCTGTTAGATCTCCCCGACCAACGGTTGGGCCAAATGGGATGGACCGGCGCTACTCGGCCTCTTACACAACTCCTATTTCGAATAGAATCCGGGACTCTGAACATAAAGTTCGTCCCCCTTTCCCCAAGTATAATACTTGTTGATAAGACTCCATAAGGTAGTCGTGTCTGGTTGGAAAGGAAAATTCACCAATATTTCCTAAGCTGATGCTTGTTAATGGATACCAACTTGTTCAAACATTCTTACCCCTCGAATGATGAAAAGGTACACAAGGATTCAATAAATAAGTAGCAACCACGTTGCGAATGAAAAGAATAGTTTCAAAAGATATATGACCGAGAAGTCAACAAGATAAATAACATTTCTCAAGTAAGGTTCCCTTATAATTTGGAAGATAGATTCAATGAAGAATAGAATTTTGAGAACCTTCCTTGATACAAGTATTAATAATAAGACTCCGAAATACTTTACATAATATTCGAAGGTCGATGATAATATTTGAAGAAGATAAAACAATATTGAAGTTATTCCAAAGTATTGAATAAATATTCAGAGAATATTTATCGAATCAGAAATATTTAAAGAATATTTATAAATATGAAAGAATATCTTTAATCGAAGTATTTCTCAAAATAATTCTTGAATGCATATGAAGAAAATATTTATTGAATAAATAAAATACTTAAATGAATATTCGAAATAATATTCGTTTAATCAATAAGACTTGAAAGGAATATTTGAAATAATATTCGATAAATGAATCGACTTTAAATGAATATTGAAAAATAATTAATTGAATAGATAACGTTCAAATAAATATTTGAATTAATGATCGCTAAATAAATAATCTCAAACGAATATTCAGAATATTATCCGTTAACCAAATAATGGAAAAATATTTACTTAAATATTTTCCTCCGAAAGTAATCACGATATATCAAGAAATACTGACTCCCGACCTATATTCAACGAATAAGATTCATATCCCTTCTCTAAGGGTCTTAGCAATATCCGGCTTATACTGATATATCACATCTAGTCTATAAGCCAACAATAAATCAAGGAACAAGTATAACAATATAACTTGAAAATAGGCATGCATGCAATGGCATATGTATTGCAAAATCACATCCTATATATTATCACAACAACAGTTCTAAAGTATTGGAAACTTGCCTGGTAGTCGGGTAGAGGTAGTGTGTCCTGGGTCAGCTCAGTGATCTATAAATAATCAGAATATTCGAGATTAATCACTTAACGTTGTTTAAAAAGCTAAGTATAAACTTAACTTAGGTTAAAACACGTTTTCGAATTATGTCGTTATGCACCCTTTTTGTGTACTCTTATTAACCTCGTTTTGACCTGACATTTGTTCGTTATTACGGCTCATCATTACACTTACACTTGGTATATACTTAAGTCATGTAAGTGCTAAGGTAGGTCGTTTACGAACCAAGATTATACCTCGAGTTTCATCGCCTGTTTTCTAAGTGTTTTACCAAGGTTATAACCAAGTGTGCTTTTAGGGGTTCGTTCGCGTTTAACCTTGATTCAAACATTTTTATAAAATTGAAAAATGATCCGTTTGACACGAGGTTTTCTCCTACACCTTCCTTATGATCTCTAATATTTAATTACCATGATTCTCCACTGACTTACATATTTTACAGGGTATCAATTTTAATAACAAACTCGTACTTACGGTTTCGAACTACTTTTAGTAAATCGGCCATAATTCCTAAACCGTAAGTCCGTTTGTTTCAATTCTTTCGCCAAAACGATCTATGACTCGAGATCTACAAGGATATGTCATATAATCAACCAGGTAAGGAATTTATACCAACTGTTATGAACGGATTCTTAAGGTCTATCGAAAATTGGGCTTTACGACGGCTATAAATCGATCGTTTCCAAATTTACCACAATCAAACCAAGCCACACCGGGCATCCATGCATCTTATACACATGTTATACATCTCAAAAAGTCCATAAATATCATGCTTCACCATCATATGCATCATACTACTTAAATCACTAAACTACTAACTAATCATGCTAGTTATAACACCATAATCATAACTTAACTAACAATCACCAAGAACATCCATAAACTTAAAGTAAGAGCTAGGGTTTTGATGAGATATACCTTCCTTGGAGAGTGCTAGAGCCTTACTAAGCCTTGATCTAGTCCTTGTGTGACCTAAGCTAGTTAGATCAATCAAAAGAAACAAGAAAACAAGATTAGTTCTTAGAGATCACTATTCATCACCTACTTTGATGATTTATTTGAAAATGGTAAAAGATGTATTTGAGGCTAAGATTTCTAGGAGATCATTTTTATGAAATTTAAAACTCACCATAAAATTTTCAAGATCAAATGAAGGTTGGAAGTGGGATTTCTCCCCTTGAATTTCCAAGAAAGCCGAATGGAGCAAAATGAAGAAGAATGGGGTTTTTGCTTGGTTGTTTTGATTTGCTCTCATCCACTTTAGTGTATTATTGTGATAATATCTTGATAAAGTAACATTAATAAAGGTGTGATGCAATGGATGATGAAATTGGATGGACAAGTGTTGATTTGTTGTCGTAGGATGAGAAAGAATGCTAATTACTTGGTTTAATCTCTAAGTGTTCTAGTTCCTTGGTTACTAGATATTTCTTACTTGCACATGCATGCACCTTGCTTTCCTACTTGCTCTTTTGTCCGGTTATTGCTCAATTTGATTGATCGTTTGAAAGAATATCTGAAGATCACTAATCAGGGTTTTACCGGAAACCTCCTTAATATTTATATTACTATTCTCCATTCTCTTTAGTAACTCCTGAACCTATATTCCTTAAATCCTTTCAATAATTCCTTAAGTCTTTCAGTGTCCAGGGAAATCTCGGGGAAAATAAAAGTGCTATTTTTCAGAATCCGATGACTTTTACATACACTCTTTTTCCCCTTGGATCATTAATACGAACTCAAAAATCCGTTCCGGGTACTTCTATATAGTGTCGTCTAATAATATTCTAATTTCCACCAAAATCACTATTCATCACTTATTCTTTACTTTATTCCTTATAATTAGAAAAGTGATCTCTCGCTTTCCCGAGCGTTCCTTAACCTTTTTACGGAACCACTGGACTAATAACGGATATCGATTTGGATGACATAAGAACAACTCTCCTATTTGGAATTAACATAACTTACTTATCCATGAGATAGATTATTCTTATCTAAGTTGTCAACCAATAGCATTCTTCAAGACATATGAACATTTGAATCCAATTCCATTCCTTTTTCATTCATTAGAACAACTGTTAAATCGTAGTTGTAACCACTATTCATATTTACATTAATACTTAATCAAAGTTTTAATTCTATCCAAAAATCTGGGTTCTTACAATTAAATCAAAATAAACTTGTAAAATCCATAATAAATTCATACATCATCATTAAATTATGAAAATTTACAGATAATTCTATATGCATACAAACTACAGCTTTGATACCATTGAAGGATTTTTATGCATATGCGGAAGCATAAAACACAAATTTAAGCATATATATCGCACATATATATATATATATATATATATATATATATATATATATATATATATATATATATATATATATATATATATATATATATACGATTCATGTATAAAAGATGAGATTCATAATCTAACCTTTAAATGCGATCCAATGATGATGAATATGGCCTATTCGAAGTTGCTCCTCAGTATGTGAAGCACTCCACAAGTATCCACCAAGAAACAAGATCTAATTGAAGGAGGAAGTAGGTTGAGAGAGAAAATAGGGTTGCCTCTGTAAAAACTTACGTAAAAAGGCCTTAGGCAAATAGGGTTTATAACCTTATATTTATAGGCAAATCTCAGCTGAATATTTCCTATAAAATAATATTATTATTTACCCTACAAATCAATTAATCTCATTAATCAATTTAATTATGATTAAAAACTCTTTTAATCATTAATTATTTTTCTAAACACTTTAGAAAATAATTCTCTCACTTGATTTAATTCCTTAAATTAAATCCTTAATTAATAATATTAAGAACTCTTCTTAATCAATTTATAATCAATTAAATCTTATTTAATCAATTATAAAATTGCTAATAATTATTTATTTCACAAATAAATAATTAATAGCCATTATTAATTAATTCCTCCATCATTAAATCAGTCTCTTTTATTGTGTGATCCTGTAGGTTCAATATTAAGCCGGTAGTAGAACTAAACAATAATAAAACTATTTCATTATTATTTATATGAATTCTTCTAATTCATTTAATATAATTAATTAAATAATTAATCATATTAATTCTACATCGTGAGGGATACTTCTCAGCATATCGCGACTATCCGGATAATATGAATTAACTGCTTAGAATACCTAGAACCTAGTCAGTGAATAGTTACTATACAATTTAATTCCTTCCATCCTACAATATCCCGATTAAATACAAGGCATGGAACTTGTGTCATGCCTATCAAATTTAATCATATGATTCCTTATTCATAATGCATAGTTCATATTAATGCAAATTAGAAACTCATTTCTAATTTCATTCACTCTGGCCAGAGATTCCTGAACTAGCATAATAAGAATAGCATAGATCTCTTCCTTTACTGGAAGGGGTAGATCTTTTTTTGACCGTTAACTATCTCCATACACAAATCCCTATGCCCAGAATAGACCTAATGGGTATCCTTGAGACTAAGAACAAAACCAAAGCATAGTTCATTATATACAAGATTACTCTAATGATCTCAAGTCTAAGGACACTTGTACAACTATCACTTGGTGAACAACTATCGACACGTGAGTAAACTCCATTAGTTGCTCCACTGATCGAGTCATGTTCAGTGAACTTATTCCTTAATAAACACCTACATACTAGCAATAGTGTCACCACACAAATGCCTATGAGAACAGACATCCTTCCTAGGTAGCTAGCATAGTATGTACTGATCTTTACAGATTAACTAACTTCCAATCAGTTATCCTATGATCAGGAACAGTTTTAATTCTAGTGTTATCATCTTCTAGATCTCACTATTATAATCACATTATAATTCTAGAAGCTTTACTCTAAACTATGGAACATCTGATTTAATACACTTTAAATAGATAAATCCCGTATAAAGACAAATATATGTCTTTCAATAATAATCATAAAACCAACTAAGATTTACAAGAAAGTTTATCTTAACTCATCATCCATGATTGGATTTAGGACACTTCTATTTCAATAATGTCATGTCTACTACACCTCTTGTAAATTTATTTTATATTAGAAAGGTAGAGAAAGTCTCATAAGAAGCTCTTGGGGCTTGCTTTAACCCATAGAGTGCTTTGAACAGTTTGTAGACAAAGTCATACAACTCAACATCTTCAAATCCAGGTGGCTGTTCAACATACACTTCTTCTTCTAGCACTCCATTGAGAAAGGCACTTTTGACATCCATTTAGAACACTTTCAAATAACAACATGCAGTATAGGCCAGAAATATCCTTATAACTTCAAGTCTGGCAACAGGTGCAAATGTTTCATCATAGTATATCCCTTCCTGTGGACAGTAACCTTTAGCTACTAGCCTTGCCATATTTCTTGTCACATTTCCACTTTCATCCATTTTGTTTCTGAATACCCATTTTGTGTCAACAACTGATTTCCCTTTTGGTCTTGGTGTATCGCCCCCAAATCCAGGGGCCAGGATTTGGTGCCACCCAAACAATTACAAAGAAATATAACTTTAAATAAATCTTAATTATACCAACGACCCCTCACCAAGGATCGATCACAGGTTATGGTATGAAACAAGAATCTAAAATACACAAATTGTTACAGCGTCTATCTCTGATCCAAACACAATTACTATACCATCTAATCCGTAGCTCAATCCAAATCTGTGCTCGCCCGTGCTGGCTCTGAAATCTATCCTGTAGAGAATATCTCATCGCTCTCATTCGTATTGAAAAAGGTAGGTAGATCATCCTTAAACCTAACTGCAAGGGTTAGGTAAAAACAAAGCAAGAGTGAGCCAAAAGTGCTCAGCAAGTACATAGTATAGTGAACAACAATTTTTCAATATTTCATTGATGAACAATATCAATGATCAAACTATCGTAGAATAAAACTTTCCATTTTCCTTTAAATCATAACTTTTTCTCAATACATTTCTTTCCTTTAAACCAATCTATCAACAAAACATACTTTTCATAAAACTTGTTAAAACATTTAAGTTGATTGGATTATTCTCCTAATTACAGACAATACGGGTGATCAGCCCGTAAAGCCCCCATACCGGACACGAAGTCCCTCTAGACCTTGAAACTGGGTTCCCAATTAGGCAAAACATTGGCCTTTAAATTGTTGGACTAGGGGAACTACCCCTAGCCTCTTACGTTAAATTAATGCTGGACTTGGACCACCCTAGCCTCTTACGCCAATTAAAAGTGTTTTCTTTTAAATGAAAACCAGTTTAAATAAATAAGTTCTTAAGCAATAATTGCAGGCAAAATAAAGTCTTTTTCAGTTGGAAATAATAAATGATTAAGGGTCATCGTAGATGCATTTAGATATAAGGAATTATAAACAACAAAGCAATAAGACTGGACTAAGCATGGTATAATTTAGTAAATCAGAATTAGGAATCAATAAATTAGCAAGGCATCATTAATTAATTAAGGAACAAGCAATTGTTTGGGTGCTAGAATTCGAACAACTATTTATAAAGCAATCAGGGAATAAGGAAATATGAGTTCAAAAGAAGATTTGAATAAGTATACTAGATATAAACCGCTTTTTTCAAATATTACCAAAATGATGGAATCTCGGTATATGATTTGAAACTAACGTAAGTGATTCAAATAGTTAAGAATGAACATTAAAGAAATTCTCAATTTTTCATAATCTCACTCTCGTCGGCTAAGCACTCATAGGCTTTAGCTGCCAAAACCGACCTGACAATAATGAGTTGAATAAGTAAGAAGATCTCAATTCATTCTCAGTTTTAACCGTCACTAAGCAACACATGCTTCAACGACAGTATAAACCTCGAATTAGTTTACATTCATTCATAGCGAAAATAATTTCAGAATAAATAGTTGCACAGTATTTTGAAGAAAGCAACCCTTGAAGAATATTTATTGAGGGAAAATCATAAATCATATTCATGAATTATATTAAAAGATTTTTATAAAGTTTTAATTCTTTGATTTCCTCTGTTGAAAATATTACTTAAATACTTTTGAAGAATATCAAATAGTACACTACTGAGGAATCCGGTAAAATACCACGTATTAGAATATTAATAAAATGAGGAATATTTATATAAAATAATTTTAAAAGAGTAAACACCTGAACAACAGGTGGAGGGAATCAACAATGGTAAAATAATTTGCGAATAAACTTTTGAATACTAGTTGAGGGATGTTGTGCTAAAAATAGATATTTAAAATTGATTGCAAGTGCACAATCTCGTTTTAGTAAATTTAGATTCGTTCCGCAGAGTCTAATTTATTTTCGCAATCCTTAATTTTTATTTAATAGAACTAGGACAAATTGGGGTTTTTATAAATTTTGATTTAACTAATTAATTCCTAATTCTAAAATTTTAACTATTTTTTTAAAAGCAAATTAAAATTATTATTCTAATTTTAAACTAAGTAATTAAAAATTAAAACAACAAAAACTAAATTATTTAAAGTTTCCAAATTTGAATAAAAACTGGATTTTAAAACTATTTTTTTTTACTCGAATTAAACTACCCCTTTATTAAAGAAAATTTATTTACAGGAAAACAAAAAAAAAATTGACATGATATGCTTGAAAGGTCGACTAGACAATACACAATCAAAACAAGAAATTCAGCACTTTTTAGAACACCAGTAACTCGAAAACAGGGGCAACTCACCCAGCAAGACTCGACTCGCGACAAAAATTAACAAAGGGGAATAACACTGAACTTCCAACTACGAATTACAAAGAAGAACTCAGAAAGAAAAAACATAAATAAACCTGGGAAGCCAAGAATTTAGGACAGTACAAACCAACAATACCAAAGAAACTGACTCGGAAAACTCGGAAGAGAAACCATGTTAAATATAATTGATGTGTTTTGATCAGTGTTTAAGTGTTACAGGGAGTTATCAGAGTTTAGCTGGAAGCAGTCAGAGTTTGCGTAAACTCTGACAGTTGGAAGCTCGACAGAGTTTGTTAAACTCTGTCTGAAGGAAGCGCGTCTGCTGTTCAACAGTGATTGAAGGTTAATTATGGAAGCGATATCTTTGAAGATTGGATAGCTATCAAAGAGATCGAGTTGACATAGGAGACGTGTGACAATCTGTAATTGATATCATTGTATAGCTGATTATTAGGAATATCAATTAGAGATTGTATCATAGCTGTATGGTATATAAATACAGATAGGTTAACCCTAGAAGGGTATCGATAACGAAATATCTTTATTGTAACCTAGCAGCTCTTTGTGATATTTTACATCACGAAGAGGGTTTGAAATACAAGAAGTTTTTTAAGTGCATAAACGCTTTTACTTATTAATCTCTCATACAAAGTTGATTATTAATTGTGTATTCGGCCTAACAAGTGGTATCAGAGCGAATCTGTTACTTTATTACAGGTTAAGATCCAAACACATCAATAATCATGTCAGAAATTCCTCCACCAACACCTACTGTTTCTGAAAAGGCTCCTACTACTGTGAGTCGTTATGAACCAATCAGGGTTCCTATTCTGAGGCCATTAGAGTATGCTATGTGGAAGGTCAAGATGACTATGTTTCTGGAGGCTACAGATCCAGAATATCTTGACAGAATTTATGAAGGCCCTCACAATCCAACAAAGCTATCTGTTGCAGTTGCTGGTGAAGCAGCAAAAATGGTTCCAAAGGAAAAGAAGGACATGACTCCTGAAGATCTATCATCAATTGCTAAGGATGCAAAAGTTAGGCATTTACTGCATAGTGCCTTAGACAATGTTATGTCTAACAAAGTCATTAACTGCACCACTGCAAAAGAGATATGGGATGCTCTTGAAGTCAGGTGTCAAGGAACTGCAGCTATTAAGAAGAATAGGAGAAACATACTCACACAAGAGTATGAGCATTTTGAGGCTAAACCTGAAGAGACCATGACAGAAACATTTGATAGATTCTGTAAACTGATTAATGATCTGTCATTGGTCAACAAAGAGTATGATCTAGAAGACTCGAATCTCAAGTTTCTTCTTTCTCTACCTGAAAAGTGGGATGTGAAAACAACCACTATTAGAGACAACTATGATCTTGCTGAAACAGAGATTGATGAAATCTATGGACTGCTCAAAACTCATGAATTGGAAATGGAGGAGAGAAACAGGAGATCAAGCAGAAAAGGAAAGTCTGTTGCTCTTAATGTTGAAGAGAAGCCTCAGAAGAAAGAGGCAACAAGAAGGAAAATGAAGGGAAAAGCTTTGGTCATACATTCAGAAAGTGATTCACCAAACTCTGATTATGATTCAAACTCTTCTGAATCATCTGTCTCTGAGGATGATGAAGAAGAAATGAGAAAAATGGCTGTGTTGATGGTGAAGACTTTCAAGAAAATGGGCTTCAAGAATTTCAAGAAAGGAAAAAGGTTTTCTAGGGATTCAAATGAAGACAGGAAAAGGTACAGGAAGTCTGATAAGAGAGATTCTAAAGGAAAGAAGGATAAGTCTGAAATTCAATGCTACAAGTGTAAGGAGATGGGTCACTATGCTCCTGAGTGCAAGAAGGGTAAAACTGGAAAGGTACTCTACACTAAAGGCAGAGATTGGGCAGATACTTCAGATTCTGATGAAGAAGTGAACTATGCTCTCATGGCTACTACTGAATCAGAATCCTCTGAAAATCAGGTACCTCTAACTACCTATGCTTATAATATTGATGACATTGCTCAATTAAGAATTTTTCTTAAGTCATTGCATATAAGTTATAGGGATCAGACTTTAGAAAATGAGAGGATAAAAGCTGAAAATTTTGAACTTAAAGAAAGAAATAAACTTGTTGAAGAGAAACTTGAAAACATGCAACAAGTTCAGAAAGAGAGAGATGATGCTGTTTCTATAGAACAGGATTTGCTTCAGAAATATAAACAACTAGAATCTGAGTTGGAGGAAGCAAATAAGAAAATTAGGACTTGGACTAATTCTGGAAAGGACACTCAACAGATTTTTCAAACAGACACTGTTGGTCTAGGTTATAATGAGGGAGATGAACTTAGATTTCAAAATCAAGTTAAAGTCAGAACTAAATTTGTTCATGGAACCAGTAAATTTTTGTCTGAGAATGAAAAAGAAGCTGTCAAAAGAAAACCAGTAAAAACTAGTGTTAAACAGGTTAATATTGGTTCAATGACAGATAAACAAGTCAAACATAAACTGAAGGAGTTAAAATCTGTTGAGAAAAAGAAAGTGTCAAACAAGAACAGAAATGGAAAAGTAGGCATCACTTCAGGAAATAAACCAATGCTTGCTAGTTATGCTCCAAGAAAAACATGTCATAACTGTGGTAGTACTAAGCATCTTGCAAATTTTTGCAAGAAAAATAAAAATATAAATTCTTTACCTACAAAGTCTGAGGTAAAGAAGGATTTTTCTAGAACTAAGCCACAGACTCTATGCACACACTGTGGAAGCACTTGGCATTCCATCTATACTTGCAGAGAATATCATGCTATCTATCATAATTACTATGAACTGAAACCCAATCTGAAATGGGTTAAAGTTGATACTGCAACTGTAAACACTGAAAATATTAGCTCAAACTCTGATAATGTTAATTCCGCTGCAAAAGCTAACAAAGTTAAGAATGCCAAAGGATCCAAGCAAGTCTGGATCCTTAAAACTAATCCTCAGTAATTGTTTGTGATTGCAGGGTAACAGGGAGGCAACCCTAGTCGTGGACAGTGGATGTTCAGGACACATGACTGGAAATAAAGCCCTGCTATCAGAATATGAGGAGAAGGCTGGCCCAAAAGTTTCCTATGGTGATGGCAATATAGGAAGAACATTGGGATATGGCAATATCAATCTTGGAAATGTCATCATCAACAATGTAGCTCATGTCCCAGGACTCAAGCATGACTTGCTATCTGTGAGTCAAATCTGTGACAAGGGATATCATGTAGATTTCCAACCTGAATATTGTGAAGTTATCAGCAAATCTACATGAAAGGTTGTTCTAGTTGGTCACAGGCAAAACAACATTTATGAAATCAAGCTTTTGATAGACTCTGTTGGAAAAGCTGTTTGCCTGTCTACAAGAATGTCTAGTGAAGAGAGTTGGAAGTGGCACAAGAAACTCTCACATTTGAACTTGAACAACATCAATGAATTGATCAGAAAGGATCTTGTAAGAGAACTCCCAAAGACCCTGTTAAATGTTGATGGCCTATGTGACTCATGTCAGAAGGCCAAACAAAGGAAGTCATCTTTCAAGAGCAAGACAGAATTTTCTATCACTGATCCCTATCATCTTCTGCATGTTGATCTCTTTGGTCCTGTAAATGTTATGTCTATTGCAAGGAAGAAATATGCTTTAGTCATTGTTGATGAATACACTAGATTCACCTGGGTGTATTTTCTAGCAAAGAAGGATGAAACTGCATCGACTCTGATGGAGCATGTGAAGCTTCTGGACAAAGGATCAAGCAACAAAGTCAGAATCATCAGAAGTGATAATGGAACTGAGTTCAGAAATGCAACAATGGAAGAATTCTGCAAGGAAAATGGAGTGAACCAAGAATTTTCAGCACCTGGTACACCACAACAAAATGGTGTAGTTGAAAGGAAAAATAGAACCTTAATTGAAGCTGCTAGAACTATGCTTGATGAAGCAAAATTGCCAACTTATTTCTGGGCAGAAGCTGTTCAAACTGCTTGTTTTACTCAAAATGCAACACTGATCAATAAACATGGAAAGACACCATATGAGATGGTGAAGAAAAAGAAGCCTAACCTGAAATACTTTCATATTTTCGGGTGCAAATGTTTTGTTTTGAAGACTCATCCAGAACAGTTGACCAAGTTTGAGCTAAAGGCAGATGAAGGAATTTTTGTTGGCTATCCACTGTCAACAAAGGCATTCAGAGTTTACAATCTGAGAACTAAAGTGATCATGGAATCTATACATGTTTCTTTTGATGATAAGAAGATAACTGGACTTGAAGACAAAGATGAATATGATCAACTGAACTTTGAAAATGAAGTTTTAAACTCTGATGAAGGAAACTCTGATGAAACAATTCTGACAGACTCTGTTGAAACAAACTCTGAACCCCTACTGGTAAATTCTGAAGAAACTTCTCAGTCACAACAAAGGGGAGAACCAGTTGAGGGGGAGCATGATCAAAATGAAGACTCAAACACTGATACTGAGTCAACTGAAAAATCTGGATCAAACTCTGATGCTTCAAACTCTGAAAATTCAAATTCTGACTCTGGGCAGTCAAGTTCAGGGGGAGTCTCAGAAAATGAAGATAGATCACAACAAAATCAGGAGAGCATGGATCAAGGGGGAGGATCACATGCTGATAGAAGTCATTTTCCTTCTGCTAGGAAATGGACTAAATCACATACACCTGATTTGATAATTGGTGATCCAGATGCAAAAGTAAAGACAAGAAGTGCTACTGCAAGTGAATGTCTGTTTCATGCATTCTTGTCTAAAAATGAACCAAAGAAAGTGGAAGAAGCTCTTCAAGATGCAGACTGGATAACAGCAATGCAGGAAGAGTTAAATGAATTTGAAAGGAATGAAGTTTGGACACTTGTACCAAGACCAAAGAACAGATCTATTGTTGGTACTAAATGGGTTTTCAGAAACAAGACTGACAGTGAAGGTGTTATCACGAGGAACAAGGCTAGACTAGTAGCAAAAGGCTATTCACAGCAGGAAGGAATAGACTATGATGAAACATTTGCTCCAGTAGCAAGATTGGAGGCAATCAGAATTTTTCTAGCATATGCCTCTCACAAGAAATTCAAAGTGTTCCAGATGGATGTGAAAAGTGCTTTTCTGAATGGAAAGCTTGAAGAAGAAGTGTTTGTTGAACAACCACCAGGATTTGTGGACCCCAAATATCCAGATTATGTCTACAGGCTAGATAAGGCACTATATGGACTTAAGCAGGCACCAAGAGCATGGTATGAGACACTTGCTCAGTTTCTCCTAGAAAGTGGATTCAACAGAGGAACAATTGACAAAACTCTGTTTTATTTCAATCAAGGAAGTGACCTCCTTTTAGTTCAAATTTATGTTGATGACATCATCTTTGGGTCTACTAATGATAAACTCTGTAAGAAGTTTGCCAAGCTCATGCAGTCCAGATATCAAATGAGCATGATGGGAGAGCTTAGTTACTTTCTAGGCCTACAGGTGAAACAAACAGAAGATGGAATTTTCATTAATCAAGAAAAATACACCAGAAATCTTCTAAAGAAATTTGGTATGCTTGACTGTTCATCTGCATCAACTCCCATGGCAATAGCAACTAAACTGGACAAAGACACAGGAGTTTCAGTGGATATGACAAACTACAGGGGCATGATAGGATCTCTTCTATACTTGACAGCTAGTAGGCCTGACATCATGTATGCAACCTGTCTTTGTGCAAGGTTTCAGGCAGATCCTAGAGAGCCACATCTGACAGCTGTGAAAAGAATCTTCAAGTATCTCAAGGGCACCATATCATTAGGTCTGTGGTACCCCAGAGAATCAGATTTTAAGCTACTTGGGTATTCTGATGCAGACTTTGCAGGCTGCAAGGTAGACAGAAAGAGCACTAGTGGAAGTTGTCAATTTCTTGGTGACAGACTTGTTTCCTGGTACAGCAAGAAACAGAAATCAATCTCCACATCTACATCTACAGCTGAAGCAGAGTATATTGCAGCTGGTAGCTGTTGTGCACAGATCTTATGGATGAAGAATCAATTGCTGGATTATGGATTGAGGTACAGTAATATCCCTATTTACTGTGATAATCAAAGTGCTATTGCTATGACAGGTAATCCAGTACAGCATTCAATGACCAAGCACATCAGCATAAGGTACCACTTCATCAGAGAACACGTGGAAGAAGGAAATATTGAACTACATTTTGTATCTACAGAACAACAGCTTGCAGATATCTTCACTAAACCATTGAGTGAAGCTACATTTACAAGACTGGTCAATGAACTAGGAATGGTCTCTGGTTCTGACTAGAAATGTTGGTTAGATTCAAACTTTACTTATGTGATGTATTAATCATATTTCCTGATTGGTTAAATGCTAAGTGAACTCTGTTGATTAAAATCTGTTATGCATACTCTGTTAAACTCTGTCAGTATGTCTGTATGTCATACACTGTTAATAAGTTTGATAAACTCTATGAACTCTGAGTTGATTTTTGTCTGAATGAAAACACCAATGAAGAAATATGTATGAAGCATGATTCTCAGCAATTAATCATGAATCTTTCTGAGTTATTGTGATCTAATCTTAGATTGTGCAGAAAGTTAACACAGCATGATACTGGCTCATATTTATAGCATCTCTTAGTTTATTTTGTCCTAAACTCTGAGTCTATAAATACTGTGTGCATTACCTTTCATGAAAAACTACTGATGTTGATGAACTCTAAACTCTGTTAGTTATACTCTGATAAAATAAAATGCTTACTGCAATACCCCAAAGAAAATGTATATAGGTTGTTATACTCCTTTGAGATTATGTTGGATACTAGGATGACCCAGGAACCTATTGGTATATAATATGTGCTAAAATTCTCTGATTTTTGGTGACTAGTTAAATACTAGGATGACCCAGGAACTTATTAAAATGATAAGGGCTAAAATTTTTGAATTTTTGGTGACTGGTTCCAACCTCTGATTACTGGAATGAAAAAAAAAAATAATAAATAAATAAAAAATAAAAAAAATGAAAAAAAAATTATGAAAATAAAAAAAAATGTATATAAAGGGGGTATAAAATAAAAATTACTGTATAAAGTTCGATTACTTCAGAGTTTAGCTTTCATCATACAGTCAGTGTTTACTATGACAGTTTGTGCATTCAGTGTTTATTGATTTACTTTATGGATTTTATGAAAAATTAGATGCTCTAAAAATTGACTTAGTAAACTCTGCTTCACACACACAAATATTCACAACTGTGCAATTTATGAAAGGGTTTCGGTGATAAAGTTGGAGAATTGACAAACGCTGTTGATTCGTGATTTGTACTCTAAGGTAAATTTTCACTTGGACAATTTGAAAGTCTTGGAGTAAGTAGAGTTTTTGACAACTGTTAATCAGTGGATAGTTGATGAATGTGTTCTTTATATGATTACTTCAATTAGTCTTCATATTCTCTTCTTGATTAATTTTCTTGAAGAACAGTTCATATAACATAAATAACAGTTGCAGAACACAATGAATATGATTAGAGAAACAAAATTTTCATTGATAATACGAAAGAGATTACAAGAAAATATTACATCTTTTTGTTTTCTCTATCTGCTAATCTATTCAACAGGAATGTAAAAGGTCCGTCCACACCACTCCATTGTTAGCAAAAATTCCCAGATCCCATCTTTGCCACTTTATTTGGGTGGAAGTTGAAGGGATAAGGTTATTTTTGCTGACATATTCATTAACAATGGTTGGTGGTGGTGGATGAGGATGCCTTCGAGGAGAGCCATGCCAATGTTGCTTGGAGGGCAGCATCGATGTCGATCACCCTTGCAGGTTTCTCTCTCTCGAGCTCTTCCAGACCAGCATCCATTTGCAGCCACAGCGTCTCAAGCTGCCTTTCCCACTCGAACGCTTCAAATTCTTCACGCGTATAGCTGAAGATGTCCCTATTCTCGACAAGATGAAGGTTTTTCTCTTTGATGGTAAGGTTGGCCATTGTTTTTCAAGAGTATTTGGTTTGGAGGGTTTGTGATTTTACAGGGGAGACTGAAAGGTTAAAGCTTTAATGAAATAATCTGAGTAAGTCTCTAGGCCTTAAATAGAGATGGGTAAGAACGAAGTTCTTAATCGCTTCGTATTCTGGTTATTAAAGGCAACAGGTAAACGCTTCAAATTCTAGTTTTACTTGGGTCAAGATATTTTTAAAAGAGTATTATTTGATTTTTGTTTAAATCAAATATTTTAATGTTTTAATTCTTTAATATACTCTTCTTAAAAATACGCGCACGTGCCCCACTCGCCCTTTAATGTGTCCCACTTACCTATTATCGTGTCCCACTACACATTAATCAAGGAACTGATTGAGTGTTTGTTACATAAGAGATTGAGTTTTTCATTACTTTAATCACTTTTGTGTCCAAACGATTTTGCCTTATTCTTACATCTCACAGTTTTCTTATTTTTATCTTGGGCACTCACGCAAACACCTTTCTACATACATATCTCTTGGAAATTCTTAACTCAATGGCATCTAAAGCATTCACTGCTCTTGGTTTACGGTTTGTTCCTAACAACTATGAAGCTCCACTCTATCATCAACGCGTTCCAGAATCGTTTCATCTCATGCAGAACTTCTTGAGGGATTCAGAGATTGGACAGGCTCTGATTGGACCTGCTACTCTTTCTGCGTCTCAAATTGCTTCATTCTGGCAGAATTCAGTTTATGAGAATGGAGGAGAGAGTGGAACTCCTACCATTATCTTCACTTACGAAGACCAAGATTATGTGATTACTCCACAGACTGTACGAGATACAATGGGGTTTGATACACATACTTCTTATACTCTGGTTAATGAAACTTATCTGAGAGAGATGCTACGAGAGATTGGTTACATGGAATCTCTTGACAAGATTGGCGGTATAAAGAGACCAAATCTCAGAAAGGAATGGAACTTCTTCTTTGATTGCATAACAACGTTCCAGAAGAAAGTCACAAACTGGGATGCCATTCCTATAGACAGTCTCCAAATTGGGTATTCTCTGCTCTATGGTACTAATTTTGATTTTGGTCGACATGTTCTGATGAGCTTAGGTGATAAATTGTCAGAATCTACTACTGTTTATTATGCTCGTTTTTGTCAAATGCTGTTCAATGCATGTGTACCTGGTCTCGAAATTGATGAAACTGATGAAATTGATCCTTTTAGAGTCAATAAACGAATATTCTCTGATATGACTAACAAGGATGTTGGTAAAGCAAATCTCCCTGCTTTTGTCATGCCTCTTGCTCTGCGAAATTTTCTCAATCAACCACAGGAACCACAACAACCTGAACCACAACAAGATCAACAAGAACCACAACAAAATGAACCTGAACAACAACAACAACAATCTGAACCACACCCTGAACCTCAGCCAGAACCAAACACTGAATCACCTGCTCAGTCAGCACCTACAAAGCAACCTTCACCCACCTCACACACAAACTCTGATTCATCACAATCTCCACCAGCATCACAGTCTAGAATACAAAGAGTTAAGAAGGCGATTACTAAACGACGTGTAAGTCTAAAGCAGGCAGACGAGACACAAAGAAAATCAAAACGGAAATCTCCTGAAGCTGTTTACACTAGAAGGGGGAAAAGAATGAAAGCTCGGGCAAACATGCCTAAGTCACCATCTGTTGAAAAGGATTCAGACAATATACCTCTAGCAAAACGAAGAAAAGTGATATTCTCTGATTCTGTGGATGAAGATATTGAAGCTCCAGAGGTTTTTTCACAGCAAACACCTCCTGTTGAGGTTGAGAAGGACAAAATGCCTGCAGAGGATGTAATGCCTGCAGAGGACAAAATGCCTGCAGAGGACAAAATGCCTGCAGAAGAGGATGCAAGAGATGGTGTTTCTCCGATAAATGATATTCCTGATTCATTTATGCCATTCTCTGATCCTATCTCTGATATTGGTGAAGCTGATCAACCTACGGCTGTTCTTTCTGAAGCTGTGGCATCTCATACTGAGTTAATATCTGATGCTCACCAAACTGTTGAAGAAGGTGAAGAAATTGATCAGGGAACCAAAGTAACTTCTCAGTCAATGCCTGTTGCTGAGCCTGAGCAACATGGAGAAAATCTTGCCAAGCCTACAGAAGAAATTGCTAAACCTATGGCTGAAGATGAACCAGTTAAAGCTACAAGTGTTGAAGCTGAAGGTGACAGTAGTGCAAACTCTGATGCTTCTCTGAGTGCACCAGTACAAACTGACAATAAACATACACCTTTTCCTCAACCTTGTACTTCTCATGAAGTTGAGAGAGCACAATTTACTAAGTATGCTGCTGAATGGTACAAAGAAGATTGTATTTTTTCACAAGAAAGAGCAGCTAAGTTTGTTAAGTAAAGTGCTGATACTATCTCTAATCCAGAGATTCTTTCTTGCTTGAAAGCAACTATAGTTCAAGTTAAAACTCTGGATAGACGATTTGATGATACTAATTTGGCAATCACTGCTTTGCGAAATGAGGTTGTAGCTAGAGAGATGAAGATGGAAAGAGAATCGAAACTAGTGACTACAAAATTCTCTAAAGCTCAAGACAATCTCTGTGCCAGGCTGACTAAAGTTGAAGAGAACCAGTCTGACTTATCTGCTAAAATTGATTCTATTGCTACCTCCCTGGAGTTAATTACTTCTATCCTTATGCCTGATGATGTCAAAAAGGGGGAGAGAGTTGTCAGAAGGGATAGTGCTGGAGATGAAGGGGCAAGTAACAAAGGAAAGAAAAAGGCTGAAGAGGTTCAAACTCTGAGAACTAGCAAGTCATCAAAATCACAGTCTGTTGGGAGAAATACTGATACTCAAGGTACTTCAAGGACCAAGAGTTTGCTGTTATCTTCTAATCCACAAACTGATGATGAATTGGCTGCTAAGCTGTTCATTGAAGAGAATGAGGAAAAGAGTTTACAAGAAGAACATCTTAAAGCTTTAAAGTCTGATAAGGTACAAAGAGGAAAAGCTCCTAGACCTGTTGTTAAAGGTGTTGTGATCAGAGAGAGGACTGATGTTAGTCAAAGTTCTCGGTTCTCAAAGGAAGCAATTGCAGCAGAGGCACAACTTCTGTTGCATCTCAAGCAATGATTACACCTTTACACTCTTCACAGTTGAAATCTGTTTTTGGAAAAGGAACAATTTCTGATCCAAATGTGTTATCTGGAGTCTCAATGAATGTTTCTGATGGAAAAGCTTTATCTGGCAAGGTTGGTAATAATAAGGGTGGACTAGGTTCACATAGAGACAAAAGGCAATATACTGGTCCTAGAGATCCTTCTTTACTGGCTGTTCCAGGTCGTGGTGTTCCTCAAGAGAGTTTGGACAGACTGGAATCAGTGCAGTTAGTTCATCAGAAGAGTTTAGACAAGGATTTTCTTTTATACTTCATGGCTGATGGGACAGTATTCAAAGTTGGTGAGGATGATATTGGCTTGAAATGTTGGGAAGAACTAGAGTATGTTCTGTATCTTCTCAAGGTGAATAGTCGAAGGACTCAGTCAGTTGCTAATGTGCTCAGACAGAAAATGACTCAGAATCTGGCAATCAGAGGACAGAAATACAATAGCAGATATATTCCTAAGTACAGGGATTACAAAGGCAATCTCATTGAAATGAAGAAAGGTACTGCAAAGTTAAAAACTGATTTGGGAATCACAGTACTTGACTTCAATACACAGGCAGAAAAAGTCAGATTTATCAGACTGGGTAATGAAATGAGAAGGAACAAGATTTATGATCTTAGGGCTGCTATCTATCAGACGGATGAAAGTGATCCTCATCTCAGAGAAATCAAAGAAGCAATGAAGATTGAACTTGAAAATGCAGAAAGAAGATTGTTGATTGATTATCTCAGAACCATGCCAGATCTTGAAATTATAAGAGATTAAGTTCTGTAAGAATTTTCTTATTCTCTATAGTTTTTATTAAGTAGAAGCTTAAACTCTGAATTTGTATAAACACTGTATTTGTCTATTTGTTTTGACATCATCAATTATTGTCATTAACTTGTGCATTTTTGCTAAATGAACAAGTTGGGGGAGATTGTTAAATATAATTGATGTGTTTTGATCAGTGTTTAAGTGTTACAGGGAGTTATCAGAGTTTAGCTGGAAGCAGTCAGAGTTTGCGTAAACTTTGACAGTTGGAAGCTCGACAGAGTGTTGTTAAACTCTGTCTGAAGGAAGCGCGTCTACTGTTCAACAGTGATTGAAGGTTAATTATGGAAGCGATATCTTTGAAGATTGGATAGCTATCAAAGAGATCGAGTTTACATAGGAGACGTGTGACAATCTGTAATTGATATCATTGTATAGCTGATTATTAGGAATATCAATTAGAGATTGTATCTTAGCTGTATGGTATATAAATACAGATAGGTTAACCCTAGAAGGGTATCGATAACGAATTATCTTTATTGTAACCTAGCAGCTCTTTGTGATATTTTACATCACGAAGAGGGTTTGAAATACAAGAAGTTTTTTAAGTGCATAAACGCTTTTACTTATTAATCTCTCATACAAAGTTGATTATTAATTGTGTATTCGGCCTAACAAACCAGTCGACTCACTCAGCGTAAAACCAACAACGAATCCACAAAACTAGTATTAGAACTCAATTCAGACAACAACACAACCAGGAACTCGCTATTAAGTCAGTTGTAAACTCGACATTACTCGGACTTAACGAAAACAAAATCACCAAGAACAATGACAACAGACTCACAGCAACAGTAATCGAAGAAATTAAAACAGCAACAACACGATTTTAAAACAAGACTCAGCAACTAGAACTCGCGGCTGGACTCGATGATTCAATGAAAACGAAACATACGAACGAGTTAACTCAGTCACCCACGATCTCAGCTATCAAAACAAGAATTCAAACGCTGGCAAACTAAATAACATAACAGTTCTAATAAACAAGAACACGGAACAGCAACATAGAACTCGCAGCGACGAAAAGAAACAAAAAAAATGCAAACTCAAAACGTAATAACAGGGGACTTGTGGGTTCTGATTAATTTGAAGTAACAATAAAAGAAGAAGAAAAGGTTATGTAATTTGGAAGTGGAGGAAGGTGAAGAAAAAAACACAGAAAAATAAGAAAACACTGTGACGCCCCCAGATCCGGGGTCGGAGATCTAGGCGCTCACGGTCCATTTTCCATTAATAACATACCTGTTCTTGCACATAATATATAAAACAGCCATCGACCCCACAATAAACTCACACCGCACACACACACACACAGGTTAGAGTCTCAGAAACGTCACAACATTGATTAAGCAGGAATAAAAGTATCAGAGTTATTACAGACCGAATTAAATAGTATTTATGCTACCAGCAACACTTCGATATGAAGCGAAGTTGGCGGCTTGAAAGTTTGTTACGGTACACTGCCTTGCACAGGTCATACTGATAAATAAAACGAACTAACAAAAGTTACCAACCAATCCGGCTAATGGGGCCTACCGGTGGGGTCTCAACTGCTGGCTCGGGTCTAGTCACCTACTTTCGGGCAGTCTGTCTGGGTCTTGCCATTTCGCTTAGCTGTTGTGTTTGTAAATTTGAAAACAAGCAAGAGTGAGCAACTATAGCTCAGCAAGAAATATATGTATAAGGTAAGCAATATAACATTTCATATGATTAGCAGTTATTAAACTCGTTTGTATCAATCAGATATAAAATCACTTGTCATTGTTGATAAATTCCGAAGGTGCAACAATATGTGCCCTCGTTTTCAAAATAAACTTGCAGTTCTAGATACTGCATAGAGTCAACATCTTTCTCATCAAAATAGAACACTATCAGCAACTTGGCACAAAAGCCTAAGAAGCAGTGTCAAAGAATTTTTCCACAATGGAGGAATGGGACTTAAAGAAAACATAAAACCTGACAAGGATTGACGATGATCAGTCGCCACATCCAAGTCCAATAATCCGCGGGTCTTCTCTACCGGTAGAAGGATAGAAACTACATCCGTAACTATCCCCGGGTGAAAACTACATCCGTAATCACCCTCGATGAAAACTACATCCGTAATCATCCTTCGGCAACACCTGGGCCGGAATAATAATTGATGGACCGCCTGGCTCACGGCCGCTTACACATCCCGGGAATCGTTCGTCAACGGTTCCCACACCTGCCAGAGTCCCTTTTTCTTTTTCTTTTGAAAACTTGATTTTGATTGAAAACAGAGTAGTTGCGGTCCGAAATCAGTCGACCGATGATTCTTGAAATCATACAAGAAGCAGAACCCGACCGGGGGTTTTTGAAAACGTTTTGAGTTCGAAAGAGTTCGAGTTTGAAAGTATTAAAGGTATCTTGGAATAGCTTTGTCTTTAAAATAATGAACAATAATTAATAAATAATATTTTAAGATTTAATATTAATAATTAATAAAATGATTATTTAATAAAATAAACTTTTAATCCAAGATAGGGTTTCGAGTATTTACGAAGATATAAAAATAATTACTTGAGTATACAATACTCCCCGAATGACCCTTCGGGTTTTCGCAATTTAATTACGATATAAAAATATACCGCTCCCCGGTCAATAGTATATACGGACCGCTACGACCTCTATTGCTAGAGTCGTTGTCCGAGGAAAACATTTCAATCTAAGTTCAAGGGGTACAAACATATATGTACTTATACATCTCAATTGCATCAATACTTCGATAAACATAACATTTGATATGATTGAAAACTACAAACACAACAGTGAAAGTCCTTGTATATGTATAAGTTTTGAAAAGTAAACTTGCCTTGGTTTGGTTGGGGTGGTCGAGCGTGCGGAGTGGAACGATCTATACATAAGCAATAACCGCTCGTTAGTACCTTAACAATATCTCTTTAATTACGGGGTTTTAGGGGGTACGAAATTAACTTAATGACTCCGTGTTATGACACTCTAGCCCCACTATAGGTTCATGTCATCACTCGATTACGCTCGTCACTAATTCGACTTAATTTAGTTACCATATCCGAGTCATGACCATTACCCCTAGAATTATACTCCACTTAACTACTTTTTCCCTTGCGCGAATTTTACTCTAGCATTTTTATAAAATTGAAAATTCATATTTTAATCCAATTCTTTTTGGGTAGCCTTCACCACTGCATTTCCTAGCTTCTCAAATTTTTCCATGATCCCACATAAATGTTTAGGGGTTTAAACAAGGTTCACAAGGGGGTCACTTAGTGCAGTCCGGAATCCAGAAACACATTTTACTTCTCCGGCCATAACTTAAAATCTATACATCACCTAGTCATGAACCTTATATTTCCAGAAACTACATTCAAATACCTTTCCAACAATATAAGGTAGGACCTCAGGGGACAAGATTTGGGGGTTCAAAACCATGTTACAAGACAGGTCAAGTTTCTGGAAAAATTCAGCATGCATGTTTCACTTAAATCAACCAAGATTCTTACTTCCACAACACAACCAACATCTAATTCACCTAGTTCATGCTTTATAACATTCATGGAGATACATATACTAACCACAAGCATCAAAATCACAATCACAACACTAAAACTCTAGATCCATATCATCCATCACTTGAACATCCAAGATTAACACATTATATACATGGATCTATCATTGAACATCATAAACACTACATGGCCAAGAGGGGTTATGATTTTTATACCTTCTTGAGTACCTAGGAGCCTTGGGTAAGCCTTACAAAACTCAAGAACACCTTGAATAAGCTCCTACTATCCTTATAATCCAAGATCTATAAGAAAAACTCAACATGGTTACTATTCACAATATCTTTAACAATTAATATCTAGAAAGTTAATGGATGAAAGGGATTGAAACTCTTAGTATACCTTTCTTAGATGATGGAGAGAGCCTAGGAATTATGCATTGAATTATGAGTGAGGAGAAATGGAAGAGGAAGAAATTTTTCTTCTCCTTTTTGGTCTTGGCCGAGAGCTTCCTTCAAGGGGGGGAGAAGTGTTTTGTGTTTTTGATTTTTTTGTGTTTGGTTGAAATAATTGTAGTTGGATGATACATATTAGTGTATGTATAAGCATGGTACTAACCTAGGTATGGTCTCCTTGTACTATTGTCCCCTCCTTGGAAATAGAAATGCAACTAGTTACTATTCCCCTTGCCATTTGGTTTAACTAGTTTGCTTTTCCTAACTACTTAGTTGCATGGGACTTGCATGCAATACTACTCCTTGTATCATTATTCTTCCACCAATGCTTGTCACTTAATCTTTAATTCGTATCGTATTTTAATTAATCTCTCGTAATAATATTTTGTCGCGTAGAGATTTCCCTCGTAATCCCTTAAGTACTTAATTGTGTAAATTCCTCGAATATCCATAATTCCTCGTCATAATCCTTAATAAATCTTTTAATACTCTAATCATTCTCAAATCCCAAGTTTTATAAATCTTACTAACAATAAGACTCTTGCCCTCAACAATCTTCTCTTTATCTTACATAGTGAATGTAACAACATAGTTTCTCAGACAATCAATTCCATTAAACAACAGGGATGACTAGAAAGGTTCCAAATTGACAATGTCACATGATATTAAATAAAAGAAAATATTGCAAAAATTAGGGTTCTTACAGCCTCCCCTCCTTAAAAGGATTCCGTCCCGGAATTAGGTTGAAAACAGTTGGGGGTGCTTTTCACGCATCGTGCTCTGTAGTTCCCATGTTGATTCTTCGACATTCTGGTTCCTCCACAAAACTATCACTAGTTTGACAACCTTGTTCCTCAGCACCTGTTCTTTTCTATGCATGATTTCTACGGGTTGCTCCACATATGTTAAGTCTGGTTGCAGATCCACTTGATCATATTTTATCACGTGTCGGAAGTCGGTATGGTAGGGTCGTAGCATGGACACATGGAACACATTATGTACTTGCTGCAAACTCGGGGGTAAAGCCAATTCATAGGCTAACTTTCCAACTCGTTTCAAGATCTCAAAAGGTCCAATAAATCTTGGGCTTAGCTTCCCCTTCTTACCAAATCTCACAATCCCTTCCACGGTGATACCTTTAACATCACAAACTCTCCTACCTCATATTCTTTGTCCTTGCGGGTCTGGTCCGCATACTTCTTCTGTCTTTCTTGGGCCGCTACCAGCCGTCCTCTTATGAGTTCGATAGTTTCTCTTGTCTGTTGGACCAGTTCAGGCCCTAAAATCTTCCGCTATCCAACTTCTTCCCAACACAAGGGAGACCGACATCTTCGTCCGTATAAAGCTTCATATGGGGGCATGCCTATACTCGCATGGTAACTGTTGTTGTAGGAAAATTCGATCAACGGCAAGTGGTCATCCCAACTTCCCTTGAAATCTATCGCACATACTCTCAACATGTCCTCGATGGTCTGGATGGTTCTCTCACTCTGTCCGTCTGTTTGGGGATGGTATGCAGTACTCATGTTTAACTTGGTCCCCACACAATCCTGAAAACTTCTCCAGAACCTGGAGTTGAATCTTGGGTCTCTATCTGATACAACGCTCACATGAACCCCATGCCTAACCACAATCTCCTTTAAGTAAATATCTGCCAGCTTGTCGACAGTGTATCTCTCGTTGATTGGAAGAAAATGTGCTGACTTGGTCAATCTATCGATGATTACCCAGATGGCATCATGATTAGTCTTGGTCCTTGGTAATCCGACCACAAAGTCCATCGCAATATGCTCCCACTTCCACTCGGGTATCTCTAAGGGTTGCAACAATCCACTGGGCCTCTGGTGTTCGGCCTTCACTTTTTGACATGTCAAGCATTTACTTACCCACTCTGCCACGTCCTTCTTCATATTTGGCCACCAATAGTATTCTCTCAAATCTCTATACATCTTAGTGCCTCCAGGGTGAGTTGAGTACCTTGAACTATGAGCCTCTTGCAGAATCTCGTCTTTTAATTCCTGAACGTTCGAGATCCATATCCTAGATGCGTACCTCATAATTCCATTCCCGTCCTTCTCACACTTAATTTCCTCGCCAGTCAAAAATTTTCTCCATCGAATTCTTTTCTTCTTCTATCTTCTTTTCCTGGCAAAACTTAATCTTTTCTAATAGCGGGGGTTGGACTCTTATTTCGATTAGACTCTCTTGTCCAATTCCTGGTAACCTCACCTCAATCTCCAGTTTCTCGAGGTCCTTGATCAACTCGTCCGCTGACGTTATCATCTTGAGTTTCTCCTTTCGGATAAGTGCATCGGCCACCACGTTGGCCTTCCCTGGGTGATAATGAATCTCACAATCATAATCTTTGATTGGCTCTAGCCATCTCCTCTGCCTCATGTTTAGCTCTTTCTGAGTGAATATGTACTTTAAGCTCTTATGATCCGTGTAGATTTCACACTTTTCTCCGTAAAGATAATGTCTCCAGATCTTCAAAGCGAAAACTATCGCTGCTAACTCCAAATCATGGGTGGGGTATCGTATCTCATATTCCTTAAGTTGTCTGGACGCATACGCATACGCAATCACCTTATCGTGCTGCATAAGCACACACCCTAAACCTTTATGGGATGCGTCGTTATAAATCACAAAATCTCCCTTATCATCAGGTAGGGCTAGTACTGGTGCTGTCACCAACCTCTTTTTCAACTCTTGGAAGCTCTCTTCGCATTTTTCAGTCCACACAAACTTCTCGGTCTTGCGAGTTAGTCGGGTCAAAGAGGCTGCTATCTTGGCAAAGTCTTGGACAAACCTTCTATAGTAGCCAGCCAATCCTATAAAACTTCTCACCTCTGTCGGAGTGGTTGGTCTCTCCCAATTTGATACAGCCTCTATTTTGGCTGGGTCCACTAGAATGCCTTGTTCACTAATCACATGCCCCAAAAACTGAACTTCCTTCAACCAAAATTCACACTTCGAGAACTTAGCGTACAACTTCTCTTCTCTCAATGCTCCTAATACAATCCTCAAGTGCTCTGCATGTTCCTCCTTCGTCTTGGAATAAATCAAGATGTCGTCGATGAAGACTATAACACACTTGTCCAAGTACTTCTTGAAGACTCGATTCATTAAATCCATGAAAGCTGCAGGGGCATTCGTTAACCCAAATGACATCACTAGGAACTCATAGTGTCCATACCGGGTGCGAAAGGCCGTCTTTGGTATATCTTCCGGTTTAATCTTTAACTGGTGGTACCCGGTCCTCAAATCAATTTTAGAAAAATAAACTGCGTCTTTCAATTGATCAAACAGGTCATCTATCCTGGGCAAGGGATACTTATTCTTTATAGTCACCTTGTTCAACTCCCTGTAGTCTATACATAATCTCATACTACCATCCTTCTTTTTCACGAATAACACCGGGGCTCCCCACGGTGACACACTAGGTCTTATCATCCCTTTATCCAACAACTCTTGTAACTGAGTGGCCAGCTCTTTCATCTCCACTGGGGCTAGCTGATATGGGGCTTCGAAATTGGGGTCGTACCCAGAACTAAGTCTATAGCGAACTCGATGTCTCTATCAGGTGGTAGTCCTGGAAGATCATCCGGAAATACGTCCGCGGACTCATTAACGACAGGGATTTCCTGTAGGTTTGGTGCCTCCTTCTTGGTATCCTTCACATAGGCTTCGCATCCTTTACGTAACAGCTTCTTAGCTTGAATCATAGTCAGGAACTTTTGGTTTTGCCGTTTTCCACTAAACACTACTTCCTCGTCCCCTGGCAGTTTCAAACTTACTTTCTTATTTACACAATCAATCTGGGCTCCGTGGGTTGTTAACCAATCCATACTTACTATTACGTCAAACTCCCCTAGTTTAAAAGGTATTAAATCTACCCGAAAGTGTCGCCCTTCTATTTCTAGGTCGCAACCTGGACATACTTGGTTAACAGGAATAATTTCATGATTAGCTATCTCTATTTGCAGTCTGTCTCTCAATGGTTCAGTCTTAAGGCCTAACTGACATACAAAATCTAGAGATATGAAAGACTTGGTAGCTCCCGAATCAAATAAAACATTTGCCTTAACTGAGTTCAGTAGTAGAGTACCTGCAATCACATCCGTGTTCCTCACGGCATCCTGCACAGTCATGTTAAAAGTCCTTGCAGTAGGGGCCTTGTTAGAAGCAGTTCCACTCACTCTCGATGCAGCTGGCCCAGAGGACATACATTCCCTCATTCGGTGCCCTGGTTTCCCACACTTGAAGCAATTACCTCCGGCACTGGTGTTGTTACTAGTTCCTCGACAGGCGTTAGCATAATGTCTTGTCAGCCCGCACTTGAAGCACTTCACATCCTGTAGGTTACACACGCCTGCATGTTTCCTTCCACATTTATTGCATTCTGGGGGTAGGGCTCGGGATGGGGCAGAGTAAGACGATCCCTGTGGTCGGCCGCTCTGGCCCACACTCCAACTTTCAGCTCTCTTGGTTCCAAAGTTTCCGCTGGGTTGGGACATCGTTCCTCGCTTAAATTTGCTCGGAAAGCTCCCACCCGCAGAGTTTCCCTTCCGACTATCAAACTTCCTCTTCTTTCCTTCCCTCTCCTTCTGCATCTGTTCACTCCCAGCCTCAATAATTGATGCTTTCTGTACCAGGGTGGCATAGTCTGTCAGCTCAAGAACCGCCACACGATTCTGAATCCATTGCTTTAGCCCCAATTGAAACCTTCGGGCCCTCTTTGCCTCAGAGTTCACATATTCCGGCACAAACCTCGACAACTCAGTAAATTTGGCCTCATACTCGGCCACTGTCATGTTACCTTGCTTCAGTTCCAAAAACTTCAGCTCCATTTGTGTCTCCATGAACCTAGGAAAGTACTTCTCCAAGAACAGCTCACTAAACCTCTCCCAGGTCACCACACCTCTTCCTTCCAAATTCTTCTTAGCTTCCCACCAATAGTTCGCCTCACCCTTCAGAAGGTAAGTGGCGAAAACAGTCTTCTGCTCTTCAGCGACACCTAGTATCTCGAAAGATTTTTCCATTTCCTTCAGCCAGGCTCTTGCCTCAACCGGATCGGCAGTTCCTTTCAATTCTGGGGGTTTCAGGGATTTGAAGTTCCGGAAAGCATTTGCATTAGCATTGTGGGGTGGTTGCTAAACCGGGGGACGGTCCAAGTTCTGCCTAAGTAGTTCCATGAACTATTCCATAGGGCCTCCCCTAGGATGTTCTACCTCTCGGGTGTCATCACCAGCTTCTTCTTCGTCATACTCAGAGTCATCAAACAAGTTATGATCGTTGCCCTCATTCTCACTCAGGTTCACATTCTCCCCTTCATGGTTCTGGTGGCCTCCGGTCCCATGGTGGCTACCCTGGCCCTCAGAACTGATCGGGTGAGCTCGAGTGTTCATTCTTCTGGGTGGCATGATTCTGATAATAAAACAAGAAATGGGTTAGGGTTTTCCAATTACCTGACAGCGTTTTACACGGGTCAGGAACGTATCGTTCCTCCTCATAAGGGTGGAAGTTGCAAAAGTTTTAATAACCCGATGCTGGAGATAAAACGTCAAAATATTTTTGGGAAAAATCTCTATGGGATGCGAAAACATTTGCAAGAGTTTTCAAAATTTCGAAACGTCAAATTTTTATTTTTTTTTTGAAAAATTTATTTTAAAAAAATTGTAGGAACATTTTTGGAAAAATGTAGAGAACAATTTGAAATCGCATATCGTAAATTTGAAACAGCATGGTTGTATTTGTGGCTTGTAGCAATTGTATAATCACAGTTGTATATCAAAACAGTAGAGCATGGCATCGGAAAGTAAAGCAGTTGAGACAATATCAAGGAAACTGAAACTAAATAAGTACGGTACAAGGGTTGTCACAAAGTTTGGATGTTAGAGCCAAATACATAGTTCCGAGGTCAAAGTCTAACAAAAGTGGAACAAATACAAGTACATCATCTGAATAGTCAGGGCTACACAAAAGTAGGGCTACATCCGTACATACTACCCGAAGTCACATCTACATATCTGTAGGTCAGTCTACTCATCCACTGGTCAGAAAGGATACCACTGCACAAGTCAACTATCCCGCAAAATCGACACACTAATGTCATCTGAACCTAGGGGACTGAGCTATCAGTAACACATCACGGGGCCGCACCGCGGCGGAGCAAGGTCCTCACTCGGGCAAATACACGACGCACAACACGCCTAGCATCCCTAGCCTGGATCACTCCGCCCCCGCTGATCCCTAATCCAAGAATCCTCTCGCGACTCCTCCTCTCAATCCTATGGAGTCGAGCCCTAGTCCTCCTAGCAACAGCGGTCCTCATCTCAGCCTGGATCCTCAAGCACGCCTCGCGCTCCTCCACTAGTGCACGCCTCGCCTCGTTAAGTCGGGCCTCCGCAGAAAGTAAGTCTCGGGTCAGGAACTGTACCACGTAAGCGTGCTCAGTACCCGACACTGGGGGTAGGTCCATCGGTGGAGGTGGTATGACAGGAATAGGAGCAGGTGCAGCAGCAGTAGCAGGAGCAGTGGCAGGGGTAGGGTCAAGCTCCTCCTTACCAGAAGTATCATCCTCGGAGTCACCGTCCGATGAAACAGGGCTAGATGTCTGTGGAGAAGGTGGGGGTGACACAACACGACCCTCACCGGATCTCACACTCTCCTCATCAGTAGCTACAGGAGATGGGGTAACAGGCTCTGGCTCAGGCTCAGGCTCAAAGGGCTCCTCAACGGGATCCTCATCATCAGTATCTCCTATCAGCGTAATCCAAGGGCCGAGCTCAGAGTCAGCACCCATGTCCTCCTCAGGATCCTCGGTATCTCGCATCAGTGCCTCAACATGCTCTCTCTCGAAAGCCTCAGGGTCTGTTATTTCCTCCATCTACACAAGGAAAATAAGGTGGGTCACTAACCATAAAGAAAGGTTTAAGGAGTAGTTCCCTCACGGGCCTTAAAGTCAGGGCTATATCCGATAACCCGACTACAAACTCGATGAGAGTTCTAAGTATTATTAAGGTTGTTATTAGGGTTATTATTATTGTTATTATTATTAGGGTTGCTTTCTTAAATTACTATCATTTCTGAGAACTGTAACCTCGCTCTGATACCATTTCTGTGACGCCCCCAGATCCGGGGTCGGAGATCTAGGCGTTCACGGTCCATTTTCCATTAATAACATACCTGTTCTTGCACATAATATATAAAACAGCCATCGACCCCACAATAAACTCACACCGCACACACACACACACATGTTAGAGTCTCAGAAACGTCACAACATTGATTAAGCAGGAATAAAAGTATCAGAGTTATTACATACCGAATTAAATAGTATTTATGCTACCAGCAACACTTCGATATGAAGCGAAGTTGGCGGCTTGAAAGTTTGTTACGGTACACTGCCTTGCACAGGTCATACTGATAAATAAAACGAACTAACAAAAGTTGCCAACCAATCCGGCTAATGGGGCCTACCGGTGGGGTCTCAACTGCTGGCTCGGGCCTAGTCACCTACTTTCGGGCAGTCTGTCTGGGTCTTGTCATTTCGCTTAGCTGTTGTGTTTGTAAATTTGAAAACAAGCAAGAGTGAGCAACTATAGCTCAGCAAGAAATATATGTATAAGGTAAGCAATATAACATTTCATATGATTAGCAGTTATTAAACTCGTTTGTATCAATCAGATATAAAATCACTTGTCATTGTTGATAAATTCCGAAGGTGCAACAATATGTGCCCTCGTTTTCAAAATAAACTTGCAGTTCTAGATACTGCATAGAGTCAACATCTTTCTCATCAAAATAGAACACTATCAGCAACTTGGCACAAAAGCCTAAGAAGCAGTGTCAAAGCATTTTTCCAAAATGGAGGAATGGGACTTAAAGAAAACATAAAACCTGACAAGGATTGACGATGATCAGTCGCCACATCCAAGTCCAATAATCCGCGGGTCTTCTCTACCGGTAGAAGGATAGAAACTACATCCGTAACTATCCCCGGGTGAAAACTACATCCGTAATCACCCTCGATGAAAACTACATCCGTAATCATCCTTCGGCAACACCTGGGCCGGAATAATAATTGATGGACCGCCTGGCTCACGGCCGCTTACACATCCCGGGAATCGTTCGTCAACGGTTCCCACACCTGCCAGAGTCCCTTTTTCTTTTTCTTTTGAAAACTTGATTTTGATTGAAAACAGAGTAGTTGCGGTCCGACATCAGTCGACCGATGATTCTTGAAATCATACAAGAAGCAGAACCCGACCGGGGGTTTTCGAAAATGTTTTGAGTTCGAAAGAATTCGAGTTTGAAAGTATTAAAGGTATCTTGGATTAGCTTTGTCTTTAAAATAATGAACAATAATTAATAAATAATATTTTAAGATTTAATATTAATAATTAATAAAATGATTATTTAATAAAATAAACTTTTAATCCAAGATAGGGTTTCGAGTATTTACGAAGATATAAAAATAATTACTTGAGTATACAATACTCCCCGAATGACCCTTCGGGTTTTCGCAATTTAATTACGATATAAAAATATACCGCTCCCCGGTCAATAGTATATACGGACCGCTACGACCTCTATTGCTAGAGTCGTTGTCCGAGGAAAACATTTCAATCTAAGTTCATGGGGTACAAACATATATGTACTTATACATCTCAATTGCATCAATACTTCGATAAACATAACATTTGATATGATTGAAAAATACAAACACAACAGTGAAAGTCCTTGTATATGTATAAGTTTTGAAAAGTAAACTTGCCTTGGTTTGGTTGGGGTGGTCGAACGTGCGGAGTGGAACGATCTATACATAAGCAATAACCGCTCGTTAGTACCTTAACAATATCTCTTTAATTACGGGGTTTTAGGGGGTACGAAATTAACTTAATGACTCCGTCTTATGACACTCTAGCCCCACTATAGGTTCATGCCATCACTCGATTACGCTCGTCACTAATTCGACTTAATTTAGTTACCATATCCGAGTCATGACCATTACCCCTAGAATTATACTCCACTTAACTACTTTTTCCCTTGCGCGAATTTTACTCTATCATTTTTATAAAATTGAAAAATTCATATTTTAATCCAATTCTTTTTGGGTATCCTTCACCACTGCATTTCCTAGCTTCTCAAATTTTTCCATGATCCCACATAAATGTTTAGGGGTTTAAACAAGGTTCACAAGGGAGTCACTTAGTGCAGTCCGGAATCCAGAAACACATTTTACTTCTCCGGCCATAACTTAAAATCTATACATCACCTAGTCATGAACCTTATATTTCCAGAAAGTACATTCAAATACCTTTCCAACAATATAAGGTAGGACCTCAGGGGACAAGATTTGGGGGTTCAAAACCATGTTACAAGACAGGTCAAGTTTCTGGAAAAATTCAGCATGCATGTTTCACTTAAATCAACCAAGATTCTTACTTGCACAACACAACCAACATCTAATTCACCTAGTTCATGCTTTACAACATTCATGGAGATACATATACTAACCACAAGCATCAAAATCACAATCACAACACTAAAACTCTAGATCCATATCATCCATCACTTGAACATCCAAGATTAACACATTATATACATGGATCTATCATTGAACATCATAAACACTACATGGCCAAGAGGGGTTATGATTTTTATACCTTCTTGAGTACCTAGGAGCCTTGTGTAAGCCTTACAAAACTCAAGAACACCTTGAATAAGCTCCTACTATCCTTATAATCCAAGATCTATAAGAAAAACTCAACATGGTTACTATTCACAATATCTTTAACAATTAATATCTAGAAAGTAAATGGATGAAAGGGCTTGAAACTCTTAGTATACCTTTCTTAGATGATGGAGAGAGCCTAGGAATTATGCCTTGAATTATGAGTGAGGAGAAATGGAAGAGGAAGAAATTTTTCTTCTCCTTTTTGGTCTTGGCCGAGAGCTTCCTTCAAGGGGGGGAGAAGTGTTTTGTGTTTTTGATTTTTTTGTGTTTGGTTGAAATAATTGTAGTTGGGTGATACATATTAGTATATGTATAAGCATGGTACTAACCTAGGTATGGTCTCCTTGTACTATTGTCCCCTCCTTGGAAAAAGAAATGCAACTAGTTACTATTCCCCTTGCCATTTGGTTTAACTAGTTTGTTTTTCCTAACTACTTGGTTGCATGGGACTTGCATGCAATACTACTCCTTGTATCATTATTCTTCCACCAATGCTTGTCACTTAATCTTTAATTCGTATCGTATCTTAATTAATCTCTCGTAATAATATTTTGTCGCGTAGAGATTTCCCTCGTAATCCCTTAAGTACTTAATTGTGTAAATTCCTCGAATATCCATAATTCCTCGTCATAATCCTTAATAAATCTTTTAATACTCTAATCATTCTCAAATCCCAAGTTTTATAAATCTTACTAACAATAAGACTCTTGCCCTCAACAATCTTCTCTTTATCTTACATAGTGAATGTAACAACATAGTTTCTCAGACAATCAATTCCATTAAACAACAGGGATGACTAGAAAGGTTCCAAATTGACAATGTCACATGATATTAAATAAAAGAAAATATTGCAAAAATTAGGGTTCTTACAAACACGAAGAGAAAAGAAAAGGGGTAATTGTGTGGGGGAGAAAGGGGAAGGAAGAGAAAGGGGAATTAGGGATTTACAGCGGGAAGAAAAGGAACAGAGAAGAAGGATGAATTGACGAATGCAAGAACAAGAGGGTGAAAGAAAACAGAAGGGAGGAATGAGTAAAAACAGGAAGAAAAAAATAGTACTGGGTTTGTTCTGGGACAGATGAAAACAAAGCAGAAAAAAAAACAGAGTAAATAAACTGGGCTTAATTAAGGTTTAAAATAGGTATAAACAAATTGCTGAAAATTAATACAACTAAATTATTTTATTTTTATTTTTTTTAAATACGAAAATAAATTTTAACTACGAAATTAAAACACTCAAAATGAGGATTTGATTTGGAATTAAAATGGCCCACAAAAAAATTGAAATTTAAAGGGGCAAAATTATGAATTAAAACTACGAACAAGAAAATAAAAATCGTTACTTTCAACCCATAGTGGTTAGAATTTCGCTACTTTGTCCACTACATGGATTTACGAAAATAACGAAAGCTATGTAAAATAAGCGAGAGAGCAAGTCAAGAAATTAAAGGAAATGAAATTGCATTAAAATTAAAAAGAGTGTTTACAAGATTTGTAACTAAAGAAAATACAAGAAATTAAAACTACCCTAAAATCTAAGTTCTTAAATACAAGGGGGGGTGAGGGGGTATTTATAGGATAGAAATTAGGGTTAAGGGGGTGTTGGGTAAATCCCCACCGTACATTTGTGGTGTGCGATGGTGAAATCCTGGCCATCTATTTGTTTCCTTCCCCCTTAAGCTTTGAAGAGTTGATCATGGCCATACACTTATGTAGTGTGTTGGGATGATCTCCACCTTCCACTTGTCTTGAAATATTCCTTTTGCTCCAAGCTCCTAATTCTTTTCCTTCTTTCATTTTTGGTCCTTTTTCTTCCGCTTTTTCCCTTCCTTGCTCTTTATTTCTTTATTTTTCCATTTCTTTATTTATTTACGAATTTCCTGAAATGCAACAAAATAAATTATTAAAATACGAGTTCAAGGAATAAATAGGTAATAAAAATATGCAAAAATATGCACTTATCAAATGCCCCGATACCTATCTTTTGCTCGTCCTCGAGTAAAATAAAAAGAAAAATAAAATCTAGATAAAAAGTCCTATACTCCTTTTCGTAGGTGTGACGATTGAATTTGGCATATGCAATAAGCCCTTTAAACCCCTAGGCAGCCCTAGTGGACGAGTGAGGTCTCGTGAGGGCCTATAGTGAATGTACCCACAAAATCCATCTAGTTTGTATAAAAGATTACATGGCAATGCAACACCACACATACAAGTCCTCACATGATACATCAACTTAAGAAATCAAAATGAATTTGCAAAGTCTTGGTGTGTGTTGACTCGTAAACACGCAAGTATACGCGATCACAAATAGCAAGTGATAAGTAAGATTCGTTCCGCAGAGACTAGGTGTAATTCCAATTTTAGTGCGTATGCAACAGTGTATGGTTACTTCTTAATGCTTGAACAATTATCAAAAGTGGTTGTTGATTACTAAATTTACTAAATAAACAATTATTAACTAAGATTAAATTAACAAACGAGATTACTTATGTGTGAGAAAACATGGAGTTCCAATTTCATCGAAAACTTCACTAAAGGTTGACACATTAAATAGACACGGGTGACAGACAAGATAATTAATCAGATAACACTACGATAATACGAGTTACCTTTCAATATACTCATATCAAACCACTTAACATCCACAACAGATAGAAATCAAGAGGACACCACATTACGATCAAATCATATATGTCTATATAATCTGGAAAAGTAATTGGTTTAAGCACAGGTTATCTTTTATAATTACATGGGGCAATATGCATTGGTTAAATCATACCACTAATCATGAATAAACAAATTAATTCACGAACCCATGCTAGTATGGCAAAATCTCAACTCTTGTATCCACTTTCACAATCAACAAGAATTAATAAATTAGATGCTAGCTAAACATCTATCCATTAAATCAACCACACTAGATTATCATAATCAAATCACCCAACAATCAATCACATGTCAAACACAATAATTACGAAATCGAATCCATTGGAACCCCATGATAGTGATTAGTTCATATTCGAACCCTTCACCATCATGGGTTCAATTGATAACATAATTAAAAAACAAGAATTGAAACAATTAATGATTGAGAATAGAATACTTGAAAGATAATTCAATAGTTAACAAAGTATAAAGTTTAGAAGATTCAGAAAAACAATAAAGAAAAAACCCTAGATCTTGAACTTGAGTGATTCTCCCTTGCTGTCACCTTGGAAGTGTTTTTATTTTCTCCTCCTCTTCTCTCTCTCATGTATCTCGCTTTTTACAATGATATATCGTGTTATTTTTTAAAACATAAGCCCTAGAGGTTTTATTCCAACAAGAAATAGCCTAAAAATACAATTTTTATTCCAACCAGGCAAGAATTTCGAGACTTTTTAGGGAAATTCCCGCACGGATCAGATTGCTTCCGAGGCCACATCCTGAGATCTTGAGGCCACGGCCTCAAGTCCATTCTGCCGGGACATTTTTCAGCATGTATTTCCTTCGTTTTCCCTTCGTTTTGCCTCCGTTTCCTTTAGTTCTTTTCCTCAAAGCTTCCATACTTCAATTCCTTGCCTTGGAATCTTCATGTTGGCCTATAACACGACTCCATTCTTCATTCCAAACTCCATTTAAACTCCAAGATCCACGAAGAACGCTCATCCCAACCGATAATTACAAACCTGCACATCTACACAAAACACATAAAAAATGCAACAAACTTGAGGCCAAGTGAATCAATTTAAGCCACTATAGGACGTTCCAAGTAGATATAAAATCCACTTATCACACCCCCAAACTTAAACCGATGCTTGTCCTCAAGCATAAAAAACTACCCTAACTAACTAGTACCACTTCCGCAGGTGATCACGGTTGCATTTGGCATATGCAACAAGCCCTTTAAACCCCTAGGCAGCCCTAGTGGACGAGTAAGGTCTCGTGAGGGCCTATAGTGAATGTACCCACAGAATCCATCTAACCTAATGCAATGCAATGCATGAATGCAACTACTATGAAAATGCAAAAATCCCCTCAAACTCACCAAAACCAACTAACAAGCAGATATCTCAAGGAATGCAACAAATCCAAGTAGAGCTCGACTAAATCCCCGTATACTAACAATACATGATCATCAACGTGCGTGTGTGCGATGCTCATCAGAAATACTTCCAAAACTAGGTCAAAAATCATACATGCTTTCCGTCAAGACAATCACAGGTTTATAACTAGAATAGATTGTAGACACTCCATAACCTAGGAACACCTCCACCCTCATCTAAGGTAGACCGAAACTCATGCTCTATTACTCTGACACATAATAATATATACGATACGCATGCTTATTTAACCGTGCAATGAATGAGACCCCAAAAGGCTTATACAATAATACCCATGTAACGAGTGTTGGGTCAGTGGATCCCAGACTGTAAAAGCCTTAGGTCACTAGGACTAAGTCCCCTCAGACTTAATTACTCGAGTATTAAAGAGCTCACTCTGGTTAATTTTGCATTTAACAATTGGACTATTGATTTTTTTTTTTCCATTTTTTTTTCTCTGGAATGAGAATTCTCAATTCCAACCCTAGACTACTCATATAAATATGAGCCGGCTACTAGCCATTTGACATCTAGCCATTATTAACAACTAGCATGGAATTCCTGTTTTCCCCCAAACTTAGATTTTAGTGCTCCTACACCATAAAGGGAATAACGAAAATTCCAAGAATAAACAAGTGATTAAATCTTAAAACATCCCACAAGCATGACCCTAACCTAGCCCAAGAGCACCCAATGAGACTGTGTAATTAGTTTTGTTTCCGAAGCATGCAAGTCAATTACGTAGGGACTGTGAATTAACCCTCTATTCATCATTACCAAACTCAATGAAACACATACCTATCAATCAGAATCAGCTCGTCCTAAGGGATCATGCAAAATGCATGCCATGAAAATGCAACTAATATGAACTCACATGGTAAAATAAACAAAAATAACAGAATGTCCTATATGAAACAAACATAGACAAAACAAACATAACATGCATGAATTACGACTAATATGCAAAACATGATATCCTACATGAACACATAATATACTAATACTACATATACAATACTTTTCCCCCAAACCACCCCCAAACTTAAGATATTCAATGACCTCATTGAATGGAAGGAAATACGAGGGAAAGTAAACATACCTATGTCACAGCATCATCACCCTCCTCGGGTTTGGAGGTTGACGAACAACCGTACATAGAACAGCTGGCCTATAATCCACCTTCATACCACGAACTACACAAAAACCATTCGGATTCGCCTTAGCGTTCGCATAAAATTCTCGCACCACACCTAAGGGAACCGGTGAAGGTGCCGCACAAACCTCTTCCCAACCAAGTTCTTGAATCATAGCAACTAACTCTTCATAAGTCTCAGGCACAAACCCTCTTTCACGAGCAACCGACCTCTCCAACAATTTCTTATACTCACTTTGTGCCTCCTCAGTCAAAAACCTCTTTACACTAGCATTCTCATCTGAAGATTGACGAGTACTCGAACTACCCTTCTTCCGTTTTGGAGCCATAACAACAAAACCAACTCAATCAACAAAGCTACCAACAATCACCAAACAATCTTACACTAAATTTCCCAATTAACAAGAATTTCACAAAATCCCCTAATTTTTCAAGATCACCAATTCGTAATAAACAAGATTAAAGAAAAGATATACCCGATATGAATCAAAGAGGTGAAACTTGAAATCAAAAATCCCCCAAACTTGAATTCTTATTGAGTCTTGAAATTGGAATGGAGGCTAGAGATTTTAAATTAGGAATTGGGATTAGGAATTTGTGTGTATAGGTGTATATATATAGGTTTATGTGTAAGGCTTTGTGGTAGAGATTTAGAATAGGAGATGGATTGGGAGATTTTTTTGAAATTGATATTGGGTTAGAATTAGGAATTAGGGGTTGGGGTTATAATATTAGGAGGAGAGGTGAGATTTTTTTTTTTGTTATAAAAACACAAAATTGCGGTGCAAAACCTGTGCTGGCAGAGAAACCTTGGCGCTGCGGCCCCCACCCGCGCGCTGCGGCCTGGGCGCTGTTCTGTTGTTTTCCAAATTTTTGTCTTTCTTTTTTTTTTTTTTTTGATTGACTCGCCACTTGCCCATTTGTGGCCAAAACAAAAAAAAAAACTTACCTGGCCTCTTTGAAGACACGCGCGGCTGGATGGAAAGGAATACATGCATGTCAAACAATAACACCATCTGTCCAATCTGTCGGCAGGTTTGTTAATTTGTATAATAATTTTTTTTTTCCCGCATAAAACACTCCTGGACAGAGGTGGTACAGTGCTACAGCCTCGAAAGTGGCGACGCGGCCTGTGACATCTTCTGTTCTTGTTGAAAATTTCGTACAAATTTTTTTTTTTTTTTCAAAGATTTTGCAAAATTCTAAATAATTGTATCCTGAAACACTGCAACAAATTCATCAAGGCATCTTGCGGTAATAATAGTGATACTAATAATAATAATAATAATAATAGTAATAATAATAATAATAATAATAATAATAATAATAATAATAATAATAATAATAATAATAATAATAATAACAACAACAAGAATACAAAACTTACAATAAGCGTGGGTTGCCTCCCTAGAAGCGCTGTCGTTAACGTCATTTAGCCGGACGTTTTCACTGAGAATCAGGTAGTTGCAAGAACAACGGTGACCGCTTCACGGTTCACCGTACTACCAAAATAGTGCTTAAGCCTCTGACCGTTCACTTTAAACGATTGGTCAGGTGATTTATCATAAATTTCCACTGCGCCATGTGGAAACACTGTCTTCACCTTGAAAGGACCAGACCACCTTGATTTAAGCTTTCCCGGAAAGAGTTTGAGCCGGGAGTTGAAAAGAAGTACTAGTTGGCCTGGTTCAAAGGTTTTGGGCATCAATTTTCTGTCGTGCCACTTCTTCACTTTCTCCTTGTACATCTTCGAGTTCTCATAGGCTTGAGAACAGAATTCTTCCAATTCATTTAATTGCAACAACCGCTTCTCACCAGCTAACTTCATGTCAAAGTTCAGCTTCTGCAAAGCCCAGTATGCCTTATGCTCAAGCTCTGCTGGCAGATGACACGCTTTCCCATAAACCAACTGGAATGGTGACATACCCAAAGGCGTTTTATATGCTGTCCTGTAGGCCCATACAGCTTCATCCAATTTCAAAGACCAATCCTTCCTCGAAGGATTCACTACCTTTTCCAAGATTCTTTTGATTTCTCGATTCGAAACTTCGGCTTGCCCATTTGTTTGAGGATGATAGGCTGTTGCAACGCGGTGAGATACTCGATACTTGGCTAATAAAGCCGTGAACTGGCGATTGCAAAAATGAGTTCCTTCATCACTGATAATAGCACGAGGTGTTCCAAAACGAGTGAAGATCTGTTTGTGTAGAAAGTTGAGCACTACCTTAGCATCATTCGTCGGTAGAGCTTTCACCTCAACCCATTTGGATACATAATCCACTGCCAAAAGAATGTACTGGTTGTTGCATGAGGGAACAAAAGGTCCCATGAAGTCGATTCCCCAAACATCAAAAATCTCCACTTCAATCATATTATTTAGAGGCATCTCGTTCCTCCTCGAAATATTACCAACTCTTTGGCATCTATCACATTTCATTACGAACTAATGAGCATCTTTGAATAGAGTTGGCCAGAAAAATCCAGCTTGAAGCACTCGAGCAGCGGTCTTATCTCCACCATAATGTCCACCGTAGATAGTGGCATGACAATCTCGCAAAATTCCTTCCTTCTCACTATATGGAATACAACGCCTGAGCAGCTTATCTGGTCCTTGCTTGAATAAGTAAGGCTCGTCCCAAAGGTACCATTTGACATCATGCAGAAATTTCTTCTTTTGAGCATAAGAGAGCTCATATGGAATGATATTGCTTACCAGATAATTCACGAAGTCTGCAAACCAAGGTACTTCACCTTGCACAAGAAATAACTGCTCGTCCGGAAAGTGTTCATTGATTAGAGTCTCATCCTTCTTGATTTCCTCGTCCCGCTCCAATCTTGATAGATGGTCAGCCACTTGATTTTCAGTCCCCTTTCTGTCCTTAATTTCAAGCTCGAACTTCTGAAGCAAGAGTACCCATCGAATTAATCGAGGTTTAGCATCCGTTTTGGAGAGTAAATATCTGATGGCTGCGTGGTCTGTGTAGACCGTGACCTTTGCACCAAGCAAGTATGATCTGAATTTTTTGAACCCGTAGACAACTGCCAAAAGTTCCTTTTCAGTGGTTGTATAATTCAGCTGTGCATCATTCAGGGTCTTACTAGCATAGTAGACCACATGAAACACATTCATCTTCCGTTGTCCAAGAACCACACCCACGGCGAAATCACTTGCATCACACATCATCTCGAATGGCTCTTCCCAGTTAGGGGCTGTAATGACTGGAGTAGTTGTTAGCTTCTTTTTCAAATGCTCGAATGCCTGCAAACATTCCTCCGTGAATTTAAAAGGCGTGTCTTTCTCAAGTAGATTGCAGAGTGGCTTTGTGATTTTGGAGAAGTCCTTTATGAAATGCCTATAGAAACTGGCGTGTCCCAGAAAGCTGCGAACTCCTTTGACTGAGATAGGAGGAGGAAGTTTCTCCATTGTCTCCAGCTTGGCCTTGTCCACTTCTAAACCCTTTCTAGACACCTTGTGACCTAGAATGATGCCTTCTTGTACCATGAAGTGGCACTTCTCCCAGTTGAGCACTAGATTTGTCTCAACACACCGTTTCAATACCATGCTCAGATTATGTAAACATCCATCATAAGAAGACCCAAAAACTGAGAAATCATCCATGAAGACTTCCAAATTAATTCCAATCATATCAGAAAATATAGCCATCATGCATCTCTGAAAAGTGGCTGGAGCACCACAAAGTCCGAAAGAAACTCGTCGGAATGCAAAAGTTCCAAAGGGACATGTAAAGGTAGTCTTCTCCTGATCTTCTGGAGCTATGGCAATCTGATTATAGCCCGAATACCCATCTAGCAAGCAATAGTACTCGTGACCAGCTAGTCTGTCCAGCATCTGGTCAATGAACGGTAGAGGGAAGTGATCCTTCCTAGTAGCCTTGTTCAATTTTCTGTAGTCCATACACACTCTCCAACTTGTGACTGTCCGAGTTGGAATAAGCTCATTCTTCTCATTGGGTACCACTGTCATACCCCCTTTCTTTGGTACACACTGAACCGGGCTCACCAAAGAACTATCCGAGATGGGATAAATGATGCCCGCATCTAGCCATTTAAGAATCTCCTTCTTGACAACCTCTTTCATGATGGGGTTTAGCCTCCTCTGATGTTCCACAGAAGGTTTGCTTCCCTCCTCCATTGGAATTTTGTGCATACAGTAAGAGGGGCTGATGCCCTTGATATCTGCTATAGTCCATCCTATGGCTGACTTGAACTCTCTCAGGATCCGCAAAAGTTTTTCTTCCTCACTACCTGACAGGTTAGATGCAACAATAACAGGTAAGGTAGAAGCTTCACCAAGAAATGCATACCTTAGATGATCCGGCAGTGGCTTAAGTTCAAGTTCAGGGGCTTCTTCAATAGATGGCTTTAGACGAATCTGTGATTTTTGAAGCTCCGCTAAGCCAAGTGATTCCAGTGGCGCATTGAATTTCCTTTGGTAGGGATTAGCATTAAGCAACTGAACAAACTCTGCCATTTCTTCATCTTCAGAATCATAGTCCCCTTGTAAAGTGCTTACCAAGGCATCTACATTCGACAACTGCTTCCCTTCCTCATGTTGCAATGATTTAACCATGCCAAGTCTGAAACAATCTTCCTCTTCAGTTGGAAGTTGCATGGCTTTAAACACATTGAATGTGACGTTTTGATCATGCACTTTCATAGTCAGCTCCCCTTTCTGAACATCGATCAACGTTTTGCCAGTGGCCAAGAATGGCCTTCCCAAGATGATAGGGATGTTCTTGTCTTCCTCAAAATCCAAGATAACAAAGTCAGCGGGAAAAATGAGCTTGTCCACTTTGACTAAGACGTCTTCCACTATTCCACGAGGATATGTAATCGATTTGTCAGCTAGCTGCAAAGAAATATTGGTTGGTTTTGGGTCGGGAAGTCCAAGTGTCATGAATACTGAGAGAGGCATCAGATTAATGCTTGCACCAAGATCACACAAGCATTTGTCGAACGACACGTTTCCAATAGTGCAGGGAATAGTGAAGCTCCCTGGATCCTTAAGCTTTGGAGGTAATTTTTGTTGCAAGATTGCACTACATTCCTCCGTCAATGCAACTGTCTCGAAATCAGCAAGCTTTATCTTCTTTGAAAGAATTCCCTTCATAAATTTGGCGTAGCTAGGCATTTGTTCCAAAGCTTCAGCAAATGGGATATTAATATGCAACTTTTTGAATACCTCCAGAAATTTGCCAAATTGCTGATCCAGTTTCTGTTTCTGCATCCTTTGAGGAAATGGTGGAGGTGGATAGACTGGAGGAGTCGCCTCTGAAGGAACTGACTGCTTAGCTGGTTGAGAGATTGGCTGTTTTTCCTTTTCCGCCACTACCTCTTGCTCATCCTGTTCTGAATTCTGCTCAACTTCTGCTCCCCCTGTGACTTTTCCTGACCGCAGGGTAATAGCTTGTACCTGTTCTTTGCTCTCTCGTTTGCCTGGATTGGGTTCTGTGTTGCTAGGCAAACTACCTTGCTGTCTTTGGAGTAGGGCATTTGCAAGCTATCCAATCTGATTTTCCAAAGTCTTGAGAGAAGATGCTTGACTCTGGAGTGATACCGCTTGGCTTTTGACCATTGATCTCAATTCTTCCAATTCAGATTTTTCACTCGACTGTTGCTGAAATCTCGGAGGCTGATATGGCTGCCTCGGTGCATACTGCTGCTGCATCCCTGAAGGATTGAACTGTCTACCCCCAAACTGCTGGTTAGGAGGAGGATAAGATGATTGCTGCGTGTTGTTCTGACTGTTCCCCCAACTAAAGTTAGGGTGATTCCTGTTGTTTGGATGATATGTATTAGGAGCTGGGACTTGTGGCCTTTGAAAGTTGCTGACGAACTGCGCTGACTCATTAGATATGGCGCATTGACGAGTGTCATGCCCCCCTGCACATAGCTCACAGATGCTAGCTACCTGTTGCATCCCAAGATTAGCCAACGAATCCACCTTCATGTTAAGAGCTTCTAACTGAGCTGACAGAGCAGTAGCAGTATCAACTTGAAGAACTCCTGCTACTTTGTTTGGTTGCAATCTCTACGAAGGATTTTGATACTCATTCGCAGCCATCATTTCAATCAGATCATAGGCTTCCTCGTAGCTTTTAGCCCACAGCGCTCCACCAGAAGCAGCATCTACCATAGGCCTAGATTGGCTTCCCAGTCCATTATAGAAGCAATTAATAACCATCCAGTCGGGCATCCCGTGATGGGGGCATTTTCTGAGCATCTCCTTATAACGCTCCCAAGCTTCACACAATGACTCCCCCTGTGTCTGAGCAAACTGAGCAATAGCATTCCTTATGGCCGCTGTTTTTGCCATAGGAAAGAATTTCGAGAGAAATTTTTGGGCAAGCTCTTCCCAAGTAGTAATTGACCCAGCCGGTAAAGAATGTAACCAGCCTTTAGCTTTGTCCCTTAAAGAGAAAGGGAAGAGTCTCAGTTTCACAGCATCATCAGAAACACCATTGAACTTGAAGGTGTCACAGATTTCGATGAAATTCCTAATATGCATATTAGGGTCCTCTGTTGCACCACCCCCAAACTGCACTTTGTTCTGCACCATCTGGATAGTTCCAGACTTAATCTCGAAAGTATTTGCTGCGATAGCTGGCCTGATGATACTAGACTGAATATCATTGATCTTTGGCCTAGAATATTCCATGAGTGCCTTTGGTTGTACCGGTGGAATAGGATCTCCCATTGTACTAGTTGGTTCAACTTCTTCCTCTAGTAAATCTATCTCTTCCTTCTTTTCTAGTTCCGCTTTGGTTTGAGATCGTGTTCGCATGCACGTTTAAGTACCTGAAAAATGAAGGAAAAGAAGAACACAAGATAAGTAATTAAACGGATCAAGTCAATAATCTATAACGACCACTGATGACAAGCACATAAACTACAATTAACACCGAAGTCCCCAGCAGCGGCGCCAAAATCTTGTTGACTCGTAAACACGCAAGTATACGCGATCACAAATAGCAAGTGATAAGTAAGATTCGTTCCGCAGAGACTAGGTGTAATGCCAATTTTAGTGCGTATGCAACAGTGTATGGTTACTTCTTAATGCTTGAACAATTATCAAAAGTGGTTGTTGATTACTAAATTTACTAAATAAACAATTATTAACTAAGATTAAATTAACAAACGAGATTACTTATGTGTGAGAAAACATGGAGTTCCAATTTCATCGATAACTTCACTAAAGGTTGACACATTAAATAGACACGGGTGACAGACAAGATAATTAATCAGATAACACTACGATAATACAAGTTACCTTTCAATATACTCATATCAAACCACTTAACATCCACAACAGATAGAAATCAAGAGGACACCACATTACGATCAAATCATATATGTCTATATAATCTGGAAAAGTAATTGGTTTAAGCACAAGTTATCTTTTATAATTACATGGGGCAATATGCATTGGTTAAATCATACCACTAATCATGAACAAACAAATTAATTCACGAACCCATGCTAGTATGGCAAAATCTCAACTCTTGTATCCACTTTCGCAATCAACAAGAATTAATAAATTAGATGCTAGCTTAACATCTATCCATTAAATCAACCACACTAGATTATCATAATCAAATCACCCAACAATCAATCACATGTCAAACACAATAATTACGAAATCGAATCCATTGGAACCCCATGATAGTGATTAGTTCATATTCGAACCCTTCACCATCATGGGTTCAATTGATAACATAATTAAAACACAAGAATTGAAACAATTAATGATTGAGAATAGAATACTTGAAAGATAATTCAATAGTTAACAAAGTATAAAGTTTAGAAGATTCAGAAAAACAATAAAGAAAAAACCCTAGATCTTGAACTTGAGCGATTCTCCCTTGCTGTCACCTTGGAAGTGTTTTTATTTTCTCCTCCTCTTCTCTCTCTCATGTATCTCACTTTTTACAATGATATATCGTGTTATTTTTTAAAACATAAGCCCTAGAGGTTTTATTCCAACAAGAAATAGCCTAAAAATACAATTTTTTTCCAACCAGGCAAGAATTTTGAGACTTTTTAGGGAAATTCCCGCACGGATCAGATTGCTTCCGAGGCCACATCCTGAGATCTTGAGGCCACGGCCTCAAGTCCATTCTGCCGGGACATTTTTCAGCATGTATTTCCTTCGTTTTCCCTTCGTTTTGCCTCCGTTTCCTTTAGTTCTTTTCCTCAAAGCTTCCATACTTCAATTCCTTGCCTTGGAATCTTCATGTTGGCCTATAACACGACTCCATTCTTCATTCCAAACTCCATTTAAACTCGAAGATCCACGAAGAACGCTCATCCCAACCGATAATTACAAACCTGCACATCTACACAAAACACATAAAAAATGCAACAAACTTGAGGCCAAGTGAATCAATTTAAGCCACTATAGGACGTTCCAAGTAGATATAAAATCCACTTATCAGTGTGGAAAGTGCAAGGATTCACATAGTCTACTTAAAGAAGCATGCACGAGTGATTACAAGTTCATGTCAAGTGCAAAAATTATTGGAAATCATGCTAAGTCTACAAGAGCACATATGAGTCAAACTTGAGATCTCATATGCAAAAGAAATAAGCAATACCTCACATTTCACTCACAAAAGATCATTCACTCAAGAACAAGGGTAAGTGTGTCACTCAATTCCAACAAAATTAAAAGCATGCTTGACATTTCGTATCATTCTAACTTAAACACAATATACATCAACGATGAAAATCAAAAGGTCTTTATTTGGGTTGTAATGGAGCTAGGGACATGGTATGCAAGTAAGGCCAAAACAAGGTGAAGTGTCAAAGGCTAATAGTCACTATGGAAATCATGCACAACACCAAACTTCCTCCCCACATAATTATTTTCCAATTTTTAACAAAAAGACTTGACTAGTCGAATGAAGGAGAATTACAAAAACATAAGTACGCTCTCATATATATATATTTTTAATTAATAGAGAGCTTAAGATAAATATGAGCAACCATAATCCTCCTTTAGATTTGACTTGAAAATCGACTAACAAGGTAACCAACAAAACATATATTTCCTCAAAAGTTATGAACAAAAGTAAACCCATTACACACACCTTATTAATCCCTCAAGTTCCTACTAGCCTTTGACAAATTGGGATCAAGTATACATAAGGCTGTACAAGAGAAACTTAGGCGAGTAATGTGGTGTGTCACCGAAAGAATTTGATTAAGCTCAAAGGGGTAACTAATTGATCACATAAGAATGGTGTGGATATTTTGGAAATATTGGTTATTCCTAAATGCCTTTATCATCTTATCATCAATCAATGTCATGTGTTTCAAGAGAGAACTCAAACAAGTGCTAGCAATGCAAATGACAAGTGGACACTCAAGCAAACGAATATAAATGCAAAAGATGTGCATATAGGCTCAAAACTCACTTGGTGTGGTAGAACATAATCAATCTCAAGTAAAGGTATCCTCAATGCACCTACTTGTACTCAAAGCATGAAAACGAAATCATCTTACACCTAATCATGACCTTCTAATTTCTTGCACAAATTAAATAAGTCTACTAGTTTCACCTTGCTAGTGTAAGTGTGTGGACAAGAACTTAGCAAATCACTTCTCAATCAAAAGCTAAAGGATCACAAGATTATCATAGCATGTAAGGGTGCATCAAGCAACTAGCAATAAATTGACAAGACTAGAATAAGATTAGAACTCTTTTTGTAATTTTTGAATTTTTTAATTTTTTTGGATTTTTCAATATTATGTTTACACTAAAAACCCTCCCCCATACCTAAATCATGCATTGTCCTCAATGTATGCAAATGTAAGAGAAATTAGTAAATGAGAACGAGGTAATACCTGATAATGGATGACGAAGACGAATGAAAATGAAAAACAAATAATTAACACGACTCACGCACCCAATTCCTCCCCCATACCTGAATCACGAGGGGAGGCAAACCAAAACAACCGAATCAGCCGATGCCGGTTGGAAAATTGGGGTGCAGCTTTGAGAAAGAATCAAGACATTTTAGAAAAGACTTTCTCAAGCAACACGGTGTCATTGAACCTTATAGAACAAGTTTCACTAATGTTCTCCCTAAACCAACTTAAGGCTTCTTTATTTTGATCAAGCAAATTAAAGACAATGAAAGTTTGGTCATGGGGTGAATCACTAGGAATGACATAGGATAAGGGTCCATCTTTTCCTAAAGGCTGTTGATCAAACTCGGGAAGATACAAAGTCGAGTAAAATGTAGGAGGTGTTCCCAATGGACTCTTAACAACATGCGCAACACGAACAACCTCGGGTGGGGTCTCCCACGGGGAACAAATGTCTTCCAACTCTCTCAACATCTCTTCCGAGTTCATATCCCTAAACGACTCATGAAGCTCTTTATTAGACGCATAGTTGACTTTGATATCTTCTTTGAGAAGAGACTCAACCTCACTATCTTCAAAGCTAGACCATGTGACAAACTTATTGACCACATTAACCCCTATTGGTTGTTCAAAAAGCTCGTTGGGTTCTTTTCCGACATTGAAAATGTTAAGATCAATGGTCATGTTTTCGAAAGTGAGTTTCATCGAACCATCCCTACAATTAATCAAGGCATTGGATGTAGCAAGAAAAGGTCATCCTAGAATGATCGGGATTTGGTTCTTAGGATTCATGACGGGTTGAGTCTCGAGGACAACAAAGTCAACCGGGAAGATAAAATCACCAATTTTAATCAAGACATCTTAAATTAATCCCTTGGGCATTTTTATAGAACGATCGGCGAGTTGAAGTGTCATATTGGTCTTTTTGAGCTCGCCTAAACCTAGGGCTTGATAAACGGAAAATGGAAACAAGTTCACACTAGCACCTAAGTCAACTAAAGCCTTGTCCACGAAAGTATTACCTATGACACATGAAATAGTTAGACAACCGGGGTCCTTGTACTTCACGGGAATTTGGTTAGAAAGAATTGAGCTCACTTGGGACGTCAAGAAGGCTTTCTTAGGGACTTGGGTGGTTCGTTTATGAGTACACAACTCTTTAAGACATTTCGTATAGGAGGGAACTTGTTGAATTACGTCTAAAAGAGGAATGTTTTATCTTGACTTGTTTGAATACTTCTAGAATTTGCTCCATTTGGGCCGTTTGTTTAGGGGAGATGAGGCGTTGTGAGTAAGGAGCCTTCGGTTTAAAGATTTGTTCTTCTGGAATAGGTTCCGAGGTTGTTCCTTTCGAAGAAGATGGTTTGCTAGAAGGAGGTGATGATACGGGAATTGGAGTTTGATTTGAAAGATTGAGAAGAGGGGTCGGTTCAACATTTGACTTTTCCTCTTCGGGGGACTCGACTCCTACTCGGTTATCAACTCGATTTCCCGATCTTAAAGAGATGATGGCATTCACACTCTCATGAGGGCGTTGATTGAGAGGAAACTTAGGATTGACCTCAGTTTGACTCGGAAGTTTGTTTTCCTCAGGCTCATGGATGGTATTAGCTAATTGGCTCACTTGAACCTCTAACTTAGATATGGCTTGGGTGCTAGCATTTAAGATTTACCTATCTTGAGTCATGGTTTGCATGAAAGTTTGTTGCGATTGAGCCAAATTAGTGGTGGTTTTAAGAAGCGCATCGAGACTCTTTTCTAACGAAGTAAGTCGCTTATCCGACTCAGAAAAGCCAGGAGGGTGGGAGGGCGCTTGAGTCGGATAAGGAGCATGATTTTGATGTGAAAACGAATTTGAGTGAGGTTTATGAAAAACCGGAGGTTGAGATTGGAATTGAGGAGGTTGAGATTGGAATTGAGGAGGTTGAGATTGTTGACCTTGACCTTGATTCCATGAAAAGTTCGGGTGATTTTTCCAACCGGGGTTATAAGTGGGAGAATAAGGATCATTTGAAAGACCCGATTGGAACATCGCGTCGACTTGTTGAAAATCTTGAGGACTTTGTATCCCTTGATTTGTTGAGTTATAATTCGAGCACATGGATACTTGGGAGGAGGACTCGTTGGTTTCTAAAGCTTCTAAACGTCGAGAGAGAGTGGCTAATTTAGCCTCGGTCGTGATAGAGTTACCAACTTGATGTAAACCCTTTTGATGCATGGTAGCTATTGAATCGTTCGGTTTCTCGGGTTCCCTAGTGGGTTCCCTAGTGGGCTCCCTAGTTGATTCCCATAACATAGTCTTTTCCGCGAATTCTTCAAAGAATGCCCAACCCTCATCCTCGTCTTTCTCCATGAATTTCCCTTGGCACATAGATTCCAACAACGCGGTTGTTGAACTATCTAGGGCCTCGTACACAAGCTTACAGAGCCTCCATTTTTCGATTCCATGGTGGGGACATTTAGATAGAAGATTTTTAAAACGGTCAAAACTCGTCCAAAATGGTTCGTTGTGTTTTTGACGAAATTGATTAATCTCATTCGTGAGTTTCATAGTCTTGTGGCTTGGAAAGAATTTTTTAAGAAAGATGATTACGAAACCCTCCCAAGTGGAAATTGAATTGACGGGTAAACTATACAACCACTTTTTTGCATTATCTTTAAGGGCAAAGTTTATTAGTCTAGGCCGTATGGAGTCCTCGGAAAGTTGTTGGAGTTTTTGCAATGTGCAAACCTCTTCAAATTCTTGTAGAAAAATATACGGATCCTCTCAATCACTCCCGGTAAACTTAGGTAACATGCTAATATGGTGAGCTTTGATCTCGAAATTACTACCACTTACGGGAGGGAGAGTGATGCACGAAGGTTGAGCGGAACGGGTGGGGTAGCAACGGTCCTTAAGAGACATGGCCATGTTTACTATTGGTTCGGAAACGATCTCACTAGTGTAGAAGAATTATCCCTAATCCAAATAGTTCGCATAAACCATGTAAGGAAACACGTAGCAAAAAAAGTGCGATAAAATAAACACACAAACAAAAAAGGGTGAAAAATCAAAAGAAAAATCCTATATCTAGGGTTTCCTAAAAAAAATTGAACTAGACCTTGCTCCTAACTTTAAGGGCTACGAAAAACTAGGTAAATCAATAATTACTTCAACCGGCTTGGCCATGTAGGTGCAAGCATTGCCAAGAGGCTAAACACCAGCCTAGACACCAAATCTTAATTGGCCAGGTAAGCTTTCGCTTGCCTAGACACCAAAAAGTCAGAATAATTAAAGATTACTTCGTTTCTTAAGCACCTTCCTAAATGAGCGCGAGATTCCTAAGGTCAATGTCTAATTCAATTTTATTAAAGGATAGGGAAAATGCAAAATGAGGGATTAAATTATTTTTGGGCCAAGGAAAGAGTGATGAAATCTCTTCCCTTATCTTGTAAGTGGTTTTGCCCTTAAGATTTATTTACAAAATGATGCAACAAACAAAGAGGTATAAAAAATTATAAACATTTATGGATGCTTAACTACGTGCTCTAACTAAGGAAAAGAAAGAATTTAACGTACCTTGGGGTCCTCCAGCGATCACCACAATTATAAGGTACGAAAAATTAAAAATAAGAAAATAAAAATTTAGATGATGTGCCCTAAGTGATTAAATTCATGATGCAACAATTCTGTAATTACAACTAATTTTTTTGGATCTTAAATTTTTAATTTTTTTGAATTTTTTTTTATATTTTTGTGATTTTCTAAAGAAAAAAACGAAAGAGGAGAGAGATACGGTTTACCCAAGCAAAGCTTCCAAAATTCCGAGAAAATTCTTCCGCTTTAATCCAAGTTTCCCGAATTTTCCTCCAAATTCCTCGAAAAAATGAAAACAAGAAAAAGGGTGAGAAAAGAGCTAATCCGAAAAATCAAAAACTAATGTGCGAAAAATAATTAGTTCCCCGGCAGCGACGCCAAAAACTTGTTGTGCTAAAAATAGATATTTAAAATTTATTGCAAGTGCACAATCTCATTTTAGTAAATTTAGATTCGTTCCGCAGAGACTAATTTATTTTCGCAATCCTTAATTTTTATTTAATCGAACTAGGACAAATTGGGTTTTTTGGAAATTTTGATTTAACTAATTAATTCCTAATTCTAAAATTTTAACTATTTTTTTAAAAGCAAATTAAAATTATTATTCTAATTTTAAACTTAGTAATTAAAAAATTAAACAACAAAAACTAAATTATTTAAAGTTTCCAAATATGAATAAAAACTGGATTTTAAAACTATTTTTTTTACTCGAATTAAATACCCCTTTTTTTAAAGAAAATTTATTTACAGGAAAACGAAAAAAAAAAAATTGACATGATATGCTTGAAAGGTCGACTAGACAATACACAATCAAAACAAGAAATTCAACACATTTTAGAACATTAGTAACTTGAAAACAGGGGCAACTCACCCAGCAAGACTCGACTCGCGGCAAAAATTAACAAAGGGGAATAACACTGAACTTCCAACTACGAATTACAAACAAGAACTCAAAAAAAAAAAACCTGGGAAGCCAAGAATTCAGGACAGTACAAACCAACAATACCAAAGAAACTGACTCGGAAAACTCGGAAGAGAAACTAGTCGACTCACTCAGCGTAAAACCAACAACGAATCCCCAAAACTAGTATTAGAACTCAATTCAGACAACAACACAACCAGGAACTCGCCATTGACTCAGTTATAAACTCGACATTACTCGGACTTAACGAAAACAAAATCACCAAGAACAGCGACAACGGACTCATAGCAACAGTAACCGAAGAAATTAAAACAGCAACAACATGATTTTAAATCAAGACTCAGCAACTAGAACTCGCGGCTGGACTCGATGATTCAACGAAAACTAAACATACGAACGAGTTAACTCAGTCAGCCACGATCTCAGCTATCAAAACAAGAATTCAAACGCTGGCAAACTAAATAACACAACAGTTCTAATAAACAAGAACACGGAACAGTAACATAGAACTCGCAGCGACGAAAAGAAACAAAAAAAAATGCAAACTCAAAACGTAATAACAGGGGACTTGTGGGTTCTAATTGATTTGAAGTAACAATAAAAGAAGAAGAAAAGGTTATGTAATTTGGAAGTGGAGGAAGGTGATGAAAAAAACACAAAAAATAAGAAAACACGAAGAGAAAATAAAAGGGGTAATTGTGTGGGGGGGAAGGGGAAGGAAGAGAAAGGGGAATTGGGGATTTACATCGGGAAGAAAATGAACAGAGAAGAAGGAGGAATTGACGAATGCAAGAACAAGAGGGTGAAAGAAAACATAATGGAGGAATGAGTAAAAACAGGAAAAAAAATAGTACTAGGTTTGTTCTGGGACAGATGAAAACAAAGCAGAAAAAAAAACAGAGTAAATAAACTGGGCTTAATTAAGGTTTAAAATAGGTATAAACAAATTGCTGAAAATTAATACAACTAAATTATTATTATTTTTTTTTAATACGAAAATAAATTTTAACTACGAAATTAAAACACTCAAAACGAGGATTTGATTTGGAATTAAAATGGCCCACAATAAAATTGAAATTTAAAGGGGCAAAATTACGAATTAAAACTACGAACAAGAAAAAAAATCGTTACTTTCAACCCATAGTGGTTAGCATTTCGCTACTTTGTCCACTACATGGATTTACGAAAATAACGAAAGCTATGTAAAATAAGCGAGAGAGCAAGACAAGAAATTAAAGGAAATGAAATTGCATTAAAATTAAAAAGAGTGTTTACAAGATTTGAAACTAAAGAAAATACAAGAAATTAAAACTACCCTAAAATCTAAGTTCCTAAATACAAGGGGGGTGAGGGGGTATTTATAGGATAGGAAATAGGGTTAAGGGGGTGCTGGGTAAATCCCCACCATACATTTGTGGTGTGTGATGGTGAAATCCTAGCCATCTATTTGTTTCCTTCCCCCTTAAGCTTTGAAAAGTTGATCTTGGCCATACACTTATGTAGTGTGTTGGGATGATCTCCACCTTCCACTTGTCTTGAAATATTCCTTTTTCTCCAAGCTCCTAATTCTTTTCCTTCTTTCATTTTTGGTCCTTTTTCTTCCTCTTTTTCCCTTCCTTGCTCTTTATTTCTTTATTTTGCCATTTCTTTATTTATTTACGAATTTCCTGAAATGCA